>OZ025289.1:92383956-93707081 GCA_964019185.1 Maratus speculifer | reverse complement strand
TCTTAATAATATAATATCCCTGCAAATTTTGAATAACACATTAAAATTTATTAAATAAAGTTACAAAAGATAAGTTTTCCAAAGTCTAAGATTTTGTTACTCTTCAAAATATGTTTCTTCAAAAATTTAAATTTATTTTTTCTACAACATATTTAGAAACATTTTCTTTATTAAAAGCAAATAAATTTTACTTATTAAATATAAATATAGATAGATACATACATATGTAAATAAATATAGATTTTTGGCCATGGTTAAAGCCATCAAAAACTGTTGCATGTCAAAAACTTACCAAGCCTGTCCAACACCACCTTAAATCTATTCACAATTTTAATAGAGAATTTATCTTAATAACTTTAGATAGTTGAAAAGCTACTGGATATAATTAGGTGTAAAACAATTAAAGTTAAAGAAATATGATTGAAATTACATCAACTGGGGGACATTAAAATCTCATTACATAACAATCAACCTTTTAAAAAAACATATTTAATAAATTAAATAAAATATATAACACTTAATATGATGTGTTTTGATTTTAGGTAGTAATTATATAATTTCTTTAATAAAGGAAAATATATTTGTTTTAGAAAATAAAAACTGAAAGGTTGACAGCTATTGTTACCTTAAGTTTTTAAAGAAATATTTTCAAAAGATTTAGTTATTTATAAGAGCAGTTAGCATGTTTATTGTAAATATTTCCTTCCTTTTAAATCAATGTACTATTAAATTAAATCATCTGTTTGAAAAATAAATTGAATTTATACTGAATAAGCACATTAAAAAAAGACTGTTTGATAAAGATAAGAAAAAATTCAAAAGGTAATTTCTACCACTTGTGTTTTTCCTGGTATATGTAACTTCTTGAGTGATGCACAATCAAAGCCCTGTTGTCGCATATGGCTGATTTTCTATTTAGGTATCGTGAATTTTCACCAATAAATTTTAGTAGTTATTTTTACTTTATACGATGATAGAAAATCCATAAATAAAAAAAATAGTTATTCATAATTTTCTGTTCTGAATTCAATATTTTTAAACAAAAAATCTGCCAGATGCTAAAGCAGTGGAGCACATTATTCTATGGTTACAACCTAACTTTAAAAAATCATGGCCATAGGTATGTATAAAACTTCTTTTAATTTCTCATGCTAATTTCAACAAAAATATCAGTAAAAGATTTATGATGTACAGATTTTGCTCAATTACAGCACTACCTAATCCTACAATATTACAGCAACCAATTAAACAAAATTGAATGAGGAGAAAACATTGTAATAAATCAATAACCAACCTTCTCAAAAAATTAATATACATAAATAATGTAATGTTGTGATGCAATTATGAATGGAAACTTTTCTGACAAAGTGAAAAGGTGCCCAGGAAAGAGTTAAATAAAAGATATTTGACTTAAATTTCCAAATTTTGCCTCTTGAGTTACCCGTACTGACAATAAGTTGACACATTTGACTCAAACCTAATAACCTTATTGGAAATAGTATCAGATCTGACATGTAAACAACTCGACAGAATATATCATATCTTATAATGGAACTTGATAAAAAATAGATACTACTGGCAATAAAGTTATCACAATGAAATTTTTGTCGACTAGCTGTCAGTCTAGGTGTGTCAAGATGTTGAAAATAATTGTACATGTCTTAATTCAACTATCAACCTAAATAATTTTTCCTGCAGATCGAAAAATTTTAATTTGTATATTTTTACCAATGAATTTAAAAAGAAAATTTAGCAATGTAAAATGATATTGTTTCATAATTATTATTTTTATGAAATACATATTAGAGCTTGATATGAAATTTTAAAATGAGTTTACCTAATTTTCTTGGATTTCCATTAATATAAACAGGTGAGCTAATTTAGTGAGTAACACTTGATAAACATAGAAAAATCAAGTTTAAATTTGCCTTATTACAGTTCTTTAGGTTATCCATAATAGTTTAATTACCACTAGGTGTAATTTTAAGTTTTGATTTATAACATATTGTAATGCAATTAAATGCTTTAAACTTGCAAGAGTAGCAATTTAGCTAAACGAAAACCTATCAATTGCACAGATTTTTGGAATACATCTTGTAGTAACATAGCTAAATTTTTGCAAATTTGATATTTCACTGATTCGTGTTGGTGGTGTGTGTGTGTGTGTGTGGTGGGGGGAATTATAGCATGTTGTTTAAAGAAAAAAATATAATTCAGAAAGAAATTTCTTAATTTTCTTTAACGTTTTACTTCTCAAATTAAATTTTCTTTGACATTCTGAAATTACACACCACTTTGGTGGAATAAGGGCACCTGTTCTGTGCTTAGTGCACCAATAGAAATTTTGTTCATACTAATCAAGGAATCATTAAAAAAATATATATAAAAAATAAAAAATACTGTACAAAAAAAGTGATATCTAATGACATTGATTACATGAATTATAATTTATGTATATAATATAATCATAATATCATGTTTAATAAATTTTACATGTCTTGAGAAATTTTCCATTTTGAATGAATGTGTGTGAATGAGATGGTTATCTCATTATTTTTCTGGTATCTAAAATAATATTTAGATGGGAACACAGAGCCTAATATAGTTGAATTATGAATTCAGCAGCATGCAACAGCAACATGAAATTAAGATTACAACAAATATATTCAGCACTAAATGCAGATAAATTTTAATATACCATTGTTATTGCACCCCATGTAGCTCTGTTTAGTTGTATCAGTTTCCTTAATTCCAGGAATTTGTTAGACATTGAATATCCAGTCTCTCTTGAATTTTCTTAATGTCACCGATTAAAGAAGTAACTCGTCTGTCGACTTCCATATCCAGCTGAAAGTAATTAAGAGAGTTATTAAAAAGTGAATCATCTGTTTTCAGTATTAAAATCACATGCTTATGATCTATAAAACAACAGACATACAGTAAATTCTGTCCAAGACATATCTAGCCCATAGAAATTTTCTGCCATAGATGATATTCTGCTTCTGACAGAACTTACTGTATCAAAAATCATTCAGCATGACTTTAAATCCTTTCTGTGTCAGACAAATTGCCATCTAACATAGTTTACTGTATGAAAACACAAATATAGTAGAGACATAAAATTCATTCCCCATTTGTAACTAAAGGTCAAAATCAACAGACAGCAGGAAGCTGATCAATCAATTTTCAGAAATCCTGTCTTGGAACTTTTGATGAAATTTGTCGTTTTTCTTGCGAGCTTTCGATATAACTTGCTTTTTTATCAAATTTATCTTTTTTTTTGTGATTTTTTAGAAAAATTGGTCATTTTTTTCACTATCTTTATGCGAATTTTACCTTTAATTGTGATCTTTTGATGAAATGTGCCTTTTTTCTCCCATTCTTTGAAGAAATTTCTTGTTTTGCACAATCTATTTACCAAAATTTGTGTTTTTTGAGGTACCTCGACTGTGTTTTTGCAATCTTTTGATGAAATTCACGTTTTTAATGACACCTGGACCAAATTTGTTCTTTTCTCGTCGTCTTTTGGCGAAATTTGTCGTTTTTCATGCAAGCTTTTGATGTAATTTGCCGTTTTATCAAATTTATCTTTATTTTGTGATTTTTTTGCAAAATTGGTCATTTTTTTTTGCTATCTTTATGCAAATTTTACCTTTGATTGTGATCTTTTGATGAAACGTGCCTTTTTTTCCCATTCTTTGAAGAAATTTCTTGCTTTGCACAATCTATTTACCAAAATTTGTGTTTTTTGAGGTACCTAGACTGTGTTTTTGCGATCTTTTGATGAAATTCGCGTTTTTTATGATACCTGGACCAAATTTTTTCTTTTCTCGTTCTCTTTTGGTGAAATTCGTTGTTTTTCTTGCAAGCTTTCTATGTAATTTGCCGTTTTTTTCAAATTTATCTTTATTTTGTGATTTTTTTGCAAAATTGGTCGTTTTTTTCGCTATCTTTATGCGAATTTTACCTTTAATTGTAATCTTTTGATGAAATGTGCATTTTTTCCCCATCCTTTGAAGAAATTTTTTGTTTTACACAATCTATTTACCAAAATTTGTGTCTTTTGAAGTAACTAGACTATGTTTTTGCGATCTTTTTATGAAATTTGTGTTTTTTATGATATGTGGCAAAAATTCATAGTTTTGCAAAGATGTTTTGGTGAAATTTGTCGTGTTTCTTGCGCGCTTTCGATGTAACTTGCCGTTTTATAAAATGTATCTATTTTGTGTGATTTTTTTGAAAAATTGGTCATTTTTTTCGCTATCTTTATGCAAATTTTACTTTTAATTGTAATCTTTTGATGAAATGTGATTTTTTCCCGATCCTTTGAAGAAATTTTTTGTTTTGCACAATCTATTTACCAAAATTTGTGTCTTTTGAAGTAACTAGACTGTGTTTTCGCGATCCTTTTATGAAATTTGTGTTTTTTATAATATGTGGCAAAAATTAATCGTTTTGCAAAGATGTTTTGGTGAAATTTGTCGTGTTTCTTGCGCGCTTTCGATGTAACTTGCCGTTTTATAAAATGTATCTTTTTTTTTGTGATTTTTTTGAAAAATTGGTCATTTTTTTTGCTATCTTTATGCGAATTTTACCTTTGATTGTGATCTTTTGATGAAACATGCCTTTTTTTCCCATTCTTTGAAGAAATTTCTTGTTTTGCACAATCTATTTACCAAAATTTGTGTTTTTTGAGGTACCTAAACTGTTTTTTTGCGATCTTCTAATAAAATTCGCGTTTTTTTATGATACCTGGCCCAATTTTTTTATTTCCTCGTTCTCTTTTGGTGAAATTTGTCGTTTTTCTTGCAAGCTTTCGATGTAATTTGCCGTTTTTTTTTTAAAATTTATCTTTATTTTGTGATTTTTTTGCAAAATTGGTCATTTTTTTCGCTATCTTTATGCGAATTTTACCTTTAATTGTAATCTTTTGATGAAATGTGCATTTTTTCCCCATCCTTTGAAGAAATTTTTTGTTTTGCACAATTTATTTACCAAAATTTGTGTCTTTTGAAGTACCTAGACTGTGTTTTCGCGATCTTTTTATGAAATTTGTGTTTTTTATGATATGTGGCAAAAATTCATCGTTTTGCAAAGGTGTTTTGGTGAAATTTGTCGTGTTTCTTGTGCGCTTTCGATGTAACTTGCCGTTTTATAAAATGTATCTTTTTTTGTGTGATTTTTTTGAAAAATTGGTCATTTTTTTCGCTATCTTTATGCAAATTTTACCTTTAATTGTAATCTTTTGATGAAATGTGCATTTTTTCCCGATCCTTTGAAGAAATTTTTTGTTTTGCACAATGTATTTACCAAAATTTGTGTCTTTTGAAGTATCTAGACTGTGTTTTCGCGATCTTTTTATGAAATTTGTGTTTTTTATGATATGTGGCAAAAATTCGTCGTTTTGTCAAGGTGTTTTGGCGAAATTTGTCGTGTTTCTTGCGCGCTTTCGATGTAACTTGCCGTTTTATAAAATGTATCTTTTTTTGTGATTTTTTTGAAAAATTGGTCATTTTTTTCGCTATCTTTATGCGAATTTTACCTTTAATTGTGATCTTTTGATGAAATGCGCCTTTTTTCCCCATCCTTTGAAGAAATTTTTTGTTTTACACAATCTATTTACTAAAATTTGTGTCTATTGAAGTAACTAGACTGTGTTTTCGCGATCTTTTTATGAAATTTGTGTTTTTTATGATATGTGGCAAAAATTCATCGTTTTGCAAAGGTGTTTTGGTGAAATTTGTCGTGTTTCTTGCGCGCTTTCGATGTAACTTGCCGTTTTATAAAATGTATCTTTTTTTGTGTGATTTTTTTTGAAAAATTGGTCATTTTTTTCGCTATCTTTATGCAAATTTTACCTTTAATTGTAATCTTTTGATGAAATGTGCATTTTTTCCCGATCCTTTGAAGAAACTTTTTGTTTTGCACAATGTATTTACCAAAATTTGTGTCTTTTGAAGTATCTAGACTGTGTTTTCGCGATCTTTTTATGAAATTTGTGTTTTTTATGATATGTGGCAAAAATTCGTCGTTTTGTCAAGGTGTTTTGGCGAAATTTGTCGTGTTTCTTGCGCGCTTTCGATGTAAGGTGTAACTTGCCGTTTTATAAAATGTATCTTTTTTTGTGTGATTTTTTTGAAAAATTGGTCATTTTTTTCGCTATCTTTATGCAAATTTTACCTTTAATTGTAATCTTTTGATGAAATGTGCATTTTTTCCCGATCCTTTGAAGAAATTTTTTGTTTTGCACAATGTATTTACCAAAATTTGTGTCTTTTGAAGTATCTAGACTGTGTTTTCGCGATCTTATTTTTATGAAATTTGTGTTTTTTATGATATGTGGCAAAAATTCGTCGTTTTGTCAAGGTGTTTTGGTGAAATTTGTCGTTTTTCTTGCAAGCTTTCGATGTAATTTGCCGTTTTATCAAAATTATCTTTATTTTATGATTTTTTTTGAAAAATTGGTCTTTTTTTTGCTATCTTTATGCAAATTTTACCTTTAATTGTGATCTTTTGATGAAATGCGCCTTTTTTTCCCATTCTTTGAAGAAATTTCTTGTTTTGCACAATCTATTTACCAAAATTTGTGTTTTTTGAGGTACCTAGACTGTGTTTTTGCGATCTTTTGATGAAATTTGCGTTTTTTATGATACCTGGACCAAATTTTTTCTTTTCTCGTTCTCTTTTGGTGAAATTTGTCGTTTTTCTTGCAAGCTTTCGATGTAATTTGCCATTTTATCAAATTTATCTTTATTTTGTGATTTTTTTGCAAAACTGGTCGTTTTTTTCGCTATCTTTATGCGAATTTTACCTTTAATTGTAATCTTTTGATAAAATGTGCATTTCCCCCCCCATCCTTTGAAGAAATTTTTTGTTTTGCACAATCTATTTACCAAAATTTGTGTCTTTTGAAGTACTTATACTGTGTTTTTTATGATATGTGGCAAAAATTCATCGTTTTTGTCAAGGTGTTTTGGTGAAATTTGTGGTGTTTCTTGCGAGCTTTCGATGTAACTCGCCGTTTTATCAAATTTATCTTTTTTTTGTGATTTTTTGCAAAATTGGTCATTTTTTTCGCTAACTTTATGCGAATTTTACCTTTAATTTTAATCTTTTGATGAAATGTGCATTTTTCCCCATCCTTTGAAGAAATTTTTTGTTTTGCACAATCTATTTACCAAAATTTGTGTCTTTTGAAGTACCTAGACTGTGTTTTCGCGATCTTTTTATGAAATTTGTGTTTTTTATGATATGTGGCAAAAATTCATCGTTTTTGTCAAGGTGTTTTGGTGAAATTTGTCGTGTTTCTTGCGAGCTTTCGATGTAATTTGCCGTTTTATCAAATTTGTCTTTATTTTGTGATTTTTTTGCAAAATTGGTCATTTTTTTGCTATCTTTATGCGAATTTTACCTTTAATTGTGATCTTTTGATGAAATGTGCCTTTTTTCTCCCATTCTTTGAAGAAATTTTTTGTTTTGCACAATCTATTTACCAAAATTTGTGTCTTTTGAAGTACCTAGACTGTGTTTTCGAAATCTTTTTATGAAATTTGTGTTTTTTACGATATGTGGCAAAAATTCGTCGTTTTGTCAAGGTGTTTTGGTGAAATTTGTCGTTTTTCTTGCAAGCTTTCGATGTAATTTGCCGTTTTATCAAATTTATCTTTATTTTGTGATTTTTTTTTTTGCAAAATTGGTCATTTTTTATTGCTATCTTTATGCGAGTTTTACCTTTAATTGTGATCTTTTGATGAATCGTGCCTTTTTTTTCCATTCTTTGAAGAAATTTCTTGTTTTGCACAATCTATTTACCAAAATTTGTGTTTTTTGAGGTAGCTAGACTGTGTTTTCGTGATGTTTAGATGAAATTTGTGTTTTTTATGATATGTGGACAAAATTCGTCATTTTCTCAAGGTCTTTTGGTGAAATTGGTCGTTTTTTGGGATCTTTTGATGAAACTTGTCGTTTTTCTTAAGAGCTTTCGATGTAACTTGCCGTTTTATCAAATTTATCTTTTTTTTGTGATTTTTTTGAAAAATTGGTCATTTTTTTCGATATTTTTATGCAAATTTTACATTTAATTGTGATCTTTTGTTCAAATGTGCCTTTTTTCCCCCCATCTTTTGAAAAAATTTCTTGTTTTGCACAATCTATTTACCAAAGTTTGTGTTTTTTGAGGTACCTCTACTGTGTTATCACGATCTTTTGATGAAATTTGCCTTTGTTATGACATCTGGGCAAAATTTGTCGTTTTCTCTAGGTCTTTTGGTGAAATTGGTTGTTTTTAGTGGTCTTTTGATGAAATTCATCGTTTTTCTTGTGATCTTTCTATGTAATTTGCCATTTTATCCAATTTAAAGTTTTTTTTGTGAGATTGGCTGTTTTTTTCGCTATCTTTTTTGCAAAATTTGTCTTTTTTTCCACTATTTTTTTGCAAATTTTACCTTTAATTGCTATCTTTTGACAAAATGTGTCTTTTTTCCCATCTTTTGATCAAATTTGTCATTTCTCCTAATCTATTTACCCAAGTTTGTGTGTTTTGAAGTACCTAGACTGTGTTTTTGTGATCTTTTGATGAAATTCACATCTTTTATGATATGCAGACAGAATTCGTCGTTTTCTCAAGGTCTTTTGGTGAAATCTGTCGTTTTCTTGAAGTCTTTTGATTTGTCGTTTTTTTTTTTTTGCAATCGTTTGGTGTAATTTACCATTTTATCAAATTTATCCTTTTTTTCGTGATTTTTTTGCGAGATTTGTTGCTTTTTTCACTACCTCTCCTCCCCCCCTCAGAGCATTGAAATGTCTACTCATGAAATTTTTGGGATTTCAATGGTCAGAAAGTACAATGTCCCCCCCCCCCCCAAGAGTCACAGAAGTTCCTCTTAGAGAAAAATGTTTGAATACAACACTGGTCGCAGTACTTTTACAAAAAAAAAAAAAAAAAAAAAAAAAAAAAAAAAAAAAAAAAGCAGTACTTTTACAAATATATATATATATATAGCAGCGTTTTTTTACACACTGACCATTAATTTGTTGACATATGTGACCAGGCCCAGTAGCAGAAATTTCTTCACGTGTCTGTGAAGAATACTTCAGCAACAAAAAATAATCTGCGGCAAAATATTTTTAGAACTGAACCGTTTATTAATCAAACAATTGTTTACCTATTAACGTTTTTAAGCATTTTATATATTTTAATAAATAATAATCTTAACTTTTTGTATTAAGTAATAAAGAGCTAAACATAATACGAAGTAATACAAAAATTTGATATAAAAAAATCTGCATAAGAGAAAGAAAATCTGTCACGCCCGTCTCGAGCTTTCTACTACTGGGTGACGAGGTACTTAATAAATAATTAATACTTAGTTTTTCCATCTTTTGAAAGAATATAAAAATTTAAACAATATAATTATATAATTTTTTTCAAAAAATATTTGTCTATTATTATTATCTTTACCAGTTTCAAATATAGCTTAGTATTTGCTACTAATAAGAAAATGACATTAAGTACTAATTTCATCATAATCCCAGTAACAATTTTCTGTGCCAATTAGAAAAAAGGTAAAATATATATGTGACCCAAGATTGAGCAAAGCTTATTATTAAAAAAAATAGCAATAACTAGTATAACCCATAAAATAAGCAAAATTTGTATTTTGAAAGAAAACTACAATAAAGGTAGAAACAATGAAAATTTTAGCAACTGTTTTTAAGCCCATATATTTGTTAAAAGTCTTAGATTAGTCTTCAGCATACATCAAACATATATTATATCTAATGTTGCTACACACAAATGTGGCACTACTTTAAAATCTATTTTTAAAGATTTTAAACTTTGGTGTGTCTGCAGAGAAGGTTTTTTTTTTTTGGGGGGGGGGAGTGCTAAATTACCAAGTGATTATTTATTTACCAATATAAAAATAAGAATTTAAAGAGGGGGGGAAAAATTCCAGACAAACTCCAAGAAAATAGAGTAATTTTTGCTTTCTACTCATTCCTAGAAATCTCCATTTTCCTTTTTTTCCAAGGGTTTTAAAGGAATGATAGACCATCTACTGTACACTTAGTTAAAATGTAAAATACAAAAATTTTCCATTCTCGATACAGTTAGACCAAATGAGGAAGGAAAGGGGGGGGGATGATCAATTGTCACTAAGTGAGATTTGTGATAAACTTTTGGTGATCCTTTGAAAAAAACTAAATCTTGTATTTTACTATAATTAATAATTTTTTTTTTTTAAATCTAAGAAATTTTGGTACCCATAAAGTTTTAGATGTTCAATTTTGAAATTTTACATTAGCAGGCTAGAATATTTACATTAATTGATATTATTACTTATTACGCTAATTAAAAAATAAATGCCTATGAAAAAGCAAACGAATATTTTAATTTAGTTTTCAATAACATATAACAGAACAATTTCATCTGACACAGCAATTAAAATTATGTACAGTTTCAACCTCAAATAAATAATCATGCAGTAACATCATCAAAAAAAAAAAAAAAAAAAAAAAAAAAAAAAAAAAAAACATGAAGTTATAAACAAAAATGAACAAATATGCTAAAACTGTATGCTTACTTAAATAATCTTCAATTACTTTATAATTACTTTTGTTACAATCAAAAAAGTTTTAAAGATTTTTGTTTTCATTAAATCAAATGCATTTTATGTTATAAAATGGAAATTCTCTGATTATTAAAAGAAAAACACGGATATGTATGTACAATAGAGTCATACTAGTCATCCACAGGATTAAAACTTATGAATTCGGTGATTTGCAAGGTCTGCGTTTGGCAATTGCTAATTTAGATAAATAATTCTTATTACAATTAAAAAAAAATTAAGGAATTTTAACACTCTCAGATTTTATGTATTTTGAGAAGGAGATGAAGCATATTTTCCTTTTTCTTGGAGGGATGAAGCAATTTACTTTCCTTTTTTAATTGGGGAGAAGGAGCGATATTGTCTAAACATTTTAAACAAGCAGAAATATACTGAAATGCGAAAGATTATGTGCCTGAAATGTAGGCATAGTAGTCAGTGTTGAATTAAAGGGGTGACCCAAGGGGGACTCCCCCCAAAGCATTGAAATGTCTCCCCCAGAAATTTTGTGATTTCAGTGGCCAAAAGTGCAATGCCCCCCCCCCCCCCTGGAGTGACAGAAGTCCTTACTCAAGAAAAGTGTTTGGATTCAACACTGTAGTACTTTTACAAATAAATAAATAAATAAAATAGCAGTTTTTCACCAAACACTGACCATATTTTGAAAGAATATAAAGTTTTAAACAAAATAATTACATAATTTTTGTCACAAAATATTTGTTTATTATTATTATTCTCACCAGTTTGAAATACAGCTTAGTATTAGTTAGTACTAATTTTATCATAATCCCAGTAACAATTTTCTGTGCTAATCAGCAAAAAGGAAAAAATTGATATGCGACCCAAGAATGAGCAAAGCTTATTATCAAAAGAAATTGCAATAATCAGTATGAATGCATAAAATAAGTAAAACTTGCATTCTGAAAGAAAATTACAATAAAGGTAGAAACAATGTAAATTTTAGCAATTATTTTTAAGCCCATAATTTATTTTAACTATTAGATTAATCTTAAAGGTGTAAAATTAATCTGCAGCTGTGTTACACTGTTTATGCTATTTTGGGACTATAATTAACAAAAAATAAATCCACATATTTTATAATTTGTATCACTTATCGATTTTGTCCAATAAAAACTAAGAAACTACATTTTTTTCTTTAACTTTTAATTGGAAAAATGCAGCATACAATTTTTTAGAAAACAAAATAGTAATCAAAATTGTAAGTTTTAAGCATCATAAAAAGTAGAAATAAGAATGTTGTGAATTATAAATAAATATATAAATAAGGCCTGGCCTTGGAACATTAATGTGGATTGAAGTATGAAAATATCTATGTATATATCTTCTCTGAAGATTTTCAGCGCAATAAAAATACATACATACAATCCATACACACAGATGATAAGCAAACAAATGGTACGGTACAGCTGCCCTTTTTAAAAATATTAAGATATAATAATCTGAAAAACTTATGACCAACTGCATACAATTGCTCCCTTCCTAATCTTGAGTGTCCCCATGTATATGGAATACATTTTCAAAACACAATACATTGTTTTTTGAGTAGGGAATTTTTATATTATGTAAACAATCATACTAGAGAACAGAAATACAAGTGAAATGTACTTACTTATTCAAGACTCATCTTTCCTTCCAGTACGGGCCACTGGTGGGATGTTTTGAGCTACAAAAACATTGACTTCTTTTATTTTATTAAACTTAATTCCTATGTTATAAAAACGATATAGCTGCGTACGACGCTGCTTCATCAACAGCGTACGACGCCATGAAAATCCCGATCTACCGCCAAAACACATCCGGATGCATGACGGTAAACTTTTCGTTGCGCATGCGTATTTGCCACCGTACTGCTTCTCGCTTTGACAGGGAATTTTGGAAGGTACAGAAATGGAACTCCGTGCCTCTAACAATTTTTAAAGGCACAAATCGAACTTCGTGCCTCTGACAAATTTCACTTTCGTATCGGTGACTCTCATTTTGTCGTGGCTTGACGTTTTTCTGGAAAATCAGAGGCACTTTTTCTATGTGCCTCTCATATCAAAATAATAGAAGGCACGATATGCTTGTGCCTTTTATGTAAGGGGTACAGTTTTAAGAGTGTATAGACAGGTCATCACATTAACGGTCAATGCTTATATCATTTTAGATGAGCATAAGTAAATTTGTACAAAAGCGATCACTTTAAACCAAGTGGCTACTTTACCAAGGTGGCCACTTTAGCAGGTTCCACTCTATTTGTGCAAAGTTGAATGTGTTAACAAACAATAATAAGTACAGCGTTATCTTTCAGAGTGTATTTTTAAAAAATGTCTTATTTATTACTTTGATTATTAATGGAATACTTATTTTCTATTACTACTTTTATGTATTAATAAAAGTACTTTTTGTCTATCATGATGTGAAACAAAGTTTATTTTCGTGAAGTAACGTACTCAACGATAAAAATATTGTTTTTACTCATATTATTCTCATTTTCTTGTTTTACTAGAGATAAATATATTTATTCAGGAACCATGAAAAAGAGAAAAAAACTTGAGGAAGGAAGTACTTGTTATTTTAAGTTTAACCTAAGAAAACAGACACAATCTTATATCTAATAAAATTTTCTTTAGAAAATATACTTGTTTCCCAAGTAACTTTATTTATGTCGTATTCTGAAAGAGTGTCTTATGAACTTTTCAGATAGAATATGATTACATAGACAAAACTATTTTTTAAGGATCGTTTTGCTACAGGTATTTTTTTATGGTTACTTATAGCATAAAAATGTAGAATATGAAAGAAAACGGAAAAAAATTTGTTAATTATAAAAACTTAAACTGTTAAATTGGCAAAAAACACGAAATTTCATTTAGGTAAATCCATCTTAACATGAAATGTCAAATTGCTGTACAAGTGATAGAACTAACTATCTCCTCTTTAATATCGAGAGGGCGATAAGAAAAACATTTTGAATTATGTCTCTGTTTTAAAATGTAAATTGCAAAAATGAACGGGTGAGATAGCTAAAATTATCAATATTTTATGATTTTTCATGTCACACGAGGCGTACAGCTATAAGTACACAAAATTTGAAGTTTCTGACATACAGATTTTGTGGGCGGACTCTATAACAGACGGACTGGCAGAAAACAGTGAAGAATAGGGTTTCGTCAGATGAACGAATACACTGTAAAAAAAAGGGTCGATCTACTAAAAAAACTTTAGTGATCCTTGTAATTATTAAAAATTTTTTAGTAATCTTAGTCGGTTACAAGAAAATCTGTAAGAATTACTAGAAAAAAGTTAGCAACGAATAGCGTTAATAGTTTTATATTTTTAATAGCTATTACTAAAACTCACTTGGTGTGGCCTTGATAGCATAGTGGTTATAGTAACGGACTCCAGACTAAAAGGTCCCGGGTTCGATACTGGCCACTGCCAAATACGCCCCGAATGTATGTAGTGTAAGTACTCGTTAATAAAGGGATTATTAAAATCCTGTCGGAGCCGGTAGGAATATTTGGTGCTGCCATCTATTGCGGTTTTGCCGAAATTCTTCCTCTTCAGAAGTCTGAATGCAGCTCGAAGGAAGCTCCTGCCCTTCGGGCGCACGTAATGGTTATTAAAAATAATTTTGGAGCTATTACTAAAAGTTGCTTGGTGGCTCATACTAAAACTTTTTAAGTTAGTTATACTAAAAATTCTTTTGTTCAGTTTACAAAAGAAATGCTTGTTTCACTTGCAAAAAAAAGTTTGTAATGGTTACTAAAAAATTCTGTGAAATACAAATTTACTAAAAAACTTTTAGAAACCTCTTGAATTTTTTTTTACAGTGTACAGAAAAATGTTCTCATTATAAATTAGATCATTGTTAGTAAACAATCTAATTTAATATATTAAATGCAAAAAATCTATTACAATTTTCAATATAAAAATTATATTAACAATATATAAATATCTATTCTACGATATTTTAAGTCGGATAGGTTTTCCTAGTTTAAATTAATGATGAAACAAACTTATTTTGATTTCTTTTGTAATATTATTTATTTTCTGAAAGTACACAGAACATGCTCTATTCCTAAGAACAATCATGAAATTTCCTGAAACCATTATCATTAACAAATCCTATTTGAATAATATTTAGACAAAAAATTTATAATAATAATAATAATTTTCTTAAAACCTCCGTATAACAAGTAAATTCTAGATTTATTTTCCTCCAGAAATGAAATTAGTTTTAAAATAAAATCTTCACACGCCAAAGATAATGAACAGAAAATATTTATTTACTTCTCGAAGCACATTTAGAATATTAAAGGGACAGTAAACCTTTATTTGAGCAAAATCGTCTATAGAAAAATCATCGCAAAAAAGGTATATTTCTGTGGAATATTAGTACCAAAACAGTTTTTTTATTAAAACGTCATATTATGAAGTTTTTGAGAAGTAAATAATAAAGCTAGGTTTATTTATATGCTTTAAATGTGTTTTTCTCAAAATTAATTTTCCAGTATTTTTAGATATTTTAAATGCTTCCTGCGACATTATTTTTTATCAACATTTCTGAAATTGATAAGGAAGTATCCTGATATTGTTTAGAAAGAAACTGTGTAAGCTTTTTATAATTCGTCTTCATTAAGATAGTCAAATTTCATTTTTAAATTGTTAAACGACAAGATTTTGATAAAAATCGATATGGAATTTAGAAAAAACTGTAAAATATTAACTATTCAAATGATTAAAAAAATCTTTCTCAAATTTGTTTATAATAGAGCTCTTAGTGATAAAAATATAAAAGGCAAGAAAATATTTATAAAATTAAAATACGAGAGTATTTACAAATTTTGTTTCAAAATAAAAAAAATTAAAAAATAAATAAAAATTTTAATAACATTTGAAATTTTTTTGAAGCTGTTCTATATGCTTTTGGTGAAATGTATGTATGAACAAAATTTCATGTTGCTATGATGAAAATTAAAAAAAAACCGTCCATCGTCCCTTATTGCCAGAAATGAATTACGTTAATAACATGCTACGTATTTAAAATACGTCATATTAAATAAAGATGATAGTGAACCATCTGCAACATACTTCTTTGTAATCATGTTATAGAAAAGGAGTTATTGCGTAGTGAACGTAATCATGTTATAAAAAAGGGGTTATTGCGTAGTGAACGTGCATTTGCTTATGTAATATTTATTAGAAATTTTTTGAAACATTTTTTGTCTTTTAACCTCAATATGGATACGTAAAAGATAAACAAATCACATATAAATAATTAATTTAAGAAATGTGTAAATCTTAAACCGAATTTTGTTTGTTAACGTCGACCTTGGGTAAACACACCGGGAAGTTGCAATGTATAAAGTGATCTAAAATCTTTAGATTCCTACGTATGGTTTCTGCTCCTGTAAAACTTTTTAAATGAAACAATTTTCATCAAATTTAGCATTAAAAATTTCTTAAAATAATTCTTGTATTTAAAAACAACATATGTCTATATATTTCTTAAACAATTCTCTATTATACTATCATTTTTCATATTTTTGGGTGCAGTAGTTTTCTCAAAATTAGCGAAGGAATAACCTAGGTCACAAAAAATCATTGTGAACGGCTGTGACAGCGTACGTTTAAGTAAGTATAAGTAAATAAGTTTAAGTAAATAAGTTTAAGTAAGTTTAAGTAAATAATACTTTAAAAAAAATTTGAGAGATTACTTTACGTACGGAGTGTCAAAGCAATCTTATAAGCATACTAGCATGCATACAAAAATTTTCAACTTCGATAAACTTCTTCCGGTGACCCACGACCCTTAGATATTTGCAGCCGAAAGTTGATTTTTAAGCATATTTTGAACAAAAAAAAAATATATAAGTAAAAATTAAGAGTTAAAGAACTATTTGTATAGCACAAAATGTGCTCTCTGTAAAAGATTAAAAAATTGTTGATTGTTCATTATGAAATATATAAACTTATTTTTCATACTACAGACAAAAGTCAACATAGAAGTGCGGAGGATGAAGCGCACAAAGTTTTACACAAAAAATTCAAAGGCGGGAGAAGTTTTATTGCTTTTATATTTTAGATTTATAGTACATGTACTGTTATTAAATCATTATGGTTTATAAATTTAATCTTTATTAACTACACATTTTACCACAATTTAAAATAATATTCGCAATTATTTTTTTATTTTTTATTTTTTCACTACATTTGGGGTACCAAAAGATATGGATGAGTTTTGATAAAAAAAATATATAAATTACAGAAATACGTAGTATATCCAATACACAACTTTGTCACTGGGCGCTAAAAGGAATTTAAAATAAGTAAATAAATAGAATAAAAAACAAAAAATTAAAATTTTTACGCAAATTTCAATTTCTAACTATTTTGCACCCCACATTAAACCTAATTTGGAAAAAAATTAATATATATAGGTATATATATATATATATATACCTATATATAGAGAGGTGTGAAAATTATTAGAATAATTGTGATTATTTCAGATTTTCTTTATTAATATTGTACATACTTGCAATGTTTCATGAAAGGCAATTAGATTTGTCAATATAGTCAATTTTTTATTCCTTTAAAATAGTTTTGAGGCTATATTTTTGTTAAATGTTACCAATTCTTAAAAAGAAAAATATTTGATTCAAAGTAATTAAATTATTTACATTGTATAAAGAATGTGTTTGATTAACAACGAATTTAAAACGCATTTTTAAAATTCTCTGCTGGGCTAGTATTTTCTTTGTTGTCTCGTGTTGGCATCAGTATTATTTTATTCCTAAAAAAAAACATGCTGTTTTCCCTATACTAACTGTTATACTAATTGGTACTTTTTTCAATTGTCAAAGGGTTATTTTGTGATTCTGAATATAACAAGGGATACTTCACCAAGAGAATTAGCGTTGATTAAGTATCTCATCCAAGAAAATTACTATACACAGTAAGAAACTGTTAAAAAAGGAAAAAATTCGCAAGCCTATATGTGTAGAATTAAAAGATCTTTTGACTCCAAAGGTGAATATGAACATTCTAGCGTTGGAAAATGCGGAAGGAAAAGTAAATATACTGCAAGAACAGAAAGGAAAGTAATTCAAATTGCTAAAATTAACATAAGAGCAACTAATCATGAATTAAAAATCTCTTTCTAAGCATATGGAGTAAATGTATGTGATTGTTCTCTCTGTAGAAAACTTAACTCAGCTAGACTCAAAGCTTATCGTTCTCGAAAAAAGACTAAAATCGCATCTCACACAAAGAAAGTACTTCTAAAGGCAAAACTAGTTTAAGAACAATTTTGAAATGGTTTGATCAATGTAAGAAATATTAATTTTCCCTTAATTAATCAATTGATCTTAAGTTGTTTATACATTTTCTTGAAATCATCTTTTTTTGCATACTGACAAAAGATAGAGAACTGTGTGTAAATTTGATTAAAAATTTCTTTATAAGAATATTTCTCGACAAAATATATACCTTAAGGATTTTTGTATCGTTTAGGTACGTTTCACTTATTAATCAATGTGTATGATATCAAAATAAAGCAGTCAATGTGTCAGAATTACCAGTGAAGAATTTTCCCCAAATTGCATATCTCAAACAATTAAACATCCTACTAAAGTAATGGTTTAGAACAAGACGTCTTCTCAAGGTACTGGACGTCTATGCATTGTCGAAGGAATAATGAACCATTATTTGTATAAAAAAGAACTTGATCAAAGAATAATCCCACAAAACTGGCTTCCAAAATAAGACTTCATATTCATTCATGATGGAGCACCGTATCATAAAGTTTTATTTGTGACTGAATTTTTGTATAAAAAAAATAAATAAAAATCCCTCCATAGCCTGAAAACAGTTCAGATATCAATCTCATAAAGACTCTTTGGGCCATTGCAAAGAAAAAGTAAAAGAAATGCATCATCACAAACAAGAATGATCTGATCGAAAGACAAATCGGAATTTGGCACCATGACAACGAAATGCAAATTAATCGCCAAAAATTTATACAAAGTTAGTCAAAACGTGTTGAATCTTTAATAAAAAACAAGGGAATACACACTAAATATTAAATGTATCATTATTTTTGAAATAATGTATTATTTCTGTAATATAATAAGATTTAATTGTAAATTTCACAATTATTCTAATAATTTTCACACCTCTGCATATATATATATATATGTATATATATATGTGCATATATATTCATTGAAAATATTTTTGCTATTTTGGCGGCCCTTGGGACTTTGGAAAATATGGATCAATTTTTTTAAAAGGGGGGGGGGGGGTAAGCTAATATATATAAATGAAACTTTTGCATCCCACATCTAAAATAGTTTCGGGAAAAAAAAATCCGTATACTTTTTGATCAACCCACATCCAGTCAATCAAACACCGAGAAATCTACTATAGCAGGGTTCGCAGCGTCCCTAAAATTGTCACACTTTCCTATAAAAATTTTAAAACGACAATATTTATCGTAGAATTTCACTGTAGATCTTAAAAGAATCTGAATCCAAAATTTTTAATTTAAAATACCGGTAGAAAAGTGCGAAAATTTTCGGGACGTTGCGACCTCGGCTAAAGTGGCACACCTGTGCGCAAGTAATACAATCTTTTTTCACTTCTCAAACGCCCAGAGAAAATGAACATATCAGTTATTTTGTGGGATATACCAGCTTTATAAGGCAAATATGATGAAAATTAAAACATTTCAAAAACCATACATATCTACCAAAATAAAATTGATATTTTTTTCAGAATATTTATTAGAAGAAAAAAAATTATTAAAAATATTAATTGTTAAAAATCTGACTTGTTCAAATCTGATATTTTTGTTATTATCTACTTATATTCGCATTTCACTCATTTTGCACTCTTTAAATAGACTATCTACTGAAAATGCGTTTTGACGGATTGTAAGGGGAAATCACATGTGGTTTCTAATGCCATGTGACTCATTTCGTAGAGTATAAACATTGAGAAAATAATTATAATTTTAAACTGTGTCGTTTCAACAGAGTGTGAATCGGCGAATCTTCATAGATATGTTAATCTCAATGGGGATAAAAGAGTTTAGATTTCATTTTTTTCAAAAAATGAAATCGTATCATATAAATCATTTTTTAACTTTGGTTAATAGAAAAATCTAATAACATTTCCAGGACTCGTACGTGTTTCATTATTTTCCAGGTGAAAAATATCAGTATTTTTCTATAAGAAAAAAAAATCTGGTTTGACTGCACGAAATTTCACCCTATTACAGGACAAAGTTTTTTTTCAAAAAAAATAAATATTAAATAAATAAATAAGTAAATAAAATAAAAAACTGCTACCAAAATATTTTTTGATTCGGAAAACTCACTTTAAAAAAATGCTGGTACATTTTTTTTTCATTCGGAAATTTTTGGGATCCGTAAGAACCTTATTACCAAAAGGTAATAGAATATTTATCTTCATTGAAATTTTTAATGTTGCAGAAAAAGGTGGATTTATGTAATTCATAGTCGCTCATGTCAAGTAGCTTTGGTAGTCTTTCGTTCAAATACTGCTTACACTTATTCTTTTTTCTACCTTATTTTTAATCTCAAATAATTAAGCCGGTCGGATCTATTTGAGATTAAGACCTAAAAATATAAGCAAAAAACTTTAACCTGTAGAGGCTTGTAATGGTTTTATTGCCGAAACATATCCTAATTAATATGTACAGTAATATTACAGACTTCAATAATTGTTAATATCTTTACTCTTAAGACTTTTGGAAACATTTAAACGACAACAACGACAAAAAACAATAATAATAAACTTTTAAACATACACATTAAGGAGTCAAGGTAATTAATTATACATCCTTTTCTTCTTGACAAAAGCTAAATATTTCAACCCTTAGCGCGAGGGGGTTGCTCAAAAGGAATCCAACTCAGGTATTCAGTTTTTATTGAACTATACGTTTATATCGTGCTTTACATTTCCTGTACGTTTAAACCTTGCCGTGTTCCTTTTTGGTTTTAATTAGTTATTATTCTTCAATTAATATTAAATTATTATAAATATGATGTACAATTTTAATTTAAAGACAGTTGCAAATAAATTGTATTTAGAATTACTTTTCACTGCAATCTGATGACAGTGAGTACATTAAATTTCTATAAATAATAAATCTCCAATGAATAAACATAGAACACAGTCAGTTCATCTTTTTAAGGCACTAAATGCATGATTGCAAATTTTTTTCTTTTATTATCGATATTTCATAAATAAATATTTGTCTTTTTTAATGGCAAAATGTTCTGCTAATTGCGACAACACATATTTTTTAACCTTTTCTATGATTTACCAGTACCTCATCCGAGAACGTGTTTTTAACAATCATGACTTGTAAGTACCACGTACGGGCATACATGCTCCAGCCATAATTTATTATTCTTGCCAGTAATTTTTTATTGTAAATTTTCATTATTTAATCCGAGTTTTTTTCTGATTCTATTAGTAAAAAAATTCTTGTTTTGAAATACTGGTGATAAAAATTTTGTAAAAGACATGAAAAAAATAATATTATTTGAAAATTGTTTTGAAAAATATTGATCGGTTAACTACTAAGCTACGGGAGACTTTTACGAAATTTTAATGTTTTGTCACCAGTTTTTAAAAATAGAAATTTGTGCCTTACTGAATAGAGAAAATGCTCCGTTCAAATAAGGAAAATTTTACAGTAAAATTTTTACTGGTGGGAATAAACAAGGATTGTTAAGCTTTTTTGCGGAACGTATACGTGTCGCTCGTCCCCAAGGGGTTAAGTGGTTAAAAATCAGATACATTCGCCGGTTTAATGTTTCCCTAAAACGCCAGCCACGAGGTGCAACTGAATATAGCTATGAAAGCGAATTTTGCTAAAATAGAATATTCTTAAATTTAAATTGAATATCAAAAAATACTTTATTAGAATTTCACCCAAACTCTTTCAAATTACTCGTGGATATTTTATAATAGGCACAATTTTAATATCTTGACTAAATATCTATCATCATTTTCTGATAATCTAAAGCTATTATTTAAGTTTATAAAAAAAGAAGAATCTAATTAATATTAATAAGTTCAAAATTATTCTTATTGAAATATTTTAATAATTATTATACAGATTCAAACAAATCGTAGAATATTTAAATTAAACAAATCACCAATGAAGGACTATCCATAAAATTTTAATTTAATAGAAGAAAGATGTGATTTATCTTAAGTCATGTCATCGTCAAGCTACCCGCAAATTTGAGACTTAATTAATCCTACAATTTAATTCATCTTCCAACATAAGTGATTAAATCGTGGTAAAATGTGAGTTTTCTTTTATTTATTAATTAAAGTCTGAGATTTAATAAAAATAAAATATTTAGTTAATTATAACCCAATGGCTGAAAAATACTTAAGATTTTTTTTTTATATAAAAATAATGTATAGGTTTACATAGTAAAAAAAAATATCACTCAAACTGAAAAATGTTAAAAAATAATATATTTTTTATCTTCATAGTTAAAACATATTAAGATCATATGAGAAACTACATAGATTTATCCATTTAAGGAATAAAAAGATTTTCTTATAGGAATACAATTATTGGTTGTCGCTTCTCGAAATACTATAGTATATTGTAAGTACACTATTTTTCATACAAAGCTCGGAATGCATCATGCATATTTAGATTCGTGATGATATATTTTTTTTCCTTCAGGGATACATAATTTACATTTAAAATTTCCATAAATAATTAAATCAAGAGGATACAGTTACAATAATTCAATTTTTAAAAATGATAACTTAAGCAAAATATAAAAATATTTTATTGCAAATATATCTTTTAAATTGTAATTAGTTAAAAAGGTTAAAGACCGGACTAAAAGTAATATAACAATTGACTTATATATTAAAACGCACAAAAGGATAGAGTTTAAAATTTCCTTTTAGCCTTTTTTTTTAATAATGTGTTGATAAATTGATCAGATATAGAATACAAAGAACACTGCCTAGTAAAATTGGTTTTATTGAGATCCTATGCTATTTACACTAATTGTAAATTATAGCCTTAATTTTCCAAGGAATATTGCCCGTCGAAAACATATTAAGAGGGATTAGCTCCTATATTTCCTCATTTATACTTAATCACTGAATTGCCAAAACTAATCAAGGTTTCGCCTTATCAGAATGAATCTATAACTATCAAAATTAAAGAAAGTCGGATAATTCTTCATGAATATCCATTTGTCTAATTTAAGGAGGCATGGGTAACAGACCGTTCCCATTTTACATTTAGCAAAAGAGTCCCAAAACGAATCAGGGAAGCATCTTATGAGTATGAACCTATTTGCAAAAATTTAAGCAAATTGGCTAATTCTGTGTGAAAAATGCATTTATCGAAATTAGGAGCAGCAGCCCTCCAATCACACTTTTATGCTTAACAAATGAACACCCAAAGCAAATCAGGGAAGCTTCTTATCAGAATGAATATATATCCAAAATTTCTAGCAAACGGTAAAATCTGCATGAAAAACCCATTTATGTGAACTAAAGGGGGGGGGGGGGTTCCTCATCTCCCTTTTGTACTTAACCAATGAACACTAAAAATTAATCATGAAGGCACCTCATCATTATAATCCTATATATAAAATTTGAATTAAATCTAATAATTCTGCATGAAAAATATCTTTATCTAATTTAGAAAGTGATTAGTTCCCGTCTTTCTCGTTCATACGTATCCAATAATTTTTTTAAACTATTCAGAGAAGGGCCCTATCAGAAAAAACTTATATTGAAAATTTGAACCAAATCTGATATTTTTATCTTGAGTTATTCCGTTACAAACCTACATATATACATATAGTGCATACATAGAGAACTGACAGGTACATAAGCTTTCAGGCTTTGATGGACTCTGAGCTAAAAATGGAACTTTAACTTTATTTCTAAAAAATAAGTAAAGTGACTTATAATTTTACACCATTAAATCAGTTATTATTATTATTATTATTATTATTAAAAGAGTTATTTATTTTCCGAACATTTTTTGCATTTAATAACTTATATTTAAAAAAAAACTATGAAAAAACAAAAATAATTTACAGTGTGCGTATAGTTCTTCCAAAGACAATATGAAATAGATAGTTATGTTAAACTTGACAATCAATAATTATATTACTTAACTAATAATTTAATTTCATTAATATGTTATTGTATAATTTTCTTTTCACCCATTTATTGGATTTAATAATCAGTGGCAATAATTTTTGGGAATAAGTTATTTAAAAAACATTTCTAGGAGAATAAATGATTTCATTATATTCGAGATTTTGTACAATGTTATGAGTGTAAAATATAGTACAGCATAATACACAATTATTTCTAACTTCCTCTCCTCTTCCAAAAAACTGAAACAAAATGTATTCATTTTCTGTTTTATAACAACGGCAAAAAAATCTTTCAGAAGTTTGGAAGAACTCCAAAGAGTTAATTAATACTTTGAATTTCGAAAATCATTAATCACTTTTTAACAGCTTACAGTTTACCTGCTATCAAACTTTCAACTGAAACAATAAAGCTCAATCTTTTTAATTATTTATAAAATACTTTATAATATTTTATCATGGTAAAGTCGACAAGTAAATTTCCCCTCAAAACAGTTTAAACAGTTTGAAAGATTAATGACACACCCAAAAGGATTTTTACCAACGGTAGAGATAAAACATGGTATTTTTTGCTGTCAAATATAAATAATGTGACAAATGGCTCCGCCCATCTAATCCATTTTTCAAATTAAAAGATCTATTTATTATCCGAACAGTTGGTATATCACCTACTGAAAGTCCAAAGTTTTCTTTTAAAAAATATTTCTCAATCGAAATTACAGTTAATTTTTTTATGAATCATAATACATAGAGAAGTATTAATCTTTTGGAGTTAATCATTTCGAATTAATTTTATAAAGAATAAGTTGCATAATATATACTTTGCAGAGAATTAAAAAAAAAACCAAGCAACTTCTTTCTGCATTGTTTGTGCGGATGTTTATTTTTTTCTTTTCAATACCAGTTTTTCTATAAAGGAATTTTTGTAATCTTATCCATATAAAATCTTTTTTTATAATATAAATGCACACACACACACATATGTATATGTATGAAAGGATAAAGCTAAACCTTTTTATAACTGAAATTTAAAATTAAAATTCAAAAGTTTAAAGTCCCAATTAATGTATTTAACTTTAATATTAAACCTTAAATCTACTTTACCCCTGATAACTTTCTTTTCCAGCCTAACATTTATTACATCCACATATCATTTTTGGACGCTCCGTAAGATTAAAAATGATTATCTAACTGCTTTTTGCAGCCATTTGTGGTTAGGACCTCTTACGTCACCGGCCCGGGAATTGCTTGGGCTTTAACCACATATCAATCAAAAGCTAATGATCCAGTTAAACTAACGTTCCTCCCAAATTCACAACTATGCTCTCTGCTGAAAAATCCGATCGGACGTGCGAATCCATCTGTGACCTGAACGGCCAAATAAAAGTTCGATCTACTAAGAGGTTTCCTAGTCCAATTCTTTTTTCCATAAAGACATCCCAAGAAGCGAAATTATCAAGCCCCAAATACTTTGGATTTACAAGCGAAGTGCGTGGTTTCACCTTCGTGTTAGCGATTAAAAAGCAAAATAATACGAATTTAGGGCTACCAACAAACTTACACACACACACATATATATATATAGGGGAGAACATGCGAGCAATTCCTATAAGTATAGCCTTTTTCTTACAACTGGGTTAATTTCTATAAACAAAATCTACTGAAAATAATAACAAGCTCTTTCTTTTACCCATAGTATTTTTTTTTAACATCACCTATAAAGGTCTTCTTAATTTTTTTTAAAATAATTCTATAAATTCAGTCCAGTATGCAATGGTGCTAAAACCCTTTCTGCTTGAAATATTCCAATTTGGATACCAATAAAATATTACAAAAAAATACGAAATTTAGAATCTGTCCATTGATATCGTTAAAATAGCAAATAAAGCCTTTGTGCACAAATGTTTAAAGATAGAAAAACAACGATTATAAATGCACAAAAAAGTATGAGAAGGTAGCAAATAGCTATTTCAAATCTACTATGGAGATTCTTCATGAGTGCAAAACTCAGCGAGCTAAAAAATAGCAAAACTGAGCGAAGAAGAGGGAATAGGAAACTGTTGCTCAGTTTTGCTATTTTTTAGCTCGCTGAGTTTTGCACTGATGAAGAATCTCGATAGTATATTCGAAATAGCTATTTGCTACCTTCTCATACTTTATTTGTGCATTTATAATCGTTGGATTTCTATCTTTAACCATTGATATCGGTTTTAACTTGTTCTTAAAATTCAGTCATTATATTAATTTTTAGACATTGGCTAAAGTATGTTAATACCTATGTATGTTAATGACATTAAATTTTACTTATGCACCACTTCATAGATAACCAGGAAACTAGATCGCACGGAAGATATTTTTCCAATTATTTTATAATATTTGTTAGTGTATTTGCTTTTAGATTAAAATTCACTCAAATTTTGTACTAGCTTTCATTGTGTCTTTTAAAAACTTAAAATATGTCATCAAAAGTTTTATGTCTTTCAACTTACAGGATTTAAATGGCAGCATAATATAAACATGTTTCGTTATTGTCAATGACAGTCAAAATCTTCGCGTAGACGGGTAACATATGACTTTACTTGAGTATTAGATTCAACAGCAAAAATGGCGACACGTTAAAGAGTGCTACGCCATTTTAATGTGGCGTGCTGTCATAATCTGAGAGAAGCCATTTTTCAAGAAAATACACAAGTCTTAAAATAATTTACAGTTTAATACTGTGTTTGCATTATTTATAAACAATGACAAAATAGTTTTAAAAAAAGCTAACTTACATATTCAGTAACTCCAAGTTTTATTAATTGCGTTATTGTTATAAATTTGTATCGTTTCCTATTGTTCATTCATCATTTTAAGTACATGATGTACGTATTATTATAAAATTGTACCGTTTCTCATTGTACATTCATAATCTTAAATACATACAGTACGTCTTTCTTAATAAACACGGAGGCAGGAGCACAAACAATTACCTCATCGAGTTCACGAATGAAAATCCATAATAAGCTAAATCTGGATTTGCATATTAAAACGCATTAGGTCTGCCAGATCATATCTAAATGAAAAATACCTAAAAACCCAATTTTAGCGATTAACTCATAGGTTTACTACTATGTTTTCCTGCTCATAATCTTCCTAGCATTCATACTTTTGTTGATAGAAAAACACATTGGTACGAGTCAACTTATAAAATGGGAACTTTCGGGTTTTTTTCCATCAAGGCCGATTGAGTTTTAATATGCGGATCGAAATTTAAATAAGCCTACATTTATTCTTTGTTTGAACTCTGCGAGGTCATTGTATGTGCTGCCGCCTCCAGGTTTATAAAGTGCGTATTGTTATTAGAAATAATATTTAAGACATTTACTAAAATAAGTAATGTATGAATTTCTCAGAAATTAAATTTATTGACAACAAAAGTGCTTACAGGTTACAAAATGCAAATTCAGTTTAACCCCTTCGCAATGGAAGCACGTTAGATGATTTTTTATATTTTACCACCGGCTTTTTTAAAGCGGAAAATCTTCTTAACTTGAATCTAGAAAATGTTCTGATCAATTAATGTAAAAATTCGAAAAAAATATAGTTGGGAACAATGAAAGATACTGAGTACTTTAGTGGAACGTACACCGGTTGCTCGTCCCCAAGGTGCTACGTACCACGCTAAAAGAATATAAGAGAAAGCAATATGTTGAAAAGATCATGAGCATTCTGTTTTTTATTATTATTGTTGTTGTCTTACTGCTTACAAAAATATGTATACAAAAGCAAAAAATTTCTTACGATAGTAATTTATCTTTCCAATATTCAAATTTTGTCAAATTAATTCCAAAATATTTTAATTTTAAATTATTTTCGAATTATAAGCATTATATTCTTAAAAATTTCAAACTTATATTTATGATTAAATTTATATATCTCTTTTAGTACAGTATCCAGTTACAGAGAATTTTTTTTTACTTAAATAATAGGTTTTTATAAATATTTTTTTTTGTTATTAAGAGAAAGGAACAATTTTTATTCAGCTATCTAGCATATAGCTCTATAAAAATATTAGGTTTATTAGGGCATACAGAATTTTTTTGTAAGATACTGTTAAATACAAATCTTGTCATTTTTTATGAGAATCAATAAGAGTTAAAATCTTTTTAAATCGGAAAGTGTTTACAATATTTATAAATAAGAATACACTGTTAAAAAAATTCTGCGAAATTACAGAGAATATGTGAGTAATCCATTGTCTTTTATGTAAACCATTATATTACCCTATATACAGGGTGATTCAAAATCAGATGGACAAACTGATAAGACAAATCAGGCATACAACAAGGATAAAAAATCACATAGGAACATAGGGCCGCAAACCACTTATTGAGTCACAAATACAGGGTGTTTCATCTTAACTCAATTTGGGTTGACGGTAATAAGTTTCAGAAAATTGAAGTATATTTTAATAAAACATTTAACAGACATTCTCACCTTTGTTTTAAATGTGATAATACCAAAGAAAAGTGGTAGAAGTATGCATTATGAGCGCCAGCAATATGCACTTGGCACCTCACATTATGGACTGTGATGATCAGTTTATGCGGTATCATCGATTGCTTGGGTAATATGTTTTTCCAGATCTTTTCGTAACGTTATTACATTTCACACAAAATAAGGTACATATTGTTGCATTTTCATTACAATTATTTTAATTTCTTCGAAATTATTACTTTCAAACCGAGTGTAGTTAGAATGAAGTACACTATATCTGTGTCTCAATAAGTGGTTTGCGGCCCTATGTTCTTATGTGATTTTTTATCCTTGCCGTATGCCTGATTTTTCATATCAGTTTGTCCACATAATCCTGATTCTCCCTGTATAGCCTAATTGAACTAGATTTAACCCTTTTAGATTTATTTCCCATCGATTTAGCCTATTTTAAATCGATTTGGGTTATTTAAGCCTAATCTTAGGCGTTAATAATTTTCATTAATTCGAATTATTTTTTTCTTGAATTCGTTTAGTTCGAACTTAAAAGAATATGATTTTCACTTTTACTTACTTTCTGCAGGACTTCAAAGATTTGAAATAACTTTCTTTCTTTTAGTTTTTGCCAGAATTGTTCTGAACTAGTATACATATTAAGCCATGTATTTGACATCCGCTTTTTCTAGTGCCCATTTCATCCATCAATGACACAACCACCCTATCTTCATTTGTGCTTGATACTAATTCCTTAATTAGTTTATGTATTTATGTCTTTTAATTTAACACAAAGTCATATTCTAATAATAACAGGCGAAATATATTTTTAAAATACTATATCATTAATTTCTTCGTAATAATACACCTTCAAACATGTTTTCTTGTCAAATTTTCCATAATTCGAACTCTGGATAATTCGAACATTTCTTCTAATCCCGGCGAGTTCGAATTAACGAGAGTCGACTGTATATGATTTTTTTTAGTTGTTTTCTTCTGTTATTAATTTTATTGAAGTCATGTAAATTTTATACAGTTGGTAAATGTAACTGCAATTGCGATATCAGTTCTTCACTGTAAAAAAAAAAAAAAAAAAAAAAAAAAAAAAAAAAAAAAAAAAAATCTGCAAAAGTACTACACTTTATCTAGGAAACTGGGATTCTAAGAACTTTTCCTGTAACGGTAACAACAAAAACTCAAGTTTTAGTATCGGTTACATGGATTTTTCCTGTTATCGTTATATGAAAAGTTCTTGGAATCCCAGTTTCCTAGATAAAGTGTAGTTTTTTTTTTTTTTTTTTTTTTTTTTTACAGTGTAGAATCCCGTCAGTTTAACTAAGTAGTTAAAATATCAAAAGCAAAATATAAATACGTTTTAATATTTTTAGATTTGATAGTCAGAGACATCGCTGTGATTTATAAAAAACTGATTTTCTCAATTATTTGATTTCATGACAATATTATGATAATTTAATGAATGAAAAATGACTTTAATATGACATTTTTGTCAAAAATGTTTAAGCGATTAATTTTCAAAAAATGTTTAATTCTTAAAGTATTTTGAATTTAGGTATCGTTTATAACGTATAAAATTTTAAAAAAGTAAGAAATTAAAAATTCAGTGTGGTGTTAGTACAATAATTTAAATTGCAAATATTATAATTATAGAAGATATTAAATGCATATTGTTTTTTTTTTTTCAATTATTCATCAGTACTGAATTTGTGAAAATTTCTCGCTTATATATTTAAATTTTTTTTACTTGTACATAGACTATCTTCCATATGATTACAGCAGCACTTTAATTCTTTTTTTTAGATGCGCTCGTAATTGTGTAAATACGTAGCATCTATAGTTGTCGTTCAGTCCGTCCGTCCTCATATAACAACGAAAAAAACTACCCAACCGAATCGTTTGAATATATAATTATAAATATAATTATAAATATATAATTATTGCATAGTTTTGTTGAGTCATTTAAAATTTTATGAAAATCGGATGCAGAGATCAATTACAGGGACAATCAAAAGTATTCGGTTACATTACGGTCAATATGGAAAAAAAGTTTCACATGCATCTTAATCGTTTGAAATTTAAAATACATAATTATTACATAATTTTGTCAATTCATTTCAAATTTTATGAAAAGTGTAAGCATATATGAATTACAGGAACAATCAAAAGTATTCCGTTACATTACGGTCAATGGGGAAAAATTTTCAAATGCATTTTAATGGTGTTACACTCATTCTAATACAATAAAATTGATATGCATCTATGAAGAACATATTATAATATACATTTTGCATAATTTGTGATGCAAAGAACATTTCTTATTGATTTACAAGATAACACAAAAGCAGCCCATTACAAAATGAAAAAGGGGGGGGGGATTGTTTGATGCGCAATTTAATTGTAATTAACTATTTACAATTTTATGAGATTGATATATGAGAGTGATATTTTAAAAACTTCGTTATCGTACGAACGAACCTCATTTGCTACGCTTCACGTGCAATTTTCAACTTGTTTAAATAATTAGATATGACAGGCAAATATATAACTCAGTCATGTGAAATACACTGTAAAAAAATTCTGTAAAGGTACTAAACTTTTTCTAGAAAACTGGGATTCCTAGAACTTTTCCTGTAACGGTAACAGCAAAAATTCAAGTTTCAGAATCGGTTACATGAATTTTTCCTGTTATCGTTACATGAAAAGTTCTTGGAATCCCAGTTTCCTAGAAAATGTTTAGTACCTTTACAGAATTTTTTTTACAGTGTACTTCTCTATTTGAATGTTTAATTTTATTAGACAACAAAAATTGGAACAAATGAAAAGGTAATGCTTTCATGTATCATACCGTCACAGTGGTAAAATACATTTTGCACGGAAATCTGTATTAAGGCATTTTACAATTTAGATACTCTTAAAAAATTATGTTTTTACAAACAAAATATCATTATTTTAAGACAAATCATTTATCCAATAAATATTTTTTTAATTGGAAAAACTATTTAAATTTATACAATTTTTCCTTTTTCAAACTTTGTACTAATTTTAACATACTTAAAACTCCAAAATATTATGTTTTTCAAGTTAATTAATGTAGCAGTAAAACGTAATGCCTTTTTATTTTCATTGGACATGACAACCAAAATCTTTGCTAAGACATATAACATACAACTCCCCGATTTGACTAAACTAAAATAGTGACAGGTTAAAAGGAGGGTAAATGTTTTACTGTGGCATACTGTCAAAACATAACACAACTCATTTTTCACAAATAATTCCTTAGAATTAAAGTATCTCAAATTTGGATTCAACTGATGCTATGATAAAAAAATTAAGACCTCTTGAAATGAAAGTAATTTTTTGCCTAATAATTCAAGATACATGTTACTAATTGCAAAATATTTCAAATTCAGATGATTTTCATTAGTTAGTCATTGTACTAGTTTTAAATACTTAAAAATTAAACTTAATATTTTTATTATAGATCTATATATTTACCAATGACACCAGCTTTTATAGTAGTTTTAAAAATGTGGTAGTTTCTTCTTTCTTTTATTAAAAAAAAATTAAATACTTTTTTAGAAATAGTCTATAAACACACAGTATACTCTGGATACTTTAATAAATTTATTTATACTTATTCTATTATAAATATATGTTTTCGTATAATTTTATTAAAAACAATAATTCTAATTAATATTTTCTTTAAAAACTACATTATATGGAGCATTTAAGATTTTAAAAAATAATGATGATTCTTCATCAAGTACAAATTAAAAATGTATTATTTTGTCTAAAAATACATCTTTCAACTTGGACATATTTAACTTCAGCATTTTTGAAAAAAGGTCAAAACTTGATTGTACTTTAAATAGTGCAATTTTCAAACAATTTCAGTATTAGAATATACAATAATTCATATAAGATCCATTACCTTTCTAATTTACTTTGCAGTTGAACGCATTATATATTCCCTGGGTGATTGGTAAATATACAGATATATAAATATAATTACAAGTAATAAAAACATTTGTTTTTTCTTATCTATTTTGAATTAATATTTCACGTTAATTGATGTAACAGAAAAGTCAACATATGTTGTTTTTTTTGTTACAAATGACTGACAATCTGCTCTTTTGACAGACTTCAGTATACATTATCTATAAACAAAAGCAACGCGTCTTGAAATAAAAATAGTTTTTTCATATAATAATTGATTGATCTTATTAACTGCAAAATGTTTACATGTATATATTTTTTTATACATTTATATATTTTAAAAATGTTAAATATTTCAAATTATTTAATTAAAACTAGTCGTTAGGGGGGGGGCACCGTTACACTTACCCATCATGGATATGCTTAATATAAAATATGAAAATAAAACGCGTATAACTAGTTTTAGAATGCATCACATTTCCAAAATAAAATTCAAACGTATATTTAAATATTTTTAACACGTAGCAATGCTCTGTTAATGAATTTCTGATTTACCAATTTCGACATATTATATAAAACGCCAAATTACTCAAGCAGTATCGAATTGTGTAAAAGAAACATCCGTATAACTCCAAAAATATTATTCATATTAACTAACAATTTACTGCGTCGGATTGAATGTCACATTTCCGATTATAATATATCTTTGAATTGAAATTTTAATGAAATACAGGGTCATGAAACATCGAAGAATGTGAAAAAAGGATTACAAATATCTCGGCAATTAACAATCCGATCAACTTCGTTCTTTATGCAAAATTTGTGTTATTTTTTTGGCTTTTTCCATCCACTCTATAAAATTAAAAATTTCGAAAATTTTTATGTGTTTTTATCAGAACGATGTTTTCGAGAGTCCGAAAAAAATAGTTCCGTATAATCGATGTAAATGATATTAAATAGGCTTTGTACTAAGTACATACAAAATTTCAAGTCTCTATCTCAATTTGTTCGGGAGTTAGAGGGGCTGCAGAAAGACAGACAGACAGACGGACGGACGGCAAATTTTTTTTTCTAAAAATAAGTTTTTCTGAATCTCCAGTATCTCAAACGTGTAAATCCGTCAATTTTTTTTTTTGATTTTCAAAACAATTGCAAGACGTACCCTATACTATGTATGATGATAGGTAAGTAATAAAAGATAAAATCGATACTTTTTATTCTCATTAGAAACGACAATCCAAAACTTTCGGAGTATAATATACAATTCTTTTCAAGTATTAGATTGGATTAAAATTAAATGGTGAAAAGTTAAAAGGTGCAGAGACGCATTAATGTGGTAGGGCGTGAAAATATAACCGAACTCATTTTTCAGGAATAATTTCTCAGCCATAAAGTCTTTCAAATTTGAATTTCACTTACGTCATATATAAGCAAAAGCAAAATCTCTTGAAATGAAAATAACTTTTTGTCTAATTATTCAAGATACCTGTCATTAATTGCAATATATTGTAAATTTGTGCAATTTTCATTAGTTAACCATTGCACTACTTTTAAATACTCAAAATTATTTTTTTTCTTGTTTTTAAAGTTAGTTAATGTAACAGTGCAATTTAAATATGTCTTATTATTATCAAAATTGAGAGTCAAAATCATTCCTAAGACATATAATGTACAATCCTGCTCGAGTATTAGATTTGATTAAACTAAAATGGGTACAGTATAGAGAGAAATTTTACATGCTATCAAAACAACAAAACAAAATTCATTCCTGAGAAATAATTCCTTAGCCTTAAAATATTTCAAATTTGGATCAAACTTATGTCATCTGTAAGACAAAGCAAAGCCGTTTTACATAAAAGTAAACTTTTTGTCTAATAATTCAAGATACATGTTATTAATTGCTAAATATTTTAAATTTAGATAATTTTCATTAGTTAACAATTGTATTTGTTTTAAATACTTAAAATTTTATCTTGATTTTTTTTTAAATACGTTTATTGATATAACAGTAAAATCTAAATATACTTAATTTTTTATTATAAATGAAACTCAAAATCTTTGCTAAGACATAGAATGTACAGCTGTTGTCGTGTATCAAATTTGATTATAATAAAATATGCATTTAAAAAAAAATACTAACCGACTTCAAAAAAAAAAAAAAAAAAAAAAAAAAAAAAAAAAAATCAAGCTTGGCGACAACTTGGCGCTAACGCATACGAATGCATAGTTTGTTTTAATATGCTTATGATTTGAAAACGGTTGCAACAATGAATGATGATTTGCGACAAATCATTATATTTTTATCAAATCCATGTTTTTTTTAATTAAAAAATTCTAATCATCAGAATTTAATGAAATTAAAATGGGACCAATAGGGTATCTTATACTTTCAAACAAATAAAGAATTATCAAAATCGGTTAATATTTAAAGAATTTATGAGTGAACATACAGGTCGAAATCATAACCTCCTCCTTGAAATCGGTAAAAAAATAAATGATAGCAGGTTGAAAGATGGAGAGAAGCTTTAATGTTGTAAAAACATAACAGATATCATTTTTCAGAAATAACTTTTTTCATCCTGTTTAACTTGGATTCAGTATACATTATCTATAAAAGAAGCTAGATGTCTTGGAAAGAAAATAAATGTTCCTTCTAACAACTGATTATGCTTTTTTTGAATAAAAAAATTTATTTCACTTGAGATAGGTGTGACAAAAAATTAAAAACAAATATTATTAGCATGTTTTGATTCCAATTTAATAAGAACAATAATCATAATAATATAAAAATACAAATCGTTTCACGGTCAATACAAACTTCACGCGACAATGAGATGTAAATTAAAAACCACGCGTTGTATTGTAAAAACAATAAATTAAAAATATGCCATGATGAAATTAATTTTCAACTTGGTTCATCCTATCCAAGCTTTCACGAGGAATTTATTTATAAACTCGAACCATAACGTAGGAATAATAAAAGAGAAAATATCATTCCAAACAAAATTTTTACGCGTATAAATTTCAATAAACTCCCTTCTAACGGATTTACGACAACTATTTGATATGAAACGATTTGTTTTTTTATTTTATTATGATTATGGTTCTTATTAGATTGGAATCGAAAGATGTCAATAATATTTGTTTTTTATTTTCTGTTACACCTCTCTCAAGTAAAATAAAATCGTTTATTTAAATTTTTATATATAAAAGTGGAATTTCTTAAAATATGGTGTTTTAAAGATCTGAACGATTTAATAACTTTTCATGAACTGATTATGCTTATTATTAACTGTAAAAAAATTAAATTTATATCTTTTCATCATTTAATCATTGTACTAATTTTTAAATACTTAAAATATAAACTAAACTCTAAAATTTTAAATCTCTCAAGTTACAAAAAAAGATAAATATAAATATATTTTATTCTCATTAGAAACGACAATCCAAATCTTCTCCTTAGGAGTATTGCATGCAAGTAATTTCGAGTATCAGATTTGATCAAACTAAAATGGTGGAAGCTTAAATAATGTAGAGACGCTTTATTTTGGCATGCTGTCAAAACATAACAGAATTCATTTTTCAGGAATAATCCTTTAGCCTTAAAGTATTTAAAATTTGGATTCAATTTAAGTCATCTACAGGCAAAAGCAAGACCTATTGAACGGAAAAAATATTTTTGTCTAATAACTCAAGATACATGTTAATTATTGCGAAATATTTTAAATTAAGCTAATTTTCATTGGTCAAAGATTATTCTAGTTTTAAATACTTAATATTTAAATTAAAAATTTAAGGTCTTGCAAGTTAATTAATATAACAGTAAAATCTAAATAAATTTTATTCTTATTATAAATGACACTCAAAATCTTTGCTAAGACATATAACATACAACTCTTCTCGAGTATTAGATTTCATTAAACTAAAATGGGTACAGGTTAATAGGCCGGGGAAACGCTTTAATGTGGCATGCTATTAAAACATAACAAAAGTATTTTTTCTTGAATAATTCCTTAGGATTAAAGTATTTCAAATCTGGATTTATCTATAAGCAGAAGCAAGGCCTCTTGAAATTAGAATAACTTTTTTTATTATTAATTCAAGATACGCGTTATTAATTGAAAAATATTTTAATTTGGATAAATTGCATTAGTTAACCATTTCATTAGTTTTAAGCACTTAAAATTTAAGCTTAAAATGTTTTGTCTTTCAAGTTAATTAATGTAACAATAAATTCTAAATATGCTTTATTTATGCATTTATCTATTTATTTTATATATAAGAATCAAAATCTTTGGTAAGACATATAACATACAAATCACCTCGAGTATTAGATTTGATTAAACTAAAATGGTGAGAGGTTAGATTGTGGAGAGAGGCTTTCCTATGACATGCTGTCAAAACATAACAGAACTCATTTTTCAGGAATAATTCTCTAGCATTAAAGTATTCCAAATTTGGATTCAATTTATGTCATCAAAAAGCAAAAGCAAGACCTTTTGAAATGAAAATATATTTTTGTCTAATAACTCAAGATACACGTTATTAATTGCAAAATATTTTAAATTTAGCAAAATTTTCATTGTTTAAGTTTTAAATACTTAATATTCAAATTTAAAAATTTAAGGTGTTTCAAGTTAATTAATATATAACAGTAAAATCATAATATATTTTATTTTTATTATAAATGACACTCAAAATCTTTGCTAAATAATATAACATACAAATCTCCTCGAGTACTAGATTTCATTAAACTAAATTGGGTATAAGTTAAAAGGACTGGAGAAACGCTTTGATGTGGCATGCTATCAAAACATAACAAAATAATTTTTTTAGAAATAATTCTGTAGCCTTAAAAGTATTTCATATCTGGATTCAACTTAAGTCATCCATTAGCAAAAACATGACCTCTTGAAATGAGAATAACTTTGTTTTCTAATAATTCAAGATACGTGTTATTAATTGTAAAATATTTCAAATTTAGATAATTTAGATAATTTCCATTAGTTAACCATTGCACTAGTTTTAAATACTTAAAATTTAAACTTAAATTATTTTTCTTTCAAGTTAATTAATGTAAAAGTAAATTCTAAGTTTTTTTTTTTCCTATAACAGTCAAAATGTTTGGTAAGACCTATAACATACAGATCACATGGACTATTAGATTCGATTAACAGGTTCGGTGACAGGTTAGAAGGTGGAAAGAGGCTTTAATGTGATCGCTGTCAAAAAGTAAAATAATTCATTTTTCCGGAATAAAGTTTTATTCTGTTTTGTAAATTTCGATTCAGTACAAATAATTTATAAACAAATGCAACTCGTGTTGAAATGAAAATAAATGTTCCGTCTAATAATTGATTATGCTTGGTATTAACTGCAAAATACTAACATTTATATATTTTTTTCATTATTTAACCATTGAGCACATTGTACATATTATAAATACTTAAAATTTAAACCTAAAAATTTTATGTCTTTCAAGTTAATTGATATCTATATTATAAAGGCCAAACGTAAATGTGCATAAGGCATACGTCATTTTGCGAATGACAACACTTTTCCCTGAAATTTCGGTTTTGCAATTTTCGCTACTGCAAATTTTACACTTCTAAAACCGCACATTTTAAATTTTTACACTGTCGTATTGAGAAAAAAGTTTACTTTTAAATGCAATTTGTTTGAAAGCTGTATCTCAATTTATTTTTGAGATATTATTTTTTTTTTATAAATTTTAGTACCAGTTTTCTAATTGTGGCAACAGAATCATTCCATTTTCTCTTAGAATTGAAAAAAAAATAGAAATTAAAATGCGTATATTATTTTTAAAATATCGTTTATTATAAAATCTAACGGATTTCCATTTTGTTTCGTTTAAAAATTTGGATAATTGAGTTTTATAGCTTTTTATTATTTTAGCTTAAATTAATATTTATTTGAGAGTTAGACTGACCAATATAATATGTATTTTTTACTGTAACTAATTTTGTAGATTTATTGTAAATCAATGAAACAGTTCTTTTTTAAAGATTTTCTTTCGTCGAATTTCGACGGGTTCCACCACGTAACAATAAAATCTAAATATAGTTTATTTATTTTAAATGACAGTCAAAATGTTTGCTAAGACACATAATATACAACTCTTTTGGAGTATTATATTAGATTAAACTAAAATGGTGACATGATAAAAGAAGGAGAGACGCTTTAATGTGAAATTCTGTCAAAAGATAACATAATTCATTTTTTTTTTTTCAGAAATATTTCTTTAGCATTATAGTATTTCAAATGTGGATTCAACTTATGTCATCTACAAGCAAAAGCAAGTCCTCTTGAAATGAGAATAACTTTTTTTTCTGATAATTCAAAATACATGTTATTAATTGCAAAATATTTTTAATTTAGATCGTTTTTATTAGGTAATTATTGTAATAAATTAAATACTTAAATCTCAACTTAAAAATTCTATGTATTTGAAGTTTATATGATTTATTTGTATTGCAAATGACAGTCAAAATCTTTGGTAAAACATATAATATACAACTCTTATCGAATATTAAATTAACATTAAACTAAAATTGTGACAGGTTGGAAGGTGGAGAGAGACTTTAATGTGACATGCTTTCAAAACAAAACAGAACTCATTTTTTAGGAATAATTACATAGCCTTAAAGTATTTCAAATATGGATTCAACATATGATATATGTAAGCAAAAGCAAGGCCTATTGAAATGAAAATAACTTTTTGTCCAATAATTCAAGATACATGTTATTAATTAGTTTTGGTAATTTTTATTAGTTAACCATTGTGCTAGTTTTAAATAGAATATACATAAAAATTTAACATAAAAATTTTATGCATGTCAAGTTAATTAATATAGCAGTAAAATCTAAACGAATGTGTTTTATTTTTATTACAAATGACAAACAAAATCTTTGCTAAGACATATAATATGCAACTTTTTTCGAGTATTAGATCTGATTAAACTAAACTGTATAAAGATTACAAGGTAGAGAGAAGCTTAAATGTAGCATCTTGTCAAAACACAACCGAACACATTTTTCCGGAATAATTCCTGAGAATTAAAGCATTTTAAATACGGATTCAACTTACGTAAAAGGAAGACCTCGTGAAATGAAAATAACTTTTCATCTAATGATTCAATATGTATGTTAATAATTGCAAAATATTTTAAAGTTAGTTAATTTTCATTAATTAACAATTGTACTAGTTTTCAACATTTAAAACTTAAACTTAATTCTTTTTATTTTCCTTTCTGATTAATTTATAAAGCATAACACCTAAATATGTTTCATTTTTATTGCAAATGGCAGTCAAAATCTTTGTTAAGACATATAATGTACAATTCTACTCAGGTATTAGATTTGATTAAAGAAAAATGCGTACAGGTTAAAAGATATAAAGAAGCTTTAATGTGATATGCTATCAAAACTTAACAGAACTCATTTTTCAAGACTAGTTCTTTACCCTGGTTTTATTTATTTAATCATTATTTGATTTTAGTATACATTATTTGTAAAGAAAAGTAACGCGTCTTGAATTGTAAATAGTTGTATCGTCTAATAATTGAATATGCTTGTTATTAACTGCAAAACACTTTAATTTATACATATTTTTCATTATTTAACCATTGAGTTATTTTTTTAAAAACTTTAAATATAAGCTCCGAAAATTCGTATTTTGCAACTTATTTAATTAAAATAACAGTTAAATATGAATGTTTTATTCAGGTTAGAAACGATGAAAATTTTTAAAATCAAAATTTCCTCTAAGGTATATAACACACAAGTATTCTCGTGTCTTGTGTTTGAAACTATTCTCGTGCATTATTTTATGGAAATAAAATGGTGACATGTTAAAGTGGGGCAACAAGCTGCCAAGGCATAACAGAACTCACTTTTCATGAATATTTCTATAGACTTAAGACGAAACTCTAGTCACAGAAAAAGACGCGGATGATAATGATAAGTGTATGAGGGGGGGGGGGGGCGTTCTTTTCTTGATTTTGTTTATGCATAGGATAGCTGAGAACGATCTGCAACCGGGTTAATTTTTACTTTTTCGATTTTGGTTATATATTTTTTATATTACGATAATTTTATTTTTCACAACCGGTTTAAACCGGTTTCGAAAGTTAAAGTAATTATTTTAAAAATATCTGAAACCAAAATTGAAAAAGTAAAAACTAGCCCGGTTGTAGATCGTCCTCAGCTATCCAATTCAATAAAATCATGAAAAAAAATATTACAATTTAAGCGAAATATTTGAAAAAAAAAACGCCCCCATAGAATTAATATTATCATTCGGGTCTTTTTCAGTGAGAAGTGCGAGGCCTTAAGGTATTATGAATTTGGAGTCCATTTACATTATCTGCACTCATAAGAAAAATTCTGTGAAAATATAAAGAATATCCGGGAAATTCAATACTTTAAGTCTTACATAAAATAACAGAAATTAGACAAACCGAGTTTCTGTTAAATAACAAAGAAGCTATTCGGTAAAATTACAATAGATTCTGTTAAATTAACATCATTAAAAATATACAAGCCTATGTAATTTTATTTTTTATGATAATAATTTAGTTTAATTTTCAAAATTAATTAATCACAGGACTATCAGTAAGCTTTAAAAAATTTTAATTTTTCGACAAATTAAAACTCATGCATTGTTTAAATTTTACTCAATGTGTTTCTAGTCGTCCTTGTGTTCCAACCTGAAACCTCTTGACTCTGCAAAAACACCTTACTCGTTGAGCTATAGGAGCTTTTCTTACCGAGTTTAAAGTATTTCTTTTATTATCAGTTTGTGGAAAATCTATTAAGCATATACATGTGCTTATACTTTTTAAAAATTTTTGATTTAAAAAAATTCGTTAAAAATTTCGAAATCGAAATATTTTTACTAATAAGAATGTATTTATTAAAATACAACACATTGGTCAGTGGTGCACAAAACAAGAATTTTATTATACATTTGCACAATTAAAATAAAATAAAACTATCAACGTTTCGCGCCGTCTTCTGCAGGCATCTTCAGGAAAATATGTTAATGGAAGGACTAAGTTTGCATCTTGATCGAGATATAATATTTCTAGTAAATTAAAATCTAAATGAATTAAAAATTTAAAAATGTTGCCACTTACACGTGAGTAATAATTAAAATATTGCAACGAAATAAAAATTTTAAGATTTTATGATGTTATGCCATATTTTTAGTATATTGTAGGATAAATTATCATTACATGGTTTATTTTCTCGTGCAATGATTTCGATAGATTCTTTTATTTTACCTTAAACAGGGTTATTGTTTAACAGGGTTATAAACTATGATTTTGGGCTCATCAAAGTTAATACGGCAACCCTTGTTTGCCAAGTAGAAGCGAGAAAGAGCAGTATTCTGTTTACATTGTTTAATATCTCTGTGATGCTCTTTAATTCTAATTAAAAGTTGCCGCGTAGTCATGCCGATGTAAACTATTTTAACATTATTAGACAAAGTGATGGGGATTTCGAATACTAGATTTTTGATCTATTGGAATTTTGTCGATTTTATCCGTAACGATTTCAATGAGATATGGAGGTAATATTGCGACAAGTTTTATGTTATATTTTTGTGCGATCTTTTTTACTTTTTTCAAATATGTAAGGGATATAACGAAATTTTCTGTAAACCACAAGCTTATCCTGTCGTTGGCCAGATGTTGGAGGAGTATTATACTGTCGAACTATTTTATTTACAGATTTTGCAGGAAAACCATGGTCAAAAGCTATTTTCTGTATAAAATAAATTTCTTTATTTAATATGTCATCTGAACAAATCATAAAAGCTCTTTTAATAAATGACCTGAAAGGAGATATTTTGTATTCGAAACGCATGTTGGCTGAAAACGGGATAACTGTATTTTCTTTTATTGGTTTTCTATAAAGTGAAAATTTTGAACTTGAATTGCATCTATTAATTTGAACATCTAAAAATGGAAGAAAGGCGTTTTCTTCGACTTCAAGGGTGAAATTTATACTATTGCTTAATTTATTGACATCTTGTAGAAAAACATATAATTCGCTTCTACTTCACGAACAAGGGTTGTCGTATTAATTTTGATGAGGCCAAAATCGCAATTCCGTGCAATGACCCAGTTTAAGGTAAAATAAGAGAATCTATCGAAATCATTGCACGAGAAGATAAACCATGTAATCATAATTTATCCTACAATATACCAAAAATATGGCATAACATCATAAAATCTTAAATTTTTTATTTCGCTGCAATATTTTAATTTTTACTCACGTGTAAGTGGCAACATTTTAAAAGTTTTAATTCATTTAGATTTTAATTTACTAGAAATATTATCTCTCGATCAAGATGCAAACTTAGTTCTTCCATTATCGTATTTTCCTGAAGACGCCCGCAGAAGACGGCGCGAAACGTTGACAGTTTTATTTTATTTTAATTGTACAAATGTATATTAAAATTCTTGTTTTGTGCACCACTGAGCAATGTGTTGTATTTTAATAAATACATTCTTATTAGTTAAATTTTATGGTGCAACTGTCCTGTATATATTTATGAAATATTTTTATTTATTTTAGATAGATACAGTAAAACCTCTAAATAACGAAAACTTCAGGAATGCAGAAATTGTCAGCTATTCGGAGTTGTCCCCTATTGGGAAAACCTCGGAGATTAAAAAATCGCTAAGAAATGCTTAATGTTTCATTATTTTACTTTTATATGTCCTAAAACCTCTATTATATAATTAATCAGAAATTAAAATTATTTTTAAATAAAATGAAAATAAATTTGTGCACACTTTTATCCACAGTTTATTATGGTCTCGTGAAATAAGCTGTTGCAAAGTTTACTTTTGATTGGGATCACATGTAATTTGTTTTTCTATGTCATGTTATTGGACGTTTTAGAGTTCCGCCGGGAATAGAAGGCTTGCATTTTTGACCATTAAAAGCATAAAATCTCAAAATATTCTTGGGTGACAATAGAATTGAATGTTCTTGGAGATACTCCTCCCGGGCAACACCCTAAATTTAGCACTGAACATGGGGGGGATTTTGCCCACCTCTTTATCTACATTTATCTGTGATCACAAAATTTGTGACACGTTGTCTTGGTAAATTCAGAGACTTTTTTGCTTTTTTTCATTTTTTGTTTTGTCTTTAAAACATACTTTTTCATCCTTTATCGCCGAATAAAGTGTCCGCTATTCGGAATGTCCGTTATTCAGAGGTTAAACATACAAAACTTTAGGTTTGGGGCGTGGGGATTTGAAAACTGTCAGTTAAAAGAGGTATCCGCTATTTGGGAGTGTCCGTTATAGATGTTTCACTACATGTACCTTTTTAAATATTTTTTAACTAGCTTAAATAATGAGTTAAAAAATATGGATTCTTTGAATGGATTTTTTTTATTCAATTCATTTTTTAAAACAATAATATTTTAGAGACTTTTGAAACTGTAGCACACTATTTATTTTTTAAAACGTTAATATTTAAAAAATATATATTTTAGTAGGAAATACAGGAAAAATAAACAATTTTTTTTTATTTATTATTTTAAAGTGCTTTTCAACGTTTTTATTAGTTTACTAATGTTCTGTAAAATGTTTTTTTTAGATTAATGTATTTTTATAACGCATTTTCTAATGAAATAATAATAATAACAGATTTAAAATGATGGTATCTTTTAATATGTAGATGGACCCCTAAGGAAATATTTTATTCATAATTAAACAGTAGACTTTATTTCCAAGCGTTTGGTATCAATAACTGTGTTCTACGATATTTTATTTTGGCAGAGTTAGTAGCGGGTATTTACTTTATTTTTTTCCGCGATTGTTCAGTGTACTCATGAACAGTGGTTTGTTAAATTTATATGATACTGAAAGTATGAAATGTCTTATGGGTTACATAAAATTAATATTTAATATAGCATAAAAGTTTAACGTCAAGTAGTTAAATTGGAAAAACAATAATTTTCTCCAAAAGTTTTAAAAAATATTAATTACAGTTGAAAGTAAAAGTATCACCATTAAAAGAACCAAACATATTAACTTAAATGCATAGTTCGTAATTTTAACATTCATAATTTAACATTTATACTATATTGCACCTAGATCCATCTCAGTAATTATTAAAAAGTACAGTTATTTTGAATTTATAATTTGTCAACTAAATATTGTTGCTATATTTAATTAAATCTTTACTATGAAATTGTTATTTTGTAATTTTCCACACTTTAAATTTTAAATTAAAGGATACAAAAATCCACCAGAGAACTAAATATTAATAATTTTTCGGAAATAACTTGCTTTTATCGAATTTCTATTATCAAAAAATTGGAATATAATTAAAATAGAACACAGATTGAAATAGAAAAAAAATTAACTTAAAACAATAAAACAGAGAAAATATTAAAGAAATACTATCCATTTTTTCAATAAAAAATTATGAAACACTACATGAAATAGATAAATCCGCATACACTACTGCGATAAGTTTTTAGCATGGTAATTTCAAAAATGAAGAAAAATTATGATTGTACCCAAGTAAATCCAATTCAAATTCCATGCAATATTTTTTTAAAGCTTTTGTATTCTTCTTATAAGAAAAAGAGAACTGAGCGAACCGTATATTATTTTGCATCATCATATGGACATTTTTACAAAATTCAAAACTTTTTAAAATGAAAATGTTTGGGGATGCATTTATCTATTGTTTGAAAAAGATTTAAAAAACGCACTGAATTTTTTTTGCAATTCGAAGGAAAATATTTGTTATCAGAAAAAAAGAAATTTTCTTTTGAAAACAAACCTCTTTTAATGAAATTTACTCAAACAAGAAGAATAAGACATTCATTTGAAAATTGCATTTTTTCTGTACAAGGATTGATTTTTTTTCTTCTTATATTTCTTTTTTTTAATATACACGTTATTCTTTTATTAAACCGTTTGAAATTGTTTTTTATGGAATATTATGAAAAACTATATTGTTGATCTGTATAGTTTAGTTATGTTTTCCACAGTTAATTTGCATTTCTGACTTTTAATTTTTTGTTGTTGTTGTTGTTTCAGTTAATTAAACATTAATAAAGCCCAACGTATCTTATTGAAATATTAATCTGATTCACAAAGTGTTCTTATTAAATATAAATTTAAACATTAAAAAATTAAATTTATAATTATATTTTTTTTAATATTTTAAACATTTATTTATGTTTACCACAGATAAATTGCATTTTTTAATTTTAATTTTTTTTTGTTGTTTCAGTTAATTAAACATTAATAAAGCGCACTATATCTTATTGACACATCAATCTGATTCACAAAGTGTTCTTATTAAACATACAGTTAAATATTTTAAAAAATCTAAACATTATTTTTAATGAGTAATGTATTTTAATAAAAAATAAATATTTCCATTAAACTAAAGGTTAAAGATTGCGAAAAAAGGCAACATGATGACATTTTTGCCTATAGAAATTTGGAATCAACATGCCTTTGAATTCTTTGAAAAGGAATATTCCTCACAATTGATAGTTGTTACTTTCTAAAAACAAATAAATTATCTTTTAAAACGGTAGAATATAAATATTTAAAAAAATTTTAATGTGCTCAGCATTCAGTCGTTTGCATTGTAACAACTACAGCTACAATGCAATCTTTCAATCATGTGTTTTTTCCTTATATTTTGATTAGCTGCCGATACATTGTTGATGTTGGAGCAGATCATGAAGTGGGCGTATCCAAACAATGGAATGAATTAATAAAGGGGTATCCTCATGGACAATTAATGAGTCATCTTTATCCTTCGTACTTTATTTTCGAAAACGTTTTCCACAATCACAGTGTGAAACTTCGGTCTTAATATGTTAAGGGGCCTGTCCCTGTTCGCGAAGACATTCGCGAGCTAATGCTATTCCTATGGTGAGGAATTTTTCTAATAACACTTTCACATTTTGGCATTTTCAATTTTTTTTTTTTTTTTTTTTTTTTTTTTTTTTTTTGTACTGGATAGCTGAGGCCCCTCTCAAGATTGTTCCTTCATTGTTTTTTCGATTTTGGTTGCAGATATTTTTTATAAATAATATTTTTTTTTAATTTATAAAAAATATAAAAAAATATTATAAATATTTTATAAAAAAAATTATGTGCAGACATTTTTTATATATTGTTCAGAAAATTTCACTTTCGGAACAGGTTCTGAAAGTGAAAGTAACTTTATAGAAATAACCTGCGACCAAAATCGAAAAAGTAACCAACAAACGATCTTGAGAGGGACCTCAGATATTCAATGCAAAAAAATAATAAAAAGAAATAAAACTAAAACTGTCGAAATGCGAAAGAGTTATTATAAAAATGTTTCCCCATAGGAATAGCATTAGCTTGCGAGTATCTTCGCAGACAGGGGAAGAACCCTTATGAAGTAATCGCTGATTTTAGAAGAAAGTAGAATGAGAAATCTATTGTCATAAAATATATACCACACAATTTGGATAGTCACAATTGAAAAATCAAAAAAAAAATCTCTCTACTCATTCCATCAAATCAGCTTTTTGACAAGAGCTTGCATCAACACAAATCATGACATCCTGTGCGTTCTAGCCAATGGGATAAAATAAAGGCACATGTGAAGCCTACGTCACGTCCAATGAGAGTAATTCTGGAAAGAGTTCTATCAATATGGAAGAACAAGAATTTTTAAGTAAAAATATATTATAGCACATGAAACTTTTCGGGATAAAATAAATAAAAAATAACGGCTCTAGATAAATATAAAATGTAGGACGGAATGAAAATTTCGCCTTGCTTTTAACATAAAATGTATAGTATGAACTGTAAAATGTTCAGGCTTACTTAAAAGAGGATTGAATAATCAATTGTAGATGTTAAAAATCAATTTTATTTAAAAACATCTTACTAGGGAACTGCAAGAAGTGTAAGTCACCGATTTTGACGAAAATGGTATCATTGGAAAGATCTCACCGTGAGCAGTGAAAAACTCAATGGAACTATCCGTCGCAAATGATTCATTTCCGAGATATCCGACAATTTATGTCACGTAGCTAGTGCACATTTAATGGGGGACCGCGAAAAATTTTAATCTAGATTTTAACGGGAGTGATATCGTTAAAAAGATATCATCGTGAGGATTAAAAAACTCAATGGATTCACCCGTCGGAAATGAGACGTTTTCGAGATATCCGACAATTTGTGCCACATTACTAATGCACACAGCTGGAAAACTGCATTAAGAGGCATTAATTGTTGGATATCTCGAAAACGGCTAAATTCAGATGGTTAGTTCCGTTGAGTTTTTTACTTCTCATAATGATATCTTTGCAACGACACCATTTTCATCGAAATCGAGAAAAAAAATTTGCAGTCCCTCATTAAATGTGCACTAGAACAATATGCGCTAGCTACGTGACATAATTTATCGGATATCTCGAAAAAGGTTCATTTCCGACGGGTAGTTCTATTGAGTTTTTTCACCCTCATGATGATATATTTTTAATGATATCACTTTCGTTAAAATCGAGACTAAACTTTTTTGCGGTCCCCTATTAAGTATGCATTAATTACGTGACATAAATTGTCGGATATCTCGAAAATGGCTCATTTGCGACGGGTAGTTCCATTGAGTTTTTTACTGTTCTCAACGAGATTTTTCCAACGGTACCATTTTCGTCAAAATCGGTGACTTATGCTCCTTGCAGTTCCCTAGTTAGTACTTTCAATCCTTTAAACAGGTTCTTCCTCAGAGAATATTTTCTTTTACAAATACAAATATAAGATATTGTTTTGAAAATGTACGAGATTCGTGGCTTGAAGATTGAATTAGTAATATTTTAGGTGAACGGTAAAAAGAAATGAATTCAGTATTTTTTTTTTAGAATGTTAAACAATAAACTCCGTATATTATAAGACAGGGCATCATTGCACACTTTATTGCTTTTGCATAGGATTTCTACGGATTCTCTTATAATGGATAAGTAATAATTGGATGTTGGGAATATGATTTTCGTATGATCAAAATTAATTTTAAGTAAGCCTGAACATTTTTACTGTTCATAATATACATTTAAAAAAAGGCTCTTTAAAAAAAAAAAAAAAAAATCGAATTCACACTAAATATTAAAAATTGTCAGAAATTATGATGCAATTCAAAAATAATTTAAAAGCTTTATACCTGACTAAATTGAGTAAGAAAATAATTAATTTAAGGAATAATGATAGATATTATTAAGAATGGAAAGCTAGTAAATATGCCGGCAATTTAGCATAATATTAGGAAATATCGTGAAAGAAATGTTACTATTATAACAGTGTATTGAATTTATTGAATATCAATTCTAATCAACTCTTCCTTAAATGTAAAAATAATGAAGGTTGTCTTTAATGTAATATTTTTTTCCTTTTGATACGGGTAATTACTTTTTTTTTTTTATAGAAATAGTATTTTTATTGCTGTTCTCGTATAGGAAGTTGAACAAATAGAATCAATGAAAAATTATACATATATATTTTTTAATAATTACCAGAGTTTCTTTGTCTTTATGATTGTCTTTGTCTTTATAGTCATTTAATTTGATATTTTTTATAGTTAGTTAAATACTGACTAATAATTTGTTAATTTGTAATGTTCATTATTTTAAATTTAAAATTATAGAATATGTATTTTTAGAGTAACATAGCATATTAATTCTTACTTTAAAATTATAGAAAATCAATTTTTAAAATAAGCTTTTGTTACTAATGCTTAAAATTATGAAATCTTATTTTAAACAATTATTATTATATTCGCCTGGCTATTGCAATATTAGTTGCCAGGATGCGTGATAATAATCTTGAATATATAGTTAAAATGAGTGATAAATAAAGTTATATTTTAAAGTGAATTTTTTTCCGAGACAAACATAATGTTATCTGCTCATTGCAGCATACATTCTTGAATTTGGGTGAATTTTAATCTTTAACAAAACTCTATGCAATTAAACCTCTTGGGGACCGCAGTGCATCCAGTAGCATGAATCAGAAGTACTGTGTATCTTCCGGTCAGTTTTTAAAAACGTATCTCGAATTTGTATTGTTTTATATTTTAAAAACACGCATGTCAAATGAGTCTAAAAAATGAAACAACTACGTTCTTCCACAGCACACATCTGAGATGAGACGGACTCTATCTGGTCTGTTTTTGGTGAAGTATATTTAAAGTTCTCGATTTTTATAAAAAATAATAAAAATAATAACTAAGGGGGACTCATTATAGTGATTTCTCATAAATTTTCTGATATTTAGATGTTTTAAACTTTAAATTTTGGCCAAAAGTTTTAGAAAAAACACAAATAACACAAAACGTACCAGCCTCATACGTTTTTAGAACGTAAAATAGAATATTTCTGTGTAATGACAAACTAGAAAATGAATAAGTTTTCCGGGGCATAGTGTACCAATACAAAAAAGGCATCAGAAAGAGCAATCAAAACTCAAACAATATTTCTAATGTTATGGAGGAAAAAAAAAACATATCAGAATTTTTACCTGCACTGTAAAAAAAATTAAAGAGGTTACTAAAAGTTTCTTAGTAAATTTGTATTCCACAGAATTTTTTAGTAACCATTACAAAATTTTTTTTTTGCAAGTGAAACCAGCAATTCTTTTGTAAACTGAACAAAAGAATTTTTTGTATAACTAACTTAAAAATTTTTAGTATGAGCCACCAAGCAAATTTTAGTAATAGCTGCAAAATTGTTTTTAATAACCATTACGTGCGACCGAAGAGCAGGAGCTTCCTTCGAGTTGTATCCAGACTTCTGAAGTGGAAGATTTTCGGTAAAACCGCAATAGATGGCAGCACCAAACATTCCTACCTGCTCCGAGAGGATTTTCATAACCTCTTTATTAACGAGACACTACATACAACGGGGCGTATTTGGCGGCAGCAAGTTTCGAACGCGGGACCTTTTAGCCTGGAGTCCGTTACTATAACCACAATGCTATCAAGGCCACACCAACTGAGCTTTAGTAAGAGCTATTAAAAATATAAAACTATTAACTCTATTCGTTGATAACTTTTTTCTAGTAATTCTTACAGATTTTTTAGTAACCGACTAAGATTACTAAAAATTTTTTAGTAATTACAAGGATCCCTAAAGTTTTTTTAGTAGATCGACCTTTTTTTTTTTACAGTGTGTCTTTGTGAATCATCATCCAGATTTTTAGACTTCTTAATGCGGCACAAATTATTTTCGGCTTACAATAAACTTTCTTTTATTATTATAGATTTATCGGCTAAATATATAAAAACGGCTTAAAATATATAAATATAAGTTGTTGAAAAGAAATATCTATGTAAAACATCAATAGTGTATAAATACATTTTATTGCACTTAAAATATATATAAACACACGATGTTGCAATATATTTTTATCATCACAATTTTAAGAAGTTAGAAATTGCACGTGAAGCGTAGCAAATGAGGTGCGTTCGTACGATAACGAAGTTTTAAGATATTCAGATCTTGCTGATATAGTAGAGCGTACTTTGGATACAGTACAGTGGTGGAAATCTTTGTGTTCCTGTAAATATGCAGGGAGTAATTTTTATTATACTTCATTAACGTATATCTTATTCAAAAAAAGTGAAGTAGTTTAATATAATTAAAACACGCCCCAAACAATGTTTTCCCGTATAACATTATTTAGTGGAATACCTTTGTGTGGCCCTGTAATTTAATAATAAATATTCTTTGCAACACAGATTGCACAGAATGTATATTTTAGTACATACTTCAAAGTTTCATGCCAATTCTATTATGTTCAAATGAGTGTAACACCATTAAAATGCATTTGAAACTTTTTTTCGCATTGATCGTAATGTAACGGAATACTTTTGATTGTCCCTGTAATTGATCTATGCATCCGATTTTCATATTTGAAATGACTCGACAAAATTATGTAATAATTATACGTTTTAAAATTTAAACGATTAAAATGCATTTGAAACTTTTCCCCCCATTGACTGTAATGTAACGGAACACTTTTGATTGTCCCTGTAATTGATCTATGCATTCGATTTTCATAACATTTGAAATGAGTTGACAAAATTATGTAATAAATATACGTTTTAAATTTCAAACGATTAAAATGCATTTGAAACTTTTTTCTCCATTGACCGTAATGTAACGGAATCCTTTTGATTGTCCCTGTAATTGATCTATCCATCCTATTTTCATAAAATTTGAAATGACTCGACAAAGTTATGTAATAATTATGTATTTTAAATTTCAAACGATTCGGTTGGGTAGTTTTCTGCGTTGTTATATGCGGACAGACGGACAGACAGACGGACGGACGGACGGACTGAGCGACAACAATAGGTGCTACGTATTTACATAATTACGAACGCACCTAAAAATGAAGAAAACAAATATAATTGTAAGCACAGAAAAAATCATTGCAAAATTTATCTTAAATTATTTGCACGTGTTTCGAATGCGAAAACAAAATCATGCAAATTATATATTATTTGGCATCGGAATAAGGAAATCTTTTCAAATCAAAATTTTTATTGAGCAAGCTATATTCAAGGAACACTTTATATATAGTATAAAATAATAATAAAAACACCGAATTCCCTTTCTTGTTATTTTAAAGCAAATATTTGAACTTAGAAAAGGAGAGTTTAGTTTGAATACAAATTTCTTTTAACGAAATTCGTCTAAATAACAAAATATAAGACAACTGTTACGTGAAAATGTCCCTTAAAAAATAATAAAATAAAATAAAATAAAATGTATCGAAGATAGATTTTTTTCTATCTATGTAATGCCCGTGAATTTGTTATTTAACCGTCTGAGTAAGCGGATTATTTTATCTTTTAAATATCGAAAGGTAAAATTATTAGACAGAATATTTTTATAAATATTCCCCACACATTTTTTTCCATTTTCTATTTTTAACATGTTACTTTCTCTTTATTCAATAAAACAGCGACTTTGAGCTGTGCATCAAGATAATTAATATCAAACTACATAAAAAAGTAAGATATGATAATAAAGTATTGACTGGAAATCCAGTACAATATACATAAATAAAATAGAACGTTTAAGTATTATCTGCCATACACTATTATGGTAATCAACAAAATGTCCCCATTTTACCATGAAAAGTCGCAGAGATACAATTAAACAAAAATGGTGTAGTAATTAATCATTTCCCACTCAACATATACCAAAACCATTGTTTACCAAAACCTTTTGTAATTTGTGTATAAATCCTGAAACGCAATTGTCCGACTTGATTTTTACATTTTGTGAAACTGATTTTTACGTGTTTGTTGTCCAGACGTGAAAAAATGGTATAAGTCAGCATTTATATGCTTTCTTATTACTGTGATACTGAAATCTTGTACATGGCCTTATTAAGGCCCCACACTAGTCAATGAAAAAGACCCGGATGATAATGTTAAATGTAAGGGGGGCTCTTTTCAAATATCGCACTCAAATATTAATATTTTTGCCTGATTTTTTGAATGATAGCTGAGGACCATCTACAATCGGGCTAGTTTTTACGTTTTCAATTTTGGTTTCATGTTAAAACTTTCGAAACCGGTTAGAATCGGTTCTGAAATTGAAACTAGTATAACAATATCTTTCGAAAATTGCAAAAGTAAAAACTAGCCCAGTTCCAAGTCATTCTGAGCTATTCTATGAAAAAAATGACAAATATTCTCAAAGTTGCGAATTATTTCAAAGTTCGGTTTCAGTTAATTATTCAGAAATGTACAAATGACAAATATTTTCAAAGTTGCAAATTGTTTCAAAGTTTGGACACGGTGAAGCATTCAGAAAAGTAAAAATTGGGAATTTTTTCGAAGTTGCGAATAATTTCAAAGTTCTGACGGAGTTCGGTATTCAAAAATAAGAACACTCGAAATATTTTCAGTCTCGTGTTTCGAAAAACACGATGTCCAAAAGCATGTAGATTTTCATGAAAGTCTCGTTTTTTTCTTTTATTGAATAAATGAGAAGTCTGCCGAAGTCTGCCGAAGTTTGCCGAACTGAAACGCCGTTAGCCGGAGTGTTAGTTTTTTTTCTCGGTACGGAATTTCTAGATTCGGTTGCTGCGCTCAAAGCCTGTGATAAAAGCTATGCAATAGCTTAAAATAAATAAAATAAAATAAAATCACGTAAAAATATTAAAGCTTGAGCGAGATATTTGAAAAAAAAAACGCCCCCATTGACATAATATTATCAGTGACTAGTGTTGCGTCTTAATGTATGTAGAAGATATTCATTGGAGCCGGATTGGGTATAAAAAAAAAAGTCCCCAGATTATTTGATTGCCACCGTTTTTTAAATAGAAATATTTGGCGTATTTAAAAATAGATGAAAAATCCTGAAAAATAAGGCGAATTAATCTATTAACAAATGGTGACAAAGAAACAAAATGAATTTTAAAAAGTTTGCAATCTGGAAACACTGAACATATTATTCATTAACCCTTTAGCTAACGACGGTACTTATAAGTACCTTTAAAATTATTTATTATAAAATTCTATTGATATGTCATTTAGTTGTAATACTGTTTAAAATGCGTTACAGATGCATAACTTTATTTTGTTCCAAAAACATCATTGGTTACACAAAACAAAAATATTTTTAAAAAGATGATCTTTTTTTTTTTCATTTGTATCTTTTCAGTTTTTTTTTTTTTTTTTTTTTTTTTTTTTTTTTTTTTTTTCGCTGAGGGAGGGGGATGGGCGATTTTTCAATTCGCAAATATTTCTATATTTATATAGTAAGAACATGACGTTTGTACATTTTATAATTCTGCAAAATACCAAGAAAACAATTTAAAAAAAGTTTTGAGTAGGATTATAAAATTGCACAAAATCCCTGTAAATTCAACTTTAATTAATCCTTCTAAATCCTACAAATCTTCTGAAATCTTTCAAAAATTTATTAAATGATTATATAAATTTCTTAATTTAGTTAAAACAATTTACGTAAAATGCCATAGAATGAAAATTTTCAAGAAGTCATAATTCGGTAGTTAAAGGGTTAAAAAACTTCAAATTTGTATTCCTTCTAATTTAATCTTTTCACAGGATTCGTAATGGTACCATTGTTTCTCAGGTGAAATACCAATATTTTTTCTTTATAGAAAAACAAATCGAGTTCAAACGCACGAAATTTTGCCTTATGTAATAAAAGATTTTATATAATATAATATTGTTAGCGAATAATTTCCTCGTTATGAAATTCCAGTGTCCATTCCAGTCCTGGTTGAGAATTTTAACTGATATCATATACATTTCTGTACCTTTTTTTACTTAACATTGTAATTCATAATATATGACAGAGTTGATACACTTTATGGACTTTCGAGCATCTTTTATCAGAATTTTTATAAATTAATATTTGCCTCATTTAAAAATAACAAATAAATAAATATGATAAAATTGTTCTACCTACCACTAAAAAATTGTATTTTAACAAATTACCCCGACTATTTGGGAAAATTATATTTACAAAACTAAAATTTTAGACTTATAAATAAAATCTATATTAAAAAAATGCTAATAAACATAATTTTTATGATGAACAAAAACTGGTTTATGTAATATCAGAGTCCTATATTACATACGCCATTGATTAAAAAATAATATTGATGTACCAATCATATACAAATTTTAATTTTAAAATTATCAGTACTGCAAATTTTTAAAGTTCTAAAGATCGCACATTTACAATTTTTATACCGTCATATAGAGAGAAAAATGTACTTTTAAATATAATTGCTTAAAAGATGTATCTCAATTTGTTTTTAAATTACAAAAAATTTTTTAGTTTTTTAATACTTTTTTATCATTATGGTAACAGAAGTGTTCCATTTTTGGACATTAAACTTGGACCAATCAGAAAACGAATAAAATAAAAAAGCAGAAGTATTCCATTTTTGGACATTAAACATGGACCAATTAGAAAACGAATAAAATAAAATAAGTTGCACAATTCAACCTGTAAAAAGATTGAGATATACTTCAGATATATCAATTCTCTACCAAGGACAACAACGGTTTTCCAAATTGTTTTTTAAAAAATACTGTCTTCAGATATAGCGATCAGTGCTTTACGAAATTTCTGGTATTGAAGCACCTAAAATCCCCCGAATATCCTGATACTTATGTACACTGTATGATTAGGATCAATATTTAAGGAAATCAAACCAAGGTGATCGTTTTTGGGACTCCCTGTAGTTTCTGATCCAATCTGTGAAGCCAACACCCAGTTTTCTATGCTCATACAAAACTTCAACCGATTAATGAGGTCGAAAGATTTTTGTGTATCTTAAGACATAATACAGTCACAAATATGTAACAGCTGTGTTTGAATAAAATTTGCAGTTTGTAACTTGTCGTTGGGGTCCACCGTAATATTTGCAAATCAAGAAAATGCATAATATAATATATGAAAATAAGGCATGTTGAAAATATTTATAAAATGCTTTGCAATTCCAAAACAAAATTTAAACGTAGATTTAAATATTTTTAATATACATAGTAATGCTCTAATTATGAATTCCTAATGAATCAATTTCGACAAATTATATATTTATAGTGGTACTGAATTGCATAAAAAACTTTTATAACTCCAAAAATAATGATCGTATTAACTACCAATTTACTGCATCAGATTAAACGTCTCATTTCCAATAAAAATATATCTTTGAATTGAAATTTGGATGAAATAAAAGGTGATGAAAAATCGAAGAACGTGTAAAACAGGATTATAAATAACTCGGCAACTAATTATCCAATCGACTTCATTCTTTATGCAAAATTTGTGTTGTTTTATTGCCTTTTATGTCCACTCCTTAACATAAAAAGGAAATTTTTATATACCTTTCATCAGAACGAATTGTTTGAAAGTCCGAAAAAATAGTTTTGGATAATGGAGGTAATTGTTATTAAATAGACTCTCATTCTTGCGTTCTTAGTACATACAAAATTTCAAGTCTCTATCTCAATTTGTTCGTGAGATAAAGTGATTACAGACACACAGACACAGAGACAAACGGACGGCATTTTTTCCCTAAAAATATATTTTTCGGAATTTCCAGTATCTGAAATGTGTAAATCTGTGAATTTTTTTTTTCGATTTCTAAAACGATTACAAGATTTACCCTATACGACGTATAATGGGTAAGTAACATGAATGAAAAAACAATCTTTGAGATATACCTGTAAAAATTCCTTGGGCAGGTTCTTCGTATGTGGATGTAGTACACTGTAAAAAAAAAATCTGGAAACCTACAAAACTAGTTTTTGTAAAGCTGCAGAAAACTGCAAGTTTACTAAAATTTTATACGTAGCCTGGTATTATTTTTACCACTCGCATAGAACAAATACATGAAATATCTTAGTTTCACCTGTCAGCCAATCAGAAAGGGCTTCAGTGGTGACGTAAGGACTATTCACGCAGCCACAGAGCCGAGTAATGCATCTATCTTGAATCTGGTGTTGATAAAAATATTTCTAGTTAGTAAGTAGATTTGTAATCTATATGATTTAAATTTTATTATAGGATATTTGATTTTTACTTTCTTCTATCTTTACAAGAAGAAAGTATTGGATTCATGAAAATTTTCGACTTCCGGTTTTCGACAGATTTATACGTTTTAGAAGGTCCTGAACACGTTTTGACTGTTTTTAGAAAATGTCTGTCTGTGAGTCTGTCCGTCTGTCTGTGAGTCTGTGTGTCTGTCTGTGAGTCTGTCTGTCTGTATGTGACAAAAAATTTGTGGGCGCTCTATCTCAAGAACTAATGCTCGAAATTTAATAAAATTTTATATTCAGTTAAACCTTGATATGAATTAGTGCCTATTGGTTTTTGGTGAAAATTGGCCTGCAGGTGGCGCTGCTATACTACGTTTTTCATGATTTTCAAGATTGCTATATCTCAAGAACTTATGCACAGAATTTCACCAAACTTCAGATTCTGTGACCCCTTGATATAAATAGACGCTGATTAAGTTTTGGTGTAAATTGGCCAGCAGGTGGCGCTGCTATGCCACGTTTTTCATGGTTTTCATGATAGCTATATCTCAAGAACTAATACACAGAATTTCACCAAACTTCAGATTCCGCGATACCTTGAGATACATAGCCGCTGATAATGTTTTGGTGCGAACTGCCCAATAGGTGGCGCTGCTATGCTACATTTTGCACGATTTTTGTTATAGCTATATCTCAAGGACTAATGCACAGAATTTCACCAAACTTCAGATTCCGCGATACCTTGAGATACATAGCCGCTGATAAGGTTTTGGTGTGAACTGCCCAATAGGTGGCGCTGCTATGCTACATTTTGCACGATTTTTGCGATAGCTATATCTCAAGAACTAATGCAGAGAACTTCATCAAATTTTAGATTCTGTTACACTAGAATATATATCATAATTAGACGCTGATTACATTTTGGTATTAACCTTGCAACAGGTGGTGCAGCCATGCTGCATTTTGCACGATTTTTCCGATAGCTATATCTCAACAGCCAACGTACAGAATTTCATCAAACTTCAGATTTTGTTACAAAATGACATATAACATAATTACACGATGATTACGTTTTGTTATAAATCCTTCAACTGATGGTGCTGCTGTGCTATATTTTACACGTTTTTTTTAAACTAGCTATATCTCAAGAACTAATGCACAGAATTTCATCAAACTTCAGATTCTTTTACACCATAACATAATTAGACGCTTTTTAGGTGCGTTCGTAATTATATAATACGTAGCACCTATAGTTGTCGTTCAGTCCGTCCGTCCGTCTGTCCGTCCGTCCGTCTGTCCGCATATAACAACGCAAAAACTACCCAACCGAATCGTTTGAAATTTAAAATACATAAATATTAGATATTTTTGTCGAGTCATTTCAAATTTTATGAGAATCGGATGGATAGATCAATTACAGGGACGATCAAAAGTATTCCATTACATTACGGTCAATGGGGAAAAAAGTTTCAAATGCATTTTAATCGTTTGAAATTTAAAATACGCAATTATTACATAATTCTGTCGTGTTATTTCAAATTTTTTAATAATCGTGTGCATAGATCAATTACAGGGGCAATCAAAAGTATTAAATTACATTATGGTCAATGGGGAAAAAGTTTCAAATATATTCTATACGTTTGAAATTTAAAATACATAATTATTACATAATTTTTTCGAGTTATTTCAAATTTTATGAAACTCGGACGAATAGATCAATTACAGGGACAATCAAAAGTATTCCATTACATTACAGTCAATGGGAAAAAATGTTTCAAATGCATTTTAATCGTTTGAAATTTAAAATACGCAATTATTACATAATTCTGTCGAGTTATTTCAAATTTTTTGATTATCGTGTGCATAGATCAATTACAGGGACAATCAAAAGTATTCAATTACATTATGGTCAATGGGGAAAAAGTTTCAAATATATTCTATACGTTTGAAATTTAAAATACATAATTATTGCATAATATTTTCGAGTTATTACAAATTTTATGAAAATCGGATGCATAGATCAATTACAGGGACAATCAAAAGTATTCCATTACATTACGGTCAATGGGGAAAAATGTTTCAAATGCATTTTAATCGTGTTACACTCATGCGAACTTAATAAAATTTATATGCAACTATAAAGTACATATTATAATATACATCTTACATAATTTGTGGTGCAAAGAACATTTGTTATTGATTTACAAGGCCACACAAAAGTATTCCATTACATAATGGCATAGGGAGAACATTGTTTGATGAGCGTTTTGATTGTAGTTCACTATTTACAATGTTATGAGATTGATATATGAACGTAATATTTTTAAAACTTCGTTATCGTCCGAACGCACCTAATTTGCTACGCTTCACGTGCAATTTCCAACTTGTTTACGTTTTGGCATAAATTGTCCAAGATATGGTGTTGTTGTGCTACGTTTTGCAATTTTTTTGTTATAACTATATCTCAAGAACTAATGGATGAAATTCCATCCAATTTCAAATTCTGTTAGGTCTTGACATAAATAGATGCTTATTAGGTTTTAGTATAAATTACCCAACATGAGGCACTGCTAAGCTCATTTTCTCAGAATATTAATTAAATTTTGCGTTTTAGGCTTTTCGGATACCAGAATCTCATTAGGCTAGGTCAAATGTTCGAGGAAATTCGATAGTGGGTATCTTTGAGGTCACCACGTTTTTTTTTAAATATTAAAATGTACTTATGAGATAGAAGAAAGTTTTGGGATTGACACATCCAACTAGTTAGTTAATTGTAAGCTAATCTTCCTAATTATTCGTTAAATCTGTGTTTATTACAAGTACAAAATTTCTAATGTTTTATACAATAAAACAAATTTACCTGCTCTTTTTCTGAATGTCATTTCTCTTTTTTGCCCCCTTTTCCGCAGTACCAAAATTTAAAGTGTTTAAAACTTACTTAAAAAAAAATTATTATTCTATTTGTTTTTAGCGAATAAATTCTATTAACCATTCATTAAATCACATTCATTTCACTAAAACATCATGTGAATTTCACCCTTAAAATTTTGTTCCCGAACTTTCTTCACACAGTAACAGTACTCAATATTTAAAAACTCTTTAAAACTGCTTAAATTAAAATAACATAAAATAAAATATGTGTTCTATGCGTTATTTTATTGTCATAATAAATTATCAATTAAGACATTTCTTCCCTCCCCCCAAAATATAATTTCCCCGTTCATCCACACTCCTGGCGAAACTTTAAGAACACAAAGTTTTTAAAATTCTTTATAGCCCAGTGGTGGAGGAGGGGAAAAAAGCCGAAATCGGAATTAGTTAATGGAAAGCTGGAAATTATTTAAATTCGTTTAGTTTAGGTCTAGAATGAATGTATTAAGTTTTCCCCTCTTACTATGTGCGCGTTAAAAAATGGGTACAAATTTTATAATTGAAAAAGACGATTTTATTGATTACCATAAAATATTTAAAGAAAAATAAATTTAACAAGAACATTGTTAATTCAAATGTTTTAGAACTTAAAATTCTGAATAAAATGACAAGCGATATTTAACATTTTTGCTGAATTTTCACAATTCAACAATTGGATTCAAGTATTGCCTAAATCACTAAACTAAAGCTTTCAGTGCGAACAAACGCGTATCAGTTTATACGTGATTGTTATTATGTAAATGTAATTTTTAGTTATTGATGCATTATTTAGGATGGATATTTTGAGAATTGTGGCTTAACCTCTTGATTGCGGGTTATAGACCAGAAATTGTATATGAAAGAAAGGACGAAGTCTGATTTAATTACGGGAAATCCAGAAATTGTTTTAATTTCCATCGGACATAGAATAGAAATGAATCTACTGTGTTTCTTTCTTTTGCTAAATGAGCTACAAACAAATTAACTTAAAAAGTACATCTTTTCATAATTTTTAGAATATTTCAAAAATGACTCGTAAATGATGGCAAATATTGTTTATTATTTCCAATATGAAATGGGTGTAGCTCTTAATATAATGTATATAGAGTGAACAACAGTGCATGTCTATTAGAATTAAGGAAATTGAAAATAAAGTGCAAGGATGGGAGAGAGGGGGGGCGGTAGAGCGACAAATGAGTGTGCATAAGACTTTTCCCTAGAAAAATTCAAGGTCAACGAATAGCACGATTTTAAACTTCATATTTTGTGTTGAGGACAAAGATCGCTCTAATTAAATGATTTTCGACTAGTATATAAGAATCTTCATTTAAATTCATAAAAGTTTAAAACCTTAGGAATATTGAAAAAAATTAGTCTTTAAGTAAAAAATCTTTCATTTAAGGGTGTATTCGAAAAAACGCTTTTCCACCTTCAACAGCTCGAAATTTTCCGATACAATTTCAGACCCATTTTTAAAAGTAGAAACATGAAATTTGCTGAGAGGATTCTTCAAGGCACGTATGAGGTGCCGTGTGATGTATTTTTACGCTCAATTCATTAGGATTTGAGTTATAAACAATTACCTTATTAGTATGATCCTTTTTTTCCTTCCGAGATCTCCCACTTGGGAAAAATCGGTTCGAAATGCCGTTTTTGATTGCTTTTTTTGCAATATTTTTTGCATTTATCAAAGAATTGACAATCACGGCACCTTGTGTACTTTCCAAGTAAGAGATTTTGTAAGTTTCGTGTATTTGAGAGCAATAATGAATTCAAAAATAAATCGAAAAATAAGCAGTTTGAATCGAAATACATCCTTAAACCAATGATTTAAGTCTGGGGGTGTGAGTTGAGAAATGAAATGTAAAACATCTATCATCCATGCACCATTTTCTGAATAACTACTAAATTATAATTCTCAAAATATGCAAAATAAAATCCTTACATAGTTACAAAAACATTGTGAAGGCCTCAACAATTTAAAAAAATTTACACGTATGTAACAAATGGAGACAGAGCGGATGGATAACTTGATCTCTCCTATAGTTTAGAGCTTTGTATTAGCGATTAAGATAAAATTTTGAAATTGAATTGAGACAAAAATATGCTTTTTTTATTGCGAATTTCAAACTCTGAGAAATTTGTATTCACAATGGTTTCTATAGACTTAGTTGTTTTGGAATATTGTTAAAATATTTTTTTAATAAAGTATATTTTCTAACGTTCATCTAGTACGTGGGTAAAAAGTCAGCACAGTAATTCTAGACCTAAACTGAAGGGATCAAAACAATTTCAAGTTTTTACCTAATTATTTTAAGATAAACCTCTTGACCATTGCGGTTAAACTTTGAAATAGAATTGTGCCATTGATGTTCAGCAAAAATATTAAATGTAAGTGTTCATTTTACTTAGAATTTTAAGCTTTACAACACTTATATTAAGTGTTTTTGATAGTTAGTTCTTTTGAGATATTATTGTGGCATTAAACTGTAAATCTAATATATTTCTAACGCTCCGCTAGTATGAGAATAAAACTTACTATATTCATTGTAGATCTAAACTGAAGAGATTAAACCTATTTCCTACTTTCCCTTAATATCGAATCCTACCATATAATCACTGGGCTATTAGTACTTTGTAAATTTTCATTAATGTAAATAAGTCATCTAATACTCTCCCTTTCTAAAAAGAAAAATAAATCGCTAATTTTTTCCCCCTTAACATATAAAATTTAAAACCTTAAGTCATTCGTTAAAAAAATTTCTGATCCGTTCCTTCATTATAAGAATAAATAATAGGTCATATCCATAAAATCCAAATAACCCCTCCCCCTCTCGCCTTACAAGCATACAAAATTTAGTCTTTTACCCTAATTAATTTTCATTTTTTTCGTTCATTGTAAGTCTTCAATAAGTTATATTATCAATCGTTTGAAATATCCCCTTTCCTTTCTTCAATAATAAAAGAAAATATGGTTATCTTTGTCTCCATTCTTACTCGTTGAATTAAAAATCTTTAAAAGTCTATTTTTCTTCCTGCTCTATTTGTTACTTTATTATGATAGCAGTTAAACACCTGAAATCTTCCCTAAATCCCTTAACCGAAGATTTTGTTACTTAATAAGGGAGAGTGGGGTGGAATGTGACAGTAAATTTTTCTTTTTATATTCTATTAATAAACATTTCATCAGTCACGTATTCCATTAAGTAAAAGCATCCCCAATCTTCAGTTGAATAAAATAGCTGATATGCTTTCAATTATAAAAAGGAAAAGAATATTTTAAGAATCAAAAGTAAATTTGATATATATTTTTATGCTTTCTGCTATTAATGACTTGTTTATGTAAATATGTAATTGTTTCTCTATTTATAGAACATTATACTGCTAATCATACATAATTTAAACTATGTCTAAAAGCAGCATTTATATATATACAAGAAGTTTAACATAAAGTACAGGGAGGAATGGGACATACCAGCAGAGGAAGGAATGGGACAATTCCAATTTTTTTAACTCTTTTTTTTTCTCTTACAGTTTCGTTAATTATAAAATCGTTTCTGAAAATTGTTTCTCCTATAATTTCTTTTATATTCCGATAATTTTAGAACTTTAAGTGAGTAGTTCAATTGCATATCTGTTATTTTTTTTTTATTTATATTATTTTAATTACTCATAGAGGAAGTTTTTATTTTTATGTAAAATTAGCCGTAAAAAAGGAGGAACTCTTTATGTTGTTTTAAGAACAAATTAATCTTTGGAGTTGTGCAAATATAATGTTATTTCAGGAGGGAGGAGGTTTGTCTTTTGATAGAAATATCATTTCTGATCATCAGTTGTTTCTCTTTTTATTTGTAACATGGTCTTTAGTACAAAGTAGTACGTTATTTTTATAGCCTGTTACACATTTTTTTAAAGTTATTAAAATCGCTAAATTATTATAAAATTATTTAATTCTAAAATATAGTATGCTCTAACGTTTAAAATTTTTATTTTTCTCATATGTGTATGCATATATAATCACAATTAGAGAAACAGTATAATGTGAATTTGAAATTAAGCTTGTGCTTACTTAATAAATAAAGAGATAGAATGTTGTCTTCGTTTTGTTGATATGAATTTCTATGTGCTCCCCACCCCTCTTCATTCGGTGCAAGTACAATAAATATTTATTACTGTTGAATGCATTATGTAACAAAAAGGTATCATGGGAGTCATTTAAATAGTATTGCTTTTAATTGTTATGTGATATAAAGATTTTTCATATGAAAAATCAGGCGATACAGAACATTTTCACGCGATACAGAATAATAAAAAAATATTTCATGCTTCAAAATTGTTTCTAAAACCATAGACAATCGGTAAGGGGCTATGCAACTATAATTATAGTTATATTTCATAAAATCAAATGTACGAATTTATTTAAAACGTACGTAATATGAATTGTACAGTAAAATACACAGAAAAAGAGAGACTTTTAACAATTAATTTTTACAAAGATAATTTTTGAATATTTTATTTCTTTTGTTATTACGGAAAAAAGTATAGGATTCGTAAAAAGTTTCGTCACCTAAAACACCTAAGTTTTAGGGGCCAGATTTCCCGTTTTTACGAAATGTCAGCCTGCGACTCTATTTGCATGTGACACACATTTCGTGGGTACTCTGTCACAAGAACTAAAGCACAGAACTTTATATTTAAAATATATATGTTTAATATAGAAATTATGCCCAGTCTGTCTCTGATATAAATTGGTGATGATTAGTTTTTAATGTAAATTCTAGTTTTCAACGGATTTACACGTTTTAGGGGTCAGATATACCAAAAAACTTGTTTTTACTAAATGGCTGTATGTATGCGATCTAAATTTCGGGGGGGGGGGGGGAGGGATCTGCATAACTTTTGAAAATTCTAATCTTAAGAACTAACGCACGTATTTTCATCGAACTTCAGATTCAGTTATATGTTGACACCAGCTATTGCAGTGTCACCGTTGCAGGTTTTGGTGTAGATCACTAAACAAGTAGCGCTTTTATGGTGCATTTTTTACGTGATTTTACCGATATTCATATCTTAAGAACTAATGCACGGAATTTCATACCATTTGAATCCCCATGATGGGCATAGACATAGATTGTCTTTTAATTTTGGTACTTCGACGAATTTTGAAATAGTATTATGTATGAGATAGAAGAGAGTTGTGGGATTTGGAGTTGTGGACAAGGTACTTCCGGTATTTTACATTCTTAAAAAACTTGACATTATCGACCAAACTCTTTGAATTTTTTTGGTGTTAAAAACATAAGATATACCTAGCCTGGGTGAAAAAAAACATTGCTATTTAGTGGAAAAGGGCTGGTAAGATTTTTACCGAGATAAAACTCTCAGGTTTTAACAAATTTTGTCAAAATTTTCACACATTTTATTTTGTAAAAAAGTATTTCTAATTGTCGGAGTTTCGAAATTTTCGTAGGTAATGCAACTATGATCTATTGAAGTGCTCTGAAAAAATGTTCAAATACGGAAGTTTAGTTACATTTATATGAAGAAAAGTACATATATTTGATAAACATATGCTTTCCTTGTGGTGTGAAGTGATCTGCCTTCGCCAGTGTATTTGAAAGAGTTAAAATTCCATTAATTTTGTTAAAATTCAATTAATTTTTATACATGTAAATATAAGAGGTATTTAATATGGTTTTACGTAATTTTTATAAAATGTTAATATAATGGGGATAGTGATGTGAGATAGTGGGAGGAATGGGACAGTAGGTTTTTCTCTTTATGTAACATTCTAAACATTTCATCAATCGCACGCTAGATGAAGCGTTGGTAGCCAAACTTTAGTTGAAAAAAATTGTTGGTCTGTATAAGCTTACAATTGTATAAAAGATCATTTCAAGAATCAAAAGTAAATTTACATTTTATGCTTTCTGTACATTAGTGATTTGTTATTCATAGGTGTAATAGTTTCATTATTTATGGAACATTATACTGTATATTATTAGTTATTTAAAACAAGTCTAAAAGCAGAACTTTTGTTTATACAAGAAGTTTAACACAAAAAAAAAGAAAGTGGGTAGGAATGGGACATGCCAGTAAAGGGAGGAATGGGATATTCCTTTCTTTTTTTAATGAGATGAATGTAAATTGGTAACATGCAAACATATTTAGAGGGTAATATATTAATTATAACATTGATAGTATATTCATTTACTTCAAAATGTAAATAATTTGAATTGGCGATTTTTTAATGTTATCTATGACTAACAATACTGAATTTCCATTTACGTTATGAAAATCTTGAAATTTTATATTGTGCCACATACATTATATCAATCTACAATCTTTATTATATTATATATCTATCCGACACTTGATTATTTGTGCCTTTTAGCTTTATTTTACTGCAATTCGATATATCTCTATAAGTGGTGAGTTATGGGGCACATTTTAAAACTTACAATTTCTTTAATTATAAAATACCTTTTGAATGTTTTGTTTCTATATTGTTCAAGCACATTAAAAGGTGTTTCACCTTGCACGCTATAAATTGTAATTTTTGTTTTAAAGTTAAACAAAGTTGATTTTCTAAGTTTTGTAAAAAGTGTCACACTCCACCGCAATTTTCTCTATTTTAACAAAAATTATTAACAAAGTACCCAGATTCCTTAATAAATGGGCCTGTCAAATGATGGCTGTTTGCATTTATTCGAAGATTAAGCTTTTATATTACAATGCATGCCCATTCTCATTATTTATTGGGTAAGAAGGCGTATTGTGTTTCAGCATTATTTAGGTATACAGACTTGCCGTCAAAGGACAATGACAACATACAATGCTGATGATTTTTTAAAATCTACATATTCAACATTATGGATGCCTTCAGGAAATCATTTTAAAAACAGTTGAGCAGTTTTATTGATACATATTTAGCATTTATAAAGCATATTCAATATTTTTTATGTGTTACAATTCCACCTATGAATGGATTTTTGTATTTTTATTTCATAAGTTAGAAGAATGTCAAGCCTTTATAAAAAAGACCTTTTCAATATGGTTTTGCGAGTTCATTTTAGATGAAATTAGTAATTAAAAATGAGAGCAATTTACGATTTATTGATGCTATGACAGTAAATGGAAACACCTCAGATGAGAAAATCCTACGACTGTATATGTGACTTTAACTTTGCCAAAATGCCGATAATCAACTTGAATTTAAAATACATGGTTTTTCTTCATCAAGTTAATTTTTAAATTCTTGTAACATTTAATACGAAGATGAATATTGGCTTTTCTATAATATTATATTCATTATAAATTTTACTAAATTTTTCTTTATTTTTTATGTTAACATCTAACTTATTATTTTAGATGCATGAAGAAACTGAAGTTCAATTCAAAAACAATGCGAGCTCTTTGATGACGAAAGAAAAAGAAAAAGAAGCACTACCTTTCAATGAGAAAAATCTTGCGAACCTCATTCTGCAGCACTGAAATTTTCCAATTATTTTATTGCAATATATCTTTAACATTCACTTTGATATTATCTCCAAAAATAATTTTTTTAAAGTATGCAATTCATGAGTATTTGCATAAATATTAATTATGTAGTATTTGCAAAATGTGAGTCATATAAAAAGGTATAAATGTGTAATGAATTAAATAAATAGTTATTTAATAAAATTTATTCATATTTCATTGTATTTTGTTATTTAATCATATTGCATTTATTGGTAGTATAGATATGCATAGTACATTTATATCAAAAACGACAGCTCCATAATATTTTCCAAACAATATGTATTTCTTTTTGTTTCCATTCTAGTTTTTTACTTTCAGAAAGATTGCTTAGGAAACTCTGATTATAAAATACTGATAAACATAAAAAGTACGAGCCCTGCCCACAATTACAGTTCATAAGTCAAAGATGCATTTTTGTGTGCCTATGTTAAAGTGTGTATATTATCTCTCCTATATGTAACTATTTTAGTTAAAGATTCTAATTCCAGAGCAATATCTATATCCAGAGCAACACAGAAGAATTCTTCTAAATTCATACATATTCGACTCATTCTTCTGGATCTTTAAGCCAGTTTAAAGTTTTAAATTTGTGATCTATCAATAATTAAATTTTTCCTCTTTAATGTTTTAATTTGAAACAAAACTCTCAAGCAAATAAAGTATTAAAAAATGTATAATGTATTAAACGTAGATGGTGAAAGAAATTTGTTAGGAATAAGTCGAGGTAAAATACAATAAAAAATTAAAGGGAAAAAGATTCTAGTAATTAGTAAGAATTGAACGACATATCCACCTGAAATAAGAATAAGGTTTAGAAAAAATCTTAAATGTGACATTCAGATAAAGACATTAAATTTTTTGTAGAACTCTTATCTGTTTTGAACCATTGAATTAGTTATTGTATAGCGCTTCAAATATATGTAACAGAAGACATTTGTTAATGAAATTCATATGACCATAGAACTGAACAAAACATCTTAAATACAAGACTACTATATTTTCATTACTAGCATTCTAGTTTAAAAGCATATTCGCATAGAATGAACGGACAATGTTTTTTTTATAATATACAGTTTTTCTAATCATGTAGTGGATTAGGTGAGGCTCAGTGCTTTATATGTATAACTTAAGCACTGTGCTTCATCTAAAATCATATTTCTTTTAGGCAAATTTTAAAACTCAGTTATGGTAATTTATTTACATTACTTTATCTATTTGCTTTTTTTAGTTTAACTAAAGACCGTAAGATCGGCTTCAGCTTATCTGCTCATTTAGTGATATTGTTATAATGCTCATATAATATAAAAAATGATTTTGCACCTATTTAAATATCTACATTGAAACTTCAGTGAGTTTTCTTATGCGTAACATTTATGTCAATTGCTGTGGTAATATTGAAACACATGTTAGGCCACATTGCTTATTTTACATCGAAATATTTTGATACATGAGAAAAATTCCACTCTGGATATTTAAAACTGTAAAAATTCAACTTCATATTGAAAAAATAGTATAATAACTCCGATTAATTTAAGTATTAGAATAAAAAACAATTACGTAAAATCTTTTTGGAATACTGCTGTAAAAAATATAGTAATAACTATACAAACAAATTGTGCAGTTACAAATACATGTTGGTATGTCCAAATAAAATATTTTAAATACAATACAAAAAAATCATTAACAAATTTACTGTATTAACACTTATACTGTTGCAAAGAACTTTCTGGCGAGAAAACAAAATGTGGCTTAAATACAATACTAAAAAAAATTTGGTAGTTTTTCTAACGATATCTCATTAAAGTTATATTTTTTTTTTATAAAGTACATAAAAGGTTTAAGGTGCAAGCATAAAAAACCCATAGTAAATATGCCATAAAGTCCTCTGCAAATGTACAACAAATTCTCAATAAATCTACTACAAAATGTTTTGTAAGAATACTAAAAATCATTAGAATACTCACAAAATAATGTATAGAAAACTCACTAAAAATTCGTAAATACGTTTATTAAATAATTCTCAGTAAATTTACCAATATATATATAGTGATCACTCTAAAATATCGCTAGTAAGCTTACTAAATGATGATTAGTACATTTATATAAAATGATATGAGAACCTCCCTTACAAATCATTAGTAAATTTACTAAATAATCAGTAGTAAGTTTACAAAACGTTCTTTAGAAAACTCCCTAGCAAATCGTTACTGCATATACAACATAATCATTGATAAATTTACGAAACAATATTTTCTAAACCACCGTTGAGAGTGGACACCCTGTATATTGCACTGAGTACTTTGATGAATTTACTGGTGAACTTCTGGTAATCTACAGTAATATTTTATAGAAATACAGAGAAAATATTATTCTTAAAATACAATGAAAATAATTAATTAGTTAAGAAATTATAGTTCTATATTAGTCATAATAATTGTCTCACTTAATGTAAAATTATTATATTGAATTATACTAATAACACATTATAATAAATTAATTATTATGATATATTACACTGCGTACTTTAATAAACTTTGTAGTAAATCTCTGGTAATCTACACTGTTAAAAATCTGCAGCATTTTATCCAGTCATTTGACCGTTTTCTACAAAAAAAGTAAAACAACCGTCTTTTTACGTTATTCTGAACTTATTATTACTAATTTTATGGTCAGAATAGAGTTAAATTACGGTTATGTTACTGGTTTTTCAGAAAACGGTGAAATGATTGTACAAAATGCTGCAAGATTTTTAACAGTGTACTATGACATTTTCTAGAGAATATCTTATTCTTAAAATACAATGAAAATAATTAATTTAATAATTTATAAATACAAATTTGGCTTTAAACATATAACGCTACATACAAAGAAAAAACTTCAAATTATAATTAAATATTTAACTTCATCAACATTGTAATTCAAAACATGCATAAAACAGTATTTGCATATATATATATATATTTTTAAGTACAGCAATATGTTGGCAAAATATAATCTTGTAAATAATACAGCTCAAAATTAAGAGTATTGCGTTCAAATATTAATTAATGTAGACCAAATCTATGCAAATATTTTCCATTAATTTTCCATTAACAGTATAAAAAAGTAAAAGAAAGCACTTATAAATATTTTAAATACAGCTGAAGAGAAAATATTTGTTTTTTTTTTTTTTCTAAATTGAAATAGGAGTAAATATTTGATTTAATTAATCTAGACCCGCTTTATAACATAAATAAAGAAACAAAAAAGAGAAATCTGAAACTCAACCTATTTAGAAATTTTTACTGAAATCAAACAAATGTATTCAGCTACATTTTTACCTACAAATTTTCAATAATTTATAAAGATAAAATTTTGTGTATTTTGTATTTTTATGATAATATGTAAATATAAAAAATATACATTTAAAAAAATGTCCTTGGATTATTATCTAATGGAAAGTCCATTAAAATATTCGTACACGAAATTTGTTTTTGAAGATGTAATTAAATTTTTTTAATGTTATTTACAGTCTTTTCCAAAGATAAATTATTAAAAAAAAAGACTTTTGAAAGTCGTTAAAAAATTTCGTTTTTTTTAGATGAGTTCGTAATTATTTTAAATGCGTGGCACCGATAGTCCTCATTTAGTCCGTCCGTCCTCCGTCTGTATACAAAAGAGCAGAAACTAACCAATTGAAATGTTTAAAATTTAAAATATACAACTGCTGCACAATTTCGTCGAGTTATTTCAAATTTTATGAAAATCTAATGTATAGTTTAATTACGAAGCAGTGAAAATTATTTCGTTACATTACGGTTAGATGGAAAAAATAGCTTCATGTGCATTTTAATTATGTTACACTATTTTGTACCTAATAAAACTAATGTGGATCTATGAAGTATATGCTAAAATATGCATTCTGAACATGCTGTCATGCTGTTTTGCAAAGAAATTTTTTCATTAATTCACAGGGTCAAACAAAAGTTTTCCGTCATATAATGGTATAAGGGGAATCATTGTTTGGAGGCGAATTTGAATAATATCAAACATTTTACCTTTTATGACATTGATATATGTTGTTGGAGTATACTATAAATTATTTCCTGTATAATAGAAGTCAGATAGTATTTACAGGGACGCACAAAACTAGTATTTAGCCTATCATATTGCATCCTAAGTACTGTATACTACTATACTCAAGTCTCAATACTCAAAAAAAGATTGCTATAGTATGAACGCACATTTTTTGCGCTGATTGAGGCACAATTTCTGACTTTTGTTAATGCAAAATAAATAAGACTTAAAAATGGAATTTACTGAAAAATTGTAGAATACTAGAAAACAGGAATTTCGCTTTTTTCCAGAATTTAGTGTCACCGCCGATGGAAAGAAAAATAATATATAAAGAGATATAGAATGTACAAAGCATAGTTCAGTTTTAAAACATAAAATACATGCTTTTTTATATAATATTATGTCATTCGCATCCGCTTAAGAAATCCATATTTACTATCCAGTTTTAATCAATAGCTGCAGAACAGCTTGCTGATCACCCTCGCAAAATAATACACAAATCTAGCAAAAAAGCGTTGTCATCATTCAAAAAACTTACCAAAACAGGATATACTACCTCTTACAATAAAGTTCGGTGAATGAATTCATAACGATCGATCTGGCAACACTGGGGAAACAAATTCTGCACCTGCATAGAGGCAAGTGTTGACCATCTTCACCCACCGTTGTTCAGTTGAGCGTCGTTTATGTTCTGTTTAAGACTTGCTTTACTAAGTTCTTGTTCCGTGTGTTGGTTCTTAACTGAGAACAGGAAAATTAATGAACAAAAGATCAGTTTAAAGTTTGGTTTTAAGCTTTGCAAGACATCGAATGGAATTCACAAGAGTTTGTGCAAATTGAACATAAACTATACTCGTGAGATCTCAATAATCCAGACTTCTTCCTATTTTCACGACTCAAACTCTCCTTGAAAGAGATTTGACCATATTACTGGCATCCAACGAAATCTGACGAAGCTTTTGAACTCCATCCCAAAAGAAGATTTCTTTCAATTTTCTCTGGACTTATATTGCAGATCTCAGCGGTGCATAGTTATAGGAGATGACTATTTCGAAGGATGGTACGGTGACTTTCGTTAATATTTCATCTACATTAATGTTACAGGACTATTCCCCGAACTTTATTGTCAGAGGTAGTATTTATTCATATCTTATTATATCATATGTTATACATTTATATCGATGCATAAAATTAACACGCTAAGTGCCACCGCGACTGATACTGCATATAAAAAAATGTAATGTTTTAATTATTAAGAAACTATAATCTTGTAATAAATAAAAATTAGATAAATTTTAAATAAATTTTCAACAAATTTTCAATAATTACTTAAGACAAAACATATATATGTATATATATATAGCTTTATATCATATTTTAGACTGTCAGTCACTGATGACTGACATGGCACTAAACGTATTAAATATAGTTTATGATAGCTGTTTGTTTCATTAGAAATCATAATAATATTTTTTTTCAACATAAAACGTATTTTAATTAGCATTTTTTTCAGTTGTTATGGGAAAATGCCAATAAAAATGTAGCAATCTACTATTTTTGCACCATTTTTCTTTACTTTTTCACAAAAATAGAATATTTCAGTTGGCAAAAAAAAAGTGTTAAAAACTGAAAATAAAAATAAAAATAAATAAATAATAATATTTGAAGAATTATTTGAGATTTAACTAATAAAATGCATTCAGTAGTACCGTCTTTCTCTATATAATGGAATAAATATTGACTCTGTGCGATTCTTCGAAATTAAAAAGAAAATACAATAGAGAATATCTTGTACAATGATAATTTTATTTGTATTGTGGCTAGATTATATCACAGAACGTTACCTTTTAGAGACGAAATTTTAATTGCTGACTGAAAGAAAACAATATCGAGGGCTGAAAAAAAGGATTATTTTAGGTTACTTTAAAGGAAAATTCCCAAAACAAAATGAAGAAAAAATAATAACAAAAAAATTGTGTAACAAAAATAAAAAGAATATAAAGAAACATCATGATAACAAAAAACAGAGTAAACAATAATCACTATAATGCAGACAAACAAAATGATAATTTTAAAATAGTGTTACATAAATAAAATAAGAATAACATAGGCAAACACAATAAAAATAAGGGCGAACATGGTAGTGTGCGCCAGAATATACGCAAGTGAATTCTGCCGCAATGGTAATAAATCTTGATGGTTGATTGGCAAAATTTAGAGTATATGCTTTACAAGAAAATATATATGAGATTTTATATTTTCAAGAAAATATATTTGAAAGAAAACACAATTTACATTCACTGTGAAAGCGTATTTTTAAAAATGTAAAAATGCTATAGAGCTCTGTTAGAATGTCAAAGTGAAAAACCTTGGAGCTTAGACCCGTGGTTTAAACCAGTAGTTCTTAACATTTTAACTATCACGTACCCCTTTCTTAGACTTTTAATATCGGAGTACCTCCAAATCACACAAATGCACATCCTCATTTACCTTACTCTCTACTAAAAAACTTAAACATTTTTTCATTAGTAATATTCTTATTATAAAAATATAATGACTTATACAAATCACATAGGCATTTCGAACATTTTTGTGACTTCTCTAACCAGTATGTGATCTTTCTAAACATTTATCTAGTATCCGGCATTACCGATATTATATGCACGTAAGTATCTTTAACCGTTTACACGCCGAATTAATATCGCAATATAATAATAATCTTGTTTTTCCTATATTAGAGCTTTAAATGATTTAATTTATGCATACAAAATTAAAAATAACAAAAGCAAATATTTTTGCAGCTTTTTTTGGCTGTTTTCATTTCAAAATTCGCGACAACTTATGCAAATATAACAAATTATTTTCCGCTATATGCTATTGTATATTATTCTTGAATATTTTCTCGAATTCAAAAAAACATTTGCATTCCTAGTTGTCAATATATTTTATGCAACTTAATGAATTTACATTTTCCTTATATCTGTGATAAATGCTCAAACATAAATATTTTTTTTTCAAAAGTTGAAATCATCCTTATATTTTATAGGAAAAATAAGGACATCGTTATTATGTTGGAAAATATATGTTTTGTATTACAAATAATGCAATGTTCACATTTGGGTACATTGGCGTTCAAACGGTTAATTGGACCATGGAACAAAGAATATAAACGGGAAGGAAAACCGGTCAACGGAGGCGAGCCGAGGCAAGCCGAGAATTCTGGGACAAGTGTGACCCTGAACTGCCGGCAACCTTGGCGAATTTTTCGATTGGCGATAACTTGGCATGTGTTTTACCTCTCGTCGTAGAAATCAGCACCCACCCGCCCCTGTTCGCTTTGAGTGTAAGAAAGGCCAAATAAGTGATAAATGCGCCAAACAGTTGCCATTCCTCAGGGAATGCTGGGATATGTGTGAACCTCACAGAAATCCGGTGGCATCGACGATCACCCTGCTCCTAAGGGGTAAGAAGCTTCGTTTTCCTTCCCGTTCATATTCCTTCTTCCATGAACTGGACCGACACTTTGTAGCCAAGGGTACGCATAAAACGGGTTGGGGACTCCTCTTGTAGAGAATCATCGCTTCAGAACACTGTTCTTCTTTTTGTAACGAAGGAAATAAATATATCTGTAATAAGTGCATGAAAAAAATAACAGAATAGATACTTTTGAATCTGCAAGACGAAAACTAGTAGATACGGGTACTGACACGGCTGAATTTTTCTCTTTCATATACAGATAAAAAGTACATATTTATTAGAGCAATATGTAAACAAATCACAAATGCTTGCTTAGAAAACGGTCATATGGGCAAATCTGTGAAGTTCCCGTGATTTTCCGATGCTTCACACTGAAAAAGTACACACTATGGTTGATTATAAATAAATAATTCTGAGCTTTCCAAAGATGCTTACGACATCTCTTATAAAACTCTTCTTTTAATCGAATAAAATATACTTTTAGTTCTGTTAAACGACATTACGATTAATTAAAAAGATTACAGCTGAACACATGATCTAGCATGGCACTATAAAGACAAATTTAAAACGATTATGAAATATCTTCAAAGATGCACCAATCTATATATCTATGCTTCTCATATTCACACATATATTAAAGGATCTAGATGTATTTTTTTCAATTCCACAAGCATTAAAATTAATTAAAAAAGTGTATTTTAGTGTCGCCTTCAAGCGACATCAAGACTGAGAAGGGTAAGACATTTTCAGCGGATATTCGGTTTTATCCGATTTTTTATTTTTCGCCTCTTCAGACGAAGTCAGTAGCCTTTATTAGCATATTTTGTGAGTGATACTCTATTAACAGTTTGAAACTTTTGCTGCATCTTCACTCCACCGCTTTTATAGTATATATGTATTGTGGCCGAACATAATGCTCCACAATACAGTGAAATAACCGTTTTCTATAAAAACGAAAGAGTGATGCAGTAACAACAGTTTCTAATTTTTAACCTTTCGCCGGGCGCGCAAATTTTCATCACATGAGAAGGCGTGCATTTTAAATTGCACAACAGGATAAAAACATTCAATTACTGCCGTTTTGTTTTAATTTTACAAATAATTTAACATGCAAATGTCATATAAGTTTTTTCTGTATACAATTTATGAAAATATTTCGCAATGCACTTAGATTTATTTTGTTCTAACATATCAAAGCAGGCATGAATTTTGTGTTAAAGAAAATAGATTGCGAATGTTGTATATTTTAAAACGGCGCGTCCGCCAGAAGGTGTATGATGATCCGATCATTCAGGCGACATAAGGTAGTAACCTCAGAAATATTATCACCGAAATTCTATTTGCATAGTAATGAGAGATGATTTAAGAAAACCAACGTACAAATACTGTAGTAGGGAAAGGAAAAATGTCACTCTTAAGAATTTTTTCTTAATATAGAATTAAAAATTACTCAAAAATACTTCCTTCAAAATTATTGTTACCTGTCTTCCCACACGTACAGAAAGAGCATGAATCCCTCAATAATTTGTATCGTGTCTGAATGAACGTAAAACTGTAGACTAAGATAAAAATTTGACTTTAATTTGCAAGAAATCTTGACATAAGTACCGTATACCCCGGAATATAACACGCACTTTAACTCTCAAAAATCACTTCATTTTTCCGTGTGCTTGTTACACGCCGAATATAAAATAGTTCAAGTAAAGTCATAAGAATAAAACATTCGAAATTTTTAGAATTATATAAATGTATTCATATATTTACATAAACAAAGAAAATTACAATATATATTTTCTAGAAAACTTAATCTTACTTATCATTTCACATGAAAAGTTCAGTGTACTCATCCCCATTTATACTTTCGGGAATGTCATCTGGTTCCCCACTCTCACTTTCATGTATTTTATCACCAGTGTTGCTTTCATCTGGCATAACTAGTCATCCTTGGTACCGTCAAGTGCATTGGAAATTCCACATTTTAAAAATAATTTGAAAATTACTTCTGGTTGGATTTTATCCCACGATGTTATAATCCATATGTGAATATCCCGAAAATATGTGAATATTTGCGATAAAGTTGCATGCCGCATATTTCCTCTTTTTGTAAAGGATTTTTCTCCTTCTAGCATCCATGTGTTCTATTGTCGCCCTAAAAATTAATTCCAAGATTTCTTTAATAAAACATCTGGTGGTTGAACAAAGTCAATCCACTTGGAATTAATGTCAAATCTGTATTGGATTCTTTTATTTATTTATTTTTTAATTCCGGGTATTCTATGATGTCTAAACGTCTCGTTATACATGTCGCATAGAAAAGACGCATTTATCTAAAGTGTGTGAAAGATTTTATTTTCATTTTCTTTTCGTGGGAAAAAATTGACGCGTATTATACGCCAGTACATGTTTGAAATAAAATTATGCACTCTAAAAATCGTGGTGCGTGTTGTACACCAGGGCTTGTTACGCCGGGATATACGGTATTTTATCATTTTTTTAGTTTATTTAAAATTACTGATATACGTCATATAACTTTTTTTTCATAATTTTATAAGAATAGAAAGTTTATTTCTGTATCGGAATAATTTTTAAAATTTATTTAAATAAATCTTAACTGTCAAATAATGAAATACAAAATAATAAGTAAAAAAAATAAACAGCTTTTTTAAATAACAATAGTCCATAATTCGAAAATATTTTACTTCAGGCAGTAAATCTGTTGTTAGAAACATTCTGAATAAAAAACAAAAACAAAAATATTTCGCTAAGTATTAGTCTTTAAGTAAAAGAAACATTTTTATGTACCATAGCATTTACAGAAAAATAATCCTTTATTTTTGTGAAATGGTAGGAAATATGTTTTCACTTAAGAGGATTAGATTTCGTCATCCTTTTTCCGTCTAGGTAACCTTAATTTACTAGAATGCTTCTGATGGAGCTTGTGTTCATTAAATTACAAAATATATAAAAGATAAAGAGAAGAAAATTGCATTGCTATTTGAGGTTACAAGATTTGATGTTATTCTTTCTAAAAGAAAACACTCTCTTTAGCTATCATATATCATCCTATTTGAGGACGTTGATAATAAGGACAATTATATTAAGGGGCCACTTCACTGAAATGAAAAGACCAGTTCGATAATGCTAATCCTATGGAAGAAATTTATAAAGATATCTCAGTTGCATTTTAATATTTTTAAGTGATTCTTTTTGCATTGGATAGCTGAGAATGATTTGAATTCAGGCCGTTTTTTAATTTTTTGATTTCGTTTACAGATATTTTATCCGAGAATGCTTTCATTTTCAGAAGCGGTTTGGAAAGCGAAATCACCCTCATAAAAATATCTGTAAACAAAATCGAAAAAGTAAAAAATGGCCTGCATTCAGATTAATCTCAGCTATCCAATGCAAAAAGAGTCATTTAAAAATTTTAAAACGCAACCGAGATATCTTTCTAATTTTTTTCCATAGGATTAGCATTAACGAATGTGTCTTTTCATTTGAATGAAGCAGCCCCTTAAGAAGTAAAATAACCAAACAAATACGCTAAATCTATCTTCTTTAATTATATTTTCACTTCGGGTAGCATTTACAGAAAAATTAAGCATATAAATATGTAGAAAAAGACGTTGCTGCCCTAAAGAACAGTGCTGGAAATTTAAAGAATTTTTTTTTTTCCGACATCTATCAGAATATCCATTTAGCAATATTCTATTCGAATAATTTCAAGTAGATTGTAATTGTTTCCTGCCAGTTTGTATTTTGTAAAGGTTTTAATATTACTCCCAAAGATAGTTTTGAAAATGAAGCTGAAACGTTGAGATTAGTTTTATTCATGTTATTATACCTTTATATAATTTTAAATTTGTGAATAAAATACATTTTCGATAGCAACCTCTAATTTAATTAGAAATATTCATTTTAATTAATCAGTCATTAAAAAGGAGGATAGTAACATTTGTAAATTCTGATTGATATCGAAATAAATCGATCCACTAAATTGCAAATAATGCTAAGGAAAAATATGCCTTTTCGTTCTTTTTTAAAATTTTTTATAAGATTTTAATTTTACTGCCGAAGGTTGTTTTGAATATTAAGCGGATACATTGAGTTTAATTTTATTCTTGTGATTTCATCTTTAAATCATTTTTTTAATTTGCGAATAATGTATATGTTCCATAGCAACCTCTACTTTAGTTAGAAATATCCATTTTAATTAAACTTTCATTAACCCTCTGGATCCCAAACCGCCCGAGACCGCCCGAGATATTTTAATTCGTATATTTCAGTTCCCACCAGAAAATTAAAACAACAATATTTGCTTTAATCAATAACAGAACATACCGTATTTAAATATAACGAAATTAGCCGTTGAATTTTTCTGGTGTGAAATGAACTACATAATTTCTAGAACGTGTTCTAGCATGGGAATTAAAGGGTTAAAAAGGAGGGTAGTAACATTTGTAAATTATGATTGATATTTAAATAAATTGATCCACTAAATTACCAATATTGCTATAGAATAATATATCTTTTCGTTCTTTTTTTTTATACTTTCATTATTTTTAATTTTTTTTAATCTATTTTTTTCTTTGGCGTTACTGATGCAGCTTATGTTTTCTAAATCCGAAGTTATGCAGACAAAAATAAGGAAAATTGCGTTCCTATAAAAGCTGTAAGAGATACATGAAAAAATGAAGTCCTTTTTTTATTGATGACATTTCATCTTCTTCAGTGATATTAAATTTAAAAAGAATTTTTTATAGTGAATTAACTAATATTTGTAAAATTTTCACCTTTTTGCATTTAAGAAATCATAACAAATCAGCAGTGCAAAAATTCAGGACGAAGCAGATTAATTAACATAAAAGCCGAAAAAGGCAACAGAACGAAATGAAACACCAGTCAGAAGGTAGACCTGAAACAAATACAGTTGGGCATTTTCATATATGGCATATAACGTAAAAGGAGGAGGTGCTAAGGATGATAAAGCACAGAGGCTGAGGTCTTTCAGAAATTTTGTGAAATCTATTGCACTGTGTAAAGGAATTTTAACGACTGTTTTTTACTACTATTATGTGATATGACCAAGAGGCAAACCAGGAGATATCATCTGGATGACCTTATACGAGACCGAATCATTGGGAAGTTGGAAGAATGTGGAAGCATGAAAAGTGTGGCATAAGAGTTCGAATCGTTCACAGCATTATTCCACGAGCCTGCTGTACATTTCAAAGGAGAGGATTGGCTGTCCGAGCATTCAGCAATAATCACCCACAAGCAACAAAAACAGCAGAGGGTCGTTATATTGTCCTACAGGCGAAAAGAAACAAGCGGCAGACAGCTGTATAAATTGCAAGGCAGATGGAGCAGACTATTGGGCGACGGATATCAAGTTTTACCGTGGCTATAAGATTGCACAAAGGTCGTCTATATGTACATCGACGATTACGATGCATACCATTAAATCCTGCTTATCGGAAACGACGGTTTCTGTGGTGCTAGGAACACAAGAAATGGACAAAACAGGAGTGGACTTGAGAACTCTTTACGGATATGAGCCGATTTAGTATGACGAGCAATTCTGGACATTTATACAACTGGAGAGAGCAAGGGACTCATAATCCCCTCACCAAAATCATCGAAAGGAATAGTTTCGAGGGTGCCGGAGTTCTTGTTTTGGGTGGTATCATGCTTGGTAGCCATATGAACCTTCACGTCTTCCAAGGAGGCTCAGTATCTGGTGCCCACTATGGCGCCGAGATTTTATTGCATCACGTGCGTCTGTTTAGACGTGCTGCAGATCCAGACTTCTTGTTCATGGACAACAACGCTTCCCGTCATCGTACAGCGGCTGTCGAAAGGCTCTTGGAGAATGAAGATATCCAACGCATGGGTTAACCTGAAAATTCTTCGGGATTAAATCCTATATAACACATGTGGAACCTTCTGTTGAGATGCGTGTCATCACATTACTAGGTGCTAGCACCGATATTGGAGCTGAAATTGGTGTTACAAAAGGAATGGAACTCGATGTCTCAACAGCTCCACAACCTAGTCCTCCGCATGGACAGACATTTATAAATCCTTGATTGCAGTCCGGGGTGAATCCATATTCTATTACAGAGACAGAATTTTTCCTGTCAAATGCCCGTAAAATGAAGGTTTCAGTCTTTTTGCATTTATACTCGAATGACCTTTTCAATAAAGTGCGTTTGTATCCTTTTAATTGTTTGTTTTAAGGCTTTTTATTACTTGTCCCATATTTCTACATCTGGAAGATCTTACGGTACAACTTTAGTCGATGTGGAAAATTTCTGGACGACCTTACATTCTGAAAATCCTCTCGTCCTTAATTTGTGCACACCAGTGTACATATTATACACATATATACGAAAAAAATCTGATTAATTATGAATCTATTTATGTATGCATTGAAAGAGGATTCTGATTTCATATAATAGATAAATTATTTTTTTTTCTTACAATGATAGATAACTACAGAGATGCCATTTCGACGGTAGCTAGGAGAGTCAGGTACCTCTAACTACTCCCTCCCCCGGTTTCTCTCAAGGAATTTAATGTTGCAAAATTTATCCGTCATTACAAATAGGACATAGTATTTTTAAAAAAAAGCTTCTAAGCACATAAATGAATACTTATCAATGTTATTTCTTAAAGACCTCCTATAAATATATTCTCAGAGTTAGACACATTTGTCAATAATTTGCTTTGACAAATTTTAAAACTACATATGTGGATTAATATATCAAACCATATCTATAACTGCATCTTAAGTATTGGTTCTCAGCTGTGGATAACAATATAATTTCTTGACACTATCTGAACGAAATTTCCCCATCTTCAAAAATATAACGCTCCTATATACATGCATGGAATGTGAGTATTGTATGCAAAATCTCATTGTATGTCCGTTAGAAATAATGTGCGTAATTATTAAATAAATTGGTTGCGTGTATTAAACATCAAATAAGTCACCAGAACGTACGTGCATTCTTTCTCTTTTAGCAAAGTTGTTTTCGCAACCTCACCAAGACCCCCTATAAGTGTGTGGGAACGAACTTTAAAACTAATGAATAATACATCTACATTCTCTAAAGGCTAAATATAGCTTGAAAACACCGCTATTCTTTATGCAATAAACATGCTGAGGGACCAAATCTTGAATTAATATTTGCATTATTAGATGTGATGTATTATCGATTTTACAATGAATGCATGCAACACTCGACGAACAGTAACAAAAAAGAGGCAAAGAAATATTTTAGGGATGATACCGATCGATGAAATGCTGTAAATATCGGAAGATTTTACCTTTGTGCCACTTTCATACTTTCATACTTCCATACACAATATGAATCAAAGAGGCTCATAAATCATTTATTCGCAAAATAATAAAATGAAATGTATGGAAATATAGTTGGTGATTAAAAAAATGCAATAAAATTAGTGAATTTTATCATTAGTGATTTCAGGAAATTGTTTAATTTATCAAATTATTATTTTACATAATATTTTTTAAAAATGTACATCTCTACATACACCATATAAAAATCTGGGACTTGGTCATTTTTGTTATATAAAGTTAAATACGTTCCGTTATGATTTTTTAGATTTTTTATATATGAGTATAAATAAAATGTGCCTGGGCTAATTTTTTTAATTATGATTTCTTATTATGAAATCGTCCATTAGAATGTAACAGACTGCTCGTCCATAAATTAAAAAAACATGCGATTTTTTTTTTTTTTTTTTTTTTTTTTTGTATCTTGACAGTTTAGCCTCGCATGCGTGTAATAGTTAGCAATAAGAACGATGGCAAAAATCTGTTCCAAGGTCTTGCATTTGTAATAAAATATAGTGAGATTGTTTTTCTAATTAAGTGCATAGAAAAATCTACTTTTTATATAGTAATTTCTTAACTTTTAGTAAATATCATACGTTTTATTGGTTTTGTTTATATAAAAGTTGCATATGCTGCCATTTTAATTTTTGAAATCCATATATTTATTAATTTTTTCATCAGATAGTGACAGTTTTGTTTTTCGCTCTCTACCTTTTCTGCCTTGTTTACATTTGTATTTTATGTATCATTTCATTAATGTCCGGCATTTTTTTTTCACATTGCTAATAAGTAATTTTACATTGATTCCCCATTATTAGTAATTTCTAGCTACCTTGTAATGTCATGCTTTTTCCCCGAGTCTAATTGTAAAAATTATAATAATTTACTCTGTTTTTCTGGTAAGTTTAAATCTTCGATTTTTTAACTTTTTCATTAATTAGTTTCCTTTTTTATGGCAATATTTTAACAGTTATTGGTCTCCAGATATGTTATCAGGTGCCTAATTTAGTCTATATAAGCATATTGCTGAAGAAATTGGAAGAAATATCATATATTTTCAATGAATTAGCATGCATAGTACCTCTGAAGAGACTGTATGCTTTCTCATAGATTTATGGTCCCTACATTTTTGTTTATCCTGCTTGTTTATTTATCTATTTATTTATTATTATTTATTTATTTGTAATTTCAATTTTATTATATATATATATTCCAATTGCAATGGATTATTCAGTTGCAATAGCTCAAAATTTTTTCGATTCTTTTAACCCGGACGTTCTGGAAGTATGATTTAATTTTCTAAATCAATAAATTTGTAATATGATTTTGTAATAAATATATTGCTATTTATGTTAATAAACTAAAAAGAGCTTCCACAATTTTTTAAGCAACAGTCATTAAAAGAGGCTCTTTTTCAAGGAAAGATTGATTTTATTCAGGACATATTTTATGGATTAGACTCTAGAATCGCTCAAAACTTATAAATTGATATCAGAAAAGAAATTAAGAATAGTTTTATAGATATTACTTATCGATCAAATTCAGTGACAAGCAACAGTTTTACTGACAACTTTTTCTCATCATGTAGGCTTCAAATAATGAAATAGATACATAGAATATTATTTTTTTTAATGTTAAGTTTTTAATAAAAGTACGAAAAAAATCAATAAGTATAAATTTATTTTTAATGACTTTAACGATCGTAGATTACAATGGTTAATAAAATTCAAACTTCCTCATGCCAGACGAACTTTTTCGGGTTTTTTTATAATTAACACCCAATGGGTGTTGTGAATAAAAATAAGCAGATCAATTTTTTTATCAGCCATGAATTTTATCTATTTAGCTATGGTCGATTATAAAGAAAAAAATATGCAGTTTTAGAAAAAAAAAAGTAATAATGGAACAAAAGTTACTACGATTTTCTGGCATATTTGGCTTCCAGCTGGCCTCTTTTAATTGTCCATCAGTAGTTGGCTAACATCCTTGGACTCCATTTAACTCGATAACGCTTATCCATGGTTGAAATGCCATGATGATACATTTCTCCATGCTCATGTTTTTTGAAAAATTCAAAGCGCGTAGGTTATTTAGGTCCCCTTAAGTTAACAAACGAGGCTTATCTTGAACTTCTTCAAAGTCAGAATAAGAATCACCATCGTCATCAGCATTAAATTGGCTTGAGATGCAGGGTTGTGGATCATCGATATTAATCGATGTAGATGAAACTGGTATTGGCACACTGAAGTCATGTGAGACAGGTCTTATTGTTGAAGGCACATTCGGGTTTTGAAGTGTGTTTTTTGCTTTTGGATTTATGTCTTTTATTGTAGTAACACAGAATTAGAAATCTGAAAAATTGTTCCCAAGGCTCAGTCCATATCATGAAAATAGCAAACGGCATATGACGTAATCCTTTCTTCCAATATATTAAATTTTTTACGCATGTTATACAACAAATGTGTGGGGCCCAAGCTTTGTCTTGATGAACAACCGAAAAACAAAAATACTGCCGATAACACTGCAATATAAGATTTGTAAAATTACGTTTTTGGTTCACCACAAACATAACAAAAAGAGTTAGGGTCGTTAATACACTTTCTTGACATATTCGCACAAGCACAGTACTTCACTTACACCAACGCACTTTAAATTATTAAAGTAAACGAATATAATTATCACTGTATTTTACGAACGTCCACTTGCATTTACCGCTATAAAGCCAATAAAGAACTTGATTTATCAAAAGAAAACTGAGGGTGATTGAAACTACACTGGTGGCCAAAAGTTAAGCATAATTGGTAATTAAGTAATTATTTTTAAGTAATGAAAGAAATATAAATCGAAATGTGGTGAAACTCCAGGTGTGTAAACAAAACAGTACGCGTCATATATTTTCGCGAAGAGTTTTCCCCGAAATCGAACAGGGGACCATCAACAAATTGAAAAAAACGAAGATCTTTTGGATTACCCTGTCAAAACTAATATAGCAAAAGTGTTCAATTTGCACATTATGATTAATTGGCTTATTGTTATGTACTGTGTTTATTTTTATAAGTATAGAATGTACACTCGTAGAGAAATTAAGGTTTTTATAAAAACAGTCCTAAATTTTTCCCAGTTTTTTGCTTATAATTTGCAGAGTTCTAATTATAAAATAATGTTCTTTTCTGAAAATATGACAAACATCATTGTACACAATACCCTGTCATCAGAATTTAAAAATAATAAAAATTGTATGAAAAATGAGTATGTTTAGTAAATAATTTTTCATTGCGCATGCGTCAACGATATCAAAATGTCATTTGCATATTGTGTTAGCTAAATGTATAGAGCAACTTCTGTAAAAGTTTAAAAAACATAGCTTGAAAATTCTGAAAATGGTCGCCTATAGAATCAACTAAAAATCCGTTATTCCTAAAGGAAGCAAAAAATCAGGGGTTTTACCTAAATATAGTTGTACGTGCAATATTGTGTAGGCACTAAACAATGGAATATGGATACAGCCACTCATCTTTTTGCTTCATTTAGGGAATAAAGGTTTTTGATCTCATTTTATCAAAGATAATTTTCAGAATTTTTAAGCTATGTTTTTGAGACTTTCATAAAAGTTGCTGTATACATTTAACAAACATAATATGCAAATGAAATTTTAATAGCATTCACGCATGCGCAGTAAAAAATTATTTAGTAAACCTGCTCATTTGTCATACAATTTTTATTATTTTTTAATTCTGATGACAGGGTATTGTGTACAATGATATTTGTCATTTTTTCAAAAAATAACATTATTTTATATTACGAACTCTGCAAATTATAAGCAAAAACTTAGGACTGCTTTTATAAAAACCTTAATTTCTCTACGAGTATGCATGATATCCTTGTAAAAATTAACACAGTACATTACAATAAGCCAATTAATCATAATGTGCAGTTTGATCGCTTTTGCTACATTAGTTTTGACAGGGTTATCCAAAAGATCTTCGTTCTTTTTCAATTTGTTGACAGTCCCCTGTTCGATTTCGGGGAAAACTCTTCGCAAAAATATGTGACACGTACTATTTTGTTTACACACCTGGAGTTTCAGCACATTCCGATTCATATTTCTTTCATCACTTAAAAATAATTACTTAATTACCAATTATGCTTAACTTTTGGACACCAGTGTAAATAAGTGCGTTTTCGAAATGAGGCTAGGTAGTGAAAATACGACTGCCTACCAAAGCTCGTGTGGCATTACCACTGTTTACTAGTGTTATTTTAACTACTGGAAACTCTGTATTAATACGATATTGAGCATTTTACTTACTGGGAATATTGTTCACTAGAAAAATTGACTGTTATTTTTAAACATGGGAATGTACTTTGAATAAGAAAATCTGGTATAGTATAAGAGGAATTATATTAAAAACTTACATATACGTAAGACAAAAAAAAAGATATTTAGTATAACATTATATATTGGGGAATAATAAAAAGTTCAAGCGAATGAAATAAAATTTAAACTCATGTAAAACATAAAATAAAATGTGTAGTTACCTAGGAAAATCATGGTTTTACAATGTGACTATAGAGATTCTGTTAATTCAGCTTTCAAAAGCTAATATTCAGTTGAATTAAAGTCTGAACCATTGTAAATGTGTTCGACACGTTCACTTTATCTGACAGAAATATTCAAAACTATATTTTAATGTCTATAAATAATATATAATGGGTCGAATTGCCTAAAAAAATGAGGCAATTGAACCACGTTGTTCTGAATTCTAAACGCGTTTGCTTTCTTTAATATGAATCATCAGGTTCTGTTTGAAGAATCGTAAATAAAGTAATTTAAACCAAATAGATCATATGAATTTAGCATTAAGTAAAGAGAATGGTAAGGAAAAACATTGCAGTCAAGATGTCTAATAAAAGCCCCTAAGTCGAAATTATTAGTTTTTTTTATACAGAATACATTAGAATTAAATAAATATATATATACTTTAATCTAGGTAATAAACATAAATATGGAAGTTTTAGGAAACAAAATTATAAAATAAATTTATGGTCAAGTGGGTACGTAACATTTTAAATACCTCATTCTCTTTTTTTATTACATCTATTAAAGTTTGATAAGTCCAATAAACCCATGAGAATGTAATCAGATTTATATATAAAATAGAACTTTTTTATTGGTTTTGATAATTTTCTTTCAATGTAAACTTGTCCTATGCATGCCTTGTTATATATATCGGAAGATTTCAAGAACTTGTAGCGCCTTGACCTTAACTAACTTTTACAAAAAAAAAAAAAAAAAAAAAAAAAAAAATCCCTCGTGATCTATTAATGTGATCACCGTTGCTCAGGAACCTCTCTACTCCACTTGATCTTGATGTAAATTCTTGGAGCACGATGTTCATATAAGTGCGCCAACTTTTTATCTAAGTGTAAACTGCATTAATAATTAAATCTCTAAAGAAATATTATTTTATTTTACAAGTGCATTAGTAAAACAGTGAGTATGTTTATGTGTTAACTAATACTTCAATTTCATTTAGAAAAAATGGATAATAAAATAAATATATTATGTATATTTTATTATCCAGTTTTAGTAATGTATTAAATAATTTTCTTTATTTGAGGGGAAAATGGAGAAAATAATTTCTTGTAACAAAAGAAACTTCTAAAAATTGTTCATAAATGTTGGACAACGTGATCTCACACGGTCCACCACGGTTAGCAACCACTGATACCTTTTCCAATTAGGATATTATCAGAAAATAAATACGGGGTCGATTGAAACTCCGGCCTGAAATTAAATACAGGGTCTGCTCAGTAATTCATGAGACTAATTCCATAAAATACTTTTATTCGAAATTAATTTTGCAGAAACCAAATATTTTTTAAAAAGCCTCCCCCTACATGAATACACCTTTATCAATGGCTCTGACACCCATTTGTATCCTCATGGTCTTGTACAGTTAGAATTCTGTTGAGAACGCGTGTTACATTTTTCTGAAAGTTCTCTTGATTGACAAAAGAATGATATGTAGGCTAGAATTCAATCGCGGCAATAAAAATAAATCCATTAACACATCGTGCTTCCATTGTTGGGGCAGCTTTGCGACACTGTGTTTCGAACGAATGGAGCTGAGTCACTTTGAAGGATGTGCTGGAACCAGCTCTACACAAACTTTCCGTATTAGATGTTTGTGACAATTCGATGCACAATTGATTTTGTCATTCGCAATGTCTCCCAATCGTTACGTCACTCTTCCGACGATCAGAGTCTGAAAACGCTTTAAGGCCCTACACTAGGCACAGAAAAACATCCGGAAGATAATGTAAAATCTATGGGAGCGTTTTTCTTAAATATCTCGCTCAAATTTTAATATTTTTACATGGCTTTTTTTGCATAGGATAGCTGAGGACGATCCACAACCGGCCTAGTTTTTACTTTTTTGATTTTGGTTCCAAATTTTATTTAAAAAATTACTTTAAATTTCAAAACCGGTTTAAACCTGTTATGAAATTGAAACTATCATAATATAAAAGATATATAAGCAAAATCGAAAAAGTAAAAACTAGGCCGGTTGTAGATCGTCCTCAGCTATCTTATTCAAAAAATCATGTAAAATATTAACATTTGAGCGAGATATTTGAAAAGAATGCTCCCAAAGACTTTACATTATCATCCGGGTCTTTTCCTGTGCCTAGTGTTGGGCCTTAATTGTAGAAGAAGTTTGATATTTTGATGGGCATCTAGCGAGTTGTTCGTCGTCGAAACTCTCTATTTCGTCTTTGAAGGCTTTTTCCCACCTGATCACTTATTCCTTGGACAAACACTACTTCCCGTAGGCTTCTTGTAACATGGTAAGTGTTTCAGTAGCCGATTCGTTACAGAAAAATTTATGGCGTATTGCTGCTGAAGACTCTGCTGATTTTGAAAATATAACATTGCTTTGAAATATTTGACTGCTTTACGAGCGTTTCATTTACTGCAAAGGCTGAAGTCAAGCTCACTTCCAACAGAAAGAATACACTGTAAAAAATATCTGTTGCTTTAACAGATATTCTACAGTATATTAAAAATAACATATTATTTTTATCAAAAGTGCAGAGCTTTTGTTGAATCCAGAGCGTATTATTGTTTTCGCCTTCTGCTAGTAAATTTTTCACGTGATTGACAAAGTTTTATCAGTAAGTGACCATGAGTCAGTCCAAAAGGTAGCTTGCATTTTCTTGCAGTAGCGTGTAAAAATGATGAAATAAAAGTAAGTTTGTTCCCTTTTTATTATACTTTATAGTTTTCTTATATTAAATCCAAAGTAATCTTCAGTAAGCGCAGCCTATTTGCATATAATTTATTTCGTAAATGTTTACTTTTTATTCAGAAGTGACTCGACTCGATCAAAAAGACTCGAGTGATAATGTGGAATCTATGGGAGCGTTAGTTTTAAATATTTTGTTCATATTTTAATATTTTTTTTTTGCATAAGCTAGCTGAGGTTAATCAACAACAGGGCTGGGTTTTATTTTTTTTTAATTTTGGTTATGTATTTTTTCAATATTATTATAATTTCTATTTCAGAATCAATTTCAACCGATTCCGAAACTTAAAAGTTTTTATTTTTATTTATTTTTTTTAATCCGAAACCAAAATCAAAAATGTAAAAACTAACAAAGTTGTAGATCGTCTTCAGCTATACTATCAAAAACAAATATGGGAAAATATAGAAATTTGTGTGAGATATTTGAAAATAACACCCCCATAGACTTAACATTATTATCCGTTTCTTTTTGAACAAGTCGAGTGGCCTCTTAATGACATAATTTCGTCACATATTTTTGTAGTAGTTCTTGTATGAAATTAGAAAAAAAATCTGCAGTTTTCATTTATGTTTAAATTGTTATAAACATTCTTAATATGTTGCATTTCGAATTCTTTCTGACGAATTCTTTCTAATAAATAAGAGAATGATATTTTATTATTATTTGTTTACATTCTTATCCATTATAATGCTTTACAATTTAAAAAACCTATGTTTATCTACTTATGCTTAAGAAATCTTCAAATATTTAAACTGATTTATAACTTCTTTCACATAGCATATTTTATATTTACATGAAAATTTTATAGTTCATGCTCTTAAAAAAATTGCAAAAATCCCAAATTCTAATAACTGTAATTTGTTTTGCATGGGATTCAAGGTTTAATTTATTCAAATTTACTAATGTATTTATTTTATTTTTTAGAATGATTTTGCTTTGATGATTGATTGAATGATTTACTTCGATGATTGATTGAATGATTTGCTTCGATGGTTGATGAATGATTTATCAATTTATTTTTTTGAAATGCATATTATTTTATATTTAAAGAATTATTATTATTATGAAACGTGTTTAGTGCTTTTATTGATATTAAATTTTAAAGTAAAATGAATTTTAATTACATTTATATGTTTATATAATTAAAATTTTTCATGCACTGAATACAACATATAAGACAATTTAAAACTGTAAATTTCTAGTTTTAAAAACATTTAGAAAAAGAAAATAAGAAGACAAAAAATGTAAATAAATATTCTTTATTTAAATAGAATTGAAATTGTGAAGCATCAATTTAGATATTCAGCAAGATCGAAACAATTCTAAAAAACAATAGCATTGTGTATAAATAAAAATCATCTGCTTAAAGAATTTAATAAAACATAAAATAATCAAAAAAGTAACATGCAAATGATGTAAAATATTTTTAAATAAAGTTTCAAAAATGAGGTTTCTGATTTATTTAGGAATTATATAAAATCTAAATTTTGTTTTTATGTCTTTTTTAAATGGAAATTAATTTTTACGAAATTAAAGTATGCTTCACTTATAGATATGTTATACTTTATATATATTTAACTTATTTTGGATTTCTATTGATTTAATAAAACTTACATTACTAAGCATAATATACAAGAGGCTTATTAAAATGGTAATAGTAAAAGAGTCACATAAAATTCCCACTGATGGCACTTTTTATGAAGACTTGAAATTTAATCATTCTACACATTTTTTATCAAATAAATTTACACTGTATTTTTTTTTGTCTCTAAAGTTAGTACAATTTAGCAGAGTCATTTTAGAATTATACACCCAACTCATAATAATACATTCTTAATTACTTTATTTCTAAGAAATTTCACTTGAACGTTACTCATAAAAAATATTCTTTTTTAAAATATAACTGTCTAATTAAAAAAAAATACACACATAAAATGTTTGTGGCAAATAACATATTTTCTCTGTCTATACTACGAAAAAAATTATTTTTTATACAGAGAAAGTTTGTAGGAATTTAACAGAATTTCTCTACATTGGTTTGGCAGGGGTTGCCCACAAGGCTTCTGCCTGGGACCCTTTCTTTGGAAAATCTTCTTAAATAAATTATTAAAACTTCTTAAAAGACATGGTTATAAAATAATAGCCTACGCCGATGATATACTATTAGTAATCTCAGGCTCCACAAGGAGAAGCTTAGAAGATTCGGCAAATCATGCTTTACAACTCATCAGCGACTGGGCAGATGTTAATCGTATGTCAATTTCCTTCGACAAATTCTCAGTACTTCATCTTAAAAAACCCAAAGCTCTAAAACGTCCACCAATTTTTAAGATAAGAAATAAAAATTTAAAATCAAATCCAACATTGCTTCATTTGGGTGTTACCTTAGATAGTAATCTTACTTTTCTTCCTCATCTTAGAAATAAGAAAATTGAAATACTAAAAACTATTCAAAATCTTTTCAAATTCTCTTCCTCGTACCGTCTTCCAAAATATATTTTAAAAGTGTGGTATCAAACAGTATTAGAGAAAAAAATATCTTATGGTGCACCAATCTGGTTTCCAAGATTGCAGAAATCCCATGGCTTACGCATTTTATCATCAATACAAGCAGAATGTCTCTTGATGATTTCTAAAGCATACAGGAAAACGGCAACCTCTGCCTTATGCGCATTAACTGGAATAATTCCGCTACAATACCAAATAAAAAGAGAATCTCGAGCTGGGCAAGTATTAAGACTTGGCATACCATCTGAAGAGTTCGATCCAACCCTAATACAAACTAGACTAAAAACGTGCCAGATAAAACCATTTAAAAAGTATTTACATTGGATAGAAGACATACCTCCGAATTTAACTAACTTCGTGGAAATATACACCGATGGCTCAAAAACTGAATCTGGCACAGCCTATGCCTTCTGTACTTTCTATAACAATCAATTAATTCAAACATATCAAAAGTCCTTAACAAATGACAATAGTGTTTATCAAGCAGAATTGTTAGCTATTCATGACGCAATAATCTGGGCAAATTCAAGCAATTTTCAAAAGATATTAATTCAAACACACAGTTTATCAAGCCTACAAGCCTTAAAAGACATTAATGCAAGAGATATATTAGTAACCTCAATAATAATACTATTACAGAAAACTACTAAAAATTTTGCTTTCAAATGGATAAGAGGCCACACGGGCATAAAAGGAAACGAATTAGCTGATACCTTGGCAAAAGAAGCTACACTGGGATCATCACAAATGGAATCAAAATTCTATCCAATTACCAGCATCCTTAGAAAAAAAATTAAAGCTAGTTTCCCTTCAAAATTGGCAAAACTATTGGGACTATGCAGATACCGGCAGATGCACATACGAATTTCTACCGAAAATTTCAGAAGACTTTTTACTTTTTCATCGAAATCTATATTTATTCGTTACCAATCAGGGTCCTTTTTCTTCATATCTAGTTAAATTTAATAAAGTAGATTCTGACCTCTGTACTTGCGGGAACAGAAGTACCTCTTTGCATTTCGTGTTAAATTGTCCACTAACTTCAACCTTTCATCTGCGAAAGCCATCAAATATCAAATTAAATGAGTGGTTTTCATATGTATTGAAATGTCCGAAACTATTACAGAAAATAATTGACTGCATCGTTAAAAAGAATCAGTATATATTTCAACTTGCGCATTAGCAAGCTTATCAAATCATATCTCTGTTTAAACATTTCTAAAGACATTTACTCTATCATACTTATGATAGTTGAACTTAGTTGAACTTTCTAAATATAAAGTGCATCTAAAAATTTTTATAGACATTCACAAACTCTTAATTGTCTTATTTAACTCTTCTATTTTAAATTTTGAAATTTATGCATTTTAATATTGTAAAAACTATAGGTTCGCCCAGAAGAAATTGGGCAACCATTTGTGAAACAGTTGTACTTATTTTTTAATAATAATAAATGTTAGGTGGGGCTTGTTGAGCTCAAGCCATATGGTAGGCCTCCCCACCTAACTGAATCTGAATCTGTAGAAACTACAGAAGTAGCTCACAGATATTTTCTTTTAAAACAACAGGGTCTTTTTAGAGTGTAGCTGGTAGAGGCTACCGCACATACCGTCCTCAAACGTTGCATTTTTGGTGCATTTTTTGCTTTCTGCCTGGCTTGAAAGATACAGCGTCATTACTTTCTTGACAAACATTGTATGTATTCATTATCATTAATATTAAAGCATTTATATGCCATGTTTTGATTGCGTTATAGAAGAGCTCCCCGTATTTTAACAAAAAGCCGGAGACGTTCAATCAAATCCACATTCTTCGAAAAAAAATCTGCAACTTATTACAGCAAAGACAGATTTACGTTAACACACATACTTTTAAGAAGTAAAGAAGCGAGTACAATGTTTCCAAAAAATGAATATCAAAAGACATCAACAATTTTTTATAAAATAACCTATGGGCTGTTACTTCGTTGATCCAGTAATTCCATATTACACTCTCAAAAAAAAAAAAAAAAAAAAAAAAAAAACTGTCTTTTCACAGAAAATGTACTGGCAGAACTGCTGCCAGTAATTGTCTGTACATTTACGAATATCCGCTTATTTTTTTCTTCGTCAAAAGAGGTAAAATATCAGTCATTTCAAAAAAGTTTGGAAAAGAAAAATGCGGTAGACGTGAGGATCGAACACACGACCCCAGCACTGGAAGCCGAGCGCACTGCCTCGACGTAACGTTTGCTCATCAGGAAAGTGCTTTGAAGTTGAAAAGTTCATTTCATATGGGTGTGGTTGGTCTATTTCGTTAAAAAGCTTTTCATTTTGAAGTTAATTTCGGAAAGATTTCATCTTTAATGAAACTGTGGCTGTTTTTTTTTACGTTTAGTATTAATGTAGTAAAAAAATGTGAATTTTAAATATATCACGTAAATTGCTAGAGGAAAAATATGGATGTTCTTTTTTATTGTATAAGATTTTTTTAAGTAATCAATTTTTTTTATAATTTTTTTAAGTATCTTTTAAATGTGTTCATTTAAAGTATATTTTAAATGCGAATATTTATTATACAAATAACTTAGTATATTCAACTTTATTCAACCTATCCAACTTTGAATAACAAATTGTGAGAATTTTTGAATGAATGAAGAAAGTAATTGGTATTTACTTTAAAATTCGAAAACATCTTTTCGAAGAGTCTTTTTAAACTAAATTAGACATTTTAATCTATGGAATATTTTGTTTTTCATTTTTTAAATAAATTCGAATTTATTACTAACAGACCCAATAAGCATGCGTGCTAGAAATAAACGGAATCTCTTCCTCCTTTTTCGACGTTCGGAATAAATCCACAGATCAAACTTGTTTTCTGGGAGTACGGAAATTATTTTTGTAAAAAGAAGGACATTTTATTGTATATTGACGCATTTTTCTGGCAGTGTACTTGCAATTTCTTGAATTAGCAGTAAAAAACATGTAAAAAATGGCACACGTATAAAAATAAAAATATAAATAAACATAATTATACCGTAATTTCGGGTGTATAAGTCGCAGATCAAACAATTCTTTTTCGACCCAGAATTTTTTAAGAAACAAAGATAACTACTTCAATCGCCGTAAATATTTGTCTTCAATCACTAAATAAGATTTCTGGGTCCAAAAAGAATTGTTTGATCCGTGGCTTATACACCCGAAATTACGGTAACTTATTTCAGAAAAAAATAAATTTGTCATTCATGATTTATGAAAAACTGTCTAGCAAATTTCGAAATTTGCACTTTGTATTTAAAAACTGTCTAATCAGGATCAAAGTGTTTTCTAATGAAAACGTGGTTTCTCTAAAGAAACGTTATAAAAGATACATTTTTTGCATTTTATATTACAGAAAATATAAATCCACGTAGGATTTTCATATTTTGATTATCGGAGAAGTTTAAAGTATAAATTATCCAACAAATTACATGTAAACCGATAAATACTTTGGAATATAACAAACGTCACGTTAAAATTACTCTTTTCTAAAGATAACATCCACATTATGTATACATGAAAATATACATATACATTACGCTAAAATAATTTGCGAAAAGGTCAAAAAATTATTCGTATAAACTTTGTTTTCATTATTATTTATTTAAACAAAATATAATAACGAATAGTTCAACATATAAATATATATTTACCAAATATTCCAGCCGCAAAGTTTTGAAAAGAAATGCATAAAAATTCAAAGTTGCGTGTTATAGGATATAAAATAAACACAAAATGTTAAAAGTATTGAAATTATGCGAGTAGGATCTCAAACATCAGTGCTAATCATAACGAAAAAAATGCGTATTCCAAAGAAAAAAAAGCAGGATTTCAAACATTTTGTGGGAGCTGCAGTTTAGACATAACAGTATTATTTTATGGACTTAGATGCTCATTTTTTATAGCAAATATATTTTTCAATAATATTTATCTTTTTTAAATATCAAATAAAGCTTTATTTGTGAAAAACGGGAATGTGAGAGGGTTTCGTAATGCGGCCAATATATTTATAAATAGGAAAATGCAATCAATGTCAAATAATACGTGCATATTATGCTCGGGAATGCGTTATATGCTTGGATACACATGTACCCCGAGATATGAATAAAACATTTTTTAAATCAGACAGTTTTTAAAACTTCTGGAAAACAAACATATTCTAAACAAAAACTTTCCGTTTATTTATAAGACTTTAGCTAAATCATACATTTTTACATTGTATTTAACTTGTATATTTTTTTTTTCATTTTTCTATTTTTATTCATTTTACATTAATATATATATATCCGCGTTGCCTTCAAATAATAAGGTAGTATTTGTAAGGTACTGTATTCGTTTATGTCATAATATATGTACTCCACCCTGTCTGTAGTGCCCTTTTTTTCCCTCATGGACTCACTGTTAATATACCTCGTGGTCGGCTGTCCACGAGTGGGTGATTTCTGTATTTTTGTACCCCGAGATATATGTATACATTCTGTATGTTTGACTTATATCGAGATCCAGAGCAAAAACAGTATCTGCGATTTTCTGCTGTAATTTCCGTTTTTAGGTCTATTCGCCGTATTACACGTTTTGCATTTTCGGCAAAACAACCTATCTGGGATATGTAGTATAAAAGGCAAAATCAAGATTTAAGTAGTATAATAATTTAAATATCTAAGGAAAATCTAAGCAATTTCAAAGTGAAGACATATGATACTGCCAAGCCTATCGTCTGGAATCACCACACAGCATTTGAAATTGTACTCTCGATCATTATTTTTAGTTAAGGTCTCCGTAGTTAAGCTGCAATTAACTCAGCGTAACCTGTGGTGCAAATGCTGTAGTTAGAGTTGCCAGGTATCTAACTTTTTGCATACGAGTATCTTAATACAGAAAATGTTATTTTCTTTATTGGTACATTTGAGGAATTTAAAGAACAACATTTCATCTAACAAGGAAGGTCTCCATACTGGGCATACTTAGAAACTTTTGAAAAAATGCTAATTAAACTACTTATGTATTTAATAAAGGATCAGTCAAAGTTGGTGTCGAAATCACAGTTGAAATTATGTAATAAAAAAATCTCTGGAATATCTGGCGTGAATATCACGCGATTTGGCGAGCAGGACTTTTTCTCGCCAAAAGCAAATGATTTAATGCAACTGAAGACTACTAGATTTTTAGAATGCATGTTTATAGTATTTAAAGAATTTACATATAAACAATGAAAGAGTTTAATATATTATATACATATATATACACACATATATCTATTGTTTGTTGCTATAGTTTTTAATTTATCACTAGAAAAATACTTTAATATACAAAAAAAAATTATTGCAAAATATTATTTTCATACATGGATCATTCCATGACAAGTGTCCTAAATTTTGGCATGGTTCCCGCTCGATCCCCCTCGATTTTTATGAAATTGATACAGAATACACATGTAGGTATATGATGAACATTTGGAAACTGTTTAGTGAAAAATGTTATACAGTTGGATAACCAGGGGTCCATTTGTACCAATCACTAATTCATGCTTGTAGAAAAAACGGCCAAATCATGAAGTTTGGCATCATATTGCTCATGATATATGAAACCTTACTTATTGAAAATAGGTGATCTAGTACAACCTTTTGTGCTAAAAAATTCAATTACAGTATTAAAAATCACAAATCAAAACTATCGTGATTACTAGGCCGCAAAGTAGGCCGTACGGCCAATCTGGTTCAATTTTACCCTTACTTTAACATGCTGTAACTACTGCAAATATTATTTTAAAAATTTCTCCCTTTACAAACTAATTACCTATGGATATATAATAAAGAAGCTGTAGTTGTTTTTGATTGCTTAAATATTCATTAAATTATTGAAGTTCAAAATCTAATAAAAAATTAAAATCGTCGATTTTGCTCCATGTTCAAAATCTAATAAAAAATTAAAAACGTCGATTTTGCCCCATATTCAAAAGCGTATATCTCAAAAGGGACACTTCTGATTTGGTTACAATTAGTACCACTGGAAAGAGCATATCTTATTTTATAAAAAAAGCTTTATTTCATTTTAGGCCTCTTAGATACAGAAATAAAATAATAAAATTCAAAAACCTGTTGTACGAGATAATCCAGATACATACAAGAAAGGTATATATTACGACAGGGTCTTTCAACATATTTTGAACCATTCTTTTTTATTACAACGATTAATGCATATAATAACTATCACTTTTTCTGGTCACAGTTACTTCCCCTTTACCATTATGAGTGATTTGTAACCGCATTGCCAATGAGTTATATCCAATAACCATGCAAGACTAGCTCCTGGTTGGGTATTGCATGTTTAACAAGATTTATGCAAAAATATTCCTTTTCTCTTTCAGTTTATGCTTTACACTACTGCTAAAACATTCTATTTTAAGATTTTAGCTCTATGGATTCTCATGATTATGTTCAGAGTCAATGCAGCATTGGCTGTGCTGATAATTCTCAGTGCCATTTGACGACTTATTGTGCACATAAAGATTTTAAGCTTTTTAAAGAATTTTCCTATGAAGAACAGGAGTTAATTAAATGCCGAAGTTTATTGCATCTTGAAGAAAATTCTCAAATGTGCTTTCATCACGAAACATTGCTTTTGCATAAATTTGAGTTTCTTCAGCGAACATGCTGTGATCCTTTCACTAAAGACAATCATTGCGTACGAAAATCTTTGGGGACCATCAATTAAAAAAGTTCTAATCATTTGACAGACTAAGAAATAAAAAAACTAAGAAAAATGTCAAACCAGACCAAAAAATATGTAGATCATGCAGAAAAGAATTCGAAGAAACAAGAACAACATGGTACTTTTCTTCAAGCGAATTGGAGCAAGATGAAATAGATGTAACAAAAACGTTGAACAAAAGTCTAACAGCTATTGATTTATCTCCTTTAAAATTTCAACAAACATCAACAAGATATATTAAAAGCTATGCAAAGCGAAAGATAAGTGAAAGTGAAGATGTGATTTCAAAGAAAATAGCTATTGTTGCTGGTATAGATCCATGTAAATTAAGACAGCCTACTACATCCAACCAATGCCAAGACTGTTTAGATTACAAACAGCTGATTAAAGATTTGAAAGAGAAGTTACAGTTGTCAAAGTGTCCAGAACAAATACAAATATTAAAAATGGCACTTCAAAGTTGGACAATAAAAGAGGTTATTGAAGAGTTTTAAGTTTCAGAAAGAATGGTAAAAGCAGCGCGAAAATTAAAAGCAGACATCGGGATATTGGCTTTACCTAGAGCAAAGTTTGATAAGAAGTTGCCAGAAAACATAAAAGAAAGAGTATTAAATTTTTTTTCAAGATGAAAAATTTAACCTAATATGTCCAGGAATAAAAAATTTCATTTCTGCTCGGATAGATGGAAGGAAAGTCCAGATGCAGAAGCATCTATTACTAAGCAATTTTAAAGAAATGTTTGCAGTCTATCGAAGTAGTAATGGACCGGAAATCGGATTCTCTAAATTTTGCGAGTTAAAACCAAAATGGTGTGTGACTGTCGTTGCAGCAGGTTCACATTCCCAATCTGTGTGTAAAATGCATCAAAATGGGAAGTTGATGCTAGCAAGCTGCCCAACTGATGTAGATTATAAATTCCTTATAAGTAAAACAGCTTGTGACTTGAATTCTAAAGATTGTATCCTTCATCACTGCGAAGAATGTCCTGGAACAGATGATTTAAAAAATTTTTTGGAAAGTATTTTCGAAGATAGTGATACAGAAGACGCCATTGAATTTAAACAATGTGTTCACACAGATCATGACACGTTAGAAACAAGCAGATGACAAATGAAGATTTTATTGAAGAATTGGTATTGATAATCTCAGCAACGATGTCTTAAAACAATTTATGCTCCCTCATGGACCTTCGAAAACATTTTATTAGTTCACTAGACAAGACCTCTGTTGGATTCCGGAAGAGCATATAATTACTGTACCATTTCCAATAAAAACAAAAATTATTCAGCAATACAATTTACCGAAGCTGTTGCAATCGCAATCAATAAGAAATTTGACAAACTGAACCAATGAGTAATGTTTTTTATAGATTGGAGATTGGGTATCAACATAATGGGAGCTTGAAATAATCAAAACATTTAGTCTATAATAATCTATGGATCCCGTTAGGTACCCGCATTCAAAATTTAAAACATGCTATACCCAACCAGGAGCTAGTCTTGCCTGGTTATTGGATATTACTCATTGGCAATGCGGTTACAAATCATTCATAATGGTAAAGAGGAAGTAACTGTGACCAGAAAAAGTGATAATTATTATATGCATTAATCGTTGTAATAAAAAAGAATGGTTCAAAATATGTTGAAAGACCCTGTCGTAATATATACCTTTCTTGTATGTATCTGGATTATCTCGTACAACAAGTTTTTGAATTTTATTATTTTCCTTCTGTATCTAAGAGGCCCGAAATGAAATAAAGTTTTTTTTATAAATTAAGATATGCTCTTTCCAGTGGTACTAATTGTAACCAAATCAAAAGTGTCCTTTTTGAGGTATACGCTTTTGAATATGGGGCAAAATCGACGATTTTAATTTTTTATTAGATTTGGAACATCAATAATTTAATGAATATTTAAGCAATCAAAAAACAACTACAGCAGCTTTACGATATATCCATAGGTAAATAGTTTGTCAAGCGACAAATTTTTAAAATAATATTTGCAATAGTTACAGCATGTTAAAGTAAGGGTAAAATTGAACCAGATTGGCTATACTGCCTACTTTGAGGCCTAGTAATCACGATAGTTTTGATTTGTGATTTTTAATACTGCAATTACATTTTTTAGCACAAAACGTTGTATTAGATCACCTACTTTCAATAAGTAAGGTTTCATGTATCATGAGCAATATGATGCCAAACTTCATGATTTGGCCGTTTTTTCTACAACCATGAAATAGTGATTGGTACAAACACTAAACAGTTTCCAAATGTTCATCATATACCCACATGCATATTATGTATCAATTTCATAAAAATCGAAGAGGGTCGAGGGGGAGCCTCTAGGCCGGTTCACATGGAGTGACCCACATTTAAACGTATTCCAAATTAAAAGCCAGATGTTTACATATCAACGAAATTGACTTGATAATGCTCAATTGGACTTTGAGCTTGAAACAATTTTAATGAATTTAAATTATGAATTTCGTTTTAAATCGCAAACTTTGATGGTTATATCTGAATATCATATAAATATCGATATAACAAAGTTATACTTAAAACTAACTAAAACTCGCAAAATTAATTTTTTTAATTATATTTACCTAAACAAGTTCAACATGAAACTTTTTTGTCCTTAAAGCGTATTTGACATAAAAAAAGTATTTTTTTTTTAAATTCATTCTATCGCCAACCGATGATAAATCGCTAAATAGAGAAAATTTCATTATTTGTTTTATGGACGCTGTATGGAAGTTCCGCCAATTTTTTTTTATAAACGTATATATCCCCATGAGAGGAACATTTTGTAATTTTTTCAGATTTTTCGAAGTAAGCCCACATGGAGACCTTTATTGTAAGATAATAGTGGTGTGAAAAAAGCAATAGGCAACTCTTTATATTTTTATCTTACTAAATTTGGAGGGGATTGGACTCGTGGATAAACAAAACGTTGAACGAAGGACTCCGCAAAAAAAGATGATACTTTTTCCTCTAACCGTGATGCTTGGAACAAATGCTTTTTTAAGTAATCATTCGTACTTCGTTTATCTTACTCAACCTACCAAATTTAGTTCAATTCTTGCAATAAGATTGCTTTATAGAACAACCATAATATACCTATAAGTGGATACATTACGGTTTTGACAAGTACATTATATTTTTAATGTACTTATTAACATTTTTTTTTAAATGCCTCCAAAATATTTATTTATTTACTATCCAAAAATTCAGTAAAAGATCTTAACGTCTTCACTACTGGCAATTATTACAGTATTTTTAATTATTACTGAATTATTTCTTCTCACGTTTGATTTCAGAGTGAGATTTTTGTTTTATTTTCATTAGCTCGAATCTTAGAATTCGAAACATATTATTCGTATATCGAAATTTCATTTATATTAGAGTATCATTAATAAAATGGGACAAAACTGATGTACCCGTTTGGGTACTCAGGGACTGAAGAGGTTAATCGATATGTATTAAAATATTATTTTAGATGCCTACGAAATAGTTATTTACTTATTTTTTTATTTTCCGAAAATTAAGTTACAGGTCTTATTCGACATTGGTTAAAATATGAAGGAAATGTGCATTATTTTTTTAAAGTTTATTTTATTATGTTTACTGCATTTTTAATCATTATAAATGTTTTTTCTCATACCGTCTTTCAACAGCCTGTAGATCTGTTTTTCTTGGGGTTTTTTTCAGTGATATATAGTAATAACAAAAGCACCAGTTTAATAAAATAACGTGACTTTCACAATTGCTTTTAATTTATCAGAAGAATAAAAAAGCATAATATTTATGGGTGTAAAAGATTATTTATTGCTTAATTTATGAAGCATAACTATAGAAGTGCGGAATTTTAGTAGACCATAGCACTGTCTTTCTAATTTTCAACAAGAATGCATACAGAAATTGTTTACATTATTCAAAAGCTTTAATAGCCCAAATCACTGTTCTAATGGGTTTTTAATGTCCTTGTTTTATTGCGTTAGACTGAAAAGAAATTTATTGCCAATTATAAGTGAACGGTTTGCAGAAAGATAACATTGTGATGCTTATTTATGCCTGGTATTATGCATTTGTGAGTATTCTTTTATTCGAAATTTGATAAATAATTACAATGCAAAAGTAGGGTAATAAATTATCGGTACTAATCTGTTATCCCATCGACCAAAATATTGTCGCCAAATTATAAAGAAATAATGATAATGGATGATCGTAAATGTCAATTTAATGGCATTAAATACAATACACGTATTTAAAACGTCATTAAATTATTTTTATTTCGACTTTGTATTTTTTTTAATATTCTACTAATTATTTGTTTTTTTTTTATTATTTAATATAAAAATTATGTTAACATGTATAATTTGGCTATTAGTTTGGCGATTGTATAATTTGGCGAAATCGGTCGACGGGAAAACAGAGTTGTACCAAATTATCTTTTACATTACAGTCCATAAATGCGAACAACACATTTTTTTTCAAAATATTTTTTGTATTTATATAAGAAATTTTTATAGTATATTTATTAATTAAAAAAATATTTTTAAACAGAAACAACACCATGTAGCTTTACAAAATAATATTATCTCTTAATATTCACATCAGTTTTACTGTTGTTTTCTAGGTCTTAAATGTCTACTAGTTTATTATTATCAAAAACAGTTAAGTAAAAGAAAGATGTCTGTTTGTGTAGAGTATTTTTTTTCGTAGCTACAAGTATAGCACAAAATATCTGTGTAAAAATGTGCAGTAATTCGACTGTCTAACACCTCTTCGCCATATGTTGCAACTGACTGACAGATATTGATTAAGAAAAGGAAGGTATTAGATTAAATTATAACACGATTTTTCAATCGGTAAATCAATTATAACAGACTGAAATTTTCCATGTGGGTGAAAAAATTCCGTGCCAGGATTCGAACCAGTGATGTATTGGCTGAACCCACCAATGCGCTTCCAACTGATTCAAAGCCCCACCAGTGGCCGTGAGGTTCTGACCTCCAAACTGGTAGGCGGTAGGTGCTGGGTTCGAACCCAATCGCGACCGTCAGCCTAACCGTTCGGAGTTTTCCGTGTTTTTCTTCAAACTTATGATTTCCTTGCGTAAATACGGGTTAGGTTCCGTTAAAAAGACCCCCACGGAGGGCATCCCACCCCTTAGGGCCTATATCCCAAGTGTATCCAATTGTATTCCAATTGTATACAATTGAAATTCCAATTGTATCTATATCCAATTGGCCGACAAAAAATACAAACAAACAATCCAACTGAGCCATCCCGGACACGAACACTGAAGGAGGTAGAAATAGTCCTCCAATACGTAGAAATAGTCCTCCAATATTCGTATCCGGGATGGCTCAGTTGGACGCGCATTGGCGGCTTCAGCCAATACATCACTGGTTCGAATCCTGGTCCGGACTTCTTTCACCCATATGGAAATTTTCCGTCTGTTAGAAAAGGAAGGTATCAGTCGAAAATATACCGGTATGAAAGGTGTATGAGGAAATTGTTTTCCCAGCAAAAGCGCTATTCGACAAGCAAAGAGGAATGGTTATTGGAGCTTGCTTCACTGGAGCATGCGTGTCTAGATCAACCAAAATAGTCGTATATCCCACAGCTCTTAATATGCCATATTAAACACTGAAAAAAAAACCCATATGATGATGTAAAGTCTATATGGGTGATATTTTCAAATATCGCGCTCAAATTTTAATATTTTTACATGGTTTGTTTGCATAGGATAGCTGCGGACCATCTACAACCGGGCTAGTTTTTACATTTTCGATTTTGGTTTCAGATTTAAAAAAAAATACTTTAACTTTCAGAACAGGTTTGAACCAGTTTTGAAACATAAATTATCCTAATATAAAAATAATGTAACCAAAATCGAAAAAGTAAAAACTCGCCCAGTTGTGAATCGTCTTCAGCTATTCTATGAAAAAAATCATATAAAAATATTAAAATTTGGGCGAGATATTTGAAAAAATAACCCCACAGACTTAACAATATCATCCGGTCTTTTATTTTCCCGTGTCTTCTTTTTCAGTGACACGTGTTGCGTCTTAATATCACCGCTAATTGTTATAAAATGACGACAGTGGTACCAAGAGTACCAAAATTGGACGCATCACCAATGGAAACAGGCACTATATTAATCAACAAATAATCATTTACAGTCTTTCAAACCACCGGACGTGTTTGCAGGAATGGATCCAGAAACTTTTTAGGTAGAGGGGGAGTGGATGGTACCAAAGGATATAAAATAAACGTAGTCATAAATTCTATTGGTTCAATCATTCTTTATCGTTAATTATTGTATAAATATAAATAATTAATGCGTTTTAAAAATACTACACACTTTCAATTATCAGGAGTTCAATTAACCGACACTCGGTCAACTTTCATCGATATTTATATGCTAGAAAATTTTCATCCTTTGAGGAAAAAGAATCATACTTAAAATGCAAATTCACGAATTCCTTAACTTTTCTCCAGGGCTGCTAATTTAGCGTTTTTTTAATTATTACTTAGATAAAAAGTCTTCTTGTTGATGTTTTACTATATTGAATGGCAAATTACGAAAGTCGAACGCTACTAATTGGAAACAGTAGTGGACATCTAAGTAAAACAAAAACAAAATAAATTTGGTGCAAAGGAGCTTTTTTTTTATCCCGCCTCCTAATATTCTTTGTGTCTTGCTTCATTTATGATTTTATTATACTAAAGTAAAATTAGTAGAATTTAGGTTACTCGGATACGTCATTAAAAAATTATGATTAGAGATGATCATATCGTTTAATGAGGTTTAAAATGTACGTTAAATAACTACTGTGTTTTATAATGCATATTATAAGACACAAAAAATTAAATTTGCAGTGATTAAATAAATCCGACTGCGGTTGGATAATTTTTGTAAGTAGTTGTCAATCTTATCTATGCTTACTGTTTTGTATGCAATCAAAACATAAAAATTCGGTTCAAAATATTCTATATTTCAAAATACATTATTGGATTTTCTTTTTAATAAATTTTAATATATACATAGAATAATAGTATGACTGGGATGTATTAAGAAATGTTGAATTCAAAGTATTTACATATATACAAAATATAAATTCATTTTACCTTGGAAATTTTGGATCATCATACTTAAAACCGGAAAAGATGATCCTTTACTTATTTCTGTGTGATTTTCTTGAAAATACTTCTCATATCTTTGCAGGAAATAACAAAATTCTTCAAAAATACTTAAGACACACACGACAAGCCCCCCCCCCCAAAAAAAAAGTTTCTCCAAAAAAATTCTCTTTTCTTCCCATCAAAAAATTGATGCCAACTTTTTTCCCTAAACTTTTACTTCATCTCGTAAGATAAAAAAAATGTAAAATAAAAGTTAAAAAAAACAGATTCGCTGCCATAGCAACAGATCGCGTTTGATAAATAAAATAAATATCACAATGGCAAATTTGCAAATGCTGGAAAAATAAAATAAAATATTAATTTATCAATTTCTAACACTTACAATTTAACAATATTCTCTACAGAAAGATTAATAATGATAGTTTTATTCTTACATATATTAAAAAGAAGTGATTTTAATGGTAGTCAATATGGCAATCGCTAAATATGTTATTTTTTTAATCTGGATTGCGTTTCAATTATTTAACATTTTATTAATTTCTAAAAATATCCTACTAATATATTTACTTTTTTTGTATTATTGTTTGTTGGAAAGTAATAATCAAGAAATACGCCATGCTGTAATTCGTTTTCAATTTCCATTACTATTCCAGACGGTCCTACAAAAAGAAAGAGCTTGGAGAAAACGTCAAATCTGGACGTAAATCATTTTGCATTTTGGTCCGAAACAATTTTTTGTCACTTGTCTAAACAGACTAGAAGAATGCTCTCAACAGTGGCTGCCCATCTCGCCATTTTTTGTAACCGCTCATCTTATATTAATCTTACAGTTCACATAAAACTTAATAGTTATATGAAAGAGAACTTTTTAGATACGGCTACGTAAAATGCAAAAATTTGAAGAAAAAAAAATCTACCGTTTCATAGACCATTTCTATCAACACAAAATATTCTACTTAGTCTGATATTTAAGACATTTTTTATCAAGCTTCATAAATGGATCATTCTCAGATAAAAGAAAATTTTATATCCTTAACCAAAAAAGGAAATTTAAAGAGTCTAACATGAATGTTTTATTTTTAAAAATAGATAAATAATTACATTGTGCAACAGTTTTAACATGGGAAAGATAACAATTTGAATATTAAAAAAAATTTAAAAAGTTATAAATGTCATTATTATGGCATGTCCCTAACTTCAAATTTAATAATTCAAAATTATATTTTGAAGTGTTGGAAAGCCTTTCAGCAAAAACAAAAACAGTATAATAAATTTTTATCTCTCTGCATATAATGCAATTTATATTTTAGCTTCAAAACATTTTTTCGTCTGAATTTTATTTAATTAAACTTTTCCCCTGGATTTAATGGTCATTACCATGGTGCAAAGTGTTTTCTTTCATAGCTCATAACTAGACAGAACTAGAATATTCTTTTAGGCACTGTATTGTATGGTAGCTCATGTTCTTACAAGCATTTTTGTCAATCTTTTTTGAAATAGGTATATGCTGTTTCATTTTGATACTTTTATTCAAAAACGGAGAACAGTGTGTTTTCTATGTATCATTACTATGTTTCATTTTACTAAAATATAGTAATACAAATTATTAACTGTATTAATTCATATATAAATATCTCTAGGACTATTTTTAAAGTAAATGTACTGTAAGGCTTTAATTGCTATAATCTAGCCTGAAATGAGGTTGAACATTAAAAATGTCATTACATGGTAGTCATTACCATGTCGTTTCGCAAACATGGTAATGGCCAACAGGCCATGGAAATGACAAATTTCAATATTTTCTGTATTTTCTAATATTATTTCACAAAAATTATCACCAATAACAGAAATTTGAGTTAATACAAAGATATAAACTTATTGACTTATTTTTAAAAAAATAATTATATCCGATTTTTGAAAAAAATAATTTTCAATTATCTTTGTGAACAAAAATAATTTTTCTTTTACATTATTTATGTGTATATTTATTTCATGAATGATAATAACAATTGGGTCAATCATTAAATATAAATTTCTTAATTTTTAATGTACTTATATTTTATAAAATTTAATTATAAAGTAATTTGTTCGATCTTCCAATTATTAATTTGGGTTTCTATTAATTAAGGCCATAAATAAGGCTAAAGATTTCTGCTGATATTTTTCTCATAATGTCAGACATAGAAAATTAAAAACATTTTTATTCAAAGACAAAATTTCTTTTTATATGAGAATGACCCAAATGCGATTAAATTTGTAGAAAGCTAATATATAAAAATTATGCATGCTTATAGAATAAATGTTGTTGAGTAGTACCTTTGAACTAAGAGCTACATAAAGCTCTTAAAATTTTATTTTAATTCTCTTAACATTTTTACCGACGGCAGAGTTAATTATAAATGGATTGCATATATTTTAATTTAGAAAAATATTTTTTGTTAATTAAAATTTTTTTTCTCCTAAGAAGTAATTAAAGATCAAGAGATTTTATTTTTTTTCCTACGTGAGAATAGATATTGAAGTATTATTTAAAATAACAATGTACACATTAGGTTAAGTGTACCAGTAGTGGGCCGCCTGTTTTCAAAGTTGAAAAACAAGTTTTCTAGTCATTCCTGTCAGATAACAAAGTAATTGCTGATAAGGTGGACCCCTTATATGTTATCAGGCAAAGGGACAACTTCAGTATTCTCATACTTTTTGAACTGGAATGGTGTTTTTGCAGACAATACGAAAAAACTAAAGAGAAGCTAAAATTATTTTACGTAATCATCAAAACTTATAAATAGGTTTTCATTATTGTGTATATTTAAGTGTAGAAATGTTTAAAAAAATTATAACTTCTGTACAGTATGTATTAAACTCAAGAATGGAGTGGCCCATTTATAGGGGGGCCCTACTGGAGCATCAAAAAGTTACTATGCCCACTACTGGAGCATAGAGGAAGGTAACGTTTTTTAAGTTTTATTTTTTTAACAGAATACATTTTAAAAAATTGAATAATTATTCTTATACATAAAAGTAAAGACTAGGCTAAAAAAAATATATTTTTTTAAAAATTCACTAAAAGTTTAATAATAATTAGATAAATGTCCTTATGCGGCTCACTACTGGTGTATTTACCTTAAGTAATTATGTAATGTTTTTCTTTAGACAATAGAAAACATTTTTTTAACAAAACATATAATTTTGTTCAAAGTTGATATGAGTTATGATAAAAATGAGGAAATTAAGTAAATGGAAAATTTTTAAATTCAATTTGCAGGCAATAAAGCATTGAGCTTTTTCTCCTGTGGTTAATTCCATGAAAACTTGCCATGTCTGTCACACAACTAAAAATCACTATTCTTGTTCGCCACCGTTATTTTCGAAAAGTTTCCTTCAAGCTATTCAACTCATGAGATATTTCCGATAAAATAAATCACATTTTTCCGTTCTAAAATACTGGTACCCAAAAATCGTTGTATGTGACAGACATGACAAGTTTTCATGGAATTAGCCCTGTATCAAGGTATTTTTTCAGAACAAAACAGAAATTTTATGTGATAGAATGTATTTTACTAAATTTTGATTTATAACATGCATACATAAATATATACCTTATAGAATGGTTAAGGATATGTTATGAAACAAGTAGTATGATGTCCTATTAAATATACTTAATACTTTATAAAAAAATTTCTGCTATTTTATAGACTTAATTCAGTATTTCTTTCAACTCAAATAAATGTAATTTAATTCAGCTCAAAATACCAAGAAAATATTCTTTTTCGATCGAAGTACTAACCTACTCTATTACAAGTAATTTTTAGTGCAGTACAAGAGTGATTGTAATCCTATGGGAAAAAAATGCAAGTTTTAATACCCGTTTCGTCAGAATTGTAATATAACCAATTTTGAATAAATTTGGTATTCATACTCACTGGATTATACTCAAGACAGTTTTTTCTCTGCGAATAAAACTTTTTATTTTAGATTAATTTTTTAATTTTTTTGAAAATTTTGAAAATTGGGAATTTTTCTATTTTTAAACAAATTACATTTTTGAAGCTACATATGATCCTATATTTATTACTATCATCAAAGAACTTTTCTTATCGAAATCACACTAGTACTTTAGGAAACGTGGAAGATTCTTAGCTGAAAAATACAATTTTTCGGTAAGCTAATAAACTCAAACACTTCTAACTTGTGTAAAGTTCATGCAGTATTTAATCAAACACATAACACACAAACAAACTTGCAAGAGACACCAATATAGTTTTAATGAAATTTTGCTCTTACAGTAAAAACTTAAATTAAGTGTTTCAAAATATCTAATAAAAATTCGTTTGTGAATTCCGGTCGATAGTTCCTAATTTTACTAATACCTTTTGCCAGTGCAAAAAAGGGTTAACTTTTAAGTGGTACTTTTTAACTGTTATTTCTTCTAAAGCCTTCTGGAAATCTGTTGAAAATCTTTAATGCGATTTTTTAATTTGCTATATAATCCATCAGAAAATAAATCTGGTGCTTTTAGAGGCTATTTATAAACGGCCTTTCTGCAAAGCATAAACGTTGGCAGGTTCCCACTTTTCAAATCATTGAGATACCAGTGACTTTTCCAATACTTTGGGTGAGTAGAAGAAGTTTTTTTGGAATAAGACACTGGTTATTTTCTATTGGGATGACATGCCAATTATTTTCCGTTGGGATAAGATACTTGATATTTTCCTTTGGAGTAAGAGACTATTAAAATCAATGGTTCAGTCTTGAATTTAATTGACATAATTTTAAAATAGGAAATAGGGAGAAAATGGGTATTCTATTAAAGCGAATGAGAAAAATGATGAGATTTTTTAGCAGACAGGGCAGTAAATACTTGGAAATATATCACTGGATCACGGAAAGCGATGACCGGGATGGCCGCCCTTGGTGAAACTGTTGGCTACCTCAAATATGCAGTATGTAACAGATCTGAGATATTGCTGAAAACAACAAAGGGACATAAGAAAACATAAATAAAAAAATTGTATTCCAAATCATTTTATCACAGTGATTTTACTGTATTTAAACTTGTATAATGTTTTAAAAATAGGGATTTTTAAGAGCCATATTTTTTTTTAATTGTGAAGCTGAACATGACTTTAATTTAAAATATATATATATTTGTTTGTTTTTATTAAATTGCCAAAGTTTGCTACACTTATATCCTTGGTCATAGCATCGAACTCCAGACTTCGGGTTCGGTACCATGGTATTGATCCCTGGAGAAATTTTCTCTCCCTTCCAGAGACATATCAAAATTGAGAATGTGGCGATGTTTGGTGCTTCCATCTATTGAGACTTTGCCGTACATCTTCCGGCACAGAAGTCTGACTTCTAATCCCCTGGGTGCCGTTTAATGGAAGCTCCAGCATCTCCCTTCCCTTCGGGCACATGTCAACAAAAACAACAAATAAGTTAAGTACTTTACTATGTCTAAATTATTAAAGCTACTTTAATTCGCCTCTTCAAGTTTTATGCTGCTTCAGAAAAATGATAGTTTATCGCAAAAAGAATAAAACTCCAGAAGGCATTTTAACCACTGTCTTTTCCCATTTACTGTCTTATCCCAAGATAGAGGTAAGACGTCAAAATGAAAGTCATTAAAAAATCGATGATTTCTACGACATATTTAAATTAAAATCAGTTTTAAAATCATACACAAAGTTACAAACTTTCATAAGAAATCATTGAAAAAAAAACAGGGGATTTTTAAAACAATTAATTGAAAAATTACGGCTTCGTTTCTGGATATGCCCTATATATATAAATATATATATATATATGCTTTTTTTCAATTTTTAATGTCAGCATTTACCTTTTACCTTTTTTAATCTAAGTTCATTATTTATCATACTGAGGTTTACTATTTTAAAAGAATTTTCATTAACAAACTTTTTACTCAATAGGAAATAGACTTTTAATGATAAGCAGTTTTTTCTGCTCATATTTATAAATAAATTATAGTACAGTACATTATCACAGTGAAAATATTTAATATTTTGCATAAATTTATAAAATTAAAACTTATATAATAAAAAATGTAAATGAAAAAAATGTACTTTTTTCAGGAAAAAAAATAAAAAGCCCAAGTTTATAAAATAAAATTCGGTTCGTATAATGTATAGATACATTCGAATATAAAATGTATTTTTTATTATATATATATAATATACATATTTAAATAATATATTACATATTATATACATATTTATATATAATACATATATATAAATTACATTGTGGAAAAATGCCAACAAACTTAGTAAAATGTTATACTTTAAAAAAATTTCGTACTATAATTAAATCAATGAAGGCGTTTCTCTTTAATATCATTTATGGTAAATTAAACACAGAACTAACGGAGATTTTTAAATACGTAACATTTAACATTTAATAGACTGAGAATTTGCTGAGTGTTAACGGAAACATTTTGATAACACCATCTACATAGTTTACCTATTTTAGAGAATTCCAGATTTTTAAATATTTAACTGCGAAGTTAATTCTTATAATTTCTTTTATTTAAAATTAGGTACTTGTTTTTACTTGCATTGTTTGAGATAGAGAATAAAGTCATATTTACTTTCTAAACTATACCTTTTTTCCACACATAAATTATTGTATTCGAAAACATTGGAAAAATATTTTCCCCTAACATAAAAGTGCGTTCAGTGAAAGAAAAAATATTTTTTTAATGTGTTGCAGATAATAGGAAAGTTGTATGGTGATTAAAGTTACTATTAATTATAAATGATTCAAGAGTATCTGACTCCAATATATTCTTTGAAACCACAAAACTATTTATCTATAGGTAATAAAACATATAATATAGAATAAAAATCCCATTGTAAAACTTACTTGTTGCAATTACCTTAAATCTAATAAGAAAATGAAAAGAAATACGTATAATTTTCGCAGATTTAAAAGATTATTTATTGCAGATTTTATGAAGCGTAAATGTGGTGAAACATTTCCCACTCTTTCTAATTTTCAACTTGAATGAGTATCAAAATTGTGTACAACAAACATATGATTTAATAGCTCAAATCGCTGAACTAATGAACATTTACTGACTTTTTTTTATTACACTATACTGAAAAGTAATTTATCGTCAATTATAATCAAACGATTTGAAGAAAGGAGTCATTGTGATAAATAATATTATTGCACATATCGATAAATATTCATATATTGTAATTTTTTTAAGTGCCGATTGCGGAACTGCATTTATTAATTTAAACTTCATTCTTTTGCATTTTTATTTTTGTAAGCTGCGCACATGACAAAGTTAATAAAGGATAGCTCGTTTTATACAATAGATTGTATGTCAAAATATTAAAAATTGCACTGGGTGCAAAATCTGCATACACTTTACAAAAATTTTAAAAAAAGAATAAATAGGATTGTTATTTACGTTAAGGGAATTGTCACGATTCCAAATGTTGCTTAACTCATTAAAAGCGACATTTCTTATGTTCCTAATTTTAATTCATATCTGTGATAGTTTGGTTTTCAAACAAATCTTTACTTTGATGACTTCAGTTATAAAGCATTTTAGAATTACATTTTCATATTTTATTATAAGGTACCCTGGGGTAATAACGCCAGGCGGGGTAATAACGCCAAGTGCTTATATTTTGCATAATTGTGAAATAATCGGGTAAATGACACCCATGTGCTCTGCGCAGAAGGGTTTTGAGTCATATAAATCGCAAAAAACAGCTTCAAGTTAATTTGTTTCATTTTTAGGTCTTATTGTTTTTACAAACAACTAAAATTTACGCTTGATCTAAAATTTGCGAGACACGTTTTGTGATGTAAAGACTATTTTTTTATCCGGAAATACTTTGTTAATTACATAAATTTGTAGTGCATTTCAAGTACTTTTAAAATGTTGTTGAAGATTTTGGATATCTTCTCGAGATAATTTGTAATTTAAAATGTACTGTGCAATAACTATACCGGGGTAATAACGCCCATCCTTGTCATTAATACCCCGGTTGATTCCCTACAGTGGCCGAGCTACATCCTAAATACTGATTTTAATAAGCACTGTTAAAACTGTGCAATGTTTCTCATATTTCTATTTAAACGGTCCTTTTTAAGGAAAAAGAAGCTCACGGTCTGATATTCTTTTGCCTCATCCCCCCCTCCCACACCACACCTTTATTTTTCTTACACTTTCACAAAAATTGAACATTTTCAATAGCTTAGAATGCAATTTTTCAATTTCTAAGTTTGTAGAGTTTGTACTTTTAGAATTGGGCTATCTACATGCAATTATTCCATAATATTTCATAGTTTTGTTTGCATGGCTTTATTACCCATATAGGTGGGTAATAACGCCAAATTACATGGGTCAAGAAAAAATGCCATTACATTTTATGAATACATTTCTGTTAAATTATTTTATTTTATATAGATAGTCAATGAGTTGCTATATCAGATTCTATATTTGTTTGAAAAATACAGTCTAAAACTGAGCCGTGAAAATTGGTAGAACCTTAATGTGGCGTTATTACCCCAGGGTACCTTAAATGTTTTTGAAAGTTCTGTTGTAAATTCAATGTTACAGAAACCAAACTACTTGTGTTACAAAAAATTACTATAAAGCAAAGATGTTGTTAATATTTTCCTAAAATGGAATTAAGTTTTGGAATGAGATTGATTATAATATAATTGGTATTTCTTCGTTCCGATTTCTCATCCGATTTTAAAGAAATTTGGAGAGCACTCAGGTTATAAACAAATATTTCCAAAGAAATTTGTAAAGTTAAATACATCAAAGAAAGTTTTACGAAATACTGAGTACGGAGCTTGTCATCCCAGTAACTGATTCATAGACAAGTGGTTTAATGGTAAACATGCATGGATACGTACCAGGTACAGATTTCGTCTCCTGGTTGGACAAGTTAATTCCACCGTTCATCATTTCAGGGATATAAAATGAGCAGTAAATCTACTTGGAATATAAACCGCAGATAAAGACATATAAGTCCAATTCATGAGGTTTTAAACATCACACGAAATGAATCATCTTTACACAGTGATTGGTAAAATGTTGCTCGCACAATGTTTTGCGTCAATCGCCGTGTAAATATTATTCACTGTGCTTGATGTTTTAAAAGACTGGTTACGATAATGGTGGGAAGGCGTAAAGGAAGCGAAATTAGAACCGTAGCTATAAGGTGTAAGCCTGATAGAGTGATTTTCTACAGACGGCCGAAATCCATTTGATTGTACAACGAAACTGAAGTAGCTGATCCTTATCTTGTTTAGATACTTCTTTTCACTTTATTAAGCATCAATTCACTTTTCCCTTTTCCCTTTTCTACATTTCACTGTCTCTAACAAGAACGCATTAAAATATTTATTGTTATAGATAAATAAATAAATAAATAAATAAATAAATAATATATATATAAGAATAATAAATAAATAAATAAATAAATATATGTATCTGTTGATATTTTTAGGGGTTTCCGCAAAAACAAGACACATGACGAAGCGAACAGGATGGCGCGAACAAAGTCGGCACTCGATCAGTCATCAGGAATCACATTCCATCAAATAGAATGGTAGTCGAAGTCACTTGGCATATGGAAATAAACTAGTAAATCTGCAGATCAGGAGCCTAAACGTCAGCTTTGCACATCATTAAAAAAAAAACACTTTGGGTAATATTCAACTTCCTGGAAACTGTAATTTAAAATTTTCAAATTACGTAATTATTTATAAGAATAAAAAAAGAATGAGAAATTTTCAGCCATCAAAAGCGTTAAATTAAAGATTTAGTTATGTTAGGATATTCTGAAATTTTCATGATCTATTATTTTTATTTTTTTATTATAACATAGTAGATTTTTTTTATTATAACATAGTAGATAGTATAACATAGTAATCTCATTAAACTTAAATTTGTAACTTTCTATCAATTTTCTAATGTTCATCGTATATCTTCTATTTCTTTATACATTTTAATTTATAAGGATAAGTAACAGTTTTAATAAGCAGTTTTCATTATACACATACTTCTATATACCTGCCCACCACAAACATTTAATCTGATGTATCAGGAACTTTTGAAAGTGTAAACTCAGTAATCTAGGGTTTTACAATTTTGTTTTTGAAAAAAAGATGTTTTGATTGCATTTTGTGGCAGTTATCGCGGACAGACAGACTGACAGACGGAAAACAATAAATTTTGTGTCGCCAAAATAAGCCTTCACTGAAGTTTCGGCAATGACGTCATTATTCATGAGTTATTGCTATCCATGTTTCTAATATTTTTACGACTATAATAAAATACCTGTTTTATTTCAATTATGACGTCAAATTTTATCAGGTGAAATAATTGTTAAAAATATAATTATTTTTTATTTCTTTTACTTCTAATTATGCCCCCATTTTTGTCAGAAAAATTCTTATTAACGAAACAAATTTCCGTGTTTAATATTTAAAAAAGTACTATATTTTTATTTTTATTCTGACGTCATATTTATTTTTTCTTAGTTTAATTTTTCGAATGGAAATTGCTCAATTGAAACTTATTGCCGTTGAAAAATTATTCCATATTTTGACTTTTTTTGGCAACGATAAAGGAAATTATTTAGATTTTATCTAAAAAATCGCTATTGATTCTGCATGAAAAAGAAGGAAATTTTGAATTATTAAGGAAAATATGTGAATAAATTTAATAAAACATAGCCTATGTTCTTTTCTGGTCTATGTAATAGCTATACACAAAGATACAAACACATTAATTCATCAGTTTTGACGTTGACTTCATTTAAATTTTCGTACACACATCATTAAAATTTATAACATTATAAAAATAAGGATTATGATGAATGGTTGCTTAGCAACCATTAAGAGAAAATAAAGAAAATGAAATAAATACATTTGAAATAAGTAAATCTCTAAAACAAATTAGTTTACATTATTGGAACACATTTATAAAAAATCTCCAAAATTTACAGTAATAATTTAAAAAATCTGACAAATGTGTAGACAAAATTTCAAAACAATACGAATAATTTAACTGGTAAATTTCAGTATCCCTTTATCATTGAATTCCATTAATGAAATGTGACATTTTCTCTCAAGAAAAAAAAAATTAAAAATCATTGGATTTGCCATAGAAAAGCATTACTGCGCAAAATAAAATATTCTATATTTTCCGAACTAATGAATCAAATCTTACAAAAAACTATACAGCTTAATCCGAGTGCCTCACTAACATACCCACTTAATTTCAAGCCAATCGGATGTTTTTTGACGTAGTTATCGCGGAACAGACAGACTGACTGACAGATTGACAGACAGACATAAAAAAAATTTCGTGTCTCCAAAGTAAGCCTTCACTGACGTTTTGGCAGTTAAATGTGTTGTAATTTCAAATACGGAAAATTTCCATGAAAAATCACAAAGCATCGTTTATTATTGTTCCATTCCAAAAGTTACTCCATAATAAACTACTAAACTTCCCAACTTTCTAAGCCCATGTCACAATTTCACAAAGAATGAAAGATGTTCAGTGCAGAGAAATTTTTCGTGAAATTACGACCACTAGGGCAACAGTTCAATCTTTACGAGAAGAAGCACGCACCTGCTTAACATTTCGGGGGGGGGGGGAGGTGTCAGTCAATCTCTTTCCCCCCTCTCTGTATACGCACTGAAGAAAACCCAATAATGTTCATTGGAAGGTAGCTGTATAACACTTCCGGCATTTCGATTGGATCAGGGGCGGAGTTAGTTATTAGAACTCTTTACTAAATGGCGTAGTATGCAAGACTAAACAGTTGACTGCGGATGATTCAGACCACCTAGCAGACAATAATTAAATGATTAAAACAAATTAAAACTTTTTGTAAATGTTTTTTATTGTAAAAGGGGGAAATGGATTAATAGAATGATTTAATATTTCTCAATAAGATATTGGTCTTTAAGTAATACATTTCAGTTATTTTTAGGGGAATAAATAATAGATTATGCTGAATTAAAAAAAAGAAAAAGAAAATGAACTTTAGCCGTTAATTAAATATTAATATATTACGGAAACTGAGAATGAAATTATGTTCTTATAAGACTTTAGGACGAAATCGAAACGAGAAAATGGCGATGTTTTTTACATGTATATATACACATATAAATATGTATATAGATATATATTGTTATAGACAAGTGATGTTAGAATAAAAGAATGTATTCAATTCTTTTCACTTCATTAAAGATCAAATCATCTTTCTCTTGTCTTAACTTTATTGCCTTTAGCAAAAACATTTTTAAAATATTCATTATTGCGCGATAAATAATGCGATTGATGTTAGAATAATAAAATATCTGAATTTCAAAAATAATTGTGAAGTGTTTTTATTTTTAGCAGCGAATGAGTATTATAACCGTGGGAACATACTTCCTAATTGTGATTTCCATTACCCCATAAAAACTGCTTAAGTTCCCAGGATTATGTTTGGTGATTTTGAAAATTGAATAATTATGTCACATTTCTATGATCATTTTACAGGCTTTTGACTTTAATGTATCTCTCGTATACTTCACTTAAAATAGGTAAAAATGCGGGTTTTTTTTCGTTTTTTTTCTTTTTTGAAATTTCGCATAAAATTTTGGAATGCATTAAAGTTTTTCAATGCAAAGGCCTTCTTTTATGAATTTCGTTTCAGCATGGAAAAGCACACAGCAGTTTAAAATGATAGGTGATTTTAATGCAAATAGCTACACGTGTCAAAACTTTAGTGAAATTAATTAAAAAAACACAACTTTCGCAGACCCTAGCTCACTGCATTGCACATATCCGATAATTTTTATTCTTGAATAACAAAGGGCAAACCTTACATCATACAACCATGTTATTTGTTTTGTTAGATAACTTCAATGCATACCATGAGAAATACTATGCAAAACATAAAATTTCAATTTTTCAAGCGGAGCACTGACATTTGACTTCCCACCAGACGAAAACCAATGGTCCCATAGCATTGATATTTTGGATTTCTTTCTTTCTAATGGTAGTGTATCTTAGGAAAAAATCACAAAAATCTGTTTATCATTTAATCACAGGCTATTATTATTTAATTACAACCTATCATCCATATTTTTAATTGGGTGATTCTTATATGGAATGACTTAAGTGCATTTTGCACAAATAAGGTTTACAAATATAACAATTAACATTTAGCAGTTGTTTGTATTTTAGATGATTCAAAACCTTTCAGCATAGAACCCGTAAATATATCTTTCCGATCTCCTTTATAACTACACATAATATTAGCACTTGTCGTTATTACCCACTGAAGCGTTATTAGATGAACACACCTTTCATAAATAACAATGTTAAAATTAAAATTACTATTTAAACAAATTTGCGAATAACATGATTTTCTAGAAAAAAATAATAATACTTTTAGATATTTTACAAATTTTACCAATGTTTAAGAACTTTACAAAATATCTCGCTTATGTTTTATCATTTTTCTAATCACATTAATTGATCCCAAGGAAGTAATAAACTTTTGAAAATGAAATAAAACTAAAACTTTGCTCAAAAATCTCAGTTTTCAGGTATTATTTTCTGTTATCCACCCTTAATAAAACATAACAACTAATTCTTAGCTATTAATTGATGATAAAAGTTCCCTTGGCATTTTACGAAATTGCTAAAGTGAGAAATGCAATTATAGCTTATAGGTAAGTGATCTCTGATATCTTAAGTGAAAAAAAAATATGTGTAAAATCTGTTTAACTGTTTATTATTTTAATAAATACCCAGTTTACAATCGAACAGTTTAGGTACAAAGCGTTAGAGAATATATTTTTAAATTTTGTGGTTTTGTTTTTATCCAAGATATTTTTAATTGAATTTTAAAATTTAAAAAAATACAACGTTTATTTAATACATATTTAATACAGTATACTTATTTAATACATTTGTTTAGTAAATTATAATGAAATGTACATTTTAAATAAAAATAGGATTTTGAGAGTGTCTTTTGCTTTAAAATTAATTAATCCAATATAATAATTAAAATTCATAAGACAATATATGCTTCAGGAAGTTAGCAAAAATTACATGAATGAATCCGAATAGCTCGATGCGTAAACGGAGAGTTTGCGTTTGGGATCAGAAATTAAACAGACTTCGATTTCACTCCAGTTGAGCTTTTGCCAATTTTCTGATTTTGACCAATTCAGGGCCTATTTGAACTGAATGGGCAATTAGGTAATCCACCGAAAGTGGCAAATTATTTTCTTCTAGTTTTCTTACGATCTATTTCATTGTGATGTATAAAAAAATATGAGGAAACTACATTAACCGACTGGAATTTCCTTTAGCAAAAGAAAAAAAAAAACATAATTGCTAGTAATTGCTGATATAACAATGTGCAAATTGTTTTTGTTATTTTCCAAGCTAAACGTTAAAACAACATATTTGAAGGTCATTCACAGTAACAACATTTAATGTGGGCTGAAAAAACGATACCTGATGACGAATAAATTTTATATCTAAGAAGGAAGGTCTCCATATGGGCATACTCGGAAAAAATTGAAAAAAATTAGAGAATGTTGTTCTCATGAGAATATATACGTTTACACACACACACACACAGACATATATATATATATATATATATATAAATGGGGAGAATCTCTATACCGCGTCGGTAAAAAAAAAAAAAAAAATAATGAAAAATTCGTTGGCACTAGAATGCAGTTTCAAAAAATATTTTTTATGTCAAATACATTTTAAGGAAAAAATTTCAAGTTGAACTTGCTTAGGTAAATTTAATTTAAATAACTTTAGTTTTGTCAGTTTTAGTTTGCTTCAAGTATAATTTTGTTATATCGATATTTATATGTATTTATTTTCAAATATAAATATCTATTTTTTCGATTTTAAACAAAATTCATAATTTAAATTAATTAAAATTGTTTCAAGTGCACAGTCCAATTGAGCATTGTCAATTAGATTTCGTTGCTATGGAAACATCTGGCTTTTATTTTTGAATGCGCTTAAATGTATGAAAATATTTTTTCTCAATATGAATTTTTTATATATGAAAATATTTTTCCAATGATAAATAACAATAGTAGCAAGCTATACAGGGTGAGTCATAAATATCGAAACAATAGAATATCTCCTTAACTATTGTCCTTAGACCCATACTTCCAATTGCAAAATTTCATAAAGAAAATGTGAAATTTTCGATAAGATAAATTACGACTCCATGGGGGGTGTACGGAGGTGTACTAAATTAAAAAGAAAAAGCAAGTAGACTGTAAATTTTAATGGAATGTTTATTTTGTTAGAGTCGCCGCTTGTTGCAGCAATCAGAGCTTGTTGCTAAGAGACCGTTTCTCTCAATCAACTGCGTCACACAACACGTGAGCAGGGTTACACTAAATTGCCGATTGGCGTATAATTGGCGTGGGCTGTGTTTGTCGCCAAGGCGATGTTACAAAGTTACAATACAGGAGCGGAACATCCCGCCCGGCGTTGAAATATATTTATATTTTAAGATACATATGCAATACAAATAATAACACAACATGATACAAATTATAAGCAAAAAATAAAATAAAATAAAATAAACACAAATAATACATGAAAAATTAATACATAATAAAGCACATTTAAAGTTTAGGATCTATCATGTTGTCCTCAATGGGTAATATACTTATTTTTGAAATAGGTCGTTTAAAATTACCCTTAGCGGTACGAACTTCAACTACCCTGACTATCCCGTCCGCGCCTGGGAAAACCTTATTAATGCGGCCTAGTGACCAAGTGCAAATGGGTAGTTGCGAGTCCTTAAGCAAAACTAGCATTCCTGGCAGAATATTAGGCTTTTTAAATAGCCATTTATTCCTTTCTTGTAAGTGGCTCAGATAATTATTCTGCCAACGTTTCCATATTAACTGCGTTAATTTTTGAATCCTTTGCCATTTATTTAGCAAATTATCTTTGACCTCACTTAAATTGGGTTCTGGAATTAAATTAAGAGGTTTTCCTATGAGGAAGTGACCAGGAGTCAACACTTGAAGATCGTTAGGATCTGTTGACAAAGGACAAAGTGGTCGCGAATTTAAAATAGCCTCTATCTGTGTGATAACTGTCAGGAATTCCTCGATCGTGAGATGAGCCGAGCCCACAGTTCTTTTTAAGTGGTATTTGAAAGATTTGACTCCTGCCTCCCAAAGGCCACCAAAATTTGGCACCCTAGGAGGGGAGAACTTCCAGTTAATACCTTCAGAAGCTAAAAAGTTCGAAACTTCATCACTCGTAACAAGTCTGCGTAAACGTTTTAGTTCTGCTGAAGCCCCAACGAAATTTGTAGCATTGTTGCTAAAGATTACAGAGCTTCTCCCACGAAGAGCGAAGAATCTTTTTAGAGTTGCTATTATAGCCTCGGATGTCAAATCTGAGACAAAATCCAAGTGCACAGCTTTAGTGACCATACATACAAATATGGCAACATAGATTTTCTGAAAAGTACCCTTTCTTTGACATTTGTATTTTATTTCAAAAGGCCCACTTAAATCTAATCCCACATTTGAAAATGGAGAACTGGGCACTATTCTTTCAGGAGGGAGATCCCCCATCATTTGACTAGCCGTTATAGGTTTAATTTTAAAGCATTGTAAACACTCATGTACAATTTTACGCGCAATATTTCTGCCACCAAGCGGCCAATATTTTTGACGCACAGTGTTCAAAAGAGCTTGGGGTCCTACATGAAAATCTCGTTTATGATAATATTGAAAAATTAATTTCGTCAAGCGACAGCTCGCAGGGGTGTTTATGGTCAAAATTCAAATTTGATTTTGCTAGTCTTCCTCCCACCCTCAATAAGCTATCTCCATCTAAAAAGGGATTTAAGAATTTTAACTTACTTGCGCGATGAACCGAAGATCCCGCTTGGAGGGCCGAAATTTCAATTTTGAATTACTTTACCTGTATATCTATTATTAAATAATTCTCTGCCTTTCTTAATTCCTTCTGCAACAGAGGGCCGGTTGCAGATGTTACTTTTTTACATTTATGTATGAATCTGAAAATATAAGCTAAAATTCTAATTAATTTTTGGAAATTATTGCTAAGATTCATTAAATTATCACACAAATTAGAGTCAGTATGAAAATCGAATGTCAAGTTGCTGGGAGCTTTAAGCTCACTAGAATAATGTTCATCTTTAATGTCACTTTTATTAGAATCAGTTTTTGCTATTGTTTCTTCAAGAATTGAAAGAGGCGGGCCATGCCACCACAACTGGTTAGAAGACAGGTTTTGAACACTTGCACCTCTTGATATCAAGTCAGCTGGATTGTGTTCTGACGGAATATGAAACCATGGAAAGTTCTTAGTTTGTTCCTTAATTTGCACAACGCGGTTTCCCACAGACGTTTTCAGGAGATGAGAAGCAGTGTCTATCCAGGCTAAAGCAGTAGTTGAATCAGAAAACAAATTAACTGAAGCTACCTGTTTGTCTAATGAATTTAAGACCTTGTTAGTGAGTTTATCCAGAAGAAGACATGCTGACAGTTCGAGAAGTGGCACTGTTATTACTTTGGTTGGACACACGCGGGATTTACTACATAATAAGTGACTGATGGTTTCACTAGAATTAGATGTTTGCATGTAGATCACTGCACCATAAGCCTTGGAAGACGCATCTGCGAAACCATTTAGCACCACTGATTGGTTCACAGCTAGGAAGCGTCTTGGTACTTCAATGGATTCCAGTTCTTTATGACTTTCGAGGAAGGTTTCCCATTCTATGGCAACATGAGAGGGCAGCTTCTCATTCCACTCTATTTTAACACTAGAATTACCGTAATTCTTGTATACCTAGAACTACCGGAGTGGGTCATGTGTGACCCATCAATTTAAGTAACATTATTCTTGTTTTTTATGAGCATTACAAGCGCACAGTAAGTTCTTATGATTAATACAATTATTTTAATTAAACATTAATATAATTTAGCCATTAAAGAATTGCAGAATGTGAAAATTAATGAATATATACAATGGAAATATTTAAATTTTTAATTTCAGAATAGATACATTGAGATATACTGATAGTTTGTAATTAATAAGAAGTAAGAAACATCATTTAAAAATTGTTTTTATCTATTACTAAGATGTTAATACAAAATAAAATGTAAATATGCATATCAGTCTTATTTTTTACTTACATTATGCTATTTTCCATCAAAACAATCCACACAAAATGCAATGGTCTTCGTTTCTATATTTGCAGTACATGATCCACACACAAATTTTAAACATCTTTCACATACAGTATTAGTCTTACTATCTTTGCAGTGCTTAACCTGACAACATTTTCGTTTGTTTGATGCCTGTGGGGTGGACTGTGGATGGTTAATGCCATTTTCCTTGACAATGTATTTTTCTCTAAGTTCCTCTGCTAATTTTAGAATGTAGTCTCTTCGACTCATATTGCAACCTGTTGTCTCTTTATAAACTACCCATGCATTTATGGCAGCTAGATCTAATATCTTGAAAAAAACATGCATTGGCCAACACCTAGATGCTGATTTCACAGAATATTTTCTAGCCATTTGATCTACAACATCAACTCCAAATTTGGTGGAATTGTAGAAATCTATAATTTCAGGAATTTTCTTCTCATTTTGAATAACATCCATTGATGAATGCAATGTGCTAAGTAGAAGTACATTTTTGTTTTTTTTACATTGATATGAAACTAGAATTGTATTTTTTTGCTCTATTAATTGTGCCAACATAGCTCAAACCATTATCTTTAAAACTTTCTACAAGCTTTAGCGATGTAAAAAAACTATCACCTGTTACATTGCGTCCTGTATTCAGATAAGGCTTCAATAGCCGAAGAGCAGCATTTTCACCAACACTTAGATCAACTGATTTGGAATCATCTTTTCCTAAATATGGAAATGCATTGATTATGTATTTTGAGTTCACATCTACAGCCAACCAAAATTTGATGCCAAATTTATCTGGTTTGTTTGGCATGTACTGCAAAAATCTACAGCGTGTCTTTGATGGAAAGAGCTGCTCATCCACAGTAATATTTTCTCCTGGTTTGTAACACATATAGCAATTTTCTATAAATGTATTCCAGACATCTGATATAAGTGCAAATTTATCATCTTTCAGTCTTTCAGATCTTGAAAATTTTACGTCAAAACGCATATATCTCATGATTTCTAAAAATCTGTTCCTGCTCATTGTTGAAGGGAAAAAATTGTGACCCCAAGTTTTTGACCAAAGACTGGTAATGGAGACTCTTTTTGCGGCCAAAGCTCCTCGAACATACAATATTGCAATAAAAGCATCCAGTTCATCAAGAGAAATACTCCAATTTTCATTATTTCGTTTTGATCTTGCTTCGACTTCTGTGCATTTCTTTATAATATTCAAAATTTTATCATTTATGAAAAGTCTCCAAGATGTCACAGGACTATTATTACAAACATTTCTTTTCGAGTAAGGAATAGGTCCTGGCTTTTCCTTTAGAATATTTTGAATTGGTCTTCGACCAGAAGGAAATGATGACTTTGGCTTTATTTTCCATATAGTTCCATCATTCGATTCTTCCAAATCGCTTTGAAGAGGCAATTTATTTTCGGTATTTACTTTCTTTTTCTTTCCATCCTTTTGTATTTTTTTCATAACACTTTTCTGAATTATTAGTGTTTCAGTACTTCCTCCACTGCATTTACTTGGAATATTTTCATTTATTTCACTGTAACTTGAACCGTATTCGGATGATGAGATTTTGCTGACATTTTCAGCAATATTTGAATCATCATTTATATAAAAATTATCATCATCATCAGATGTAATTTCATCGCAAGACTCATTTTCAGAAAATTCATTTAGCAATTTTATAATTTCCTCATTAGAAAGACCTTTACGGCGCGAAGCCATCATTTCTACATGTGCGAAGAACGAATGTCACTATCAGACTGTTTTTATTTTCTTTTTCGCGCCTTCAACTTAGAATTGCAAAAGAATATTTTTTACTTAGTTTCAATTCATAATAGAGATAAGAAAATTCTACAACATTCCAAATAGCTAAATACAATAACTTGAAATTGCATAAAAGATCACACAGCTGTCTTGCAGGTGCATAGGGGGGATGAAACACTCCCCCCTCCCTTTTCCCCCTCATGAATAGCAGGTGAAATATATTTCTTTACATTATCCTTTTATTGCTAAAGAATGTAAAGTTTAAAACCCTATTGAATTAAAAGAAAATGCTGTTATCTTGTTCGGGTCAGCTATGACCCACCTTGGTCGTTCTAGGTATACATGTCTGTAGATAAAAATGTATTCATTGGATTTCAACAAAACTTCTGTTAAGGTATTATAGTGAATATTTAGGAAAAGTCAAAAAATTTCAGCGTTTTATTTTGAAAAATAACGCGGATACGAGCAAAAAAGCACGCCTTGGGTCACCGTTGACCCGCCACGGTAATTCTAGTGTTAAAACGCCATAGCTCCTGCATGAATATTTTTGCTTTAGCAATCACTGGCCCTAAGAGACCGAGAGGATCATAAAAGCGGGCAATTTGCGAAAGTACATCTCTTTTTGTGAAACCACTTTTTGTGTTAATATTAACTTTATACCTAAAGGTATCATTGAAACTGTTCCATAACATCCCTAATGTTTTAACAGTTATTTCTTCAGAATTTCTGTCCAGGGGAAACACGTGATTATCAGTAGATTGGACCTCATTGGTGAACCATTTGTGTAAAACCATCCCTCCCTTTAGGAGGAGTTCTGTTAATTGCGATTTCGTTAATCTGAATTCTTCTAAATTGGATGAGCCCGATAGGCAATCATCCATATAAAAGTCCTTCAAAACAATTTTCGATGCTAACGGGAATTCCTTTTTCTCATCTAGAGTTAATTGTTGTAATACTTTGGTGGCTAAGTAGGGAGCACAAGATGTTCCATACGAAACTGTTGTTAGCTGAAATACCTTAACCGGGGATGACATATTGTCTTTCCACAAAATTTTTAAATATTTATACTGGAATGGATTTATTTCTATCATCCTAAACATTTGTTTAATATCCGCAGTAAAAGCATAAATATGCTTTCTAAATCTAAATAATATCGAAAAAAGATCATCTTGCAGAACTTCACCCTTACATAATAAATCGTTCAAAGATTTTCCGTTGGTTGACTTGGCACTAGCGTCAAAAACGACGCGTAGTTTTGTAGTTTTACTAGAGGGTCGTAAAACACCGTGATGTGGTAAGTAATAGCCATCATTAAAGTTCGTGTTTTCTTTTATTTCACGCATGTGATTTAAATCTCTATATTCTTTAATAAATTCTCTGTAAAAATTTTTCATAACAGGATCTCGATCTAAACGTTGCCACAGAGAGTTAATCTTTTCAAAGCAAGATTTTTTGAATTTCGCAAATCGGGTTCTAAAACCTGTGGTTTAAACGGCATCGTGACCACAAACCTACCATCCGGTTTTCTGAAGTGCGTTTTATCGAAGTGATTATTACAATATTATAATTCTTCACTGTTACAGGGTTTTAAATTTTGTACTTCTTCAATTTCCCAGAAAGACTTCAAAGTGTCATTAAGTATTTCAAGATTTTTTGTTAGAAAACAATAATTAGTATTATTATTATTTACTGTTTTGTCATAAATACAACGAGATACAATATAACCGAAAATATTTGATTGCAAATATAAATTATTGCCTAACTTTATTTTTTCTTCATTTAAAAGAGAAAAATACAGTTCAGCACCGATAATTATCGCCACACTGCTTGGAATGTTAAATTGTTTATCCGCTAAAGAAATATTTGCTGGTATTTTTAAATCTGATATGTTTATCTTTTTCGAGGGCGTGAAGTCACAGATGTTTGGAACGATTAATAACTCAATATCATAACTGGTACTATTCATTTTATTTGACAACTTTGATTTGATTCTAGATTTAATGTAAATAGGCAATTTATTTATTCCACTTACAGGAATATTTATTTTCTCTTTTTTCAAGCCTAATATTTGTGCTGCTTTAAATGTACAAAAACAATTCTGTGATGCGGAATCCAATATTGCCCTGAAAGGAATTTTGATGCCATTTACATCTGTCAAATAAATTATTGCAGTGCTAATTAAAACAAATTTATTATTATCATTTTCATACGAAAAAAATGAATGAGCAGTAGTTTCGTTTTGTGATAAATCTTCCGAAACAAAATTGCTATTTGTTGTTTCATGTATTGGGAGATTGTTTATAGGATTGTTTACTGGTGTTGTATAATTATGTAATGATGAATGGTGGCTTGCGCTCTTGCAAACATGACAAGTGCCTTTTGAATTACAATAATTAATGAGGTGGGCTGAACTTAAACAATTGAAGCTAAGTTTATTTTTCTTAACAAGGTTAATTCGCTCTCTTAACTTCATGTTTTTATATTTAACACAGTGATATAAGGCGTGGTTTTCGGTTTTACAGATTACGCAACATTTACCTTGAGGTTTGTTTGTTTTTATGAATAAGGATTTTGCAGTATATTTAGAGGATACGTTAGAACTTATACTATTTAAGATTTGACATCTTCGCGCGAGAAATTCTAAAAATTCATCAAAATTAGGCACTTCATTATCCTTTAATGTTAGTTCGTATTGTTTACGAGTTTCGTTATCTAGTTTATTTAGAATAATATTCAGCAAAATTGCGTTCGAGAAATTATCTCTATCATACTTTAAGATTTTTTGAGCCCTTAATTTTTTCTTTACTTTATCCAATAAAATGCGCAGATCCTTAGCGGATTCTTGTTTAATTACACAAAGATTTAAAATATTCTTTATATGACAATCTACCATAACCCTTTTATTCTCGTATCTTTGTTCTAACGCATTGAAAAGTGAAACATAATTTTCATCTGGTGTAAGCAAACTCCTCGCTTCACCAGTCAAAGCAGAACGCAAATAAAATAATTTTTCATTATCTTTTAAATTTGAATTATCATTAATAAGCTCATTAAAAGTACTTTTAAATACGGACCATTCTTCAATTTTGCCACTAAAACCGGCAATATGACCCTAGGGAGCTTAATGCTAGACGTTTTAGCTTGGTCCTGTTCAATGGATTTTTTATTTGAATCAGTATTTTCGTAGTAAGCAATAATAGAGGATTTTAAGCTTACCTCTAGTTTTAGAATATCTTCGTCCAGTTGCGATAGTATTCTTTCAGTTTCTTCCAATTTTTCTTCCTCTATTATTCTGTAACACTCTAGTTTAAGAGCTTCAAACTTTTCTTCGGTTTTCGACAGTAAGTCCAGGTGGGCTTTCCATTCGGATAAATTGAAGGTTTTTCCATCCGTATCGTTAAATATTCTAGTGCCTTGGGCCTTGATATTCCCTCGCCTTCTGTTCAACGCTGTTATTTCAGTTTCCGACATTATTCATCTTGTTGACGAAATTCGATAAATTCAAGTATTTAACTCAATAGAAAAGATGCTGGCTCGATCATACCTCCGGGTCGCTAGGACCAAAATGTACGGAGGTGTACTAAATTAAAAAGAAAAATTAAATTAAAAAGAAAAAGCAAGTAGACTGTAAATTTTAATGGAATGTTTATTTTGTTAGAGTCGCCGCTTGTTGCAGCATTTAGAGCTTGTTGCTAAGAGACCGTTTCTCTCAATCAACTGCGTCACACAACACGTGAGCAGGGTTACACTAAATTGCCGATTGGCGTATAATTGGCGTGGGCTGTGTTTCTCGCCAAGGCGATGTTACAAAGTTACAATACAGGAGCGGAACAGGGGGTATGGTTGAAAATTTACGAAAATTAAATTTTTATACGGCCCCCGTAGGACAAAAATTCCAATTAGGAAAGCTTTTCTTATTCAGTCCTGAATAAGACACAAAAAGTTGCATTTTCATATCTCCAAAATTCGCAAAGTTATAGCCGTTTAAAAAATTCATCAGGTTTTAAGGGATTAGACACAAATTGAAATGCGCGCAATTCAAAAAACAATGTTACTTTAACAGTTCTAGAAAACGCGTAAAAAATCTATTTCTTGAGTTAGAATTTTGATTTTTTTCTTTTTTTTGTGAAGGTTAGCCTTATAATTTGCTAAGAAAATCACATTCTAAAATTTCTCATATAATTTATAAAAGTTTCATGTGGTTAATACTGGTTTAATGGGACAATCAAAAATCGTTATAACTCGTAACATTATATATCGGATTTCAATTTCTTTCCATTTAATTAAAGATGAAAATCTGATTTTAGTTTTGTTCCAAGGTTTTTTTATATTAATTTTAAAACTATTAAAAATGTTTATTGAAAAAATGATATAGCTTTAAAAATAATCATATTTTCAAAAGCAAAATTTTTTCAAAAGTAAAAATTTTTTCAAATTTCCTGAAACAAAACTAATGTAAAAAAAATCAAAAATGACGTGTTTCAAGTTCTTTTTTCTTTTAAAAATTCTTAACATTTACTAATTTAAAGACAAGAAATAGAGGATAAAAAATTCATTATGCAAAAAAACGAAGTGTATTGTTTAAATTTCCGTCAGTTATTTTTAAAAATGCTTTTTCTAAGATGCAGATTAAATCTTTTTTTTTCTTTTTAAATTTACTTCTGATAACTTCAGGCTTTTTATCGTCCTCCAGAGGATGTTAAAAAATCTGTATTCTGGGCCCAGGTAGGGCCAGAACCGAGATGTTACTTTTTTCTGAAGACCTGCCTGGTCGGGCCTAGCGTACTTTTCATAAAGGAGGGGACTACTTCCTTCAATTTAGGTGCACTCTAGATGAAATTTTCAAACCCGGTCTCCACAAAACCCGTATTAAAATCACTGTCTCTGACTGACTTAGTAAGTGCATAAAATAAATAAAATTCGGCTCAATCGATTTTTTTCACGAAAAACATATAGATTTTAAAATCTTTATTTTACAAAAAATTAAAATAAATAAAATAAAATTTAGTTTTTTAAATAGATTATTCAAAGGCTAAAGAAATTAAATACAATAAAACCAGTGAAAAAAAAATCTGCCTATGACGGAATTCTGTCTTAAACGAAAAATATGTCGATCCATGCAAAATAAATGCAATAGTGCCTGAAAAGAAAATAAGCTTTTCAGATGCTTCTAGGGAGAGCATCTGTCTGTAACGTATTTTTTCTTTCCTATGTGATTCCGTCTTAAAAAGTTTTAGTGTATAACATTTTTCAGAGTCTCCAACGCATGGGATATGGATTAACGATATTAAAATATAAGTGAAACATTTACATATAAGTAGAGATTCATTGATAAAATAAATATATTACAGCCTTTGGCGCTTCTTTAATAATAAAAAGTATAAATATAAAAAACGAAAAGCTATAAAAAAATTTTTGGTCAGAACTCCTCCATATAAAACATTTTTTTCCCACGCCGAATTAAAAAACTATGTAGAAATTTGCGACTGAAACGGGTTATGTTTTAAAGTATTTTCCAGACCGGTCCGGGTTATGATGTTGATATTTTTTCAAGCCACGCCAAACTTTTTTCCCTATGGGTCGGTTTGGGACCTGACCTAGATATTTTGACCCGGGCAGACGTCTCGTATACCAATTTAGTGTAAAAACTATACGCTGCTATTTTATGTTCAAAGAAAAAGCGCTATCTTGAACCGATTTTTATTAAATTGCAATTTGTGAATGTTCCCTAACAAGCGTTGAAATTGAGTCAAGAAATCACAGTTTAGAGGCAGGGAAAAGTGGTGTAAGTCAGGAATTTTCGAGGATTTTGGTATTTAATATCTCTGTAGGGTTTATAGATACGGTGATGAAATTTGTTTTGTACAATTTAGGAATGGATAAGGAATAATTTCCTAATTGGGAATTTTGCCGTACGGGGGCTGTATAAAAATTTAATTTTCGTATTTTTTCAAATAGACCCCCCCATGGAGTTACAACTTATCTTATCAGAAATTTCACCTTTTTTTATGAATTTTTGCAATTGGAAGTATTGGTCTAGGGGCAATATTTGAGGAAATAGCCTATTGTTTCGATAGTTATGACTCTCTCTGTATATATGTAGTGCAATGTATGTATGTATATATGTATATAATATATTTAATTCTTTCATTGTTTATGTTTAAATTTATTATGCACCATTTACACGGTTTGTAAAATCCAACAGTTTTCAGCTGCATTAAATCGTTTGCTTTTCGAGAGGAAAAGTTGCCAAATCGCGTGATGCTTTCTTCTTTTCCCATTAAATACTCGAAAGATTTTTAATTTTTTACATACTTTCTACTGTAACTACGCCGCTAAATTTGACTGACCTTTTATTACATACATAAGTAGTATATTTAGTATTTTTTCAAAAGATTCTAAGTATGCCCAGTATGGAGATCTTCCTTTTAAGCACATTCAGTTATATTTAGTTCTCTATTTTAAATGTTAAGATAATGTGTTCATCTAGCAATACTTTCAGATTTAATATCAGGAAAATAGTATCACACGCAGTAATAAAGTTGTAATTCCAATAGAGCTATTTTTAAGAAAAAAATATTTTCTCGTGATATGGTGTTAGAACAGGTAAATGACGTTACGCAATAACAATATTCGCACATTATTATGAATTGTGTATGACTTCATAAAGATGATGAATGAACCTGTCCGGAACTGTTATATAATTAGCTTCGTATGAAATAGATGACAAAACAAGACAATTCAGAAGTCAGCATGTTTACATTCAAAATAACAGTTATTGAAATTAATCACCCACATTTTCATGTCATTCAATAAATAACCGGGAATATGTGACTTATAAATCAATTACTGTGAAACAATAGACAATCATAATTAATATACATGTAAATATTTTTGAAAGACAAAAAATTTTAAAAATTTTTGATAGACAATAATTGTTGCTAATTTTTTAAAAACAATAAACAAATTTGTTTCGTTTTTTTTTGCTGTATTTTTTGTTGTTTTTTGTCACATAATGATGTAAATGTATCGTAATTAACAATTGATTTACATTAATAAATATGTAAGAGATGCGTCATTAAATACCTTTGTAATTTTAAACCTATAAAAATAGAAAGAAGATTTTTCATAAAAGAAAAATTATTATAAAAATTTGTTAATCTTTCTTATAAATGTAGCTTGTCATAAATATTTTACAAATATACATGTTCGTACATTATTAAAAAAGAGAAATTAGAGTTTATTTAAGAATGCTATAAACTAATGTATATTCCTTTGTGCAACTAAAAACTCAAACAAATTCATTCAAACATGCAACTGTAAAACAAAAGTTTATTTTTTGCTTGAGTTCCGAGTTGATATTACAATGTATTAAATTGGATATGAAATGTCAGTATTTTTTTAATGCTGACAATTTTGAAGAAAAATATTTCAACTCCATAATGAAAATTTTATATCCAACAATAAAAAATTAATGTCTACTTTGCTTTGTTAATTTAATATGTTTATATGTTAAACATGTTCCTTGCCTATGAAAATGTTTATTTGATGATTAAAAGGTATGATGCATCTAAAAATAGACATTTCGCCCTCACATTAATTTTCCAAAAATAAAAGGTGGGAAAATGAACTCTCGTGTCAGATTTTTATTTATCGTAAGTCTGTTATATTTACAGATTTCGAAAACTACTGGAGAACGTTTTCGGAATCATAATGAACCCAAAAGTTGTCAAATTATTTCTACTTAAAATGCCTTCGTAGATTGATAAATATTCATCTTTTTTTTACAATATGCGATACGTACCGGAATGATATATCCAATATTCAGGAAAACAATGTTTTATGATCTAAAATGTCTTACGTTGCAACTGTGCAGTGATCTTATGTGAAAATCAATGTTATCGCATCTAAATGACTACATTTTCGAGATTAACGGTCCGCCAAGTCATATCTTAGTAGAAACGCCTAGAAAATCGACTTTAAAGGTTCACTCGTAGATTTACCTTTATATTTTCCTGTTAGTCTTCAATCCTCCATGTGTTTTCATGCATTTGGTTGGAGAAAAGCAAAATTGTTAATAGTAAAATCGGTTTTTTAGATGTTTTACACCAAGGTATAATTTGGCAGATGAATTGCGTTGTTATATGCGAATCGAAATTTAATTAATTCTAGATTTTCATTTGTTAACTTAATGAGGTTACTGTGTCAGCTTCTACTTACCTGTCTGTGGCTATTCTCATCGTATAAGAAGAAACATGCGCAGCTTCTTCGATATAAATCAAGGATATTTCAGAAAATAATTTTAATTTAAGGTAGAAAGGCCATTTTTGATGTCCAACACCCCAGAAAAGTCATTGAGGTTCAAAATAATAATAATAATAATAATAATAATAATAATAATAATAATAATAATAATAATAATAATAATAATAACATATGATTTAATAAATGAAAAGCGATGTTCTGTTTTCTAACTTTATTACTTACAATTTTCTGACAATTATATAAGTAAAACTTTCTTTAAATGCGTTAAAAAAAATCACATTATGGGAAAACAAATCAATCAATTTATTACTAGCAAAAGCCATGCTTTGTTTGGATTCGCGAAGCATTATTTTATAAAACAGATATTTGAAAGTAACAATATTTTTTTATTATTATTTTTGCATCTTTATTAAACAAAAACGTTATTTTATGTTTTGGCGCATTTTAATTTTTTATTTATGATGTAAAACTGGCATAATAAGATATTTTCGAAGCAAACTTTTACAATTTTTTTTTTAAATTTTCAACTAAAAGCTCTTTTAAAGATGTTTTTACAATTTCAAGTAGCCACTGGTGTTTTTTAATTGTTTGAAATATGCATGTTTCCAATCTTTGTAATCAACATCCTATAATCTTTGATAGCTATTTTAGAATAATATATTTGAAGAAAGCTTGAAGAAAGTTACTTCTTCAAAATCCTATTTTCTGGAAAAAACATTTGAAATCTGCTTTCGTTGATACTATGAATTTTTAACTGTAAAACATTTTATTTTAATTTCTTCGTTTTTATACATGTTAGCGTATGAGAATTGCTGTAATTCTCTCCGCGTGGGAGAACTTTTTACTTTCTGCGAATGGCAACTCAATTAATGGAATTACCTTTTAACGAAGCGCTCTCTCATTCTCGCAGTGAAGTTTTCACGAATAATTATTGTTGTGTTTGCGAACTTATTAAAGTCTTATTTTTCTATAAAATCCTTCTGATTAATGAATCGATATTATTTAGCCACAATACGACCTTCGCAAAAATATTTATAAAGAGCCTGAACCAACAACTTCACGCAGATCTTTTAATTTTTCATTTATATAACAAATTTAAGAATTAATTTTATTTGTTTACAATTATTTTGTTGCCAGTTTACAAAAAAAAAAAAAAAAAAAAAAAAAAAAAAAATCCATAATACTATTCTTTTAAAATGTTTAAGTGTCATCTGTGCAAACGATTTTGCGGGATAATGAAAACATGTTTTATTTAATAAATTAATCATGATTCTATCTATAATTATTTACTCCATGATTTAAACTTTTTTTTCTGAAAATATACGCTCTTCATTTTTTATTTATTTGCTAAAATGCGTCCGTATTGGAAATGCATGTAAAATAAATTAATTAAAATAATAATGTTTTTAACGTTTTACTGTAAAATAAATTATATTCTGCAAATCTACAGATCATAATTTATTTTTGTGTTTAATTTGAAGTTAAAATATTGAATAGTTTTTTTTGTAAAGCGTACGACAAATTGTAATTTGAGTGGACTAGTAGAGGATTAGCTTCGCTCATCCTAATAACATTCAAGCAATGAAATAAAAGCTCTATCATTTGACAATTTAGTACAGCTAAGCAGATCTATGAATGTAAGCAAACAAGCCGTTCTAATTATAAAAAATTATGATTCTAAAAGTAAACCGAAACTGCTTTTGTAAATACGTCGTGGGTGGTTCAAAACTATTAGAGCTTTAAAATTGTGTTCTTACAGTACTTTTTAAAAGTAATTTTCGTTCATTTTTTAAAAAAAGTTGTCTTTATTATTTCTTCTTAAAAATGAAGTTTTCTGTGAAAATTCCATATAAAATGGAGAATTTAATTTTAAAAATTTCAACTGAATGTATATGTCTGTATATGGAATTCCACTCACTCTTGTAAATATATCAAAATTATTTTTCAAAATCCATATTCAATCAATCAATAAAATGCACTTTTCTTTCAACATTTACCAATGATTTATTTTTGTTAAAATACATAGGTATTAATAAAAAAAAATTTTAAACATTGTAGATATGTTTTATTAGTATTTTTCCTGATCAATCATTTCACTTTTACATAAAAATTTAGTTATTATAATTTAGATAATGATATTTTTGTTAATATATCTGAATTGGTAAAGTAAAAAGTCCCTTTACAAATGCGCATTTATCAATCAAGCAATGTAAGCAGTGAATTTTTCAGAATAATTTTCGTATTTTATGCGAACAGGAATTAAATTTTCAATTTTCAATTATGTCAATTGCTCAAATGTACTTTTTCTCTAGTCAAGAAACAAAAATTGATAAAATTTATACTATAAAGGCCAAGCGTATCTGTGCGTAACGCATACGTCATTTTTTGAATGGCAACAATTTCTGATGAAATTTCACTTTTGCAATTTACATTACTGCAAACCTTTTAACTCCTAGATATTGCACATTTTCAATCTTTACACCGTTGTGTAGGAAAAAATGTGTACTTTTAAATGCAATTTGTTAGAAAACTTTATCTTAATTTGTTTTTGAGATATTAATTTTTTTTAGTTTTAAATTTAATTTCCCTGGGGGTGGCAACTTGAGTACTCCATTTCTGTGCAAAGTAAAAAAAAAAAAAAAAAAAAAAAAAAACCCTGTCGGCTGGGCCTATAGGCGGAGGTAGATTTCAAAGAGTGCTCATTACAACAAATATATATATATGATTAGAGATAAACCCAGTTTAATAATTTCATTTGGCCGTTTATGAAAAATTTTTAATTTCATTTTTCTGCAAAAACTGGTTTTATCAGAATTATCTTAAGAAAAATTCAGCTCAAATGCCCATTTTGACAACATATTTTGAAATAAATTCTGAATATATTAAAAAATCAACCAAAACAGTACATTATACAGTTCCTAAAAAACAAAAAACTGTCAGTTGAATGCATTTGAAAAAAAATTGAATTTAAAAATGAGTCATAAAATAACCGATTTGTTGTTTGAATACATCCTTAATTCTTTAGTCATGGTTGGTGCGGAAAATTTTGTACGAAGTACTCATTTTGACAGCATTTTTAAAAATATATTCTATCTTTATCAAAACACTGGCCAATGCGACACAGTATATAGTTTCTAAATAAGAGGATCTGTAAATCGGATGCGTTTGAGAGCGAAAGTGAATTTTAAAACGAGTCATAAAAAACGCAATTTGCTATGTGAAAACTTCCTTAAATTTTCAGTCACGATGATTTCTGAAAAATTTGTTCAAAATACCCTTTTTGGTAGCCTTTTTCGAAATATATTCTGTCTTTATCAAAAAACCGATCAATGTATCACATGATATAGTTCCTAAATAAGAAGATCTGTAAATTGGATGCGTTTGAGAACAAAAATGGATTTCAAAACGAGTCAGAAAAAAAAGCAATTTCTTATTTGAATACTTCCTTAAATTTTTCAGTCCCGATGACTTTGGGAAATTTTGTTCAAAATACCCTTTTTGGTAGACTTTTTTTAAATATATTCTGTCTTTATCAGAAAATTGACCAATGCGTCACTTTATACAGTTTCTAAATAAGAGGATCTACAATTTGGATGCGTTTAAAATCAAAAATTAATTTAAAAGTGAGTCAGAATATAAGCAGTTTGGATTTGAGGTTTTTTCTCCAATTCCTATTTTTGTTTAATTCCCGTAAGACATGGTGACGTCACGGTGACGTCGTTGTGAAGTCACACTGTGACTTTGTGACCGTCGATGTGACGTCACGTGACGTCGATGTGAAGTCACAGTGACTAAAATGTGAAGTCGTTATGGCCGTTTTAGAGCTTGTTTGTGACGTCACATTGTGACCACTTTGTGACGTCACAATGTGACCAATTTGTGAAAAGTGTGTCATTTGTGACGATTTTGTCAGTAACATGGTGACGAAACTGTGACGAAGTGACAATGCTTTCAAATCACATTGTGACCAAATTTTGAAATACAGGGTGCGTCCAAAATCATGGAACAAACTTCGAGGGGGTGGTAGGACTCACTATAACAAATAATGATGACACAGAAATATATGACCGGAAGTGACCCGTCAAGACGCTACACTAGTCACTAAAAAAGACCCGGATGATAATGTTAAGTCTATGGGGGGGGGCGTTGTTTTCAAATATCTTGCTCAAATTTCAATATTTTACATGATATTTTTTCCATGGGATAGCTGAGGACGATCCACAACCGGGCTAATTTTTACTTTTTCGATTTTGGTTATATTTTTTTATATTAAGATAGTTTCAGTTTTAGAACCGGTTTAAACTGGTTCTGAAAGTTAAAGTATTTTTCTTTTAATCTGTAACCAAAATCAAAAGAATAACAACCAGCCCAGTTGCAGATCGTCCTCAGCTATCCTATAGAAAAAAATTATGCGAAAATATTAAAATTTTACCGAGATATTTGAAAATAGCGCTCCCATACACTTAACATTATAATCCGTGTCTTTTGCAGTGACTAGTGTGGCGTTTCAACGCGTCACTTCCAGTCATACATTTCTATGCCATAATTATTTATTATAGTGAGCTCTACCACCTCCCTTAAAGTTTTTCCCATTATTTTAGACTCACGCATCAGATGATTTGTGACAAAATTTTCTGTGATGATTCTGTGACGATTTAACTTTTCTTAACGATTCTCTAACAATTTAAAAGAAACAGGATCTGCTGAAACTATAACTCCATGCCATGTTCCTGTTAAAATAGTGTTTGACTCCTACAATCATATATTGACAATTTATGAACAAATACTGTATAATATATAAAAATAGTTACCTGAAGGAGACTTTCTTCTAAATTAAAGTTAAAAATTCGATTTACCTCACATGCCTTACAACTCTGGTGGTGTTTTCAAAATTTGAAAAATATTACCTTCCAAAAATATTTACATATTTTCTCGCCACATGCTGAAAATTGCATAGCTTCAATTTTATTTATAACTGACACACATTTAGTAGAACGTTGTTCAAACTGTTTAATCTTTTTAGTCTTTTTTTTTTTTTACTTTTACTCGCTTTAATATCCACAAATCTCAGCACATATCTAAAACTGTACAGCTTGCCAATATTTCTGACCAATAATCCTGATGTCTCTAAATATATATAACTTTTAATTATCTTTTGTTGTAATTTTCCAACTGATTGAAAAAGTGTCCAGGTCAGGATTCGAACTAAGCAGTCTTTCGCGCAAATTGTCAATACTTTGTCGACTGAACTATCCTGGAAGAATCTGACACGCACAATTCACACAGTGAATACGAATGCATACTTATCATTATTATGTATAAACCTATGTAATAATACTTTAATATTTTTTCAAACTACCCATATGATAAATGCATAATATTCGTATGATTATATAATGATATTTCTCCGGGTGAATTGTGCGTGCTAAGTTGCTCTGTTGGAAGAGCATTGGCAGCATACATCGAGGGTCTCTAGTTCGAATCCTAACCTAAACACTATTTTACTCATTTTGGAAAATTAATATTCGTTTGATTAATTTACCAATTAAAATCATTCTGTTAAATATAACATAGAATTATCTTTTGATAAAACTATTTGAAGTTTATGCGCAATATTCGTAATATACAGATTTTATTTGAAAATCGAGTGCAAATGAAGATGAGGCAATTAGTTCTAGTATTACGCTTATTTATTTCCTTATTATAGTGGCCTGTGCGCATGTATGGTAACACCAAGGTTTAAATTCGTAATTAAACTCATATATATATATTGTATGTGTCATATAGTGTAGATGTGCCGGTAAAGGACATCCTTATGGAATTTATTTTTAAAAAGTTTCCTTATTAATAGTTATTAGATTTCATTTTTTTTTTCGTATTTGATGAATCTATTAATAATATTTAAGTATTCTTAGTCTCACTTCCCAATATTAGACAAAATTTTATTGAAAATAATAGAAATACAACAAACACTAAAAATTTCAGTAATGTACATCCCACAAAAAAGTACATGTAATTGTTTTTATGACTATTTAGAACCAAGATTTAATGAACACATACTAATGAAACAAAATTGTTATTTTCAACACCATTTAACAATTAAGATATCAAAAATTAATAAAATAATGCGATAATTACTCATTTTTAAAAATCAATAATTGTTATTATCTCGAAATCAATATCTTAATTATTTTAGACACATGGTTTAAAATAATAAATGTCATGGAATTACAGTTATCAAATTTTTGGGATTATGAGAAATTCAGAAAGGTAATAAAAAAGTTTAAAAAAATTTGTTTTTGCAATATTAGTGCATAAATTGGTATATTTATCACTATTTTCAACAATTAAACAACCCCAAACTCCTTTATATATTAATTATAACGTTAACTTTTGATTATGTATACATTTTTTAATTTATTAAAATGTGATTTTAACCATGTAATTAAAAAAAATGTGATTAAAGTGCATTTTAAAAATAATATTATTAACTATTTTCAAATCGTTGACATGCTGTTCCGTATTTCAACAAAATAAATGTTAAATTTATTGAATTTACTAAGGTAAGTGAATTCAAAAAAGTTAAATATGATACTTATTCCTTTTATAACATGTTTATTACGAAATTAACAGAAATCATTATAAAAAAAGCAGGAAAAATAAAATTTTCTTACCTCTTTCTTATCGGCATTATCTTCTAATAACAGTGTGATAATCCAAATAGGGAAGATAATTTCGAAGTCGGAATGTCCGAATGAAGTACAATGACATTGGCGCGCTTATATTAACGAAACGCCACTGACATTGTATTTTTTCGGACCGACATTTTATATAAAATGTCACCTGATAGCATTTCTGCATAACTTTTTAAAAATTTTCAACTTACGTACTAAATATACAGACATAACACCATAACAAAGCTACCAGAGCAGCTGCCTAATATTCTAAAGAATAAATCGTGTTAACTATTCTGGTCGTTGCCAAACGATATTTTTTAAGCAGGTGTTTTTTTGTTATTATTGGTTGTTTGAGCTTCGAAGATTTGTAAGGTGAATGCGCATGCGTATTAGTTTTATGAGAGTATCCCTAATTAAAATTTTGAGGTTAAATTTTTTTTTCACGCATTTCTATTTTACTTTCAATTAGTTTCGAACTACAGTGGAACTTTCATTTAACGAATCCCATATTTCATGAAATTATCTACTTTTTAAATTTTCTGTTGAACCTAGAACGCAATTAACATTTAAATTAATATTCATATTAAAAAAAAATTCTATTTAGCAAAATTTGTTGCACTTCCGTGCGTGCACAATATTCAAAAGGATAGATTGCTGTTAAGATTGATTGGTGAATATATTTCAGCGGCTTGTATGAATTGAAATTATGTATTTATTTTATCTTTTAAATAAAAAGGAAAAAATGCGAAAATTTTTCGATATGCTAAGAAAGGGATTCTAGTTCCACGAAAATATTATAGGTCCATTCTCTGAATACTTAAAAAAGATGCGAAAGTTTTTATGAGTGTATCTTTCATAAGAGATCACCACAAAGTAATATTCCGATTTTTTTTAATTTTTGGATTTGAAATACAAGAGAAAACGAGAAATAGAACGCTGCGATTCAGATTTTGTTTCCCTTCCTTTATTACGTGTTTTTTTAGATATTATACTAATGAATTTTTTCTTATGTGGTTATATTGCATAACAAAAATTACTATCCAAATTAAAACACAGTTTTATAATATTTCCATTTTTCTTTGTAGTTTGCTATACAAATTTCATGAATTTTCGTGGATTTCTATTCAACGATATTTTTTTTCATAACGAAGCATTTAAGTGTAACGAGAAATTTCCTTAAATGGAAGTTTCACTGATAGGTTCATTGCTGGGTGCTTAGTTTCATATGATGGGAGGTTTATCTCACATATGTGATATGACGTACACGTTACATGCACTGCATGTAACGTGTGGCATAACAGCGATTGCACAATATTCTTCTGAAATGCCAGAAAACACGTTTTTTTACCAGTAAATAACATGGTTTGAAGAATTTTTGTAATTATCTAAAGTTTTCTAAAAAAGTCACATCTGAGTCACAATGTGACGTCACTGAGTGGTGGTAATTTGGTCACAGATGTGATGTGACCACAGTGACTCGCAGTGACGTCATTGTGACCATGCATGCTACGAGGGATCTTCTGAAGAATTTTTGTATATATTTTTTAATTTTCTAAGAAGGTCACATTTCAGTCACAATGTGACGTCACTGAGGGGTGGCATTTTGGTCACAGATATGACGTCACATTTCAGTCACAATGTGACGTCACTGAGGGGTGGCATTTTGGTCACAGGTGTGACGTCACATTTCAGTCACAATGTGACGTCACTGAGCGGTGGCATTTTGGTCACAGATGTGACGTGACCACAGTGACTCACAGTGACGTCACTGTGACGTCACTGTGACCATGCATGCTATGTGGGTTTCTTTTTGCTATACGAATTGGTTATATGAAAAATTTGTCAATATAAAAGTTGTAGATATTTTTGAGAAGATGTAAAATAAATTTAATCAGATTTGATATCTTAAAAATTGAAGGAGTTATGGATTTTTCTCTTTTTTCACCGCCCTTTTTCTTTTCGTTTTTAATTTTTTTCAACGGTAAAAGTTGGTCCTATCAAAAACTTGTAAATACAAAACTTTTAGATAGTTTTAAGAACATTTACAAAAAAATTAGTTGGACTTGATATCTTGAAAATTGACGAAGTTATGAATTTTTTTTCTCTTAAAACCCGTTTTTTTCGTCCCTTGAGCCCATTTCTAAATTTATCAAAAATTTGTCATGCATAAACTTTTGGCCCATTTTTAAGAAGTAATATAAACTTTAAACCGATTCGATATCTACTTTAAATAAAATGTTATGGCGTTTTTTTGGTTTTCACAAAAAAGCTCCCTATTCCGACCCCCTTGGTCCGATTTTGCCCATTAACGAACTTAGCCGAGATTTTATCCCCTTTGATTTTATGTACCAGTTTGGTGGAGATTGGTGAAGAATTATAGAAGTTATCGTGTCCATAAAAAAGTGAGATATATATATATATATATATATACATATATATATAAATATATATAAATAGATAGATACATAGATAGATAGATAGATAAACTTGTGCGATTGCAATAGGTAGTATTTCATACGAAATCTACCTAAAAAAATGGATTGATTTATAGTGGTTTGAGTGATGCAAAAAATGTAACCCTGAAATCTGCCACATTAAGCTCAAACACAACAGCGTGTTTTTTGCAATAAAGAAGGAAACGTTTAATACTATATAGTTTTAAGTTCTTAATAAATTAAAATCCTACTTTAGAATGTTTAAATTTAAGCAGATCATTTTTATTTAGAGAAAAAAATGCACGACTGATGTCAAAGGATTTAGTACCTGTTCAATGTGATTTTTTTCCCTCCGGGTTGAATTTTTTTCGCCGAGTTAGACAAGCAAATAAAGATGATTTTATGAATGAAACATAAATGAAAAAATCCGCAAGCCATTTAACCCTTTGAGGGAAAAATCACTTAAATTCTTAAAATGCTGAAATGATTGATTGACACCAGAATTTAAAAACAAATTTGTTTCAAAATATTTAAAAGCATTTATTCACGTATTTGAAAAAATAAAATTGCTATTTCAAAATACTGGTGCCAATGGGGCGTTTATCAATTAAAATTAAGTGTACCACCCTCTTCAAGGGGTTAAAGGGTTAAATAATGCTTTTTTGGAGTTAGTTAGCAATTTAAAACGCATATTACATGTAGAATGTTCATTGGAATTTTCAATAAAAAAAGAAAGATGTTATCTTTGTTGATGCCCGGGTACGATCTACTATTAACCATAAAAGAAAAGAAAAATTCTTTTTTATCAACATAAAATGTATGTATGTTTATAATCGATGAAAATTCATGCTATGTTTTCTTTTCTCATAATAACTTCTACACTGAATTATAAAGAAAACAAGATTTCTAACCACATGGGCGTAATTTGTTTTATTTATTTATTTATTTATTTATTTGCAAACTATATTTTTCTAAATAGTTTTAGATAAATCTTATTTTCTTAGCATTCTCAGACAAAAAAGGAAGTTTGTAATAACAAGATTTCTATTAAAAACAAAACACAAATGCTGGGGATGAATATCGACCATCATTTAAAAAAAAAAAAAAAAAAAAAAAAAAAAAAAAAAAAACTTAAAAGTTTTTATTATAATCGAAGAAAAATGCTTGCATTTTAGAATAAATTATTTTGTTTTTGATGACAATCCTACGTGATAAAAGTTTCACTAACAACAGCTACAGAAAGTTTTAATTAGTTTTATTGAAAAGAAAATACAGCGTGTCTGTAATAGACTACCATAATTGGAATAGCATATTATAACAGTTTAATTCAAATAATTTATAACGAATCATAGATGAAATTAAAAGTATATTAATATCGTTATTTTATAACTGTTTAATGTGTGCATTTTTAGTTTTACAGCACACATTATATCTAAAGCCCAATTCTCCACTTATTAAGTCCACAGTAATTGAAGCTCTATCCTCTCCATCAATGTCTCAAGTCTGGCAAATTGTTTGGTGGCGGCGGAATATAGTCACGATCTTTTATAAAATTTATCTTATATTTTTAACCCAGCGGACGTAATTTATGTTTATTTCATCGTGCGTTTCAAAACTTTGCATTATATCTTTCTTCTAAAATATTTTTAAATTAATCTTATATTATTTGTATTTTCAGAAAAAAAAAACAGTTTGTAGAAAAAAAGATTTCGATTAAAAACGAATCACACAAATGCCTCGGATGAATTTCAGCCAACGTGTTGAAAAGGAAAAATAATCCGAATTTTTTATTATTAACAAAGAAATTATATTTTTGTTTCCGAATGATTGGATTTTTTGGAGTATGCACGTTTGACATTTTTTCTGAGATAAACTCCATTTAGAATACAAAATAACAAATACGATTCAGAGCATGAGCGGTACACATGGCGTAAGGTTGTAAAGATGGTAAATATACAATATTTTATGTGTCTAGCTACAGAGATGTGCTGATTAGTCAAAAAAGGAAATGAAATCTGAAAAAAACTTACCTATTATAGTAAGGATTGAAAACTTTTTTTTTTTGAAAGTTTAACATATATTTGCAAAAAATCCTGACCTGATAGTAAAGAAATGAAGGTTTTTTTCCCGATTCAGCGCAATATAAGTCATAAGAATCATTTATCAAACGCCAAGAAACTTGAAACAACTCAGATTTTACTGGCGATTTATAATTTTGGAATTATTAACTCAATAAAAATAATAATAATTATAAAATATAATTTAAGAAATTACACACACCATTTAAAAAAATGTTTCACTGGAAACATTCATCTATCATTTTAAGCTAAATACTAGTTGTTTTATGGTGTATTATCCGTGCCACTGCTATAAATGACTTTATACATGCTGAAATTTGAAGGTACGGTTCGTTTAAGTTACTTCACTCCATTGTCGCCAAGCATAAAAGTTGGCGACGAAAGAAACATTTCAAACTATGTAACATTGTTGGTGCGAAAGTAATCTTATTAAAATACAGCTTTGGCATATACTGTTATACTTGTAGGATTTTGGCATATACTGTTTGATTTTACAGAGCGGAATTTTGGTGATGGAGGTTTTAAACCAAAGTCGATCGCAGCACATGCATCTGTGAATGGGTCCATCAAACATTGAATCAAAAAAGTTTTTTTCCAGTTTTTCCCAAGCCGATTGCTTTTTAGTTTTTTTTAGGTGGTGGAAAATCAAGAGTAATAGCTATAACATTTTTCGGCTTGTTAGAATCACTACTGCCGCTCAAATTTTCCTGGTTAGAATCGACCGATTATAAAACGCTAGGGCTAGTGGATTGGTAGCCCTCGAGACATCATGTTTTACAATTAATCGGTTCGGCAATAAATTATTTAAAAGAAAAATTATGTCAACATGTATAATTTGGCCATTAATTTGGCGATTTGTATAATTTGGCAAAATTGGCCGACGGAATAACAGAGTAGTACCCAATTTTTATGATCGAAAATGATTACCAACACCTTGAAACATTAAAGTAATGTTATTTTCAGAACTAATTACAGAAATGTGATTTAGAAAGATTATTTACAGGTTTATATATCGTAATCTTCAACTTCACAATAACCGATTTATCCATTCTCCGATCAAAACTACGAAATATATTCTGTTCTTGAATAGTCTTGCACTGTGTTCACATATCCAATTCTGTCTCGCCTTCTCGCACGATAACAACATCTTGGACGTTTTTCTGCTTTTTCGTCATATCAAATCCTTTTGGGCTCATTATGACTCACAAAGAATGTCTCCATATGGACATACTCCGAAAAATCTGAAAAAAATTATAAAATGTTCTTTTCATGTGGATATATACGTTTATAAAAAAATTTGGCGGAACCTCCATACAGCGTCCGTAAAAAAATAATGAAAATTTCATTATTTGGCGATTTATCATTGTTTGGCGATAAAAGGAAGTTTAAAAAAATAATTTTTATGCCAAATACGCTTTAAGGACAAAAAGTTTCATGTTGAACTTGTTTAAGTAAATATAATTTAAATAACTTTAACTTTGCTAGTTTTAGTTTGTTTTAAGTATAATTTTGTTATATCGATATTTACATTCAAATTTAACCACCAAAATTTGCGATTTAAAAAGAAATTCATAATTTAAATTCATTAAAATTGCTTCAAGCTCAAAGTCCAATTGAACATTGTCAAAGCCATTTCGTTACTATGGAAACATCTGGCTTTTAATTTTGAAAACGAATAATTGTATGAAAATAATTTTTTTCAATATAATTTTTTTATAAATGAAAATACTTTTCCAGTGATAAATAAAAAATTATATCAACAAACAATATATATATGTAATACAAGATACATATACATGTACTTATCCCTATATCCTTATATATATTATAAATGTGAAAGTGTGTCCGAAAATTGGAATGAACTTGGCCTCAAAACGGATGGATTAATGTCTTTGAATTTTTGTGTATAGATAAATTATTGGTTTGAAATGAACATAGGCTAATTTTTATTTATTTTATTCAAATATTTTTCTTAATAATTCAAAATTTCACTATTTTTCATACAGAATAAATTGAAAAATTTTCCATAATATTTAATCATCTTTCTTTTTTCGTTGCCAAAAAATAAAAAAACCGGAATAATTATCTATCTTCTGTAATTAATTTTCAACTGAAAGATTTTCACGTGATAAAACAAAATGAATTAAATAAATGGACCCTATTCTGTTTTTCGGTTCGAGGTTAAAAACCGCAATTTTACCAATTGTGACGTCAGAGGAATACTGTTTTTCTTCTTATATCAGGCAGACGATTATGTAAAATTTCTTTTACACTTAGAAGACTTCACAAGAATATAACTTCACACTTTACAAGAAAATAAATATTTTAGTAGTTTTTCCAGATATTAATCCGTAATCAAAATGAATCTTTTTCTTTCTTTCGGTTCGAGGGTATACAGTTCAATTTTTTACCAATTGTGACGTCACAGGACTACTTTCCATAAAGAATTTTAAACTTATCAATGTAACGTCATATCTGAAACAAAGTATAAGTTTTCAATTTTTCATTTTAATAACAAAATGTAATTTAGAGTAAGTGCTAAAAAGAGACGACTGTGACGTCACATATTAAAAATAAAATAAATATGCTCTGGATGTTGTAATGAAATGAGATTGAATTATGATATCAAAAGTTATTATTTAAAGAAAATTAAGTTTATCGTCTGAGCGTGGTTAGTATAAATATTTAATTTAAAAATGAAATAAGTTTTTTAAAGATTAAGTGTTAAATGATTAGAAAATGCTAATAATTTATACATATCGTAAATAACGTAATGATCAATGAAAAATACTTTTTACCATTCTTAGAAAGTAAGAAAAACTCACCTAATAATTAAAAAAATATATTTTTGTGTGTTAATTCTTAAAATTGTTCAATTCTTCAAATATAAATAAAAATCACTTTAAAAATGTACTATCGGGCTTAAAATCTAAAGATTTAATGTAATTGTGAGAAAATACATTCCCTCAGTCAATATCTCAATTTCGCATAATGCGCTCGAAGTGTGCTGGAAACAGGTTTGTAAATGGATATTAATTCCACTTTTTTTTAGCTCTTAAAAAGTAAAAATATGTTGTCACTTTTAAGAATATTTTTTTACAATAAATTTGTATAAATTTTTATGGTATGCAAAACATATATGTACAAATTATACAAAATGCCACCTAAAACACAGTTTTGAAGTAGATTTCTCCTAACACTTTTTTTTTTTTCGTTTTACGGAAACTACCTCCATTTTGACACTTTCTAGGTCTAAAAGTGTTTACGACTTCAGCCTGTCTGTATACCGGATGCCGAGTGCCTGGGGTCTGCCGTCTGTTTGTCCGTGTTTCAACTTGAGTAAATATAGTAGGATTCATACGAAAATAGCTTACGTTATTGAGTTTTGCCATAGCATGTGCGGCATTGAAAATGCGCCAGGTAGAAATTATAGCTGAATCACAGGAGCACTCATAAGGAGACTTTACATTATGGTTTAAGGAGGAAAAATCATTTCTGGTGTATTTTGATAATGTTACATAATTTTAAATGTAATGAAATTTACATGCATTTTTAAGGTTCACAAGAACATGGTTACCATTGAATATGTTAAGTGTAGTACTTATAGTGTGCGTACAGGGAGCTCAAAAGTATTTCAGTATATAATGGTCTGTGAAGAAAAATCATTTGCAGCGCATTTTAATAATGTTATTTTATTAAGGTTATTTTAATAATATTGAAATTGATATCAGTTTCTGAAATGCACTAAAACAGGATTTCTATAGAAAATGGGGTGAAAATATTTAACATTCATTTACAAGATCACAGAAAAATGTTCGGTAATATAATAGTCCACGGGGAAAAATATTCTCAGCGTATTTTAATTGCGTTGCACTATTTCAAACATGATGAAATTAATATACTGAGATTAATCAATACAATGATAAATACTGAAATTTACTACAATATGCTTGCAGTTAAGTATGATTTGCATCACATTTGTTGTTCATTTACACAGACGCATAAAAGATTTTGGACCTGTGTCCAGATCTCAAATATTGTATCCAAAGTATGGTCTATTAGAAAAGAATGCTGAAGAGCTTTTACAATTATCGTATGTATTTTAGGGAAAACTAATGCATCCTGAAGTTCAGCTACATTTAGTATAATAAGAGATGTTTGTAGATTTTGAATAAATCATGTATCGGACTATACAATAAACTGGATATATGGTCACCTGTGCAATAGCGATTCCCGGAAATATGAATTCAATAATTTTAATCGGGTTTTTTGCTTGAATAATTTAAGCTAAATATGCGGTCGTATAAATATTTGCACGTAGTATACAGGACTGTAAAAAAGAATCCAAGTAAGTTTCTGTCTATTATTAGAAATTGCTAAAGGTGAATTTTAATCTTCGTTACACGTTTTCTAACTAAGCAAACTTTTAACATTGTATTTAGAATATTTATAAACACATAGATCATATACACAGCTGCAGAAAAGAATGGGCCGGCGAAGTTATGTATTATGGAAATGTTGGATTTTTTTATTACCTAGGTTTAACATATGATTTTTCTTTCTTTGATATGGAATTCTGAAATACACTACAACATGATTGTGTACAATTGGGGTGCATTACGGTTGTTCTACAGTATAAGTGGTTGCAATTTCATTTTCGCGATTGCTCATATTATCTAACACATTTCCATTTTATTTGACCGAGTTCTTTAAGTCCCCTATAAAAAAAAACTACTGCATAGCCTCCTATAAGATATGTGTTATATATATTTTAAATTATTATTAATGAAACGTTTTGTTTAACTAAAGCGTTTATCTTTTTTTTTTTTTTAATGCTACGTGAACGACGTCACGGGTAACAGCTAGTATATTATAAATGTGAAAGTGTGTCCAAAAATTGGAATGAACTTGGCCTCAAAACGGATGGATTAATGTCTTTGAATTTTTGTATATAGATAGATTATTGGCTTGAAATGAACATAGGCTAATTTTTATTTATTTTATTCAAATATTTTTCTTAATAATTCAAAATTTCACTATTTTTCATACAGAATAAATTGAAAAATTTTCCATAATATTTAATCATCTTTCTTTTTTCGTTGCCAAAAAATAAAAAAACCGGAATAATTATCTATCTTCTGTAATTAATTTTCAACTGAAAGATTTTCACGTGATAAAACAAAATGAATTAAATAAATGGACCCTATTCTGTTTTTCGGTTCGAGGTTAAAAACCGCAATTTTACCAATTGTGACGTCAGAGGAATACTGTTTTTCTTCTTATATCAGGCAGACGATTATGTAAAATTTCTTTTACACTTAGAAGACTTCACAAGAATATAACTTCACACTTTACAAGGAAATAAATATTTTAGTAGTTTTTCCAGATATTAATCCGTAATCAAAATGAACCTTTTTCTTTCTTTCGGTTCGAGGCTATACAATTCAATTTTTTACCAATTGTGACGTCACAGGACTACTTTCAATTAAGAATTTTAAACTTATCAATGTAACGTCATAGCTGAAGCAAAGTATAAGTTTTCAAGTTTTCATTTTAATAACACAATGTAATTTAGAGTAAGTGCTAAAAAGAGACGACTGTGACGTCACATATTAAAAATAAAATAAATATGCTCTGATGTTGTAATGAAATGAGATTGAATTATGATATCAAAAGTTATTTAAAGAAAATTAAGTTTATCGTCTGAGCGTGGTTAGTATAAATATTTAATTTTTAAATGAAATAAGTTTTTTAAAGATTAAGTATTAAATGATGAGAAATTGTTAATAATTTATACATATCGTAAATAACGTAATGATCAATGAAAAATACTTTTTACCATTCTTAGAAAGTAAGAAAAACTCAACTAATAATTAAAAAATATATTTTTGTGTGTTAATTCTTAAAATTGTTCAATTCTTCAAATATAAATAAAAATCACTTTAAAAATGTACTATCGGGCTTAAAATCTAAAGATTTAATGTAATGTGAGAAAATACATTCCCTCAGTCAATATCTCAATTTCGCATAATGCGCTCGAAGTGTGCTGGAAACAGGTTTGTAAATGGATATTAATTCCACTTTTTTTTAGCTCTTAAAAAGTAAAAATATGTTGTCACTTTTAAGAATATTTTTTTACAATAAATTTCTATAAATTTTTATGGTATGCAAAACATATATGTACAAATTATACAAAAATTCCATCTAAAACATAGTTTTGAAGTAGATTTTTCCTAACACTGTTTTTTTTTTCGTTTTACGGAAACTACCTCCATTTTGACACCTTCTAACATGGTCTAAAAGTGTTTACGACTTCAGCCTGTCTGTATACCGGATGCCGAGTGCCTGGGGCCTGCCGTCAGTTTGTCCGTGTTTCAACTTGAGTAAATATAGTAGGATTCATACGAAAATAACTTACGTTATTGAGTTTTGCCATAGCATGTGCGGCATTGAAAATGCGCCAGGTAGCAATTATAGCTGAATCACAGGAGCACTCATAAGGAGACTTTACATTATGGTTTAAGGAGGAAAAATCATTTCTGGTGTATTTTGATAATGTTACATAATTTTAAATGTAATGAAATTTACATGCATTTTTAAGGTTCACAAGAACATGGTTACCATTGAATATGTTAAGTGTAGTACTTATAGTGTGCGTACAGGGAGCTCAAAAGTATTTCAATATATAATGGTCTGTGAAGAAAAACCATTTGCAGCGCATTTTAATAATGTTATTTTATTAAGGTTATTTTAATAATATTGAAATTGATATCAGTTTCTGAAATGCACTAAAACAGGATTTCTATAGAAAATGGGGTGAAAAGATTTAACATTCATTTACAAGATCACAGAAAAATGTTCGGTAATATAATTGTCCACGGGGGAAAATATTCTCAGCGTATTTTAATTGCGTTGCACTATTTCAAACATGATAAAATTAATATACTGAGATTAATCAATACAATGATAAATACTGAAATTTACTACAATATGCTTGCAGTTAAGTATGATTTGCATCACATTTGTTGTTCATTTACAGAGACGCATAAAAGATTTTGGACCTGTATCCAGATCTCAGATATTATATCCAAAGTATGGTCTATTAGAAAAGAATGCTGAAGAGCTTATACAATTATCGTATGTATTTTAAGGAAAACTAATATATCCTGAAGTTCAGCTACATTTAGTATAATAAGAGATGTTTGTAGAATTTGAATAAATCATGTATCGGACTATACAATAAACTGGATATATGGTCACCTGTGCAATAGCGATTCCTGGAAATATGAATTCAATAATTTTAATCGGGTTTTTTGCTTGAATAATTTAAGCTAAATATGCGGTCGTATAAATATTTACACGTAGTATACAGGACTGTAAAAAAGAATCCAAGTAAGTTTCTGTCTATTATTAGAAATTGCTAAAGGTGAATTTTAATCTTCGTTACATTTTTTCTAACTAAGCAAAATTTTAACATTGTATTTAGAATATTTACAAACACATAGATCATATACATAGCTGCGGAAAAGAATGGGCCGGCGAAGTTACGTATTATGGAAATGTTGGATTTTTTTTATTACCTAGGTTTAACATATGATTTTTCTTTCTTTGATATGGAATTCTGAAATACACTACAACATGATTTGTGTACAATTGGGGTGCGTTACAGTTGTTCTACAGTATAAGTGGTTGCAATTTCATTTTCGCGATTGCTCATATTATCTAACACATTTCCATTTTATTTGACCGAGTTCTTCAAGTCCCCTATAAAAAATACTACTGCATAGCCTCCTATAAGATATGTGTTATATATATTTTAAATTATTATTAATGAAACGTTTTGTTTAACTAAAGCGTATTCTCTTTTTTTTAATGCTACGTGAGCGACATCACGGGTAACAGCTATTATGTATATAATATATTACACTTTCTCATTGTTTATGTTTAAATTTATTAAATAATATTTACACGCATTCTAAAAATCTAACAGTTTTCAGTTGCATTAAATCGTTTGCTGTTGGCAAGGAAAAGTGCTGCTCGGCCAATCGCGTGATATTCACGCCAAGTATTCAAAAGTTTTAATTTTTTTTTACATAATTTCTATTGCGATTCCGTTACTTATTTTGACTGATCCTTTACTACATACATAAGTAGTTTAATTAGTATATTTTTCAAAAGTTTCTGAGTAGGCCCAGTATGGAGACCCTCCTTGTCAGTTCAGATTACAGTAATCTTCCCTTCAAGTGAATTCTTGGAAAAAGTGGGGAAGTCTTTTGTATAGGATAAATTTGGGTTTTTTTTATAATAGAAAGGAGGGGAATTAACAAAAGGATCGGGAGATAAGCAATCCAACCTACTTGACGGAAAGATTCCTCATTTGCCGGACAACAATCCCTTTCCTGCAAAACTCATAAAAAAAAAAAAAAAAAAAAAAAAAAAAAAACACCGCATCGCCACAACAAAAAGCCGACACTGAACTTCAAGAAGTGGTCAAATGTGTTTGAGCCATTTGGACATTATGCAGTGACGTCAGACGCCAGAGCTTGCGGTATGCTAATCTGTTATTCCAGCCACTGCACCGCCAGAATGCCTGTATGCGCAGGCGCAAACATCCCAAACAGACGACTTCAGCCTTGATCCATGTTGAATGGATACATTTTAACGTAAAATTTACATATTTAAAGGATTTCCTCCGAAGCAAAACAACAATTTTGATTTTATATTACTTTGTATCAATTATATGCTGCTACAGCAAAGAATTCTTTTCCGGCATTTTTAAAACGTTCCCTTCCGCTTACATGAAGATTTGATGATAGTTAATGCCGCACTGTAGAAGTGGGTTTTTCCCAGAAGACGATTTACTTTTTATAATAAAGAATCAGTGACAGATTTTACCGCGTCAACGCGTGGCTGGCAGTTGCACATCACCCCACGTGTTTGAGCCATTTGGACCTTATGCAGTGACGTCAGACGCCAGAGCTTGCGGTATGCTAATCTGTTATTCCAGCCACTGCACCGCCAGAATGCCTGTATGCGCAGGCGCAAACGTCCCAAACAGACGACTTCAGCCTTGATCCATGTTGAATGGGTACATTTTAACATAAAATTTACATATTTAAAGAATTTCCTCCGAAGCAAAACAACAATTTTGATTTTATATTACTTTGTATCAATTATATGCTGCTACAGCAAAGAATTCTTTTCTGGTATTTTTAACACGTTCCCTTCCGCTTACATAAAGATTTGATGATAGTTAATGCCGCACTGTAGAAGTGGGTTTTTTCCAGAAGACGATTTACTTTTTATAATAAAGAATCAGTGACAGATTTTACCGCGTCAGCGCGTGGCTGGCAATTGCACATTACCCCACATCACGCGCTGGCTCGTGAGTGGCCCCTTAATGTTGGCGCCATATCACGCACTTTTGCGTGAGAGGCAGCGAACGTGTTAACAAGCAAGCATCAATAATTCATACTCCATAGACTGCTATGCTAAACACCGCCAGCATCCGAATTTCAGCCTCGACCTCAGGTTGTGCATAAGGTCCATTGTGAGCCGCGCCTTCAGGCCTTCAGATGGTATGTAGAGAGCTTCCTAGAGGAATAAGGGCCTGCCGTAAAACAAACTGCTTATGTCCAAGTGGAAAGGAAAGATACCTTACCATATTATGCAAATTTCACTATATTAATCGTTGTGACTGAATTAATTGATTTTGATATCCAATATAAAGTTTAAAAATTGAATATAAAATTTAAAGGTGAAAGTTTCTTTTACAACTGGATTTTTCAATCATAAAACATAAACTGTTTAAAATGTCAGCAATTTCTGTATAAAGTGCTAAAAAACCTAACATTTGAAATTAAATTTCCGCAATGTACCATGCAACTTTTTTTTTTCAAATAATAGACACTGATATTAAAGAAGTAAAAATAAATTGATTTTTATTTAGCAAAATATATATCTTATGTGTCTTGCATGTTTCTATAAACTGTTAAGTTTGTATGTATTCTTTTGGTACTACTCTGTTATTCCGTCGACCAATTTCGCCAAATTATACAAATCGCCAAACTAATAGCCAAATTATACATATTGACATAATTTTTATTTTAAAAAACGAAAAAACAAATAACTAGTAGAATATTAATAAAAATGCAAAAAAAAGTCGAAATAAAAATCACTTAATGGCATTTTAAACACGTGAATCGTATTTAATGTTATTGAATGTGACATTCACGATCATCCATTATTGGCATTTAATCTTATAGTTTGGTGATAATTTTTTGGTCGACGGGATAACCTAGTAGTACCATTCTTTTTACAAAGAAAATGTAATTTGATAAATATAAATTCAGCTATCGTAATTCAATTTCATTTTACTGTATAAGTAAATTATTATTATTTTTTCTACAAAGTCTTTTGTTAATTTTACTTCACTTGCATCAGACTAAAATTTGTAAAAAAAAGATGAAACAAAGAAACAAAAACCAGAAATGGCCTTGATGAAGTTGAGATATTTTATTATAACAAAGAAAAACATTATTCTTTCTCATTCTTCTTCTTCTATTTCTTCTTATTTTTATTAAAGGAAATTATTTGTGATTGAAACTAAATCAGTTTATATTCCAATTTAATCTAATCTAGTATGTATAACGTAAACGATATGTTTGCGGAAATTCAAAGCTATCATATATATTGCGTAGTTTGTGAACTACTAACATAATTGGTTTTTGCAATCACGAGGCTGCAATGCAAATCAATTCAAATCTAAATGTATTTATAAAAACATCTGCCTTCTTTCTAAAACAGAAACAACTAAGGTGAATTTCTACTATGTTATTAAAAATGAAAGAAAAGCTCAGAATTTTTTATTATAAAGAAATCCGTTATCGATTCTGTATCAAATTATTCGACTTTTCAATTTAATACAATTTAATATCTCAATCAATATGTATAGATCTCGCAAAATTCGTACAGTTTTGTTATGTATATATTTTCAACAAATAAAACTTGTGAATTATAAAGAAAATGATATTTGTAATCACGCATTACAGTTTCTGTTCAATGTATGTATAGGAATTTTGCATAATATAAAACAGTTGATCCATTTCCCATTTTAATCTTATTTTATTTGCATTTTCATCCCACGAAAAATATTGTTCTAAACCGCAGCAGAAATTTCCTAGATGAATTTCAGTTATTATGTGAAATCGAGGAAGAAAAAAAAAAGATTATTTTTTTTACTGTCGCTGAACAACTAATATTTGCGTTGCGGATTAAATTGTTTTACTTTCCAATCTAAAAAAATTGCTTTAACAACAAATGCGTAAAACTTTTTTTTAAAAATTGCAATGTTTTTTGTAACATCCTTGAAATTACATCCATGCACCTGAATATTTTAAAAAAGTTTTTGGTAGTTACTATTTTATGGTTTAGTTTGATTGGTTCATTACATTCAATATGATATATCATATGATATATTTTTAAAAATGTAAATTCTATATTTATAGGAATACAATTAGTGAACTATAATTTTTTTCACGTGACGACATGTAGTATCAAACAATTTAATATTATCTTTTATACGTCTATGGGAAAAAACAATGCCTCACACGTTTTGGTTGAACTTCTGAATTTGTTTTTTTTATTTGATATTTATATAATGCAGCTTATTAAAAATCGCATCTATATTATGCAAAAAAAATTGTCCGCCAGTAACGCTCACACGATAAATTTTTAAACAGAATCAGTCAAAAAGGAAAAATCCTTTTTAAATTCAATTTGTTTGAAAATTGTATCTCAATGATTTTTTATTGTTTATAAGATTACTTTCTAGCATGACTTTTTTGAAATACATATCAATCGCACATTTAAAAAAGTATTAACCTGTTTCAAATTCAACCACATTACTAGCTCGACATTAATCTCCTGCTAATATTCCATTAAAAAAATCTGAAACAACATTAATAAATAAATAAATAAATAAATAAAAAATAAATAATATAAGTAAAGCAAAATCCGAACAGACTTGATGATGATCTACGTGCTTAACCATTGAAATAGTCCGAATAAAAAAATAACTATAAATAGAGAAATATTCGATGATTTCTTTAACTAGTAACTTCTGACTTGTGCTGAATACAAAACTATTGCTTCTAGTTAATTACTAAATTTCATTTTAATATACAGGGTGTTTCAATTAAACGTTTTAGAACTCATAGGAGAGATAGGGTGCACCCTGACGGCTTGAAATCATATAGCAATGTGGGGTCGGAAATGTTTTCCTAAAGCGGTGATGTACACAGAAGCACCATAAAGAAAAGACATCGTAAGTGAAAAATCCTTTTATTAATGCATGTAAAAAAAGTAAAAGGTACATGGGTCAATGCAAGTGTTCAAAATTTCTGCCACAGACTACAATGCACACCTCACATCTCAGGCGCATGGAAATCTGAACATTCTCGAATACTCCAGGCATATCTCGAATTTCTCCGGCAGCAAATGCGATTCTTGCAACCAGGTCCTCAGCATTGTCAACAGGGGTGCCATAAACCTGTGTTTTCATATGACCTCATAAATAAAAATCAAGACATGGTAGGTCGGGTGACGATTCCCTGCATGAAAGCTCGGAACTTTTGCACAACGCCATCTATCGTGTCGGGGAAGCATTTTTGCCTCCGCAATGCTACATGATTTCGAATCGTCAGATGCACTCTACCCCTCTTAGGAGTTCTGAAACGTTTAACTGAAACACCCTGTATATTTTTCACTTATTATTGTAAGTGGCCAATTTAATTGATCCCAGGCTTGTCAAAGCTGTAAAATTTACAAAAATATAATTTTACAAAAATTATAAATTTACAGAAGTTAATCTGAATTATTTCTCTGAACATTTTGATTTCGATATTTCTCATTAAAACAGAAGTTATGATTTTTAAAATGGTACTCAATAGCTGAAGGCGTTTCCAAAACTTTGAATTAATTTTATTCGAAATGACGTTTAAGGAGGTAATGTGCATGATATCTCAATATTTGTTCACGAAATTTTAAACATATACGTCTAATTTTAGACTGTTCAAAATAAATCTAGTTTTTTTTTTTTTTTTTTTTTTTTTTTTTTTTTTTTTTTTTGTTTAATCAACAAAATATTTTTAGGTGATCATATGGTTGAAAGTTTAAAAAAAAAATCATACAAATTATTTGGGTTGAAGTTATTATTACTATCGTATTTGCCCCCAAAATCTTCATTCTATTTGCAGAAATTTAATTCGTAATCTGGCGTGTAAGGCTGTAATACCAATTTTCTGGTCTAAAAAAATCTGACAGTTTGAATCCCTTATAAATATTAATTGCCCATCTTATATTTTTTAAAGACATGAAATAAATAGCCTATTCTTGTTCTTTTCTTAAACTTAAAAAATTAATTGATAGATCATATATATATTAAGATAATAAATGTTCAAAATGCTGTGCGATTTTTTAAAAAATTTTACAGTTTTTACAGCGTTACTAAAATGTTTATACTTTCCTACCATCATTTTAAAACAATAATTATTATATTTATTGTAGAATTCTACATTAGGTTTTATGGGAATCTACTACGAAATTTTTTTATTTAATATTCTGGTTGCAAAATGTGAACTTTTTAGGAAGGCAACAAGTCCTTTTTTAAAGAGATCCCAGATTCTAAAAAGTTGAATGATCACAAAAATTCTTTTAAAATTTCTGTTATTAAGAAATCGCGTCCTTATATTGTGTGTAATAGCAATATTTTCTCTAACACGGCAGAAAGGGTTGAATCACCTATTTTATTTAAACCAATCAATATTATGCTATATTTAAAATAAATGTTAGTCAAACGTAAAGAATACCTCCAGAATAGAAAGATATATAAAGAGCAGTTAAAAATGAATGTTAAAAAAAATCTAAATCATATAAATTTCTTAACCCTGAATAAACGGTTATTTTTTATCTTTATTTATTTATTTATTTATTTTGTAATTGAACTTTTCATCAGTTGTATGAAACCACTTTTTCTTTTCCGGCCAACAAATATCTCTAAAATAAAAGTTACGATTCATTCGTTTTTATTCAAAAACAATATATATCTCTTATGCGATTGATACATTTGCATAAATCCCCTCTGCTTATTTTTGTTTTCTCCACAAGTACGTGATTCCTATAGAAAACTTTTTTGTTAGTGAAATTTAATCACAAAGCTGCCATGCAACCTCTTTGGCAACGTTCTTATAAAAACTCTTGCAAAGTATGTTTATTTAATAAAATTCCTATGCAATTCTTATTACATTTGCATTATCATAAAAAAAATATTTCTAAAACCAAGATTTTTTTTTTTTAAGAGATGCCTAAGTTGAGTTTTAGCTATAATATGAAAAGAAGACAAGAAAAACTCAATTTTCTTAATATTACGGCACGAAAAAAATATTTGTGTTTCAGAAATTTATTTTTCTCTTCAAAAGTGCCTAATATAACGAATTCGACTCAACAACATTATTTTTTTTTATTATTATAATAAAAAAGATTTTTTTTTAAAGAAAGACACACACCCACATAGTCGAATAATTCATACATGGAATTTATCCTTATAAATATTTAATTTTCTTTAAGAAAAAAAATTAATATCATTCCAATATTTTTATTTTTCGTCAGAATATATTACCGACGTTTTCTTTTTTATATATTTTAGTTAATTAACAATTATTTTCAGAAAAATATAGCTCTTTTTCGATATTTGAAATATTTTCAATAGGATATTTTTAAATTCATAATTGAATATTTCCAAAGTTCTATTTTTCTGTTGTTAAAATACATTGTTGTAGCTGTCATTTTTATACTATATAAAGACTTGTATCTTTCATTTAATTAAGGTATGAGGCTAAAGAAAAATAACAATTTTAAAAATAATATAATAATACTTTTTAAAGACGGTGATTTTTATTCATAAAGGATTTTTTTTTTTTTTTTTTTTTTTTTTTTTTTTTTTTTTTTTACAATTATAATATTTTGAACATAAACAAATAAATTATCATAATGCTATTTACGAAAAATATTGAAACATATAGTGCACTTTAAAAACTGTTGCCGGATTAAAATAATATTTACTGGATAAATATGGATTGATTTTTATTAAAAATGAGTTAGTTAGATAAAAAATATTGAAAAAAATTCTTTATAATATAATGCTAAAAATGTTGTCTATGGGGCAATATAAAAAACTACGGAAATTGCAGCCCGTACAGTAAAATTCCTATTAAATGTTTTATAACTCAATTTTTTCTAAATATTATAATAAAAAATATCCTTAGAAGTATTTTCAAGAGGCATTAGATTTCTAAAAACATAAATATAGCAATTAAAAGACTTAGAATTTCAGATTTTCATTTTCCTAGCATGCCACACTGTGACGGGTGCAAAGTACAGGGCCTTCTGCTATACTCTATAAAAATATTTTCCATTTTTTATAATTAATATTTATGCCTTATAAAACACATATAAGTGGAAAATAATAAACCCGGTATTTTACAAATATTTTTTCATAATTAAAATATGGTTGTCACTGAAAATGAATGTCATTTTCTGCATTTTAGTTCCTTATCATATAAATATCGTGCTCCAGGTTAATTCTTCTTATTTTTGACATATTTCAAGTCAGATGTATCAAATCATAGCTACCGACAAGATCCTTTGGACATATTTTTCAAAATAGCGTAATTAAAGTCTTTGTAAAAAATTGAGTAGACGCTTATTATGTAATTTTCCTTATTTATGCCTTATAAAACACATATAAGCGGAAAATAATAAATTCGGTATTTTGCAAATATTTTTCATAATTAAAATATGATTGTCACTGAAAATGATTGTCATTTTCTGCATTTTAGTTCCTTATCATATAAATATCATGCTGCAGGTTAATTCTTCTTATTTTTGACATACTTCAAGTCAGATGTATCAAATCATAGCTATCTACAAGATCCTTTGGACATTTTTTTCAAAATAGCGTAATTAAAGTCTTTGTAAAAAATTGAGTAGACGCTTATTATGTAATTTTCCTTATTTATGCCTTATAAAACACATATAAGCGGAAAATAATAAATTCGGTATTTTGCAAATATTTTTCATAATTAAAATATGATTGTCACTGAAAATGATTGTCATTTTCTGCATTTTAGTTCCTTATCATATAAATATCATGCTGCAGGTTAATTCTTCTTATTTTTGACATACTTCAAGTCAGATGTATCATATCATAGCTATCTACAAGATCCTTTGGACATTTTTTTCAAAAAAGCGTAATTAAAGTCTTTGTAAAAAATTGAGTAGACGCTTATTATGTAATTTTCCTTATTTATGCCTTATAAAACACATATAAGCGGAAAATAATAAATTCGGTATTTTGCAAATATTTTTTCATAATTAAAATATGATTGTCACTGAAAATGAATGTCATTTTCTGCATTTTAGTTCCTTATCATATAAATATCGTGCTGCAGAGTAATTCTTCTTATTTTTGACATACTTCAAGTCAGATGTATCAAATCATAGCTACCGACAAGATCCTTTGGACTTTTTTTTCAAAATAGCGTAATTAAAGTATTTATAAAAAATTGAGTAGACGCTTATTATGTAATTTTCCTGGCTCCCATACATTAAAAAATAAACATTTCATAGAACTTGAGATACTAGATTGTAAATATGCTTCTTTAAACAAATTTGAAATATCAGACCTAAAAAAAAAGAAAAAAACAAGAATATAAAATAGTGTTTTAGAATAGAACTATCATTATCATGGCTTACACATGAGATGATAAGGCATATAAGTACAAAGAAATTAACTTATTATTTAATTTTTTGAAAATTTAGCAATTTTACATGGAAAATCCTTTAGTTTCTAATAGAAAATAAATTTACATCTTGAAATTTTAAATTGTATTCAATGGATAATTTCAATAATTCAGATTTTAAAAATCTGATAGTTTGTGAAATTGATCCCTAAGTAACTGAATGGAGACTACCAATAATAAAATTTGATAATTCCATGCACCACGGAGAAAACTATTGCCAAAATTACGGAGGCTTGGAATGATGTGTTTCCTAACTTTAGATAACCGAATTTTATCTATTTTTATAACTGAATCCGAAAATGACATTTTTTTTAAACCAACACATCAGAAATTTGTGACAATCGCTAATTTCACAGACGAAAAGTAATATATATATATCAATAGTTCATGTATTGTAATTTAATTGATGGCTATGTATATATACTTTATACAACTTCAAAACAGAAAACATTTAAGCTCCCCAAAACACAATTTTGAATCAAAACATAAAATTAAAATTAGAAAACATAGATAAAACAGATAGAACAAAACTGTAATAAACATTAAAAAAAACAGGTCAAGTAAAGAAAAGCCAAACGCTTAAAATTCTAGAGGTAGGATCCATGGCTAACGATATGCACGCTGGGTTGTGCCGGTATTAGATATCAAACATCCCCCAGACCTCCCGTTACCAAACAAAAACTATACATGACACATTTTTTGGTTTTATAACAGTCATTATTCAATTAATAATCCACTAAACAATCGACACCTTTATCGGAATGTGTATATAAAGCATTTTCGTAATTTTTATTCTTTACAAAGTTCAATGTCAAATGCATTTAAATATTTACTGGATAGCTATATACATATATCGTTACCTGATAATAAAAAGGTTCTATCTGTGCTTTTGAAAAATTGACTTATAGATGTAGAAAGGTTCTATTCGTATCTATGAAGGCATTTTTGCATGAAAATGATATTATATTTAATTTGTATATAAAATTACAATTATATTATGACAGTATTTTAATCCAAAAAAATGCCTTCATTGATACAAACAGAATATTTCTAAATCGATATGTCAGCACAAATTCCTTATTATTTTCGGGTGACGATATATGTAGGTATGTATTAATTTTTTTAGCATAAATTTGAGATTCTTAAAGCCAAGTAGACAAAACGTCTTAAATGGGGGAGTATATACGTAGTATTGCACTTAGGTTTGATTGGTGAACCACTTAGACGTAACCAGCGACTGGTAACTTCACGAGATTGAAGAGAAAATTCTATTAAATAGCTGATGGTGATGGCGGGCAACTGCTAGATGTTGCAGAGAGATGATCAGCCTAGAGACCATACAAAGAAAAGCATTAGGCAGATTATAAAAGGTACGCAGAAACAGTAAAACAAGAAAACAGAACATTTGTAAAATACAATAAGAACAAAATAAAGATTCATTGAATGTTATTAATGAAGCTATTTTTGTAAGAGAATAACGTGTGAAGAATCCAGGGATTTCTTTAGTGCGCTATCATGCTTTACTTTCAAATAAAACTGTTGAATAATATATCAGTATCTGAAACTGCATTAGGCTACATATTTCAAAATATAACATTTTAAACTATAATAAATTCATTTTTGAATTTCAGCAGATAAACATTTGTCTGAAGAACTGGCTGTATTCTTTCTAAAAATGTAGTTTAATTTAAAATAGTTTAAACACGTTTTTAAAGATTTCCGTTGTAGTTGAAAAGTGATTATGATTTCGCTTCGTAGGTTGTCTGTCTGTTTACCTATCTATCCGTCTAACTGTCTCAGTTTTAACTCACGTACATATAGTCAAATTGCTATTAAGTTGATATATTTTATTGAGCAATTCTACGGCACGTTCAGCATCGAAGATGAACTGTATCGCATTTCGTGTTGATTCATAATGCCATATAAAAATTTCTACTACATTACGGTTTATGGGAAAATCGTTTGTCGTTTACTTTAATGATGTTACATTATTCAAAACATACTGAAATTTATGTACATTAATGAGGTACATAAGAAGGTTTGCAATACAGAATGTGGTGTACAAAGAACTTATCGAAGGGGGACACACACATTTTAAGGGACACACACTAGAATTTTGCTATCGAAGAAATTAAACAATAATTGCTGCAAATGCATTTTTAATTTATTTTTAAAAGTAATTTGTTATATGAAAGTTATATACATCAAATACAGAGTCGTTCAAAAAATTCGAATATATACTTTATGGTAGTAAATGGCTCAATGAAATTTCGTAAAATATTCATATTTCGCATCTAAATGAATTAACCTTTAACATCATATGTATGTGCATACAAATACTGCCTAGATCATATGCAGGGCTGCACAAAAGTTTGTGTATTTTGACGAATAATCATTTTAGTAGCAGAAATTGTGTTGGTGCACTTTCCAAGTTTATTATTTAGACATCATTTTTTATCCAACCAAGTTTTTTATAGCATTCTGAATGTGTACGAATGTTTTTCATAATCTATGCTGTGCACATGATTTTTCGCTCTTGTTAGAAATAAACCCAAGCAAGTCATAGAAATATAGTGTTGACAAATAGAAAAATATCAATTACATTTTTAGTTATAAAACATGTTTGACCTTAATTAAATTAAAGCGCATTTTAAGGACACTATCCGTAATGAAAAAAAATAAAATGTTTAATCTGAATGAACAGTGTTCCATTTTTAGGGGTTTTATAATTATATGGATAATAGCGACTTTATTCGTCGTCTGATCCGTTTTCTGGTCTATCCTCCTATTCGCTTGTAAAAAAGCTAAAACTGCCATACAGAATTATTTAAAATTTTGTAAACATAATCGTAGTAGATTTTTTTGTCGAGTCATTTTAAATTTCATGAAAAGCGATTCAAATCTTAAAAATACTGATATAAAGATTTTTTCATTCTGTCAAATTATGTCATGCGTCTTTAATTTAGTGATATTTCATAACAGGAATTGATTCTAATTTGCCGGATTGATTAACTCCTATTTAAGATGAACTAACATTATTTAATATTACTGAATAATATTATTATTGCTCATAATGTATTTTGAATTTACGGCTTTTTGAATAACAGCGCAACAGATATAGCAGCAAGATCTAAATATTTATAAAACTAGTTACGAACGCACATTATTTACCACATTTGACGTAAATCTTGCGACTTGATATACATTAATGTGAGAATCCATTTTACATATCACAGCAAATCCATTTTATATACACTCGACTCTCGTTAATTTGAAATCAGATAATTCGGATCTTTGCTTAATTCGAACTAAGTCCCGAAATTTTCAATTGCAGAATAACGTTAAACTTTTTCATTAATTCGAACTCATTTACTCTTGTCATCGTTTAATTCGAACTAACGAGAATTCCGATTTTTCATTCTTCCTTTCTTTCTCACGGATTTCAGATCATTTGAATAAAGTTCATTATTTGATTTTTGTGAAAATTGTTCCGGAAGAGTATACATATAATCCCATGCGTTTGATATCCACTTTCTAAATGCCCCGTCTATTCATCAGCGAAGCTTCAGATTTTTCTTCTATTGTGCTTGATTCTAAGCTTTTATTTAGTTTATGTATTTATACATTCTAATTTAATATTAAGTCATATTCTGATGTAAATAGATTTAATAAATTTAAAAAACACTGTAAAATTAATTCCTTTGTAACTGTACCATATTAAGCATGCTCTCATTTCAAACTTTCCATAATTCGAACTTCGAATAATTCGAACACTTCTTGTGGTCCCGACGAGTTCGAATTAACGAGAGCCGACTGTATCATTTATAATTTCAAGTGAAATTTTTTCGATAATTAAATTTCCTATTTCATTTCTCCAAATGCAAGTCCATTTCAATGCAACACAGCGCTAAATTTCAAATAAACCAATAGTTTTTTCCAATCACCTGGGATTAAAAAGAGAATTGAAATTAAATGAAAGCTTTGTTTTAAGCTGCTGCTCCAAACTTTTATTTTCTTTTATCACTTGTATTTGATTCCAAGAAAATAATAATTCTTGGTACTTACGTATTAACGCCACCGCAGCAGAAGTTGCGCTAATGTGCCAAAAAAGAGCAATTTTGTTTTTCGCACGCGTATGCAGTTATATTTTTAATTCCTTGTTGCCTTGTTGTTTGCTGATTTTTGATGCCATTTTTTGGTGCTACGAAAATGCGTATTTGGGATTTGCCTGTTTAGAATTTATGTTAAACTCTATATGACCTCATTTTCAACCGAAATCCGATTGACTACTTTATTTTTAAATAAAGTGTTTTGAATTTTGAAAGTGTTTTATACTATCGGAATTTTGTCGCAAAAATTTTAGATGTAGATTGGCGGTACTTAAAAACCGCCAAATTTGTAGCTGAGGTGGCGTTAATGCGTAAGTACCTAATTCTCTATATACAGGGTGGTCATAAAAAAACTTTGCCGATATACGGAGCTCTAGCGGCCAGTCTGCTCAACCGATCGAAATGAAATTTCAGATATAGCTATTCAGAGGTATGAGCTCGAGATTCTGTGAACGACAACAAAATGGCGTTCACGGTTACGGTTTTAGTTACATGAACTCGAAAATTTCCAATGGCAACACCCATTTTTTTTCATCGCAAAATGCTCAACGCATGCGAAAACCCTAAAGAGCGTTGGAACCGTACGTGTATCGCAAGAAAAGAACATGTTATGCACGCACAAAAAACCGTTCTGCGAATCCTTCTCCCCATAAAAAAACTCGATTGGGGCGCAAGGAGGAAATTAGCATATGACACAGAGTCAGTACAGTGATGTCACCCATGTGGAAAATGTGTAATCAAAATAAAAGTTTTAATTTCTCCGATCTGTATTGTAATTAGAGATTAGTGTACTGACTCTGTGTCATATGCAAATTTCCTCCTTGCGCCCCAATCGTGTTTTTTCTATGGGGGGGGGGATTTGCAGAACAGTTTTTTGTGCGTGCATAACATGGCCGTTTCTTGCGATACACGTACGGTTCCAACGCTCTTTAGGGTTTTCGCATGCGCTGAGCATTTTGTAATGAAAAAAATGGGTGTTGCCATTGGAAATTTTCGAGTTTCTGTAACTATAACCCTAACCGTGAACGCCATTTTGTTGCCGTTCACAGAATCTCGAGCTCATACCTCTGAATAGCTATATCTGTAATTTCATTTCGATCGGTTGAGCGGACTGGCCGCTAGAGCTCCGTATATCGGCAAGGTTTTTTTATGACCACCCTGTATGTTCGTGTAAGTAGATTTTTTTATATATATCTAGCAAAATTTTATGCATTTATGTTTATTTTTTTAAGATCATCAAACTTTAATTGTATTAGATTTCACTTAAAAATCTATCACCATATTATATATTTCAAAAGATGAGAAAAAAAAAGAATCAGGCATCAAACATAGTTTATGAAAGGTTTTCCAGCATTAGTTGAATATTTTTAAAAAAATTTTTTTGTTTTTGTAGTACTGAATGGGATAACCAAACAAATAAATTAAATTAAATGCGTGGCAGACCTTTTTTTCTCCGGAGACTATAATGTAAAAGAACTTTTAATGCATCCCTGTAACGAATTATAACAGCTAAACACTTCATTTTCAATAGCAAACATTTTTTGTATTAGACCTCTTTAGCTTATAAAAATCCACTTTCAATCGAAATATATTTATACGAAGTAAAGCGTGGACGGAAGCTCATAAAGACAGAGCGATAACGAAAAAAATCAAAAGGACTATTAGGCTATGTTCGTGAGTTTTAAAAAATATCGGAAATTTTATAAAGTGATTATAAAGCAGTCGAGAAATAAACTATAAAATAAACTATGTAGCGTAACATTCTTCTAATTTAAAATTTTATTCTAATATGTGGTCTTATCTTATTATGAGAAATGTACAAAATTTAATAAGCTATAACATTATTTTGTGAAAAAAGGCTTCCTTATTTTACGTTACGGTTAATAAATATTGTTAATAAATGTTGCTAATAACGATTCTCAGTTGGTCGACTTTACTGTAGTTAAATCTGAAAAACTTAACTCATTTATAGTTTTCAAAAACTAATTAGGTTTATTTTTTGTTTTTGTTTTAGTTTTTTCCCGAAAGTCTTTTTCTTTGATAAAATCATTGTTTTCTGGTTATTAGTACTTCTCTAACTTTTCCAATATTACGCACATCCTTCTATTTTTGCAAAAGGATATCTCAATATTGAAATCTCTATGAAAACAGGAAACCTTGTTGATTTTTCAAATACTAAACTTTTTTTGGTAATTCAGTTAAAATTTATGCACTTTTATTTTCGATATTGATATTCTTTGTAATCACAAGAATATAGGCAGCAGAATTTCAATGTGTATTAAAAAATTGAAAAGAAAAAAAGCTTATTAAATTTTCTGTGGTTGATGTTTATTTCTTATCAATCGAATCGGTTAAACAATGGAACATTTTCTTTTCAAGGTAAAACGTTCCTCTAATTTCTTTCACGCTGCAGTACGAATAATATAAGCATTTTCCATATAAAGATGTATTAAATATTATAAATTTTCAATGTGCCTGAAGGATGAGAAAATTCTTTAATTGGAGAATATAAATTCACTAGTATTCACACTGATATATAGTTTTTTTTTACAAGTACTTTTTCAAAGAAAAAAAATGTGGTATATTTTTGTTGTAGTTGTTTTGTGGTAGTTTTGAAAATAAATAGTATTCGAAAATGGACTGCAACAGAAGCCCTGATTTACCTCTATTAATTTTATATACTCAAATTTATTACTCATTTTTGTTATGTCATTTCAGTGGTTCACATTTTAATGAATTTTTTTTATAATGTAAATATTAATTTATGCATATTTAGCCATGTGCTCATAAGTTTTTCTTTTAAAATTAAAGAAAATAATCTAATTTCGTGTCGTAAATACTACTCCATTGACTTTAGATAGCATAAGCTTCGTCTTTAACCATACAAAAGATTACGAAGACAATGCAGAATTAAATCTTAAATAAACCAATACACTTTGAAAATCATAGGGGATTAAATTGAAAACTGAAATTAAATAAAAGATTCTTTAAAGCTTCATCTGAAGCTTTTTCTTTCTCTTTTAACACATGTAACTGATCCCAGGAAAATAATAATTCCTTATAGAAGTTTTTGTAAAGAGAATTTTAAAACAAAAATTATATATATTTTTTATCTTTTTGGAAATTGTTTTCCATTTTTAATTGCGATATTTAGGAGAATTTGTACTTCTCTGTACTAAAATTTGTTATCAAAAGTATTGCTTAAGAGATTTAAAAAAGTAAAGAAAGAGATGTCACAACGTAATAAAAAATATTGCTATAAGTATACCTAGATTATTTTACTTTAATAAATGATATTTTTTGTTAAAAAAAGTTCTTTTTATGTGTTATATTTCCATTGATAAAACCATGTTCTTGTTATAAGTTTCTTTTAATGCATATATTTTTTATTTTAATTATTAATAAATAATACCAATTTGCTGAATATATTTAATATTACGTTAAAATTTCTATATTCTATATACAGGGTGGTTATAGTTACAGATTGAAATGGTCATAAAAAACACCCAACCAGATATTATCAAACTTCAGAATATTTTAAAGGAGGTTATAAAAATTTATTTACAGCCGAAAAAAAAAGTTCAAATACTTACCACTAGGTGGGAAATGACACTGTATGTTACATTGTTAAACGAAATAAGATACAAGAACATCTGTTTAAAATGTGTTTAATCGTTTCTGCAACGTTTTACAAAGAATTTTCAATGTGAAAGCAAGTGAAATCGCATTACTCCATTCTTAACTTTAGCTCCTAGTATAAAAGGAAGAATTTTAAGGATATGTCAACGTACAGCATCTTTCAATTCCACCAAATTGTTATGAACAGTGCTTTTGAGATAATCCTGATAGCCAAACGATGACATAGGTTGAGGTCTAGTAGCAGAACGGCCATAATATGGAGAAATTGTGTCAAAATTCCGCTCATTCCTGAAAAATTGCTTAAGTAACTGTTGACGAATTTACAAAGTGCGGTGAAGCCCCTTCCTTTATAAATTAAGACTAACATACCACGTTGCTGGAGTTCAGGCATGACGAAACGTCTTATTGATGGTCAGCAAGTGGCACTTACAGTACATATAACAGATTCAGCAGTCGACTGCTCTTCAAAGAAATATGATCCAATTATGAAATTTGCTGTCGTACCACTCCAAACGGTGACTTTAAGGGAATGCCATGGAACTGGGTATTAAGGATATGAGTATAAAAGGATGATGAGGGATTTGTATGACCCAGATCCTGCAGTTATGGGTGTTGACTTCGTCATTCAAGTAAACATGGTGTAATTGTCCGTCGTGTATTCCTCTTACTGAGTGCCTTTACGAAGTACACTGTTCATTCCTGTCGCATTCATATTAATATGTAATTAGAAAAGCATGGTCTTCTTAAAGACATTGTCGATTCGTAACAATCAGAACTATGACAAGCAGGCTCATAATATTTTCTCGGTTACCAGATGTGTAAATGTTTTTGTTCCTCCCTTCTTTCCACCCCTTTTATTTAGAAAAATGGTCAGTGCCGTGCACCTGCGGAAAGAATTGCCTGCTGCTTGCGAAATTCTTTGTGTGTCATTATTCGACTGTCTTTTCGTGTAAAGTTTTATCATTTTACGTTTTATAATTGAGTGACTCTGCATAGCTCTTTTCTAGAAGAATTAACGGCAAAATGTCGCGGAAAAAAGGTTTAACACCGGATGAAATAGCTGCTTTATTACGAGAGTTTTCAGATAACGAATCTGAAGGCGATGAGTTATCCGAATATGAAGAAGAAATTGATAAAATTAATATTGATAATATTTCTTCATCGGATTCCGATGAAAGTGAAGATCTAGAAAATACTGCATCTTATAAAGATGGAATTCATTTTGCTCCAGATGGTACGCAATGGAAAATGTTTGTAAATAAGAAAAGTCTTGGAAGATATTCAAAGCAAAATGTCATGTGTCAGTCCACTGGTCCCACTATTTATTCTAAAAAAAAACGTAAAATCTGAAAGTGTTTTGAGTGCCTGGTTATTATTTGTAGATAACAAAATGTTACAACAGATAAAAAACTGCACAGAAGCAGAAGCAAGACGTGTTCTTGAAACCGATAATTGGACAGTTACGTTAGATGAGCTCTATGCCTTTATTGGAATTTTATATGCTCGAGGTGTATGCGGTGCAAATGGAATTGATATTCATTCGTTGTGGTCAAACATATGGGGTTTAAATTTTTGCATTGAAACTATGGGAAGAAATATATTTTGTGAAATTCTACGATTTCTGAGATTTGATTTGAAATCTACGAGATCTATGAGATTAAAATCGGATAAATTTGGAATGATATCTGATATATGGAATAGGTTCATCGAAAACTGTATTGCCTGCTTCAAGCCTGGTGAAAATGTAACAATAGATGAACAGTTATTCCCAAGCAAAACACGCTGTCCTTTTACGCAATTCATACCTACTAAACCGGATAAATATGGAGAAAAGTTTTGGCTTGCAGTAGATCTTAGAACGAAGTACTTGTTTCCATTTATTATTATTATAAATTTATTAGGCAGAAGTGAAGAACGGCCGTCGGACCAAAGTTTATCGGAATATGTAGTGATGCGATTGATGCAGCCGTTTCTAAACAAAGGAATAAATGTCACAGTGGATAATTATTTCACTTCACTGCGTTTGGCTGAACAACTGGAAAAGAAAGGAACTAGTTTGGTAGGTACTGTGAAAAAAAGTAGGAGAGAAATTCCAAAATCACTGAAAGTTTTGAAAAATAAATTGTACGAGACAAAATTTCTAAAACATGAAGAAACAGATGCTACTCTTATTGTGTATCAAGGGAAAAGAAATAAAAATGTTATCATTCTCAGCACGATGCACCCATCCATTAATATTGAAAATAACGAAAAGAAGACCCCAGAAACTGTTAGATATTATAATGAAACTAAATGTGGGGTTGACATTATTGATCAAATGGCTAGGAAGTATTCGGTGAAGGCACCTTCAAGAAGATGGCCTGTGCATACTTTTTACAACGTCTTGGATTTGGCTGCAATAAATGCGTGGATCATTTACAAAGAAGTTACTTAAAAAACAAAGCTAAGCAGACAAGCATTTATTCAGTTATTAGCAGATGAATTGCGTCAAAATTATATATCTGCTAAAAATAAAAACGCACGAAAATGTTTCACGGATGAGTCATCCGAAACAAGATCCCCAAAGAGAAGAAAATGCGAAGTAAAACTGTGTAAAGGCAATATGACTTTCAAAGATTGCATAACATGTAAGAAAATGGTTTGCGGAAAATGCTTAGCTAAAACAAACTATACTTGTAAATCATGCTTGTCAGATAATTAATTTCAAAAGATTATGTGAGTATATTTGTTTTGATAAAAATTACTAATTTCTTAAAACTGTGCATATTAATATTATTCTTCCATTTGTAATATATATATATATATATATATATATACATGTAATGTATATATATGAATCTCAAATACAAATGTAAGTGTTATATTACGCGCTTATACTCATTTTCATGTGTTTTGTATATATTTATCTCTTCTAAAACAGACAGGAGTCGAAGCGACTCCCGCGGGCATTCTAGGGGGGAAAGTGTAGCGGGCGTTCTAGTGTTAAAGACATTGTCGATTCGTAACAATCAGAACTATGACAAATAGGCTTACTTTTGTCTGATAAATTAAATTACATGTATTTAGAAAAGCACGGTCTTGTTAAAGACATTGTCAATGCGTAACAATCAGAACTATGACAAACAGGCTCACCTTTTTCTGATAAATCAAATTACATCTAACAGATGTAAATTTTCTATTTTTCATTTTTGGGTGAAATAAGTCCGGGCCAGGATTTGAACCAGGGATGTACTGGCTGAAGCCGCCAATGCTCTTCCAACTGAGCCATCTCGGACAAAAATTCTGGAGGACTGTTTTACCCAATTAACCACAGCGATCACTTTATCTGGTCTGATACTCTGGATAGACTCAACAGAATAAATCGAAGGTCAATATATGGAACTGCAGAAAATCGCTGCATACGAAATCACATTACATTACATGTAATCAAACCACATGTAATTGGAAAAGCATGGTCTTGTTAAAGACATTGTCGATTCGTCACAATCAGAACTATGACAAACAGGATCTCTTTTATCTGATAAATCAAATTACACGTAATTAGAAAAGCACGGTCTTGTTAAAGACATTGTCTATTCGTAACAATCAGAACTATGACAAACAGGCCCACTTTTATCTGATAAATCAAATGACATGTAATTAGAAAAGCATGGTCTTGTTAAATGCATTGTCAACAACAAACAGTTTCATTTTATAATTGATTAAACACTTTCAAAAATTACAACTTAGTGATCTGTAAGAAATTGGTTTCCAGAATGTGCACACATTTTGGAGTAATTTGCGGTCTCAAACTATGTGATTGCTAATATGGAATCAACTTTTAAGAATACGAATGGAGTTAGTAACATGAGTAATGCACTCGATTTTTGCCAATTTTAACACATTTAAATGATAATTTTCTTTAAGTCAATGTTTATAAAAGTATTCTAATAACTTAAATTCGTGTTCAAAAATCGGGAACTAAATAACTTAAATTCGTGTAACAAAACGTTCACTTAGATACCTACCCTTATTCCATTTAACACTATTGCATACAGTGCCATTTCATGCTGGTGGTGACTATTTGAATTTCTTCATTTTTTGACGGGAATAAATTTTGATGATCCCCTTTAACTATTTCAAAGTTTCATAATATTTGATGCAGTACTTTTCTTTCATGGCCATTTAAAAGAGAAACTTTCATTATAAACTGTAAAATAAATCTGTAAAGTTACTAAAAGTTTTTCTAGGAAACTGATATTCCTAGAACATTTTATGTAAAGGCAACAGCAGATATTCATATAACATATACATATTTGCACTGAATTAAAAAAAAAAATATATGTAAGGTTACTAAGACTTTTCTAAGAAACTGGGATGCCTAGAATTTTTTATGTAACTGCAAGCCTTGTTACAAATAAAAGTTTTATACGCCTATTGTAACTTTATTAGATTCTTCTGTAAAGCTAGAGATTTCTGTTCATATTTTTTTTGTACAGTGTACATATAAAATTTTAGTAAGAATATAGATCTCTCTAAATTAATACCTGTAGAGTTACAGATTTTTTTTTTTTTTTTACCAGTGTAACTACCTTGTACATTTATCAACATCTGCATAAAAAATCAAAACATTTTAAAAAAATCTAAATTATTTTGAACGAAATTCTATATTCTTAATAAAAGTTTGTTTAATTTCGATTTATTAATTATAAAAAACTTTGCGGTACTGGTCATGTCACTTTTTCTCCATCATTTTTAATTTGAAAACATAAAAAAAATAAATAACTAAACAAGTAGGAAGTGTAATTGAAGGTTTATACCACTTTAAAATGCTTTATAATTTGATAATAAAATTCCTTACCTATTCCTTTTCATTTCCTTACCTATTCGATCCTTGATTTTTTTTTCAGTAACAACATAGACGGCAGCATTACTAAATGTAATTCTAAAATTAATATAATTTAAAAATATTTTTTCAATCAAATTAAAAAAAAAATCAATAACTGTTTTTCAGGCAACTGTAACAGCCTAATGTTAGTATATGTATATATGAATCATATTTATGTACTAAACTTATTTTTTAACTTAAAATGAAATTCGTAACACGGCACAAAATACGGTAATCCTTTTAATTAAACATATCACAAAAAATGTAGTTCAGTGAAAATTTCGTAAATTTACCAAAATAGAAAGTTTTTATTAAATATAATATTATAGAATTTTATAATAGATAAAATAATATTATAATGCTGTATAAAACAATTGCTAGAATGTTTTGAAACTTCTGGTCTAAAATAGAAGTAAAAGGAATTACAAGAAATCTGTGAGATTCTAAATAATGAAGTCGATTGGACGAGAAAAAAAACTTTGATTGTGTGGGTTTTAACCAGGAAACTTTTATTTTTTAGGCACATGTTTCACCATGGAGTCAAAAAATACTAAAATTGAAACTCTGTTTTAAAATATAAACATTAAAAATGGGTGGAAGTCACTACACTTATTAACTCTTTAAGGGCCAAAACATTTAAATTTTTTAACCCTTTGACGGTTAAAGCACTTCTATTCATAAAATACTAAAATGATTGAATGATACCGGAATTTAAAAACAAATTTATTTCATAATATATAATTTTTTTTACGTTCTTTGTAAAATTAAAATTTTCATTTAAAAATTCCGGTGTCAGTATGGCATTTCGCAATTCAAATTAAGTGGTATTCTGGGCGCGTATACGCGCTTATAACCACGAAAGGGTTAAATGTTGAAATGATTGATCGACACCAGAATTTTTAAAGTTCTTCTTTATGTAAATGATGAAATTAAAATTTTCATTTCAGAATTTTACTGTCAATGTGGCATTCCGCAATTAAAATTAGGTAGGATACATTTTTCCCACCGGGCTTCTAGGGGTTAATTGAATTAAAATAAGACATTTCTTCATCAAAACATAATGATTTGCCTTGTGATCGGAGGTATTTAGCTCTAAGTATCCAACATTAAAAGTCTTTAAATTACACATTTTTTGAAAACAAATTCTGAAAGAAACAAACAGGCAGATACTTTATTGAGAACGAAACACTAAATCAAATATACAGTTACATTTTTAAGTCAAATGATTTATTTGAGATTTAACCTCCTGACTGCCGCCGGCTGATTTTTTCAAACACTAAGCTGCAGGTTTCACTGCAACATAAGCAATATTTAAATTAGTATAATTCCACAAATAAAACCCAGTTCTGAAAAATTAAGTTAGGATTGATGCTATCAAAGATTATACACCGATACTAATAACATATTTTGTATCGGGTTGGAAAAAACGTCTTTTTTTTTTTTAAATATTTTTAATAAATTACAGAGAAAACAACATTACAATATTACCCTTTGTCTGGGCAGTCAGGGGGGGGGGAGTCCGGGCCACATTTTAAAATAGCTTTTATTTACTGAGTTAATTTTTTGAAACTTTTTCTTGTAGTTAAGAATATTATTTGAAAATTACATATCTTGAAAATATTCTCACAATTTAAAAGAAAATAAAAAATTATAAACTATTAAAATAGTCGAATTGTTTCACATTGATACATTTCAATCTATTGTGTTAAAATTGTAAATGATTATAAAGAAAAAAAAATGAAAATTGATTGGACTTAAAAATAATCTACACAAGGATATGTGGAAATACATTATATGTTACATATAAAGGAGAAAGTCATTATATTAATTAGAAAGTTATTATTAGAAAGTTAAAGGAGAAACGTTTATATTACATATAAAGATGGAATTGAAACTTAATTTCTAGGTAATTCTAGAAATATAAAAAATAAAGAGTTTTCCTATAAGAAAACAAAGAATTAAAAAAAATGATATAAAAAGCGTAAGCGATATTACTTTACAGGACTCGCATTGTCTTGTAACAGAATTACAAAATATTTCGAACTTTTTCTGATACAAAGTGTACAAACACATTTAATTATTTTATTTGAATTGTTGTCACCCCCTGATTTCCCTAGTGACCATATCGCCACTGTAATATATGTGGCTATTTACTCATCCCCGAATTTCAAAATTATTTTTTTACTATATGTCTCGAATTTTGACAAAATCAAATCAAAACAGCACTTTGACCGGAAAATTCATTCGGTCAGATGGTGTATTGTGTATTCATAAAAAATCATCAATTGTCTCAAAAAGTACACTTTATTAATTCGATTAATGTCCGAATGTCGATTTATTTGAAGCACGTTTGCAATTTTATTTTAATAGCTTCATTAAATTAAAATTTCCATCAAAGTATACATAATGATATTACTATTTTAAAACATACTTTCTACTTAAGGGCAAATTTATTTATGTGATATTAGATATATTGTTATATTTTGTGCATAAAACTAAAAATATAAAAAATAAAAAATACAGTATAAATCTTTTACTTTACCATTCCCATCTTTATTTAATATAGAAAAATGCACACAGTTGATTCAAAATACGTTATACTCTTTATTATGATTGTATCACATTGTTTAGTCTTTTTTTCATAAACAATATGAATTTAAATATTCCTTATTATAAAAATAAAATTTTAATTTAACATTATTATAAAATAAATTATTATTTTTAATACCTTCTAAAATCTGAAATGCGCCTTTTATTATTCTTAGCAGAACTTTAATTGGTCCCAAGATATCAATAAAACTTATCTAAAAAATGAGATAATCTCAGAATTTAGGTATTATTGCCTACAGTCTACGGAAAGATAACAACTATGTTTCGGCTGCTAATTGATGATAAAGATTCCCCTGATATTTCCAGAAATTGTTAAATTGATAAATGTAATTATGGATTATAGATAAGTAATTTTATCAAATGTAATTAAGGTAGAAAAAAAATAACACCGCACATACAATCCTCGCAAATTCTATTAAATGTTCGTCTAGATTTTCTTATTTTAACGGTTAGGAACATATAAAGTTGTCTTATTTTATATTATATCAGTTTTTTGAGAGATATTTGAAGATAATCTATTTTTTAATATTAAAAAATATGTTTTATTAATTAAAAACAAGTTGGAAATTGCACGTGAACGCAGCAAATGAGGTGCGTTCATATGATAACGAAGTTTTAAAAATATTCAGATCTTGCTGATATAGTAGAGCGTACTCCGGATACAGTATAGTAGTCGAAATCTTTACGTTTCTGTAAATATGCAGGAGTTAATTTTTATTACACCTCAGCAACGTATATTTTATTCATAAAATAGTTGAATATAATTAAAACACGTACCAAACCATGTTTCCCCGTATAGTATTATATAGTAGAATACTTTTGTGTGGCCCTGTAATTTAATAATAAAAATTCTTTGCATCACAGATTGTACAGAATGCATATTTTAGTATATATTTCATAGATTCATGCCAATTCTATTATGTTCGAATGAGTGTATAATCATTAAAATGCATTTAAAACTTTTTCCCCGTTGACCGTAATGTAACGGAATCCTTTTGATTGTCCCTGTAATTGATCTATGCATCTGATTTTCATAACATTTGAAATAACTCGACAAAATTACGCAATAATTATATGTTTTAAATTTCAAACGATTAAAATGCATTTAAAACTTTTTTCCCTATTGACCGTAATGTAACGGAATCCTTTTGATTGTCCCTGTAATTGATCTATGCATCTGATTTTCATAACATTTGAAATAACTCGACAAAATTACGCAATAATTATATGTTTTAAATTTCAAACGATTAAAATGCATTTAAAACTTTTTTCCCTATTGACCGTAATGTAACGGAATCCTTTTGAATGTCCCTGTAATTGATCTATCCATCCGATTTTGATAACATTTGAAATAACTCGACAAAATTACGCAATAATTATATGTTTTAAATTTCAAACGATTAAAATCATTTAAAACTTTTTTCCCTATTGACCGTAATGTAACGGAATCCTTTTGAATGTCCCTGTAATTGATGTATCCATCCGATTTTCATAAAAATTGAAATGACTCGACAAAATGATGTTATAATTATGTATTTTAAATTTCAAACGATTCGGTTGGGTAATTTTTGGGTTGTTATATGCGGACAGACGGACGGACAGACAGACAGACGAACAGACAGACGGACAGACGGACAGACAGACACACGGACGGACTGAGCGACAACAATAAGTGCTACGTATTTACATAATTACGAACGCACCTGATAAGAGATAAGTAGCGAAATACTCATGAAAAGTTTATAAGAGCTTTATTTTTTGGTAAATTTTTATGATAAAGCTTTGCACAAATTGTTGCAAGTCCTTGTAAGTACTAAACCTATTTTCATTAAAGGATTTTTGCATAACTGTAAACATATTTACTCACGTTATATAAATTACTCAAACTAGAAACTAAATTGTAGCTGTAATGCAGCTCTAAAAATATAGTTAAAAAAATTACATAGAATTCTCAAATTTTCACAATCCGCGAAAGATGCCGGGAAAATATTTTCACTATTCCTCGTTATAATGTGATTAAGGCACACTAATTTCCACAATCTCTTGAAAGCTATGTGATGAAGTATTGATGCACGTCATCTGTGTTCTGAGAATTTCCACAGCATGTCTCTTCTCTTTCTTGCATGAAAACTACAGAATAATGAACAAACTCTATGAATTGTTTTTTAGTGAGTATGTTGGCCTTAAGCGTCTAATATGAAATTAGTGGAACATCCATACGCAATGCTGTAATTGGCGTTTAAATTAAAAATCAGGTAGTTAATCATTTAACTGATATTTTTTACGTACAATAAATTGAAATTATGTGATATGTATTTTTTGCAAAACAAATTTCGTTATATTGATGACAGAATATTTAATGAATAAATATCTCTTTTGAAACGATAATATTTTTAAATTTCAATCACTGTAATAAAAAATAACATATTAATATGATAAAAAAATTTAAAATTTTCAATTAAAAAAAGTACCGTCAGCCAAAATTAATTTTGTAAATTAAAATAAAAAATAACAATACTTTATCTAAATATTTTAAAGTATTAAAACAAAAAAAATATGTTTTATAATTGGATTTAATAGCTTGTTTACCAAAGGAAACTCTTAACGAAATACTTATTTTTGTCTTAATTATATAGTAGCAATATGTTTGTTTTAATTAAATCACCAATGAAAGAAATTAAATATTCTGTTCACGTCATTTTCGTAATTAAAACTATAAACTAATTAAATTTTACTACATGCTTCATAATATTTAAAAAAATACATATTTAGAATCAATCTGGATTGTTCAAAAAGGAATTTTTTGTTTAACCTTGAAAAATACACTTTTCTTCACTATGTTTAGATTTTAAAATACCGTTAATTAAAAAATCACTAAACTCGTATTGAAAATGTTCTGTTTTTTTCTCTAAGCTTCATTGTTTCAAAATTTCCAATTTTCTTTTGCAAAACATTTCTACATTATATAAAAACAAAAACAAATACAACAAAACAAAGATGTAATTTAAACAGTAAAAAGTGTTATTAAACGCTAATAATCTTTGCAATATCGATAAATTCCATTTACTTTCGATTATGGTGTCTATTTTGAAAGTAGATGAAATTTTTTTTAAATGTGATTCCTATAACCTAAATAAAAATTTAATGTGATTCCTATATTGGGATATTTGGATGTTACGGAGGTTTCAAAAGTATATGAATGAGCGATGTTTTCAACTTAAGAGTAAAAAAAATGAAGAAATAATCATGAAAAAATGTAGAAATAATCATGAAAAAAATACGTGTATGGAATCGTAACATAAGCATATTAGAATAAAGACATTCAGAATAAGTTTTACAAAATTTTAGTAAAATTCAAAATCAAAATAGGTTTTCTTAAAAATATATGGTATTTAAACTCAAATTATGGATCCATTTCTTTGTTTCATTTTAAAAGTCATATCAAGCAAGCTTTGAGCTATCATTTTCCTGGTTGTATTTATGACAGCCGATTATCAACAAAAGTGGGATATAGGCTTTAAGGGATGGGGTGCCATCCGTGGGAGTCTTTATAAGGGAACCTAATCGGCATTTCAAAGAATACCACGGAAAATTCAGAATGATTTGGCCAAAGGGCACGAGTGGGATCGAACCTAGCATTTTCCGTGCCAGCTTCGAGGTCACTCCTGGGGCCACAATTGGAGTCAACTGTTTGGAGAATATGTGACGTATAGGAGAATAAACTTTGTTCTGTTTGTTGATTTAGCTCCTGAATATTTCAAAAATTGAAGACCCTGGTCTACTTTTCACAGGGATATACCGTCAATTTATTTTCAATTGGATTCTGGTGGGGACAGTATATGACAGTATATATATATATATATCTATATATGTATATATATGACAGTATATATATATATATATATATATATATATATATATATATATGGGGACAGCATACTTGTTGTAAACAAAACTGTTGTTTATTGGGAAGTTTGAATCGATGTATCATCTTGTTGAAATTTAAACTTAACCCTTCTACGCTGTTTCCAGCTTACAGTAAATTTCTTTTGAGGGTGTTTTCATAATTCTTAGAGAATTGCCTACAATAAAAAAATGAACAAGTAATATTCTGTTTAAAAATAATGCGTCCCACACCATATCATAAACCTCCTCCTTGTAGCGGTCAAATGAACTCGCGATTTTCTTGTAGAACATCGCAATAGTTTCTCCGGCAATCTCAGAAATACAAATTGAAGTTTATTTCGTATTGAAGAAAACATTTCTCTATTCATCCGTTCAATGGAATTATTTTGCAGTCCAAAAATGGTATGTCTTTCCTTTGGTTCTTTTTTGCATTTTTACGATATCTATGAAATTTGCTAGTGTATAAATGACGAGTTACACTAGATCTCAAAGCAAGAAACACTAAAATAGTCGCAAATTCACAAACAGATTTTGTTAGGGTTAAAAATGCATAAAATCACGCTACACTCTTAAAACGAAAAAGTGGGTTTGGCTTCTCAGGAAAGAGCTGTAAATTATTGGATCATGAATGAGTTGCTTTTAAAATGCTTTAATCATCTTGATTTAAATTGCTTTTTTAAAACTACTCATCGTGAATTAAATTGCTTACAAACAACTCGCAATTCGAGTTTTTTTAACTCTTTTTGAGAAGATGCCTTTCAAATCGCGAGATTAATGAATTTCGGCTCAACTTGAGTTATTTAGTGGTTGCGGTTTATGATTATATATATATAAATATATATATAGAGTGGCGGTCAAAAGTTTCCGGCCAGCAAAAATTTTTTGGTTCATTTGTAAATATACCCATATGAAGAGGAATCTCAAAGCGATACTTATACATTTTATTGACATATTTGCTAGTAACTTACTTATAGAAGAATGTGTAAATATTAATAAATTTAATTAACAAAATTACGCATAAAAAAAACGTATGTTCTCAAAAGTTCCCGGCCACCTTCAAGTTCGTAAAAAAAGTGGTATTCTAAAACAAAACTACAGAGATCAACAACATTTACAAATACTATTTTATCGTATTACTATTTTATTAGTTTAGTAATAAGTACTGCAGCGCAGTAACGTGACATTCATACAATCAACGGTTAAAGATCGTCTATGGTACATTTTTTCCACATTTCTTGCAATTTTGGCGAAATTTCGGCTGAGTTGCAATATTTATAGTTCTGCAGACTTTTGCCAACTTCTTTCCAACGATTTTCTATTGGATTCATGTTGGGCGTTTGGGCTGACCATTTCACAAACGAAATTTTTTGTGCGAAAACTATTGCTTATCGAGGCTTGCATACATTATTTATGTCGTTATCATGTTACGAAAATAGTTGCGACAATTTTTTTCTCTAATAAGACAAAAAATGGTTTTGTAAGATACCTTATACATTGTATCATTCATATGGCTGTGGATTTCAAATAACGGACCGACACTTTTTTAAGAAAATACTCCCCACGGCATAACGTGTCCACCGCCATGCTTCATTGTAGGAATAACATAGGTCGAATCATACCTTTTGTTGTTAGGTCATCGTATGTAGTGTCTGCCATCACTACCAAAAAATTTTTAATTCGATTAATGGAAAAATAGAAATTTTGTCCAGTTTTCACTTGACCAGACCTTGTGTTCCTTGGACAATACCAGTAGAGTAAGTCGGTATTTTTTTTACCTCTAAAAATTTTTTAACACCGACTCTTCCATAAAGATCTGTATCATGTCAGCATCATAACATGGTAGACCAACTTATTTCAGCAATATTTTCATTCCGTAAATCGCAGTATATTGCAACGGAATTTTCATGCGGATTATCAATGGTTTTTCTCCTGATAATTCTGTAAACTGGAACAGTAATTTTCCGGGGTCTCCCGGACCTCCGAAAGTCCTGAAAGCCATGGCCATCTTTATATAATTTTTAAATATCGTTTACAGTCGATTTTACCGAGCGATAACTTAGCCGCAATATCGCGGAAAGATTGGCCTTTTATCGAAAAACTAATCACTCATTTATGAACAATAATTGTCGAACTTTTCAAATTTGAATTCAAACTATGCTATACACGTAGATTAATTCATAAACACAACCAAAAAGCACATTACGGATAGAAAAAAACTTAAGAATGATAAGTGGCCGGAAATTTTTGAGAACATGCGTTTTCTTTTATACTTAATTTTGTCAATTAAATTTATTGATATTTACACATTCTTCTATAAGTAAGTTCTTAACTAATTTGTCATTAAAATATATAAGTATCGCTTTGAGATTCCTCTTCACACGGGTATATTTACAAATTAACTGAAAAATTTTTGCTCGCCGGAAACTTTTGACCGCCACTGTATATATATACTTTGAAGTGCGTACTTTTTTGTACTCTAATTAAAAATAATATTGAAGAAGAGATAAACAAAAACTAAGACTAAAAGTTTCTACATTTAAAATATACACTCTTATAATATCAAATTATTTAAAAATATATAAATCTTTACTTCATGTCCAAACAAAAGAGAGCTATGTTGATGTTTTCCCTTAACATTTTTGCTGCAATACTTTTTTCTTGATTAAGAATAAAAATGCAAGAATGGAAGTTTCGATATTTAATTCGTATGTCATTTCATATGTATGTTAAAATAAAAAATAATTTTAAAAACTATAATGTCTGCCATTTATATTCAAACGAGAAATAAATATATTCCATTTTTCCCTCAAAAAGTTTCATTATTTTAGTCATTATCGAATAAAAGCAACAGTATGAAATTACCCTAATACGAAATTTTTAGTACGAAATGACTTACATATTGTTCTTTATTAATTGTAAATCATTTTAAATCCCAGTATTTTCGCTCCTAGGAATAATAGCTAAATTTGGAATTTCAAGCTTGAGCAGAAAATCTCGATTTTGTATCAGCTTTTAATATAAGTTTTTATGTTCAAATAAACTGCTTATATAATGTATGTATATCAAATAATCTACTTATATGATGATTTTTATACCTGTGTCAAGTCAGCCACAAGTTTTCTGCTCATTTTGAATGGAATGATTTTTATACATTACATTCTAAGCGGCACTTTATTTCTAAATTTTTAATGCTGGAAATATTCAAGAAAAAAAATGTTGATTTTTTAGTTATCATTCTAAAGTTTTCATTTTATATGTAACCGTATTTGCATTACATAATAGGTAATTTGTTTATATGTCTATATTTTTGCAAAATTATACATTTTATAACTAGCATTTTCAAGTCCTTGGTGGCCATTAGGATACATTACATACCACTTTAATTTAATTTGGAGTTTCATCGGACTTTTTTTAAAAAAATTTTATTTATAACTTTCGTGAATACAACGTTGAATCAATCACTGCTCTTCCCTATTTTATAATAATTTTGTTTTGAAAATATCGGTGTGACTACCACATTATAGAATCTCAATTATTTACCGAGGAATAATGCAAAATACTTTCTGTAAAAATTTCTTTTCCGTTCTTCGTGGACATGCATAAATACGAGAGGGAATCAGAAAATAAGTTTTCTCTGTGGACTGTGATCAACGTTGTGTGTGAAAGTAAAAAAAAAAAAAAAAAAAAAAAAAAAAAAAAAAAAAAAAAAAAAAAAAATAGTATGAGGCACTAAAGATTTGACACATCTTTATTTGTCAACATAAGTACCAAGTACATTAAAATAGCAAATAAAGCCTTTGTGCACAAATTTTTAAAGATAGAAAACCAACGATTATAAATGCACAAATAAAGTATGAAAATGTAGCAAATAGCTATTTCGAATCTACTATCGAGATTCTGCATCCGTGCAAAACTCAGCGAGCTAAAAAATAGCAAAGCTGAGCGAAAAATAACTGAGTTCAGTATTGCTATTTTTTAGCTCGCTGAGTTTTGCACTGATGAAAAATCTCGATAGTAGATTCGAAATAGCTGTTTGCTATCTTCTCATACTTTATTTGTGCATTTATAATCGTTGGTTTTCTATCTTTAAGTACCAAGTATGTTGAGACATTTGTCATACCGTTTGATAGGCTGAAAAACGCTCTCCAGGAAAACATCAAGGCTTTCCATACGGATAAGTCTTCTTCAGTATGCAAAGCCCTGGAATTTCTAAGGTTTTTTTTTCTAAGTTTATGAAACATTATCACAGATGTCTGAAAGTACATGGTACTTATGTTGACAAATAAAGATATGTCTTATTTTTAATGCCTTATTCTATATTTTGACTTTCACATATTTCTGACCACGGTCGACCGGAGAAATTTATTTAACCAAAATGCTTAGGGCATACATTTTTTGCAGATCTTCGTCATAATTACTCACATTTTAGTTTGTTAAAAATTTATTCGTCAATTACAATATAAATATTTTTTTCTAAAAGAAAAAATATCTTTCTATTTCAATTACAAACTTTATTAATTTTATTGCTTATTATTCAACTAATATCAATAAAATACAACGTTTAAAACACACAATAATTAAAATTCCAAACATCGTTTGCAAGTTCAAGGACTCGCGTCCTCAGTGTTAAAATGGAAAAAAAATGGAAAATGTATAAAATCAAACTCTCAGCCAGCCCCTCAACTGAAAGCAAGGCGAATATCCAAATGATTCCGCATTTGTGATTTCTCGTTAACCTCATTTGTGTTTTCGCCTTGCTTGCAGTTTGGGGGTGGGGGGGGGGGGTTGATTTTATACATTTTCCATTTTTTCCATTCTAACACGGAGGATGCGAGTCCTTGAACTTTCGAAACGTACACGTAAATTAAAAAAAAAATAATAATGACTGTGTGTTTTAAGCGTTATATTTTATTGAGTTAGTTCCATACAAGATTTTTTATTGATTATTTAGCGGATAATTATCATTAATAAATTTTTAAATATGTATTAAAAATACTCCTGATGCCGTTTTTTCTAGCATCTTGAAACACATTGTAAGTTATATTGTACGTTTTTAGAAGGATTGCACGATACTGGTGTTACTGGTATTATTAATTTAAAGTCTTTATTATTAAATCATGTAAGGCGCAAGCAGCAAATGTGGATTGAAAAAGTATAAGCACATTTTACTTTCAAATATTGAATATATTTTATATAACTCATAAAACATTCTGTAAAAAAATAATAAATGTTGCATAAATTTAAAAAAAATCTATAGGCAACATATAAGTCTCTTATGCACTTTCAACAAGTAATCACAATATTACAAAGTACAGCATACATTTTACTTTTTTTATATTTTCGTTAGCACTTTATCATAATCCTTAATTATAAGTTTAAAAATCATGGATGAAAATCGCCACTCCCTACCGATTATCTTGACATTTTTTGAAGAATGTCCCTATTGTTAATTAGAGGCAATCCATTATCATAACTAGCTTAATTATCCTTGCGTTGTTATTGCGTCAAATTTTCTTTTTACGACTTTCTAAAAAGAGATAATGATATTTCTAAAATTGTACTCATCTGTTCGGAATTATTTTGTATCTTAAAATACTGTATGTTTTTTTTTAATTCACACACCTTTTCATAATCAATTGTAACATAAATTGTAATTATTTTTCAATGAGATATTTAGTGAAATATACAGGGTGTACATAAAGGAGTATCCCAAATCTTTACCATAAAAGAGCAACTTTGTTGTTCATAGGAAATCAACAATAGCAGTTGAAATTTTAAAGGGAAACGTATTTTTTTAATAACACTGTAATATATGTGGTGGTACAATAATGAGCTTTGTTTAATAAAATTACATTTTTTGTTAAATGAATTTTTTGTGGTCCCTACTTCTTTTACAAATATGATTATTTGCTTCGATTTCGTTTCCATATTCATTAAAATTTACTACATAAAACTGTGCATGGATTTTTAGATGTATGGGATTTTACATTCAATGTGTTTTTTTCTCTCGTATATATTAAAAATTGAAGGTAATTCAGCAAAATCTCAATTTAAGTATTTTAAGAAATAATAATAACTATAAATTTGAATGTTAAATTCATGCACAGAAATATTACATACCCCATGGAGGAGAGATAAGAAAAAATCAAACCTTCATCTAAATAAGGGGAAAATCGGTAGAATTTTTCAAACAAGCAAGTTATAAAAATATAAGGAGGTAGAAAAATCAGTTTAAAGTTTTCCTTTGTATGGATAATTCTACTGGATCTCTTAAGAAAGTGTACAACATATAATTGTCGTATAGCTATAAATGACGTGTCAAAATATTTACAATTAAAGAAGCTTTTAGTTAATATTATAAAACGGTAATCGATATTTTGAACAATTTCAAGGTACTGTGTCCTTATGAATTCAATATATAAATGTTCAATGTGTGCCCTTTCGAAACATGAACGACGTCGAGGCGGTACGATAATTTATCTCGCACTTTTCTCAGTTCTGTTGTAGTATACAACTGTTTTGTGTAAATCAGATGTTTGTTCCACCGTCACCAATTGACGTTGTGAACATAAGACAGGAGTATTTGAAGCCATTCAAATAGAGACACGAGAGATGATGAAAAAAGCATGGTGTGATTTATCATATCTTCTTGATATTGTTAGAGTTAGATATTGCTAGAGGAGCTATAACTGTAATTCAAGAAATAGTCTCTGTAAAAATCATCGTAAAATTAAAAAAAACAAAGCACAACGTGTTCTGAGCTGTAAAACAATACAACTGGTCAATTATGGACACGTGTCTGCTTCAGCTGATGATGAACTGTATTGTTTTAGCTAAAATAAAAAACAGAGCAAGTCGCGTTTTGAGCAAAACTGTTAAAAATCGTGTTCTAGTTTGAACCAAATTTTGCTGCTCTGTAGCAAAGCAGAGCTGCCTCTGTAAGATGGTGAAATCTTGAACCAATATTGAGAGCTCCTGTTGAATCATAGTTCCAATAGTTGGAACGAGGTTGAAATAGGAACCTCCAAATATTGGTACGATATTTTACCATCTTATGGTGGCAACTACTGAGCATCAAAATTTGATTCAAACTAGAGCAATATTTTGAACAGTGTATAAAACAGTACAGCTCGTCACTTACACACATATATCTGCTTCAGCTGAAGACGAGCTGTATGGTTTTAGCTCGAAACGCGTCCTTCAGTGTTGTTTATTTTATGGTGATTTTTTTCAAAGTCTATTATTTTAATTATTGATTATTGCCAGTGTATTCAGTGTTTTTTCGAACTTATAACTTTCTGATTTTGAACAAAGAACAGGATTGTACTTTTTTTTTCTTTTTAATAGCCTAGGAATATAATTTATGTACACTCTGTGTTTACAGAAATGATAAGATTGTATGTAAAAAAGTATTTGGTGCAGCATTTTTATTAGTCTTTAGTATCACCTATTCAACCATAGTTATATTTTCTATTTAATGATTACATAAACAATAATCATAAGATCTATTATGAATTCTAATAAATGTACACATGGAGACAAAAATTAAATTTAACGAGTGACACTGTAAGTTTTTTCCAGATAAGATTTTAATTATCTTTTAAAGATATGGGTGGCGTATTGAGAAATCCACTCAATGCAAATTAGTTGCTAATCCCATAATATATATGGGATTAATTATAATTAATTTAATCTGATTATATTAATTTGATGTTTCTTTTTCTATTTCGTTAATGGGTCGTTGAATTGAATCATGATAAACAATGCGTTTATTCTTCTAGTACGATAATTATCTCCGCCTTTCTCAACATTTTTCAGAATGCTTTTACATCGAAATTTGTGTGTACTATGATTCTTAGGGTAATAGCTATAGTTTTTCTTCAAGGTTTATATTAACATCTACTACTTCTGATTTTTTTCATAGACTTAGTTTCAGTAGATTCTGAAATAGATGGGGAATACAATTTTGGACTACATTTTTGACGATATTTCTGAAAATACAATACCTAAAAATTAAAAAATATATATTTTTTTGAGTTCAGCGTTATGAAACATTTCATATGATATTTTGCATGATATACAAAGAGTTTTTTCAAGTAACTGTTTAACCTTTGTGCATTTTTCTTTAATAGGTTTGTGAATGTTTTATAATATGTAAATATATGTAACAACAGACTTTATTACATCCTTCAGTTTGAATATTCCACGTGCTCATTTTACGAATAAAATGGCTGTGCCAGACAGACAGAAACAGGTGAAATCCTATTAATGTCTACTTTTTTTTTTTTTACTACGAAAAACCCGAAATAATATTAAAGTGAAAAGCTAAAGGCATATTTTAACACCTGGGAGTACTAAAATTTTGTTCCTCTGAAGTGGATCTTAAATCGAAGTAGGAAGATTGATTGTACGCAAGATATTTCAAAACCGCATAAAAGTCTAAAAAGAGTTGGGGAAAAGAGAAATAATTTCAAATTGATAAAAAATAAATTTCTTTTTAAAGCGTTTTCACGGGATATCCTTCACGATATACGAATAATTTTTTTTCAAGTAACTATTTAACCTTTGTACATTTTTCTTTAATAAGTTCGTGAATGTTTTATAATTTGTAAATATATGTGACAATAGACATTATTACTTACCGCAGTTTGAACATTCGACGTAGTAAATTTTACGAATAAAATGGCTCTGCCAGACAGGCAGAAACAAGAGTAATCGTATAACGTCACTGTTTTTTATTTTTTAACTACGGAAAACCCTAAATAGTATTAAAGTGAAACTGTAACATTGTAGCATTATTTAAAAACCCGTTCTCCTAGTAACTCTGAGCTAGTATTTTATTTTACAATCGAATATAATGGTGATAGCATATTTTATCCCCAGAGAGTACTAAAATTTTGTTCCTCTGAAGTGGAGCTTAAATCCAAGTAAAAAGATTTATTGTACGCAAGATATTTCAACACCGCATAAAAGTCTAAAAAGATTTGGGGAAAAAGAGAATTAATTTCAAATTCATAAAAAAAAATAAGTTTCTTTTTAAAACGTTTTCAAATGTTATCCTGCACGATATAGGAAGATATTTTTTTCAAGTAGCATTTTAACCTTTGTACATTTCTCTTTAACAGGTTTGTGAATGTTTTAGAACCTGCAAATATATGTAACAACATACTTTATTACTTCCTCCAGTTTGAACATTCCACGTACTCATTTTACGAATAAAATGACTGTGCCAGACAGACAGAAACAGGAGAAATCTTATAATGTCACCTTTTTCTTATTTTTTAACCACGGAAAACCCTAAATAATATTAAAGTGAAAATGAAACATTGTAGTATTATTTTAAAAACCGCTCTCCAAGTAACTCTGAGTTAATATCCAGTATTTTATTTTACAATCGAATATAAAGCTGAAGGCATATTTTAACACCTGGGAGTACTAAAATTTTATTCCTCTGAAGTGGATCTTAAATTGAATTAGGACGATTGATTGTACGCTAGATATTTGAACACCGCATAAAAGTCTAAAGAGAGTTGTTAAAAAAAGAATTCGTTTTAAATTAATAAAAAATAAGTCTCTATTTGAAACTTATTTCTCCTTTTAAATTTAATTTGAAAGCTTAAAAAAATAAGGAATCAATTAGAAAAGCTTCAGAAAAAACTATATTTGTCGGCATGCTATTATTAAATTCGAAAACCTGTACTGTCCTACATAAACATAAAGTTTTTACCTCGCTTTTATTAACTTCAACTGTATGTTTGTGAGTTTGTGAGTTTGTAACTCTCCTTATTTTATGTATGTTCACCGATTACTCCGAAACCATGCAACCGATTAACTTGGTTTTGGTGTTAAATGAAAGACGATGCTCTCGAATTGGTACCATTTCAGTTTCATCGAAATTGGTTCAGTACTTTTTTAGTAATTAGGCAAAAACTAATAAAATTAGTGATTTTTCGCTAATTAAAAGTGTTGAATACGTTCACTGAATGGAGTGTAGACAGCATAGCCGAGAGGTCTAAGGCGCCGGATTGAAGCTCTGTTTTTCGACAGCGGTTGTGGGTTCGAACCCCACTCCTGACATTATTTACATTTCAAAAAAAATTCCGTATTACAACTTTTATTTTTAACCGGCTTCAGAAAAGGAAGAGGAAGTTTTCAATTCGACGCGTATGTATTTTTTTCTATGTATGTTCACCAATTACTCTGAAACTATCCAACCGATTAATTTGGTTTATGTATTAAATATAAATATAGTTTAAAAAAACTAAAAAACACGCTTTTTAAGTATATCAAACTAAAAAGTGAAAAATGATTCGTACTATAAGCTGAAAACGAAAATAGATGAAAAATACTATATTACTATAAAATCATTGTTATTATAGAAATTAATTGATAAGCAATAAATAAATTTATCGTGGAAAAAAAGCGTGGGGTGCTTCTTAAGAACTGATAGATGGAGCATGGTAGATGGAGCACCCCAAGCTTTTCTTTTCACGATAATTGTATTTATTGCTTATCAATTGATTTTTATAATAACAATGATTTTATAGTAATATAGTATTTTTCATCTATTTTCGTTTTCAGCTTATAGTACGAATTATTTTGGACTTCTTTTACTCCTAAATTTTGTTGCCAAAACTGTATTCAAGCAAGTACACTTTGTTTGTTTAGTTAATAAAAGATTTTTGATACAACTAATTTGTAACTGTAAATTTATCTTTATTGATTTTCAGATATTTTCCTATTAACTAAGGAATATATTTTAGTATGTAAAAAGAGCTTTTCATCTTCTATTTTGAATTTATGTTGTAAAACAAATATAACAGACAAGAGATTAAATTCGTGTTCCAATATCCTCTTTTAAGAATGGACTTTTGATAACCGTTTTTTAAAGAATAGTACTGTAGAAAATAATAGTTCACAAAGCATAGCGCTATTGTAAATTTTTTTGCGAATAGCTGCTTCAAATAAATCAGGGTAAATCGACATTTCAATTTTACATTCAGGAATAAAAGTGGATGCACATTTCATCATATTGAGTTTTTAAAGTTTTTAATTTCTCCCTACGGATCTTCATTCCAATTGATACTATGCAATAAATTTCAGCACACAAGAAAAATGAGAAGAGAGTTCTATAAAATATAGTTTGTTTCCTCTACATAAAAAAGCGTTTTCCTTGGAAATATATTTTGTATTTATCCCGAAAATTACATTTATATACTAATACATTTCTTATCCAAAATACAGAATAGAAAATAATTTTACAAATTCCAATATACAAAATTTAAATACAGGATGAACATAAAAAATGTCCCAGTTAGAAATTTTAATAGTAACAAGTGTAGACACTGTAGAGTATTGGGTCAAGGATCAAATGAAAAGCCAACTGAAAAAAAATTAAATAAGCGCATGCGTATAATATAAAACATCACTTTAAAATATTAATTTATTTTTAAATGCTTTAAGTGATCTATTAAAAATAACGTAAATACCTTTAATTTTTTTTTTTTTTGTGTTTGAAAAAGTTGCCGTAAGAGCAATGAAACATGCAAAACTATAAGGTATTTGTATTATTTTTAATAGATCACTTAAAGCATTTAAAAATAAATTGATAAGCTCATGCGTGATTAATGCTTTGTTATTTGCGAGCTTGCAGAGTCCCATAAATAAAATGGCGACTCCTGAGCATGTAATGTTTTGAGGTCTGTAGATTGTTAAGAGTGACTTCGTAACTATAGTTCGACGTGTGTTATTTAAAAAGTTTTCTGGGATCTCGAATGTGGCAGAAAATATCCGTTTATGATGGGGATAATTCGAAACGATCATATGGGGCTGTAAAGGGAAAACCATTTCTACAATCAAAAGTTCTGCTACTATATAATCAGGCGGCCTACTCAACGGCCTGAGTTGAGACACAGATTTGAAGAATCTATTTCATCCATTACACCAGACTTAATAACCGAAATGTGAGAAAAATTGGACTTTATATTTAATGTGTACTTTATAACAAAAAGTATATATATTAAACATTTGTATTGAAAACTAGGTTAGCTTACTTTCAATTTCTTGTATGATTTGTTAAAGTAGTTTAAACTAAACTGTTATGACATATCACTGAAACTGAGATATTCTTTTACAGACCATTTCTTAAAAATAAAAATGTATTGCATTTATTCATAGCTAACTTAACACATTCGCTGCCGATTACGCGCAAGCGTTAAGGGGACACTCACGCGCCTGCACGTGATGTGAGGTGATGTCTCAACAGCCAGTCACGCGCTGGCGCGGGAAAATATTTCACTGATTCTTTGTTATAAAAAGTAAATCCTTTTCTGGGAAAAACCCACTTCTACATTGCGGCATCAACTATCATCACATCTTCACGTAAGCGGCAGCGAACGTGCTAAAAAAGCACAAGTAAGAAATATCAAGTGAAACGTTGCAAATGAGGTGCGTTCCTACTATAACAAAGTTTTAAAAATATTCAAATTCTAATGTAATAATATACAGCACTTCGGATATAATACAGTAACCGACATTTTTTTTTATTTTGTAAATACTATCTATTTCTTATTATACAGGAAGTAATTTGTAGTAAACTTCAGAAACGCATAACATTTTCGTAAAGTTAAAATAGTTAAATTAACTAAAACGTGCCGCAGATAATATTTTCTTGTATATTATTATGTAATGGAATACTTTTGTTCGGTCCGGTAAATAAAAAAAAAAAAAGACTTTGCATCACAAACTGTGCCGAATTCATATTTTTGTATATATATCTTAGATACATATCAATTTTATTATGTTCGAGAAAGTGTAACATCACTTAAAAAAGCATTTGAAACTATTTTTCTCCATTGCCCGTAAAGTAGCGAAATACTTTTTACAGTCCCTGTAAGTGAACAATACATCCGATTTTCATAAAATTTTAATGACATGACAAAATTATGTAAAAATTGTGTATTTTAAATTTCAAAAGATTCAATGTGGTAATTTTGCGTTGTTATATTCTAACAGAAAAATAGACGGACGGACGGACTGGTTGATGACTATAGGTGCAATGTATTTACGTATTTACGAACGCACATAAAAAGTGTTATAAATGCTTAGAAAATTAATAAAGCTTATACATATTTAAACATATACTCATGATAAAAGTTTTTTTTAAATATTGTATTGTAGGAAATTTAAAAATTGTAATGTATATTTTAGAACCGATTCTTCAAACAAGACAGGGTAAATGTACTATTATATTTTACTTTACAATCAGAAATAAAACTGAAAGCATATTTTATCATCTGGATCTTATAAAGCTGTGTCTGCCTGATTTGGATGTATATTCGCAACAGGAAGTTTGATAGTACGCATGAAATTTCAGCACCACAGAAAAATATAAAATATTAAAATATATATAATAAAAAAATGGGTCTCTTCCACTAGGTAGCAAAATGCGTTTTTGTTAAAAATATTATTAGTATTTATCCAGAAAATGTCATTTAGATATACAAAAAAATTGTATTGCTCTCATGCAAAATATGGAATAAAAAAGGCAAATTTTCTGATTGCATAGAATGTAAATTTAAATTATAAATTATGTTAAATCGTAAAATAATGTTAAATTTAAAAATTTTGTTAAAACAATTTAGAAAACTAATTAAACTTTAAAAGACAAAATTTTATGTGCAATTAAAGAAGAAATTTTTCTTTGAATCGATAAAAATACACTAAGTCGACAATTAAACTTTATAATAAAAGAAATTCTAAGATTATTGCAGAGAAAAGAAGTGTAGTAGTTTTTCAAAAAAATTGTATGTTCTTTTTTAATATAATATTTCGAGAGGAGAGGAGTTGTATGAAACATGTTAACATAATAACAAGTTTATTTTTTTTTAAAGTTCCTTTCTCAAAATAAAATTACTGAACAAAAAATAAAAATCAAACTCTGATAAAAACAAACTGAGTTCCGAGGAACGAAAAAAAGGTGTTTCTAAATTATAAAACAAATACAGCTCGGTAAAAACATAAGTTCAAATGAAAATTTATAAGAAGTTATACACTTTTTAACAAAAGAATGACGACTTTAAATTTAATTATACTGTACTATTTTGTCTTAGTAAAAATAATTATTTCTAAGACATGATGTTTTTCACTGAAACCAATTTTATTAATAAAAATGATTAAAATTTCAAATAATTAAGATACCTCTGAAACGTATTAACTAATAACTTGAAGTATACTCTTAGAATTTTATTTTAACAACAGGCTTGGATAATAATTTATTGTAGTACATCTGAATAAATATGCACATATATTGTATGCATTTAAAGCATGTTTTGTTTATTTGCAATTCAATAGGAATCAAAATTAGCTGGAGGGTCACAAATTATTTAATCTTCGATTGTTCACGAATTATAGTCTTTTTTCATATGGGAATAACTTTAGTGATTATTATATGTATTTGTCATCATGAATTCTGTTCATGCTGAGGACGCTACTCCTTTTCGAAGTCACTTTGCTTCGTAAGAAAATATGACTACCATGTAATTCAGATAGAAAACAATCGATCAGTGTTTCCTCTTTTTTTACAAAAGCATCGGGCCTTTGAAACAACAATCTCGATTCTTTAAATTTACGGTGATTTTCAGGTACTTGTATATCACAGAAGATTGTTACGAGAAAGCGATTGATTATAATGAAATATGTACGTTTTTTTACAGAAAATTGAAGAACATTGTTCGATTCGCCCGCTTACAAATATTAATTTCTGCAAATTTCATGCATTTATTCATTAAACACAAACGTGTCCATCAAATTTGTTTGTTAAAGGAGGAAAAAATATGAGAATCTTTTTAAGTATGAAGTATTTTTTTTTATTTTATCTGGATTTCGATAAGATTGAATTTAAAATTTTCATTTAAAACTTATATCTGTGTAAGAATTTTTAATAAATGAGGTATCACTTTTGAAACAATTTTTAAATACCATACAGTTTTTTTTAAGTATATTTTTGGTATCGGGCTTGGACGAGTTCGGACGTAAAATCGTCTGGCTCAAGCGGAAGAGGGCCTCAAAAAACGAGCCCGAACTCATCTCAACCATAGAAGCAGTTTCAACTTAAATTTATTTGAGCAAGTTGATATAAAAGCTCCTGTTTATATGTACCATTGAGTATGCATATGGGTTCTTAATGTACACATACAAAACGGAGAAAGCCATAACTCTTAATTTGACAAAATGTTCCTCAAAATTTAAGGTTTTATAAAAAATTAAGTCACATTTGGTTCCTAAATTTGCTCATATTTGAAAATATTTCTGTTTGTAAGTATTAATTATAAAGAAAGACTTAGCTCTTATTGTAAGTATTAATTATAAAGTAATACCCAGCTAAAGATGTAGGTTATGTGTATAATGTAATTTTTGTGCAGACATTAAAAATTAAACCATTGCAAAGAACTGGTATTTGCTTACAATGAAGGTTCTATTGTATTTTATATACAATTTAAAAATAATTTATATCCGTTTATACTAAGTTATTTTTTGAATCAATTGTTAATTTTAAATAATTAAATTGTATCACTGTTGTAATGTCAATAAATAATTAATTTTACCTTATTTTAAATTTAATTAAAATTACTTTTAACAACACGCTATATATTTAGTCTTTTTAATTAAGTTTAACTGTGCATTGTTAATTAATATTTTTGAAATGCTACCCCTTAAATATTTGAGTAGGTGAAAACAATGAAAAATTTGTCATCTAGCGCCCAAATTTATCCTTCTTTATAGATTTGGATTTTCTATAAGTTATAAACGTAAAAGATTAAAGTATCAAGTAATTTATTGTATATGATTTAAAGAGAAGAACAAATACATAAATAAAAATGCCAAAGGTATAAATTCAATTGAAAAAAGTTTGCAAATAATGTGATTTTCCTAAGAAAAAAAACAATATCTTACAAATTTAATCATTACAAGTACATTACAAATTATCCAGCTTTTGTTTTATCATTTTTGGAATCACATTAATTGATCCCAAGGAAGTAATAAAACTTTGAATATGAAATAAAACTAAAACCTTGTTCGAACAATCTCAGTTTTCAGGTATTAATTTCTGTTATCCATCCTAAATTAAAGATAACAACTAATTCTTAGCTATTAAATGATGATAAAAGTTCCCTTGGTATTTTATGAAATTGTTAAAGTGAAAAATACAATTATAACTTATTAGTAAATAAGCTTTAATTCGGATATCTCAAGTAAAAAAGGTAATCTGCGAAAAATCTGTTTAGCGCTGCAATACTTTTTATTAGTTTAATTATTATTCTGTTTATAAGCTAAAGGATTAAGAATAAAACTTTACAGCTAATCTTTTTATATTTTGTTTTGTTTTGAAGGAAAATTTTCTAACTGCATTTCAAAGTTCTTAATATATACCGCTTTTGATTTAAAAATATTAGTTCCATTATATTAAATAAAATCGATAATACAAATCAAAAGGGAAAAGCTTTACGTTGTTAGCTGAATATTTAGTACTATCAAACTGGCACATTTAGATGAAAAAATTATAATAGTGTTGCAAATTATTCTTTAAATCTTAAATACATAATATCCGGAAACATTAAATTTGTTAATCACCTTGTTTTAAACACCTGCTCATCAATTAAAAATAAATTATTCTTCGAGGAAACATAATATGAGTTTTATTTTATATGGATACTTAAAGTATGTTTGTTATAATTAAATTTATTTAATTTTAATAACAATATAAATTTTGAACAATATCCTTAATATTCTTTTATCTTGTAATACTTTTACAAACTCGCAGAGTGGGTGATAGGGTTATTACAAGGTTTGTTAAAGATATTTGTTAATTGCAGAAATATGATGTAAAAAGGCTGAATTTTTTTTAGAAAATATTTTAGTTTCTTACCTTTATCTACAAATATGTAAAATTCAATGCTCAAATTTATTTACATGAGAAACAAACTTTCATAAAAAGAATATAAGGGCTTTAAACTGATATGCGATGTGTACGGGGCATTTTAAACTGTTGATCTGTCACATTTTTAAGAGTCTTAGAGCGCCCAAAATTTATTGAAATTAAGAACAATTTTAAAGTTTTCAAATTTTAAAAATGGTTTTCATCCATGTCATGATACGTAGTATGTTCTGTAACGCGTGGACACAGAGTTGAATGTCATGGGCTTTTCCATTTTACGCTATACAGGGTGAACATAAAGTCCCAGCCCATTTTTCAGAAACAATTAATGAATGGATTTTATATTACATGTGAATGATACTCTGTGGATATGCTAACAACAGGAGAACGAATTGCGGTTGTAGCGGCACGTTTGTGTGGTCAGACATTCGAGGAGGTCAGGGAGACATTTCGTAGAAAATTTGGAAGAGAGGCTCCAACACAAGGAAATATCCGAAAAAGGGTGAACAAATTTTTGGGTATCTGATCTGTGCTCGATGAGAAACATACAGGTCGACCATCGATGTCAGCTGAAACAGTAGCGAATATCCGTGAAGCCACTGAGCGTAGTTCTGATGCATCAACTCGCCGCCTCAGTCGTGAACTTGTGATACCTCAATCGTCAGTGTGGAACTTGTTTCGAACTTGATGGACATCACGTTAAAAAGTACTAATATGCTGTATAATACTACTGAAGTATAAAATTCATGAATAAATTATTTCTACAAAATGGGCAGGGTCTTTATGTTCACCCTGTATATAAAATAAGAGTTGGTTAATGTAGAGAAAGAACAGATGAAAAAACATCTGTGTGAAATAAGATTAAAAAGAGTAAGAACTAATAGCTTTCATAAAAACTTCCAAATCGTGAAAGGTTTTTGAATTTTTGATTAAGAATTTTTTTAAATAAAATTTTTAGTCATTTCTATCAAAAATTTTTTTCTTTATACCAGTCAATAGAAATTTCCCAAATAAAAATATCGAGACTTTAATTTTTATACAGACATAATATGTATCACCCCCGGGATTCATCGATTAGCATAAATACATAAAGCTTATTTTCATTTTTTCTCCAAGCACTTGATTCGTAAAGAAAAATTTTTATTGTCGAAATTTCATCACTAAGCCGCGATGCATTTTTTTGGTAATGTATTTATAAAAACTTTCGTAAAATTTGTTTCTTCTAATAAAATTTCTTTTCAAGTCTTATTTTATTTGCATTATAATAAAAAAGACTTCGTAAAAGCATATTTTTTAAACTGAAAGATATTCCCAAGCTGAATTTTAGCTATAAACACTTAGTTTTTTCGAATTATAGTTAGAAAAATGTATATAATATATAGTAAAAATATTTTTTTCTTTCAGAAATAATTATTTTATTTTGCAATAGTGTCCAGTATGATTAATTAAACACAACAACAACGATGTATATTTTTATTAGTAGTAGAAAGAGGAATTTTTATTAAGAAAGACACATAGCACATAGTCATATAATTCATCCATGAAATTCAATTTATCTTCATAAATATTCAAAAAAAAATCTTTATAAAAAGAAAATAAATTTAGTATTTTTCCCGATTTTTTTATTCTTCCATTAGATTATAATAACGACGTTTTTTTTTTATATATTTTAATTAATTAAAAGATCCTTCTGGGAAAATATAATTCTTTTTTCTTAATTAAAATATTTCAAATGTGTGTTTTGAAATTTATAACTGAATATTTTTTTAAACTTGTAGTTATATTTTAACTACTTTTTTTCGTTTAGTTAAAACAGCAGATCATTGCTGACGTTTTTTCTTACTTATCTTTCCATTAATTATAATATGAGGATAAATTAAAATAACAATCTTTTGAAAATTAACTAAATATTTTCATATATGATAATTTTATTCATAAAAGAATATTTCTTTTACACTTACTATGTTTAAAGCATAAGGAATGAACTAGCGTTACATTATATACAAATATAATTGAAATATATAGAATGAGATAAAAAACTCTTGCATATATTTTAATATTTGGAAAAAAATTAACAGTGAATCCAGGGATGCTGAAGACATTTTTCATAATATAACACTGATAGTAGCCTATACAACATAAAGGAGAATACTAACAATAAAATTTAACAAGTCCGTGTATTTTCAAGAAAAAAGTTATGTACAGTCCAGTTATTCCGAACATGGTTCAGAAAAAATAACAATTTTATAACTTAAACTAGTCGTTGGGGGCCACCGTAACACTTACCCATCATAGATATGCATAATATAAAATATGAAAATAAAACATGTGTAAACTATTTATAAAATGCATTGCAATTCCAAAACAAAACTTAAACATGCATTTTAATACTTTAATATACATAGCTCTATATATATGCTCTATAATGAATTGCTGATGAACCCATTTCGACAAATTATACAAAACGCCAAAATACTCAAGTAAGTACCAGATTGCTTAAAAGAAACATCCTTATAACTCCAAAAATAATAATCATATTAACTAACGGTTTACTGCGTCGAATTAAACGTCTTATTTGCAATTAAAATATATCTTTGTATTGAAATTTGAATGAAATACAGGGTCATGAAAAATCGAAGAATGTGAAAAACAGGATTACAGATATCTCGGCAACTAATAATCCGATCGACTTCGTTCTTTATACAAAATTTGTGTTATTTTATTGCCTTTTATGTCCACTCCTTAAAATAAAAAAATTCGAAAATTTTTATATACCTTTCATCAGAACGAATTTTTCGAGAGTCCGAAAAAAATAGTTCCGGATAATCGAGGTTACTGATATTAAATAGGCTTCGTCCCATTCTTACATACTAAGTACATACAAAATATCAAGTCTCTATCTAAATTTGTTCGGGAGATAGAGCGGTTACAGATAGACAGACAGACAGACAGACACACAGACACACAGACGGACGGACGGCAAAAATTTTTTTCTAAAAACATGTTTTTTGGAATCTCCACTATCTGAAACGTGTAAATCAGTCAAAAAAAAATTTCCGATTTTCAAAACGATTGCAAGACTTACCCTAAACTACGTATGATGGGTAAGTAAAAACAGAAAAAAAATAAAAAGACGTTAATGAAAAAACGATATTTATTGATATTTATTAAATAAAAACATACATGCAGATACAGCCTAATATTCATAAAACGCCTGAACCCAAATTTGAATGAAAGCTGATTATTTACATTACATTTCGACTTCATTTATAATTTTGTAGCATCATTTTTAATTAGTGCTAAACCAAATAACTAATTTACACACAAGGAGTAAAATCAGTGATTTTTTTTCTGGCGAAGATCACAGAATCTGCACAGTAACTTGATTTTCGTCATCGTTAACTCAGACATATATGTGGAGGAAAAACGTACTTATTGTTATGATACTAGTTGTAGTTGTTATTTGCAGAGTCTGTTATATACTAACAGTGAATTTTAAATTAAGTTATTAGAAATAACTCAACCTGTTCACAGCGAGTCAACGAACACATCACAGTGATTACACTAGCAAATGTCACAGCTCTTAATTTCATTTTAACAAATCAATGCGTTGATTCTTATTTGTGAAATTCGCATATTCCAAATTCCCGCTGAAACGAACGGTGTGTGGTCCCAATTAGATCGGTATAGAAAGACTCTACAGTATCGCCAAGCTTAAGCACGCCTGTATTGACGTGTTTATTAACATTTGAAATTTATTTTTATGTACTTTTTACACTATAAAAAATACAAGTGTTTCATAATCTACGATAAGGTAAGTAATTACAAACGAAAATATATAATATCGTATTCAGTGTCACCTAAGTTACCTAAAACATTAGAAACATGTGAAAAGAATTCATTGAAATTTAAAGAAAATATTATTTAAAAAAATATTAACTGCTCGTAATTTTAGGAAATGTATCTTAATAGTTTTTACAATCTAATAATCAGTACCCTGCATCCGGAAAAAAGGGTTTTTTTGGATTTATCAATTCTGAAGTAACCATTTTTTGTTGCATAAATATATTTTTCCATACAATTGTAACAAAGTAATGTTAATTTTATTATTAAAGCTGATGCTTTTAATTCAGCACTTTTCTCTGTTAAATATGCTTTCTTAATATTAGAATGCTTACTTGAGAATTGATAGCATCTGAAAAAAAGATGTTCCAATTTCAAAAAATTGCACAGTAAAAGCTACTCAGAAACTTCTCTGATAATGTCAGGTATCATAAAAAAATTTCTTTAAATTTTTAAAATAAAATTTTTTTGAGATTTCTAAAGGTTTTCTTAAATGTTTTTTTTTCGGTGACTGGTGAAGTTTATTGTATATTTTAGTTATTAATTACAGTGCATTTTTTGTAGAATAAGAATCATCCTTCTTTTTTACAGTGTAAAAAAATAGACATGTGTAGCTATTCATTCATAATTTTTTTCTTTAAATGACCAGAAAAAAAATTAATCAGTTATCATTATTACTATTCCACAGACTTGAAACATCACAAGATTCTTTTTTAAACATACAAAAGGTTTTGAGACCAATATATAATTAAATCTAAAGTAAACAAATACACTTTCAAAAGCACATGAGATTAAATCGAAAACTGAAATTAAATAAATGCTTTATTTAAAGCTTCTCAAGCTTTTTCTTTCTCTTTTGACACCTGTAACTGATCTGGAAAAATATCCGTTTCTGAATGTTTTGTGAATATATTTTTGAAATAAGAATTATAATTTTTATTTTAAAGAATTTTTTTTCGTTTTAGATTGGCTAAATTTAGAAGAAATTGTACAACTTTGCACTGAAAATTACTATCAGAGGTAATGTTTAAAAGATAAAAAAGACCGTACAATCAAGGATGTCACAAAATAATGAGAAGAGCATTGCTATACGTACATTCAGCTTTATTTTACCATAACAAATTACATTTTATGTTTCGAAATGTACATTTCATGTGTTAAATTTCTATTTCTTAAAAACCTTTCTTGTTCGAAATTATAATTGTTTAAAGTTTTATTTTAACTATTAAAAAAGATTTTCACTTTACTCAATTGCTTTCATAATATATTCAAATTTCAACATTTAGAGATATTTTATCATTATATGCATAAAAATAAAATATTATTCGCATTAGAAATTTTTAAAATAGTTAAGAGATAGTTAATAGAAATTTTAAATTATTCCGTTTGGAACATTGTATTTTTTAATTAAAGATTTGTTTCATGAATACTAACTATAAAATACTTTGAAGTGCTGCACGCTTCATTTTTCCCGTCGTTGTTATAGAATTTCGCAACCTTTCGAAAAACTTTATTGTTTAATTAATAAATCCAAATTGGTAAACTTATAAGTATAAATTCTTATTTTTAAAAGTAGAACATAGATGCTAGCATCATTAAGTGTAATTTCCAAATTATTACAATTGGAATATATTTGTTTATTTAAAATCAAAATATTCAATAACTGCTTTTCAGACAATTGTTATGGTATACGTTTGAATATAAGAAATAACGTGTTTAATTACACGATTTAATTTTAACTAAAAACATAAACTGTCATGTGCCCAATTTTCTCGCACTAAATGAATTTCGTACAATAAATGTAATAATAATTGTTTCTATTAATAAATATACCGTTGCTAAAAAAATAATTAGACTTTAAAAGTATAAATGTAACTACTAAAAAAGTTCAAAGATATATTTAATTTAAATTATATCAAATGCTATTCTCTATAACTCTTTTCTTTAATCTTATCCTAATCTGTTTTTGATGAAGTTAACTCAATAATAACAACAACAGTGGTGCATATTTAAACTTCATTTGGCCTTTCATAATATTAAATACAGCGTAGTAATAATCTTTTCTTTTTGCAGTGTAGGTAAAACAAAACCCTTCTTTAAGGTTTACACTTGGAATTGTGCTTCGCGTGCTTCTAAAGGATATCACAAAGTATCATAGTAGTCGCAAAGAAGGTCCATAGTATTTAAGACAATAGTTAATTAATTAAAATAGTCGGTTTTTAACAATTTGACGTTTATTGTTTTTATGCTCCTACATTGCATTGCACATACATATCCTTAAAAACAGTTAAAGGCTGTGGATAGTTAACGTTATCATTTTAGAGGGTGGATGGGTGTCTGGCAGATGACATTGAAATATATTTCTAGGGGAAAATTGGAGTTGTATTTTGATATCGTTATCATTTCTGATGCAACCATAATTTTTTTTTTCTTTATTTGCAACTTGTTCTTTTACACGAAAAGTACTCTGTTATGTATCTATTATATATTTTTTACTCTGTTATTTATTTTTATGGAAATACAAATTTATCACTAAATCATTATGTGATTTTTATATTATTTAATTCCAAAATATATAATACTGCACCATTTGGCAATAATATTTTTCTCTCATATGCACTTGTATATATAAATTGCAGTTCGGTAAAAGAACTACGAATTATGTATTTAAAATAATACTTGTTTATAAATAAATATGATAAAGAATGCTGCCCATATGTTTTGTGGTTTTGTTTCCCCCCCCCCCCCCCGGGAGACGGGACAAGTTCAAGCAGACATATTTACTGTTGAATGCTTTATGTAGCAAAAAGCTATTATTGAGCAGTAAATAAAATAGTAAATAAAATAGTAGCTATTTTTTTAAGTATAATTTATATAAAACCATATACAAAGTGACATTTTATTAATTTCTCCTGATTTGAATCAATAAAGTTCGCAAAAATTAAATTTACAACAATATATGTATATCACTCAAAAAAAAAATCACACATTGGTAACGATATCACAAACGACGGGGCATGGGGTTCGAAGCATGATAACGTTAAATATGCACAACTACTAATCTAACTTTAAAATTGAACTTTGAACATGTGCATTCCCCATAATTAGAAAATTATCTAACTAGTCAACACGTACACATGATAGTAAAGTTAGACATGTACAACAAACGACATTTTTTTCAAAAACAATATTAGATCTCAATGAATATGCGTGCTACAATTGCATAAATGTAACGAAATTTTTTATAGGAGTCATGCAATAGAACTGCAAAAAAAAAAAAAATTCGATTTTTTTATGAAACGGAATGTACACATACGTTAACTTTTTTTTATTATTGTCACCGGCTGATTTCCCGTGTGACAAAATCATCACTACAATATTTCTGGCAATCTACTTTTCTTTAAATTTCAAAAATATTTCTTAGGTTAATTTTCTAGGTTTTTGACAAAAAGTCAAACACAACATTGTCTGGAAAGTATTTTTTATCTAATTTTTTCTTTTTGCAGTTTTTAATATGTAGTAATATTAAATCATTACTTGCATAAAAATAATACACTCTATTCATTTAATTAACTCACCAATTTCGAATTGTTATTGGAGTATTTTTTTAAGGTTTCCTCCAATAAATTTTTTTTGTATGTATTAAAGTAAATTTCATAAATATACTTTTTTTTCAACATACCACCTAATTATGTATAACATTATTGAGTATAAGAAATTATGTAGTATTTTTAGTATAAATTAAAAATGCAATAATAAGCTCTTTATTTAACCATTCGCACCTAACGCTGGAATCTTACCTATATTTATGATATGCACACACTTTATTAAAAATAAGTTACTTCTACACATTTGCTTTCTTCCCTTAAAGTATTCTCGTATTCTCATAATATAATTCATTATTCTGATTTTATCAAATTGTTTAAACTTATTTCGTAAATAATACAAATTTCTTTAAAAAATGTTTAATTTAAAAATAATTAAAAGTTGGTATATTTATAAAATAAATTATCATTTTTATAACTTTCAAAATATTGAATGTACTTTTTTCTATTCTTAGAGAAGCTTTAATTGGTCCACAGATAGCAATAAAATTTTTGTTAGGAAAAAAGTTAAGACAATTTCAGCTTTTAGGTATTATCGCTTACAGTCCGCTCTATCTGAAAGATTAAATCTGCTAATTGATGATAAACGATCTCGAGGTATTTCGCGAAGTTGTTAAAATGAGAAATGTAATTATAGTTTATAAATGTGTTATTTTATCAAATATAATTAAGGTAAAAAAAAAACATTCTATCTTTGTAAAATCAAACGTCCTGAATAATTTTATTATTTTATCAATTACAAACATAAGAAGAAGTTCTATATTCTATTATATGAGTATTTTTAAAGAAATTAGAAGATTAGCTATTTTATAACATAATACAGGCATAGTTTATTAAAAACAAGAAATATAAGGCAAAAGTAATTGCATTTTTAGAGAATGATTTAAAGTTTTTTTTTTTTTTTTTTTGTATTAAATTTTGATGATAAAAATTTGCGCAAATTGTTGCTAGTCCTTGTAAGTACCGAAGCTATTTTTATCAAAGAAAGTGTCATTATGGCATTAAACATATTTATTCCCAATACATAAATTATTCGAACCAGCATCTAATTTGTAATTACCATGCTAGTCCGAAAAAAAATGGTTAAATCCCTCATGGCATACATGATCACAGTATACATAGTCATGGCATCATGACTCACAGTGACTCACGTCACTGTGAGTCACTGTGGTCACACTTCATTAGTGACCAAAATGTCACCACTCAAGTGACGTCACATTGTGTCTGAGGTGTGACTTTCTTAAAAATCTTTAGAAAAATACAAAAATTCTTCAAAACATCCCTCATAGGATGCATGGTCACAGTGGCGTCACAATGACATCACTGTGAGTTACCTTGGTCACATCACATCTGTGACCAAAATGCCACCACTCAGTCACGTCACATTGTGACTGAGATGTGACTTTTTTAATTTTTTTAGAAAATTACAAATATTCTTCAAAACATGTTATTTACTATTAAAAACATGTTTCTGGCTAAATTACCAAAAAATTTAAATATCGTCGCTTTTGTCACAGTTTCGTCACAATGTTAATGTCAAACTAGGCACAAATGACACATTTTTCACAAATTTATCACACTGTGATTTTACAAAGTGGTCACAATGTGACGTCACATAAACGCTTTAAAACGGCCATAACGACTTCACATTTTAGTCACTGTGACTTCACATCGACAATCGATGGTCACAAAGTCACAATGTGATTTCACAACGACATCGCAGTGACGTCACCATGCTTTACGGGATGTTGTTTACTTTAAAAAACAGTTTTTCACAACGTCGCTTTTGTCACAGTTTCGTCACGATTTTAATGTCAAAGTAGTCACAAATGACAGTTTTCATAAATTTGTCACACGTGACTTAACAAAGTGGTCACAATATGACGTCATAAAAGAGCTCTAAAACGGCCATAACGACTTCACATTTTAGTCACTGTGACTTCACACCGACAATCGATGGTTACAAAGTCACAGTGTGACTTCAAAACGACGTCGCAGTGACGTCACCATGCCTTACGAAATGCAAATTACGCAGCGTTCTTAAAATTTCCAAACCATAAAAGAGACATGTCGCAATAATTCTATTGTTCATGGTTATGATGTGATCAAATTTCAACCAAGTCTCGAAAACAATGTGATTAACCAACTCAGTCCCTGTGTCTCCTATAAGATATAGATCTTTAAAAAAAATTTCACACATAAAAATAGAGTTAAAAATAAAGAAATTGATGAGAATGAAGCCTAATATAACAGAACATAGCCTAACATAGCCTAATATAGCCTAACATAATATAGCCTAACATAGCAGAACTGAAAAAAATAGCAATATGTTCCTTATTGCGATTTTTTAGAGAGAAATGTAAGATATTAAAACGGATTAAAAAATAAATGTACGAAATGTACAAAAATGAAAACGTAAACAATTTTTCTCAGTGTTAAGATAAACAGTGCAGAGCCCAGTAACAATAAAAAAAATATTAACTATATAAATATTTTCTTTTTCCGTTGTCTTTGCCATGCAATAAATAAATAAATAAATAAATAAATAAATAAAATAAAATAAAAAATTTCAATAAATTGTCAAAAAAGTGTCAAAATATTTGATTTGTTTTTAATGATTGTATAATCTCCCATAAATATTTAGAATTTTCATTACAATAGGTACTTCTTAAATGTGTTTTTACAATACAACTTCTTTAGTCTGATCAAAGAAAATTAAGTAAATAAATTTCTCTTTTAGACGAAAATATTTTAAAATTTCATGCACTGTAAAAAAAGAAAGTAGAATGTTAGTATAATAACAGAATGAAAAAATTTACATAAAAAAACGCTGTCTATGAAAATTTATTTTATAAACAAACTAACTGTAAAAAATAATAAAAGTTCATCCAATTATTTATAATAGATACAAACTAAATAAAAAATGCTTCATACTTGCATTTAATAGCCTGTTTACAAAATAAAACTCTTAATGAAATATTTATTTTTTTCTTAATTCTACAGTAGCAAGATGTTTGTTTTAATTAAATAACTAATGAAGAAACTGAATGTTTTGTTCATATTATTTTCGTAATTATGCGCATTAACTAATTAAATTTTACCACATAATAGATGTTTTTCTAAGTATTCAAAAAGTATTCAAAAGCTATTGCAAATTAGTTTTTTTAAATTTAATAAACTTTGCTTTACAATATTCCAAATTTTACAATGTATTTATATAACAAGTCATGAAAATCCTTATAAAAATGTTCTGTTTCTGAATTTTTCAAAAGTTTCAATTTTCCTTTGTAATTAAACAAAATGAAAAACAACAAAACAAAGATGAACATAATAAAAGATGCATTTATAAAGGATAAAATTGTTAAATCACTAATAAATTATGCAGTAATAATAAATTGAATTTGATTTCAATTGTGGAGTTTGTTTTGAAAGCAGGTGAAATATTTGTTTAAATCTGATACCTACATCTCCTTTTACCACTTCCGTCAATATTTCCAATTTGAAACATAAAGTTAAAAATTTTGCAAAAATTAAATTTCGTTAGAATTGACCTCACAAGGTTAGGAAAAATTAATAAAAATATAACTTGATGTTTTGGAATAGCAGTTACATTCCTATTATTATTAGAGAAATGTAGAGAGAAAAAAAATGATCAATGACCACCGGAAATTTAAATATTTTTCTTGTATAAAATATTTTTTAAATAGAAGTTACATTCCAATCATTTATGGGGAATTATACAAAAAAATTATAAAAAGTACCATTGGCCATCGGAAAATGACCACTGGAAGTGACCAATGTTCCCATTTGAGAACATTATGAAAATCAAATATGTAAAGCTTTTTTTCCAACATATTAATGATTAATATAACTTAAATAAGCATTAGAAAATGTATAATAATTAAATACTTTAAAGTATTTCTGAATCTGAATTCGGCCACTAAAAAGAACTTGAAATTTAGTGTAGATGTGTTTGGATAATAGACTTCTGCCTATTATCCAAACACATCAATGATTTTTTGATCCTAACAAATGATTTTTATTATCCAAATTTTTATTATCAAATGATTTTTACTATCCAAACACCCAAATGATTTTTTATTTAATTTCATTCCTTCACATATATTGATCTATTACAATCATTACATCATTACCTTTAGGTATCTTTCTAGGCTTCAATCTACCTACCTATAAATGTAATTTCAAAACTCGTTTCCTCAGTAAAGTAGATAAATATGAAACGAATCCAACTATATTGGTATTGCAATTATCTCGAACGAGTTGATTAACAAGCTACAACTACCCATTTTGCAAAATCTGTGCCCTTATGCCACCTACTTCTTCTTTTCCTACTTGTTATAAATGAAAAACATTACCATAATACAGGGTGTTTATAAAGTCCCGGACACATTTTGATGTTTAATAACTGATAAAAGAATAAAGATAGATTAAAATTAATAACATAAATGGTTAGATAGAATAAAAAAATTTCATGACCCTTGTCAATGAACTTCCATGTGTTCGCGCTCCAACCATGTGTTCGCACGGAGAATATCAAGTCGATAGTCCATTTCATGCCAGATAACGGCAAGCATGTTGGCATCCACAGAGGTTATTGCGGTTGTAATTCTGGCTTTTAAGTCATCAATGTTAGACACTCTCCTCCTGTAAACATTGTCCTTTAGAAATCCCCAAAGGAAAAAGTCCAGTGGCGTTATATCAGGTGATCTGGGTGGCCAAGGAATTGAACGTCCTCGCCCAATCCATCTTCCTCGAAAATGGTCATTCAAAGAAGTACGAACGATGGTACCCCAATGAGGTTGTGCACCATCTTGTTGGAAAAAGACATGTGGCTGTAGCTCTTCTAGTTGTGGAAATACGAATTTTTCCAACATGTCTAAATATAAAAAAGATGAGACCGTCTTTTCTGTAAAAAAGAAAGGTCCAATGACTCGGTCGTGTATTAGTCCACACCACACATTAATCTTTGGGGAATCCATTTCTGCCTCACGGTATTTATGATGGTTTTCAGACCCACATATGCGCACATTATGGCGATTAACAATGCCAGAAACATGAAAGGTTGCATCTTCGGAGAACATTATGCGCTTCATAAAATCAGCATCATCTTTTATTTTCCTTAACATATCTGTTGCAAAGGCCATTGAACTTTGTATGCATGCAGTCTTATTTTTTTCTTAATAACCTTGTACATCGCCGAAATTGGCATATCCAATTCTTTTGCCGCTGATCTTACAGATCTTCTATGATTGCGTAAAAATTTGTCTGTGACACGCTGAACATCAAAACACCTCTGCAGGAACGTCCGGAAATTTTTTTTATCTGCGATACTTACAGTTTCTAGAAAATTCTTTTTCCATCACAAGATACTGCTTTTGGATGGAGGATCTTTTTGGTAAATTCTTCTGCAATTTCTCTGTGCTTGCACTATCGATTACGTTTCTATGAACTACCATAAAATCTGTGCTTTCTCTTGTGGTGTATGCATTCTCCTTAATATCCGCTCGAATAAAACATCACATACAAAAGTTACATAGAACAAACACATCAAAAGTAAACGAACATTGGAATAGTTGCTAAAAACAAAAGAGAGAAAAATGCAATTAATAAGCATACGATATTTAGAAAAGTACAGACATTTTGACTGGAAAATGAGACTATCTGAAATTAACCACACGCGCAGAAAAAACAGTATTACAAAAGTAAAGACATTCAAACCTGAAAAGGAAAATATATGAGTTATTCCATCAATAAATGTCATAAGTTTGTTTATATCGTCATTATTTTATGAGTTATTAAACATCAAAAAGGGTCCGGGACTTTATAAACACCCTGTATATTTAAGTTTGTATAATTATGTTCTGTAAACTTTTTTAATTGATTCAAGGACCGTTCGGACCTGGCATGCAACTGATATTTTTATACCGATTGCAATAGCCGAACATGCGACGACCTTATAAAAGTAAAAAAATGCAATGACTCAATGAATTATAGTGTAAATAGCCACAAGTAAAGATCTCAGAAAGAAATTAATAATAAAGTGGTCCAAATTTTGAAATTCTACTTATTATCTCAGTAAGTAACCTTCTTGCTGCATATGTTTTAAAATTATCTTATGTTTAATCAGAAGCGCAACAGTTTTATTACATAATTCAATTCTATATGAGTTTAAGAGTTAAAATATGTAATTTAAACAAAAAAAAAATAATTCATTTTAATGTAGATCTATATCTTTATAAGAAGGTACAGAAAATTTTATTCAAAAAATTGTAATATAAAAGAAATTCTGAAAAATACACTTGTTTAAAGTTTCATTTATTTAATTAAGTACATTTTTTAATAATTGAATAAGTTAAATAATGTTAAATAAAGTTGAATTTATAAAGTTGTTTATAAATAAATATTTGCATTTAAAATATACTTTAAATGCAAATATTTTTTAAACACATTTAAAAGATATTTGAATTAAAAAAAATAAGCGAAACAAATCGATATCCTAAAACAAATGTTATCGAAAAAACTATAATATTCATATTTTACCTCCAGCAATCTACATAAAAATATTCCACATTCATTATTTTAGCCTACATTAATTCTGCAGTATAAAAAAGCAGGAATAATCTCCTTGAAGACTAAATATTTTTGAAATTAATTCAAAATTAAAAGTTTTTTGAAAAAAATGATCAAGCCATAACCATCTGAAGCAAGCGTATTTACTTCAAAGCGTTTCACTGTTCTATAACTGTAGCTCGTTGCTACCATGCTCATATCGTAATGGTGAGATGGCTTGTTCTAGTCCAATGTCAACCGCTTTTGCTGTTTTTCAACCTTTCCAAATTAACGGATATTTACCGCTTGTAACGAAGGGAAAAAAAGGATCTTCGTGAATCCACGGAAAAATCCTGGCAGCGCTGACAATTTACGAGTAATATTACAGTATAATTTACAGTAATTGAAGATTTTGTTTGAGAGTGTATACAATTAATGCTGTTTGACTAACCCAGACCTGATTCAACAATTAAATATTGTGGAAAATCAAACTATCCAAATACTGTACAGTGGAATAAAATTATAAGTTTCACATTATTTAACTTATTCAATTATTTGTTAAATTACAGGTAATGAATCATAAAATATGTTTTTTTACTTAAATATTTATATATCTTATGTTTACATAATTTATAAATGTAACAATATTTTCAGCGAATACAATAATGACAATAAACATTTTGTCAATACCAATTGATGTTACCAGGATGATTTAATTTGCTAGACATATGTTTCAAAATATTTCATTATGAGAAAAAAAAAGTCGATTAATTTTATTTTTTGCATTTATTTATCAAAACAATTCCGTGACATATAAATTTTTATTTATAAAATTAACGTTTTCGGCAAAGTTTATATAGTATGCATAGTTAGAAATATACATACTATAAATTAAATAGTACTATTGAAGCAAATTGAAATCTTATTTTACTTCTACGATAATACAAATTTGCATATTTTTCATGCAACGATATAGCTTTCCTAACTACTTAGTAAACTCGAAATAAAATCATTTATACACAGAGAAACCGACAATAGTACAGACGTTTTAAGATGGCGTTGAATTTTCTTGAAAACTTAAATATTATTCCTTATACTGTGAATGAAGATTGTTTAGGTTCAGTTACTTTTTTAAGAGCTGTTAACCTACATTCTGTAACATTTTTTTGTAAATCAGTAAACCAACTGTTTACAATCGATAACTGTGTTAAACTCATTTGTCAAAGTTCATGTGTTGTTTTAAGATTTTACATATTACTCTTTATCTGCTAAAAATATTTACTGTATTGTTTAAAAAATAATTACTGCTTTTTTTCGTTTTGAATTGTTTTTTAATTCTTACAAAATACAGTGGAACCTGCCTAAAGTGACCACCTTTGGGACCGGCTAAAATGGTCACTATATAGAGGTGGTCACTTTATGGGGTATCTTTCAAAATGGCACATAAAAGTTTTTGTGATCTAAAAAAAAATAAATAAAGGAAAAAGGAAAAAATAAGGAAAAATTCACTACCTTAAGTAATGAACTGCTTAATTAACAACTATGGTAACTGAATTACTAATTTAAAATTTACAATATAGAAGATAATTTACTTAAAACTCGCATTCTTTTTAATATAGTTGAAATTCCGTAGTGATTGATTTAAATAACATAAGTACAAAATACACTCTAATTTATAGGCATTTTTATTTTTATTGTAATTTGATAATGAAAATGTTTCCGTAACTGGCAGTAAAAAAAAATTCATTAAAAATCACTTTCGACAAGTACAAATATCATTACATACAATAAAGAACAAACTGGTCACTTTATACATTAAGCAAATAGTCACTATAGAAGAAAAATTCCAGTATTTTTTTAATAAATCAAAATAAAATTTCAAAAAGTGATCACTTTAGTCTTTTATTTTGAAAATTTTCGCATGAAGAAAAATAGATGGTCACATTTTACAGGTTCAAAAAATATTGACAATGACACGCTAACTGAACACTTTACTGGACACAATAGACAGGTGGCCACATTACCGGGCAATTCTCATATTATTATTTAGTTATGAACACAAATAAAATTTTCCAAAAGCGGTCATTTTATCCAGGTGTCCACTTTGCCAAGTTTTTCACTTTAGCAGGTTACACTATTGTTATTTACAAGGTAGAACCCATCGAATTTCTACGAAAGGAAATAGTTAAGAATTAACTGTTTCGTTGACTTAAACTTATAAAATTAATTACAATAAAAAATGCATCGAATATTGGAGAAAATAACTCAGACAACTGGTCTTTAAAATAGGTTCTTGTAAAGAAAAAATAATACTTTTTTTTGTATTGAGTGTAAAGTAAGTTTTTAATAAACTAAAAATCATTTCATTAAACAATAAAAATGAAATAAAACGAAAATTCACCGGGTTTTATAACAGACGATATTTTTGAAAAACCACGTATTTATTTTTTTTCACATGTATGAGGAAATGCCAACAAAAAAATTCAGTAATCTGTTTTTTTTTCTCAAATTAATAGAAATGGAGTACTTTTGTTGCCACAATAAAAAAAACTGTATTACAAACTACAAAAAATTTAATTCCTCAAAAGTAAATTAAGATACAGTATAAAAAGATACGCTTAAAAGCACATTTTTTGCCCTATACGATGGTGTAAATATCGAAAATGTGGGAGGTTCAAAAATTTAAAAATGTGCAATAGCAAAAATTGTAAAACTGAAATTTTATCTCAAATTTCATGTTGCCAATCACAAAATGGTGTATGCGTTACACAGAGATACGTTTGGCCTTTATAATATAGATATGGCAAACATAATTATACTAACATTAATTATTTAATAAATGGGAGAAAGAGGGAAAAAAGTACAGCGTTTGATTTATGCAAAACAACCGCAAGAAACAATATTTCATAACTAGTATGCCATTAAAAAATGTTCCCTGCATTGTATTATTTTTTACTTTATTTTATTTTATTTATTTATTGATTTTTTGAAAATTCCCAATATCAAACATTAAAAACTGATAACTACGTTTCGGCAAAATTAATGTATTGTTTTAAGATTTTGCACATTACTCATTAATTGATAACAACTATTTACAATGTTGTGTCCTTTAACCGTCTGTGAAGGCTTTTTCCGTTTCTAAAAATCATATTTAAATGGCTGCAGACAAAAATATTTTAAACGGAATGTTATTTTGAATCATACATAGAAAGAAATGATTCTTAAGATATTATATCATCAAACTGTGATTAATTAATATAAATATCTTGCAATATATAAGCATTCGTATAAAAATACATGAAAACCCTTAGACGGTGAAAAGTTTTTTAAAAATAACTGCTTACTTTAATTTTTTTTAATTATTAGAAAGCGTTATTATTTTTATGTCAACCATGATTATAATCTCATTATTTTTTTAAGTAAAAGAAAGAGAAAAAATACAACATTTCATTTCCGACAAACAACCACATAAAATACTATTACTTGAAATTGTGCTTGATGTTCATTATTGATTTAAATTTTCAAATGCAAAAACTGTTGTAATAAATATATTTTGAAATATAAAATTCAACAAAAGGCTACTCTTGACATTTCCAAAGAGTTCATGTGAAAAATATATAAAAAAAACTTCAAATAAATAACAAAAGCTATTTTATGTCGTTTCTATTATTATTCTCTATATATGTTTCCTATATTGTAAATGAAGATTGTTTTAAACCCTGTTATTAAAAAATGTTATCACCATTCTACTTTTTTAATTTAATTTAATTTATTTATTTATAGATTTTGTGAAAGTCGCTATACCAAATATTTAAAACCACTAACTGTGTTTATGTTTTAAGATTTTACATATTTCTCATTCATTGCTAACAACTCTTTACGATATTATTAAAAAATAACTGCTTACTTTCATTTAATTTTTTTTTAATTTTTATAAAACCATATTATTCTTATGTCAGTCATGATTATATTCTCATTAATTAATTTAAAAAGTAAAAGAAGGAGAAAAAAAATACAACGTTTCATTTCCAACAAACAAATACAAATAACAATATTATTATTTGTAATTATGCTTGATGTTCATTATGGATTTAAATTTTCAAATGCAAAAATTGTTGTAATAAATACATTTTGAAATATAAAATTCTACACAAGGTTACTCTTGGCATTTATAAATAGTTCAGGTGTAAAAAATTTAAAAGGAACTTCAAATAAATAACAGAAGCTATTTTATGTAGTTTCTATTACTAGTCTCTCTATATATTTCCTATATTGTAAATGAAGAATATTTTGACCCTGTTATTAAAAAAATGTTATCACCATTCTATATATTTTTATTTAATTTAATATATTTATTTATATATTGTGTGAAAGTTGCAATACCAAATATTTAAAACAAATAACTCTGTTTAACTCATTCGTGAAAATTGCATATTTCTCATTCATTGCTAAAAACTATTTAAGGTGTTGTTAAAAAATAACTGCTTACTTTCATTTAATTTCTTTTAATACTTACTTAACATTATTATTTTTATCTCAAACTTAATAATACTCTCATTAATAAGTTAAAAAATGTGAAAAAGATTAAAAAAAACATTTTATTTATAATAAATAACCGTTAGAAACGATATTATTTATGAGTTATGTCTGATGTTCATTATTGATTTAAATTTTCGATAGCGAAAACTGTTGTAATATATAGATTTCGAAATATAAAATTCGCCAAAATATTACCCTTGACATTTCCAAATAGTTCATGTCAGAAATATAAATATAAAAGGAACTTAAGGCACTTAAAATTGACTAAAATAAAAAAAATAGAAGCTACGTTATGCCGAAGAATTTAAAGAAACTGGATACTTCATTAGTGCTACTGCTTTTTAGATTTTTTATTTTCTTTTTAGAAAAGGCTTAAAAGAAAATATATAAATGTGAAGTTCTTGTAATAAACAAGAAAATTACTGTTAAAATAATGCCGTGTATATTTTTTATATTACAAAATATCCGTTTTAGATTTTAATATTAAAAAGTACTTCATTTTTATATTAAATAATTTATTACCTAATTCTTAGGGAATCAATAAAAATGATTTTGCAAAATGATACTAATATAAGAAAACATTCTTGATAAATTTAGAATTTGAATGATGGAGAAAAAGAATTTTAAATTAATTTTAAACACACGCATTACTTATAGTGGACTATATTACTTTTTGAAAAATAAAATCTCTATAGAAATGTATATTAATATAAAAAGGTCACAAAAATGTTTCTTTAGACTTTATTGGGTGCGTTCGTAATTTTGTAAATACGTAGTACCTATACTTGTCGTTCAGTCCGTCTGTCTGTCTGTCAGTCCGTCTGCATGTAACAACGCAAAAACTACCCAACCAAATCGTTTGAAATTTGAAATATATAATTACTGCAGAATTTTTTCGAGACATTTCAAATTTTATGGAAATCGGATGCGTAGATCATTTACAGGGAGAATCAAATGTAATCTGTTACATTACGGTCAATGCGGAAAATTTTCCAAATGCATTTTAACGGTGTTACACTTATTCGAACATGATAAAATGATAAGAATCTATGAAGTACATATTATAATATGCATTTTGTACAAACTGTGGTACAAAGAACATTTGTTATTGATTTACAAGACCACACAAAAGTATTCCATTATGTAACGGTACAAGAAAAACATTATTTCTTGCGCATTTTATTTATATTAAACTATTTCATATTTTACGAATACGAATGATATACGTTGCTGAGGTGTAATAAGAGTTACTATTTCTGTATATTTACAGGAATACGAAAAATATTTCGGTTGTACCCTACATTGTATCCGAAGTACTGTCTACTATAACAGCAGGATCTGAATATTTTTAAAACATCATTATCGTACGAGTGCACCTCATTTGCTACGTTTTACGTGCTATTTCTAACTTGTTTACTAGTTTGTGTAGAAATATTAATCATAAAGAAATTTAAATATAAATAATTGACGTAATCTTAATCCTTTAGCTCCATATTTTAAATTATTACAGTTGCTTTATCCCAATAAAAATACTCATTGATTGCAATCGAAATGGTGTTTTTAAGACACTTAAAAAAAATACTTCCATTGACCATCACTGGACAGCAATAGCCGTTTTAGTAAACTGAAAATTGTTCACGAAGCCACTTTCGTGTTATGTGAGTGTCCATTCTGCTTCCAATTTCAGGTTTTGCTTGGTATCCTTACAACTTTTACTTAAAAATATCATAACCTTTTCAAACCTGAGATAAAATATCTCTAAAAATATATATTTATTACTTTTACATAATTAAAATAACACCGTAAATGATAAAAAAAAGTCATTTTTTATGAAATCAGTACTTTAGGTGTTTGACGGTAATTTAAATTTACAAATATGGATATAAAAGTACTAATCCTCTTAAAATATGCGTTTAACTACCAGTAATGCAAATTTACACATTAACAAAATTAGGGTCTTTAAACAAGTAAATGATCAGCAAATCCTCATTTTTTTTTTTTTTTTTTTTTTTTTTTTTTGTAAAGCATTTAAGTTAAATAATCATGAATATTTCTCACTTTTTTGGCACAATGTCTTGAAGGTGTTTTCGAAACTCGGATGAAAATAATATTTATTTTATGAGGTAATATTCATAAGTGCTGACATTAATTGGTTTTGTTTTAAAGCAAAAAACATTCAGCTGTACAGAGGTAAAGTGAAAATGCAAAAAATTCGAACTGTTTAGATTTTACGAGAAAAGAATGGAAATACACATTTGTGTACCTCAGGCCTGAAAGGGTTAAATTTTAAGTATCACATTCATCAAATATTATTTTAAATTAAGCTTATTATTCAAATTTCAATCTAAAGTACAAGGCTAAATCACTCACTTAGTTTGTAAAAGATAAACATTGCCTTTTAAAAAATTGAGACATTTGAGTTACTCCAAAGATAAATGTTATTTAAGTTTAGATAGTTTTTACTGAAATTGTTATATTCACTATTTAAAATTTTCATATCGATAATTTCCAATGCTAGAAGGTACTTAAACTCAAAAATTTTTTATCAAAAAATTCCAAAGCGTTTCAATATTTAGATAAATGCTTAATTTAAACTAATTAGAAAATCAACCGCATTAATCTGAAAGTAAAATACAAAAGCAAAGTAGTCATTTATTTATAGGGAAACAAATATTGTTTTTTAAATAGTATATATTTGTTTCTTACCGAGAACGATATGTTTTTTTCTTGAAAAATTGTGTTCAAATCCTGTACATTAGTATTTATTTAAGTACAGTTGATTTCTAATTGAAATTACCGTATTTACTCGTGTATAAGGCGCACTTTTTTTCCAAAAAATTAGAGCAAAACTGCTAGGTGCGCCTTATACACGGAATAACTTTTTACTGTTGGATGCAATCGAACGATATACATATGAAACAAGAAATTATACAAATAATACATTAAAACTCGGAAAATGTTACTTCATTGAAGTATTACTGGATTTTTATTTCCTTCCTTGCAGTTTTTTACACAACAGAGTTAATGTCATTATGTAAACGCTAATTAGCAATTCTCTTTACCGTCACTCATTCCTTTTTCCCGTCATTCCCTTACAACCCGAAGTCTAAAAATGCATTTTCGTCTTATTTTCTGGTCTGGTGTAATGTTTGTTTTGACATTTTTTTAACTGAAATTTATTTGGTTATTCTTCATTAGCGTATCAGATTTATGGTGCGCCTTGTATGGGTGATTCTCAAAATAGGGGACAATTTATGTCTTTCTGCATACAAAAAAATTGAGAGGTTTTCTGTCATGTTTTTATATTTAGATATGTTTTTCTTAATATTATTCATTATTTGCACTCAAGAATTACTCACTTTTTAGTTAAAAACACCTTAAAATAACAGAATAAATGTTCAAAATGTCATTAGCATGGATGGCCACAGCAGCTGTGCTTTGTATATACTAGCTTTTTCAAGAGTTAATATCATGTTTATAAAATAAAACAAATGCTATTCTTTCTTTAAATTAATCAAGGAGAGGATTTATCGAATACATTTCTTTTTAAAAATAAAATTGTAGTATATAAAAAAAGAATTAAAGTTTGTCCTCCATATTCTATTTTCAAAACAAGGTCATACTATAACATCTGGTTATTAATCAAAATTTCATTTTCACATATGACAATAGTTTGAAAATATAAAGTTTCTCCATGGCAACAAGTAGCCATTTTATTCCAGCCTGAAAATAGAAGCATGTATTGTATTTTAAGAATTGAAGTTGAATATTAGGGGCGTACATCAATTGTATGTCATTAGAATGGATAATAATTTTCATGTTTATTTTATAATTCAAATTTTTATTTTACTTATTTGCATAGGACTTTTGTGTTTTAAAAAGCCCCAGAAAGGACTATTGCATTGTGATTATATTATGGCTCATAATCTTATTTAAATTAAAATTTGTCATTAGCATGGACAAATATCAGTGTCATTAGCATGGTTTTTCTGTCCATGCTAAAGACTCCTATGTGCATAAATGTAACCATTGCTTATACTGTATCTTTTATACAGTTTAATTTTACATATAAGTTTAGGTATTACATTTATTATCCCTAAAATATGCATTAAATCTCTTAGAAAATCACTAAGACAGCTTCTTACATTGTTAGTGTCAGAATGTTGCTCATGTAAACGAAGTTTGCTCTTTGGTAATGTTTTTATTCTCCTTATATGTATATATGTAAAAATGGAAACCATTTGCTGAAAAGGAAGGCTAATAAATATAGAAAAAAAATATTTAAACAGGAAGAAAATAAAAATTTCTTAATATATTAATTCCATGCAACTTGTTTTGTCATTAGCATGGCTCAAAAAATACTAATTATTTTTTAAGTTAATTTTTAAATATTTAGCTCTGCTGACTACATGTAAAGTATACCTAATACTATATTAACAACACCTATTTTTTTCAGAAATTTTGCTAATAGTAATTTTTTTAAGATTTTACTTTGGAAATTGTCCCCTATTTTGAGAATCACCCATATACGATATTTTAAGAACTCGCCATTTTTACTTGTAAAGTGGGGGTGCGCCTTATACGCGCGTGCGCCATATACACGAGTAAATACGGTAAATTATATAGTTTGCAGCATTTATTAATTTCTATTTTTTTAAGATTACCCAAATTGACAAATAACACCTTCTTTTCATAGCTATTTTTTATCAAGATGATTGTTTTAGCTTTACAATTAGAAACATTGTTATCCTAAGATAAAGAACCGAATTATGAGACGTTTAATAATATGCAAATTCTTTTATTTAACTTTTCAACTTTCTCCATAGAAAATGCAAATTTCTGCAAATTGTTTAAGGGATCGGAAATATTTTACTAGAAAAGGGAAATACTTAAAAGATGAAATACGGCAAATACGTCAAATGCATTCAGCTTTCAAATAGAAGCACTAAACTTTATTGAAAGTTTTATCCAGTAAAAAGATTTTTATTAAAGAAATTGAAACTATATTTGTATATTTCTTATTAAAAAATACATTTCAGATTCAATTCTCTGCAGTATTAAAAATCCACGTTCATTTCCAATTGAAGTGAAGAAACATTAATATTTGCGAAAGATATAATGGTAGATAATGCACTGAAATATTTCCTTAAGGCTAGAATCATTTAAATGTATATATCCTATTATAATTCATCTTATGTATAAATATTTGTTTCTTATCACTCAATTGCCAAAATGAGAAATAGAGTTTTTGTTTTTAGATAGTGAACAATGAATGTCTTTTGAATCTAGGGAATGCTTAAGACGCCACAATGTTCACTGGAAAAGACCCGGATGATAATGTAAAATCTATGGGAGCGTTCTTTTCAAATATTTCGCTCAAATTTTAATATTGTTCTTGATTTTTTTTTCATAGGGTAGCTGAGGTCATCGACAACTGGCCTAGTTTTTACTTTTTTCTATTTTACTTATATATTTTTTATATTATGATAGTTTCAATATCAGAACAGGTTTAAACCAGTTTTGAAATTTACAGTATTTTTTTTTTATCTGAAACCAAAATTAAAAAAGTAAAAACTAGGTCGGTTGTGGATCGTCCTCAGCTATCTTATCTAAAAAAACTAAAAATGTTAAAATTTGAGCGAGATATTTCAAAATGACGCTCTCACACACATTACATTATCATCCGGGTCTTTTTCTGTGACTAGTCTTGCACCTTAAGTTAAAATGTTTAGTGTATTTGTAATGTTTAATGTAAAGCTTCACATTATTCAACAAATTTTTAATGCTAAAAATTGACTTATTTGTAAAAAAATGGAATAAAAATACATCGCGTAAATTAAGTGGTACAAAGGTGCGTAACAGGGTGCGTAGTGTGACAGTATGTCATTTTGTTTTCCTGTCTTATTCAATAAATTGAAAATAAAAATTTGGTACAGAATATACGAAAGTAGTGTCATATATACGTGTACATTTTTTCGTTTCAAATTAAGCTTAAAATCTGGTGTGAATAATTTTTAAAGATTGTAATGTGATCCGATATTGCAATCTATATAAATATGCAAAAAATTAGAATAAAAAATCGAAAGATTTTATAAAATGAAAATTACTCAGGCTACTTTGATCTTTATTTAAATAAAAAATTTTAATAATGTTATTGCCTATTATTCTGTTACTAAATACTATTAATAAATTTTAAAATATTTATAAAAATATCTTCAGATAGCGTTTCTGTTTATCACTTTAAACTATTTTTATGCTGAATTGTTCCTATCAAAATAAATGGCATGATGTCGATGAAATTATTATTTTTTGACCTTAGTTAATAAATCATACAAGGCAAATTCAACAAATATGTTTATCAATGTGATCTGTAACAGAATTGTACTTTTAAATACAAAACACACTTTATATAAAAAAAAAATCTAAACCCAAAATAATAAACTTTGCACAAATTTGAGAAAACAATAGACAACACATAAACTTATTATGGTTTTTCTACATGCAGTCGACATATAATATAGTACAGCATATAATTTAATTTTTTATGTTTCGGTAGCATTATTATTGCTTTCTCGTAATCCTGAAATTAATAGTTAAAAAATCAAAGATGAAAATTGTCGCTCCCTACCGATTTTCTTGTCATTTCTTAAGAATGTTCCTATTGTTAATTAGAAGCAATACATTATCATAACTAGCTTAACGGATCCTTGCTATCCTTGTTATTACGTATCCTTGCATTTTTATTGCCTCAAATTCCTCTTCTACGAATTTTTATACTTAATAAAAATATTTTTAAAATTATACTCACCTATCCGATTTTTTTTACATTTTAAACTACTGCATGTTTTTTAGAACTTTCAATTCATATTTCAATCAATTACACAAAAAATGCTATTAGTTCTTAGTGTGATATTTTGTTAAATATACAGGGTGTGTTCACTCTATAGAATGAATTAAGGGTATAACAATCACTCGAAAAAAACATTATTAAAAAAAACTCTCAAACTTAAAAATTTTAAAACCCCCTAAAAAATACAATTTGTTTTTCATTAAAAATACTCAAAATATTAAACTATCTAAAATATATTAATTAATTCTATAGATAATGATGTTATACGCATGCAAAAAAAGAAACATTCTATGAAATAGTTTTTTTTTTTTTTATCTTGATGTTAATCTTCAAAAATCAAGTTTTGAGAAAATGCGACTTAAAGTTGAAACTCTATGGATGCGGCTTTAAAAGTGTTGATACTTAAAATCTTATAACTCCATTAAAAATGCAAATATTTTATGCGGTTTTTAGGTGTGTTCGTAATTATGTAAATATGTAGCACCTATTGTTGTTGCTCAGTCCGTCCGTCTTTCCGTCTGTCAGTCTGTCCGTCTATCTGTCTGTCTGCATATAACAACGCAAAAACTACCCAACCAAATCGTTTGAAATTGAAAATACATAATTATACCATAATTTTGTCGAGTCATTTCAAATTTTATGAAAATCGGATGGATAGATCAATTACAGGGACAATCAAATGATTCCGTTACATTACGGTCAATGGGGGAAAAAAGTTTCAAATGCATTTTAATCGTTTGAAATTTAAAACATATAATTATTGCGTAATTTTTTCGAGTCATTTCAAATGTTATGAAAATCGGATGCATAGATCAATTACAGGGCAATCAAAAGGATCCCGTTACATTACCGTCAATGGGGAAAAATTTCAAATGCATTTTAATCGTTTGAAATTTAAAACATATAATTATTACGTAATTGTATCGAGTCATTTCAAATGTTATGAAAGTCGGATACATAGATCATATACAAGGACAATCAAAGGTATTCCATTACATTACGGTCAATGGGAAAAAAGTTTCAAATGCACTTTTATGATGTTACACTCATTCGAACATAATAGAATTGGCATGAATCTATGAAACATGTACTAAAATATGCATTCTGTACAATCTGTGATGCAAAGAATTTTTATTATTAAATTACAGGGTCACACAAAAGTATTCCACTACATAATGCTACACGGGGAAACATTGTTTGAAGCGCGTTTTAATTATATTCAACTATTTCACATTTTATGAATAAGATATACGTTGTTGAGGTGTAATAAAAATTACTTTCTGCATATTTACAGAAACACAAAGATTTCGACTACTGTACTCTATCCGAAGTACGCTCTACTATGTCAGCAAGATCTGAATATTTTTAAAACTTCGTTATCGTACGAACGCACCTCATTTGCTACGTTCACGTGCAATTTCCAGCTTGTTTGTACTAAGTTCAAAATTAATTGAATAATCAAAATAGGCCATAAAAAATCGATTTTTTAAAAAGTTTTCAAGCCCTGAGTCCCCTTATATAACACAAAGTTTGCACTAGAAAATAACTGGTAGGGATAGTCAAAGGAAATTAATAGGAATATGTCAAAGAAATTAGACGGAAAAAATACATGAACGAGGCAATCCGAGATTGCGCAGCGATAGGGTTAAAGAAAATACTATCTTGTTGTTCATGGAAAATCATAAATCGAATGTTTAAATTCAATACAATTATAAGTTCAATGTGATTCCCTACATAACAAGAATAATATCCAGGTGGCACGTTTAAATCTTCTAAACTTTTTATAAGCATGTTTTTATTTTTATTTTATTTTATTTTTATTTTTATTTTATTTTCATTTTATTTATTTATTTATTTATTTATTTATTTTTTGAGGACTGTGTCAAAGACCAGTTGTACGTTGCACACCTAATAAAAGTTGTTGACAATCTTAGGACACGCATATCCGAAAACATTCAAAGAGGCACACAGGAATGCTATAAAAATGTGGGATGAGTTATTGTCTCTATCGCGATCGTGTTTCTAAAAGATCTGACATTGAATACTACACCTCCTCAGAGCTTACCACTGTGTTACATTTAAACTAAGGTACCCTGGGGTAATAACGCCACGTTAAGGTTCTACCAATTTTCACGGCTTAGTTTTACATTGTATTTTTCCAACAAATATAGAATCTGATACAGCAACTCATTGACTATCTATATAAAATAAAATAATTTAACAGATATGTATTCATAAAATGTAATGGCGTTTTTTCTTGACCAACGCTATTTGGCGTTAATACCCACCTATATGGGTAATAACGCCATGCAAACAAAACTATAAAATAAGATAGAATAATGGCATGTAGATTGCTCAATTCTAGAAATACAAACTCTATAGCTCTAGAAATTGACAAATTGCAATCTAAGCTATTGAAAATGTACAATTTTTTGTGACTCTGAAAGAAAAAGAAAGCTGTGGTGGTGGCGGGGGTGAGGAGGCAAAAGAATATCAGATTCTAAGCTACGTTTTGCTTAAAAATGACCATTTAAATAGAATTATTAGAAACATTGCACGGATTATTTGAATCAGTATTATTATTCCCATGTATGCATTCTATGCGATAGAAAATATTGATTTTTTTTTTGTTAAAGTGAAAGAAAAAGGAGTTAGGGGGAGCTTCAACAGAATATAACACCCTGTGTCTCTCTTTGCTTAAAAAGTCCCGCTTAAATATGATTATAAGAAACATTGCGTGGTTTTAACCATTAATAATGTAATATTTTAATCATGTGAAGTTTTATAATAACTAGAGTTATATGTAATAAATATTTTTGTTAAACCTTAACTGCTGTTAGCGTCTCACATACCGCTGAGTTTTTCAAGATTCAGAGTTTAACTTACAATTTTTAGTTTAACTATAGATACCGGGAAATTTTTGTTTCATTTGGAGTCCTATCTCTAGAAACTTTTGAATAGCTGAATTTTATTTATAATATTCCTGTATATAAGGTTCAATACAAAAATAATATTCTAAAAGTTAATTTAACATTTTATTCGTCGTTAGATTAAGCGGTCTGACAGGCCGCTCACAGTAAGTTATGCGACAAGTTTTGTCACAGCAGTTAAGGGTTAATACTATTATAGTAATCTAGTAAATAGTTTTTAACCCATAACTCCACACTAATGCGGATTCTCTAAACCTACAGTTAAATTGTCGACGTTTTAAAGAGCACGTTTTAATAAATTTTTAATAAATTGAATAAAATTTTTAATTAAAAAATATTATCCCAAAGAGATCTCTTATTCAATTTTATACATAATTCATATGGTTATATATCATTATCTCTATATTAGCAACAAAATTAACCTTTAACTGCTATTAGCAATCTGACTGAACACTGTACCCCCCCCCCCAAAAAAAAAAAAAAAAAAAAAAAAAATAGCGTTTAACTTGTATTTTCCAGTTTAACTATAGTTACAACAGAAATTTTCTTTCGTTTGGAGTTCTCGTAACATTGTTAGAAATATTTGAATAGATTAAATTTAATTAGAATTGATTCCGTACAAAAAGTTTAGCACAGGAACAGTATTCTATGATTTTTAATCATGGATCGCATTTTAACCTTTAACTAATGTTACCGGTCTCGTAGACCACTATTTTTCTTTTAATTTTTTAGTTTAACTTGTAATTTTCAGTTTAACTGCAAACACTACCGAAATTTTGTTTCATTTGGAATTTTAGTACTATCACCAGAGACTAAATAGGTGAATATTAAGTATAATACTCTTGTATAAAAAGTTTAGTTCAAAAACACATTCCTATGAGTTATTCCCGCCTTTTATTCATCTTTCAATTTTGTGGTCTCACAAACCGCATCACATTCACACGTTACAATTTCTGTCACATAAGTTAAAGGTTAAATTTATAAAGTTTTGAAAAACCGAACGCTGAGAAAGCGGACAGTTAAAATTTCGAACTCAATTGAACAATCCAGTGGAAATTTAATAGAAACCTGATTTTGAAGATGTTCGAATTTGAATCTCGAAAACATTTGATATAGTTTTATTTACAAGAGTTAAAAATTATTTTTTACATTAATAAAAAAATAATAATAATATAATAAAAAATAAAATAGAGAGATTATTTTTAAGTATTGGGCACCCCCCCCCTTAATCTTACCGTTTCAACAATGATGATAATGCTGTCCCATATTAATATATAAACCCCCTTCGGATATAGTTCGGCCACTGTTGGGAATCAACCGGGGTAATAACGCCAATCCCTGGCGTTATTACCCCGGGATACTTATTGCGCAGTAAATCCTAAACCACAAATTATCTCGAGAAGATATCCAAAATCTTCTACAACAATTTGAAAGTACATGAAATACCCTACAAATTTATGTAATAAACAACGTATTTCTGGATAAAAAATATAGTCTTCAGATCAAAAACCTTATCTCGCAAATTTTAGATCAAACGTTAATTTTAGTTGCTTGTAAAAACAATAAGACCTAAAAATGAAACAAATTAACTTGAAGCTATTTTTTGCGATTTATTTGACTCAAAACCCTTCTGCGCAGAGCACATGGGTGTCATTTACCAGATTATTTCATAATTATGCAAAATATTAGCACTTGGCGTTATTACCCCGCCTGGCGTTATTACCCCAGGGTACCTTATTTAAACTTAAAAAATTAAACTTTAAAGCTTTTATCTTTTTCTTTCCGATAACCAGCTGTATAATAGCTCTTTCTCTTTTAGTAAAGTTGTTAAAGTTGGGATAATTATTTATACATATCCTGTATTTACAGAAATATTCAATTTGTATTTAAAAGGGTCCAGGATATAAAAATCTTATTATTATTCTTTTTTTAATTGCTGCATTAAAATTTATTTGTTTTTGTTTACTTAAAATGACATTTAAATCATGTTTCTATCTTAATTAAAACAGACAATATTAATTTTATATTTTGGATTGTTTTCAAAGTCTAGCTTTTAAGCAATAGGTGATATGGAAAAGACTTCTTTGTAAAACGCGTTCTTCTTCATGATGGGTTATTTCACCATTTTTCTTTTTTAATTGTTATAACTTAAAGACTATTTAATGTAAATGTATCAGACTTGAAACATTCATTAGACATGATTTAATTTTAATTCATAAAAAATAATATTATTCACATTTAAAAATATGAATAATTTAATTACATATTTTCTCTTCAAATTTAGGTTTTAAATAGTTTGGGCTTTTATTCAAATTAATATTTTTTAAAATGCTGAACCAAAATTTAAGTTTATATATTTTGTCCAAATTTAAAGTTATATCTTCATTCAAAATAAAAGTAAGAACTAAACGTAAAGCAGGATTGTTTATTAACAAATGAAAACGTGCCAGTATAGTCGACTTTTTCTGTCTGTATGAACTTGCGAGCTACGAGCCTCGTTTTTTATTTACCATCTAATTTTTCCGCAGCACCTTCTTGTATTAAATGGACACTTTTATATATTGGAAGCACTTATAAATTCTCCCTTCATTTTCTATCAAGAACAGATTTCTTCGTCCATAGCTTCTTTCCACTTTTGTTGTTCGTTGTGAAGGCGAATCGAAATGTTACAATATTAATGATACGAGGTAAAACACGTCGAAATTCGACGAAAAAAATCTCTGAAAAAGAACAGTTTTATCTATTTATAATAAATCTACAAAAATAGTTGCACTAAAAAACATCTTATATTGGTCACTCTAATTCTTAAGCAAATATTATTTTAAACTAGAATTAACAAAATACTATAAATCTCAATTATTAAAAGAAATAAAACCGAAATTGACCGGATTTTATAACTGATGCATTTTAATTTCTATTTTTTTTTCAATTTTAAGAGAAAATAGAGCGATTCTGTTGCCACAATAACAAAATTGGTACTAAAAACTGTAAGAAAATTAATATCTCAAAAATAAATTAAAATACAGCTTTCAAACAAATTGCATTTAAAAGCACATTTTTTTCTTTATACGACAGTGTAAAAATTTAAAATGTACGACGCTTAAAAGTGTACATTTTGCAGACTTGAAAATTGCAAAATCAAATTTGCAGGGGAAAGTGTTGCCATTCGCAAAATGACGTATGCGTTACGCACAGATAAATTTGCCCTTTATAATATAGATATATTTTACAACGAAAAAGTAAAAATTTATATTATACATAAATATTTTTATTATAAAACGTTGCTGTATGAATAAAAACATTTAAAATAATAAATGAAATTTTTAAATGTTTAAATTAAAATAATTAAAATAATTTTAAATTTTAAATGTTTAAAAAAACATTTAATTATATTAATATTTAATTCAACATTAAAAATTAATAAAAAACTAAATGCAAAAAAATAATTAATTTAATTTAATTTAACCGTAAATTTTTAAATGTTTTTATTAATACAGCAAAGTTTTATAAGCAAAATATTTATTTATAATATAAATTCTAATATAAATATTTATAATATACATATTTCGTTGTGGAATATATATTATTAATATTACGATATAGTTATTAATGTACGTAATCAATACTTACTACTGTTATTTTTCACATTGATTTGAAATGTCATCAAAATTTAATGTTTTTTCCTGAATAAAGATTGCTTCATACATTTCAAGTTTTGTAAACCTATGGAGATGATTCCTTTCTCTAAATGATTTTCTCACACTTTCTTTTGTCGAATTACCCGTTTAAGGTGCGTTCGTAATTATGTAGATAAGTAGCACCTATAGTTGTCGGTCTGTCCGTCCCTCTGTCTGTCTGTCCGCATATAACAACGCAAAAAACACCCAACCTAATCGTTTGAAATTTAAAACATATAATTATTATATAATTGTGTCGAGTCATTTCAAATTTTATGAAAATCGGATGCATAGATCAATTACAGGGACAATCAAAAGTACTCCGTTACATTACGGCTAATGGGTAAAACAGTTTCAAATGCATTTTAATGGCGTTAAACTCTTTCGAATATAATAGAATTGTATGAATCTATGAAGTATTGTATATAACTAAAATATACATTCTGTACAATCTATGATGCAAAGAATATTTATTATTAAATATACAAGACCACAAAAAAGTATTCCACTACATAACGCTGAACAGGGAAAATTGTTCGGGGCGTGTTTTAATTATATTCAACTATTTCGCATTTTATGAATATGATATACGTTACTGAGATTTACTGCAAGTTTCTTGCTGTATATTTACAGGAACACAAAGATGATCTTCGACTGTTTTCGAAGTACTATCATGGAAGACGGTAGTATTCCTGTGACGCAGCCCTAGCCTAAAATCGTATCGTAGAATTGTCGAATGACGGAACATATATACAGCTAGTTTGAGATCAAAGAAAATGCGGAAAGCCGCCTTTTAATAACTCAGCAAATATAGCTCACGTTGTTCTGATTTTTTAAAAAGAGTCTTATATCTGCCGTCTAATTCTATTTTGAATTTTTTACATTTTTACGTGCTTTATCTTTTAAGATCTCTATACCCATTTTTAAACCGAAATCGATAGTGTTTGTTCCTGATAATGAGATCTAGAAAACTGCCTGGGAGATTTTATTAAAATTTATATATAATATGAATCTCTTTAAGATAGAGTGAATAAGACTTGCCTAGTTTCTAGGAAAACTCTTGTTTGTTATATATTGGTCTTGAAAATTGGACTATATTTTCTGCATTTCTATGAGAATCTCAATGCAAATGCTCGATAAACTATTTATTGTATTCATGCGCGTGTTTCCTTTTTCTTTTCCTAGCTTTTTCTCCGCGTTACTGCATACTTGCTTGCTCAATCGGTATGTCGTTGGGTTTGAGAACTGAACATCGCAAGTTCTGCCCCGATCGAGACCTTACGTTTTATTTTTGTTTTGAGCTTTTTTAAGTCAGTTAATAAAATAAAGTTGACTTTTATTATCCATTCCTTTATATTTTTTATAGTCAATGAGACCATTAAATGAAACTTCAATTAAAAAAAAAATAAAATTGTAATAAGTTAAATAAAATTACATTAGAATTACAACTAATTTAAATTAAATAAAAATTCACTTTAAATAAATTTCAATTATTCACTTTTAAAATTAAATTTAAGTAAGATAATTCTTTATTGTTAAAATGGACATTTATTTTAAATTATAAAATGAAATGAATATTAACTTTTACAAGATCAAATATTTTATTATGAATGCGTCTAACGAAGCATAAATTTCTGGATTTTGACGGCACTCAGATTAGAATCTAAAGCTTACCAATCTTCAGATAAAAAATTTTAGCTGACAAACATCGATTTTGGGACCACATTTATCAATAATGTATGGTTCAAAAATATTTTAAAAATACAAAAGCGAAATACATTTAAAAATACAATGCGAAAGTATGCGACATTATAAATGACACTGTTTTTAGGTTTTGTTGGGAGAAAAATATGATTATGTCCAGTAGCACAGTTTAATTTTTTATTACGTAATCCAAAAACTTCTTAATTTCTATTCTAAATTGGATGTCATTAAGATTCAATGTACTGGGAAAAAAATGTAAATTTCCAAGAATTTGAAAAGTTAAAACTAATCTTTAGTTGTAAATTGTAGTTTAAGCCCTTTTTTTCCACAGATATTATGTCAAAATTCCATATAGATTTTTTTTTTTTTTTTTTTTTTTTTTTGCAAATGAATTGATAGTAAACAAGGAAATACTTAGTAGGTCTTAAAGCGAATAGATGGCAGCACTAAAGCTCTGTGTGAGAGGGTTTGGTTTGGTTTGGTTTATTTTTTGTCGCCCGATTATCTACGCTAGGGATATAGGACCAGGGAGGGGTGCCCTTCGTGGGGGTCTTTCTAAGGGAACCTAACCAGTATTTACGCAAGGTTCGAAGAAAACCACGAAAACTCCGAACGGTTAGGCCGACAGCCGCGATTGGGTTCGAACCCAGCACCTTCCGTCTACCAGTTGAGAGGTCTGTACCTCTCGGTCACTGGTGGGGCCTGTGTGAGAGGGAGTTTTTAATTTTGATTACAGTCATTCGTTGTTGCATTTCATTCCTAGAAGTTTCCCTTGCTGAAGTTGAATCATGCATTGTCAGAATTGAGATTTGTTTTAAAATTTATTTTCTAGGAGAAATTTATTTTCGATCTTACTGCCAATATCCCTCTGACGCATCGTACGCACGTTGTTGTCGATAGATTGTAAGTGCAAAATGGAAGAAGATTTGGAAATGTTAGAAATTTTAATTTTTTTATTATCATTTAAATTGTAGAAAAAAAATTTTAAATAAAAAAGATTTTAGTTTTAAAAATTAAATTGGAAAAATCCCTTTAATAAAAAAAAGCATTGTAATTTAAAAATATTTTTTATAATCGTTGAGCATTTACAGTTATAACAAACATGATTTACAATTTGAATAAACATTTTTTTCAATTGCAAAGAATAATTTGAATGAACAAATACAAAGTTTGTATTTTTTAAATTTTAATTTAGTTTAAACAATCATTTTAGTGATTAAAATTTTAAAAAAATCATTGTACAATGATAATAATTATTCACAAGTCATTTTTTAAATTGCAAAAAATAAATTTAAAAAGAAGAGAGAGAGATAGAGCCCTTAAAGATTTTATTTTTAAAAAAATCTGTTAAAAAAGGTCATTTTAATTTTTAAAAATATTTAAAAAAGAAAACTGAGTGCAGAAGTATCGTGCCTTCTAGCAATATAATCCGAAGATTTGGATGAGCGAGGGACTTTGTTGCAGATTATATGTTTCTTTTATCAATTCCTATTAACAAACGAAATAATCTAATGCATAATTTCTGTTCGAAGAAATATATGTGTGAGAAAAGAAATATATGTGTTCCAATATTTATGCTAGAATTATATTTTGTAATGATTTAAAACATAAATGATGCAAAATTATTTTTTAAAAATAATAATAATTCAAGTATAAACATTAATACAAAAACATTATGCTGTGATTTAAAAACATAAAAAATAAATGAAAAGTACAAAATTATTTTTTTAATATAGCCTTTTGATTCCAATTATTATATGGCATTAAAAATTGAATTTAATAGAATATTTTAGTAAGTTCTTATAAAATAATATGCAAAAATAATGAATTCCGTAAAAAGATATCTCCATTTCTGCATATCACACCAATTAAAAACAACTTTCGCACTTTTCGTCTTTCCATAGGGATCCATCTAGAAATGAGGTGCTAATTTGTGACTAGGGAAGAGTATTAAGGGATGGGACATCTGCAATAATTCTTAAAATATGTTTTATTTTTAACTTATGACTTTTCCACCACATGGAATAATCATTGTCTTATACTTGTTGCTATACGTCTTTTTATAGTTGCAACTGTTAGTTTGAGACTTAAAAAGGCCATTTTACAATACCTAAAAATAAGAATTACTCGAATGTTTAATGTACATTTTCAATCTCATTTTTGTTGCTAACTTAATTAGTTTTAATATTTTGTAAATTCAACAATATGCCTTTTATAAATAAACAGTTAAGTTAAATATAAAAATCCATGCTTGTTGAAAAAAATTAATTATTTTAATGTTGCTCTAAGGTAAGGACAAGACACTATGACTCAGGAGGGATGGGGCATGTCCCATCCGTGCCAAATGATATGTCTATTAAAATAATTATGCTTAATAACATACAAGTTTTTGGTATTTTATATTTATATTTTATGTTTAGGATACAAATGTTTCTAATTATGTTATACTTGTTTTCTGAAGTAAAGCCTTTTTACTTTCTTCTATCTTCAATAGAAGAAAGTATTGTAATCGAAATTTTTTTCGACTTCCGGTTTTCGACGGATTTACACGTTTTAGGGGTCAGAGATTCCAAAAAACATGTTTTTGCAAAATGTCTGTCTGTCCGTGTGTCTGTCTGTCCGTGTGTCTGTCTGTCCGTGTGTCTGTGTGTCTGTGTGTCTGTATGTCGCCATTCTACCATCAAAAAGTGTATGAAGTTAAGCATAGAATTGAACCAAATTTTTTGTGAATGTTTTTGGCTGTGGCAAGCAGGTTCTCCTTCAGTTTTGAAATATTACGCCTGAAGGGGGCGCTGCAATAGCGATTTTTGCCATTTTCAATATTGTACCGGCCAAAAGTATATGAAGTTATGCATCGAATTGAACCAAATTTTTTGTGCATGTGTATGACAATGGCTAGTTGGTCCTCCATGAATTTGAAAACAATCCGCCGGAAGGGGGCGGTGCAATCACCTTTTTTGTGCCATTTTCAATATTGTACCGACCAAAAGTATATGAAGTTTTGCATCGAATTGAACCAAATTTTTTGTGTATCTTTATGACTATGGCTAGTTTGTTCTCCCTGAATTTGAAAACAATCCGCCGGAAGGGGGCGGTGCAATCGTCATTTTTGTGCCATTTTCAATATTGTACCGACCAAAAGTATATGAAGTTATGCATCGAATTGAACCAAATTTTTTGTGTAAGTGTATGATTATGGATAGTTGGTCCTCCCTGAATTTGAAAAGAATCCGCCGAAAGAGGGCTCTGCAATCACCTTTTTTGTGCCATTTTCAATATTGTACCGACCAAAAGTATATGAAGTTTAGCATCGAATTGAACCAAATTTTTTGTGTATCTTTATGACTATGGCTAGTTTGTCCTCCCTGAATTTGAAAACAATCCGCCGAAAGGGGGCGCTGCAATCGCGATTTTTGTGCCATTTTCAATATTGTACCGACCATAAGTACATGAAGTTATGCATCGAATTGAACGAAATTTTTTGTGTAAGTGTATGGCTATGGCTAGTTGGATCGCTCTGAATCTGAAAAAAATCCGCCGGAAGGGGGCGCTGCAATACCGAATTTTATGCCATTATCTATATTGCACCACATAAAAGTGTATGAAGTTAGTTCTAAAACTGAACTAAACATTTTGTATATGATTATTTTCGGTAAGGCAAGTAGGTCCTCCCTGAATTTGAAAAAAAAAATCTGCTTATCATTCTATTGTTCATCGGCACGTGCAGAGACGGAAATTCGTTTTTACTCCGATTAATTGATTGAAGCAGAAATTTAAGATGAAAATCAAAGTTGGTAAGGTATTGAATGAAAATTATTAAATAATTAAAATGAGTAACTATTTTTTTAATATTAAAATGTATGTATGAGATAGAAGAAAGTTTTGGGATTAGCACATCCAAGTAGTTTTGTTTTGTATCTTTAAAGCAAATATAAAATGAACTAAAATACATAATTAAAAAAATAAAAATTGAAACAAACTAATATTTATAGCTCTAAATAATCAATTTTTATGCATTTAGATCTTAAATAAATTTCAAATTTTAAAGAAATTACTTTGTTAACATTTTCGTTTCATACTTATGAATCAGAAACTGCGAATTTTGCTTTCAGTATCCATATCAATGTAAATTTTCAGAATATGATGTATTTTTTTTTAAATCTTTAATTTATATATATATATGTGTGTCTGTTTAAAAAGAAAAGATTAACTCATATTTATTTTAAGGATAAGTTTCAAAAATAAGAAACATAGAAAAATTAAATTTATTACATTATTACATTCGCCGACTAGAAATGTGGTTAAAACGCTAACTTTAAGAACATTTTCTGAAAAATCTTTCTTTCTGAAAAAGCTTTTACCAAATAATGGAACAAATTTTTCGATTGTGCAATTTCTGCATTAAATACTTGACAATTTTTTCAAATAAAATGAATTAAAAATGTGTCATAAAGTTGGTAACTTAGGATATGAAATAGACTTAAAAGTAAAGTTGTATTTAGATTAATAAATAAGGAAATTTTTTGTTGAAATTGCTTCAGAGTAGCATCCTCTTCTTTTCTTTTTAATTACATCTGTTTTGGGATTAAAATATGACAAATACAAGATATTTCTTATTCAAAAAATGTAAAGAAAACATTAATTTTTTGATTTTATCTTCTTAAATTCTGCATTAAATCTCATAAATGTATATTCTACTAAACCAATGATCACTAACCTAAAAAAAGTAATGGTATCAATACAAAAACCCTTAATGGGTTAAAAGTTTTGACGCAGCTGTTTATTTTATGGCTCTAAGAATTTTGAATATGAATTTTAAAAATAATGATATCAAATTTTGAGTGACGCCATGTTATTAATTGAAAAATGCATTTTTGTACTATTTCATTAATCATTTTATTTTATTTTCTATTTATAATAGCATGTGCAAAAGTTATTTTCAACATAAAAAGTTATATACAACTTTATTCACCCATACTTTTTCACACACATCTCCCATAAATTCAAAATATGTGTTTTAAAAGGTATAACATAAAATTTAAGTGACGCCTTTATGTGCCTTTAAAAAGTTTGTTTTAAAATTCAGTTATTTTTTTCATTTTGATTTGGTAAAATATATTTACACATCTAAAAAGCTGTTTTAAATTTACATTTCGTTGTTAAATATATAATTTTCATTGAATCTATACTATGCATTGGAATGCATTTATCTCAATAAACTGATTTATCATTTGTGTCACGTTATTCAAAATTGTAAGCAATATTTATGTAAATGGTTTCTTTGCGTCAGATTATCTATTTACATGCATTTCACTTAGTTTGGATAATTTAGAGCAAAGAAACCATTTATACTTAAATTTTATATCATACCTTTTAAAACACATATTTTGAATTTATGGGAGATGTGTGTGAAAAAGTATAGGTGAATAAAGTTGTATATATCTTTTTATGTTGAAAATAACTTTTGCACATGCTATTATAAATAGAAAAAAAAATAAAATGATTAATGAAATAGTACAACAATGCATTTTTCAATTAATAACATGGCGTCATTAAAAATTTGATACCATTACTTTTAAAATTCATATTCAAAATTCTTAGAGCCATAAAATAAACAGCTGCGTCAAAACTTTTAACCCATTAAGGGTTTTTCTATTGATATACTATAACAGCAAGATCTGAATATTTTTTTAACTTCGTAATCGTACGAACGCACTGCATTTGCTACGCTTCACGTGAAATTTCTAACTTGTTCTTCTAGATGACAGGAAACTATCGATTAAGTTTTCTTGAACTTCATTTTCATCATCAGTCTCATTTTCACTGATGTCCTTAAAAAACTGTATAAAATCATTGAAAATGTCCATATGTGTATGAAATTGGTAGCATATTAAGAAGAAAGCAATAAAGCTTCTTTAAGCAACCAACCACAGTTAAACATAAGCAGATAAATTAAAAAATGAATTAATAATATTATTCATTTTTGGATGAAAAATGTCCGGGCCACGATTTTAACCCGGACTTTTTTCACCGAAAAATAAATAATGGAAAATTTACATTTGTTATAATTAATTTACCGTTTGAATAATCGTGTTTAACATTAATCCAATATTAAGATACGACTTCCTTTCATTAGTTTTAGTGAATAGATAAATATATAAATATAAAAAAATGTAGAGTATTAAGGAGACAAAATTAATTCATTTAAGTCCATTTACCTGCAAGATATAGAACGTATTATTTAAAAACCATAATAATGGACATAAACTAACCAATTTTAGACAATTTTATTTTTTTATTTTTTTTTTCCAATCAGAGACTAATACTCATACAATAAATATACAGGGTGTTTCTAAATTCATGGTCCAAACTTTAAGGGGTATCACCCCTTATAGTACACATCACAGTGTACTATAGTACACATCAAGACAAGCAATATTTAAGTAGGAAACCAAGGGCCCCAAAGTCTTCCGAAGGAGATTGGTGCCATTAAAGTTTAGGGTCCAAAAATTCAAATGATTATGAAAAACAGAAAAATTGGTCGATTCGTTTAAGGGTTTCACTAAAATTATTCTTTATGTCAGTATTGTCTTGAAAATAAATTATAAAGATAAATTTCAAAAAATGACGATAGAGGGCGCTTTAGACTTTAGAGTAACGTACAACTATATTTTACCGTTATTTTTCGCATCTCATAAAATTTTCTTAGAAGCTTAGACATAAACTTAAATTTTGAGATGAAAATCTAAATCGTTGGGTGTGGTTAAGTAGAGCAAACTGAACTGTGTTTAATGGGGGTGGGGGGGTTCAAATTTCAAATTATTTTAAAAAACGGAAAAATTGGTCGATTCGTCTGCCGTTTTCGCTAAAACTATTCTTTATGTCAATATTTCCTTGAAAATAAATTTTAAAGATTAATTTCAAAAAATACCGATAGAGGGCGTCTTAAACTTTAGAGTAACAAACAACTATTTTTAAGCGTTACTTTTTGTATCTAATTAAATGCTTGCAAAAGCTTAGATTTAAATTTTGAGCTCAAATTCTAAATCGATGGAGAGGTTAAGAAGCGGAAACTGAACAGTGTTCAGGAGTTAAAATGTTACCCTCCCCACCCCTCGAACACATTTCAAATTTCCGCACTTAATTACTCAAAACGATGTAGATTTTGAGCTCAAAATTTAAGTTTGAACTTTTACAAGCATTTAATTAGATACAAAAAATAACGGTTAAAAATAGTTGTTGGTTACTCCAAAGTTTAAGGCGCTCTCTAACGGTATTTTTTTTAATTAATCTTTAAAATGTTTTTCAAGGAAATATTGACATAAAGAATAGTTTTAGTGAAAACGGCAAACGAATCGAACAATTTTTCCGTTTTTTATAATCATTTGAAATTTGAACCCCCCCCCCCCCACCCCCATTGAACACAGTTCAGTTTGCGCTACTTAACCACTCCCAACGATTCAGATTTTCATCTCGAAATTTAAGTTTATGTCTAAGCTTCTAAAAAATTTTAATTAGATGCGAAAAATAATGGTAAAATATAGTTGTACGTTACTCCAAAGTCTAAAGCGCCCTCCATCGGCATTTTTTGAAATTTATCTTTTAATTCATTTTCAATAAAATACCGACATAAAGAATGGTTTTAGTGAAAACCGCAAATCAATCGACCAATATTTCCGTTTTTTATAATCATTCGAATTTAAAACCCTCCGAACACAGTTAAGTTTGTGCTACTTAACTGCTTCCAACTATTCAGATTTTGAGCTCAAAATTTAAGTCTAAGCTTACGAAACCTTTAATGAGATGCAAAAAATAATGGTAAAAAATAATTGTTCGTTACTCTAAAGTCTAAAGCGCCCTCTATCGTCATTTTTTGAAATTTAACTTTATAATTTATTTTCAAGACTTTACTGACATAAAGAATAATTTTAGTGAAAACCGCAAAGGAATCGACCAATTTTTCTGTTTTTCATAATCATTTGAATTTTTGGACCCTAAACTTTAATGGCGCCTATCTCCTTCGGAAGACTTTGGGACCCTTGGTTTCATATTTAAATTTTGTTTGTCTTGGTGTGTACTATCACCCCTTAAAGTTTGGACCATGAATTTAGAAACACACTGTATATATTTTTTCATAGAACTTAAAAATTCCTGCAATGAAGGTGTAAATGTATAGTTATCAGATGTCATATCAATACCGGGTGTTTCAGCCCATTTGTAATATAAAATATTATATGATTAATCATATATTTTCAATACTTTACTTCCACTTCTTCCCTTGAACGGATAATTTATCACTGCCAACTATAAAATGGCTTTATCATTATGCAATTAATATTGGATTCCATATTATTTTCTAAGGATAACAATTTTAGACGATTTATTATCGCAACGTGCCCTTGAATCATTTATGAAGACCTCGGTAATAATCTTTGCTTTAGATAGTGATAAAATCTTTTTTTGAATGTTTTATCCCCTCAGCTTTAAAGAGAATGGATTAAGCATACTTCTTACTCCGTTGTATGCAAACGGATGTTCTTAAAAAAAGGTAAATTTGCATATTATGTAATACATGTGGACAAGTTTTAAAATACTTTTAATTTTTATCTATTAAGATGTATCTAAAAATTAAAATAGTAAGAATTCTCATGAAGTAAAATTCGTATTTTTTTTTTCCGGGGCGCAATTTCAGGTAATTGTATACTTTCTCAAAATCGAAGTAATTGATTTTGAATATTTGTGATTTTTATTTAATTTTTGCTACTTAAGCTTCCAATGTGCTAATACATATAACTGTAGTAAAACATTAAAAGCTGTATAATACTTTTAAAAATATACAAATTTAGTGAACTCTTAACATTTAAAATTTAAATTTTAAGTAAATATGGACAGTGTTCTAGTTACTGGGATCTAAACTATTTTAATTAATAATAAAACATAACACCATATCCCTCTGATATTCTTTTATGTTACTCTATTATCAGCATACAAATTTAAGCGCCCTCAAACAAGAAATATCTAAAATGTTTCTGATTTAGCGGGTGAGGAAAGAGAAAGAGAGATAAAAATTTATCCAAGAAAAGTACACTGTAAAAAAAAAAAATCTTCAAAGGTACTAAACCTTTTCTAGGAAACTGGGATTCCAAGAACTTTTCCTGTAACGGTAACAGTAAAAATTCAAGTTTCAGAATCGATAACATGAATTTTTCCTATTAGCGTTACATGAAAAGTACTTGGAATCCTAGTTTCCTAGAAAATGTTTTGTACCTTCACAGATTTTTTTACAGTGTAGTCAGTCATTTTTTCCACTTGAATGTTAATGATGACAAAGTTGGAAAATATATTTTAAGGATTTTAATTAGTGTTTATGTTCTGAAGTGATTTTGACATAGATAACAAATATATTTTTTAAATATAAATCTTAAACATTACTGCAGTAAAGAGTTAAAGATATAATTATGCCATCAATGCCGGGCGTTTCAGACAATTTGTAATATAAAATAATGTATGATTAATTATATATTTTCAATGCTTTTCCCACTCTCTCTTTCGTTTGCACAAATAATTTATCACCGCCAACTATAAAATTGTTTTATTATTATGCAATTAAAAATGGAGCCCGTATTATTCTCTAAGAATAATCAATTTAGATGATCTAATATCACAACGTATTGATGAATCATTTATGAAGACCTCGGTAATCTTTGCTTTAGATATTGATAAAATCCTTCTTTGAATGCTTTATCTGCTCTGCTTTAAAAATAACGGCTTAAACATAATTGTTACTCCTTTGCATACACGCTGTTGTATTTCGCCAGAGGTAAATTCGTATATTAGAAATAAATGAAGACGAGTTTTATTATACTTTTTGTATTTAGATATTAAGATAATATAAATCAAAATATTATGAAATCGCTTGACATAAAGATTTGTATTTTTTTGTTTATTGGCTCATTTTGAAGTGCCTTCAACCGTTGGCTTTGGACAACTTTTTCATGGTTCCAATAACATTTCCGTTGAGTTTTTCAACGGCGAAATTTAGTTGTAAAGAATTAACATGTAACAATAAAACAAACTGCATGCTTTTAAAGTGATATTTTTTATTACTTATTTTTTTTAAATTGTCTTTAAGATTTTTGTACCAAATAGCCTCTACATGAGCGTCATTAGTCTATTAACATAATTTCGTATAATTTGAATTTATGTTAAAAGATGAATTCAGTTATGCATGTTATCCAAACGGAAATACTTGATTCTGAATATTTATGATTTTTATTATATTTTTTACTGTATAAGCTTCAAATGAGCTTATACAAATAGTTTTAGCAAAATAAAAAATTAAAATCTATAGTATACTTTTATAAATTTTCAAATTTAGTGAATTATTGTCATTTAAAATTTACATTTTAAGTAAATGTGCACTGTGTCACTATTATTGGGATTTAAACAATTTTAATTAATAATGAAACACACTTCCATAGTCTTCTGATATTTTTTTATAGTATACTATAATCATCAATACAAATTTGAATGTCCTTCAAACAAGCTCTAAATTGAATATGTCTGATTTTTTGTAGGGGAGGGAGGATAAAAACATACAAGAAACTCGGTCAATCATTTTCTATCCTGTATGGTAATGTTAAACAATGTTGGAATATGTATTTGAAGTATTTCAATTAGCGTTTGATGTTCACAAGTGATTTCGAATGAATCCCAAATAAGTGGCGGTCCATTTTATCAGCCTGATAGGTATCTTTTTTACATTTTTTATTACACAGTTTTAGTGATAACAATGCAATTCAATGCTTGATTCGGACTTCTATATATAATTATGGGCATTCATGAGGCACCGGTCTAAACCGGTTCTGAAACTGAAACTATCATAATATAAAAAATGTATAAGCAAAATCGAAAAAATAAAAGCTAGGCCGGTTGTGTATCGTCTTCAAGTATCCTATTCCAAAAAAATCATGAAAAACTTTTTTAAATTTCAGCGAGATATTTAAAAAGAAAGCTTCCATAGGCTTTACATTATCATCTGGGTCTTTTTCATTGAATATTGTGAGGCCTTAAACAAATAATTTCAATTTCAGGTCACTAAATTGGTGAATGTACAAGAAGTAGAAGAAACAAAAAAACAAATTAATTACTATACAGGGTGCCCATAAAAGAATGTCGCAGTTGTGGAATCATCCGTGGAATTAGAAAAAAGCGCTAAAAATAGTATAAAATTTTAAGGTATAACTCTGTTATCCCGTCGACCATTTTCACCAAATTATACAAATCGCCAAACTAATAACCAAATTATACACATCGACATAATTTTTATTTTAAATAACTAGCTGACCCGCCCGGCGTTGCCCGGGTCCGTATTAACAATATTAAACGAACTTGAAATTTGTATGATTTTATCATTAACTATTTACATGCAGAAATGCATTGTCTGAAATACGTAGCCACTGACTGTGTGAAAAATCGGTTTTAAAAACAACTAATATTAAGCTCTAAAAATACTCAAAATGAGCAATGAAAAACGCGGGAGGGAATATGTATCCAACGATTGCATGATTTTCGTGTAAAAAAGTTGATATTTACCCGTAAAATCACTGTTAAGTCACGTAACTAATTATTATTTTCACATACAAATCCCAAGTGAAATATTTTGAATTTCAAACTAATTATATCACTCTTAAATCCGACTGACTATACCATGAATGAAATCGATACACGATGGTAGCTAAAAGGTTGGTATATAGTACTATAATTTCAGAGCTATTTAACAAAAGTAAATGTTATTTTTAATCAAATCTTGCGTATAGGTTCACTCTGTGTATAAATTCCTAACCTTAAACTTTTATACCGTAACCAGAACCTGTCTGTAACCTAACAGTGACTTAACAGTACCCTACCGTAAATTAAGTATAACAGAAATGTAACCTAGTCTAAATGTATTCACTTTATTGTAACATATCCTTATTCTAACCATAACATAAATGCAATTTAACTTTAACCTAACTTTAACCTAAATAATATAATAGAAAAAAACCATTTTAAAAAATTACTATTTATTCGTAAAATATGCTTCAGCTGTAATTCGTTTCTTTCAATTCGTTTTATTAATACAAAATTCCTTCCTCGTGCTTTTGTTTGAGGCATTAAAATTTCAGCGATAAATGGTTCAATATTGCAAACCACGGAGTAAGACACTTCTTACTCCGTGCTGCAAACCTTTTTTCGGTTTACTTCGCCTCCACCTATCTTTTTCTCCATGGTGTACAGCAGCTGTGATTAAAAAAAAATTATCATTTAAACTGCCAGTTTGACAGTCTATGAATTTTAAAGGTCTGTCCCAGCTTTTTTAATTCTTTCTGCGAAAATTTTATGCAACCAATCAACCATAAGAAAATGAAATGGAAAAAAAGCGAAAAAAGGCGATTTTTTATGAGAGTGAGCTTTGGAATTTAATTAATTACTCAGTTAATAAATAGAATTTTGAAATTCTGAGCTTCAGGTGCATCAGGAGAGACATTGGGCTACTCTAAAAAAAATTTTGAGCATTGTACGTGCTGTAGATTTTGCTAGCCATCGCAGACACACACACAGATACACACACAGACAGAGCGTTTTGTTCTTTTATTAGTATAGATGAAAAATGAAATAATTAGTAGAATATTAATAAAAATACAAATAAAAAGTCGAAATAAAAATCTCTTAATGACGTTTTAAATACGTGAATCGTATTTAATGTCATTGAATGTGACATCATCCTTTATTGGCCTTTAATCTTAAAATTTGGCGATAATTTTTTGGTCGACAGGATAACCTAATAGTACCAATTTTAATATCATCAACTATAAGTGGTGTTTATGTTAGTGTTTTTCAAGGTCAGAAACAAAAAGAATAACTCGAAGACATTTAGATAAGCACATGCAAGAGGACAGCATCGTTGTTGAAGTTCAGTTAGCGGTATGCAGTGCCACGTACGGAAAATACTAACTTTTGATCGTAAAGCGTCATTGTTGAGCGGATGATTTAATAAAATTTGAAGCAAACGGGCTAATTCTGGAAGAAAAGCCCATTTGCCGAAATTAAGGGGGTAACCCCCGTTCCCCCTTTTAAACTTAATCAATGAACCGCAGAAAAAAATCAGGGAAGCGCATTATGAGAATGAACTTATATCCAAATTTGAAGAAAATCAGTAAATTCTGCGTGAAAAAACCATTTACCTAAATTAAAGAAAGCTACTCCAATTGCCCCCTTAATATTTAAATAAACAATGAACAACCAAAACTAATCTTGGAGGAGCTTTAAAAAAATTACTCTATATTTAAATTTCGAATGCAATCTGAAAATTCTGCATGAAAAACTCCTCTTAACTTCTCATTTCCCTTCGTTATGCTTAAACAATGAACACCCAAAACAAATCACTGAAGCGCTTTCTCAGAATAAATCTATATCCAAAATTTGAAGCAAATCTGTAAATTTTACGAAAAAAATTCATTGACCTAAATTAAGGGGGTTACCCCCCATCCCCCTATTTATACTTAAACAATGAACAGCCAAATCTAATCTTGTAGGCGTCTTATCAGAATGACAATATATCTAAAAATCGATTTTTTTCTGATAAAACTGGATGTAAATTTATCTGAATTAAGGGAGCGAGCTTTTAGCCCGTTCAGCCCTTATATTTATCCAATGAACATTCAAAACAAATCAGTGAAGCGCCTTATCAAAACCTATATCCAAAATTTCAAGTAAATCGGATATTTTCATCAAATGTTATAGCGTTACGTACAAATACATGCATACGTACCTACGTACATACATACTCACAGAACCTGCGGGCACATTAGCTCCTTATGCTTTCATAGCCTGTGAGCTGAAAATCGTTAGAGAAATGCAGTTTTATCCGTTGGGGATTTATGGAAAATTGTGTCTATACTAATTTTCTATGCAATGATTTGCTGGAGTGGAAGGAAGAGACTATTTCATCAACTATTCTCACTCTTTAACTCATGTATAGAAAGAATTGAACTTTAGATAAGATGTATGCCGTATAACTAAAGATGTACATTTGGGAAATGTTCCATGTCCTATTCCTTTTTTTTTTTTTTTCATTTAACAAATTTGTTTCGGTAAAAATTATAAATTTTGTCTTTATTTGACATGCAATATATATATATATATATATATATATATATATATATATGAAACATATAAAAGTATATAAAGATATATAATATTTATTTATGGATGAAAATTTATGTATTTATTTATGTATGGTATATATCTACATATAATAATATATATACAGAGATAAAGAAAAAATACTGGCCAGTTTATCTTCTATTTAATGTATGATGGATACTAAAATAAAATAAACTTTATTATTTTTTTTTTTTTACTGATATACATTTACTTATCATATGCACTAATTATTATAAATCTTATTTATAATATGTAATGAAACATGTAGTATTAATTATAGTAATTATGTAATGTAAAATTATTAGTTAAGAATATGTAATGAGGTAATACTTAGAAAAATTCATTTAGAAGAAAATCTTTTGTGCGTAAAAATTGAGAAGTTTTTTATAAAAATAGAAGGATTATGCAGTTTTCTGTTCTTTATTACATTACTGATTTTTTTTAAATGTAATTTCAAATATAGAGTACTTAATATATTTACATATAGATTTAGAATATAAAGAAAAGAAACAAACATCAAAATCGAAACGTTTAAAGCATCATATTTTTTCTTTGTATGTTCGTACATATATACAAAATAAATTTCTTATTAAAAAAATCATTATTTGTAAAATCAATTTTTTATTCTGTTAATTACATTGTATTCAGCATACAAAAAATATTGGAGTGATTTGACAAATATTTGTAAAAACTTTAATATTTTAAACCCAATATTGCATCAATAAACAGCAATGTAAATTTTTAATTTTTTTTTTTTATAAAATTTAAATTTTTAATTAGTATTTTTTAAATGATTTTTGCTCTTGTCAAAGTCAATTTTTATAAGTATTATCTTTAAGTAAGTGTGTTTGTTCTAGTAAATATACATTAGTAAAAAAACGGGGAGGGGGGGGTACCGAAACCTCTTAATTCTTATGAAATATCATTTAATACAAGAAAGTTGATTGATAACTAAAATAATGGGAATATATTTATACACGTTTTGTTTTCAGAGAAATATTTATAAACTAGCGGACCTGACAGACGTTGTCCTGGCACCGACACCAGAAAATCAAATAAATGTACATAAATATATTAATACGCACGATAAATACTACGCTCTTAATTTAATTTCTTATTACAATTAGGTAAGGAAATTATTTTTCACTTTGGAGTAGATTTTGAAGTCGGTCCAATTTTTGAAAGAAAAGTTTATTTTTCTCTTTTTAGTTAAAAGTTAACGAATTTCTGAAGTCGGTTAATTAAAATGATAATACGGGAAAAAATTATTGCAAATCATACACGTATGTCAGGAGTGGGGTTCGAACACGCTATCTCTTTCTTTAAGAAACAGAACTTATATCTGGCGCCTTATACCGCTCGACCATTTCGTCCGCACTCTATTCAGCGAACTTATTCAAAAATTTTAAATAGCGAAAAATCACTAACTATTAGTTTTTGCCTAATTACTAAAAAAGTGCTGAATCAATTTCGATGAAATGTGAATCCAAACCATTCTCGAATCCACTGGAATACACACACAAAATTTCATTAAAATCGGTCCAATCGTTTAGGAGGACTTCAGTGACAAACACACGCACAGAAGATTTATATATATATAAAGATATTAAAAGTATAAATAGGTTACTTACGAAAAATAAAATAAATATGTAACATGAGGTGATATTCCAAGTAAAATTAAGGGTAATGTTCCGTAACGAACATAAAATTTAAATGTACACCAGTAAAAAAAAATAATAAGTAAATTCTTATAATGCATTTAAAGGGTACCGAGAGCCTTTAATTTTTATGAAAGTTAATTTAATACAAGAGAGTTGATTGTTGAGAGTTTGAGTAAAATACAGGAAATATATTTATTTTTGTTGAAAATAAATTTTACTTAAATATAAAAAATGCAATTAAGTTTAATAGTAAAACTGAATTAAATACAAAATATATGGAGATATTTGAATTAGACTGAAACACGAATTCCCATAATGAGCATAAAATTTAAAATAAATGAAACATTTACTATATTTGTATCCAAGTGGATCATGTTAATTCATCCAATAACACCAAATCATTACAAATTGGCGACAAATGTTCAATATATTTGTTTCCATTAACGAGGGGAAGGATATCAAAAATTCTCTTGTTCATTAAGCGATGAAGGAATCAATTGTACCAAATGTTGAAACGAACTGCAAATAGTGGAGGGATATTATCGATTAGATTCTGGGTGTATGTAATGCCTGATAATCAATACAAAGGAAGTGTTGAAAATAGTAGAGAACGTGTTGGAATTAACATTAATCCATCATAATCAGTGACTTGCGAAGTAAATTTGAATTATGATGCCATAAAATTGTCAGAACCTTAAGAGGTTGACATTATTCATGAAAAAAAAAAATAATATTTTCTAAATATTTATAAGATAATTTTTTTGAACAAACGTATTTGAAATGTAAAAAATTTCTCGCTTTCTTTCAGATGAGATAAAAAAAACTCCAATCCTATGGGAAATATGCAAACTTTAATACCCGTATCCTCGGAAACTAATCCGTCGATTTTTATGAAATTTATATTCCATATTTACTAGATTTTGCCAGAGTTATGACACACAGTTTCGTTTCTGCGACTAAAACTTTTCATTTTAGAGCAATGGCAACCAGAAATTTTCCATTTGTAAGATGATTTTTTAAAAATAATTATTGTTTTTTAAACTGTCTGTTACATATGATCTTATATTTTTACTCTGTCACCAAATACATATATTTTTTTGCTGATAGAGTAAAAATATAAGATCTGTATTTTACCTGCATTAACTTTCGGAGCAGAAACATGGACACTAACAAAACGGATGACACAAAGACTGCAAACAACACAGAGAAGTATGCTATGCATAACTAGAAGAGATGGAAAGAGGATAACCTGGATAAGAAATCAGACATCCTTGAAAGAATCAAACAGCTAAAATGGAAATGGGCTGGGCATATTGCTAGAAGACAAGACAATAGATGGAGCACAAATATACTACAGTGGTATACCAGAGATGTAAAACGACCAAGAAGACGTTCAAAAGTAAGATGGAGTGACGAAATTAGAAAGTAGCTGTTGTAAATTGGATGATGAAAGCACTAGACAGAACATATAGGAAAAATCTGGGGATACCTACATCCAGCAGTGGATCGAAAACGATTGATAATGATAATGAATATGATAATATATATATATATATATCGAAATCTCTCAAGTATTTTAAACCGTCATTGCGCCCTACGCCCGATCTAGCACACACTTAAAAACACTATAATTCTCATTATGGTCATGAAGTTGGCCAAGGTGATTGCTGTTCTAATCAGGAATAGTTTTTAATTGTATCCTTTATAATTTCATAATATATAGACAACAGTAAAATTCAACAAATTTATCACAAACATTATAACATATTTCTATAGCGTTTTTTAACTTACACAATTAGTGCACATGTCAATAGTTACTAGTATATAAACTTCTAAAAACACATATTCAGAAATATTCTCTGATGCGATCAGAAATTGAATCTAAAAATTTATTCTTGAAAATCCCATTTGTGACAAAAATCTGTTCGAATTGTAAACTTTTGCAGAAATTATAACAAATATGCAAAGAATACCAAAAATTGGCATCAAATATAAAAATGTGAAATGATAAAATCTATTATGATATACCGACCCTTTTGCATAGAGTAAACAGCTAAAACTTAGCAACTGGATACGTTCTTGTCAAACAAGAATGACGCAATCAATATTATTATTATTATTATTTTAATGCTATAGTACTGATGTTATAAGTGTCTATTGACAAAAAAGTAACAAATAATTAAAATGCACTAATTGACTATGGATCTTATAAATGATATTTCCACAGAAAATCAACTGCAAAAATGTATTATTATTCGTTCCAAATGAAGAGTGTTCACCATTTATCATATGTTATAGACTCAAATGTACAGTAAAATTATATGTTGGAAAATTTAAAAAGTTCATTATTTTACGCAAGGGAATTTTTGTATATATATACAGAAAGAAAGTAGAGATATTTGCCGGTAGGAACTAAAGGATGTTTATTTGAGAGAGATACAAATTTAAAACGAAGTAAAATACCTAAATATTATGTTAAAAGCTATGATATTACACTGTTAAAAAATTTCTCTGAAATTACGTTGAATCTACGGGTAATCCATTATCTTAAGTCTTATGTACAAATACAAAGATTAGAAAAACCGAGATTCAATTAAATAACAGAGAAATTATTCGGTTACTTTACAAAAGACTCTGTAAATTAACATAGTTCAAAATACATAAGCCTCTGTAAATTTATTTTAAATAATAATAATTTAATTTATTTTTTAAGATCAATAAAACACCCAATCTTCAGTGAGCCTGAAAAAAATCGAATTTATTGAGTCATTTTGAACAACTGTATCATGTATGTTTTTTTTACGCAATTTCTTTTGAGCCATTCTTGGATTTTATTCAGAGGTCTCTTCACAGTGAAGAACATCATATTTCCATGGGCTATAGGAGCTGATGTAGTTTTGTTCAAAATATGCCTTATGTAATTCATCGGGAAAATATCAAAAACGAGAAACTCCAACTAACACGGAGGATATGATTTTTTTTCCTTTTCTAAATTATCCTAAATTTAAAATAAATAAAAATAAATAAAAAATTTTTTTTTTCAATAAAATTTTAAAATAATTTTATAAGAGTGTATTTTGAATTGATTAAAAGCAAATTTCAATACTCATCAGCGTACAATATAGAAAAATACAACATTAACCATACTTAAAAATGTTTACACCTAACGTTTCGTACGCATTCTAATGAGACATCTTCAGAAGAATTATATAATATTAATGGAGAAAAACACATACTACAACATAATCATGCAAAATATTCTGAGTACAATCCTGTGTAGAATAACAAAAACAAAGAATCAAATTGAATCGCGGATATTGCGCCATCTCTTGGTTGACTATAACACTATGATAAAAAATGAAAAAAACACCAAACGAAATCTTAGAAAATTAAAATGACATATTGCCGTTGCGCACCTGCTCCTTCCTTAAACCAATTTCTATCGATTACCTTATCAGATCCTTTTGATCCTTTTGGAACACCCAGGAAGAATCTTTACGTTTACAAAATTAAGAGTTTTTATACTACCCGGCAATGCTAACCAGAATAAAGCTGTGGACTTTCTATTAAATTTTAAATCAGCTTTCCGTTCCCTGATTCTCTCTAACAGCCATCTCATAATCTCGCCAATGTAGATTCCAATGTTCGGCGTATTTTGAATTATAAGTTTTAACAAAGATACAAAAAATTTTTAATAAAGACGAAATTCCTTCAGAATATTAGATATAATATATCGAAAATGTTTGTAAGGTGACCGAGAAATTCCATCAAAATACTTTTAATCGAGAACTATTGTAAATTTCCTGAAAGTCTCCTTTTTTCTTTAGTTTTACAGAAAAAATATTACCAATGTAGTTTTATCAAATAAAATATTTTATGAGATTATTGTTTAAAAAGATTTCTGAGATATAAGCGCCTCAACTGATTCGAGAGGAGCTCAGTCGCTTGACCGCGGAGGACAGTTCACAAGTACATTACGCGAAATTATACGCGCGCCAAATGTCTTCTGCAAGAAACTCATCGTGTTTCACTCTGAGTGGAACACTCTGTATATTTTGATAACCACTAATAAATTAAAACTAAAGATTGAAAAATAACAAAACATGATCGAACAAGTAAAAATTAGCTGTGTATTGCTCGGACATAAGGTACATTTAAATGTCATTCAAAAATCAAGTAAATTAACTGATCTGAATATTTAATAACTCAGATAAGCAATAAATCTATTAAATATTGGTTCATTACATACGTAACATTTTGCAAGCGTAGACAAACAATATAACAAGTATCATTAGAAATCTGGTTAATTATCATATAGTCAAAACAAGTGCATTTTTTAAAGAAAAGCTAAAAAGTTTATTTCTGATAATGTGTTCTTAAATTCCATAAAATGCCTTAAGTACAAGTTAAAAATACATTAAAAATCCAGAACGTTTCCAGCTAATTTACAGAGCATTCTTATTTGGAAATAAAGATTTTTTTTTTTCAAATATTATTATTTAGAAATATATCTAGACTGCCAAATCTGGGAAATGTCATACTGTCTCTCTCAAATTGGAGCTATAATTCTAAGTAATATATAATATATAAATAACGAATAAAATTGGCTCGGTTAATTGGTTAAAGATGCTTTGGGTATTAGCGGGATTTTTAATGGTTTGTTTCGGTAATTTAATTAATTTGCGGCATTTAATTGTAACTTTTCTTTTTATTTCTAAAATAATCAGTTTAGTAGTTAAATATTGATCAACTTTTCTCACTGCGGCGAAGTGATATAACCATTTCCAAAGCTGCAGATTTCACAGCAATAAAAACATTATTTAAATTAATTTAATTCTACTGATATATTGCAATTTCGAGATATTAAATTATCATTGATACTCTCAAAGCCTATATGCCCATACATAATACAATAAATTAAAACATGTTGGAAAAAACAGCTTTTTTTAGCAATAAAAATGTAAGAAAAACACCATTACAATTTTACGCTTTTGTTTGCGGCCAGGTTGTTAAGATAACACACCTTGTATACTTAAAAAAAGAATCAGTAAATAAATATGAAAAAGAATGTAAATAAAAGCATTATATGATGAAAGCGGTAAAAGTTGTCTAATATTATGTAACAATTAAATGTCATTAAAAAATAAGATAAATTAACTCTTTGGCTAAAACAGTATGGGTATTTACGGGATTCTTAATGTTTTTTTTTTTTTTTACGATATTTTAAATTATTTCATGGCATAATTATGCTTATAAAAATAGTACAAAAACTTTATTTAAGCTTTTTATGCAAATTTGAGTTATTTATTCAAGGAAAATTTAGCTCTAGAATTTTAACTTTCCTTACTATTTCTAAAATAAACGATTTATTAGTTAGCTGTTCGTCACCATTAAGATAATACACCCTGTATATTTTAAAACAATCAGTAAATAAATATGAAAAAGAAAGAAAATAAAGAAAAACTACGCGATGGAACCAGTAAGAGTTGTCTAAAATTATGTAACAATTAAATGTCCTTCAAAAATGTGATAAATTAACTCATCTAAAAATTTAATAACTCAGTTAAGTAATAAATCGATAAAATACTAAAGCTAATTAACTACTTAAAATCTCACAGACTTCGAAAAAAGCTATAACAAGCATTATTAGAAATCTGGTTGATGATCATATAGGGAAAACCTGTGCTTTTTTTAAAAGAATAGCTTAAAAGTTAACTTCTGATAATGTGTCCTTAAATACCTTAAAATGCCTTCAAAACACATTAAAAATACATTAAAATTCCAAACAGTTTTCGGCCGATTATCAAATAATTGGAATTTGAAAATGACTTTTTTTTTTTTTTTTTTTTTTTACATTATTATTTAGAAATATATTATCTAGATTGCCACATCTATGAAAATGATATACCGTTTCTCTTGCAATTGGAACTATAATTCATAATGGTCTATAATACATAAATGATCAGTAAATTTAGCTCTGTGAATTGGCTGAAATTGTTTTTCGTATTTACGAGATTTTTAATGTATTTTTCCGATATTTTAATACATTTTAATTTATTTTATGGCTTAATTAAACATATTAAAAATAGTACATTTTACTTGTTGTTTTTATTCAAATTTGAGTTATTTATTCAATTAGATTTTAGTCAAGAATTTTAACTTTCCTTTTTATTTGTAAAAAAAAAAAAAAAGTTTTATTATTTAGCTATTGGTCAACATTTCCCACTGCAGTGAAGTGATATATCCATTTACTAAGCTACAGGTTTCACAGCAGTAGAAGCATCATTTAAATTAATTATATTCTACAGATACATTGAAATTTTGAGATATGAAGTTATGATTAATATTCTCAAGGCCTATAAATCCATAATTAAATTCTTGAAGCCTATATGCCCATTTTAATTCATACAATAAATTAAAACTTATTGGGAAAAAATTTAAAAAAGGGGGAAAACAGTATTACAATTTTACGCTTTTGCTTGGGGGTTTTTGCTTGAAGGTAAGACACCCTGTGTATATTTTAAAGCAATCAGTAAATAAATATGAAAAAGAATGAAAAAAAAACGATATATGATGGAAGCGGTAAAAAGTGTCTAAAAATTATATAACTATTAAATGTCATTAAAAAAGGGGGCAAATTAACTCATTGGTTAAAACAGTATTGATATTAACGGGATTTTTAATGTATTTTTACGATATTTAAATATATTTTGAATACTTTTTTGGCATAATTATGCATGTTCAAAAAAGATACACGTTATGTTTGCTTTTTATAGATATTTGGGTTATTTATTCAAATTTAATCTAGAGTCTTATCTTTTCTTTTTATTTCTAAAATAACGGCTTATTAGTTGGTTATTCGGTCAACATTAAGATGAGGCATCCTGTATATTCTAAAAACAATCAGTAAATAAAAATGAAAAAGAATGAAAAAAATATATATGATGGAACCAGTATTAATTGTATAAAATTATGTAACAGTTATATGTCCTTCAAAAAATGTGATAAATTAACTCATCTAAATATTTAATAACTCAGCTAAGCAATAAATCGATTAAAGATTAGCCCATTACGTACTTAAAATTTTGCAGGCGTAGACAAAATTTATAACAAGCATCATTAGGTATCTGATTAACGAGAATATAGTCAAAACCTGTACATTTTTTAAAGACCAGCTTAAAGGTTAATCTCTGATAATGTGTCCGTTTTTACAGAAATTATCCACCCAATTATTTCTCGTTAATTGGGACCACACCTTCAACCTGCAAATTTGAAGTTTTGGTATTCTGGTTGATTTTGAAAATTGCTTCTTACTTTAAACTTTCCAAAATCAAGTTGAATCTTTATATATTATTTTATATTTCATTATTGTGTATTGTATTATTATATAACAATTTGTATGATATTTATTTAAAATTTAAATTGAATCTAAGTGTCCTAGCATGGCAATAAAAAGGAGAAAGTATTTTAATTAAAAATATAACTATGATAATGATTATAAAGATGAAATGAAAAAAATATGAATATATGCAGTTCATATTATTAAAAGGTGTATTTTTGTCGGTCGATTATCTACACTAGGGATATAGGCCCAGGGGGGGTGCCCTTCTTGCTGGTCTTTCTGAGGGAACCTAACCCGTATTTACGCAAGGTTCGAAGAAAACCACGAAAACTCCGAACGGTTAGGCCGACAGCCGCGATTAGGTTCGAACCCAGCACCTGCTGTCTACCAGTTGAGAGGTCAGAACCTCTCGGCTACTGGTGGGGCTATATTGTTAAAAAATACACATTAAAATAGATGTAATTGTATAATCACAAAAAATGATAATTACTGCAAATTGAGCAAAAATGTTCAAAATCAATCACATTGTATCACAAAAATTTCAAGATTAAGAAATTATTATTATTAGTAGTAGTAGTATTTTAAGATTCAAATTTGACATGCGATTTTTTAAAGTAAATTACTCTTCTTTAAACTTAAGAAGAACATTTTTGTAAAAATCCTAAAAAGCATATTTTATATTTTAAAAATGCAGAGTCTAATAAAAAAAACTATTTGCTCTTAAACTTACATTAGTTGCTCTTAAGCTTAGTTTTTTTTTAATAAAAGTTTTATTACTTAAATAACTGCTGAAATTGTGGTTATATACGCATCGCCAGCAAAAATTGTTGAAAAATGAAAAGCATTTCATAACAATTGCATCATTATATGAAAATTAATAGGGGAAATTTTAAGTGCAACTAATTTTTATTATTAGACTCTGCATTTTTTAAATATAAAATGTGCTTTTTAGGATTTTTACAAAAATCTTCTTCTTAAGTTTTTGAAATGTGACTAAAATTTATGAAAACAGTGCACAATACAATATTTAGTTTTAATTAAATGAATGCTACCATAAAATATGTGTTTCCAAGTGGGAGATTTGAAAGTGCTTAAACGTTCCTAAACAAACGATTCTTAAAAAACTGATTCATTACTTTATTTAATTTTATTTTTAAAACATTATTAGATAAACATTAATCTCATAAAATTACAGAAAGTGTAATGGCAATTGGATGATAAGTTCAATATCTCGTATTTTTAAGGATTTGTTTTTCGATAAAACGCCTCAAAAATGTGTTGTAAAATATTCAATGTGGATTTCAGCATAAGCCTATAAGATTACAGTTTTAAAACCATGGTGAAATCGTCATCATTATTAATTAAAATACGAATGTTGTACTAGTAATATATTTGCATTGTTACAGACAGTTATTTGATATTTATAATAAGCACAAAATATGTACAAAGTTTGACGTTTTGAATTTTCAGATTTTAAATGTCCATTAGACTTAATGAGTAATATGAATCGTTATTTTGTTCAATCAAATTTAACAATATAAAATGAAGATAATATAATTCGCAGTATTATTGCATTCAGCATTATGTAAATTGTATCATTTATATATTAAAGAAACTAAGAACCTGTCCTTTTGATACTAAATGAGAAAAAATGTCGAATTTTGGATTTTTATTTTAAAATGTGCCTTAGAATTCTTAAAACAAGTTATCCGAATTCCGAAACGATTCAATAAATAATACTGGAATCTACAAATTTATTAATAATTCAGTTGAATGTCCCTTGAAATGCCAAGGCTAAAACTCATTTTTTTTTTCAAATATGCATTTTTTTTTTTTTTTTTTTAATTGAAATGCTAGGACTTCTGCAATAATTACACAAACTGTCTAAAATATTTTATAACGTATATTTAGACCCAGTATGCGATAACTAAACATCGGATTTTTGGTATGCTTGAAATTTAAAAATTAAATAATGAATTTAAAAACATGCCATTTTTTCATATACATTAACAATTTTTTTAGTTAATCTAATGGACTAATAAATAGTTCTATATACTTATAGAAAAAATGCCTTCTGTGAATAAAGGAGAAAAATGTCTTTTTGCAGATACGAAAACTAAAAAAGAAATAATTTTAAGACTGTTAATTACTTTAACCATTTTTTTAAGTTATTGCAATGATATGCTGAAATTTTAATACGTTTTATGATCTATTATGACTATGATTTATTCAAACGTGAACTCTGTAATATAATATTGCCACAGTACAAAATAATTTTTTGACGTCGAGTCCCCTTTAAAGCTTAGTTTAAAATCTCGAATGAATAAACATTGAAATCTTTATCTTCCTTTTTTTTTAACATGACCGTTTATAGATGAATGGTATTACCTTTGAAAATCAGCTTCTGCTAAAAACCATTATAAAGAAATAGTATGAAAACCCAATCATTTGTAATCTGCGTTCAGAAAAATTTTTAAATGTAAAAAAAAAAAAAAATAAATAAATAAATAAATAATAATAATAATAATAATAATAATAAAGTTTTTTTTTGTTTTTAAGTGTCTTTTGTATAAATGTAATATTTTTATTGATGCCTTCCCTACCCAACCGAATCTTTTTTAATTTAAACCATAACATTGTTGTTTAATTTTGTCCAGTCAATTGCAATTTATAGAAAATCGGATAAATAGTTCATTTTAAGACACTCAGAAGTATTCCGTTACATTACGACCCATGGTGAAAAAATGTTTCAAGTCTTATGTATACATAAACCGTAAAATCAAATAACGAGTTTAACTACTAAACTGATCTAAATTTTTGAAAAAAAAAACTTTCACATAATGCCTTTTTTTTAATGTCTTTTACAGAATTTTTAATCCTTTATCACCGGATATTCAAACCAGAAATTTTGGTGTAATTAAATTTAGAAAAATGTTTGGATTAAGTAATGCAAATTTACAATACAAATTTACTTCTGAGAATAACAAATCATGTATAAACATACGTTTTCTTTAAATAAATTTATTTGAACTCTTGAAATAAATTGTAAAATTTACAGAAATATTTTATTTAGTTAACAACACTCTTTGCAACTCAGAGAACGCTCAAAGAAATTTCACATCAGTTGCTAAGCACGAACATTCAAGGGAAAGTCAGTAAGTAGACCACAAACCGATACAAGTCGAAAATCAGTTGTAAAATGTTTCGTAATATGCCAATAGATGGAAGCACCATCATACAGTAAAATGTTTATTTCGAATTTATGAGAAAACAGTTGTACAAGATGAGCAGAATCGTTCAAAAGTTGGTGATGAAGAACAAAGTGGTAGTCCTTTTAACATTGCGACAGAAGAAGCAGAAGCAGAAAAATTTTGAGGAAATGGTTAGAGCTGACAAGCTGACAATAATAGACAGCATAGAAACTGTAATAGTTTGCTTACATTGTACAGCCTACAGTTGACTGATAGGGGAAACTGGGGTACAATGGTCCACTTTTGTAAATTTTGACTGTTTACTTTTAAAGCATTGACTTTCTTTCTTTTGATCAAGAACATGCATGTTACCTATACATAAAAGTTTATACTGCATCCACTCAAAAATAATAACTATGCATACTTTTTTTATATATTTTTTTAAATAGCAAGTGACAAAGTGGACCATTGTAACCCAAACCCGGGGTACAATGGTCCACAGCATGGGGTTCTATGGACCACTTGTGATTTGAATAAAAATATATCAGTGTAGTTTATTTTTAACAATAAGATAAACTATATCATACTTTGTTTATTCACATTTTATTATTCATTTTTATTTGTTTATTCACATTTTATTATTCATTTTTATTTGTTTATGCACTCTTTTAGCTCTGACTAAAGTAACATTTTTTTTTCATTTTTTTTTTATCATTAAGTCATTATACCGGTCGCAGATTGATCAATTATGTTTATTATCTTCCACAATACATTTTACAGCCTCTTTCATAATTTCATGTGGCACAGAATCTCTATTGGTTTTCCTTGGCTTGTTTCTTGGCATTGCTAAAAGAAATATGAAAAATGATATATAATCTTTTTGTCCAATGACGCCACTTAAATTTCAATATAAACCTTTATAATAAGAATTATATATATCTAAATATACGACTAAGGAAAAAATATAATAAATTTTTCCTGTCTACTTCACATCACTTGTATTTTTTTATGAATGAATTTTACCTTATTTAATTATTATATCCAGATACAAACTAATAAGTAGATATATTTTTTTTCTCATTCTACTATTTTATTTAAATCTAACTTATTATAGATGCATGTATGCATAAGTGCAGGAATATTGAATTAACAAATTGTATGAAATTAAAAAAAAAAAAACCTCAAATGCACAAAATATTTTGTTTACTAATTTTTGGTGTTCAATTTGGGTTAATTTTTAAATTTGAAAGCTTATATTATATAGATAAATATTTCAAAAATGCATTTCACAACGTGAATCATTAATTAATTCACACACAGAAATAAAATAAGTTAATAATTCTTAATTTGGGCTAATTTTTATGTTTGAAAGCATATATTATACAGATAAATATTTCAAAAATGCATTACACAACATGAATCACTAATTAATCTAGACACAGAAATAAAATAATTTATTAATTCTGAATTTCACGTATAATAATTAACTTTTAAAAACATGGAATACAAAACTGGGATACAATTAACCATAGTCCATTGTACCCCAGTTTCTGATGGTCCATTGTACCCCATATGGAAGTTTGACAAAAAATTTATAATAAAAAAAAGAAATTTAGAATTCTATTATTTTAGCTATAATAAATATAATAATGTATTGTTTTACCTTTTTATTTTGCCACACAATGTCTTTCAAATTTCAAATCTGTAATAAATAAATGAAGATATGTTTCACTGAAAATATTTACTTTTGCCTTACTCCTCCTGTGACAAATCAATTATCAAGCATAAAATGGCTAAAATGTCATCTATGCACATGGGTTCAAACTTCTTTTTACTACTTTATGACTTCCATCTATATACTAAAACATCATGCTTTCAAAAACAGAATTAATATAAAAAATAGGGAGTGGACCACTGTACCCCATGGTCCATTGTACCCCAGTCTCCCCTATAGATGTTGAATTTGCGATACATAGATAGCTGAGAGAGCAGTTCGAAAACGTTTATGCAGCAAGAAATAGAAAACTCATAAAGAGATAAGACAAATTTAACAAAGTAGATGACCAGTATATAGAGAAATAAAGATGTTTTTCAAATAGGTAGCTTAATTTGCTCCTTTTTTAGTGGATTTTGTGACCTATTTACCGACATGCCCTCGTATTAACATAATGAATCTTTTATTTAAATTTTTAACAATTTCCATTCACATTTCCCCAAATTATTTTTGAAAAATGATCAAAAACTTTTCTTTCAATATCAGATTTCTCTTCCAACTAAAATCACAAGCACTAATATTTGATTATGCTTCGGGATAACTTCTCCTTAACAGACTTTTAGTGCTGGAGAATATACCAAATTAAACGAGCAGGATAATTAACACATATATATATATTTCAAAATCACTAAGAATATCCACTGCAAATTTTGTTGAAACTAAAGCAACTGTTTTTTATTTAATGAACTTTATCAAAAATAATTACTGTATTTAGAATTGAGATAATTTGATCAATGATAATTAAGACGTTCTTGGTACAGAAATAAGGTTTATGATTTTGAAACTCAAGGGTTTACTTTATTTTTATCACATTACCAATATTGTATATATAGTACTTATACAATTTTACAAGCGAATTTTTTATGTAAAATAATTACAAATTTATGAACATTTAAAAAAAATTATTACAACGCTACATTATCTTTTTTATTATGTATTTAAATAAAAAAAACAACTAGAACATTTTGAATGCTTTATTAATCAGTTTCCCAGAACAAATCTCAAATTAAACGAACACATGCATGAGTGCCCACAACGCTTTCGACAGTGTACAAACGGGTGCGTTAGGTCCACTCAGGTTTTTTTTCTTCCAAAATAATTTCAAGTTATTTCGATTTTTATTTCAACTTATATTAAATTCAATCTTCCAAAATCGTTGTTCACAATGTTTTAGAAAGAAATTTGATACTCTACAAACTTGATTTCAATCACAGTCTTATTAAAGCTTTCTTTCTATTCTTTCTATGATCTATTCTATTTCTATCTATTCTATGATTTCTTTCTATTTCTGAAATAAATTTCAAAATTTGCCATGAAACATAATATAAAACAAAAAGTCGCATGGGGTTATTCAGGAAAACACTGAATTCGCAGAAGACAATGTTTAATATATTATGATAAAAGATTTTAAATGATTTCATTAAAAAAAAAAAAAAAAAAAAAAAAAAAAAAGAATCCGTGGAATAAAAAAAAATGCGCAAAAAATAGCATAAAAAGTTTAGGTACTACTTGGTTATCCCATCGACCAATTGTGCCAAATTATACAAATAGCTAAACTAATAGCCAAATTACACATATTGACATAATTTGTATTTTAAAAAACTAAAAAAAAAAACAAATAAATCATAGTATATTTATAAAAATAAGAATAAAAATTCGAAATGAAAATCACTAAATGACGTTTTAAACACGTGTAGAGTGTTTAATGTCATTGAATGCGACATTCATGATCATCCTTTATTGGCATTTAATCTTATAATTGGGCGATAGTTTTTAGGCCGGCGGGATAACCTAATAGTACCAAATGTGATCAAAACATAAAAAAGAGGGCTGAAGAGAAAGTAACTTTTAAAATGCATTTACCTTTTTGTCATACCTTTAGTTTTAAATGCAGCGGTTTCTTCTCAAAATCGCGCACACATACACAAGTATCTATCATCATTATTATAGATTTATGTATTTTTTAAGTGTGATATTCTGTTAAAAAATAAATTTATTATGAAATTCAAGTGGTATAAACTTCTCAAACATTTGAAATTTATGTAAACTTTGTTTTCATTAATAATTATTCTAACTGTAGAAATGCATTTTAAAACTTAAATTTTTTAGGTAATAATAAAATTACTAAAAAGTTACGGAAATTGATTAGTTTATGTCATTTGAACTAACGCTGGAAACATTTGACACCTAATGCATCATTTACTGGAAATTGAAGTATTATCGCAATGAATCATCAGAAATTTCTGAAGGAGTTGGAATTTCCCATTTTTCATTAAGTTCTAACAAAGTTCATGAAATCATTTCTTCCTATTAGAAATTCCTAGTCCATTCGAAAATGAAATTTTAATTGAACTGTGGATTATGTTCTCATTAACAAATCTGAATAAAATTCAATCTATCTAAATAATTAAGAGCAACATGGAAAATTAATTATTATATGTAATCAATGCAATGCAAAATATTGATTTTATGTAACAGAAATAAATTATCGCAAATTGAAATTAAAATATTCAATTAAGGAAAATAAAAACTTTGGCAGAAAATATGGTAAACGTTTTAATTATTGTGTGTGATTTGTTCTGTATTATTATTAAACGCATTTAACATGAAATACAGTCACACATTACAAAATTAGAACAAACAATTAAAAATATATGTATTTTTTTTTCATGAAAAAGCAGCACGACGTAAAAACGAAATAACAGTCGAAGTTGTCTATAAAAATATTTTCTTTAGCTTACAAATAATTTTAGAAATTTACGAGATTATTGTACTTAACTTACAGCACATTTTATATAACTCAATCTAATGTAAAATTTAAATATCAACTACTAACCATTTACTAATTATCACATCGTGTCATTTATGATACTTATCAGTTAGCAGACGTTAACTAATATTAAATTATAGCTAAACAATCAAGCAAAACAGGAGAAATCATTTACATTTTTTGAAATTACCGAAAGGTGTGTTTTGTGAATTTTGTTGAAAATATAATTAGATGACATGTATTAGCATATATAAACTTAAAAATTCTATACAACTAAATAAAACAGGTACGTTTCATTTTCTAAAATTATCAAAAGATATGCAGCACATATTTGCTGAAAATTTTTAGAAGACTTACTTTCAATGAAATATATGAAATGATTATATACAGAGTGATTCGTAAATATCGAAACAATTGGCTATCTCCTTAAATATTGTCCCTAGACCCATACTTCCAATTGTAAAAATTCATAAAAAAGGCAAAATTTTTGATAAAGTAAGTTGCAACTCCATTGGGGGAGGGGGGGCTATGTGAAAAATTTCGACAATTAATTTTTTAAGGGCCCCGTAGGATAAAAATTCCAGTTAGGAAAACTTTCCTTATCCAGTCTTGAATTAGACACAAAAAAAGCATCTTCATATCTTCAAACTCGCAGAGTTATAGCCGTTTAAATAATTCATCAGGTTCTAAGGGATTAGACACAAATCGAAAAATTCGCGCAATTCAAGAAACAATATTACTTTAGAAGTTCTAAGAAACGTGTAAAAAATCTACCTTTTGAGTTAGAACTTCAATTATTTTTTTCATTTTTGTGATGGCTAGCCATGTAATTTGCTAAGAAAATTAAAACCTAAAATTTCTCATAAAATTTTACAAGCCATTTTAAAACTAATTTTTAAAAAACTAATTTCAATGGAATAGTTTAAAATCGTTATGACTCGAAACATTATTTATCGAGTTTTAATTTCTTTATTTTTTAAAATAAAAATCTAATTTTAGTTTTGTTCCAGGTTTTTTTTTTCAATATTAATTTTGAAACAATTAAAAATATTTATTTAAAAATGATATAATTAAAAAAAATTATATTTTGAAAAGTAACTAAAAAGTTTGCCAAAACAAAACCAATGTAAAATAATCAAAAATGACACGTTTCATGTTTTAGCACTTTTTTTCAACACTTCTAGACTTTTAATGATTTAAAGACGATAAATAGTGGGGAAAAACGTTTCATGCAGAAAAACGAATTTAAAGTTTTAAATAAAGTTTGATTCCTAATAAAATGTTTAAAGCTTTTTAAAAAAATTTAAAGTGTTAAATAAATCCTTTCTGTAGCTCAAACGAGTTTGAATTTGATCGAATTCCGAACTTTTCTCATTTCAGTCTCCTTTCAGTATACTGTTTAAATGTACGTCAGTTTTTTAGAACAATGCTTTTTCTAAGATGCAGATTAAATCTTTTTTATAAATTTAGATCTCACAACTTCAGGCTTTTTATCGTCCTGGAGAGGCTGTTAAAAAAATCTGTATTCTGGGCCCAGGCCGGGCCTAAGTATTTTTCATATCGGAAAGGACTGCTTCCTTCTTAATAGATCTGCACTGGACGATATTTTCAATCCCGGTCATATTAAAATCACTGTCTCTGACTAACCTAATACGTGCATAAATTAACTAAAATTTGGCTCAATCAAAATTTTTACAAAAAACACATAAATTTTAAAATCGCTTTTATATTAAGAAAAAAACTTTAATATTCATTTTTTTTAAGAATAGCATATTCAAAAGCAATTTAAATACAATAAATGCAGTGAAAAAAGTCTGTCTATGAAAGAATCCATTCTTAAATGGAAAATTTTTTGATCTATGAAAAATAAATAAGGTACCCTGGGGTAATAACGCCACGTTAAGGTTCTACCAATTTTCACGGCTTAGTTTTAGATTGTATTTTTCAAACAAATATAGGATCTGATACAGCAACTCGTTGACTATCTATATAAAATAAAATAGTTTAACAGATATGTATTCATAAAATGTAATGGCGTTTTTTCTTGACCAATGCTATTTGGCGTTATTACCCACCTATATGGGTAATAACGCCATGCAAACAAAACTATGAAATAAGATGAAATAATTGCATGTAGATAGCCCAATTCTAAAAATACAAACTCTACAAACTTAGAAATTGACAAATTGCATTCTAAGCTATTGAAAATGTTCCTTTTTTGTGAAAGTGTAAGAAAAATAAAGTTGTGGTGTGGGAGGGGGGGGGGGATGAGGCAAAAGAATATCAGACCGTGAGCTTCTTTTTGCTTAAAAACGACCGCTTAAATAGAAATATGGGAAACATTGCACAGTTTTAACTGTGTTTATTTGAATCAGTATTTAGGATGTAGCTCGGCCACTGTAGGGAATCAACCGTGGTATTAATGTCAAGGATTGGCGTTATTACCCGGTATAGTTATTGCGCAGTACATTTTAAATTACAAATTATCTCGAGAAGATATCCTAAATCTTCGACAACATTTTGAAAGTCCATGAAATGTACTACAAATTTATGTAATTAACAAAGTGTTTCCGGATAAAATAAATAGTCTTCACATCACAAATCGTATCTCGCAAATTTTAGATCAAGCGTTAATTTTAGTTGTTTGTAAAATCAATAAGACCTAAAAATGAAACAAATTAACTTGAAGCTGTTTTTTGCGATTTATATGACTCAAAACCCTTCTGCGCAGAGCACATGGGTGTCATTTACCTGATTATTTCATAATTATGCAAAATATAAGCACTTGGCGTTATTACCCCAGGGTACCTTATAATAATACATGAGGAAAAATTAAACTACATTTACACACCTCCTAAGTAGGGCATTTGTCTATAATGTATTTTTTCTTTCCTATGTGATTCCGTTTTAAAAGGTTTTACTGTATAACATTTTTGAAAATCTCCAACACATGAAATATGGATTAACGATATTAAAATATAAGTGAAACTTTTACATATTAATAGAGATTCATTGATGAAATAAATATATCACAGCCTTTGGCGATTCTTTAATAATATAAAGTATAAATATGAAAAACGAAAAGCTATATTAAGTATTTTTGGTCAGAACTCCACCATCTGAAACAATTATTAACCACACCTAAGCAAATTCTATGTAGAAATTACCGGCTTCGCCGGGATATGATTTAAATTTTTTTCCAGGCCGGATCGATTTATGATTTTAATATCTTTCCAGGCAGGACCAAATTTTTTCCCTATGGATCAGTTCGGGACCGGACCTAGATATTTCAACCCGTGCAGACCTCTAGTGCAGATGTCACTAGCATATTTTCATACAAATTTAGCGTAAAATCTATACGCCTCTATGTTATGTTCAAAGAAAAAGCGCAATATTAAATCTATTTTTATTATAGTGCAATTTGTGAATGTTCCCTATCTAGCATTGAAATTGATTCAAGAAATCACCGTTTTAAGGCAGGGAAAAGTGATGCAAGTCAGAAATTTTGGAGAATTTTAAATTCTAATATCTTTGTCAGGTTTTTAGATATGGAGATGACACTTTTCTTGATTAATTTGGGAATGGATAAGAAATAATTTCCTAATTGGGAATTTTGCCCTACGGGAGCCATATAAAAATTTAATTTTCGTATTTTTTAAAGTTGACCTTCCATGAAGTTGCAACTTATCTGATCAAAATGTCACCCTTTTTTATGAATTAATGCAATAAGAAGTATGGGTTTAGGGGCAATATTTAAGGAGATAGCCTATTATTTCGATTTTTATGACTCACCTTGTAGATTAAAAGAAACAAATCATGGTCAGTAGAACTGAAAATAATTCTATGTATATCTAAAGGTGATCAAACACTGATACGTTACATTTAAGCATTATTATGCTCATACATTGAGCATTAACATTTCGGATTACTCTGAAACTTTGGTTTTAACATAAGAACAGCAAAATCCGATTAGAATTTCCTCTAAGCATAAACGCAGTGCAGCAAATGTATTACTTCCGATGTCCATCTCCTCTTATATCCGAAGTTAGTATTAAGATTTAATTTTTGTCTGTGGTCGCATTAACAGATTCTCATTAGTAGTAATTGAAAACAATAAATAAAATCTGTAAGTTTGAAATTTTTCAGATGTAGAATTAATTGAAAGGTTGACTAAAAGCCTTTTATGCATTGCAAATAATGTTAAATAGTTATTATGTTTAACAGAAAAAAATATTTCCAAAGAAAATAATATGTTTGTCAAAAGAATAAAAAATTTTTGCTCTAATTGAAAATTTAGATTTTTTTTTGTGTGTATGTAATCTTATGCGTAATATAAAAGAAATGGAAACATTTGTAACAATTTTTCGTATCGTTTCATTTAACCCTCTCATGCATAAATTATTTTGCATTATTTTGCATTATTGATTAAAAATCATTTTTTGAGATAAATGAAAACCCATTATAAAATAATTTTATTACTGCACTATATGCTAGCTATTATCTATCAACTAATCGGATCTCTATAAATGAATGCTCAAAAGTTTTTTTCTTAATAATGCAATAATTATCTGTCCTCATATGAGGCCCGTATGCATGAGAGGGTTAATGAGAATTTTAATCTCGTTTATAAAATATTAGAATTTTTTTTTATTATTTATCCTTGAGTTCTATGTTGTTTTTAATTCTATACTAAAATATATATTTCTTTAAAATTACACATTTAAATGGTTTGCGAAATTATAGCATAAAATTTTGTTCTTAAAGCATAATTTTTTTTACACTAAACATTTATAAATACAAAAGTTTTCATTAATAAAATTTATTTAATATTTTCTAACACATTATAAAATCAACGAGAATGTTTTCATTGGTTTACAGCATACAATTTAGCCCTTTAGGCAACCCATAGTTTATATACGCATCGAGGTGTTACCGAATGTTTGTATCAAATATTTAAACAGCAGCTTGAACTCGCATTTTTGCCGAAATTTTATAAAATCTAATAATCCGATTTTTTCGGATATGCGCCTTCTCTTTCATTCGAGTTTTCATTCTATCTCAGACTATGATTTTTTTCAGCAGCTTCTGATTAATATGTAATCTATTCAGTTAAATAATAAGAAAAAATTACATTTTTATATAATACCAACTGATATCTAATGGCTATTCAACTGAAATTTTGAATATTGCACCAGTAAATAATTAATTTTAGAAAAAAAACTGTTATTATGTTAAAAAAAAAAGAAAATAAGAAATTAAATTAAACGGAAAATAAGTCTTTCGTCTAGATAAATTAAATGGCTTTGACGAAAATTCAGGTATTTTAATTTTGCTTATTGCAATAGTATTGAATTCCATTTATTTATAAATTGCTTCTTATAGTTTAATTAAACTTAAATAATAATAATATTAAAAAGGTTTACAAATTTATAAAATTACATATTATCTAATGCCGTTTTAAAAGTTCTAATATGAAATAAATATTATGTTTTTTTATTTAAATACAATACGAAATTAAAGTATAAACTTTAAAACCAAAAATACGTTTACGCCATTATTCTGGCGATAACTTAAAAAGAGAAAGAAACAAAAATTGGTTTGAATACGAAAAGTTCAATATTGTGGTAGCACATTTATTTCATGTGAGATGCGTTCTACATGTTTTTTTTTTTTTTTTTTTTTTTTTTTTTTTTCATAAAATGATTTTGAATTAGATGTTTTTCTGTATTTTAATGAATCTTTACTAATTTATTTTTTACTAGCTGATCCGCCCAGCGTTGCCCGGTACCATAGATGTTTTCCAACAAAATGCGGATATTTAAAATCTCCATCTATAATAAAATAAAAAATAAAAATAAATTTTATCTGGAGAATATTTTAAATTTTAGAATATTTAAAATTTTATCTGAGTGAACACAGGTAGACATTTTTGTTACGAAGACCATGTTTTGGAAGGATAAAGAAATATAGTTGTTTATTTTAGCTTTTTTGAATCACAAAAAGAATGCAATAATTGAATTATTATAAAATATCTTTCTTTAATGAGACCTACCCCATGCTAAATCTTCTGTGAAATACAGTCGTTAAATCTCATATTTATCGCCTGGTCCCGTTGGTTGGCTGCTTCAAAAACGCGGATTTGTGGCGAGCTGCAAACAGCTTTTCACCTGGTTGCTATTTGGCCGTGGATTGCTGAGCTGGAAATACCCTCTTACCCAGTAAGTTTTATTTAAAAAAATCTAAATTCAAAATCTGGCTGAAAGGTGCACTTTTCGGTGTTAGTATCCACACATGACAAAAATTTCAGAGATTGGGTGTTATATTTTCGGCGTTATTCGCGGTCAGGCAGACAGTCTTGTCTTATTTTATATATATAGATTGTGTTAATCAGAATAACAGTTAGGTGCTTATACACTGATGGCATAATATTTAACGAGAGTCATCATTGAAAAAATGCCATGATGTTTTGTTACTTATGGCTAAATATATTACTCTCAAATTATATTACAAACGTTTCTAAACTTACTAAGTTAAATAAGAAAAAAAAATACATACACATTCCTGATTGTTTCTCTATAAAATAGAATTTAATAAAAAATATTTGGATGTAGAAATATAAATTTGCTTATGTATTTTTATTACACTGTAGTGTGATGTTGAAAGTAACATGACATCATATATTATTATTTATTGCCTTTTTAAAATTAAATTATCCATTTAAAAATTTAATTTATCTTGTAACAATCCTAAATTTAATGAAAATCCCCTTTCCTTTTTAAAAAGAATGCATCTATCTCTTCTCTTTTGCACTGTGAATTTCAGTTACTTAAGTCATTAAACAAAATTAAAAACAAAACTTTTCTCAACCTAAAATCATTATCTGTGCGAGCATACTTTTGTTTGGTCAAAGAATATATAAAAAAAGATATTCTTAGAGCATATGCTACTGTTGTATACACTTATTGTTCATTCTCATTTTAACAGACAATACAGATATCTTTACATCTGCAAATATATATTCTATATTAAAATTGGCGTCCGGCAACTGTGTTACTGCTTTTTAATGTATTTTCCCCATTATTCAGCGTTGGCATGCATACTCTTACGTTGATATATTATAACGTCAATTAACAGTTCTGTTGGCTATTTTTATATTCAAAATTTCATTAAGTGCTATATTTTGGGGGTTATAATAGTCCAGGGTTAAAATATTTTGGCTCGACTAACTAGCAATCAAATCTGACGGTAATTATTATTCCATCTCTGATCACTCTCGTATAAGCATGTAGAGCAGAAGTCATGACTTCTATACCAGGAGTCACCCCGCAAGAATATAATGCTCACCTTTCATTAATAAATGTCACAAGCATAGTTTGGTCTCTTTTTAATAAGTCTCATCTAAAGGAGGTTTTGCATATACGCAATCAATTTTAGTTGATACGGCAGATTCTATACGACTAAAAAAACTTTTAAATTTAAATTAACTTCCTTGTTAAAGTATAAATGAAATATTCACCATATGTGAAAACTTACGTAATTCTCGAACCCATCCATAAGTGATATATCAATTACCAAACATACATATATCATCACAACCAATCCCATTGTAATATTCTAACTCAGTTTAATTTCGCGTTTGTCTTAAACACGAACAAGTTTCATCAAAATCTGTTTTCCTAAAATCACCTTCTATTTCATACAAAAATGGATTTTCGATTGCCGTTCACGCTATGATCTCATTAGAACATTCTCTGCATTTCATCACAAAAGGTTGTTATATAATAATCTAAAGTTATCAGAAATTTAGGTATCTGGTTAGGGAAAAAAAGATTTTGAAAATTGTGATTCTTTTTAAATGTTCTTTTAACTATTGTAATATTAATGCATTTCATGTATGGATAAAGTATTACAGGTAGACAGTTTTTAGGCTATTCCCAAGTCTAAACTTGCAATTTCCTTTCGCATTTCTGAATTTATTTTTATACATGCACGAGATTTGCTGGTGCTCTTATTCAAAATCCAATGACTGAAATAATTTCATTCCCACATTTCTATAAATGCTGAAGATCTTTCAGAAAGTCAAAGGTCAATGATGGATTTTGAAGCTTAATTTCCGTGTTCGACAAACATTTTTTTTTTAATAAGAAATGTTTTTACAACTTAAAATGTAACTTGTTTATCAAAAGGGAAAAATGGTAATAAGCAATATAATATAACCGTCATGCATATAAATGTCATACTTTTATTTTTGAAATTAAGTTTGTAATCCTTCAGAAAACTTTGCAGAATATATAAACACACATCTATATATGCATATTTTAGTGGCAAATTATAAGTATTAAAAAAGTAAAAAAGAAAAAAAAAGAGTTACAGATGTATTGAAATTTTATTCTTTGGAATTTTATTTTGCTTTACTATTATAATTGATTTAACATGAAATACAATTATATTTTAATATTTTACCAAATTAAAATATTGGTTTCAATACATCAAAAACTGAAAGTTCGGGTATCTTAAGTAAACTTTTGTAACACTATTTTAGATTTGTTTTATATAAAATAAGTATTTAAAATATTTTTAGTGTAACCTATAAAAATATGAACAATTAATCAACTTGTACAACATCTCTGTATTTCTACAACATCAATTTAATTGCATTACTCTTAGTAATTTTTTTGGTATATATATATATATATATATATATATATATATATATATATATATATATATATATATATATATATATATATATATATATATATATATATATATATATATAACTTTGCATTGAAGCTTTTTTTTTTTTTGCAATTCGTCAATTTTTTTAGATGTCTTAAATGTTAAACTATACCTATGAATAATTCCTAAACTATGTAGTTGAATAATTTACATTTGATAACAAAAAGCATTTTTTATCACAAATGTAAATTTAATATTTAGGTATTTAAATATATTTTCTATGCATATAGAAGATATTTTGTTTGTTATAATTTATTTATGAAAACGGCCCCTCAGCTATTTTTTTGACAAGAAAATCTAAATCGAATGGCCTTTTTTCCGTTTTTCACTATGACTACTTAGGATAAAATAGATGAGAACCGCTTTTAGCTCACAGGCTATCATAGCCTGAGAGCTTATGTGCCCGTCCGTTCTGTATGTACGTTCGTACGTGCTTAACGCGATAACTCATGATATAAAATATCGGATCCACTTGAAATTTTGTATATAGGTGTATCCTGATAAGACGCTTTCCTGATTAGTTTTTGGAGTTCATTCGATATGTATAAGAGGGGGAACGGGGGGCTCATGCCCCTCCCCTTAATTGATATAAACGGGATTTTCATGCAAAATTAACAGTTTTCGTTCAAAATTTAGATATAGGATCATTCTGATCAGGCGATATCGTGTCTGTTATTAGGTGTTCATTGAATAAGTATAAACAGGGGGAACGGGGAGCTCATGCCCCTCCCCTTAATTGATATAAACGGGATTTTCATGCAGAATTAACTGTTTTCGTCCAAATTTAGATATAGGATCATTCTGATGAGGCGAGTCCGTGGCTGTTATTAGGTGTCCATTGAATATGTATAAACAGGGGGAACGGGGGTTCTAATGTCCCTCCCCTTAACTTGTATAAATGGATTTTTCAATCAGAATGGTCAGATTTCGTTCAAATCTCTAAATAGTTTTGGAAGTTTAATGGTTAAGCATAAAAGAGGAGAATAGCTCCTCTTAAATTATATAAATGCTAAATGGGTTTTTTTTAAGAATTATCCGATTTGCTCTGAATTTTGGGTATAGATTTTTTAATATGATAAAGCATGTACTTGATAGTTTAGGAGGTTCAATGATTAAGTATAAAAAAGGAGGAAGGGGAGAGTTGTTTCCCCTTCTTTTTTTTTTCGAACGGAATTAACGAAAATACAAGGCTATAATGTACAATTAGTATGCGTAGCCTGTGAGCTCAATGTCATCAGTTTAACTGGGCAATATTCTTTTTATTTGTCTTTTGTATTCCTTTGCAAAGAACCTTTTGAATAACAATAATAGTAACAATAATAACGAAATCCCTATTTAAATGCTTTGTAATTACATATATAAATAACACTTATAGTCGTCATCTGATACATTAATCTGTGTGTCTGTCGTTCCGGATATAACAGCGCAAAAATAACCCAACCAAATAGTTTGAAATTTAATATATAAGAACCCCAGAAACCAAAGGGTATGGTATAAGTATATACCTGGTGTCCCAAAAATGACTGATGGATTTTAAAATCCAATAACTTGCAAACGGTGACAGCTATTTAATTTTTTTTTTTTTTGCAGGAGGGTTATGTATAATGGCAGGAGTTTTTTTACCGCAATTTTTTATTTTAGTTCTAATTTCAAACAATAGATGGCGTTGACGACAATTAAAGCCCAGTTCGACGACGAAACTGACTTCACTCAGCACTGATCACCTGGCCTTCAATTGCCGTCAGCACAATCTATTGTTTGAAATTCGAACTAAAATAAAAAATTAAGGTAAAAAATCTCCTGACATTATACATAAACCTCCTGCAAATATTTTTAAATAGCTGTCATCGTTTGCAAGTTATTGAACTTTAAAATCCATCAGTCATTTTATATTTCAAAAAATTGAACTAAGTGCACAGACAACCTGGAAATATGTTTTTTTCTCTTTCGCGTAAAAAAGTAAGACATCTTCAAAATTTTGTGCTGTGTTCTAGTGATCATCTATGTTTGCCGAATAATAATCAATATTGAATAGTTATAAATTTAAAGGAAATTGTATGCTACTTTTTCCGCATTTATTAAAATAAGAATTAAAAAACCACAATGAAATAAGAGATATTTTCCTACTTCAGTTCACTCAATTATTAATAATGTTCAAGTTTAACGTCAATTAACTTTAAATTATATTTTAATCTAATCAGTGGCGTAGCCAAGTAGGGGGGTTAAAATACCTCCCAAAGCTAAGAAAGGTCGCTGTCATGCCTCTTATATGAATCAAAATCAAACTTAACACATTCGCTGCCGATCACGCGCCAGAGCGTGATAAGGCGCCAATGTTAAGGGGCCACACACGCGCCAGCGTGTGATGTAGAGTGATATCTCAATAGCCAGCCACGCGCGAGCGCGGGAAAATCTTTCACTGATTCTTTATTATAAGAAGTAAATCGGCTTCTGGGAAAAATCCACTTCTACAGTGCAGCATTAACTATCATGACATCTTCACGTAAGTGGCAGCGAACGTGTTAATATTTAAACATTTTGGCGTATTTCGGATTTCGCCGCATTTCTGAATCAGATTCCATTCAACAAAGTGATTAATTAAATGGCAAAATTTTACATAAACTGTAAAAGTGCATACTACATGTAATAGTTAAGTGAAATATTGGTTATTTGAACTAAATTATTATTTCGAGACGGCTTACGTGCTAATAGAATGATGATATCTTGCCACACAGATGCTTTTTGAGTAAGTATTACACAATGGGCCACTTCTCAATTGCTTATTCTGTCTTTGTTCCATATTCGAGACAGTAATAGAGCAATTAATTATACAGAAAAACATACTTTTTTGTCGATCTCTATCAGTTTCAAATGCTCTGTTTTATAGTTTTTGCTTCCAATCGTAAGAAGCTGTTTACGTATTCAGGTAAAAACATTTGTAATAATAAGAATTAAAAAATTGTGCTACAAAAGTATTAAAAGCTGTTTATGATTGTAAATAAAAAAAAGTATATCAATCAGTGTTTCTTTTGAATCATTTGTTCCGTAGGGGGGGAGAGGGGTCTATACATATATTTAATGAACATATTGTTTTATTAATCTATAATGTAGCAATGAATAATGGTGCTTGCTATAGGGGATGCACTCACAGCTGTGCCTTGTAGGAAAGAAGCATTGATTGTAATTTCATTGAGTTATACAGGGTGCGTCGTGTATTTGAGAACGAATCAACATTTGCTATTAAACAAAAATAACAGTATACACTAGATAACGAGCATTTTTTTAACAAACTGCACAAGTGATCACATACAAACTGGATTCATTCATACATTGAAGTCGCTTCTACCCTTAATAACCGACTGTTAAAATTGCCCGTAGGTTATGATCAAATAAGTGTTGGAAACATTTACCACTGCATATACAACGGATGCCTTGAGAGCCGCAACATTGGTGAGTAGATGGTTATTAGAGTCTCTCTCGACTAAGCTGCATACGTAATAGGCCATATGGTTAGCTGAGGAGAGAGGAACAAATCTAGCATGACATCATCCTGAATGCTTTTGTCATCCATTTCTAGCCCTAAAAGATCCTAATAAAGAATAACTTATAATGTTTTCGGACATTTTATTACTCAGTTCATTCTTTTAAATTGAATTTTTTTTAGAAACCGATCTTGGGAATTTATATACAGGGTGATTCATAAAAGATGGGCAGAACTTTAAGGGGTTATAGTACACTTAAAGACAAATAATATTAAATAGGAGACTAAGGGTCCCAGACGTATTCCGAAGGAGATAGGGGGCATTAAAGTTTAGGGTCCGAAATTTCAAATGATTATAAAAAATGGAAAAATTGGTCGATTCGTTTGCGGTTTTTGCAAAAAATTTTCTTTATGCCAGTATTTTCTTGAAATAAAATTTTAAAGTTCAATTTCAAAAAATGCCGATAGGGGGCGCTTTAGACTTTGGAGTAACAAACAACTATTTTTTAACGTTATTTTTTGTATTTCTTTAAATGATTTCGAAAGCTTAGACTTAAACTTAAATTTTGATCTAAAAATCTGAGTCCTAACGATTAGTTAAGTAGCGTAAACTGAAATTTGAAATTTGAAACCCTTCTCCTCCCAGAACAAAAATCAGTTATTCCCGATCTTTGTGTCGTAGATTAGGCTCTAACTACTGCCGCGTTTTGCTAAAATTATTCTTTATGTCAGTATTTTCTTGAAAATAAATTTTAAAGAAAATTTTCAAAAAATTCCGATAGAGGGCGCTTTAGATTTTGGAGTAACGAACAACTATTTTATACCGTTATTTTTTGTGTCTCATTAAATGCTTTCTAAAGCTTAGACTTAAACTTAAATTTTCAGCTCAAAATCTGAATCGCTGAGCGTGGTTCAGTAGCGAGGGGAGGGGGTTCAAATTTCAACTTCTGAACATAGTTCAGTTTGCACTACTTAACCATGCCCAACGATTCTGTGCTGTGATACGAGGCAAAAATACAACTTTCGTCAAGGACTGCATAGTCGGAATTCACTCATAAAGGCACTGGCACAGTTGGAAACGTCGCTCATGCAAACGTTAAAGCTCCATTCCTGACGCTAGTCACCGGGTGAAGAAGGAGACAAAAAGTATGCAAATGTCAAATGGGGAAGAAGAAGAACACGTATGCAAAATTTCGACACGATTCAGGCATAAAAACCACTGAACGGTGAGTCAAGTGTAAGTCGCTGTAGTAATGATTCGGAAGATGGTGCCCTTCACGAATAAGGAAAAGGCTGAGATGCATTTAATTTACGGAGCGGCAGATGGAAATGGTGCAGAGGCACAACGAATGTACGGAGAGCGATTTCCCAACAGGCGGTTGCCTAACTTTCAAACTTTCAAACGCAAAACTTTCGAGCGCTTGCACAGACAGTTGTGTGAGACGGGATCATTTCTCGCTTCCCGGTCGAATGCAGGTCGTGCAAAAAAGGACGAATCAGTAGTTGTTGCAGAAGCCATTCTGGATGTAGTAGCGGCGCAGCCAAGTACAAGTACACGAACAGTGGCTAGGCAGGTGGATACCTCACAGTCCATGACTTGTAGGGTACTGAAGGATGAACATTTGCCCCCGTTTCATGTGCAACGAGTCCAGAAACTGTCTCCAGGGGATTATCCAAATCATATTGAATTCGCCCGCTGGTTTCTGCAGCAGAACGCGCTAAATCCACATTTTGGACGAACTGTGCTTTTCTCCGATGAATGTACCTCCACACGTGAAGGTACATTTAACACACACAAAGCACATGTATGGGCGGATGTCAATTCACATGCTACGTATCCACATGCTCATCAGAGACGCTTTTCCTTAAATGTTTGGGCAGGAATCCTCGGAGACCACCTAATCGGACCGTACCTTCTTCCTGAACGCCTCAACGGTAAAACATACCTCACATTTCTGCAACATGTGCTGCCAGACCTGTTAAACGTTGTTCCTCCACGCATCCGGCGGGTCATGTGGTTCCAGCACGATGTAGCGCCAGCCCATTACGTACGAGACGTTCGCAACTATCTGGACATCACATTTCCGAACAGATGGATTGGTCGAGGTGGTCCTGTTGCTTGGCCTGCTCGCTCGCCAGATCTTTCACCCCTCGATTTCTTTTTTTGGTGACAATTGAAGGCTCTTACGTATGAGACACCCATTGAATCCCCCGAGGAACTGGTCGCCAGACTTTCCGCCGCTGTAGGGGAAGTGCTCGAAAAGCCTGATGTTTTCGCGAATGTTCGCCGTTCCATTCTTCGCCGTTGTTCTGCGTGCATAACCTCTGGTGGTCACAATTTTGAACATTTATTGTAATTACATGTTAATAAATATGCTTTGGTAACATAATCCTAATTTGTGTCTTTTTACCTCGTATCACAGCACACAATGTGTGGACATGGTAAACTGAACTGTGCTCAGTAGAAATTTCAAACCCCTCTCCCCAGAAACTTAACCACGTCTAACGATTCAGATTTTGGGCTGAAAATTTAAGTCTAAGCTTTAGAAAGCATTTAATGAGACACAAAAAATAACGGTATAAAATAGTTGTTCGTTACTCCAAAGTCTAAAGCGCCCTCTATCGGAATTTTTTGAAAATTTTCTTTAAAATTCATTTTCAAGAAAATACTGACATAAAGAATAATTTTAGCAAAACGCGGCAGTAGTTAGAGCCTAATCTACGACACGAAGATCGGGAATAACTGATTTTTGTTCTGGGGGGAGAAGGGTTTCAAATTTCAAATTTCAGCTTACGCTACTTAACTAATCGTTAGGACTCAGATTTTTAGATCAAAATTTAAGTTTAAGTCTAAGCTTTTGAAATCATTTAAAGAAATACAAAAAATAACGTTAAAAAATAGTTGTTTGTTACTCCAAAGTCTAAAGCGCCCCCTATCGGCATTTTTTGAAATTGAACTTTAAAATTTTATTTCAAGAAAATACTGGCATAAAGAAAATTTTTTGCAAAAACCGCAAACGAATCGACCAATTTTTCCATTTTTTATAATCATTTGAAATTTTGGACCCTAAACTTTAATGCCCCCTATCTCCTTGGGAATAGGTCTGGGACCCTTAGTCTCCCATTTAATATTATTTGTCTTTAAGTGTACTATAACCCCTTAAAGTTCTGCCCATCTTTTATCAATCACCCTGTATACCAAAAGTTACAATCATGTCAGATTCTAGTCTTCTATACCAACTGTATCAAACAAATCGCAACTTTAGAACGTTTTGTGCTCTGGTACACTTTTAAATTTCTAATTTTTGAAAACTATTTTGGGCAAGCATTTAAATCTCTAAAATAACAACCATGACAATTTTCATATTTCTAGTAACATTTCTACCAAGCACATCGAACTTTTGAACGTTTTCTATTATTTTCCAACTTTTAGATTTTGAAATTTTTAGAAACCACTCTTGAAAAAAAATTTCGATTAACAATCATATGAATAATCATGCAGTTGTTAGGCGTTCTTCTTTTTAATTGCTTTAAAATAATGTATCTTTTATGTGAAATATAATTGACAAATTGCTTTTCATGAGAATCTCAGCGATCTCTTTCCGAAACATGGTTGGTTCTCTGAATAGTTTAAACTTTCTAAAAGGTTTTTGTTTTAGAGTGAAAAATATTCATCGGTTTTCATTCCAAGAGAATTGAATTATGACATGTAGCATTGTTACATCTACAAGAGTATGTAATCTTTGAACAGTTCTGATATGTAGTATAGAACCCTTTGTATGCAAATAAAATTCGCCCAAGGCTGATTATCTTTTTTAATCCGTTCGGTAGTACCAAATTTAACTCGTTCTAAAAAAGCTGCTTCTATATATTATTAGTACACATACGAGTTCAATTCGAACCCGGATATTTTTAGAGAACTTTAACAGTAATAAAGATATTTTAACGAAATTTTCAACAAATTTACATTACGTAATGACGAATTCGATGTAATGGAAAATGCTATGTGGTGGAAAACACCCGAAATCTTGATTTTACTGATGACCACGTAGATTTATTATTGTCTTTTCCTGGCTTTTATGTTTTCTAACTCTAATATTGTAAAAGTTGTTTAAATGAAACACGACCAATGTAACTGTGGAAAAAATGCATTATGATTTGATTCATTAAAAGTACTGATTTTATTAACCGGTGATTCAAATAAATGGCTAACACTTTTATCAGATACTCCCCTTCCTCCCCTATAGAACCGAATTTTGGCTGTGCCACTGTTCCTAAGCGAATTTACGTCACTTGTAACTCTAGGCATTTGAGGTCCTCATGTATAAGCATTGCACAATTTTGTCAAATCATTTCAAATTTTATGCAAATCGAATAAAAATATAAAATGATATTAATAAAACTTTTTTCATTCTGTTAAATCTTATTATTTTTGTGATATCCTATGATAGATAACGGTTCAACACTGGAATGGGGATTAGATCATACTTAAGATAGAGTCATGTCATTTCCGTATTACTTAGTTTAATGTATGTAATCCTAATAAATTTTGCATTCGTGCATTTTTGCACAAGAAGGAATTAGCTATTGCACTAAGATATGAATATTTATAAAACGTGTTATTGTACAAATGTACCTTATCTTCCACGATTGACATACAACTTACGACTTCTTAGTTTTTTAAATTATTGTACAAAGAGCTCTTTCCTACCAGAAAAACACTTTTCCTTTCTTCCATTAACCACTTCACTGATTTGCACGTATGTTGTACGGGCAATGTGTTTAAGCCAATCATGATTTGCCCGTACCACTTACGGACATCAATATTCCATTCATGATTTATTATTCTCACCAGTAAATTATAATTGTAAATTTTGCATTATTAATTCCGAACATTTTTCTGATTTAATTAGGTAAAGATTTCTGCTTTAATAAAGCTCCACTTATAAAAGGCGAAAAATTTTTTAACACGTTCGCTGCCGCTTACATGAAGATGTGATGATAGTTAATGCCGCACTGCAGAAGTGGGTTTTTCCCAGAAGCCAATTTACTTTTTATAACAAAGAATCAGTGAAAGATTTTCCAGCGCAAGTGCGTGACTGGCTATTGGACATCACCCCTTAACGTTAGTGCCATATCTCGCGCTATCGAGTGAACGTGTTAAAAAAAACGCAAAAATAGGCATTTTTTGAAAGTTTTTTCAAAAATATTGATCAGTTGTGGTTAAATGAAACTGAACATTCTTTCCTTTATTCGATTTTTTTATGTGTGTGTGTATTGGTTATGGTTATAAAGGAATCCATATGAAGTGCTAACTTCCTTATACCACATCAGAATCTCCAGAATGATAAGTCTCTCTTCATGGTTTAAAATAATAAGAAAACAACCAGCACTATTAAAAAAAAAATCATAAACTGCGTAACATTGATTGAACAAAATCAAGGACTGTTCCAAATGCCTCCTCGGGACCTTTTATATGATAATGATGATGAATCATGGAACTAACCGAACAAACTTTTACTTTAAAACAGTTATAGAATTACTGTTACTGTTAAAAAAATTATGTGTTATACGTCTGTAAATCATCCAATTAGTTTATTTTACTATTGTAACCTATAGTTATTTCATTGTTTCATTAGCTCAATTATTTTTTGTTGCCTACCTTTATTTACTGTATAATTGTTCTGTACTTTTTTTTAATAAACATTGCTGGGTGGAGATTCTTGAGCTCAAACCAATTAGTAGGCCTCCCCACCTGGCTGAATCTGAATCTGAAGTTATTCTGATTATTAGACCATTAAGAGTCAACCCGGATGAAATAAAACATTTTAAAATAGCAAATAAATTATTGTAGTAGTTGCAGATTATACTGTGAAGCATTTAATGTATTGCACAAAGAACTTCTTTCTATAAATGAAACTTTTTGGTTCTTCCACTAAACACAACTGAAAATTGTAGCCATAATTTGATTTTTTTCATATATAGGTTATAAATAAATCTATTCGCAATTATTTTCAATAAATTAAAAACACTGATTAAAATTATAATTTCCAGACTATAAAGAATCGCCCTAAATAAAATAAAATATTGTTAAATAGTTCTTCCAATAATTACAAAGTTTATTGTGAAACATGAAATTACATTAATGTCAGTATACGAATAACGTATGTGACAACCACTAGCCCCTAATACCCTGAAGATTTTATCTCAAAAGGCTTTTCCAGGCGATAATTGGGAATAAAAGTATTACTAAATGTGAAGTCAAATAATGAAGGATAAGAGTTCGTTCTTATCAGTCTCAAAAGTATTTACAAGCTATTTTCTTAACTTTTTTTCTCTGTATTTGAGGCAAAAAAAAAAAAAAAAAAAAAAAAAAAGTGTAAAATGTAAGTTAAGGATGTCCGGTATACAAAAATCTTCAAACTTACTTAAATTTTTATTGTATTAAAAATTATTTCTTTTTTTGTGCTTAAAATGACTTTTAAATCATGTTTCTTTCTTAACAAGAAACGGAAATATTAGTTTATTTTCAAGTTGGCTTGTTATTAAAATCAAGCTTTCAAGCAATGGTTGCCATGAAATGACTTCTTGTGAAATGCCTTTTCTTCATGATAGGTTTTTTCACAATTTCTTGGATTTAAATTATTATAATTCAAGAACCGTTAAAGATGAATGCGTCACACTTAGAATATGTCTTTTTTAATCCTTTTACTTTAAATTTGATTCAGTAAGTTTGTAAAAAAAATTTACTTTTGAAAATATGATTTTTTAATAAATGTTGCAACATTTTTTTTTTTTCAAATTTTTACTTTAATCATTTTTAGTTTAAAAAAAAAATAATTCTTTTGAAAATGCTGATTCAAAATTAAAATTCAGATATTTTTGTTTATTTAAATGTTAAAACATTGAAATTCTACAAATAATATTTTGAATAATAATGATTTTAAATACCTATTTTTTAATAAACTTTAAATTTTAAATATTTTGTAAAACATTATGAGACGTTTTATCATTTGATTTTGTCTACAAATTATATGGTTTACCATCACAAATTTTTTATTAATTTTAACTCAAAAAATAGAAAATATTTTTAAATGTTTCCCGGACCCGCTTAAAACATGAAGAGAGATTAAAGATTACAGAGAAATTAATTAAATATTACAGATTAAAGTTAGAGTTTTCATTTATGCTGTTTTTTACATCATACTTTTTTTAATGTAAAAAAATGTGTCAAGTATGTATAAAGTTATGCAACTAGCAGAGTAATAATAACAATAAAAAAAAAATTGAGTTATTTGCACAGTTTGTAAATTTAGATACTCAGAATATGATGCTTAGAATATAATAATAGTATTTCAAGTAAATGGAATTTTTTTGAAGGGGGAAAATAAGTATTTCAATAACTATATACATATAAAAAAAAGAATTTCAAAGAGACTTTACAGCGACTATAGCAATTAAGTATTAGCATTTAACAAAAATTAGCTCCAAATACCAAGAAGATTTCATCTCAAAAATATTTTCCAAGCAAATATTGGAAATCAGAGCATTTCAAAATGAGAAATAAACCAATGACAGGAAAGAGTTTGTTCTAATGCGTCTTAAAAGTATTTACATAATCTTTTACATAACAAATTTTCTTCTAATTTGGCAGAAAAAAATTAGTATCAAATGTAAGTTAAAACATAAAAAAAGTTCAATAATAACCTAATTATAATTTTTATTTGTGCATTTTTTACATAATACTTTTTAATAAAGTGAAGTTATTTGCAAATTTGCAAATTTTGCAAATTTAGATATCCAGAATACTATATTCACGAAATATTAAAAAATATATGTTCCAAAGAAATAGAGATCTTTTTGAAGAGTGAAAGAATTTGTTTCAATAATAATAAAACTAACAATAATAAAATAACTTTAAAGAGTATTTTCTTTCTATACTAGCATTCTCTTCGAATATGACAGAAAAATGGGTACTTACATATTAACGCCACTGCAGCAGAAGTTCCGCTAATGAGCCAATAAAGAGGAATTTTGTTGTTAGCAGTTTTCTTTTAGAATTCCTTTTTGCATTTTTGTTTTCTAATTATTGACGCCATTTTTTTTCTTTTTTTGTGTGTGCGCGCCCAAACAATAAGATTGTTTTTATTGGAGCATTAGCACAATTTTTGCTATGGTAGCGTTAATACGTAAGCACCGAAAAATGTAGCATAAAATTAAAGAAAATACTTCGGAGGAGAGAAAGCAATGTTCTGGAGAAAGAAGTTTTCTCTTCATATATTCTATAACAATGAGGTACATGTCAGCCATTATGTCTTAATATCCGGAAAATTTCACCTTAAAAGATCTTTATAAAAGATATTTGAGAATAATGCAAATCTAAACTTTAATTCGAGTAGTGAGGGATAAGAATTTGTCCTTATCAGTCTTTAAAATATTTAAAAGAAATTTTACTTATCTGTTTTTCTCAAAATTTGAAAGAAAAAAAAATTGTATCGAAGGTACGTTAAAACTTGAAGATAGTTTGATAAGAATATAGTTAGAGCTTTCATTTTTGCTGTTTTTTATATAATGCTTTCTTTGAATGTAGAAAGTATGTAACGTGTACAGAGTTGCAACTGCAGTATAATAATAATAATAATAAAATTACGTTATTTCCACAGTTTTTAAATTCAGATATTTAGAACATGATATTCAGACTATAACAAAAATATTCCAAGGAAATGAAAATATTTGGGAACACTATTTATTTCAATAAATACCTAAACAGATAAAAATAATTTGAAAGAGAGTTCTTTTTATGACGGCTAAAGCAATTAATTATATTACAACCATTAGTTCCTAATACCAAGAAAATTTCCCAGAAAAAAACTTTTCCCAACGATAATTGGAAATACGAGCATTAGTAAACGTGAAGACGAATAATAAGTGTAAGCATTTGTATTTATTAGTCCTAAAATTATTTACAAGTCATTTCCCTGAACGATTTTTATACAAAACTGATATAAAAATTAAGTGTGAAATGTAGGTTAAAGCATGAAAAGAGTTTGAAGTGTATATGTTAGGTTTTTTTTTTTTTTTTTTTCTTTTTTTCATAATATTCTCTTTGAATGTGAACAAAATATGTTATAGATATTGAAAATTAATCAAGAGACTAATTATAAAAAGAATGGTAAACACTGGTGTGAATGAATATGAAGGGACAAAAACTACTTAAAACACCATAAAATTATTCAATTTGAAGGCCATTCAAAAAACTAAGTCTTTCTTATTGGGGTGCAAAGAAGACGTGAGTCTACTGTGAAAGCAGCGGCACGATTCGCCAGTCGGTATTCTTTTATGGTTTGACTAGGATGATTTTATCTCTTCATAATTGTAAAAAGTTGAATAATTGTATAAAGAGAAAATTAACACGAAGTTAATTTTAAAGTTTATGAAATCAGATGTTCACAATATGTTACTCAGATTATAATTTAAAATCTTCCAACAAACGGAAAATATTTTGGAGAAGAGAATGTATCTGTTTACATAACTGAAGAAGAAAATAATATATAAAATAATATTACTTTTATAGAAGCTATGTTAATAATTTGTCAGTCATTAGCTTCGAATACCTAAAGAATTTCACCATAAAAGATATTCCGAACAGAAATTGGGAACAAAGTATTATTTAACTTACATTTGAGAAATGAGGGATTAGAGCTTGTTCTTAAACCATGAAAAACATTGACAATTGCTTTCATTTATTGCTTCATGAACATGTAACGTAAGTGTTTAGTATCAAATATACGTTAAAACATAAAGATATATATGTTTTTTAACTTAATTGGAATATTTATTTATTTTTATTATTCTACATAAAGTAGAACTTTTTTTTGCATATAAAAATTATCAGAATAGATGTCTTTTGTAAATGTATCAATGTATGATGTGAGCAGGAATGTTTTCTATATATTTAAATCCATACAGGACAATATGTTGATAAACAACTGGGTTTATTTCCACATTGGAATGAAATTCAGTTTTGATATCGAGAATTTAATGGTAATACTTTAAATATTGTGGAAATGTTGAATAAATTCTTGCAGTTATCCAAAAGAAAAAAATAAACAGTATTTCCTTTAATGCTAGGGAACCAATTAAGTATATGTCAACCATCAGTACTTAATGCCCAAAGGACTTCACCGCAACAGAGTTTCCGAAATGATAATTGGGAAGAGAACGCACTCTTAATGTGAAGTCAACTAATGAGAGAGGCGAACTTGTTCTTGTTTTAAAACATGTGAAGAACCACGAAAAGGATTTAGAAGCATTTTTAATTATTTATTATTATTATTATTATTATTGAAGGGTGTGATAGAAAAGCTTTGTATCAAACGTCAATAAAAAACGTTATAGTTATTTTTTAAAAGTCCTATTTAGAAGTGTTTTTCCTGCTGCTTTTTACACGATACTTTCTTTTGAAATAATACAAATGTCTTTTTAATTCATAATTTTAGACAGTTAAGTCATAGACACGTTATATAAATATATATGGAATAATAAATAACATTACTTAATTGCACAAATATACATATATATGTATTTAGATTATGATTTTCCTATTCTAATAAAGATTTATTAGCATAAATATTTTATATCAAATAGTCCTTAAAACAAGAATACATATAATTAATAACTTAATTGGAATTTTTATTTATTTATTTTACTTTTTAAATAAAAATAGAATTTTATTTTTTCTCCATGCTTTTCCCATTCATTATTGAATGAGGTTTGCACAATGTCAGCTATATGCTATAATATGTATAGTAAAATACATTGATAATAAAGTGGATTTAATTCAGGTTACGCTTGTAAAAATGGAACGCAAATATTATATTTATTAAGAAGGTAACAAATACTTTCTTGGTGCATTGAAAAAAATTTTAAAAAGTATTTCGTTTAACTCTAGTGTACCAATTAAGTATATGTCATTTATTAGTAGTTAATGTCCAAAGGATTTAGCAGCAACATATATAATTGTAAAAATAATTGGAAGTAAAAATAAATTTTTAAATAATAGTTGGAAATATTTAATATGAAGTAGAGTAACGAGAAAGTGAAATTGTTCTTTTTTTAGAACTTGTCAAGAATGATGAAAAGGATTTCCGAGGACTTTTATCTAATAATTTGCTTCTGACTTCGAAAGAAAAAAAATCTTTGTATAAACGTCAATTAAAACATGGAGATTCTTTTGAACAAGACCTTTACCCTGTCTATCATTCTTGTAAATAACAGAACTTCAAAAATTAAGATTATGATTTTCAGATTCTAAAAAAATACAAAATAAATAAAATGAAATAGGGAAGATGTACAAGAGCTTTTGAATAGTTGAAAAAGAAATTTGAATAGATTTGGGTTAAATATTATGAAGGTAATGAATAAGTCGTTGGAGCAGTGAAAAAAAAAGTTAAACAGCATTTCTTTTAATGCTAGAGTACCAATTAAGTATGCGTCAACCATTAGTACCTAATGCCCAAAAGATATCACCGAAACAGGAGTTTCTAAATGGTAATGGGAATTATTTAATGCGAAGTCGAGTAATGAAAAAGTGAACTTGTTTTTTTTCCCTTAGAATTTGTCAAGAACCACGAAAAGGATTTACAAGCACTTTTATTTAACAATTTGTGTTTGTCTTAGTCAGAAAAGCTTTGTGTCAAACGTCGGTTAAAACGTGAAGATTATTTTGAAAAAATACTAATTAGAAGTGTCGTTTTTACTGTTTTTCAGAAAAATTTCGTTCAAATATTGTTCTTTTGAATGTAAAAAAAAGTCTGTTGAAAGATTAGATTTAGAAAGTCGAATTTAGATGTAAATAACATAACTTACTGAACAAAAAATAAATTTAAAAATGAAGATTATGATTCTGATTTTCAGATTTTAAAAATATGTACATTAAAAAAACTGAAATAGGTACTTAAGTATTGACGCCACCACAGCAGAAGTTGCGCCAATACGCCAATGAAGAACAATCTTGTTCGCACAAGCACAAAAAAGTGACGTCAAAAAATGAGTAAAAAAAGCTCTAAAAAGCCCTAAAAAACTAAAAAAGCTAAAAAAATGGCGTCAAAAATCAGCAAATAACAAGCCAACAAGGAATCCAAAAGATAACTACGTGCGCGTGCGAACAACAAGATTGCTCTTTATTAGCACATTAACGCAACTTCTGCTGCGGTGGCGTTAATACGTTAGTACATTGAAATATTTCGAAAGAGGTAAAGCAATTTTAGAATAGTTGAAAAAGAAATTTGAATGGCCTTGATTTATTCTGAATTGGCCGATAAAGTTTATTTGTTAATCATTTGTCATAAATAGTAGATGCAAAATAGCTTTCCAAATGATTAAATATTGGGTTGGGGAAAAAGTAAGTTCGCTTTTTTCGCGTTTTTCATAGTGAATTTATTTATATAAATAAAAAAAAAAACTAATCAAAATTTATGTGCTATTTTGTTCGATGACCTTTTGCCATTTTTCTGGTAAAACAATAATTCCGTCACTGTATATTTCTGAGAGTTCTGGGCAAAAAACTGAACAAGGCGATTTTCACGCGTATTCCAAGCATACCGGTTTCGGTAGCATATAGCATACCTTCCTCAGTGCTAAAGATAGTCTTGCTGGGAGACGAGTCATGCTTTTGACTTCAATTCGGTTACGATACTAACTAAACCTACTTCTATACAAGAACTTAACTTCCTTGAAGCTTTCCATATCCATAAAAATCTTGCTAATCTCGTCAATTGCGATTTTGCTATTCCACCATTATCAGACTGCTGGAAATATTACATTAAAAATAATTTTTCTTAATCTTTTAATGCAATTCTCGCAATATCTTTTCCATTTTCCACCCAATTTTCCTATTAGCTGTTCCCTGTTTTCCTATTGTTGTTGCCTAGGATCCTCTGTTTTTCTATTGGCTGTTGCCTAGGATCGTCTGTTTTCCTATTGGTCAAAAAACTTGTCGCTTGAATCCCCATTCTTCCTGTATATATATGAGCAAATTTCCACTATTTTTAGCACTGAGGAAGGTATGCTATATGCTACCGAAACCGGTATGCTTGGAATACGAATATTCTGGTGTTCTAACGTTGAAAGTAATTTTAACTTTATCAAGTTAGCACAGTTTAAGTTTTAGTCTAATCTCATACAGGAAGAGTTAACATAACTGAGTTCTTAAATTATATTTTATAGGTAGTTTATTCATATATTTTTAAAAATTAGAAATGAAATTATAACAAAAATATTTGAAAATAGGCAGAAAAAATGAATAAAAAGTTGTGTGTTAGGTGTCAATTTTTATCGGTGACATATACCCTATTTCTAAGCAGTTAGTTTAAAAAGTACTACAAAAAAATTTCAAACGTTGTTGATCTTTCCATAAATAAAAATTATTTATATCCAACATATTTTATAGTGTTTACAGGAGTATAAGAATTATACGTCGTATGCATAATTTTTCTTTTAAAATAATTCCGTATACTTTAATTTTTTTCATGTAAATTATAGGCTATAATCCTAGTTTATTCCCACATTATCTAGTAAATATCTTCTAAATAATTTAACATTGGAAATCTAATTTACAGTCAAGGTAGATTTTTTGTTGTGTTATGAAATGTAATTTTCACACAATGTCGGTGATTTGTACGGAAAAATAGTAACTTAAATATTTTAGCTTTAGGTGCAAGAATAATGTAATTTTTTCTTTTTTTTACATCGTAGAGTATGAATAATCTTTTCTTAAATGTAATTGAAAAGACTTAAGATCTATACAAAAAATTCAATTTTGTAATTTTCTAAATTGAAAAATTACAAGAATTGAAAAATAGAAAAAGGAAGATCTATATCATAACTTTTCGTTGCAAATATTTTTTATTAGATAAAAAAGCCTTTTTTTAAAATTGGAGTTACATTTCTAAAATTATCGGTTTAAAAATTAATTGTTGGTTATTAGCAGAGCCGAGAAGCACTGATTATAGAAACCTAAATGATACTTATTGAGAACATACTTTCTTGAAAATGCATTTCTACTTATGAGAATCTTTTGATTTCAAAATTTATACGGAATTTTAAGTTAGGTAGTAACTTCGAATATAGTCAATACATCTGACATACACGAAATAAAAAAAACATTCTTACACCAAATGAAAAAAAAAAATAACCATCTGCAAATGAATCAAATGTTGTTTAGAATTATTTTATTCCTACGATTTGTCGATCACCTTTATTTGATGAGGTAATGACAGTTTTTTTTTTCAATAGCTATAATCTACATATACAACAGGAATTATTTTAATGACATAAGTAAACGAACTATCGATTTACTCTCAATCAGAAGTACTATTTATAAAAATAAAATCTGAATTTACCCGCTTACGTTTCGCTTTTTAACTTTCAAAAGGTTTTTAAAAAATTGTTCAATTCATAGCACATAAATTATGCTTGCACTCAAAACATTTTTAATCTAAAAATAATTTGTAAAATTTTAGCTAAAAAATTTAGGAAATTTTAACAAAGTGAAAAACACATATTGAGCTATTCTTTTTTCTTTCTTTCTTTATTGCAATCCCCTGCTAACATTCAAATTACACTACTGTACATGTCGGCTTATAGAACACGGATCGAAAACAGTTCTTGAAGGCAACCCTAAGAATGGTCCCTACGTAGTCAATCCCATATTTAACTGTCCATCAAATTATACAAATAACTACTTAAAGATATTGCAAAATTAAAGATATTACTTATTTATTTTACCCGAGATCTTTCGAATGCCCACGCATTCATTATCAAAGGAACATAAAAGACGATAAATGATCAATTATCTTCTTTTATGTTCCTTTAATAATGAATGCGAGGGCATTCGAAAGATCTCAGGTAAAATAAATACATAATATCTATATTTTTGCAACACCTTTTAAGTAGCTATTTTGTATAATTTGATTTAATAACAAGATGTAAATTTCTACCAAAGACACTAGTATACACAAATGAATCAATGATCAATTATCTTCTTTTATGTTCCTTTAATAATGAATGCGAGGGCATTCGAAAGATCTCAGGTAAAATAAATACATAATATCTATATTTTTGCAACACCTTTTAAGTAGCTATTTTGTATAATTTGATTTAATAACAAGATGTAAATTTCTACCAAAGACACTAGTATACAGTGGTTTTAGCTCATTTAACTGTCCATTATGAAAAAAATGTAATTTATTTTCTAATTGCAATTATACCTTTATCAATCAAGTAAATACTGTATTTGGATCTGCATAATTATAAAAGCACAATTTACAGATAACTAATTCAATATTTGAAAGCGGTACTATATGCCAGTTACCTTATATATACAGGCTGATTCAAAAGGTCATGTCCAAACGACACATGTGGACCTTTCAAGTCATGAGAGGCAAGAATTGCATAGGAACTCAGGATTGGAATTGCCATAGTAACAGTGCGATTAAATAATGACCGTGACACAAAATAAAAGTCCTTCCGGCAATGCCGGGAGGAAGAGGTAGCTTTCATATACTTATATATTTATTTATTTATTTTAAAGTAAGTTACATTGTTCAAAAATACTAAGCTCAAATTAGTGGAAATAATCTTTAAAAATTAGTGATTTTATAAGATTGAATACTAGTTTTTGTCAAGACTGAATATTAATAGGAATTTTTAGAAATTAGTCATCTTTTATTCAACCTGGTTTTATTTTAAGCGATTTAGAGAGTCACCAAATTCCACGATATCATAAAGTGTATGCCATTTTAAAGCAACATGATGGATCGTTCAGATCAGACCGTTTCAAAATGTCAGCCATAAGCAAAATTCAAAGTGCTATAACTCAATCATTTTTTAAGATATAGACAAAAAAAAGTGTTTTGGAATCGTTGTTTTATGTTTTAACACGCAAAAGAAAAATATTTTTCAACTTTTAATTTTTTCGCATTTAATTTTAAATTTTAAATTTTTTAAAAAATTTAAAATGGCCACCATTTTGAAACAAAATGGTGGATGATGCTGGCCAACGAACTCGGTTGAGACATTTGTATGTAGTATGTACATACCAAGTTTCATTGAAATCGGTTCATAAATACGCGTGTTATCACGTGACAAAGTCAGATCGTTTCAAAATGTCAGCCATAAGAAAAATTCAAAGTGCTATAACTCAATCATTTTGTAAGATATAGACAAAATAAAAAGTGTTCTGGAATCGTTGTTTTAAGTTCTAACACGTAAAAAAAAATTTTTTTTTGGAATTTTGATTTTTTCGCATTTAATTTTAAATTTAAAATTTTTTTAAAAATTTAAAATGGCCACCATTTTGAAACAAAATGGCGGATGATGCTGGCCAACGAACTCGGTCGAGACATTTGTATGTACTATGTACATACCAAGTTTCATTGAAATCGGTTCATAAATACGCGTGTTATTACTTGACAAAAATCAGATCGTTTCAAAATGTCAGCCATAAGAAAAATTCAAAGTGCTATAACTCAATCATTTTTTAAGATATTGACAAAATAAAAAGTATTCTGGAATCTTTGTTTTAAGTTCTAACACGTAAAAGAAAAATATTTTTCAAATTTTAATTTTTTCGCATTTAATTTTAAATATTAAATTTTTTAAAAAATTTAAAATGGCCGCCATTTTGAAACAAAATGGCGGATGATGCTGGCCAACGAACTCGGTCGAGACATTTGTATGTACTATGTACAAACCAAGTTTCATTCAAATCGGTTCATAAATACGTTAGTTATCGCATGACAAAAATCAGATATATATATATATATATATATATATATGGTTATATATATATATATATATATATATGTCAACATTTGAACGGAGGGTGGTTTTGGGGTCTGGGGGTCATGATCGGTGAAAATATACCAAAATTTTCCGGAAGTGCTTTCCTCCGGACGGCTGCAATAGGTAGCTTTTTACTTTTTGTAATGAAAGCTACCTAAAAGATAACAAATGGTGTAAATGTATGTTTGTTTTGTGAAAAAAATGCTTAACAAAAGCGCAAAAAAAAAAGAAAATGACAACTTATAAAAAGATCTCCAAATGTTCCTCATTACCCACGATGCATGCTTCATATCAGAGTTGCAATGAATCATGCAGATATTACAACTGTTCCTGTAGACTATACCTGGGCCACCACGATTCCTATGGCTAAAACCCTTGGATTTCTACCTCTTGTAAGATCTTAAATATCTGGTATATGCGAGACACCCATTCCATTGGCCATGGAATCGACGGTTCGCGATTGCGATGTGAAGCATGAATCATGGCTAATGAAGGACATTTTGAGAATTTGTTATGAGTGTTAACGTTTTTAATTTGTATTTTGTATTTTAATTAACCTTTTTTGTAAAGCAGAGATCTTTTTAAACTCTTTGTTATCTTTTCTTTGCGTCCTGCTATGCAATTTCATTGTCACGATAGTGTTTCTGAATTCAATTCCTATGTAATTCTTGCTAATCATGATATGATACACCCGCACGTGGCATTTGTACATGATTTTTTGAACCAACCTTTAAATATAATTTCTAATAAATGTATTTATGCATTCATATATATTTCTTTTATTTTTTATTTTCAAAATAGTACTCGAAAAAAAAAAGAGACCTGGAGAGTAGAAGAAAATTGTGATCAGATATTATTTTATTCTCGCAAAAGAAAAAAAAATCAATTACAAAATAATAAAAGAACAAAAGCAGTATGTTCATAGATCAATCTTTCTAAAATAAACTCTTGAAGGTCTAAAAAGAAATTTCTGTTTGAATTTCCATATCTGCGTAAGGGCTTTATCACATGAAGTTTAAAATAAATATTGACTTTCTAAGAATAATGTATGTAGATTCAAAAAAGACCTTAAAAAAGCAGAAAAGCCTCTGGTGTAGAGAAAACACCATTTTCGTATTATGTGGTTTCCTGAAAGAAAAATAACCGTTATTAAAATATTCATATAGTTGGCAAAAACTATTTTTAAAACAATATTTTATGTTTATCGGCTCTTATGAATTGACTTGTAAAAGGAATCCGTGTACAATTTTAAAAGGAATTAATCTATATATAATGTAATAACAATTTTCTTGGAGTTTTAAATATAAGAAAGTTATATTTTCTTTCTACATAAAGAACAAATAGTAAAATCAACGTACAAAAATCATACTATTTAAATATTCATTTATAATTCGTAGAAAACTCATTAAAGAAATTTATTTCTATGCTTATAGCTCAATACTTTGGAATTACGGTAGAATAATGAAATGGAAATTTATGTTAATTTTACACACAGAAATAAATTATTAATGGGATATTCATTAGTGTTCGTAAATGATATTCAAATGAAAAATAAAGTATATTTAAATAGAATTAATTATAAACTATTTACTTTAAAATGCACATTGCATCATACACTAGCATATAAATATGCTAGAAATGTGAAGAAATGTAAAATAATTTAATATATATTGTATAAGATTTTTTTACTATAATTCCGGCATTTATTATTCCCATTGTGTCCATGAAATATGTTAAAAGTATAATGTACAACGCAGTCATTAATCGCACTATCTTATGTATCTTTTTTTGAAAGATAGTACGCAGGTAAATGTTCAAACATTCAAACTAGTGCTCGCGATGGGATACGCATAGCAGCTATACGTTTAAACGATTATATTTATATCCGTATAATACTTTTCTCTGCTATACGGATACCTTAAAATATACGTTTAAACGTTACGTATATTCCACGTATCGTATCTAATTTAAATAGTGGACTTCGTCAGACTTATGTCAGTGAGTGGAGAATAATTTGGAAATCGGTGACGTTACGACAGGAATTCGCATAGAATGTCTTATACATACGAGATGGAGCAATGAAAAGCGTATATATTTTAAAACAATTTACAAGAAGTTCACAAACGATCAGACTCCTGATTGGCCATTCTCGTTTCACTAATAGTGAAATATCTATCTAGATTCCGACGAAGATCTTGCTATTTTCCTTTATAAATCCACTATATTATTATATTTTATTTATCCTCTTGTTATTTTCCTTCATAAATTCTCTATTTTACTATATTTTATTTATTCTATTGTTATTTTGCTTTATCCTTTTTCTTGTAGTATGATGAAAATCCGTGCATTAGTTCTTGAGATAGAGCTATTGCAGAAATCGTAAAAAAGACAGCATAGTAGCGCCACCTGTTGAACGATTTACACGCAAAACTAATCAGCACCAATTTCTATCAGGAACTAGCTGAATATGTAGGGGAGACTGGGGCACATGTGAACAGTTCCCATAAACATAGCTTTTTCTCGTGACTGGGTTAATTTCTATAAGCAAAATTACTCAATATAGTAATCATAATTTTTTTAAATTCTTTTTATAGTTCCTCTTACTTTTTTTAAATAGTTTTTTGAATTCAAAAAATGTTCATATGTGCCCCAACGAAGGGGCAGTTTTAAACACACAAGAAAAACATGTGAGCACAAGAAAAAATTATTTTTTGACATGTTTTTTATTATCTTTTTCATATGTTACTATAACCATTAGTTGTACTATCTGTTAAATTGACCATAAAGAAAATATATGTATATTTATTTAGTTACCGAGTGATATGTTTAAGCAAAAATATTATAAAATAAAAATAAGTAGATTGTTTTTTTTTTGGGGGGGAGGGGTTTAGAAAACTGATAAAATGTTGTTGCAATAAAATAAAAAAAAATAAAGAAGTAAACTTGAGAAAATAATTAAAGAATTTAAATTTTTCTTAAGGCTTTTTGTTTGAGGGAGCATTTGGATAATGTTTATCTGAAATCTACCGAAAGGCGAAAGATTCTTATTCCTATATTTGCCTTATTTGCCTGTAAATTAAGGATAAAAAATTATTTTCCGTTTATAAGCTTCCTCCAAATTTAATTTCTTTTACTTTTAAAAGAAAGGGAAGGGGGAAATCAATAATGGAGATTTCACAGTAGTTATAAGTTTAAAAAATATATTTTCTTAAAATATATATCTATTTTCAAAGCACCAAATAACATAGCTGTTGTAGATTTAAAGGTAAACTAATACTACAAGTTTGCAACAAATGAAATAATAAAATTAGCAAAGTTGTTAAACGTAATATTTTTTGCATTAACAATGCATAAAAAATGGTATTGAAACCCGTTAAATAAAATAATACATAACCATAGACATATACTGGACAATTACACCATAAAATTTAACTACTAAGAATGTATTTATTAAAAATACAAAGCATTGCTCAGTGATGCACAAAACAAGAACTTTAATATGAACTTGTACAATTAAAATTAATTATTAATTGTACAAGTTCATATTAAAGTTCGTGTTTTGTGCACCATTGAGCAATGTTTTTTTATTTTTAGTAAATACATTCTTAGTAGATAATATATAACATTTATTGCAGTTTAGAAAACATAAAATTTATTCAAATTACAATTGAACGTAAACGAGATTGTTGCTTTTTATGTATTTGCTGACAGATGTGTTTGTAGAAGTTTCTATACAAAATCAACTTTATATGACAGAAATATCTTCTATTTCAATAAAATTATAGATAATGGAACTGAAATTATTTTCACGAAGTTAACTGAAAGGAACAGAATCACTGAATGATTATTGGATAATTTAATGACTTGTTCAGATCTGTCCCAACTATACGTTTATGTGCCACACACTCCCACAAGAGTTAAAATGACAAATCATTAACACTTCTCAATTTTGGAAAATAAGTATCATAAATATTTATTAGCATCCACAGTATATGTTAAAAAAATTAAAAAAAATACATAAATAAAATTATTTTTATCGCAAGTTGGAGATTTTACTTTTCAGTTCAGTAAGAAGTGTTTCGGCTCCTGGGGACAAACAAAATGTCGAAGAGCTTCAACAATTTTTTTCCTTATGCCTATAGGTGCTACGAACTTTGGTATTTTTTTTTTTTTTTTTTTTTTTTTTTTTGAGATAACAAAAATATTTAATAACTAGTGAAAAATGGCATTGTTCTCATATGCCTCATTTTCATAAGTGTCCCAGTCTAATCCATATATGTTTCTTAATTCTGTATATTAGGTCTTGAAATAGAGCGCCCACAAAATTCATGTCACATACATTCAGACAAATCACAGACTTCATTCTACCTTTCTTTCTAACCGATAACCAGGCCCCTACCTACCGAGTTACCTCAGCTTAACGGGTTAGATACCTGGTATCGGGGAGGGCGACCGCCGTAGCGGCAATAAACTTGATCCCTTCGCTTCGCACGTCATCATATCTGCAGTACTTACTTCTCGTTTGAGCATACTTTGTTTTGTCGGTTGGGCAATGTTAAATCCGATTGTTGTAATGCAAATGACTCAAACTCACAGGCAGATATTTTGTAAAAACATGTTTTTTGGACTCTCTTACCCTTAAAACATGTAAATCCGTCGAAAGTTTTCCCTAATCCAATACTTTCTTCTTGTAAAGAAACAAGGAAATATAAAAAACTAAGTACTGCGCCACAGATCTTCCACAGATTAGTTTGATTCTACCACAACTAATGTAAGACATTTTAGAATAAATAACTTAGTTTTTTTTTTTTTTTTTTGGGGGGGGGGGGGGATCTAAACTGAGAAACGTATTCAGAATTTTGTAAGTACCTGCAAAACAAGTAGTAGTTAAGAAAACACATCGTAATTCTTTGAACAAAGAATCGCGATGGGGATACTCTATCGGATATTTCTCAATGTCTATAATCCACAGAAAAACATTGAAACATCAAATTTCATACCTTGGACGTTTAAACGTTTATACGTTTAACCGCTTGGATAAGATCCGTATATACGATGTATCGTATATGCTGTTTTGCGTAATACGCATAGCCGCCGATGCCGTATTATACGTATAGCAAATCCGTATTTCGAATAATTCGTATTAGACGTATACTCGTATAAACGTATAATCGAGAGCACTAATTTAAACATCTTACTTCTTAAAAGCGTTTTTATCAAATATTGTACATGATTTTTTTCAGTGTGATTAAGGTAGAAAAACCAACTTGAGGCACTATGATTTGAAAATGCTTGACAATATAATATATATTTAACGCAATACACATAAAACGATTCCTATCTATAACCTGAACTCCCTCATAGCATGCATGGTCACAGTGACGTCACTGTGTGTCACTTTGGTCATACCACATCTGTGACCAAATTGCCACCACTCAGTGACGTCACATTGTGACTAAAATGTGACTTTCTTAAAAAATTTTAGAAAATTACAAATATTCATCAAAACATGTTACTTACTTAAAAAAAATCATGTTTCTGGAAATTTAAATATCGTCGCTTTTGTTACAGTTTCGTCACAAAGTTAATGTCAAAGTAGTCACAAATGACACATTTTTCACAAATTGGTCACACCGTGACTTACTACGGGGTCACAATGCGACGTCACAAACGAGCTCTAAAACAGCCATAACGACTTTACATTTTAGTCACTGTGTCTTCACATCGAAGTCACGTGATGTCACATCGACAATCGATGGTCACAAAGTCACAATATGACTTCACAACGACGACGCAGTGACGTCACCATGCCTTACTGTACGACGGCACTGTATATGGCACTGTACGACGAAAAACTCGTTCTCTACAAGCAATTTAAAACAAGACAAATGTTAAATCAAGCATTCTTTGCAATCAGAACACAATCTTTTCAAAATATTCACCGTTCGAAACTTCTGTATATTATTTTTATAGCTTACTTTATAAATAAACCGTTTACCGCATAATTCTATCGATCTCGTTTTTGAGAAATTTAATTTTGAAACCGGGGTCTTATTTGATGTACACCCTGTATATATTTGTAATTTTTTTTTTTTTTGAGAAACACTGTAAAAAATATCCGTAAAAATACAGAAAGTTTTCCCTTAAATTTAACGGAATACTACCGTTTTTATTAAAAAACAGTAAAACTTCCGTTTTCTGGTAACTTTTCCGTTTTCTTTTCAAAATACAGAAGGTTTTCCGTAAATTTTAGAAAACAATTTGATCATCCTTTGAGAACAGTATAATTTCCGTTAATTGACGTTCTGGATTGTACACAGAGATGGCGCTGTGTTTGGACAAAATACGGAATAATGAATTGTATCGTGAACATATGTTGAGATTTTAAGACTTGGTTTGTTATTGTCGTTTCTTTCTCTTTCTCTGTCTTTTTTTTAAATAAATATGAGCCAAAATCTTTTCACAGTCCAATTGAAATTCGATCTATGTATACATATTTAATTTTTCGAAGTTAATGCCACATAAAATACCGCATTAATAATGACCATGAATTTAAATTTAAATTTAATTCATTCAGTCTTTAAGAAATTTTTATATTTATCAATTAAAAATTAAACATTATGCAACTTAGTAAGCTTTAAAAGTTTGTTTTAGATTTTATATTATTTTAATATACTATTATTAAAATGACACGATAAATATTGCTTCTAGTAAGTAAAAAAAAAAAAAAAAAAAAAAAAAAAGATTAATTTCTAAGATTTTGGTAGAAATTATATTTTCTAAATGTATACAATTTTGAAAAGAAATCATAATTGTTCCTATTATATTTTAATGTCATTTTTTTTTTAGTGTATTAACTGTTCACATTATGATAATTCTTTTTTTAAATTGTAATATTAATTAAGTCGAAAATAAATTACCAAACTCATTTAATTAGAAATTAATTAACATATCATATATCTAAAGAACGTTTTGTAAAAATGTTAAATATTGCATAACTTAGAAAATTTATTTTTGTCAAAATTTTAAATCACGCGGATCTTGTGTCGCGGATTTGCACGCGGATCCGTGCAAATTTTGTTCAAAAAATTAATTGGGAAAAAACATAACTTAATAAATTTTATGATCGGAATAAATGTGTACATCAATATTTAAAGATTTTTTTTTCTTTCTTTTTTAATGATAGTTTGTTAAAATATGTAGAATCCAGTTAAATTAATATATTTTAACTTGAGTATAATAAATTACAATCAAGCAAGAAAAAAAGAAAAAAAATCGAATGGTTAATATTCTTTTCACAACTTTTACATTCATTTATTAGAGCTTTGCATATTTTTTATTGGATTCTTGAAAACTGCCTTTAAAATTATCTTTCTAAGAGTTAAAGAGTAAAAATGCTTTTTTTATTTTTATATTTTATTTTAAAATTTTTATTTATTTATTACTTTTTTTTTTTATAGAAATTATGTGTAATATAGATTTTATTGAAAAAAATAAAAAAAAACTATTCTTTCTTTCTTTCTTTTTTTTTTTTTTCAAATCAATTATAATGATAATGATTGTTATGTATTATAACAATATTTATAAAGTTTATTGATACTGAAAATGAGCCAGATAGCTAAGTTTTCTTCTAGTGCATATGAAAACTGTATCCGATTCAATATTGGAAAGCGAAAGAGTAAATTAGCTGCATGAAAACATCATGACAGATGCGAAAATTTAAATCTTTATTAAAAGATTAAAAGAGGGATATTGAACCATATGTTCAATAATCTTGGTTCTCGGAAGAAGACTGGCAGACGAGATAGTTTATTGTAAATCCAAAAAAAAAAAATATCTATCATTATCGTTCTTTATGAAAAAATTCTGTTATTTCAATTAAATTTTGCTTCGTGATAGAAAATGTTACAACGCGATTTATAAAATTCATTTAAAAAATGCTAAACAATTGCAATATCTAAAAACTAGAGTATAAAAATTAAAACTGTTAGCTCAGAAAAGTTGATTTTAGGCTAAATGTTTTAAATTGTCTTTTAGCTTAACAAAAACCCAGTAACACCAACATGGACTCTATGGAAAAGAGAGTTCCCGCAAACATTTTTTTCCAATTACAGCACTGAAGCCACCCATTCTTGGAATAGAAAAACTATGATTGCCGCTCTAATACTAGAATTCGGGGAAAGGATTAGTGTCCTTGAAATGACTGACCTCTGCCTGATCCCTGAATATGACCCCCCTTGCCTGAGGCAACATATGGGTCATCTGAGAGAGACAGATGCATACCAGAACAAGTTTTCTTCTTTCTGGTCTGTGTCTTTATACTATAGTCAACTCTCATTCACAATTTTTAGATAAGAGAATTTTCTCAAAGTCTCTATCTACTTAAATATACTGTATCGTAATGCATTAAAATGAAATCAGTTTTTTTTCTTATTGCACATAATTTCAGAATTTTTAAATGTTTATTAATTTATAAAATGTTATTAAATGTTTGTACAAGAATTTTAAAGTAAAAGCAAATACATTTTGTTTAAAAAAAAAAAAAAAAAAAAAAAAAAAGACTACTCCCCCCCCCCTTTTTTTTAAATTCTCCATTTTTTTTCTCTTTATTTTCAATCTTTTTACTAAGATGAATTTGGAAAAAAAGGTAGCAATAACTCTAAAACAAGCACTGTTAAAATTATTTTAAACAAATAAATACATTATTTTACTGAAAAATAAATAAATAGTGTGAAAAAAATGGAACTTTTGTTAACTGCAATTTGAGAAATATAACTAAGTATCACTAATTTTATATTTTGAGAAGAAATTATTTGGCAAATCGTTTAATATTTGATACGACTTATTTTAATTAATAATAATTTATATTTCAAAGCAAAGATCCTTTGCGGTAGAGGAAAAATGAGAATTTAAAATCTAATAATAAAATTTTATTCTGTAAACAAGTTATTTTATAAAATGTAATTGAAAAAAGCCTCAATTCTATTCATTTAGCACAAACAGAAAGTATACGTCACATGTAAAAGAATAAAATAACAGAAAAAAAAACGAACAGCCAATTTTAATGGTAAACGGTATAATAATTATAATAATAATTATTTATTATTATATGCATATATATATTATTCACATAATATCTTTATTATAAACATACTTATATATTTTATGTTATTTTTTATTTAAAAAAATATATTATTATTAAATTATATGTTAAATTATAAGATTATAAGATTATTTATTAAATAATGTATTGATATATATAATTTTATATTATAGTTATGTATTATATGAATTAATTTTTATAAATATAAATAATAATATATAACAAACAATAAGTTTAATATAATATATAGATAATATTTTATATAATATATATATAATTTAATAATAATAATAATATATAATTAAAATTATAAATAATAAATAATAAATACAAAATACATGTAATAATAAATAAATATAAATGTAATATAATGCATATTATATACATATGCATAATGTATATTAAATATATATATGTTAATATATTTATATCATTATATTTTTTAATTTATATTTATTATTTTAATTATATATAACGTATATATTATCATTATTATTGTATTATATTCATATGTACATAACATATTTATATGTTATAATATATGTTATATAAAAATATTATAATAATAATATATTAAATAATAATAGTCATAATTATATAATATATAATAATAATAATTTTTTTCATTAGTAATTATCTTTATTCAACCAAATAATAAGTCAATAAAAAATTACAGTGTCATTTCTAATATTTTTTTTATTCTACCATTACAGAACATTATTTTCATGTACACACTGCAGAACCGCTACGTATCCCTAAGGCCTACTGGAATGATTTAATTCAGACATTTGTTACCACTTTAGTTTTTATCATTTATTTATTTATTTATAAATTCAATATTCATCAATTCCTTGTAACTTTTTTTAGAAAAAAAAAGGCACCAGTAAAATAACAAGTAAAAAAAGAAAAGAAAAGAAAGAAAAAAGAAAAGAAAAAGCAAAGAAAATTAAAGAAAAAGAAAGCCATCCGGATAAAATGTATGGGGGAGGGGGAGATTACGGTAAAAATTAAACAGCTGCGAACTGAAACTTGAGTATAGAGTATGTTGAAAAATTCAAAGTATTATGTTATTAAAGGAGGCTATGGACATCATTTATTTGACAAAACATGTTCATGTATATTTTCGCCCTAGCGTGTGCTTGTGTGTATGAGGGGGGGGGGGATTTACAGGGTGAGATATGAAAATTACGTAATTTTAGAAATAGATTTCTATTAAATAATTTACAGGTTGTTAAACACCAATCAATCTTTCTCATAAAACTCATAATTTTTTTCACTTTTTTTCACTTTTTTTTTTCAAAGATAATTTTGTAAAATTTCACAGAAATGTTTTTATTTATATATATATAGTAGACAAATTCAAAATTACAATCCAGTTTTCTAAGCAGTTTTTAATTATAAATCAAATGCAATTTTTTTTTTTTTTTTTTTTTTTTTTGTAATTTTTAAAAAGGAATTTAACATTAAATGATCTAAATTACGAATATTCACAACTTCATCATTTTGAACGATTTGCTCTATAATTAGTCTCTATTTCATATCCTAATATAAAATTACAAAATAGGTAAAAATTTGATATTACTGCTGAATGTTTCAGCATTTGGTTCTATTTGGGCAGGAAGATGACCCCTAACATATATTTTTACAATTTGAAAAGTACACGATCTCCATATGAATAGCTATTTCTGTTTTCTCCCTTGTGTGTGTGTGATTATCTGAAGATTAAAATGTTTGGGGTTATTCTCACTCACTTAACTTTTATTTATTTATTTATTTTATTTAACAGAATCTGCTCTCCAGCGCATCTCTCCCCCCTCCCACCCATCTCGGAAATTTAGGAACAATAGTACAGTTAATAAACTGTGTTAGCCTTTAGATTATTTTACTTTCAATGTGTAATTGTTTAAGGTCACTTGAAATAATTTTTTAAAATATCTAAAGATTTTACATCAAAGGTATATAGACAAGTGTCCCTCTACCACTGTAATTTCCCGTGATAGAAAATTTTTATTTCTGTTTTTAATATTTTAAAGTATTATCTTAAAGGAAAGGAGAGTTGGATCTCACCTCTTTGGGTGAAAAAAAGATTAAATTATTTCTATTTTTTCAACATGCACACATATATTCGAAATATGCACACATATAGTGAAACTCTGAGCGGAAAGATTTACCAATAAAAATAACGTCATAAAAAATTATAATTACGCAATAATGACATATTGTTTCATTAATGTTTTAGTCATCATCACTCTGCCAAATTGGGTGAAATCATATCCAAATCAAATCTTTCGGCAAAAAAAAATTCAAAACGTGCGAAAACTGCTACCCAAACCAAACTGAATCCTGAGTGCAAAGAAATTAGAAGTACCTTTTGATATCTTTGCTGATAGAGCTAGGGCACAGCACCAAGTAAACTGTCATTTTCACTGTTTGGGTGGCAGAAACATCGCCGCTCCTCGTTTGTCGTCATTTAAGGGTGTATTCGGAAAAACGCTTTTTCATCTTCAACAGCTCGAAATTTTTCGATACAATTTCAGACACATTTTTAAAAGTAGAAACATGAAACTTGTTGAGGGGATTCTTGAAGGACGTATGAGGATCCCTGTGATGTTTTTTTTTACGCTCAATTCATTAGAATTTGAGTTATAAACAATTACCTTATCAGTATGACCCTTCTTTTTCGTTCCCAGATTTCCCGCTTGGGAAAAATCTGTTCGAAATGTCGTTTTTCATTGCTTTTTTTGCAATATTTTCTGCATTTATCTAAGAATCGACAATCACGGCACCTTGTGTACGTACTTTCCAATCAAGAGATTTTGAAAGTTTGGAGCATTTGAGAGCAATAATGAATTCAAAAATAAATCGGAAAATAAGCAGTTTGAATCGATATACACTCTTAAATCCATTATAATCTTCCCGATATAATGCCTTTTTCGTCCAATCACGATTATTTTTAGAAAAATATAGTTCTGTCTGGCTATGCTTAATCTTTTTATAATGTTTCATTCCTCCCTCTGCCCCCTCCTCGATATATATATATATATATATAAATAAACATTTATTGTTGTTCTCTAAAGTTTAAAAATTCTGTTCCGTTTACGGTTTTCTACTTATAATAAATCAATAATGAATAAAGAAAATTAGGTTCCTTCCGTTAAAAATTACACTTTCCGTCCTTTGCCTCCCCCCCCCCCTCTCATCATATACAGTTTCATATTTTTAAATCTTTATTTTATTTAAATAAAACTTGCCGCGTTTATTTCTGACTTATCACAATAAATAAATAATAATCTAGATTATCTCGAGCTTATCCTAACTATGTACGTTTTCATCCTTAGCTCCCCCCCCCCCCTTCCAATGATGCAAATAAGCTCAAAATATTTATAAAAAGAATTATTTAAAAAAAAAAAAATCTTTTACTATTTTTTTTCTCCCTCCAGTGACAAAACAATTAAAAATATCAATACAAATATATCAATTTTTTTTATCATCCCCTTTATACCGAAAAATTTTCTTCCCTCTTGCCCCCCCCCCCACACACACACACACCTCTGTAGCAGAATGAGGTTTAAAATTTTAAAATTCTTTATTTAAAAGAAAACTAAAATATTTGTTGCCCACTAATAAAAAAAAAAAAATAATAATTAAAATCACTTCCTAACACTTCCTTACGCTTCCCCCTGTAGCCCCCCCCCTCTTCCGGAATACAAAGGAGTTTTTTTTAATCTTAATTTTACACAAAAAATCTTTTCAATTTATTGCTCCGTAGTCACAAAAGTAATTAATCATTTAACGTGTACCCTGTTCCTACCCAAACTCCAGTTTGCTGATTGTCAGGTCGATGGCTGGCGCAATTTTCATATCGGCTGAATGGCAACACTTGACGCGCCATCTTTATTTTCCTTTCCTCGTGTGTTTGTGCATGGCGTGTCTTGCATTGGCTGGCTATCTGTGTGTGGCTTCGTACAAAGGTTATTCAGGTATGTATTTTTCTGTTTTTTACTTTATGTATTCTTAATTAATTCAAGTAATCTCTTTAAAAATATGTTTATGTTTTTTCATGCGTAACTTTTCGTAGATAGTCGCAAATTTCGTTTCAGTTTCATTAAGGAGAAAATGCGTTGCAACATTCTTGATTGCCTGAAGACTTGGAGATATTTTAATTCATTATATAGTGTATGTAGGGAGTCCTATAAAGTATAAACATATTTTAAGTTATTTTCAATGCTTTAAATGCTTAATAATGCTTTGTTTTGATAGCTACAGATGTAATTTATTTTTGTTAAATTACTTATTAGTAAATTATTCATTTTTCAAGTATTGTTGTTTTGTATTATGTAGATTTTTTTTAAATCATTGATTTAAATCCGTTTTCATTGTTGTTATTGCTATTTTAAAATTAATTTAAGCTGTAAACAAACTTAATAATGTACTTTAATGCAATTTAGTTTTATATAATACAGATAATTAAACTGCTTTCAGAAAGATAAACTTTATCTTTGTAAAAAATAAGGTGAAATGTGAAGTTTGTTTAGAAAATAATTCTTCCAAATTTCATTTGAATTAAATTATAAAAATTTTCAACTGTAAGAAAATCTGTGCATTAATATATTATATATTGGGATAATTTATTTGTTAATATTTATTTTAACTTTTGCAAGTTGAGATAAAAACTTTTTCTCCTGTCTTTGGTGATGGCTATTACTTTAAAATTTGAAACATAATGAGTATTCATTTGAATCTAATATAGTGGATCTTGGCCCTTTAGAATGTGGAAGGTACCTGTACAATTATTGTAAAGGTTTATGCTTAACAGTGTTTGAGGATTGAGGGGGAGGGGGGGCAGGGGGTTCTTTGATGGCAGTGGTATAGTAAAGTGTGGAATAATCAAGCGTCAGTTTATTATTTCTTGCCCCCTCCCTCAATCCTCCAATCCTCAAATCAGGAAAAATTATCAAGACATAGATGCAAAAATAGTAAAAATTTCCAATATGAAGTCGCAAAGGATTGATGAAAAATTTCAGTCCAATAAAATAGTTTATTCTTGGAGGGAAATTTTCAAGTTGTTTTTGCCAAGAGTATGAAAGGGGAGTACACTGTGCAACATGAAATATCCTACGGGGGGGGGGGGATTCCCCTCACATCGCCAGGTTCCCCAAATTGGCTTTCCAGATTATTACCTTGTTGATTGTTATATAATAACATTTTTATTAATTTTGTTTTTTTCTGGACTTTTTTTTCTTATAATAGAGACAGCGCTCAAAAATGTCCATTTTCTTGAAGGGGGGGGGGGGACTATGGCTCTCCCAAATTAGAAATCGACTGATAAAGTTGATACATTTTTCTATACTAGCAGTTAAAAAAATTAACATCCTAGTTTCTTCCTAAGTTAGTTTAAAAATGTCATGTCTTGCAGTTATTTTAACTAAAACACTGATAAAATTAATTTTTGATACCTGATTTGTAGTTTTCAATGCATTTTGTGTAATAAAGGTTTTTTCATTCCCTAAAATGTTGCATTTTAATCATTTACGTAAATTGTGTGATATTATACACTGATAATTCTTATTATATGCATCTCTGTGTGTGTATAGTTTTTATTTTAAAAATAAGAAAAGTCATAAAGTTGTGCAAGATTTAAAAAAATCAAAACCATCACAGACGCTGGTGTGCAGTTAGTTGTGCAATATATCATTGTTTTATAAGTTTATTTTTCTAATCTTCTGAGTATTATTTCTAAACTCGCTTCTATGTTTTTTGTTGCATGTTATTTGATACTTGTATGCATTCTAGTAACAGTTATTTATTTATTTTGGCTAAACAGTTCTCACTACTACACTTTTCAATTTAAAAAAGAAAATAAAAATAAATAATTTATAAGTAAACATACCAAATCTCTCAAAATAATGCCATTTTGGCATCAATTTTGTATATCAGTGAGTGCATATATGACATGTGTGCCGTCTTTTAAAAATAATGATTGTTTGCAGTAACAATTCATTGAATAATGAAAAAAGTTTGTATTTCTTGTGGGGGTCGCATTGTTTTTGCTAAATTTGTAATTATGTTGTTTGGCAATTATAGCTGATTAATTACTAAATAAAATTTCATTACTTATGAGCTTGATCGTAAATTAATACATATGAAACAAAGATATGCCATATCGTATCCTGTAGAGTATTTATATATTCTTGATTTTTGTAATTATTTCTTTAATCGATTGTGATTTCTGAAAATAAACAGTATTGCCAAAATTGAATATATGATTTCTACTTGTGATTTTTTTTTTCAGAAAGCGAATGCTAATCTAGGAGATGTTGAGTTGCTCATCATATGAGTGAAAAGAAAGTAATGAAGCTCAGAGCAGCTATTTGTATCCACTCAAAGCATCAAAAGATAGGTAATTATTTGTTTAATTGTATGCTGTAGTTTACACAAGATGTTTTTAAGACAAAATTTCAACCCAATTACTAATGTTAACTTTTTTATATTATTTTAGAAAATTGTTCTAATGCTAAATTAATGTTTGTTCAGATGGCACGGTTGAAAACAATTGGTTTTTTCTAAAAATAAAAAAAATAAAAATAATAGTAAAAAAAGGGTTTTCTTAAAATAAGTCAGATATTTTCTCACTTTTCTTTATAATTTGCTTTTCAGATTATTGGATATAAAAAATTTTTACTTTTAAAATGAATTTTCAGCAGTAAGCATTAGATATAGTGAGTTAGGTCATTTTTTATGTATAGGATTAAAACCAGTATGAATTGGTGAACATATCTATTGCTCAACAGAAAAAGTCAAACATGAATTGATCCATGATGAAATAGATTAAAAACATTCAATATTTAGTTAAATATTTTAATTTAAAAAGATAAGATTATTTAACGCAATTAATAACATAACATGATAATCTTTAAGATTTTGCTCAAGCTGTAAAAAGAAATTTTTCTTGATTAGGGATATTATAATGAATTAAAATATGTGCATCACCCTGCCCCTTTTCAAATTTACAAAATGCACCCTGTCTTTTTTTTCAATAGTAAAATGCACCATTGGTTTTACCCAAAGATTAATATTTTTTATTATTATTCCATAGTATTTTAAATTTGTGTGCTCAAAAATGATGGAATTTTTTTATTTCTTTCTGGAAAAGAACATGAAACTATTCAGTCATGTTTTAATTTAATTGTATTTTTAATTTTTATATCATAAAATCATTTAAAATTAATGTTACCTGACTTATCATATTTAAAATTTATGCATTTTGCCGCTTTCTTTTTTCTTCTAAAAGTAATAAAAAAAAATTTCTTGCAAAAGTGCCCTTTTTTGCTGCAGTAGTGCCCTTTTGAGTGAATAGCACCATGCCCTTTTTATTTCTAGAGTGAACACTAGCATTTTAATATGTGTATATATATATATATATATATATATATATATACCATATAATATTTTTTTCCCATTATCTGCTGACCAAAAATGTTGACTTCAATTTGTCATTCAAAAAATAAAATTCCAGCAAGTATTTGAAATTTATCATTTGAATAACTGAAAAATATTATATTTATCAAACTACATCAAATGTTTATCATTAATAATCAAAAGATTGTTTATAAAGATTTTCTGAGTATCAATGTTTCATTTTATAGAATAGTTTATTTTTTGAACATAGAACTGTTTCCTAATACTGCTTAAATTAAAATATGAATTTTTTTCAGTTTTCTGCACAATTTCATGATAATTATTTATTTTAAATAAATTTTTATTTACTTTAATTAAATTTTAAAAGGAAGTTACACCTCTTATAATCCAACAATATCTATTTTTATCAATATCTATGCATAATATATAATAAAAAAGGATGTCTTTAAAAAAAAAAAAAAAAATCTGGTGTTAAACCAAAAAAACTGGTTTTGAGAAAGGTTTAAAAAAAAAAGGGGGGGGGTTATCAACTTTGATTCAGAGTTCTGTTTTTGTAAAATTGTTAATTTTTTCTTATACTTGTGAAAATTCTAGTCATAGTTTTGTGAAATTTTTATCTATATATTCAGGTCCAATAATTGATACATAATAAAATTCAGTAATATATTCTTTGGCGAGTTTAACTGTTTATTTACAGGCCAGATTTTATTTTTAAATTATTAAATTTATAAAAAGATCAATATGAAGGTGAAAAAGTTTTGTGACGGGTCCTTTAAAGGATCTAAAACTTTCTTAAACATATTCCTCTGCAGCCTAATTCTCTTATTTTATCCCTATCAAGCTGTCACAATTCTCTGATAAGTATTATTTATTTGAAAAATTTCAAAGAAGGAAGTGGAGAGGGGATTTACTTTTTTAAAACCGTAGAGATTTCTTACATGTCATTTTAGATGTTGTTTTTCGGTTGAGCCTTTTGGTAAATATTAAAGAACTTAAGAAAACTCGTATTTTTAATTTTTTATTCCTACAAAGGAAAAAATACTCTAGTACAGTAGACTCCTTCAAATCCGCACAGCTCAGGATCAGAGGTTGTGCAGATTTTAGAATTTTGTGGATTTCTGGTCATTGCTTTGTTTACATTTAAACCTTAATTTGAACCCAATGACTAATGCAACCAAAACTATAATGAATTTTTATAATGTAATAAAATATTAAAATAAATAATAAACTAAAATAGTAAAAATTTAGATATTTTTTTTATTCTTAAAAATTTAAAAGCAAAGGTAGACTTAGGTAATAATGAATAATGTATTATTAAATATTCATTATAAAGATGAAATGTATTTTTCCTAACTTATTCAGTGTAATTTACCTCATAAAAGTACATTACTAATTTACGTGAAAATTATAAAATAAGGAAGTTTTGTTCCAGGTTTAGCCAGACTTAATAACCAAAAAAGCTTGATTAATATTTAAATATATATGGTAAGAAGACTGATTACCAATGATATCAGCAATAAATTAACAGAAATAAATCAGAAATAAATTAACTTATTCATGAAAAAACATGAATTCAGTAATATTAACAAAAATTACAAATTAAAAAATATATGAAATTGATATAAAATTAATAAAGTCAAATTTCCTTCCTGTATCAAAACTGAATGTTTCATTGTTTACATCCATAAATTATCTGCAGATTTTAGGGTTGCATATTTGAGGGAGTCTACTGTATATAGTTTATAATTCATTTTTTTAATAATATATAAAAATGTGTTCATAACATATTATGTATTTTTGCAGTTGAGCTGTATTTAAAATTTCAATTTTATTTATATCCAGATTGTCTAAATTAAAGGAAAGAGTTTATTATTCAGACAGGTGCAGATAGGAAATGTTTCCTTTATCAATTTCTGATTTTCATTTCATCTGTTGCTATAAGTTATACAATTTAATAATAAAAACGAGAATTTTTGAATGTAAAACGAAAGGATGTATTCTAATCCAAACTGTCTGTTTTCTGATTTATTTTTAAATTCATTTTTGCTCTCAAACTCATCAAACCTGTAAAATATCTTTTTTAGAAACTACGTCAGTTGCTTTGTTTGTTGATTTTTTTTATAAGTGCAGAAAATACTGTCAAAGTTGGCGTTTTGAATCGGATTTTCCAAATTGGAAGATCTGGGAACAAAACAAAAGGGATCATACATAGATAATTTTTTTATAATTCAAATTCTAATCAGCTGTGTGAAAAATGAAATCACACCATCTCTTATACATGTTTTCAAAAATCATCTCAACAAGTTCCATGCTTTATGTTTAAAAATGAGTCTAAAAATGTCTCAAAATTTTCAAGCTGTTGATGGTGGAAAAATATTTTTTCAAATTCACCCTTAATGAACATGTATTGCATCATTTGCACATCGTAGTAATTTCACAAAGTTAATAATTCTGGAAGTGTTATTTAATCAGCATATTGTAAAACTATATTTAAAATGCTAGCTAAAAGCTTTACTTAGATATTTTAAAAATACATCTTAATTACATTGCTTCACAGATATCTTAAAACACCAGATATATACAAATAAACAGGGATGTAGTGGAGGGTATACTGAAGTATACACCGTGTATCTTCTGGATTTTTAAAGAAAGCTCCGTATACCCTCTTTCTCAATGAAGCATTAACATATGCCCTATTTATTAACATTCATAATGATAGCGACCTTCTGCCTTTACCGTACACTCTCTGCTTTTTTTATGACTACAACACTGCAAATAAAATGTCTTTTTCTGGAAAAAAATTTCAAATTTAGAAAAAATTTGCAAGATCAAAAGGTGGAGGGAAGATAAAATTTTGGCACAATTTATAGTTTTGTTTTTTAATTAAAATATTACTTAGAAATGCACATAAATAAATGTAAGTACCAGCTCCTTTCATATTTAATTAAAAATAATAATAAAATAAAAACCTTAACTGCGTTCTTTTCACGAACTGATGAACTTTTACTAATTTATTAGCTTTTATAGTCCCTAAGCTATTTTTAAGTTGAGAGCATACTAAACCACACATGAAAAATAAATCTAATAAGCTAAGCCAGCTATTAGCATGTATATTGTATATTTGTGAAAAATCCCCCCCCCCCTCCTTATTAGCTTCTCAACAAATTATTGTAAAAATAAAATAAGATAAAAAGCTACTGGTACTGAACGAGACAAAATATAATCTATTTTTAAATGATGTATATAAATTTTGCTTAGGGAGCCATCTACATATTAAAACAAACTTAAACTATTCTTTTCATTGTCAAGTAATTCATATAAAACAGGGTTCGTGATTTTTTTGATTTTTTTAATAAAAATCAAAATAATCAGATTTTTTTTATTTAAATCGGATTTTTTTGATTTAAATCAGATTTTTTTGATTTTTTTAAAAATTGCCGCATATTATTATTTTATGACTTTTTGTTTAATTTAAAAAATGTAAAGTTTAAATACATAGACATGCATATTATAAGTATTATCTATTACTAATATTACACAATTTACATAAATGATTCATATTATTTCAAGGTAAAATTTTAGGCTATGAAAAAAATCTTGATTACACAAAATGCATGAAAAACTACAAATCAGATGTCAAAAATTTATTCAACCTTCAATATTTTAATTAAAATAAAAAACATATGCAACACATAAAAAATGTAAACAAAATTGGAAGTTTTTAACCAAGTTTTTAACTTAAGTGTTGACTGAGAAAAATGAGTTCAATTGCTGCCATCAAAATACTTAAGGCCAGAGGACACAAATTGAGATGTCATCACTAATCGACTGACTTCTCAGTAGTGTTGGAATTTATACAAGACAATTTTGAATAGCAATTTTATTTTACTTGTGGAATATTTATCATCTTATAAAGCAATAACTATTTAAACTCACTAATAAGAACTTGGAATCCCTAAATAAAAATTCAGCCAAGGAAAGAATGCTACAGTGTTGCCGCATCTGGATATTTTTTTTATTGGGGGATTCCAAATTCTCATGTGTATGTTTAAGTTTAAGAAGTAATTAATCATAATTTAATCAGTATGTTCAGTGTTTTATACGATGATTGATATTCCACAAATAAAATAAAAGTAAATTGTTATTCAAAATTTTCTAGTGTGAATTCCAACATAATTGAGAAGTAAGTCAATTAGTGAATACCTCACAATTTGTGTCCTCTGGCCTTGAGCATTTCGATGGCAGCGGTTTAACAGTTTTATCTGTTGATTTCTAATTTCTGAAAGTATCAAACCAAAGGCAAAAACATTTGTTCGATTTAAGCAGATAAATCTATTGCAGTAAAAAGCTAGTTGATCATTAATTCTATTTTTAGTATGAGCTTTTTCGATAACTGTAACAAAAATACCATCCACCATTCTAAAGGGCTGAGATCAATTATATTAAATTAAATAAATCAATTGCTGATTCAGATTTTGCTCAAATCCTTATATAGCAGGCTTCACCAAAGTACAGCACATAAAGTCATACAATTTTATTTTACCTCAACTTGCAAAAGTTTTTCTAAATACTAATGAGTAAATATTCAAATATTTAGTATATTTCTGCTTAGATTTCTTTACCGTTGCAAGATTATTTTATAATTTGATTCAAATGAAATTTGAAAGCATTTTTTTTTTCTAAACTTTACATTTATTTTACTTTTTTACTAAGCTTAAGCTTTATCTTTCTGAAAGTTGTTTGATTATGTATGGTATATAAAACTAAATTATATTAAAGCACATTATTATGTTTGTTTCATCTGAAATTTATTAAAAAATAACTTAAAAGAAAAACTGGTTTAAATCAATGATTTAAAAAAAAAATCAGTTGATTTAAATCGTGATTTAAATCATGATTAAAATCAAGCCGATTTAAATCAACGAACCCTGATATAAAACTACTAGGAAAATTATAAAAATTAATAATAAAGGTGACATTTTTTTCGTTATTTTTTTTATAAACCAAAAACTTCAAAGGGTGTCTATTACTGGCACATCTACCCTACATAGGTTTATATGTGTGTGCACATAAATTTTATTTGGAGATTTTTTTTTTTAATTGCTGTCTTTCATTCATATACTTATGGACTATACTCTTCTCAAATAATGAATCCTTCCTAATTTTTCTTTCAACATTGTTGATTCTGTCACTTAATCTTTCTGTTCTGACATGTAAGAATGTTTTAATGTGTTACATTTTGTCGTTGTTCAATTTAAATATGAATATGATTCTTTAGAATGTGTAGTATATGTAGAGCCTGTGTAATATAAATTTTCAAAACACATTTTTGAAGCATAATTTATGTATTAAAAATAAATTAATCCAAATTTAATATGAATTAACTGTAAATTAAAAAAATAACTAAAATAGAAAAATAAAGCTGGCTTTTTTTAAGTGGTTAAAACAATCAAAAAAAAATGCTGATTTCAGAACAAATTTGTTTATTATAGGGACATAAATTCCCCAATAAAATTCACTTGAAGAATGGTTATTTCAGAAAACATCTCCTCACATGAATTTTGAGAGAAAGAGTTTCAAAATGTTGTTGATGTTGAATGCAAGAAAGGGTTAAAGTAAAATAAATTATTTGTATTTTAATAAAAATAACTTATCATTCTCTGGGTACCTGATAATCAATGTGTATTTTAGAATAAAGGATAAAATGGAACTTCATAACTTTCTATGCTTAAAAGAAATTTTTCAAATTTACAAAGTACATTTAATGGAACTTGGTACAAAATATATTCTAACTATAATCTATACTGCTTATAAATTCATGTTCAAATAAAGCATAGTCATAATAGATCATAAAAATTCTAAATTTTCAATGTAGCAATAGCTTTTAAAAGTAAATATAATTTTTAAAAAGTTTAAAGTTTTTTTTTCAATTTTTATATTTGATAATAATTTTTTATTCTTTATTCAGATTTCTTTTTCTATAAATCTAAGTATCAGATTTTTGACCAGTCCATTAGATCAGCAAGGGTGGGGGGAGGGGGATACAGAATGCACATGAGAAAACATGTTTTTAAATTCATATTTTTTTTTCTTTATTTATTTTTAAGTTGCACATATCAAAAAATATCAGTTTAGACAATTTGATTTATTATTGTGAAAGCTTTAGCACTTTTATGTATATATATATGTGTGTATGTATAATTAGTTATATATGTAACTATATATATTTAACTATGATTTAAAAAAACAAATTATGAATTGAGAAAAATAAGTTTAGGCACTGTATTTACAAGAGCATTGAATGGGAAGGGTTAGGAAAATCTATTTATCAAATCATTCTGAAGTATGGGAAGAAAGTTCTACAAATACTAAAGCACACTAAAAAAAAAAAAAACATTTTAAATTTATTATTAAGTTATGCTATTATAATTTAGATGTAGTAAAAGTTGTTTTATTAGAAGTATCCAAGGTGTTTGATTGACATACTACAAGAATAAGAGATGTATCAAATTATTAAAAAACCTTACAAATTAATAATAAACATTAATTTGTTTTTTATAACTTTAAAATTTTATATGTAAATATATATAATAAAAAGATATTTTCCTTCTCAGAAAAAAGGTTGGCATTCAGCCTAAAATTTGGTGAATATTCGGTATTTGGCTGAATCACTATTTGTCCCATTCCTTATATATATATTAAATGTTATTTCTAAAATACTTTTTTTTTCTTGCTGGAAATTTTACCAAAGTTCTTTGATTTAAATCACCGCATTTTTGATCATGATTTAAACTAACTTTATATATAAAAAAATTTGAATTTAGTTCCTAGATATTTTGTAATAAATATTATGTTATGCCCCAAACACATTGTAAATTTAACAAGTTGGAAATTGCACGTGAAGCGTAGCAAATTAGGTGCGTTCGTACGCTAACGAAATTTTAAAAATATTACTTTCATATATCAATCTCATAAAATCGTAAATAGTGAATTACAATTAAAACGCTCATCAAACAATGTTCTCCCTATACCATTATGTAATGGAATACTTTTGTGTGGCCTTGTAAATCAATAACAAATGTTCTTTGCACCACAAATTATGTATGATGTATATTATAATATGTACTTTATAGTTGCATATAAATTTTATTAAGTTTGCATGAGTGTAACACGATTAAAATGCATTTGAAACATTTTTTCCCATTGACCGTAATGTAACGGAATACTTTTGATTGCCCCTGTAATTTATCTATGCATCCGATTTTAATAAAATTTAAAATAACTCGACAAAATTATGTAATAATTATGTATTTTAAATTTCAAACGTATAGAATACATTTGAAACTTTTTCCCCATTGACCATAATGTAATTGAATACTTTTGATTGGCCCTGTAATTGATCTATGCACACGATTATCAAAATATTTGAAATAACTCGACAGAATTATGTAATAATTGCGTATTTTAAATTTCAAACGATTAAAATGCATTTGAAACTTTTTTCCCCATTGACCGTAATGTAATGGAATACTTTTGATTGTCCCTGTAATTGATCTATGCATCCGAGTTTCATAAAATTTGAAATGACTCGACAAAATTATGTAATAATTATGTATTTTAAATTTCAAACGATTCGGTTGGGTAGTTTTTGCGTTGTTATATGCGGACAGACGGACGGACGGACAGACGGACGGACGGACAGACGGACGGACAGACGGACGGACTGAACGACCACTATAGGTGCTACGTATTATATAATTACGAACGCACCTAAAAAGTGGGAAAGTCTGAGAGCTCAAAATGCTGCTTTTAATTTTACTTGAAACAAATATATTTAAAAATAAATCCTTATTTAAAAATAAAAGAATCTCAGCTGAAAATCAGCCGAAATCTCAGCTGAAAATGATTAATTCATATAGTTACCTATTGGAGCATATCTAAATCTTGTGGCAAAAATTTCCTTACAAAAACATACTTTTTTGAATGCATATGGCAGAATAAATAAATATAAGTCATTCAAACATATTTTGATTCATATTCCTGTAGAGACATCATTATGTCCTTGTGAACATTGTTTAATTCTCATTTTAGTTTATGAAAAATTTGGAAAATAAAATAAGGAATTATGATTAGAATAATTTTAAGTATGTTTATATGATTTTAAAATGTTATTTTAATACTTATAAAAGTCAGCCTATTAAAAACAATTTTATAATTGTTTGTAAATACAAATCTGGTAAAAATGTGAAATATGTGTGGTAAATTTAATTCAGATTCACTCTAAACTTTGTAATCGTTAGAAACTCAATGCGGTAAAGTTGGTGTTTATTTTTGATTATTTTAATAACAAATATAATTTTTTTTCACTTCCATTGAAATTTATAATATATAGAACGGCAGCTCACACAATCATTTATTTGAGTTCATGGTTGAAATTCCAGGATTAGTTAAAATTCGATTTGCATATTAAAATACTGTAGATCTGCCAAATCCTATTTTAGGGGAAAACACCTGAAAATGCGATTTTGAGGTCGACTTATAGATTTACCATTGTGTTTTCCATGTACCAGTTTCCATGTTTTCATACATTTAAATACAAGAAAACATAGTGCTAAACCTATGACTAAATTGCTAAAATTGGATTTCATTGTGTTTCTCCAACTGAATTTTTGAAAACTTTACGAATTATTAATTTTAATTATTTTATAAACATTGTTTTACTTTAAAATTACATTTAGAATTAAAAAAATTCATTTTAAATTATATATATGTGATTTTTTTAAAAAATAAACTATTTCTATTATACATATTTTTAAAAAATATGAAGGAAAACAAAAAAATGAAAACAATTTTGAATAAAAATAATGAATTTATAATCTTTTAACTTTACTTGCTCATTTGCTTAAGATGCTGTTTACCTAAATTAGTTATTTTTTATATTTGTTAATAATATTTATTTATAAATGTTCATGTACAAGTGTATTATTCCAATAACTATGTCACACACAGTTTCTGTGTGTTTTTGTTGTCTGTTTCACAGATTTCTAAATTTTAAAAACATTAATGTTTTTAAATTTACTAATGGTATGGAGTATTTGAAATCTTTATTTTCTAATTGTTACATAGTTTTTTTTTTATTTTATGTAAACAATATCACTTTCTCACCCCTCTTTTTTTTTATCATAAGCATTTAAAGAATTGTTTTCATAACTTATAATTATGAAATGTTTTATACATTTTTAAATCATTTAATAAAATAGTTTCAAACATCCTCACACAAAATTAGAATTTTTACTTTCTGCTTGATTTGTGTGTGTGAATATAATTATGCATAGATTTGTAATTTTAGAAACATTAGAACTTCTTTCAAAGTCAAGAATTTTAATCTGTTGATTTAAATCAGCGATTAAATCTGCTTAAAAACTTCTTTCAAAATGAATTATGGGTATGGAATGTTTGACTTATTAATCTGGTTGCTTTAGCATACAGTTGAATCTGTCATTTTAAAAATGTGGATCCCTTTTGACTAATTCAATTGATATAAAGTTTTTTGTTTTTATTTGGGAAAAATATGTATCTGTGTGTGGGTAGAACATTGTTTTTCTTCACCTTTTTTTTAATAACTTGTTTTAAAATGTCTTTAAAACATTTTCTCACCTTACATAAATTAAAAATTTTATTTGTGCTTAAGTTATTTGATAAAATATATTTTCATACATACATGCAAGCATGAATTTGAAATGAAAAGTGACATTATTGATTGTCATTATAACTTGATTTTTGTGTAAATTATTATGGGATTTAAGCATAGATTTTTAATCGTAAAAACATTTAAACTTTTTTTTGGAAAAAAAAAAAAAAAAGTCAAGGGATATCACACAGTTTATTTTAAGTCAAAATATATATTCCTTCTTACAGAGTTTATACCTTGGAAAATATTGATTTTGAAATATTGAAGCTTATTTTTTGCATAATGAGGTGCTTGTGATTGCAATGACATGTATGATTTGGTTATTTTTTATGAAAAAAATTCATTTATTTTGTTTATGGTATTTCTGCATGTTTAATTATAATTTTGTCTTCCAAATAACATTTTTAGATCTTAAAATTGTCTTTTTTCTGTTTTTAAAATAGGTGGAGTAATTAACCAGTTACTTGGAGCGATTCAATTTTACCTGTCTTAAAAGATTTTTTTTCTTTTTATTATATCAAGCTTAAACCTTTTACATCAATGATGTAAATCATGTGTTATTTTTTAAAAATTCAATATTTTCAGACTTTGTAAAAAAAAAAAAAAAAAAAAAAAAAAAAAAAAAAAAAATTAACATCAAGATAACTGAAATGTGTAAAATACTTTGATAAATCTGATGTTTAATATATATATGTATCTCTGTACTTTTAACACTAGAACCGCGGGACTTTCGGTATACCTAGAACCGCGGAGCGGGTCAATTTGACCCGGGATGGAAAAGGATTTATAAATATGCCCAAATAGTTAATTTGATTAGTTAAAAGATTATATTTTATTACAATAATCAATATTCTTTAATATTTACATTGTATTTTACACAAAGTCAGCAGAAATATCCTACATTTCAGTAAATGCTATTATTCAAGATTACATTTCATTTAGTATGATGAAAATATATTGAATAAATATTGAACATATATTTTTAACATGAGTAAACTTGGACTTAGTAAATATTAAAAATAGACTATTCCATTTAAATGAGTTTAGATATAAAATCTAAGAACAATTTTTAAAAATATAAAAAATACAAGTTACTTACTGATTTATCTAATCCAATTTATTGAATGCATTGCTTGAAAAACATGGTTAAAGATTTCGCACGTTTACCAAAAACGTGTGGGTGCATTATACTTTGAACAATTATATTTAATTTAATTTTCATTATTTTTATAGTTATGATAACAAACCCTTTTATGCTTAGTTTGTGTTTTTCACAGTTTTTAGTTTTTCTTCTTACGCATATGATTTATTTATTTATTTTATTTATTATTTTTTGGGGGGGGTGGGGGTATGTAGAGGGGAGAAGTTCGCAAGAAGTAACAAACTATTTTTGTACGTCTTCAACTAAGTTTTGAATAAAATTGACGTATACTAATAGATCTTGAGGTTACAGGTTTGCGTAAAATCCAAGCATTGATAACAGCAAAATACAAAATATTATAAATTGCATTCATTAGCTTCCTGTAAGAAATAATCTTGACATAAGGAGACTTCCTCTCATCGGGGTAATCATACAGTTACATTGAATTTAATTGCATTGTTGTAAAAAAGTGCCTTAAGTATTTTTTAGAATTATTTAAAATTTCAACAGTTAGATGTAGACTGCAAAGCAACAAAACAATTTTGCACTTTTCTCCTTGGTAAATATTTATGCTGATGTGTAAATGAGATATGCAATTTCGTCGTATGCAATTTCGATTTTGACATTTTGCATTTCTCGTCCTGGACGATTTACAGTTTCTGTGTTATTTGCAATTTATCTGGTTTTCATATACATATAATGAATAAACCTACTAGCAGATTTTGAAAGAAATAAGTGCTCGTCTACGCTTATGTTAGGCCCTTTTAAATAGTTAGTCTTGCAGGTTTTTTGTCATCTTCTTTATTTACAGGTGTGAATGTGCAAGTTATTGTTTATTTATTTTTCAAATTTTCATGAGTATAAAATTTAAATTTTGTCAACTTTGTTCAAATTCTTAATTCTGTTTTTTATATCCGATTTTTTTCTGATAAATATCACAAACTTTCGGTCAATACTGATAAATTTTCATTTATACTCCAATGAAAAAGTCCAACAATGTTAATAGTATAAGCAGAATCATCGTCAGTTTCATTTTCATCACTAGAATTTATTTTTCTTCTTTTATAGGCAGATATTCATCCTCAATAATTTTCATTCTCAGTAATTTTCAGATAATAGTTGCTAACATTCCAAAGCTTCTTTGGCAATAATATAAAAACATCGAAATCTTATTTTAACTTTTAATAAATGCTTTATAAAAGTAAATTCAATGCTACTTCTAAATATTTGTTGTAATTTTTTTCTGCAATCACCCACTCTTCACATCAAGACTATAAAATCTTGATTGAAAATTTTCACATTCTCCCCCTTCCGATTCTGCCTATTAACACGTTCGCTGCCGCTTACGTGAAGATGTGATTATAGTTAAAGCCGCACTGTAGAAGTGGGTTTTTCCCAGAAGCCGGTTTACTTTTTATAGCAAAGAATCAATGACAGATTTTCCCGCGCCAGCGCGTGACTGGTTATTGGAAGTTACTCCACATCACGCGCTGGCGCGTGAGTGGCACCTTAACGTTATTACAAGTGCGACAGATATTATTTATCATTACTTCTGAAAAAATGCATCTCTGTTTTGTCATTTATGTGTAAAGACTTATTACGGGTCAAATTGACCCGCTTCGCGGTTCTAGGTATACATGGTTATAACTCAAAAATTATTTATGCTATTCGCTATTAAATACAAAAAGTTGTTGCTTACCTTAAAATATTAAAAGTCAGAAAAGGAATCGTTTTTTCGATGAATACTTTTCGCACGGCGAGAAATTAAATATCGATTTGGGTCAAATTGACCCGCTCCGCGGTTCTAGTGTTAAAGCAGAAATTATGTTCGATAAATAGTTTACAGTAATGCAAATAGGCCTAATTATTACTTTATTGTGTCTCTGACCACACCTTATTATTTTAGCTGTAAGCCTAGCAGAATGAGTATTTTAGGATAAGGCGCAAAAGTAGCTACATGCGCACAATACTTTTGATTAAGGCTACAGACACACTTGTGTTTTCTTGGTGTATACAAGCAAAAAGTTGAAAACTGGATTCTGTGCAAATAGAAGAACGAGGCTTATTTCAATGTTATAGCACAGATTCTATTACTTTGTCAAGCTTTCATGCCGATTGTGTGGCCACACTTGCTTCAAATAAATTGTTGAAGCTAAATGCTCTTTTTTGTCTACTAAGCTTATTTTCTTATTAATTGGGATCCCAATTTTTTTATTAATTGGCACAAAAGAAAAACGGTGAAACTTGATATGATTAATTAGTCAAAGCTCTAACTTCAGCAATGAAAATATGCAAATATGGTTATAGTATCTATGCAGATGTGGATCAAAGAGAATATACAACTCGGAAACCACAAGTGTGTCCTTAATTTTAAATACAGTAATAAGGAAAAAAATCTAGTTATTGAAATTTTATTTTGAATTAATTTATTTAAAATGTGTATTAGCATAACAGCATATTGTTTTAAGAATATTTGATTAGTTCATAATAAAAAGTTAAAATGTAATTAAATAGGGAGATTAATAAAAATGATTCACAGTTTTTCTGTATGAGTATAAAGTTAATGTTTAATATCACCTGTAAATTTCAATATTGTATCAATATCAAAGGTAAGATTGTTCTTAAATCAACAGGGGATGCTTTCTGATACATTTCTGTACTCTTTTTTGTATGCATGATTAACTATTGTTTTATTCAGAAATTGGGTAATTAAATCTTTCCATATTTTGGTAAATGCAGATTTTTCTGAAAATACAGTACAAGTGGGTATCTTCAAACATTTCTGACATGCCAACGTAAGAAAGGGATCATTGTATGACTTAATTGCTTATGTTCAATAAGTAATTTATTTTTAAAAAATGGGAAATTATTATTCTAAACCATTTCAGTACTCACGTTTACCAATTTTATGCCTATGTATTTAAATATCTCTATGAAAATTTCACATCATTTAGCAGGGAATTTGGGGATCACATTAAAAAGTTTTAAAGTTTGAAATGGATTATGTTTGATACAAAGTTTTACACTTTAACTAACCATTATATTAATAAACTTAATGTAAAAGAACATGAATTGTGGGTCACTGTATTCATTTGATTTCTATCCCCCACCACCCCTATAAATTTGCATTATTACAATTTTATTTATATGCTTTCTGCAGATTAAGTAATATATGCCTCTCTCAGGAGAAAAATGCTTGTATAATTTAACTCTGACTTGATATTGAAGTATAGATAAAAACAAAATTACATGAATAAATCTTTTTTTTTTCTCTCTTTGAAGCAAAATTTGTGTACGAAGTTGGAAAAAGGTATATGTGGAAAAACAAAGTATCAATAGATATATATAAATAGGTGGTGAGCAGTACATATAATGATCATATCCTTTAAAAAATATTCATTTTAATAAAAAAAAAACTCCTTACAATTTTTTTTTTTTTTATATTGGTTAGAAATGCAAAACTTCAAAATAAATAAATAAATAAATAAAGGGGGAAAGGAAAGTCACCAGAAAAAGAGAATTTTATCAAAGTTACTTCTATTAATGCTTTGCATGGATTCAAGGAACTGGATCAAAAATAATAATTTTGAGACAAAAACTGAAATTTTTTAAATACAGAGATGTGTAAAATGAAAATACTTATGCGAAAAAGCGGACCTTTTTAAAATACAGAAGCATGAAAAATGAAGGAAATCTTTATGAGAGAAAACGGAACTTTTTAAATGCAGAAGTATGTAAAAAGAAGGAAAAATGTATGCTGAAAAACGGAACTTTTAAATACAGAAACGTGTAAAATGAAAGAAATATTTATGCCAAAAAACGGAGCTTTTAAAATACAGAATTATGTAAAATGAAGGAAAGCTTTGTGAAAAAAAAACGGAACTTTTAAATATAGAATTATGTAAAATGAAGGAAAATTTTATGCAAAAAAAACGGAACTTTTAAATACAGAATTATGTAAAATGAAGGAAAACTTTATGCAAAAAAAACGGAACTTTTAAATACAGAATTATATAAAATGAAGGAAAACTTTATGCAACAAAACGGAACTTTTTAAATACGGAAGAATGTAAAATGAAGGAAAATTTTTGTGAAAAAACGGAATTTAAAAAACGGGAGTGTTAGAAATCACGGAAGTTTTCCTGGAATTTACGGAAAAAAAATTTCCATTAAATAAGGGAAATAGTACTGGCGTCTAGATTACCAGAAGTATTTCCGTTTTTTAACGGGAAAATTTTTTACAGTGAATAAGCATTTTGAACACACACACATCAGTATATGATCCTTAAAAACCCATTACGATCACGATGACGGTAATCGAAATTATTGTTGAATGCTATAGAAAATGTGTAGTAACTGATTCTTACCCTTGTGATAACTTTAACTACTACTGGAATTTCTCTGTATAAGGTAGCATATTTAAGCAAAAAAGTAGCTATATTGCGTCACTTTACTTTTTGACACCTTTTCTTGGGCAGTATTAAAAATATGTACAGTATAAAATATTAAAAATATGTATGTATTTTAAACTCTTTAATTGACATTTTGATTTGATTTATAGATATTTTTCTGCTTAATAATGTAGAATTCTAAATTTCTTTCAAATCATAATTAAATTAGACCTGACACCGATAACTTATGAAACTTATATTCATCATTGCATATTTACAAAAGAAATATTTACATGAGATTATTTACAATAAATTACAGACACTTCAATCATCGGAGTTCAACTTTCATTTAGAATTCATCATTCTGCGTCCAAAACAGAACCAACCATGGAGGAAGAAGATAGGTGGAGGTGAACTAAGACTCAAAAAAGGTATGCAATGTGAATCCATTTATCGCTCAAATTTTAGTGTACCAAACAAAGGCACGTGGAAAGTTGGAAAGCTTCCAAAAAAGGAAGGGATTTTGTATTAATAAGACGAATTGAAAGAAATTAATTACAGCTGGAGCATCTTTTAAGAAGAAATAGGAAATTTTTAAAATGGTCTTTGTTCTATTATTATTTATTAAAAGAAATGTTTACTTTTAAAATAATTGAAATTGGGAAATTATTATTATTATTATTATTATTATTATTAAATGTCATTATTATTATTAAATTTGAAATTAAAATTAAATAAGAAATTGAAAACGTTGGATACGAACTAAAAATTGTATTATTAAAAGTTATCTTTTTACAGTAATTTTTATTAACACTTTTCAACAAAATTGAAAAATGTTTATGCATTCGGTTTTTCTGTCCGTCTGTCCGCGCTCTAACTCTTGTAAATATACTCTGAATGCAATGAAATTTTATTATGAAGTTAAATTGAAGTTTACACAAGCAGAAACCCTATTAAAAATGAAGTTTCAATCACGATTAGTTTATTTACAGGGACAGTCAAAATTTTCGATTATATTAGGGCCAATGGGGGAAAAATCGTTTCAAATTAATTTTAAAGATGTTGCGTCCGGACAAACGTATTCACATTTATTTGCATCTACGAAAAGCACTAAAATATGCGTCTAAAAGAATAGTTATTCATTTACAGGGCCACACAAAATAATTCTAATACATGGTAATAAAGGAGGAAATTGTTTGCGACATATTTTAACGATGGTAAACGGTATCAAGTGTAATTAAATTGATATACGTCGCTGAGACTTAATATGAGTTATTTCACGCATAATACGTAGTGCATAGCATTTAAAGGGACACACAAAAGATTTCAAAAAGCATATTCTATTCGAAGTACAGTATATTACGCATGATCACTGTGTCCATGGATGAAATGCATTTTTAAGTATGATATGCGCTTTTAAGTGTCACTAAATGTATTCACATTATATGGTGTGCATAAATGCTAATAGTTACACAATTAAGATATACAGGTTTACTCAAAAGAACTCGGAAAAGTTACTAAATATGAGTGTAATTTACTAATTTTTTTTTTTTATTTTATTTTATTTTTTTTTTAGTTGTGCATTTTTACGTCGAATCGCTTTTAGTTTATCGTGAAATGTTTGTAGAACATAGACTAAATGATATACAGGGTCACGCAAAAAACTGGATACAGGTTTGTTTAAGGATGATAATTTCTGGAAATATGATTTAAATAGTTTAAAGAGTATTGTTGTTTGATTAACACTATTTATTATTTTTTATATAATTAATTTTAGCAAAATACTTTCGTGTAATAAAGGTACTAGGTAAACTGCAGGGCTGAACGAAAATATTGAAGTATGTTTTACATCTATTCATATAAACTGCCAAAAGAAAAATTTCATCCAGCAAGGCATTTTTTTGCTAAACTAAATTTCTCCATGATATTGTATATGTATCAACCGACAAATCAAATACAGAGCTGTTCAAAAGTATTGGAATACATATTTGGTTATGGGCAGTAACACCTATTTCCCTGAATAACGAAGTTTTGTCAAATAATTAAGGAAATTTGGATAGTGTTTTATAATCTATGCTTAACGCAGGATGTTTTTTTACTGGTTATTACTTTATAACGTAGATGAAAAATGTTCATGACTCCGGTTTGTGTGGAGTGTGGCCGAGTTCTAACTCTTGTAAATAAACTTTGATGCTCGTAGCATTTTTTATATGTTACTGACGTGTACTACACCGTGATCGCTATTGAAAAGAAAATGTGTAGAATTTATAGTTCATTTGCATAGACAGTCTAAAGCAGTGGTTCCCAAACTTTTCGGCTCGCGGAGCCCTTTTTTGAAAGAGTTTCTAAGGCGGAGCCCCTTAAACCCACAGTACCCTATGGTTTACAAATTAATGTCTTCTTTTATGTAGGGGAGTAAAAATCTAGGTGCTAATGGGCAGTCTCTTACCAATATATTTTATTAGTTTTCTTTGTTTGAGTTTTATTAGCATTCTTATAAAATATTTAGATGAAAAATAATGAAAAAAATTTAGTGGTGAGAGATTGTCTGCTGGCACCTAAATTTTTATACTCTTGTTTTTATGCCTGTGGACCACAGAAAGATCCAGTGGATAAGTGTGCGAACCAGTACTTTCCAACATGGAGCAAAGGTTATCAGTTTGACCCTATTCTTGATACAGAAATTCTAAATTTACATTACAAATTGTGAAAATCAAATTTTTTATTACTTAATGTTTGATATATTATAAATATTTAATTTTTTATTAATTAATTTTATTTAATTTTACATGTTTATTTATTATATTTAATATTAGCGTTATTCGACACAATAAATTAAAAATAAGGATTAAAAATCAATTTTTTTGTATTAAAAAATCTGATTGTATAAAGGAGATATATCCTCCAAACACAGCAACAATTATAGTGAAAATTTTCTGGTTTCTGAAAGATTTTATTAACAGAAAACAAACTATTTTTACTCGAACGACGTTCGAGTATAATTGCAAAGGCTGGAAAAAACGGCCTTTTTGGGAAGGAAATTTTGAAAATTTCCGAGAGTTTTTAGAACGTTTTAAACATTGAAATATTTTATTTATTATTTAATATTTTTGTAATGATTTCAATTATTTTATTCTTAACTGTAATTGCAAGAACAACTCAACTCTTCTTCTGAGCGAGCCAAGTGAAAATCAACATCAGAGCACGTTTTCTCTGATTCCGTCCTGATTTTATCCAATTTTATATTGAAAAGTCAAGGCATCAAATATAATAAATCTGTCATTACATTTATTTGTGTATTAAGAAACTTATTGATTGAGTGCATAAAAATATTTACAATAAAAAACGTAAACAAAACCAGTAGAGTTTAAGTGAAAACTAAATAGATTAAAATATTAATAAGTTAGAAAGGGAAATGACAGATTTATATAAATGTAAACATCACTCTTGTTCTTAGATTCAACGTAAACAGAAAAATTTAATAAATAATATACGTTGGATATGCCAGGTAACAGAAAGTAAACTATTATAATTTTTAAGAGAATAATTGAAATCTTCATTAATTCAGTCACCATTGTAGTAAAGCTGTTGAATTTTAGGAATTTAAAAAGTTGCAAATTGTTAAAATAATAAGTCTTGTTAATTAATAAAAAATCCATTTAAATTTCTCAGAACAATAAGCAATGATGTGTTAAAATGAAAATTTCAAGTTGAAAAATATTGGTTTCGTTTACTTTCAAAATTTCTTTAAAATTTCCAATATTCCTCAAAATTTCGGGTTTATTCCCCAAAATTCCCGGGCTTATTCCTGTCCCTGAAAAACTGTGGGTTTTTTGCAACTCTACGTTCGAGCTATACTGTTAACTCCTTGGAGACGAACGCCCGGGGAGGTATTTGCCATTTGAGGTACTCAGAGTTTTTCATTATAGCGCACGAGGTTATTTACTGTAAAGTTTACCTTATTTAATTGGAACATTTTCGCTTCTTCTTTTGAACCATTTTTTTTTTTAAATAAATTTAGAAACATATCATCTTTTCAGTGTTTTAGAGGACGGGAAAAATCTATAATCAGAATTGTTAGGAGCAGCATCGTTGACTTTTTTTGGTTGTTTTATTTGAAGTATTTAGCTATTAATTACAGTTAAAAAAAATTTCTTTTACCTTTACGTTTGGCTCAAAATAGATATACGTTTAAAAACGCACGATTTTACTAATCATTTAACGCATCTTAAAAGTACTGTAACCAGAAGATAGACTTACTAACAATGCGGGATATACGGATGGAGTTAAATCTATATCAGAGCAACCACAAATTAACAAAAATTCTAAACAAGCGGTGGAGCTGAGAAAAGTTTAGATTCTTAGTGTGATGACAAATGTAAAGAGCCAATATATATATATTTAAATTACTGCGTCCATATTTCTGACAGGAAAATGTGGCATCATAACATAGGAATCTATTTCAGTGCCGAAGACCAATTAAAATAAAATTTTTAAGCGGTACTGTTAAGGTGTTATAAAAGATGTTATAAAATGTATTTTCATCAACATGTATTGCTTTGGTACTGCTTGGTTATCTCGTCGATCAGTTTCGCCAAATTATGCAAATCACTCAACTATTAGCCAAATTTTACAAATTAACGTATTTTTTTGTTTAAATAATGAAACAACAAATAAATTAATAGAACATTAATAAAAGTAAAAATAATAAGTTGAGTTAAAAATCACCTGATGACGTAATAAACATGCCTATTGTGCTTAATCTCGAGTGAATGTGACATTTACAGTCATTCAGTATAAGCATTTAATCGTATTGGCGGTAGATTTTTAGTCGACGGATAGCCAAATAGTACCATTGGTTTTAAAATTAAGTGCAAGTATGAAAAACAACATAAAAAATTATATACTTAACAATTAATAAAAAAAATAAACATATTAAAGGAATTAAAGGTACAAAAAGAAAACTATATACACAACATATACAAATATTATATTGTGATAAATAAGAATTATCACAGGTTTGTAAAGCAAAATAGCAGAAATATGCATTTATTTCTGAAATAGGCTTCGCCATAAAATTGTTAACTTAAAGCGACTCTCATTCTCAAAGTGAAACTGCCGGCGATATTATAAAGAATCGCTATATCATTATCGATGAACGAAACCAACAGGTCGGAGACAGTCGGATGAATGGGAGGACCACCTGCGTCACCCTTTGATGACACTCTGATGCAAAGTGAAAATACAAGACGGCCAGCAAGCCAGACATCCTGTCGCCATTACTGGGCGGTCTGGAGCAAAGCTCAGGTGCCAATAGGAGTACGATTTTATTATTCATTTAACGAGAGGAAGCTAATTAATGTTCGTGATTGGTTTGTGACCTCTAAGGGGGGGGTCTAGAGAAAAACCTGGATAGGTCGAAAAGTAAGAAGCCAGAGAGGAGTTCAGTGTTCTCTTGGATAGAGTGAAGCAGCTCGGATTGAGAGCTGAAAGAGTAGATCCCACAAGAGGATCTTAGAGCCTGATCAGAGGCCAGTGTAGAATCGCGGAGTGTATTCTCTCCAGGAGAGACAGTGATTGCTCTCATCTTGAGAGGTCAGATAAAGTGATTATCTGTGACTTTTAGTGGACAGTAAATAGCTCGATTGAGAAAGTTCTAATTTCTACATCTTGTGTAAGCTAACGAATCATCTAACGGACTTTACGTCAATTACGAACTTTGGGTTTAAGGAACTCTAACTGAACTAAAGTTGAAGCTGGTTGGTTAAAGAGCCTGTGTGCTTTATTGTAGTTTAAATGCTGTATATATTATTTCAGAGGATCTTTTGTGCTTCTACTGATAATAAATTGATTCTCCTTTCAATAACCTAGCCTTGATTATTTACCGAGCGGAACTCTACGCTACCGACCTCTTAGGTGATAATCTAAAGAGGGCTAACACTTTACAATACAAATCTAATGAGGGGTTTATTAAAGAATACAAGATTTTACAATAAAGGTGCGTTCGATAAATCGATAAACATTGTTTTACCAATGGAAAACACATAGAAAGTTTAAGTATACAAATAACATAAATAGATTAAAGAAACTAAAGTTATAAAAAAAGACATATACACATACAAAATGTGTGTTTGCTCCTTCTGTGTACTACCATTCGGTACGCACTGCAGAATATTCGACTGAGAATATTATTCAGGGTGGCGAGTGGTCAGGTAAAAATGTAGTTAAGAAAAGAAAAAAACACCAGCATTTTCTTATAGAAAATACTTCAAAATAATATATAGAGATATAAGAAGGCGAATTTATTTTTAGTAGAATACTGATATTGAACACATTTTTTGTCTGAGTTTTTCCCTGACCTCTCGCCACCCTGTTATTTTTTGTAGCTTATTTTGAATCGAATTTTTAAGCCGCATTGAATGCAGAAGTATAAAATAAAATAGTTCAAACCAAAAGTATTATATAGAAAAGGGATACATGCATAGTACAAATTTTTCTATGAATTTAAGATACATAGTATTCTTCAACCCAAAGATAGGTGTACTTGTATTTGACATACACACTAACTCCTACATACTTTCGAAATATATTCTTTTGCAATATGCTAATTTATTTTTTATTTTCTGTATTTCTCTGTAACGCCGCGGAGCCCCTGAAAAGTATAGGCGGAGCCCCAAGGGCTCCGCGGAGCACACTTTGGGAACCTCTGGTCTAAAGTATTCTATTACATTATGGTCAATGGGAAAAATCGTTTCAAGTTCATTTCAATGACGTTAGACCATTTAAAATATAAAAAAAAATGATATGCATTTATAAACGGCAGTATAACAAGCATTTTGTAGAATATGGGGTTTGCAAAACATTTATTATTTATTTAAAGAGCCACACAAACAAATTCCGTTTATGGGGATAATGATAATGATATATGGTTGGAAGCTTTTAGAGGCCAAAATATGTTACTAAATTATAGTGAAATAGACATAAATTACTCAGAATTTTTACAATGTTCTTTCTGTGAAATGTGATGAGCATAGCATTTGCCGTTCATTTACAAGGACACACAAAAGATTTGGATACTGTTCCGGCTAATTAGCGAGCATCGTATTTAGCCAGCTTGGACGTTCTTTAAAGTATAGACTTTTTTATAAACTGAAATGAAATAATCTTGTTGTTGATATTAGATTCTTAGATGTAATAGAATGTCGAATATTTCTCAAACCTTTATTTTATGTTTTCTTTAATTAAATGTTTTGTTTCGTTTAAAGATTTGTGATTGATCAAGATTTAAATTACACTGAACCACAATATTAGAACTGTTGATCGAGAATAATTAATAGAATAGAATAATTTCGTATCATTGTTGCATCGGACCGGCAAGAATTCGGGATTTCAAGCTATTGCGCAATTAGAAAAATGCTTTCGTTTTGATGACAGATTGGTGAGTTGACTTTTTGTTGTATTTTATTTTATACAATGAATGAAAATAAGGAAAGAAAGATGCGTGACACGCATCGAAATCTTTTAAATAAGTTAATAGAAGATATTGATGATTATTTTTCGAAATCAGAACATTCTGTGACATATTTTGAGGAATTACTTGATAAATTAAATACCAAATTTAATGTTATTAAACAACTAGATAATAACATTTTAAGTTTATTAAATGCTAAAAATGTTGAAAATGAAATTTTAAATATTGATGAATACGATCAGAAAGTGATATCGTATAGATGTAAATTAAACTTCAAGATTAAAAGTTTGAGTACAAATGCAAACGTTGTTAATGCTAATAATATTGATTCAGTACGGGCATGTCCTGCTTCTACCGAATTAAAGAAAATAAAGCTGCCTAAACTACAAATAAGTCGATTTTTTGGTGAACCAGATAAATTCCTGGAATTTTGGAATGAATTTGAAACAGCTATAGACAAAAATCCAAGTCTTACCGATGTTGAGAAATTCAGCTATTTGAAAAGTTTGGTAGCAGGATCGGCTGCAAACACAATCAGTGGATTTAGTTTGACAGAAAATAATTATGCGGCGGCTGTATCGCTCTTGAAAGAAAGGTTTGGTAGACATGATATGCTCGTACACGCTCATCTAAATAATTTATTAAATATGAAATGTTTGAAAAGTTCTTCTGACACTTATGGTTTAAGATGTTTGTATGATAAATGTCTAGTACAAATTCGAAATTTAGAGTCGTTGGGTGTAAAATCTGATACATACAGTGGGTTGCTTTGCCCAATATTATTGAAGTTAATACCTCCAGATTTAACATTAGAATTTAATAGACATCTAAAGAATGGTGAAATGTGGAATATAGATAATCTTATGAGTTTTCTTAAAAATGAAATTGAGAGTAGAGAAAGGGTATTAACTATCCATGATTTAGATTCTAAAAAATCATTTTCTAATGATAACAAGAATGAATACAAACCCAAATTTTCAGATAAACAATCAAAATTTAAGTCGAAATATCAATATACTACGAAAGGTTATAAACAAAATAATGTTTCAGCTGAATTAATGGCTTCTGTAAACAAAAATTCATGTATATTTTGTAATAGTGTTGAGCATAATAGCGAATTCTGTGAATCATTAACCTTGGCTGAGAAAAAAGAATTACTAAAAAAGCAAGGAAGATGCTTTTTGTGTTTAAAATATAAACATAGAATCAAGGACTGTGGAGAAACCAAAATGTGTGATATTTGCGGTAAAAAACATAGTAGGGCTATTTGTTTCCAATTAGAAAATCATTCAAATGTAAATGTTGATAAAAGTGTCGTATCCATTTCTCATTGTGATAACACTTCCACTAGTAAGGTACCAGACGAAAACACCCATTGCAATATATTTTTACAAACTTGTTCAGCAATAATAAAAGATTTGAAAACTGATAAAAATGAACCAGTTCGTATTTTATTAGATAACGGCAGTATGAGAACATTTATAATTCGCGATATTTCACAAAAGCTAAAATTGCCAGTTATTAGAAAGGAAACCTTATCAGTTTATGCTTTTGGAGCCGAAAAGGCGACTGAGAAAACATATAATGTTGTAAAAGTAAAACTAGAAAATAGGGATCAACCCTCTTTGAACATTGAAATCGAAGCCCTTGAAACAGATCAGATTTCAGCTGCTTGCTTACCCACTCCTGATAAATACGTTCGAAAATCATATAATAAATTGAAAGGTCTACAACTAGCTGACAGTCATGAATATAGTAATCAACAAATTGCAGTTTTAATAGGTACCGATAATTATTATAATGTTGTAACTGGTAGAATTAAACGACTAAAGGATAATCTCGTAGCTACTGAAACTCTTTTTGGCTGGTGTTTGCAGGGTTATATGGGGTCAGCCAATGAATTATTTAGCATGAAAATTATAGTTGAAGAAAAGGATTTATCTGAACAAATTAGAGAATTTTGGCAACTGGAAAGCTTAGGAATTGAATCCGAAACTCAAGCTATTTCTAATGTAGATAATGACGTCATATCTGACTTCGAGTCTAGTATTGTTTTTAAAGATAATCGGTACAAGGTAAAATTTCCATGGAAGAAAAATTTAAAAATGTCCCTCAATAACAATCGCGAAGTAGCGCATCGACGATTTTTGAAGTTGAGAACAAACTTTAGAAACGATCCTTCGTTATTCTCAGAATATAAATCTGTTCTGGACAGTTATTTAGCAGAGAATATCATCGAACCTGTTGAAAACTCATCTGATGTAAGTACATTTTACTTGCCCCATAGAGCAGTGATTCGAGAAGATAAGTCCACAACTAAACTTAGAATTGTGTTTGATGCAAGCGCCCATTCTAAAGGTGAATTATCACTAAATGACTGTTTATATACTGGTTTAAATCTTATCCCCGATCTGTTCAGTCTTTTAATCAAATTTAGAAACTTTCCAATAGCAGTTACCGCAGACATTCAGAAAGCTTTTTTGCAGATCGAAATTGATGAAGCAGACAGGGACTTCACAAGATTTTTTTGGGATGATGAGCCATGGGTTGAAGATCCAGGTAAGGAATTTAAAATATTTAGACTCAAGAGAGTACTTTTCGGTGTGAAGTCAAGCCCCTTCCTTCTTGCAGCTACTATCAAGCATCACCTACGAAAGTATGTAGAAGCATTTCCTGAATCTTTTGATATTTTAAATTCATCCTTATATGTTGATGACTTTATCAGCAGTCAACCAAATGTTGAATCAGCTTTTAAAATTAGTAAGGAAGCTTATGAAATCTTCCAAGAAGCTTCAATGATATTTAGAAAATGGAAAACTAATTCGTATGAATTACGTCAAAAATGGGAACAATATGGTTTGCATACTGATGACGCAACTGATAATTTTAATCTTAGTAATCAGCACTTGGTGAATTCAAAAGTTTTAGGGGTTTCTTGGAACCCAGATAATGATACATTGTCATTTAAAATTCAAAATATGGAAAATTTCCTCTCGAAGAGACTTAATACTAAACGCTATTTATTGCAAACTGTTGGTCGTATTTTCGACCCAATTGGCTTTCTAAGCCCCTATACCATTAGAATCAAATGCTTAATTCAAGAAGTTTGGTGTTTAGGCCTCGAGTGGGATGAGAATTTACCAAAGCATTTGGACAATTTATGGAATGCATGGTTTGAAGAAATAAAGGAACTGAATAGTATTAGCATCCCCAGATATTATTTGTCTGATATAGCTCCTGATGAAGTTGATTGTTTTGAATTACATAGTTTTTCAGATGCCTCAAAAAAGGCATATGGTACAGTAGTATATCTTAGAGCAGTTTTAAAGAACAAGAGCATAGTTACCAGTTTTGTAGCAGCAAAAAGTAGAGTTGCCCCTTTAAAAACTGTTTCTATACCTCGTCTTGAACTTTTAGGAGCCCTTTTGTCTACTAGACTTTGTCATAAAATTGCTAAAGAATTAGTTTTTCCCGTAAGTTGCTACTTTTGGACTGACTCAACTATTACATTGTATTGGATTAAGGGAGAGTCAGAAAGATTCAAAATGTTTGTTAGAAATAGAGTAAAAGAAATCAGAAATCTTAGTGATCCATCAAATTGGTTTCACTGTCCTGGACAAGATAATCCTGCCGATTTTGTTACTAGAGGCTTGAAAGTTCCAGAGTTGAAAAATAGCCATCTTTGGTGGGAAGGTCCCCAATGGTTAAAGCAAGACAGATCTCTTTGGCCAAAATTGGCTAGTTCATTTGATACATTAGACATTGCTGAAACTAAAGATGAGTTAGAACTAAAGAAAAATGCTACTGTAAAATCAACACTTGTTGATAAAAATCAAGCAAACATTGATTTAATTAATCGATACTCGTCTTTTATGAAATTAATAAGAGTTACTGCATATTGTTTAAGATTTTTGAATAACTGTAAATTAGAAACAGGAAGTAGAAAATATGATTATTTAGATACTTCTGAGTTACAAAATGCAACCAAGAGACTGATAAAGATTGTGCAAAATTCTGCATTTCAAACTGAAATCCAGTGTTTAAAGGGAAAACGTCCTCTCCCAAACAACAGTAAACTCTTAAGTTTAAACGTATTTTTAGATGCAGATGAGCTGTTGAGGGTCGGCGGAAGATTGAAATTTTCGAATTTAGCGGAATCACAAAAACATCAGTTAATTTTACCAAAGTCTCATTATTTCACTGAACTTTTGATTCAACATTATCATAGGAAATTCCTGCATTCAGGTACTCGCACAACCCTATCATTATTACGACAGTTTTATTGGATACCATCTGGTCAAAGCCAAGTAAAGAAAATTATAAGTAGGTGTATAACATGTATTCGGTTCAAGCATCAAACTATTCAACAAATTATGGGTAATTTACCTCGTGATAGAATTGTACCATCTAGACCATTTGAGAAGACAGGTGTAGATCTAGCTGTTCCTATTATAACAAAACCTAACTTGAAGCGATCAAAGATTAAAATAAAATCATACATTGCTATATTCATATGTTTTTCTACTAAAGCAGTACACCTGGAAATTGTTTCAGAATTGACCACAGAAGCATTTTTAGCCTGTTTAAGAAGATTTGTTTCTCGACGATCGAAACCCTCTGTTATATGGAGTGATAATGCCACCAATTTTAAGGGTACTTATGCTCTTTTAAAATCCTTCTACCAAATTTGTGCTTCGGAAGAAATTCAGAGATTTAGTGCAGATGAGGGAATAAAATGGAACTTCATACCACCTGCATCTCCACATTTCGGTGGACTATGGGAATCGAATATTAAAGCAATGAAAAGAATACTCTTGAAAATAACTAAATCCTCTGTCTTAAATTTTGAAGAGTTGACAACACTTGTAACCCAAATTGAAGCCGTCATGAACTCAAGACCATTAACTTCATTATCTACAGATATTAACGATTTAGAGCCATTGACACCTGGTCACTTCCTTACTGGAGGTCCTCTTCTAAATATTCCTGATAATAATGAGATTTTAGATTCTTTGCCTTTTTCTTCTAGATGGACCTTAGTTCAACGAATAAAAGAGCAGTTCTGGAGACGCTGGAACCGAGAATACTTAAATGAGTTGCAAGTTCGAAGTAAATGGAAAAAGACCTCGCAAAATCTTCAAGATGGTCAACTCGTGTTACTGAAAGATAGAAACGAAGAGTTCAACAACTGGAGGTTAGCAAGAGTTTTGAAGACCTACAAAGGAGACGATGGACATGTCCGCGTCGTTGATCTCAAGACCTCCACAGGTATACTACGTAGGAACATCACAGGAGTTGTTCCATTGCCTATTTATGATGATGTTGGACAGTCGTCCAACGCCGGGCGGGATGTTCCGGCTAATTAGCGAGCATCGTATTTAGCCAGCTTGGACGTTCTTTAAAGTATAGACTTTTTTATAAACTGAAATGAAATAATCTTGTTGTTGATATTAGATTCTTAGATGTAATAGAATGTCGAATATTTCTCAAACCTTTATTTTATGTTTTCTTTAATTAAATGTTTTGTTTCGTTTAAAGATTTGTGATTGATCAAGATTTAAATTACACTGAACCACAATATTAGAACTGTTGATAGAGAATAATTAATAGAATAGAATAATTTCGTAACAGATACAATGCAGTATCTAAAGTACTCTATATTATTGATAATAGCTGGAAGGGCAGTGTTATTTATTGTAAATCTGTTTAAGCTTAGAAAAGTTTTTACTCGTTATATGATGTATATAAATGCAATAGATCATATCCAGGACTAAGTAAAAAATTAATAAGCATGGAGAAATATCAGAGTGAATGGTCAGGCGGTTTTAATTAGACCTATGCACGTTCTAATTCATATATATATAGTATACTAAAAATATTTGCATGACACAAATAAAATCATGTACACGGCCACGCAAAAAACTGGATACTGGAAATGTGAAAGTTTACCCTGAGTAGTTTAAAAAATTTCTTAACAATTGCATGAATTAAATGATATCTTAATATGTTGCGCTTATAAAAATCTGTAGGTAATATACCAGACTGTACAAAAAAATTTAAGTATTTTCCACCTATTGCTAGACGTTTTGAGAAAATCTGTTGGCAATATGCAAGTTTATACAAAAAAATGTATGTTGCTTATACAAGGTATTTTTGACATATTGGTTGAAAATTTTGAAAGTGAACACACACGGGGCCACATACATGAAATGAATGTCGGCAAGCTGTAACGACGCATGTGTCCCGAAATCAGTGTGAAGCGGGACGATTTAATTCAGCGAAATTCTTTTATTCACTGATTCTCCTCAACGCTACATTTCCGCACCCACATTCCTATACAGAATCTCCTCATTAAGGTTCTCGCTAATTGCCTTTACATTTCTGATGCATAACTTTGAAACACCCTGTATAGGCATATTCGAAATGTGAAGAGTGTAGCTCAATATAGTTTAAAACCGGGCTTTTTCAATATTTTTCGTGATGATAAAAAATTTCACGCAAAGGAAAGTAAGAGTGTTTAAAATGGTATAATGTTGCTTAAATTGTAATGTTGAAAAATTATAATATTGCTACATTATAAACAATGATATTATAATTTTGCTTATTTGCGCAACGCTTAAAGCTGCTCAAAAAAAAAAAAAAAAAAAAAAAAAAAAAAGTATGTAAAATTTGCAGCGAGACTAGATCCTTGAATGGGTCCGGGTTGTATTTTACCTGAACACGAAAGTTCTATTCAGATCGGAATCCAACATAAATGTTTCTTATCGATCTGAACCGGTAATATTTGAATTCGAATCCGACACATAAACAGTATTCCGCCTGAAACAGAGCTTATTTTAATACTTAAAATGTTATTAAAAAATTCCAAAACATATTTTAAAACAAATATTGTTAGCATATAGTCATGCCTTACATTAATAAGAACAATTTTTGACAAATATAAATATTTTACTTCTTCAAAATAACAGCATTATCAATAAAAAATTTTGAGAAACAATTAATAAACAAGTTGGAAATTACACGTGAAGCGTAGCAAATGCGGTGCGTTCGTACGATAACGAAGTTTTTAAAATATTCAGATCTTACTGATATAGTAGACAGTACTTCGGTTGCATTATAAAATCTTTGTGTTTCTGTAAATATACAGGAAGTAATTTTTATTACACCTCAGCAACGTATATCATATTCATAAAATGCGAAATAGTTTAATGTAATTAAAACACGCCCCACAAACAATGTTTCTCCGCATAGCTTTATGTAGTGGAATACTTTTGTGTACTGCTGTAATTTAAAAATAAATATTCTTTGCATCACAGACTGTATAGAATGTATATTTTAGTATATATATACTTCATAGGTTCATGTCAGTTTTATTATGTTTGAATTAGTTTAACACCATTAAAATGCATTTGACTTTTTTTCCCATTGACCATAATGGTATGGAAAAATTTAATTGTTCCTGTAATTTATTTATGCATCCAATTTCTATAAAATTGGAAATGACACGACAAAATTATGCAATAACTATTTGTTTTAAATTTCAAATGATTAAAATGCATTTGAAACTTCCCCCTCCCCTTGACCGTAATGTAACGGGATACTTTTGATTGTCCCCGTAATTGATCTATCATAAAATTTGAACTAACTTGACAAAATTATGTATTAATTATGTATTTTAAACTTCAAACGATTCGGTTGGGTAGTTTTTGCGTTGTTATATGCGAATGGACTGACGGATGGACTGAACGACAACTATAGGTGCCAAGTATTTACATAATTACTAAAGCACCTAAAAACAACAGATATAAAGCATAATAAAATTTGAGAGCTGTAAAATAAATGAACAGATTTTCACACAATAAAAATCTCGTTTCTTATCATGTTTTTAAAATTATTAGAAAATAAATTACACATTTTTAAGATTAATCGCATTTAAATGCAAAAAATGAAGCATAAATACAGGGTTTCGATATCACAAATAGATTTATTCTAAATAAATAATTCAGGGGTAAAAAAAATCAAGATGAATATATATATGTATTTAATTCAAGAATTTTAAAACAGTTTACTAGAAGTCAAAGGCTGATATATATAATATCTAAAGGTAACTGCTTTTTTACTATAGAGAGCAATACAGATATGGATTTTCTTTTTATAAAAATGCAGAGTGCTTAAATTTTAAATATAAAGCTAATGTTGATCAGGGCTTCATCCTCCATGATAGGCGATGAATACAAGAATTTTGTGAAAGTAAAATTTTGTTTCGTAAGATCAAAAGCAATTATTCAAATGTGAACCAAGCATTTATTGATAATAATTTCAGTCTTGCAGCTAAACTTTTCCAATCTGATGAACTCATTTTATTTGCAAATAACAATAATTCAAATATTTCAAAATAATTAATAAATATTCTCTTTTATGGAATGAAATTTTTAAATAGATCTCCATTTTGTCTACGTCAATAGCTTCTAATTTACTTAAACATCTTCATTTCTTTTTGTTAAAAAGAAATTTGTTTTGGTACATATTAATAATTGCATTTAAATAATATTTAAAATATAATAATGAAAACATTCTTTTAAAATCATGTATGAAAACATAAGTAATAAATATTAATCTAAAATACAGATTTCTGACTGCAAACGATTTTCAGATATTAGCAAAATAATTCTATTTTTTCAAGCAAAATGTCAAAAGATTTTCTATTTAATATTTAAAACACATATAATTAAATAATCAAAGAAAGTTTTACCTGTGAAGCGATAAATTTGTTCCTGCTACCTACCTACACATACGAAATTTTAATTCGCTGTCTAATAAAAAATTCGACGATAAAAAACAAGAGCAATCAAATGCGGATTTTAACCGGTTTGAATTCATAGGCGAATCAAAGCACGTGGTTTTGTTTGGACTTAATGTGACTTAATGTAGGGTTACATTTTTGGCATCACCCAAATCATTATAGTTCACCTCCACCTAGCTTCTTCCTCCACGAGAACCAACATAAATCTCCTTACGATCTCCTCACTTCAGTTCTCAATTGTTACGGCTTTCATCTGGCTGCATGGGAAGTATCGCTGCTGCGCTGCATTACCTTGTCTCCATCGACAGCGCCCGGAATGAGACACGCAGCTGCCTTGCTGTAGGAGAAATATCTCTCCTACAATAATGTAAATTAAATATAAATTAAATACAAAATTTTAATGTAAATACGTATCAGTACAAAAAACCCTGAACGGGTTAAAAGCTTGTGACGCAGCACTTTATCTTATATATCTAAGAATTTTAAATTTGGGACTTAAAACTAATGATATCAAAATTTATGTGACGCTATGCTATTAATTAATATATACATATATTAAAATTTATTCATTAAGATTTTATCAATTACATCTTTCATAAATTCAAAATATGAATCTTAAAAGATATGATATCAAAATTTAAGTGACGCCTTGACGAGGCTTTAAACAATGTTTTAAAATTCCATTTATTTATTTATTGTCTAAATACATTTTCATATCTAAACAATACTTTTCATTTTCCAATACACTGTTAAATACATCACTTTCACTGAATATATATAATGCACTGAAATATATTTATTTGAATAAATAGATTTATCTTTTGGGCTACGCTATCCAAAATCAAAAATAACATTTGAATACATATTTTTTGCGTCATTGTATCTATTTGCATCTATTTAACTTACTTTGGATACAATGACGCAAAAAATATTTATTCAAATGTTATTTTTGATTTTGGATAGCGTAGCCCAAAAGATAAATCTATTTATTCAAATAAATAAATTTCAGTGCATTATATATATTCAGTGAAAGTGATGTATTTAACAGTGTATTGGAAAATGAAAAGTATTGTTTAGATATGAAAATGTATTTAGACAATAAATAAATAAATGGAATTTTAAAACATTGTTTAAAGCCTCGTCAAGGCGTCACTTAAATTTTGATATCATATCTTTTAAGATTCATATTTTGAATTTATGAAAGATGTAATTGATAAAATCTTAATGAATAAATTTTAATATATGTATATATTAATTAATAGCATAGCGTCACATAAATTTTGATATCATTAGTTTTAAGTCCCAAATTTAAAATTCTTAGATATATAAGATAAAGTGCTGCGTCACAAGCTTTTAACCCGTTCAGGGTTTTTTGTACTGATATCAGTGCTTTTTTTAGGTTAATAATAAAAAGATAAAAACAAAAAATTAAAGACTAATGCAAAGAATTCATTTTCATGATTTCTGATCACCTTTAATTACCCCTCCCCACCCACTTAAAAAAAGATATTTCATATTTTATTATTAATATATGCTGTGCTACTTGATTTCGTTAAAAACAACTCTGTAGTAAAGTACGTTAGTATAAGATAAGAAAGTAATGTACATTCAGCACTGTATTTCTAAGAAAGGATTTCATAATCTATGCTGCATGTATCATTTCTCATTCTAGTTAACTATGTTTATTCTTTACACATGATGATACATATACTGCAGATGGATTAAAATGATCAGGAATACAATATTCAGAATGTGCTGGAAAGTATTTCATAATCTATGCTGCGTGCATGATTCTTGTTAATTATGTTTCAACCTTTGTATAGGTTGGTAATATTGCAGATTGATTAAGACTATATCCGTTACAATATTCAGAATATGCTGGAAAGTGTTTAATAATCTATGGTGCACACAGGTTTTTCTTTCTTGTTAATTATGATTTGTTCTTTATATAGAGTGGTAAAATTACTGCAAATGGATTAAAATGATATGTTTACAATAATGAAAATGTGTTGGAAAGTGTTTCATAATCTATACTGTATGTGTAACTTTTCATTCTTGTTAGTTTATTTACTTTTTGCTGTTTGCACAAAACATATATAAACTAACAGGGGGGGGGGGGAAGATTTGGATGGGAAGATTACTGAACAAAGATGAAACTGATAGGTTTAAAGCATTATATAAACATGTTAAAGGAAAATTTTTTACTCTCGTTAATTATGCTTTGTTTTTTTGCACAGAATGGTAAAATTATTGTACATGAATGACAATAAGTTTACAATATTCAGAATGAGTCAGAAAATGCATCATAATCGATGCAGTATGCATGACTCTTCGTTCTTGTTAGTTATGTTTTGTGGGGTCATCAAGGCTTCTTGTTAGTTATGTAAGGGAGGGGGAGGAGTTCGTATCAGGTTTAAGATTTTATTAAAATTTCCATTCTCTAGTCTGTACGTATTTACATAATTTTTTTTTCTAAAAATCTTGATTTGGTTAGATAATTGTTTTTTTTTTTTTTTTTTTTTTTTTCGGGTTTGAATCTCGATTCAGTTTGACTTGAATTGGAATTTTCAGGTTCTTGCAGAGTTGCATTTCAAGTACTAGTTTTCAATTCTGGTCAGTGGATGGGGACAAAAATTACTTTGTCTTTCTTGAACAGATTTTTATTTCCTAATTTTTTTATTTTACATTTTTTTTTGGGGGGGGGGGATTAGACTGGGTTTCAGGTTATTCTGATCGGGTTTGAGATAGACTTCTATTGGAATTTCCATGATCTGGTCAATACATATCGACATAAATTGTTCTTTTTTTTTCTAAAATCTCGATTTGATTATTTTTTTTTTTGGGGGGGGGGGATTGAATCTGGTTTCGGATTGACTTCAAATGGAATTTTCAGGTTCTTGTTGAGTTGCATTTCAAGTATATTATTTTGTCGCAGATAAATTGGGTTACAATTGGAATTTTTTTTTTTTTTTTTTTTTTTTGGGGGGGGGGGGTGGCGGGTAGTGTTTGAACTGGGTTTGGGATAGATTTCAATTGAAATTCTTGTCAGTGTATGTGGACAGAAATTATTTGGTCTTTCTTGGACAGACTTGTGTTTCCATTGTTTTTTCCTTTTCGGGTTTGGATTAGGTTTCATGATAACTTTCAGACTGGTTCGAAAAAAAAAAAAAACAATTATCTAACCAAATCAAGATTTTTAGAAAAAAAAATTATGTAAATACGTACAGACTAGAGCATGGAAATTTTAATAAAATCTTAAAGTCAGTGTGTATCGGCAGAAATAATTTTCTCTTTTCCGGATTAGGTTAAGGTTCGATGGAAATTTTTTTCAGGTTTCAATCAGGTTCAATTCAAATGGAATTTTCAAGTTCTGTTCAGGTTGCACTTTAATGGAAAATATTTTGTCATGTATAGATACTGGGCTCCGGTTGTATGGAATTTCCTTTTTCAGGTTCAGATTAGGTTTAAGATAGACTAATTGGAATTTCCAGATTTCTGATCACGCATATATATGGAAATTAAGTTTTCTTTCCCAAATCGAGATATGGTTGGATAATTTTTTTTTTTTTTTTGGGGGGGGGGGTTGAATCTGCTTTCGGTTTGACTTCAAATGTAATTTTCAGGTTCTTGTTCAGTTGCATTTCAATGTATTTTATTTTGCAGCAGATAGATTGAGTTACTCTTGGAGGGATTTTTTTCTTTCCGGTTTTGGATTGTATAGGATAGATTTCAATAGGAATTTTTCGATGCAATTTTTTTTATGCAATTCATAGACAGAATTTGCGTTTTTTCAGCTTTCTGTTGACGAAATTTGCTTTTTTTAATCGATTTATTGACGTTATTTATGTTTTTATAGGATTTATGAATGTAATTTGCTTTTTTTACCAATTCTTGGACATAATTTGCATTTTTTGTAATTTATGAACGTTATTAGTGTTTTTTTGCACGATTCATGGAAGTGATTCGCATTTTTTGAGTGATTTATGAATGTAATTCACGTTTTTATGTGTTTCATGGACGTAATTTGTGTTTTTTGAGCGATTCATGAATGTAATTTGCGTTTTTTATGCAATTCATGAATGCAAAACACTATTCGCTATTTTTATGCGATTTATAGACGTAATTTGCGTTTCAGCTTTCTGCTGCCAAAATTCGTGTTTTTTGAGCAATTTATGAACATAATTCCCGTTTTACTACACGATTCATAGACATAATTTGTGTTTCTCATACAATTTCTGAGCGTAATTCTCACTTTTTTAAACAATTCATGGACGTAATTAACGTTTTGACGATTTGTGGACCCAATTCGCGTTTTTTAAACTATTCATGGGCATAATTCGCGTTTTTTATGCGATTAATGAATGTAATTTACATTTTACATTATTCATTAATGTAATTTGCTATATTTATGGAATTCGTAGATATAATTTGCATTTTTTGAGCTTTCTGTCGACGAAATTTGTGTTTTTGATCAATTTATTGACGTTATTTGTGTTTTTATAGGATTTATGAATGTAATTCGCTTTTTTTACCAATTGTTGGACTTAATTCACATTTTTTGCAATTTATGAATGTTATTAGTATTTTTTTGCATGATTCATGGAAGTGATTCGCAATTTATGAGTGATTTATGAACATAATTTGTGTTTCAGCTTTCTGCTGCCAAAATTAGTGTTTTTTGAGCGATTTATGAACATAATTCCCGATTTCCTACATGATTCATAGACATAATTTGTGTTTTTCATACAATTTCTGAACGTAATTCTCACTTTTTTAAACAATTCATGGATGTAATTCACGTTTTGAGCAATTTGTGGACCCAATTTACGTTTTTTATGCAATTCGCTTTTTTTGAGCGATTCATGGACATAATTCGAGATTTTTATGCGATTAATGAATGTAATTTACATTTTACATGATTTATGGACGTAATTTACTATACTTATGCGATTAATAGACATAATTTGCATCTTTTGAGCTTTCTATCGACGGAATTTGTGTTTTTTGATCGATTTATTGACGTTATTTGTGTTTTTATAGGATTTATGAATGTAATTCGCTTTTCTTACCAATTCTTGGACGTAATTCGCATTTTTTGCAATTTATGAACGTTATTCATGTTTTTTTGCATATTTTGAGTGATTTATAAACGTAATTCACGTTTTTATGCAATTCATGGATGTAATTTGCGTTTTTTGAGCGATTCATGAACGTAATTCACATTTTTTATGCAATTCATGAATCCAATTCGGTATTTTTATGCGTTTTATAGAGGTAATTTCCGTTTCAGATTTCTGCCGCCAAAATTCGTGTTTTTTGAGCAATTTATGAACATAATTCATGTTTTACTATACGATTCATAGACGTAATTTGCGTTTTTCATACAATTTATGAATATAATTCTCGCTTTTTTACATGATTCATGGACGTAATTCACATTTTAAGCAATTTCTGGACGTAATTCCCATTTTTTATGCAATTTGCTTTTTTTTTAGCGATTCATGGATGTAGTTCACATTTTTTATGTGATTCATGCATGTAATTCACATTTTTATGCGATTCATGCATGGAATTCGTATTTTTTATGCGATTCATGGATTGAATTAATGTTTTTATTGCGGTCTTTGCACGGAATTCACGTTTTTCGCGTGGTATTTTGTCGAAATGTTGGGTTTTTTTTAGGGATGCACCGAATAGTGATTTTGGCCGAATACCGAATGCCGAATATTCGGCCGACAGGTGAACCGAATACCGAATATTCGGCTTTCCAAATACTTTTTATATTTCAAAATTTAAAGGTATTAAAATGTTACTTTTTAAAACAGTTTTACATAACATTTAATAAAAGAAACTTACATTTTGATAAACATGTGCTTTTTATAAGAACATTTAGTATTGAAAAGAATCTGCCTTGAGTTATTTAAGAAGCACAATTATGAAAGTTAAAAAAATTTTCTACAAATCAAAACAAGCATTTTAAAATCAAATAATGAAAAAATGGTTGAAGAAAAATTTTATAGTCTGATAATTGTCCTTTTAAAATAACTCAAGGCAGATTTTTTTCAATATAAAATACAAATACTTTCAACTTAATTCTGAATAAAAGTATGTTTGACTCATAGTTCTTTTCTTATGAATGGTGGTATTTTCCACCCTTCCCATCATATCATATTTTACAGAAATCAAAGCATGGGAGTTGAAAATATATTATCTTATTTAATGTTAATGTAATAAACAAACACACAAGTTATGACCTAGACTGAAATGAAATACAATGTACTTATGACTCAATAAGTTGATTATGGTTTCATGAACAAAAATTGTCTGCCTTGATAGCTATTACTATCTCAAACGGTTTTTTTTTTCTTATAAAGGACTTTTATTTGGGGAAAAGCAAAAAACAGATTATTTACTAAACAAAATTTAGAAACTTGTATCAGCACATAATTTATTCCTTAGGAGAATCCTAATAAATCACCATTTTAATCCTTCTCATGGTTAATTTTCTTAAGTTATACTTTACAGACAGCAAATAAATAATGTAAAAACATTCTATTTTATTTAAAAATGATTTTGTTTCTAATTATTTTAAATATAAATTAAAAAAATGACAGTTAAAAGTAGAAATAGCGAAAAGGTTTTATTAAGTATTGGATTCGGTCGAATACTTTGATATTCGGCCATACCGAATATTCGGCAGGCCGAATAGTTTCATATTCGGCCTAACCGAATATTCGGTAACATGGCCGAATACCGAATAGATACCGAAAATTCGGTGCATCCCTAGTTTTTTTACATGATTCTTTGTTGAGATACCCTTTTTTTTTACGCAATTCTTTGTCGAAATAAATAAATAAAAATTGTTTCTTCATAAAATTTTCTGCACATGGCGTGCGTCTATATTATACAACTCTGCTTGTCAGTGTGTATTGTCAGAATTTTTTTTTTTTTTTTTTTTTCAGATCGAATTAAGGTTTGCTAACCCATAGACTAATTGGAATTTTCAGATTTCTGACCACGCGTATCTATGGAAATTAAGTTTTCTTTCCCAAATCAAGATATGGTTGGATTTTTTTTTTTTTTTTTTTTTTTGGGGGGGGGGGGTTGAATCTGGTTTCGGTTTGATTTCAAATGTAATTTTCAGGTTCTTGTTCAGTTGCATTTCAATGTATTTTATTTTGCAGCAGATAGATTGAGTTACTCTTGGAGGGATTTTTTTCTTTCTGGTTTTGGAGTGTATAGGATAGATTTCAATAGGAATTTTTCGATTCTGGTCAATGTATGTCAATGGAAATTATTTTGTCTTTCTTGGACAAATTTATCTTTCCATTAAATTTTTGTTGGTTTAGAATGGGTTTCAGGATAACTTGTAGGTTCTTGTTGGCAGACTTGTATAAAACCAAAAACTTTCTGCAAATTAATTTAATGTTGGGTGTAATTCGCATTTTTTGCGCAATTCATGGTCATCATTCGTGTTTTTTATGCGATTTATGAATGTAATTTGCATTTTTGAGCAATTTTATAAACATAATTCGCAATTTTTATGCGATTAATGAATGCACTTTACATTTTACATTATTTATGGACATAATTTGCTATTTTTATGCAATTCATAGACATAATTTACGTTTTTTCAGCTTTCTGTCGACGAAATTTGTGTTTTTTGATCAATTTATTGACGTTATTTGTGTTTTTATAGCATTTATGAATGTAATTTGCTTTTTTACACAACTCTTGGACGTAATTCGCATTTTTGCAATTTATGAATGTTATTCGTGTTTTTTTGCATGATTCATGGAAGTGATTCGCATTTTTTGAGTGATTTATGAACATAATTCATATTTTTATGCAATTCATGGACGTAATTTGCATTTTTTGAGCGATTCATGAATGTAATTCGCGTTTTTTATGCAAATCATGAATGCAAAATGCTATTCCCTATTTTTATGCGATTTATAGACGTAATTTGCATTTTAGCTTTCTGCTGCCAAAATTCATGTCTTTTGAGCGATTTATGAACATAATTCCCATTTTACTACACGATTCATAGACATAATTTGTGTTTTTCATACAATTTCTGAACGTAATTCTCACTTTTTTAAACAATTCATGGACGTAATTCATGTTTTGAGCGATTTGTGGACCCAATTCATGTTTTTTATGCAATTTGCTTTTTTTGAGCGATTCATGGACATAATTCGCAATTTTTATGCAATTAATGAATGTAATTTACATTTTACATGATTTATGGACATAATTTGTTATACTTATGCGATTCATAGACATAATTTGCATCTTTTGAGCTTTCTATCGACGAAATTTGCGTTTTTTGATCGATTTATTGACGTTATTTGTGTTTTTATAGGATTTATGAATGTAATTTGCTTTTTTTCACCAATTCTTGGACGTAATTCGCATTTTTTGTAATTTAAGAACGTCCTTATTGTTTTTTTGCACGATTCATGGAAGTGATTCGCATTTTTTGAGTGATTTATGAATGTAATTCATGTATTCATGGACGTAATGTGTTTTTTGAGCGATTCATGAATGTAATTCGCGTTTTTTATGCAATTCATGAATGCAAAACACTATTTGCTATTTTTATGCGATTTATAGACGTAATTTGCATTTCAGCTTTCTGCTGCCAAAATTCATGTTTTTTGAGCAATTTATGAACATAATTCCCATTTTACTACACGATTCATAGACACAATTTGTGTTTTTCATACAATTTCGGAACGTAATTTTTACTTTTTTAAACAATTCAAGGACGTAATTCACGTTTTGAGCAATTTGTGGACCCAATTCATGTTTTTTATGCAATTCGCTTTTTTGAGCGATTCATGGACATAATTAACAATTTTTATGCGATTAATGAATGTAATTTACATTTTACATGATTTATGGATGTAATTTGCTATATTTATGCAATTCGTAGACGTAATTTGCATTTTTTGAGCTTTCTGTCGACGAAATTTGCGTTCTTTGATCGATTTATTGACGTTATTTGTGTTTTTATAGGATTTATGAATGTAATTCGCTTTTTTTACCAATTGCTGGACCTAATTCGCATTTTTTGCAATTTCTGAACGTTATTCGTGTTTTTTTGCACAATTCATGGAAGTGATTCGCATTTTTTGAGTGATTTATGAACGTAATTCACGTTTTTATGCAATTCATGGATGTAATTTGCGTTTTTTGAGTGATTCATGAACGTAATTCACATTTTTTATGCAATTTATGAATGCAAGTCGCTATTTTTATGAGTTTTATATAGGTAATTTCCGTTTCAGCTTTTTGCTGCCAAAATTCGTGTTTTTTGAGCGATTTATGAACATAATGTATGTTTTACTACACGATTCATAGACGTAATTTGCATTTTTCATACAATTTATGAATATAATTCTCGCTTTTTTACATGATTCATGGACGTAATTCACATTAAGCAATTTGTGGACGTAATTCCCATTTTTTATGCAATTTGCTTTTTTTTTTTAGCGATTCATGGATGTAGTTCACAAAAATACCCCCTTGGCTGTGCCACTGACAACAAAATCTTATGTTGGTGCAAGGAGTAATTTATTCATAGACATGAGAAAAAAGTTTGACAACAAACCAAAAAAAAGTACAATACAGGATTTTTACCTGGCATTCTCATAAAATTTTGAATATACCCTGCCTCCCCCCTCTAATTCATAAGTTTTCATACATTCTATATTATATTCCATATTAAGAAGGCACCACTTGTCTAGTTTTTTTTTTTTTTAATCAGAACGCGTTATTAGCATTTTTCATTCAGGTAGAATTTATTTAGAATAGAATTGATAAAGAAAATGCACAAATTGAAAACCATTGAACAGACATGATAGAATCATTACGTATATTTCATGGTTTTAATAATCCACATGGATGTTTCTTGTTATGCCAATACAATCTTGCAATGTCTTAATATACAATGAATAAAGTCTGCAATAAAGTTAACCAGAGAATCTTGCAATGGATTTTTGCCGTCGCTTATTCAAATTTACTTAAGAAGAATCGAGTTAATGAAATGTTGTATAAATGTTACTTGTTAGCTTTATAGATTACTAGGTACTACTAGGTTATCCCGTCGACCAAAAAATTATCGCCAAACTATAAGATTAAATTCCAATAATGGATGATTGTGAATGTCACATTCAATGACATTAAATACAATTTGTATATTTAAAATGTCATTGATTTTTATTTCGACTTTTTATTAATATTTTACTAATTATTTGTTTTTTCATTATTTAAAATAAAAAAATATGTGATTATGTATAATTTGGCGAAATTGGTCGACGGAATAACAGTAGTAGCGATTACTAAAATATTTCAAATTGAAATAATTTATGAAACTGAAAATGTTTTAGCCAACATTTCACTTAATTTTAAAACAAGCAATATATAGAAATTGTAAAGTCCATCAAGTGTGTGTACTTTACAATTTCCATTGTTGGGACCAGACATTGCACAAATATGTGCTCATCTTTTGTTTACATTTTTAAAAAGAGTAATTTGAATGTAATAATGTACTAGAAATCATAATGAATGCTTATAATAGAGTATAATACAGTCAACTCTGTGAAATTCACAAAATGTATTATCTGCAAAACATGCTAAAATGCAAACATTGAAAAGTGTTTTAACACTTAAACTCAAAGATAACAGATATGCAATAATTTTATTTTCATGAAATGACAAATTTTAATAAAATAAACTGGGATTTAAGAAAATTCATGTATTTTGTACCCTGTATTTAAAAACAATACTTTAAGCAAGCCAGTAAGTTTCCGTTTATTAATTATGATTAATGCAAACCTATTCTTTGCTCAAGCAGCGAAAAAATTAAAAAAATAAACAATTTTACCTCTATATATTTTTTGTTTATCAAACAATACACATAAAAAGTTCCTTGGCGAAGGAGAATAAACTGCATTTCACCCAAAATTACTGACAACAAAACAAAATGCAGTCCAGATTTTTAACTGGCATTCTCGTAAAATTTTGAATATATCCTGCCTCCACACTGTAATCCATAAGTCTTCAAAAATACAAGCAAAAAACTTTATTGCAAAGTTACACATTCTGTATTAATTACTAATCCATTGCAAGATTCTCCGGTTAACTTTATTGCAGAGCTTATTCGTTGTATATTGACATTGCGAGATTCAATTGGCGTAACAAGAAACAACATGTGGATTATTAAAACCTGAAAATTACTTAATGATTCTATCTTGTCTGGTTTATATTTTTTAATTCATGCATTTTCTATATCAATTTAATGGACATTATGTAAGAATATTACTACCTGAATGAAAAATGCTCCGTGTAACTTGCCGCGTTCGGGTTCGGATTCAAAACAAAACTAGACAAGTGGCGCCCCTAGGCGTATGAATACATGACTTTCCAACAACAAATAATTTAAAATAATTTTTGTTTGAAAACTTAAAAAAAAAATCATAAGTCGAAAGTATATTGAATGTGTATAATTAAAAAATATTTTCCTATTTTAAAAAAGGATTCAAAATATTTTTTCCACAAAATGCAAAAATATCCAAAGTAAGAAACGTAATATTTTCTTCTTACGAAAAATAAAGTCAAAATAAATAGAAATTTGATTTAGTATATATTTATTGAATGTTTTAAAGCACATGATAAGATGTTTTTGTAGTTTAAAAAACATTTATTGCTTCGATTCGGGTGTTTTAACTGTGACCATAAGTACATAAGGTTTTTCACTCAGGCTCCGTCTGCTAACCCATAGAATAACATGTAATCCGCGAGCTAATATAGTCCAATTTTCCAAGACCAATATATAACAAACAAGAGTTTTCCTAGAAACAAGGCAAGTCTTATTACCTCTATCTTAAAGAGATTCATATTATATATAAGTTTTAAAAAATTCTCCCAGCCCGTTTCCTAGATCTCATTATCAGGAACAAACACTATCGATTACAGTTTTAAAATGGTTATCGAGATCTAAAAATATACGGCACGTAGAAATGTAAAAATTATAGGATAGGATTAGACTGGGAATATAAGACTATATTAAAAAAATTGGACCATTCTGACCAATATTTGCTGAGTTATTAGAAGGCGGCTTTTCCGATTTTCTTTGATGTTGAGTTAGCTGTATATATGAAGTTCCGCATCTACCGTTATGACGATGGTAGGTTTAAAGCTGCGTCACTTGAAGGCTGCCGCCTTCTATGATAAATATAGAATATAATACATATCATGAAAATGCAGCAGATACATTTAAAATTATAATAACTCGTACCAACATAAAGAAATAAACTAAAAATGCTCAACAATTTAAAATCATTCCTATAAAGGTGATTCAATTAAGAAATATTTTTTTTTTATGTTCATATATTATTAATCTTTTATCTTACTTTTTCACATAAAATATATGATGCTCGTGTGTAAATGTTCATGAATGTTCATGTAAGATATATTTAGTATGTACTCGGGTAATTGGACCCCAAATTCGAGAGGAATAACAAATCACATACCAGTACGTAGAAAAAGTTACATTCTTCTTATCTAAATACGGAAAATGCTGGCATTAAAGAAAGCCAATATAACTATATGAAAATACTGGTATACTATTTTTTTTAATTTAAAGACCGATTTATTACACGGTGTATACACGGTATATAAAAAATAAAAAATATATTACTTCAGTTTTTTTGTTTTCTGAATGATGTTTTTTTTCATTAATATCTGTTAGTCAACAGTATAAGATTTACAAAAAATATTGGCAACGAGTGTTCGCAAGAAAATATTTGCACGTATTTTCTAATGCTGAATTGTAATTTAATGTGTTCTTTAGTAAAATTATTTGATTTAAGTCAATATTATTGTACTCTATATTATATTTACGTTGCTGTTTTTTTCTTTTTTTCATTGCTTCTGAATCTTAAATTTTAAATCGTAGCACGCAGTTTCAGAAATAAAAATCATGTCGTGATTTTCTAAGATTGTGTATTCAAAAAACATTTCGAAAGATAAGTTTTCAGTTGCCAAAAAATAAGCATTTTCAAAGAAAATTATATTGGTCATAGAAGTAAACAAACAATCAAATAAAAAGAATGTTGCCCAGTTAAAATGATGTCAGTGAGCTCACAGGCTAAGCATACTAATTGTATATTACAGCCTTATACTTTCAAGGGTTAATTCCGTTCGAAAAACAAATTAAGGATGGGAAGCGGCTCCCCCCATTTCCCCTTTTTATACTTAATAATTGAACCCCCTAAACTAATAAGGGACATGATTTAACATATAAAACATCTATATCCAAAATTCAGAGCAAATCGGAAAAGTCTTAATAAAAACACATTTATATAATTTAAGAGGAGTTGTTCCCTCTCGTTTATACTTAACAATTAAACTTCCAAAACTACTCAGAGATTCACCTTATGAGAAAGATCCTACATCCAAAATTAAAAGCAAATCGGACAATTCTACATAAAAACACATTTATCAAAATTAAAGGGGGGGGGGGTAATTGCAAGTAGCCCTTAAACAAGAACTTAACAGAAGAACCGCACAGCTAATTAGGGGAGCATCTTATTACTATGAATCTGTAACCAAAAATTTAAGCGAATTGGTTAATCCTGCAAGAAAAAAAATTAAATTAATTAGGAGAGTAATCCCATAGATCTCCCATTTATACTGATCCAATGAATTGCCAAAACCAATCAGGGAAGCGCCTTATTAGAATAAACCTATATCCAAAATTTGAAGCAAATCGGTAAATTTTGCGTGAAAACCCCATTAAACCTTAATTAAAGGGGGGTTACTTCCCATTTTCCTCCTCTCAGACTTATCCAATGAACTCGCAAAACAAAACATGGCGGTGCCCTCATCAAAATGATCCTATGTCCAAATTTAAATAAAATCTGATAGATTCTGCATGAAAAAACGTCTTAGAAAAAAGAATTTAGAAAAAATATTTCTAAAATTTACTAATGTCAATAAGCTCCACCTCAGTGTCAATTTTACACCACTAAATAACCGATTTTTCTAGGGGTAAACCTTTATGAAATCCATTAAAAAGGTATATATATATATATATATATATATATATTTGATTTCTTTAAAAAATAATTTAACTTACTTTTAATCAATTCTCAAAAGGACTGTTCTAACAAACTGCACTGAAAGTTGTTAATAAAAAGATATATAGTTTATAGACCCAAACAAAAAATATATTTTATTACTTTATATTTTACGCTATTTATTCAAAAAATATTATTATTTCCTCAGCAATATATGTAAGTAGATATAAATTATTTGATTTAGAAACTAATACTGTTATTTTTTTTTTTTTTTTTTTTTTTTTTGCAATTGCAGCTTTAATTTATCATTTATTTATTTTATTTTTATCTTTGAAATAAACGGGGAAAAAAGATTTTTTTATTAAACCATTAATCCTCTAATAATAATAAAAAAATAGTAATACTAATTTTAATTTTAAAAAATCCATTTTCTCCAGGGATAAACAGAAATGAAATCCATTGAAAAGTTCTGTAATTTTTTTTTTCAGAAAAAAAATACTTCTAAAAAAAAAATAATAATGGGAAATCAATTCTTAAAATGACTATTCTAATAAACTGCTCTGAAATTTGAAAATTTTAACAACAAATTTTTCATATACACAAAAATAATAATTGTCTGTTACTTTATATCTTATGCTGTTTATTGAAAAATATTATTAATTTCCAGAGCAATATTTTTAGATACACAGTAAAATTAGGTCCACAATTAAAATAGTCTTTAATATTTTTTTTTCTAAAATGCAGGTTTATCTTCGCTTTTGCGCTTTTTTACATTATTTCAGTGCAAACAAAAAAAAAAAAAAGTTTATTTCATTGAGCTATTACTTCAATAGCAGCAATAAAGAAAAAATATCAATTTTAATTTTAAATAACCTTTTTCTCTAGGGATAAACTGAAATGAAATCCATTAAGAAGACATATAATTTTTTCCCTCCTCACACAATTACTTAGAAAACAATTCTCAAAATATCTATCCTAATAAACTGTACTGAAAATTTAAATAGGTTATGATCATATGTAAATGAATGGCTATTTAAATAAATTAAGCTAGTTTGAAACGCATATATATTTTTTTTTCAAAAAGAAGATATTGAAGGAACTAACTTATTATTAAAAGATCATGTGAGAAAATGGCAAATGTTTTTATAACTCTGCAAAAACTACAGTTAACAGTTGTATAATTTCCATTTTCTTATCTTTAATAAAGTGCTCCTTATATCAAAGTATCCCAAATGACTCAAAGTAAGATTTTCTTGCAGAAAAAAAGAATTTGTATTTTTTATATACGTTTTTTGTCTTTTCCAATAAGTTTTTCTTTCTTAATTAATATGAAAAAGGTCTCTTAAAAGTTCTTTTATAAATTAATTTTCTTTTTTTAACTCATTACAAATACTTTGAGTGCAAATTTATAGTTTATCGTCTTCCACAAAAATATGCGCCTTATACATGAATTATTGAATTTCTAGTTAAAAATAATCTTCATTTGATTTTGTGATTGGAAAATAAGTGGTTGAGAAAACTTTCGATTATTAGAAAGATTTTAAACGATTCTTAACATAAACACACACACACACACACACACACACACACACACACACACACAGGTTGGCAAGACGTGCAAACTCAGGACTTGGTGTATACACCGCCAATTGGGGACTTCGAAAATAACGGACTTAGAAGTTTATTTCCGGTGAATAATTGTTACTTATACTCTATTAAATATGAATTAACTTTGATTTTTGTCAAATTTGCAGAATTTCACAAAATTTCACAATATGTATTTTTGCTATATAAATGGGGACATTGATACACACTTACACACACAATGAACTTGATACACACAATCAATTGGGGACTTCATTATTTTACAATCAACTGAGGACATTTACTATGTTGATACACACAAACAACCCCGGACATTGTGAAAAAAATTCGTGCTACGATACAATTTACATGTTGTTTCTTTATAAGTATAAATAATAATCTTCAGTTTTTAATCTTAAAATTCATTTTAGTGTTTTTTTTTTTTATCTTTTATGTACACAAGAAGAAAGTATTTTAATCGCGAAAATTTTCAATAAAAAAAGTGTCTATTTTCTGTAAATCTCAATTAACTTTTATTATTATTATTATTATTATTATTATTATTAATTAATTAATTAATTTATTTATTTATTGTATTCCTGTATCTGAATCTGCAGATTTAGTGAAGGTACGCAAGTAAATAAAATTATGAATAAAAGTAAAATACAGCAAAGCTTAGCATAAATTTAAGGAGACCAAAATGGTCAATAGAGGCAGCTCTTAATTTAAATGAATAATAATTTAATAAATGTAAAAAATATTTCATTTCGCGTGTCAAAATAAATGATAAATATGATTTAGTATGATGAAATAAAAACAAATAGGCACATTTTTTACGTGATCTATTTAATCCATTAATTTTAGTTATATACATAATAATTTTATTTAAACTTGCGTGCAACAATTAAAAGAAATGAATTTTCAATTTTGAAATTTACGCTACTGCAAATTTTTAAGCTTCTAAATACCGCACATTTTCAATTTTTACACCATAACAAAGGGAAAAAATGTATTTTTAAATGCATTTTGTTGAAAAGCTGTATCTCAATTTATTTTTGAGATATTATTTTTATCGTAGTTTGTAATACCAATTTTGTAATTTTGGCAACAGGGGTACTCCATCACTTTTAGAAGTAAAGGGTAAAAAAATTATTTTTATATCTATTTAAACTTGCGTTGCAACAATTAGAAGAGAAAAAACAACAACAAAATAAACTGATGATTCAAAAAGAATAAAAATAATATTTTTTTCCACACCGACAAACAGAGACGCAATACGCACCGACAATTTAAAACGTAATACACATCAACAACCCACGAAGTATACACACCGGTAAGCCAGGACCTAAAACACACCAGCAAAAGAGGACAAAATACATACCAGAAAGTCAGGACGTGAAATACAACGGCAACCAAGGACGTATACACACCAGCAAAAGAGGACAAAATACATACCAGAAAGTCAGGACGTGAAATACAACGGCAACCAAGGACGTATACACACCGGAGAATCAGGACGTATACACACCAGAAAATCAGGACGTATACACACCGGAGAATCAGGACATATACACACCGGAGAATCAAGACATATACACACCGGAGAATCAGGACGTATACACACCCGAGAATCAGGACATATACACACCGTAGAGTCAGGACGTATACACACCGTAGAGTCAGGACGTATACACACCGTAGAGTCAGGACGTATACACACCGTAAAGTCAGGACATAAACACACCGGAAAGCTAAGACATAAAACACACCACCAAGTGAGGACGAAATACCCACCGGAGAATCAGTACGTAATACATGTCGACAGGCGAGGACTTAATAGAGGCTCTCTACATTGTAAAAAAAATCTACAAAGGTGCTAAACTTTTTCTAGGAAACTGGGATTCCAAGAACTTTTCATGTAACGATAACAAGAAAAATTCATGTAACCGACTCTGAAACTTGAATTTTTACTATTACCTTTACAGGAAAAGTTCTAGGAATCCCAGTTTCCTAGAAAAAGTTTAGTACCTTTGCAGATTTTTTTTTTTTTTTACAGTGTACCACACGTTTAACTTTTATGAAGAATTGTCTCCAAATAAAGCAAGAATCTTATAAACAATTATATATTTTTTCAAATTAAAAACAAAATATGAAAATCTCATTTTTGGTCCCACTTTAGAAAAAGAGCAAAATTTTTGAAAAATCCTGAAATTGTTTTTTAGCTACCTATGTTTATAGTGATTAATGCAAGTTTTTTAAATCGCTATTTAAAATAAATAAATAAATAAATAAATAAATAAAATAAAATAAATGAATAAATGTCATGTTAAAATCTTGTTCCCTTTTCTGTTCCTTTGACTAAGAATATTTAAAATTCTAGGATATGAAATTTAGGTAATCCTCTGACTATATTTTAAAACATTAATTTTATGAATAACTTTCCTTAATTGAAATATAATGAAAAATGTAAAAAGCTGGATTGTCACCTGGAATCTAGATTGAAATTTTTTTACTCGTAAATGATTCCGTCTTAAAAGGTTTTTCGATACAGAATTTTTCAAAATTTTAAGTCTCCAAACCGTATAAATCTATTAATGAGTTTAGTAATAATTCAGATATTTCTAGAGTAAATTTAACGACAAACAGTTAAACATTCAATATAGTTTACAAAAGAATATATAGAAAGAAATATAGTAGAAACAGTATATTTTGAACGGAGTACTATGCAGTTAATTGCACGTTTAGTTAAAATAAATAATGTAAAAAAAAAAAAAAAAAAAAAAAAAGAGAGAGAGAGAGACCAATATTTTTTAACACTTTCCAACAAAGTTAAGAAGTCTTTATGATTTCGGTTTATCTGTCTATCTGGCCGCTTGTTTGCACAATAACTCTTGAAAATTTAGTCGGATTGTCGAAATTTTTGGGTTTTATTGATGTATATCCTAGCACGAACACTATTCCAAATGAAATTCTCAGCATGATTAGTTTATTTATATGGACAATCAAAATTTGTTCGTTACATTACGTTCTATGGGAAAAAAATCGTTTTAAATGAATTTTAATGATGTTACGCACTGTCAAACATATTAAAGCCTATATTCATCTACAAATTGCACTAAAATATAAAGTGAAAAGTATAGAAATTATTTGCAGCGCCACACAAAAGAATTTCATTATAGAATAGTAAAGAAGAAATTATTTGCGACATATTTTAATTATATTGAACTGTTTCAAGTATAGTAAAACTGATATACGTTGCTGAGGCCTAATATAAGATATTTCATGCATATTACGAAGTACACAGATTTACAGGGACTCACCGAAGATTTAAAATAGTATGTTCTATCAGAAGTACTGTATATTATTGATGATGGCTAATGGAAGCATAAACTGTCGTTTTGATTATGATATGCGCTTTTAAGTTTCACTAAATTTATACATATTATATGGTATGTATAAATGATATAGTTGATATACAGGGTTATACAAAGGAGCTCGAGGCTACTGAAAATAAGCATAATTTACTTAAAGGTTGTTTTTTTTAAATAAGCTGAACTGCATCCTGTTTACTAAAAAATTTTTGTAGAATATTGTTAAAATGATATACAGGGCCACTGAAAGAATTGCATATATGAGTCGCGAAAGGATATATAATTTCTGGAAATGTGATTTCAGTAGTTTAAAGGGTGTTTCAGTTCAAACTAAATTAAAGTTAAATACTGGCATATAATAATGGTCCTAGGTTAACTACAGGGCTGAACAGAAGTATATAAGTATGCCTCCATCTATTAGAATTAATTGCTGAAAGAAAATTTCACACTGTTCCGCGTTTTCTTGTTAAACAAATTTTCCCTTTTTATAGTATCTACATCAATTCACAGATCAAACAAGGCTTTTCAAAAGTATTAGAATACATATTTGCCTATAGACAGTAGCATTAGTGAAGTTTTGTTAAAAATTTCAGGAAGTGTTGGAAAGTATTTCATAATCTATGCTCAACGCATGATTTTTCTTACTTGTTTCTTTTTTCTTATCAGAACTCCTCGCATAAAACAAAACTTTAAATATCTCGATGTAAAAATAAAAATAACCGCACACATCAACACTATACGGTGCATTTTATGCGTCATTTATAATAAGTATCAAGGTGTATTCAAATTCAAGTTGTTTATTTTTTGATTTATTTTTAAATTCATTTTTGTTTTGAAAACATCAAATTCGCAGGTTTTCTCATTGAGAAACTATATATTGTGAGGTGGTTTGTCGATTTATTGATAAAGGAGAGTCTATTGCCAAAACTGCAGTCAAAGTTGGCGTTTTAAACCGAATTTCCTGAAGCGATAGTGTTGAAAACAGAAAAAGAGTCATACTGGAAAGATAACTATTATTAAATCAAGTTGCAATAAATTGAGTGAAAAATGAAAATACACGGCCGTTTATAGATATTTTCAAAAATCACGTCAGCAAGTTTCCTGTTTTTATCCTTAAAAAAAGTCTGAAAATGTGTCCTAAAATTTTGAATATTTAAGCATGGATATTTTTCTTTTTATATATACCGTCTCAAGAAATTTCGGAAATTTCCCCGAAAGTTTGAATAATTATTTTCTATTATTTTTTTATTCAAATGTGCTGGATTGGAACTGGGTTTGGTTTAGGTTTATTTTATGACCTCCGATTATCTACGCAAGGGATATAGGACCTTGATGGGGTGGGATGCCCTTCGTGGGGGCCTTTCTAACGGAACCTAATCCGTATTCACGCAAGTAAATCCAAGGTTCGAAGAAAACCACGGAAAACTTCGAACAATTAAGCCGACGGCAGCGATTGGGTTCGAACCCAGCACCTGCCGTCTACCAGTTTAGAGGTCAGAACCTCTTGGCCACTGGTGGGGGATTGGAACTGGGACTGAAAATTTTTGCCTATTCAGATTTCAACAATAATATAGTACATTCCTACAAGTAACTACTTGTAACTTGCCCCGGAAAATAAATCCAGTCGCCCATCTTGGTCTGAACTATAGAAAAAAGTAATTTCCTGAACCAAACTCGCACACAGAGTCGACAAGGAAAATGGAAATGGAGACCTTATGTCGAATACCCAAAAGAATTGTTCACAAAATTTTGAAAATTTAGTCGATAAAAGTCTAACATATATATATATATATAGATAAATATATATATATATTGAAATATATATATATATATTGTTCCTTTGAAATCCTTTTGATGTTAAGTTTGAACTTAACTCATTTTTGAAAAATTGAGTTCAAATTTAAATTATTTTTTAGCTCACAGGCTATCAAAGCCAGAGAGCTTATGTGCTCGTCCGTTCTGTATATATGTATGTACGTGCGTACATACGTACCCAACTGGATAACTCGTGATAAATTTTTTACAATTTTACATGAAATTTTGGATATAGGCTTATGATAAGACGCTTCCCTGATTATATTTGAGAGTTCTTTCGTTCAGTATAAGAAGGGGAATGGCAGCTATTGCCCCTCCCCTTAATTTACGTAAATGGGTTTTTCATGTAGAATTAGTAGATTTCGTTCAAATCTTAGATGGTGGATCATTCTAATGAGGTGTCTCCGTTACTAGTATTTGTTGTTCATTGGATAAGTTTAAAGAGGGGGAATGGGGGGGGGGGGATGATCCCCGTGTTAATTTAGGTTTTTCACGCAAAATTTACCGATTTGCTTCAAATTTTGTATACAGATTTATTCTAAATGGTGCTTCCCTAGTTTGTTTTTGAAATTCAATGCATAAGTGGGTGGTTTTCAAATGTATTGCCGTATTAGGTGAAACAAAATTTGAAAAAATAATTTGGTTTAAATATAAAAATTTACTCAGGTATGAGTTGCTTATGGTTTACAACATTCTAAGCAGTAGATTATTTGCGAGTTTTTTTATTTATATTTCAGAAATTTCAAGAAATGTCTTGCTTAGTCACTATTTTTCTCATAAGTGTAACCTCTATAAAACATTCTGATTTTTTTTTTTTTTTTTGTAACAATAATTAAAAAATTGCTTAAGGTTCTTACATACGTATTAATAAATCAAAAATGTATTAGTATTTATTTATTTCATAAATTTAAAGCATTTTAATAGTTGTTTATGCCATGAGTGTTACTTTGCTTCTTAAATAAAGGGTATAACTTCTGATTAAAAACAAATTCTGATTAAAAATTAATTACTTTCATTGCAGTTATAATAAAGAATTAGAAAGTTCTAATAGACAAAACAATTAATTTAAGTGAAGTAACAAATGCATTAATAAAATTCTGATTCTTAGTTACAGTAACGTTCATGAAAAGTGGTAACACTCATGACAAGCGATAAGGCTCATCTTGCAGCAAACAGCTTTTTTGTAACAATATATGTAAAAAAAGATTTTTAAAAGTTTAAACTATGATTTGTGTAAAATATATAGTCCTTTGAAAATTATTTATTAAGAATTAAAATTTGAATCTTAAATAGCACTTACAAAACACGTGTGCAGACATGAAAATCCTATTACAATTTTTAAATAATTATAAATATATATAATATGACAAAATATATCCCTTAATCATGAATCTATTATAATCATAACTTAAATCTTACACATGATTTATAGTTTTAGAATTACTTAACTTCTTTTCTCATGAGTGTTACTTTTTCCAAGTAACACTCATGTAAGGTAACACTCACGTACGGTAACACTCATGACATTTATTAAGGAATTCTTCACTAAAATAAATTCTAACTGTTTTATTGAAATTTTAGTTGGGCCTATTGATTCCTGAACAAAAAATACAGCATTCCCTAACTTAACATTTTTAAACGTTAAAAAAAATAATAAATAAATGGGTAACACTCCTGTAAGAAAATAAAAATACTCACCATGTTGAAATAAACATTCTGTTAAATAGCAATGATAGAACAAAATTATCGCGTTCTAAAAAAGGAGAACTGTAAAGAAGAAACAACATCGTTTTCTCACTACCGTTGCCAACTGCAATATACAAATATTTTGAAAACAAATAATATTAACTTCCCTAAAGTAACACTCATGTTCTGCATATTCGGACACAAAATACATTTAAATTTTTAACTCTTAGATACTAATTTTAAATATATAAACTATCTATTTGTTTAATTAGCACAGGATATTTTACTTTTAATCCATATATAAAAAATTTAAATGTTTGGAAGCATAAAAAAAGATTGAAATTTTGCGAGTTTTTTATTCAGGACAAGTAAATTCCCATTACTTGCTAACTAAAGTACAAAAAAACGATCACTATTTCACAACTCTGAAAAAATCTAATGAATGCATTCAATTAAGCATAAAAAGATGTGCTACTACCTGATTTTAGAATATCAAAAAATAAATTTATTAATATGAAATTTAGATTTAAACATCAGGACATCAAACTGGCAGTTCATGTGAAATTCACCCAAGTACAAAGGGGGGACAGAGGAAACTACCCCTCATAATTCATGTAAATGGTCTTTCATGCAGAATTAACCGATTTGTTTCAATTTATGTCAGGGGCGGATCCAGAGAATCTTTTGGGAGGGGTGATTCTGAGACTTATGCTTTTTTTGCTATCGTTTGATGAAATTCGCTCTTTTTTCGGGATACTTAGAGAAAATTAACGCTTCTTTTGCAGCCCTTTGACAAAAATCGCGCTTTTTCAGCGATCCTACGTCAAAGTTCGCGTTTTTTTCATGATCCACTGTCAAAATTTGCGTTTTTTTCTCGACCCTTTGACGAAATTCGCCTTTTTTCTGTGATCATTTGACGAAATTCGCGATACTTTAAAAAATTAGCGCTTTTTCAGCAATCCTATGTCGAAGTTCAAGGTTTTTCAGCGATCCTATGTCGAAATTCGCACCTTTTCCGAGTTCCTTTGCCTTCCCTTTTCGCAACCTTTTGAAAAAATAGCGCTCTTTCCGAGAACTTTTGACGAAATTTGAGCTTTTTACACAACATTTTGACAAAAATCGCGCCTTTTCAGGGATCGTATGTCGAAGTTCTCGTTTTTTACGCGATTCTCTCTCAAAATTCGCATTTTTTCCGCGACCCTTTGACGAAATTCGCACTTTTCCGCAGTACTTTGACAAAATTAGCAGTTTTTTGCAAGCCTTTGAAAAAAATAGCGATCTTTCCTCGAACTTTTGACGAAATTCAAACTTTTTGCGCAACACTTTGACAAAAATCGCGCCTTTTCAGCGATCCTATGTCGAAATTCGCGTTTTTTACACGATCCACTGTCAAAATTCGCGTTTTTTCCGTGACCCTGTGATTAAATTCGCGCTTCTTCATTGATAATTTGACGAAATTAGCGCTTTTTCAGCGATCCTATGTCAAAGTTTGCGTTTTTTACGCGAACTTCTGTCGAAATTCGCCTTTTTCTGCGACTCTATGATGAAATTCGTGCTTTTTCCGTAATAATTTCACGAAATTCGCGTTTTTTTCGCGATACTTTGACAAAATTAGCGCTTTTTCAGCCATAATATGTCAAAGTTCGCGCTTTTTCAGCGATTCTTTGTCGAAATTAGTACTTTTTCTGCAATACTTTGCCTTCCTTTTTTCCAACCCTTTGACAAAATTAGCGCTTTTCCCACGACCTTTTGACAAAATTTGCTCTTTTTCCACGATACTTTGAATTAATGTTTTTTTTTTTTTTTTTTTTTTTTTTTTTTTTTTGCAAACATTTTTTCCGCGACACTTTGACAAAACTCGCGCTTTCAGCGTTCTTGTGTCAAGATTCGCTTTTTTTTAGCGATCCTTCGTCAAAATTCTTTTCTTTTTTTTTGCGCAATCTTAGACAAAATTCGTGCTTTTTCCGCGATCTTTTGTCGAAATTCGCTCTTTTTCCGCGACACTTTGACAAAATTAGGGCTTTTTAGCGACATTTTAATGAAATTCGCGTTTTTTTCCGGAACAATAGAATGTCTTTGACGGAGTCGCAGAAATCCCTTCCGGAAAAAAGTCTGAATTCAACACTCGTTTAGGGGGGGGCGATCGCCCCCCCCCTGAATCTGCGCCTGATTTATGTATACAGGCTCATAAGAATAAGAAGCTTCGCTCATTTATTGTGTTGTTCTTTTGTTAATTATAAAAGGGATACGGGCGATCATCTAGCAACGAAGTTAGCTAAATAGAGTTTTATGCAGAGTTATCAGATTTGCTTTAAATTTTGGATGTAGGTTCTTTCTGATAAGTTGAATTTCTGAACAGTTTTGGAGTTTTAATGGTTAATTATAAAGGAGGAAACGGGGGACAACGTTTCTTAAATTACATAAATGAGTTTTTATGCAGAAATATTTGACTTGCTTCGAATTTTGGATACAGGTTTTTTATATGATAAATGGTATCCCTTATTAGTTTTGGGGCTTCAATGATTAAGTATAAAGAAAGAAAATAGGGGGGTACTTTCTTCCATATTTTTGTTCGAAAGGCATTTCTATATAAGACTGTAATATACAATTAGTCTGCATAGTCTGTGAGCTCTATGCCAGCAGTTTAACTGGACATTATTCTTTTTATTTTTTTCTGTGCGTGTGAGCATGACTAACATTGGACTAAGCTGTTAAACAGATGTCATATATGAGAAAGCATATGAAAACAAGCTGGGTTCACTGTTGGAATAGATAAAATAGACATTATAAGCACCTTCTAACTGCATAATCTCTTTCTTTTTTTCCGAAATGGTATTGATATACTATGGTTATGAGCCCCTCATTTATGTAACAAGATTACTTTTGACTGCTCATTGATGACTTGAGAGCACGAATTAGCCGTGAGATGTTTCTTTGTGTATATAATTATACACTATTAAAAAATCAATGTTATTTATTTATTTATTTTCATTTTTATTAGTAAATAACAAGTGCATGACTTTTAGTTATATTCAACCAAACAGTTAAATTTAAATTAAAAAGAGTAATAAAGAAATAATATTTTTTTCTTTCAATTATTCCTCTAATAGCCCTTTCCACCAGTTATACTTAAAGCCCATGGTATGTTTTTAACAAAGACAACATCCAGCAGTAATATCATCGAATTTAAGGAAATTTGGGGTGCAGGTAGAGGTCGACATTCATAGTTAAACCAGACGGAGATTCACCTTAACGAGTGTCACCGATGTATAGCAGAAAAGATTGTTATTTGTTATTTGGAGAAATACAAAGACAAAATTAAATCATGCAGACAATTATCTTTTTTCAAAATAAATAAATAAATAAAATATTAAAAATGGAAGGAATTAAAAAAATAAAATTAGCTAGATATTAACCAATATTTTTTTTTAATAAAAATTCTCAACATATTTGGCAGGTTTACGGATACTAGTGAGATATTAGTGAGCAGATAACTATTTAGGGTACTGTTGTATTATTGTTTAACTTATATACTGAATTCATATTGCTCATTGTGCACTTGAGATTTATGATAGCATTTTTTTCTTATCTTAAGTTATCTGAGATATTATAGTTTGATAACATTATGTGAACAAATCCTAGAGTATCAATGACCTTCAGTTCCTCTTTCTAATTAAGAACTTACTTCATAGATAAAGAAATAATGAAGTCCCAAATAATCTGGACGTAAGAGAAAGTATAAATAATATTTCCTATGGTCAAAAATGTAGTTTTTTTTTTTTTTTTTTTTTTTTTTTTCGTTTGTTCTCTCGGGGTCAGCTTTGTTTTATAAAAATGTAAAAATGTAAAATAGTTCCTTATTTTTCTTTTGTATTTAAAGAATACTTATTTTTGTGATTTAAAAAGAAAAATATAATTAGCAATTCTAGCAATCTGTATGAATAACATTAAGTTTTTAATTTTTTTTATTGACACACCCAGAGGTTTATGCTTTGGAGGGGCAAAATTTCCCGTTACTACACTTCATACTAACATTATCTATAATATTCGGTAAACGGAAAAAAAGTGACCGGAAAAAAAGTTATCGGAAAAAAAGTGACATAAACTACAAAAGCGGAAAAAAGTGACACGGAAAAAAAGTGACGCAGAAAAAAGTGACAATGTAAAAAAGTTAACGGAAAAAAGTGACAAGGAATTGATTTTGGGGATTTATTATTGATTTTGGGGATTGATTGGTTAAGTATGAAAGGGGGGATCAGGGGGGGGGCTCATAGTTTAGGTAAGTGGGTTTTTCATGCTGAATTAACTGCTTTGGTTCAATTTTTGGATATACGTTCATCTTGAAAAGACGCTTGCCTGATTAGTTTTGGGAAGGGACGATTACCCCCACCCCCATCCGTCCTCAATTAGATGAATGGGTTTTTACGCAGAATTATCCAACGTGTGTCAAATTTGCATATAGGATCTTTTCGATAAGGCTTATGTTTAGTATAAAATGCCTGAAGAGATTCTAGGAGTTTAAGGGTTAAGTATAGAGGGGGAACGGGGGATAACCTTTCTTAAATCAAATTAATGGCTTTTGACGCATAATTATCCGATTTGCTTAAAATTTTGTACATAAGTTCATTATGATAAGACGTATCTTAGATTAGTTATGGGTTCTTCTGCTTATTATAAAGGGGGGAACGAGCAATTCTCCCCCTCAAACTAGATAAATATGTTTTTATGCAGAATTATCCCATGTATTTCAATTTTAAATATAGGTTCTTTCTGGTAAGGTGAATTCCGGAATAGTTTTAAGGATTTAATGGCTAAGTATAAAGGGAAGATGGAGGAAACCCCTCTTAAATTAAAGAAATGGCTTTTTATGCAGAATTATCCGATTTGCTTCGAATTTTGGACATGGGTTCATTGTGATAAGACGTATTTCTGATTAGTTATGGGGTTCTATTGGTAATTAAAAAGGAGGGCGGGTGATTACTATACCCACCTTAAATTAGATTAAAAAAATTATGCACACTTATCCGATGCATTTCAAATTTTGGATATAGGATCTTTCTCATAAAGTGAATTCCTGAATAGTTTTATGGGTTTAATGGCTATGTATAGAGGGAGAACGGGGGATAAACATCCTTAAATTAAATAAATGGCTTTTTATGCAGAATCATCCGATTTGCTTCAAATTTTGGATGTATATTCATTATAAGAAGGCGAATCTCTGATTAATTATGGGAAGGAATTTCTTTTGATAATTAAATAGGGGAAGCGGGCGATTAATCCTCCATTCTTTAAATAAAATGAATTGTTTTTTTTTTCTTTCACAACTATTCAACGTATTTCAAATTTTGGATATAGGTTCTTCCTGATAAAGTGAATCCCTGAATAGTTTTAAGGGTTTAATGGCTAAGTATAGAGCGAGCAACGGGGGATAACCCACAATTAATCAGGACTTCGCCTTATCATAATGAACGCCCAATCAAAATTTGAATCAAATCAGATAATTTTGCGTAAAAAGCCATTTATTAATTAAAAGGGGGGATATCATCCGTTCCCCCAGTGTTTACTTAGCCATTAAACCTTTAAAATTATTCCGGGATTCACTTTATGAGAAAGAACATATATCCAAAATATGAAATATATCGGATAAGTGAGCATAAAAAACAATTTATCTAATTTAAGGGGGGGGGGATAATCACCCGCCCCAATTTTTAATTGGCAAAATAAACCCATATGTAATCAGGGATACGCCTTATCATAATGGTTCTATAATCCAAAATTTGAAGCAAATCTGATAATTCTGCGTAAAAGGTAATTTAATTCAAGGTGGGTTATATTCTATTCCCCTTCTATACTTAGATATTAAATCCTTAAAACTATCCAGAGATCCAACTTATCAGAAAGAAACTATATTTAAAATTTGAAATACATGGGATAATTCTGCATAAAAACCTATTTTTCTAGTTTAAGGGGGGTATAATTGCTCGCCCCCTTTATAATAAGCAGAAGAACCCCATAACTTATCAGAGATACGTCTTATCATAATGAACCTATGTCCAAAATTCTAAGCAAATCGGATAATTATGCGTAAAAAGTTATTAATTTAATTTTAGAAAGGTTATCCCCCGTTCCCTCTCTATACTTAACCATTAGAAATCCTAAATCTCTTCAGGCATTATATACTATATATAAGCCTTATCGAAAAGAACCTATATGCAAAGTTGACACACGTTGGACAATTCTGCATAAAAACCCATTCACCTAATTGAGGACGGATGGGGGGGGGGGGAGTAATCGTACCTTGACAAAACTAATCAGGCAAGCGTCTTTTCAGGATGAACGTATGTCCAAAAATTGAACCAAAACAGTTAATTCAGCATGAAAAACCCATTTACCTAATCTATGAGCCCCCCTCCCTGATCCCCCTTTCATACTTAAGCAATGAATCCCCAAAATCAATAATAAATCCCCGAAATCAATTCTTTGTTACTTTTTTTCCGGTAACTTTTTTTCCTTGTCATTTTTTTCCGTGTCACTTTTTTCCGCTTTTGTAGTTTATGTCACTTTTTTTCCGGTCACTTTTTTTCCTAGATTCATAACATTCCTATAAGTTCAATCAATAAGTATAAAATGTTTCTTTCTTTTTCTTTTTTTTAAATTAATATAATTTGCTGTACAAATTAAAAAATATATTATTAATGAATATATCATTTTTCTTATTAATGTTAATATCTTAAAGTATAATTCAAGCCATGTAACAAAAATTATTTATTTATTTTGAAAAAAATTAAAAATAATTCGTTAAATTTTTAAGCTGCTTTTATGAAAATATTTAAAGCTACCTTAAAACAACAAATAGCGGGCAAATGCTCTTTAAATTTGTTGCTGGAAAAAATTCGAAAGAACCACAATTCGGAAATTCTTTTTTTAATATTCTGTTTAATTTTCTTTCCCATTTATGCTCCTGGCTATGTCATTATGGCTCGCTTCCGTCCGCAGTTTCTATCCTTACTTATCTTCTCCAGCCCTGGGAAGTACCGGTTATAGTGCAATCATTTTGAAAAATCTCTTCCTATGAATATCACCTGTGTTCGAAACTACAAAGAACTAAATAAGCTGCAAAGGGAATGGGTTTCAAAGAATGGAATTTTTTTTAACATTCCGTACCACACTTGTATGTTACGCCTTTTTTATTTTACAACATCAGTAGTTTTTAACATCTGTTAAAATTTTAACTATTAGTTTTTTAACATCTGTAGCTATTTTTCTTAAAACTGCGTTTAAAGCGAAGACAATTCTTCTGACTTCAAAGGAGCATTATGAATGTTGTTAGTATCATTCATTATATGAAGTTAACTGAAGACGGGAGACTAAGCATCTTAGTTTCACTTAAACAGTTACATTGCAGTAGTAAATATTTAAATATCTTATCCTTGTATTGTGTCGATTGTGAAACGATTTAGAATCGTTTCTTTTTGAAACAGTCTTTTATTCAAAGAGGGGAGAGAAGACACAGTAGCTTTTTCACTGTTAGCGAACGATTGACAACATTTGTTCTGTTCATTGATCTATTTAGAGAACGTTCGAATCCATTATGCGGCAGTATTGTGGATACAAATCTTTTTTAGAAGAATGCAGTATTTTTTAAAATTAAAATCGCTTTGATAATATAGGAAGTGGCCCTCTCAAAATCAATTATTACCCAATGTTTTAAACTATTAATAAAATTGTAATAAATTACAGTTTTTTTCTAAGTTGTGTTAATCATTTTTTGCAAAAGAAGAAAAGTATGAAATTGATTTATATGAATGTAGAAATATATTTCATTAAAAGACGGAACGTTTAAAAAGTTTCATATCATTGTTATATTTTCCCTCTCCTGAAATGGAGAAAACTTCTTTTCTTTAATAAATTTATTTCAAAGTAATGAAAAATGAGCTTTTTAAAAAATATATTTTTTAGCTCTCTCGCTTTAAGTCAATGGTTTACGCTTGGGGGGAGGGGGGGGGGAGGGGGCTTTCTAAGATCTTTCTAAAAAAAGAGAGAAAACTAATATTTTTTAACTTTCCAACAAAGTTCAGAAGTATTTATGATTTCAGTCTGTCTGGCCGTTTGACCGCGCTCCAACTCTTGTAAATTTAGTCGGAATGTCCTGAATTTTTTGGATGTTATTGATGGTTACCCTAGCACGAACCCTATTCCAAATGAAATTCTTAGCATAATTAGTTTATTTACATGGACAATCAAAATTTGTTCATCATATTACGTTCTATGGGAAAAAATCGTTTCAAATGAATTTTAAAGATGTTACACCCTGTCAAACATATTAAAACTTATATGCATCTACAAACTGCACTAAATATGCATTTTTTTAAATATGAGGTGAAAAGTATAGATATTATTCATTTACAGGGCCACACAAAATAATTCCATTACATAATGGTAAAGGAGAAATTGTTTGCGACATATTTTAATTATATTGAACTGTGTCAAGCATAATAAAACTGATATACGTCACTGAAGCTTAATATAAGATATTTCATGCATATTACAAAGTGCACAGATTTACAGGGACACACAAAAGATTTCAAACAGTATATTCTATCAGAAATACTCTATATTATCGATGATGGCTAATGAAAGGATAAAATGTATTTTTAAGTATTATATGCGCTTTTAAGTTTCACTAAATTTATATATAATTATATGGTATGTATGAATGATATGGTTGATATACACTGGGCTAAAGAAAAGAGCTCAAGGTTACTGAATATGAGCATAGTTTACTTAAAGATTTTTTAAAAAAAATAAATTACGTATTTTCATGATGAACTGCATTCTGTTTACTAAGAAATGTTTGTAGAATATAGTTAAAGTGATATACAGGGCCACCCAAAGAATTGGATACATAGATCGCCTAAGGATAATAATTTCTGGAAATGTGATTTCAGTAGTCTTTAGGGTGTTTTAGTTTGAACTAAACTGAAGCTAAATATTGGCGTATAATAAAAGTAATAGGTTAAATACAGGGCTGAAGAAAAGTACATAAGTATACTTCTATCTATTAAAATAATTTGCTGAAAGATAAATTTGAGACTGTTCCGCGTTTTCTGGTTAAGTTAAATTCTCCCTTTATATAGTATGTATATCAATTGACAGATCAAACACAAGGCTGGTAGCACTTGTGAAGTTTTATTAAAAATTTCAGGAAGTGTTGGAAAGTATTTCATAATCTATGCTTAACGCATGATTTTTCATACTTGTTTTTTGTTATCGAACTCCTCGTATAAAACAAAACTTTAAATATCTCGACGTAAAAATAAAAATATCCGCACAGAGCAATCAACACTATACAGGCTGCTAATGCATTTTATCCGTCATTTATAATAAGTATATCATTAAGGTGCATTCAAATCCAAGTTTCTTACTTTTTGATTAATTTTTAAATCTATTTTTGTTTTGAAAACATCAAATCCACAGGTTTACTTATTCAGAAACCATATATTGTGCCGTATTTGTCAATTTATTGATAAAGGCGAATATAAGGCCGAAACTGCAGTCAAAGTTGGCATTTTAAACCGAATTTCCTGAAGCGATAGTGTTGGAAAAGGAAAAAAGGGTCATACTGGGAAGATAACTTTTTTTAAATCAAGTTGCAATAAATTTAGTGAAAAACGAAAATACACGGCCTATATTATATAATAAATAATATAATATATATATAATATATAATAAAATTTCGTAAGCAAGTTCTCTATTTTTATCTTTAAAAAAAAGTCTGAAAATGCGCCCAAAAATTTTGAGTATTTGAGCATGGATACTTTTTTTTTAATACCGTCTTAAGGAATTTCAAAATTTTCCCAGAAAGTTTAAATAATTATTATTGGAAATTTGAAAAATTGGAAAAATATATTAACTGGAACGGAAAATTTTTGCCTATTCAGATTTCAACTGTAATGTAGCACACTTTTAACTTACCCTGGAAAATAAATCCTGTCCTGACCCATCTTGGTCCAACCTATAGAAAAAAGTAATCTTCAAACGAAACTCGGACCGAGTGACGATAAGGAAAATTGAAATGGGAATGGGCTCTTGAAGACCTTATGTCGAATACCCAAAAGAATAGTTCACAAAATTTTGTAAATTTGGTCCATAATAATCTAATACATATATGTATATAAATTTATAGTGAATTTTGCTTACTTTCATAAATGAGTTTCAGCTGAGCGAGTTCGTTTGAAATCTTTTTGAATTTAAGCTTGAACTTAACTCATTTTTGAAAAATCAAGTTTAAATTTAAATTATTAAGCTATTGCATAGCTTTTATCACGGGCTTTGAGCGCGGCGACCGAATCCAAAAATTCCGTAACGCGAAAAATCCTAACACATCGGTAACGAAAAAACCTAACACTCGGGTAACGTCGTTTCAGCTCGGCAGACTTCGGCATGGTATCGTTCGCTAGACTTCGGTAGACATTGACGCGGTATTTTTCAGATATTTAGAGAATATCAAATCTCAAACTTATGTTTCTTATTTCAGTTACCATAAATCTATAGTTTCAATGATGGAAATTCCTGATAGAATGTGTATAGAAAAAAAATCGTCTTAAGATAAAATAAGGTAGGATAATGTAGCTTTTGGTGATTGGAGACCCGCCCAACGGTGAGGATCGAAAAATTTCAAATGCTTATAACTCGCGATCTAAATTTCGTAGCGTGGCCAAATTTTGTTTGGTAATTTATTAAAAGAGAGTGTTAATTTTTGGTGACAAGAGACCCCCCACGGTGAGGGTCGAAAAATTTAAAATGCTTAAAACACGCGATCTAATTTTCGTAGCGCGGCCATATTTTGTTTGGTAATTTATTATGAGACAGTTTTAATTTTTGGTGACAGGAGACCCCCCCCCCCGGTGAGGGTCGAAAAATTTAAAATGCTTATAATTCGAAATCTAATTTTCGTATCGCGGCCAAATTTTGTTTGGTAATTTATTATATGAGAGTGTTAATTTTTGGTGACAGGAGACCTCCCACGGTGAGGGCCGAAAAAATTAAATGCTTATAACTCGAGATCAAAGCGCTGCCAAATTTTGTTTGGTAATTTATTAAGAGACACTGTTACTTTTGGTGACAGGTGACCTTCCACCTTGGGGATCGAAAAATTTAAAATGCTTATAACTCGCGATCTAATTTTCGTAGCGCGGCCATATTTTGTTTGGTAATTTATTATGAGACAGTTTTAATTTTTGGTGACAGGAACCCCCACACGGTGAGGGTCGAAATATTTAAAATGCTCGCAATCTAATTTTCGTATCGCGGCCAAATTTTGTTCGGTAATTTATTATGAGAGATTGTTAATTTTTGGTGACAGGAGACCCCCCCACGGTGAGGGTCGAAAAATTTAAAATGCTTATAACTCGCGATCAATTTTCGTAGCGTGGCCAAATTTTGTTTGGTAATTTATTATGAGACAGCGTTACTGTCGGTGACAGGACACTCCCCTCGGTGAAGGTCGAAAAATTTAAAATGCTTATAACTCGCGATCTAATTTTCGTATCGCGGCCAAATTTTGTTTGGTAATTTATTATGAGAGAGTGTTAATTTTTCGTGACAGGAGACCCCCCCACGGTGAGGGTCGAAAAATTTAAAATGCTTATAACTCGCGATCAATTTTCGTAGCGCAGCCAAATTTTGTTTAATGATTTTTTTATGAAACAGTGTTAAATTTTGGCGACAGGAGACCTCCCACTGTGAGGGTCGAAAAAGTTAAAATGCTTATGACTCATGATCTAATTTTCATAGCGCGGCCAAATTTTGTTTGGTAATTTATTATGAGACAGTGTTACTTTTGGTTACAGGAGACTCCCAACGGTGAGGATCGAAAAATTTAAAATGCTTATAACTCGTGATCTAACTTTCGTAGCACTGCCAAATTTTCTTTCGTAATTTATTATGAGACAGTGTTAATTTATGGTGACAGTAGATCCCCCATGGTGAGGGTTGAAAATTTTAAAATGCTTATAACTCGTGATCTAATTTTCGTAGCGCGGCCAAATTTTGCTTGGCAATTTATTATGAGACAGTGTTACTTTTGGAGACAGGAGACTCCCCCCCGGGTGAGGGTCGAAAAATTTAAAATGCTTATAACTCGCAATCTAATTTTTGTATCGCGGCCAAATTTTGTTTGGTAATTTATTATATGAGAGTGTTAATTTTTGGTGACAGGAGACCTCCCACGGTGAGGGTCGAAAAATTTTAAATGCTTATAACTCGAGGTCAAAGCGCGGCCAAATTTTGTTTGGTAATTTATTAAGAGACACTGTTACTTTTGGTGACAGGTGACCTCCCACCTTGGGGATCGAAAATTTTAAAATGCTTATAACTCGCGATCTAATTTTCGTAGCGCGGCCATATTTTGTTTGGTAATTTATTATGAGACAGTTTTAATTTTTGGTGACAGGAACCCCCATACGGTGAGGGTCGAAATATTTAAAATGCTCGCAATCTAATTTTCGTATCGCGACCAAATTTTGTTCGGTAATTTATTATGAGAGATTGTTAATTTTTGGTGACAGGAGACCCCCCACGGTGAGGGTCGAAAAATTTAAAATGCTTATAACTCGCGATCAATTTTCGTAGCGCGGCCAAATTTTGTTTAATTATTTTTTTATGAAACAGTGTTAAATTTTGGCGACAGGAGACCTCCCACGGTGAGGGTCGAAAAAGTTAAAATGCTTATGACTCATGATCTAATTTTCGTAGCGCGGCTAAATTTTGTTTGGCAATTTATTATGAGACAGTGTTACTTTTGGTGACAGGAGACCCCCCACGGTGAGGGTCGAAAAATTTAAAATGCTTATAACTCGCGATCAATTTTCGTAGCGCGGCCAAATTTTGTTTAATGATTTTTTATGAAACAGTGTTAAATTTTGGTGACAGGAGACCCCCCCCACGGTGAGGGTCGAAAAAGTTAAAATGCTTATAACTCGTGATCTAATTTTCGTAGCCCGGCCAAATTTTGCTTGGCAATTTATTATGAGACAGTGTTACTTTTGGTGACAGGAGACCCCCCACCGTGAGGGTCGAAAAATTTAAAATGCTTATAACTCGCGATCTAATTTTCGTATGGCGGCCAAATTTTGTTTGGTAATTTATAATGAGACAATGTTAATTTTAGTGACAGGAGATCTCCCATGGTGAGGGTCGAAAAATTTAAAACGCTTATAACTCGCGATCTAATTTTCGTAGCGCGGCCAAATTTTGTTTGATAATTTATTAGGAGACAGTGTTACTTTTGGTGACAGGAGACCCCCCTCCCCACGGTGAAGGTCGCAAAATTTAAAATGCTTATAATTCGCGATCTAATTTTCGAAGCGCGGCCAAATTTCGTTTGGTAATTTTAATAAGACAATGTTAATTTTTGGTGACAGGAGACCCCCACGGTGAGGATCGGAAAATTTATAATGCTTGTAACTCGCGATCTAATTTTCGTAGCGCTGCCAAATTTTGTTTGGTAAATTTTGTTTGGCATATCTTTTATCGCGGGTTTTGAGCGCGGCGAAAGAATCTAGAAATTCCGTAACGAGAAAAACCTAACACTCCGGCTAACGTCGCTTGAGTTTGACAGACTTCGGCACGGTATCCTTCGGTAGACTTCGGCAGACATTAAAGCGGTATTTTTCAGATATCTTGAGAATATCAAGACTCAAACTTATGTTTTTTATTTCAGCTACCATAAACGTATATTTTCAATTATAAAAATTCCTGATTAACCTACATGTGTTTTAAGATAATAAAAATATTTTAAACGATATTAATTTCTCATTTATTCAATAAAAGAGAAAAAAAATGTTTTGTTATCGGTGATCACGCTCAAAAAGTATAACTTGAATTAATATCAAAGACAAAAAAACTGCATAAATAAAAAGTAAATAAATAATTATGATGGCATAAGTTGATAAAAAATGCTATGCAATAGCTTTACCGCGGCAGTCCCCCGAGTGCCACACGTCTTTTTTTTTTTTTTCTGTGTGTGAGTATGATTAACACCCAACCAAGCTTGTAAACAGATGCCATATATGAGAAAGCATATGAAATCAGGTTGTGTTCATTGTTGAAATAGATAAAATAGATATTGTGTGCACCTTCTACTGCACAATCTCTTTCTTTTATTTTCTTTATTTTCTTGAAATGGAATCCTTATGCTAGGGTTATGACCACCTCATTTACGTATCAAGATTAGTTTTGGCTGCTCGTTGATGACGAGAGAGCGAATCAACCAGGACATATTTCTTTATAGATATAAATAAGTACTATAAAAAATCAATGTTTTTTATGTATTTATTTTATTTTATTTTTTATTAGTAACTAACAAGTGCATCATCTTAGGATGAAACATTTGAAAGTACAGTCAATGAGAAATTAGTTTAAACTTGATGAAAATATTCGCTCCCATACATAATTTTCTAAATGTTTTCCTACTATGTCAAATTAAAAAATATATATATTTTTAAACGGAAAATAATGTTTTTTTATTTATTATTATTATTATTATTTTAATGGCACTGTTGAATAACAAGTGTTATTTCTTCATAAAATTTTCTCTACGCAAATAGTTAAACAATTTTCCAATGCTTGAATTACTTGTGAAAAAATATATATACGAATTTTTTATTATCATCTTTTATTTATTTATTTATTTATTTATTTATTTATTTATTTCAATTTGTGCAACATACCTTTTCATGCTGTCCATTTTTATGTGATTTAAAAGCTATTATTAGCAAAAAATTATATTATATATGTACATATATATATATGTATATATATTTTTATATATTTTTCATAGATGCACATAAATTTTGTTACGTTCAAAAGCACATGTAGCATCATTAAAATGCAATTAAAAACTATTTTTTTCCCATTGGCCGTAATGAAAAGGAATAATTTTTATTGTACCTGAAATAGAACTATGCATTCAATTTTCACAAAATTTGAAATGAATCGATAAAATTATGCAACAATTACATAATTTAAATATCAAACATTTCGGTTGGGTAGTTTTTGCGCTGTTATATGCGGACGGACGGACTTAACGACTATTATAGCTACGTATTTATATAACTACGAACGCACCTAAAAAGGGAAAAGTGGCCTTAGTTCTCAGTTATCCAATGCAAAAAATACTGAAATGGAAACGAGATATCTTTTTGCATTAGCAAACACTTATTTTTGCTTGACTGAAGCAGCCTCTGAAGGGGCTAATTACGCGAAAATATCCGCTCGCAAATATTAATCCTACTTGAAAAAATTCGAAAAAAATCTCGTTTGTATTTCAATATTTTTAGATGCGTTTTTTTCATTGAATAGTTGAGTCAATCTCTACCAATGCAGTTTTTTATCTTTTCGAATTTTTTGTACCAGATTTTTTTTCTTTCTTTTCTAATGAGGATTTTTTCATTTTTGAAATCAGTTTCATAGAAGAAAGCATCTTCATAAAAAACCTTGCAATCAAAAAAAAAAAAAAAAAAAGCGTTCTTTGTAGAGATCGAACTTAGCTATACCATGTAATAAACAAATAAATAAATATAAAAGGAGAAATACTGAAATGCAAATGAGATAGCTTTAAAAAAATCTTCATAGAATTAGCATTAGCGAGTGGATGATTTCGATGAATGAGATAGCTTCTTAAGAGCACATGCAATATATAATTAGTATATTCGCTGTAATAACTCTAAATCTGTGGCTTTTTACTGCTTATGACAATGCCAACACAGAATTATCGAGTTATTAAAAATTCCAACACGGTGAGTTACAATTAAAACAATAAATATATCTACAAAAACAATCAATAAAGAAAATATCTATCTGTACATTTAAAAATACCATTAAAGCAAAAATTCTATCCTAAAGATTCATAATAGGCATACAAATGCATTATATATCTTAAAGTTATTATTATTATTATATAACTTGCAAAGCAAAATTATATTGGCAAAATTGATTAAATCCTGAGATTCCAGTTGCTCAGTTTTTGGACCATAAAACAATAGGGAATTATTCTCTGAGTTATCTCATGTGTTATTTAAGAGTGCAATTATGTTTCTTTTCACATAAAAAAAAAAAAAAAAAAAAAAAAAAAAAAAAAAAAAAAAAAAAAAAAAATCTGTAAGATATGCAAAATTTTTCAGTTGGATTTATTTTACTTTTATTAAAATCTTTATCCGAAAAATTATGTTTTGTAGAGATAGTATTACAATTCTAAAAATACGTGGGAATTTTGTCCGTGGGGATTTTGTCTGGTGGAAGTTGTTGTCCTTAGGGAACTTGTCCTCGGTGAATTTTGTCCTGGAATTAAAAATTCATCAGGGTGTGGATTAAGGAAAAATACAATGTTATTATTTCTGATTATGACGAGCAAATACGATAAGATGGTGGATATCTTGTAAATATAATATGTTTGTTCAGACATTTTCCCCATAAAATCCACATTTAAAAATTTATTTTATGTTTATACATTAATGTATGCATTTGAAGTTTCAGAATATGTGCCGTAGTATTGTTCCACAACCATTAAGAAATTTAAGCAACTAGCTAAACAAATTAAACTTTAACAAAAATAATACATATTGATTACAGCAAATATTATATAACTAATAAGGGAAGTAAAAAAAGTCATTATAAAATAATAATAATATTGGTAATATAAATGTGTGGACAAGGCATTTCAAAAGATGTTTTACTTTTCCTTTTTTTACTCGTAAACATTTTTTTTCGTTATTATGAAACTAATTCGCATAAAAATAACTTTAAAGAACGGAAACGGAAATTTAAGTTTTTTAAATAAAAAAAAAGTAGAATTTTATTGTACATATCTAAATACTACTCATATTTTTTTCTTTATTATATACTACAGACTTCTACAAGAACATATTCAAAAAACTTAAAGATCCTATTCTCTTTCCTATAAATAATTTTAGAGAAAAATAATTTCACCAAAATCTTACGTATTTTTTTAGTTAAATAATGTATACGAATGATTACATATTTTACTTTTTCTAAACATTAAAGTATTACTATTGAAAATAACTTATCCATAAATTTCTCACAAATGATATGCTTATATTGAAGGAATTTCAATCAATTGCTTGCACATTTGATAAAGGTTTAACTTACTGAATGCATCAAAAATCTTAACAATCGCAAACGAAGATAAATGAGTTTTAAAAAATCATTTAGTTAACTTTGTTAATTAAAATCAAAACTCATTTTTATTTTTTATATGCATTTATTCAGCAACACACTACTAATTAAGTCCGTTAGATGATTAAATCTCATTATTAAGGTATGAAAAACCCATAATTTAATAAGTACAATTTAAAAATAAAATATTAAAGAATAGCGGTCGAAGCTGTTTTAAAGGGAATATTAGGTTGTTATAACGAAACTTTAATTGTTAATTTTCTAATGTAATTTGTTTATTAGCATAGATAAATGAGATACTGAAAGCGAAAAGAGGAAAGAGAACCCTTCTTTCCTCAAAAATTGTCCATTCCCAAATTACTTTATCTCAAAAAGCGACAGAAACAGGTTATTACAAATACCTGTGGACAATTTTCAAACACCCTTTTGAAAGAAAAACGAGTTGGTTGTACCCTTTTTCCACCCACTGTGTAAAAATCTTCAAATGCTTTCTAAACCACCATTCGTTAGCTTAAGGCGATTACTGACAAAATTCTTTGAAACATATATGCAGATGTGCCGTCTAAAAATAAATCTTTTCACCTCAGAATAAAGTAGCCTGGTCAGTTATGTTATCACTGAAAAGACGGCCAGATACAATAATACTATTAACAGCAGTTTAGCTAATGCATTTTGTTTGTAAAGGGGGGTGGGGTACACATCGCATTTACCGAATGTTCATAGTAAAATTACCGAATGATTGTAATTTTTCATTCTTGTATATTCATGCCTTTTTATATTTTAGAGCGAGCACTGTGAAAACAATTGTTGTATGATAAAAGTGCCGATAGACCAAGTTTCATTAGTGCGATTACTTCGCACTACGATTGTGGTAACACATCGTAGTGGTTTTTGCCAAATATCAAATACTGAATATTTGAATAATATTTTTTTTTTTTTTTTTTTTTTTTTTTTTTTTTAACAAGAAACAATATTTTAATCCATTTATTTCATCAAACGTACAATGCATTAGGTTATACATATTGGGTGTAAAACAAACTGAATTTTTATTCGCAACTTTATCTGTAATTATGACATTTCAAAGACATTTATTTAAAATTAATTTTGTTTATAATAAATGCGATGATATCATTCAAAGTAGATTACGATTATGGTTTCTTGAACGAAATTTGTCTGTTTTGATACTTATTATCAGCTAAAAAAGCTTTTCTATTTTGTTAAGAAAACTTTTTTTGTGGAAAAGCAGCAATAGATAATGTACTAAACAAAATGTAAGAACTACATCAAATAATTCTACGAAAATCCTAATTAATCATCATTTTAACACTCTTTATGTTTAATTTTCTTAACTTATACTTTACAAATAGTAAATTAATAATCTAAAAACATTATTAGCCTCCGATGCTATTTCTTTCAGACAAGCCAAAAAATGTCGTGTCATCAGCCCTGAATTTATTACTGAACCGATTTTGATAATTATTTTTTTTAATGAAAGCTATTTATTTGTAGTTGTGCCCATTTTAGTTATTTTTTAATTTATTTCCCTTTTTATATTTTATTTTTAATTTTAAATGCTTTTTACGATATTTGTTCAAAATGGTGGCAACTCATTTTAGCTTTTCTCTCGATAATAAAAATTTATTTTCCAAAATGATTGCGTATAATTATGCACTAAATGAGGTAAGAAAAAATATATTTACTGAGAAATAATATTAATAATGTAAATAAAATAACAGAAAATAATTTATGATAAAAATTAATATCTAAAGCAAAATAAGAAAAATTTCAAATGAGGAAAATTATGTCATTCAGCAACCCGATAAATGGGAATTACAATATTATTACGGATGTTTTTTTCATATTACTAATAATAGTAACTTTTAAAAAACATTTGAAGAGAAAATGACGTCACTATTTAAACCATCGCATTTTTACTCATAACGATAACACATTTCAATATTTCTTTTCATTATGGACACTGAGATTGAGATTTTACTTTCAGATGACTTCAGTTAGTGAAAATAATGTCACAGTAAAAATAAAATTAGTTTTTTTTTTTTTTTTTTTTTTTTTTTTTTTTTTTTAAATAAAATTAGTTTTTTGTGAGTGCATTGCATATAAAATAAAATTTCTTGATTTCGCCGGCATTCAGATTACAATTTTAACTGAAGATGTGCGAATATTTGCATGCAAAATTGTAACTGGCAAATTTGACATTTAGTTTGTAAAAATATTTATTATATACTGATTCAATAATGTAATTACTTTTGCTTTTTTGTAAACCAAATCGATCGAGTCTTTTAAACATTTCACTCGTTGAATTCGACGGGATTCCACTCGTTTTATTGTTAAATTGCATTTCCTTTTACTCAGAATCTATAAAAAGTATTTAAACTAAAGAAAAAATCCGTTTTTGATGAATCTAGTCAATGAAGAAGTAGCATGTCAAATTGTATCTCTTTATTATTCCGCAATTCTAATGTCTCAGAGAGAAATTGCTATTCAATTGGGTATTTCACGCCGTTCTGTTTGCTATTATATTGATAAACACAAGAAAAATGAAGTTAGTTCAATGCAATCTAAACGGGGTCGCCCTTCTAAAAAACCTGTATCGATTTTTTTTTATTCTAATCGGAGGCGAAACTCAATTCTGCAATAGCAGAATCTACATTCAACTTGTATTTTATTTAAATACATGTTTGTTTCCAATTACTTTTTAAAAGCCTTACCAGTGGTCGAAAGATTCGAGTCTAAAAACTGATTGATCTGAAGTGCTGGGTTTAAACCCATTCGCACCCGTTGGCCTAATCGTGCGGAGTTTTCCGCGATATTCTTCGAATAAGGGTTAAATTCCCTTAGAAAGACCCCCCAAGGCGGATACCCCCCAGGGCCTATATCGCTCTTGTTGATAAATGGCGGACATAAAAAAATCAACCAACCAATTATTTTAAATATTTATAAGTACATAGTTAAAAGTAGAAATTGTGAATAGTTTTTAGAAATGTGTTTTAAAAGGTTTTTAACTTTAGGATTTGGCCAAGTAGTTTGATATTCGGCCAAACCGAATATTCGGCAAGCAGAATATGTATCTTTGATATTTATCCAAGCCGAATATTCGGCCTGGCCGAACATGCAGAATACCGAATGGATGTTTAATATTCGGTGTATTCCTAGTTTAAATATATACAACCTTATAAATCCGAGTGTGTACGTTGCCGGTGACAAGTGGGGCTCTGACTGTAGGCTCGTTTGTATAGATTTCCATTTTGGAATTCCATTTTATGCATTTTCGAAACGTTAATACTTGGACAGGCAAGTACTTTAAATTTAACAACAAAGAACAGTGTTAGTCTTAAAATTATTAGATTATTTTTAAGATGTTACTTTATTTGTCTCAGCTGCATTCAAAATGCATTAAATCAAGCATTCGACTTAACCTAATAATATGATATTCGGCCTTGCCGAATATTCGGTAACATGGCCTAATAGGCAGAATACCGAATGGATGCTTAATATCCCATGTATCCCTAGTTTAAATATATAAAATCTTATAAATTTGAGTATGTAGGGAGTCAAAGGCAGTTGTGGCTCTGACTGTAGGTTCGTTTGGATAGATTTTCACACACGTATGCATTTTCGGAATGCTAAATACTTAGGCAAGTATTGCCTTCATTATGAAGGAACCGAGTTACTCTTAAAATTATAAGGTGGTTTTTCAAGTGTTATTTGTCTCAGCTGCGTTCAAAGATCGATGAAAATATGAAAATAAATGAGTAAAAGACGATTGCCTTATGCAGTTTAACAATTAGTTAGTTATTTAAAAGATTAACCAATTTAAGTTAAAAAGCGGTAAAAAGCCGATTACGGGAGCCCTTGGCTTCGTTGCACCCCCGTCCCCATTTAAATTTCAGGCACAAGAGGAGCAGTCCCAACATCTCTTCAAGCAAGACGACAAATATTTTTTTTTCAAACTTGTCGCATTTTTACGAGAAAATAGCGGAAAAGTGAAATAATAATCGATTCAGAGCTAAAGAAAAATGATATAGTGCAAAGAGTAGAATATTACAAATGAAAAAAATAATTATTAATATTTTAAATATTTGTTTTTACATTGTTATCTGTTTTGTAATATTTTTTTTAGAATATGTCTAAAAATTCTTACGAGGGCGTTTTTAACAGCGTCAAATGATGCAATTTTTGGACAAAAGTGAAATTACCGAATGTAAATGATTATTTCGAATGAGGAGGGGGGTGGTCGCACCTTCGCCTTCTCCTGTAGCTAAGCTCCTGACTACTACTAATAATAAAATAAAAATGTAAAAGCTAAAGCAACTGAGACATTATTTTGCCCTTAGGAAATAGAGTCGCCATTTCAGTACGAAAAGAGCTCATTTTGTTTTTATTCGGTAAATGGCAAATAGAACGTTATTCCAATTTGAAAGTGTCATATCTTCACATTTCCTGCCGCAGGTGTGCCTTTTGTCCTCAAGGATCGGAATGTGGTCGCAATTATTGAACTTTATGTGGACAGTGAGGGGATGGGCAAGTTGTCTCCAGCTGAGTGGTGTGCGAGGATTTAGTGCCATGCCTGAACAATACTGCCCCCCCGCGCTTTATGTGGAGGTCACCTTACACAGGTGTTTTGCTTGCATTTCTATTGCTAAGTACAGATTTCTTTGGGCTGTGAAATCAGTCAAGGGGAGGCACTCTGTGATATCGAATGTGAGAAGGACGCCTTGACCCCTGGATCCAGATTGGAAGAAGTCTGAGAAAGAGGTCTTTCCTCCCCCCCCCCCTGGGAATGTTGACCAGGGAAGGACGTTTTGTTCTTGGCTGCTGGTCGGACAGTTGAGATATAGATCTCTCAGGAATACGTTGGAGGGAGCTCTGCTCTCTCAGACCACTGCTATACCCAATATCGGGGTTTGAAGTCCGGATGTCCGGCGAACCAACCGCTCTGAAAGTCAGAGCATTTGTAACTGTCATTTCTCATTAAAATTGTGTAGTTGTTGAGTTTATAAAATTTAGTCTTGAATATTTAATTAAATTTCTACAATTTATTGCAAGCCCATCTGCCACTACGCCACAGCTAAACTAAATAAATTATATTGGTGGCAGCGCGTTTGGATCTGAGAGTTAAGTTAAAAACTCTGGACCCGTTTCTTCAGTTGATTTTTGGGACTTTCATCGCTTGTGAAATTGGACTTTCGCCAGAGTCGTGTGCATGTTCGACAATTTTTTGGACTTTCATCGCTTGTGAAATTGGACTTTCGCCAGAGTCGTGTGCATGTTCGACAATTTTTTGGATTTTCATCGCTTGTGAAATTGGACTTTCGCCAGAATGGTATGCCTGTTCAACGTTTCCTAGTGTGAATTCGTCTGGTGGAGCACCCGTCCGGAGTTTCATCTGACTGATTGCCTGGTATTGTCTGGTGGAGTACCCGTTCCGTCGCCTAAAAGAGGGGTGAGTTCCTTTTAAATGCTTTTTGTGTTGCAAGGTACTGGTCAATGAGAAAGTTAGAAAAATTAATTTTTTAAAATTTAATTTGAACTGGGAATGTTCGATTATGTGGGTGTGGTAGAGATAGGTTAGTGTATTGTGTGTAGAAATTTGTTTAAGGGTTTCACTTTGTTGTATATGCATTTCTCTAGTGTGTTATTTATATGTGTTATTATATCTATTTTTGTCTCATTTGGAAACATTTGATCATTCATATATATATATATATATTAAGTTAAGGTAGGGAGTAATGATATTTGTTTTGTATGTTATGTTGGGGCAAAGTGAAAAGAGTAGCATATGTAAGAGTTATGGAATGTAATAATTTTGAAATTATAATTAATTTTGAAACTATATTTAAATTGAAATCTCATTGAAATTTTGGAAATCTTATTTAATGTTGAAATAACTCAAAGATTAGGTTCTTTGTTTTTGAAAGGTTAGAATTGTGTATAGGAGTGTTAGTTAATTGTTATCACGGCTTTTCTAAATAAGTTAAAAAGGCAGAAGAAACAAACTTTAATTTTGTTAGCCAGAGAATTTGAGGTTGATGTGTCGGATTCAGACCTGATTAAAGATATTATAAAAGGCATAACGGAATCGACGGAATATGATGAGGAAACTGGGGAAGCTTTCTTAGATCGTATTTTAGAGGAATTAAAGGAAGCGGAAAAGGAAAGATTAGCTAGGGAAGCCAAAGAGGAGAGGGAAAAAGAAAGGTTAGACAAAATAGCTAAAGAAGAGCGCGAATATGAATTGGAAAGGTTAAGGCTTTCTAATGCTGTAGAAACAGCGAGTGTAGGATCGACGGTTTCCATAAATACTGAAAGGACCAGAAAAATTAAGTTAAAGGACTTAGTCCCAAAATTTGATCCGAAAATCTTAGATATTACTTTCTTTTTTATGATTTTTGAACGTCAGGCTACAAAAGAGAAAGTTAAGGAGGAAGAATGGGTGTCGCAATTAATTCCGTTGTTACCTGCAGAGATAGCTGAGTTAGTTGTCAAGGAACCTGCAGATAAGGGAGATGATTATTATCACATGAAGAGTATGTTATTGACTAGGTTTAGACTAAGCACGGTTGCTTTAAGGTTAAGATTTGAGGAGCATAAAAAAAAACCGGGTGCGTTTTGGTCTGATCTGGTTTATGAGTTGCGTGGCTATCTAGATAATTGGTTAGAGTCCGCAAAGGTGACTGATTTTCAATCTTTGAAGGAATTAATGCTTACGGAGCAATTGAAAAAACGGGTTCCCCCTGAAATTAAGGAAAGGTATCTAGAGAGTTGGGAGGAATTTCGCGAAGCTTCTGAATTAGCGACCAAACTAGATTATTATGAGAGCGTCAAGAAAACGTTAAAAAAAACGGATAGTAAACCTTGGGAAAGGAGGTCTTTTGGAAAGGGTAAAACAGGGAATAATTTTAAGGAAAGGACGGAAGATCGGAGGAAACCGGAGCCTCAGAATAATAGGGAACTACCTAAGGTAGAGAAAAATAAACGCTTTGAGAAAACTAGGGAAGTCGTTTGCTTTCAATGCAATGTTAAAGGGCATATACGCCCGGACTGCCCCAGTTTAAGAAAAAGAGAGGAAAAAATAGTGTGCCGATTAGTCGGAAATGTAGAAGTAAATGAGAGTTTTGATCCATATATCAGTAAAGTGAGAATTAATGGCGTTGAAAGGGATTGTTTAAGAGACAGTGGTAGTGGAATCGATTTGCTAGCAAAAAGTTGGGTAAATCCGGAAGATTTATTAGGTGAAGTAACTTGGGTACGTCAACCTTTAGATAAAACCTGCTTTTGTTTACCTTTGGCTAAAGTCACAATTCAAGGTGAATTTGGAACTATTGTCACTAAGGCAGCTGTTAAACCGGATGATTTAGATCAGGGATTCTATTTAATGGGTAATGAAACCGCAGAATTAATTGAGAAGCATAAGGAATCTCCTATACCTGTTTGTGCTGTAATTACGCGTAGTCAAAGTCGGAAGAGTAAACAAATGGAAGTCGAAATTCCGGGTGAATCCGAAACCGAAACTGAACCTCTCACTTTAAATGAAGAGGATGGGGAATTTCTACCGAAGGCTGATGGGGAAAGTATATTAGCTAAGATTTCGGGGGATGAATTCAAAAGGGAACAGCTGAAATGTCCTTCGTTAATTCCTTTGTGGGAAAGAGCAAGAACTGCCGAGGAAAAAGAATTTAAAATTGTAAAGGACCGTCTTGTGCGAATAGTTGTGAGTAAGTCGGGGGAAGAGAGAATGCAATTGTGCGTTCCGGAGAAGTTTAGGGAGGATTTAAAGGCCCTTTGTCATAATGAAGTGTCAGGACACCTGGGAACCACAAAGACTAAAGACAGAATTTTGAGGCATTATTTTTGGCCGAACTGTTATCAAGAGATTGAACAATATGTTAAAACCTGTCACGAATGTCAGATTGTTGGTCATAATAGGGATAAAGTGAAAGCACCTTTGAAAATTGTGCCTGTAATTTCGGAAGTGTTTTCAAAAATAAATATAGACGCCGTAGGTCCATTACCCAGGAGTCATAAGAATAATAGATATTTACTTACTGCTATTTGTGTAGCGTCGAGGTATCCGGATGCTATACCGGTGGAAGATATCACGTCGGTCAGTGTGATTGATGCCTTGTTGTTGGTATTTTCTAGGACGGGTTTCCCTAAAGAAATCCAGAGTGATTTGGGAAAATCCTTCACCAGTGAGTTAACTTCTGAGTTTTTTGAACGCTTTGGAATCAAAGTGACTCATAGTTCGGTTTGTCACCCGCAGAGTCATGTGGTGGAGAGATGGCATTCTTCATTAAAAAGAGTCCTTAAAGTGCTTTGTTTAGAATCAGGAGAAGATTGGGAGAAGAATCTATCAGCGGCACTGTTTGCGTTACGCACGGTGACCCACGAAAGTTTAGGGTTTAGCCCTTCTGAATTGGTTTTAGGGAAGAATCTGAGGACCCCTCAGACTATTGTTTTTGAGAATTGGATGGATTCTGGTGATACCGATCCAACGGTTGTTGAATACATCTTGGATTTAGTCAACAGACTCAAAAAATGTCAGGATTTGGCTTCCGAGAAACTGCGCGAATGCCAGGAGAAAAGGAAAGTCTGGTATGACAGAAATGCAGTGTCTAGAAATTTTAATGTGAGAGATAAAGTGTTGGTTTTAGCTACTTCTAAGCCCAATAGAATGGCTGTAAATTGGCTGGGGCCGGGAACTGTAACAGGAAAAATTTCTGATACAAATTATTTGATTGATTTACCTGAAAAGAGGGACAAGAGTACCATTTATCATGTAAATCTGATGAAACCATATTACCGCAGGCCGGAACGTGTTAATTTGATTATTCCGGAGGAACCGCAGGAGTCTGAAAGGGACGCAGAGATACCTTATCCGGCACCGGATTCGACTCAGTTCGATTTGCGGGAAATTGTGCGGGAAAGTGGGTTAGCGGAGCGCGCTACGGAAAGTCAAATTGATAGCTTCTGTAGAATGTTAAGACAGAATGGGAAGGTATTTTCTGCAGATCCGGGTAATACTAAATTAGTGGAGATGGACATAGAGCTCACGAGCAATGCCCAGGTGCGGGCAAGGCCTTACAGGATGTCCCCTAGACAAATTACAATTTTGCAAGATGAAATTCAGAGATTATTAGATTTGGGGGTGATAGAAATCGGTCAGTCAGACTATACAAGTCCGATGATTCTAGTTGAGAGTCCTGGCAAGGATCCTAGGCCTTGTGTGGACTACAGAAAATTGAACGCGATTACGCGCCATATGTATTTCCCCTTGCCGAATATCGAGGAAGTTTTGCAAAAGGTGAGCGCCGCTCCATTTATAACTGTTATGGATCTGACGAAGGGGTATTTTCAAATTCCTCTCTCGAAGCAAGCCCAAAGGTATGCGGCATTTGTGACCCCCTTTGGCACGTACATACCTAAGAAAATGATGTTTGGATAAGCCAATGCGCCGTTCTATTTTTGTAAGTTAATGGCAGAGGTCTTACAGGGGATGGAGATTTTTGCGTCGCCATACATCGACGACATTGCGGTGTATTCTCCTGATTTTGAAAGTCACGTGAAAGACGTGGGGAGAGTATTAGAGAAATTACGGGAAGAAAACCTTACCATCAAACCTTCTAAGTGTCAATTTGCCCAAGACCACGTTAAATTCTTAGGTCACGAGATTGGGTCGGGTAAAAGAGCCCCGGGGGAGGCTAAAATACAAACAATTAAAGATTTTCCTACCCCTTGCACAAAGACTCAAATTAGAGCATTTTTAGGAATTGTGGGGTACTATGGGAGGTACATCCCGAATTATTCCGTTATCGCGGCTCCTCTCACCGACGCGTTAAAGGGGAGGGTTAAAAAAGAGAAAATAGAATGGACGCAAAATTGTCAATCCGCGTTTGAAAATTTAAAGGGAAAGTTAGTAAGTAAACCGGTGCTCTATGCTCCAGATTATTCAAAGGAATTTATTGTCCAATCAGATGCGAGCGAAATTGGGGCCGGTATTGTGTTATCCCAAATGAGTAACGGGGAAGAACATCCCATAGTTTATTTGTCCAAGAAATTTAGTCAGGCTGAGAAAAATTATTGTACGGTAGAGAAAGAGTTAGCGGCTATCATTTTTGGAGTAAAAAAGTCAACTTATTATCTGGATGGCCAGGAATTCCTGATTCAGACAGACCACGATCCTCTCACGTATCTAAAAAAAATGATGGGAGCTAATGCGAGGCTATTGCGCTGGGCCTTATGCCTACAACAGTTCAAATTTAGAATAGAGCATAAGCCAGGAAAAGAAAATGGGAACGCCGATGGTCTGAGCCGACTCATCCCTTAGCCTCTTTAAATAAACTATGAAGTTGTAAATATTAATTATCTAGCATATTTTTTAATTTCAGTGTTTAACATTGTGTTTATGTATTGTTATTTATTATTGTGTTTCCAAGTGAGACAAGGTGGGTGTTATGTGAAAATTGTTCTCGGAAAAGGGTAGTTAAAATTAAGTGATAGGACATTTAAATGTGCCTTGCCTTGCCTTGCCTCACAAAGGGTGTTTGAAGGGAACGAGCTATCCTTGTGGAGCTTTCCTAGTCAAGCCCAGGAAAACTCTTTAGGGGGAAGGAGTTGTCATATCTTCACATTTCCTGCCGCAGGTGTGCCTTTTGTCCTCAAGGATCGGAATGTGGTCGCAATTATTGAACTTTATGTGGACAGTGAGGGGATGGGCAAGTTGTCTCCAGCTGAGTGGTGTGCGAGGATTTAGTGCCATGCCTGAACAATACTGCCCCCCCGCGCTTTATGTGGAGGTCACCTTACACAGGTGTTTTGCTTGCATTTCTATTGCTAAGTACAGATTTCTTTGGGCTGTGAAATCAGTCAAGGGGAGGCACTCTGTGATATCGAATGTGAGAAGGACGCCTTGACCCCTGGATCCAGATTGGAAGAAGTCTGAGAAAGAGGTCTTTCCTCCCCCCCCCCCTTGGGAATGTTGACCAGGGAAGGACGTTTTGTTCTTGGCTGCTGGTCGGACAGTTGAGATATAGATCTCTCAGGAATACGTTGGAGGGAGCTCTGCTCTCTCAGACCACTGCTATACCCAATATCGGGGTTTGAAGTCCGGATGTCCGGCGAACCAACCGCTCTGAAAGTCAGAGCATTTGTAACTGTCATTTTTCATTAAAATTGTGTAGTTGTTGAGTTTATAAAATTTAGTCTTGAATATTTAATTAAATTTCTACAATTTATTGCAAGCCCATCTGCCACTACGCCACAAAAGGTTTCAAGGGTTAGGGCGTTAGAAAACTTTACAGAGTTTGCCAGTAAATTTTTCAAAAAAAAAAAAAAACAGAAAATGCAATTTATTGAGTTTTAATGCTGATATTTTTCTATACAAATAGGCTTTCTAAGCTCTTGCGTCTCTCCCCCCCCCCACACACACTTCTCCGAAGCGGAGATATTTTTTACGTCACTGGGCAGGCTACACTAAACTTCTCAGTTAAATGCTATTGCAATTCAAATATGTTGCAGTGAGAGTAAATATTTTATAAATCTTTAAAACAACTGCTCATATATGGATTAAAATATACAGTGTTGTAAAAAGATGCTTCGTATATGTTATGCCTAAACTGGGGATACCCCATAGGCTTCCGCCCATCCGTGCCCTATCCTAATACCATCACTTAGAATACCGAATATCCTTAACCTTTATACGATGGCGGCTTTTGCAAACTGGTCAAAACACAGACAGAAAAAATCTCAATACCTGTTTTAATTTATTCCTAACTAAGAACAGATGAATAAAATAATTTTACATATATAAGTATAATCATAAATTATTACGAATTATCATCTATTAAGGGCTTATGGGGCCCCGATATATATATATATTAATATATATATATATATATATATATATATATATATATATATATATATATATATATATATATCTATATATATCGACCTATTTTTAGGAGCGCCTTCAAAAGCAAACAATTAAAAAAACTTTACACTATTAGATTAAATATATATATATATATATATATAAAAGTTCTAACATGATATCATTTATTGTTTCCTTAAAACATGCCAAAACGACGCCAAGAAATTTAGATATGATTTTCGAATAGGGAATATTACTTCATATGCTAAAATTGTTATTCAGACAAATTTTGCAGCCATACAACAAAAGTTTGAATATATTAGCATTCCTTTTTCCTGTAAAATATTTTGCATCAGCATCATATTTAACATCTTAGTAAGATGCGAAAAGTTACTTTACACATTAAAGGATGTACTCTGCTGCTTTGTTCAACAAGTGCGAATATTTTTGACACATTTACAAATTTATTTTTTAATGGAAAGATATAAAATTAGAAAGCCAGACTATGGAAGCAATTCGGAGTCGAACTGTGTTTTCTATTTTTTGATGAATGAATTACCTACTGAGTTATAACCATTATATGTGGTTTATGTCGCAATATGTTAGATTCATTTTACCATTTTGATAAATAATCATGTTGTTGTCAGTAATTTTTATTTGTTGTTACGTAAACTGCAAATATCTCTAAAAACATTTAAGAAATAAAATTAAATAATAATAATAATAATAATAATAATAATAATAAACTTAGAAAAAGTGAATAACATCTAAAATTTTATGTAACAAAATGTTACAAATAAATTTTGTGGAATAACTTAAGTGCTGACTAACTCGTTCTGAATTTGATAAATCTTATGTACGATTTTACAGTTTGTTTTTGTTCATTTATCGTACAATTCCAATTATTAACTAAACTATTAACAGTTCTAATATTTTTAAGTTAATATCAAAGTGGAAGGTTAAGTGTAAGATCTCTCCTAACAACAGAAATATATTTTGTTTTCAAAAATTATATGAGAATAATTAACAGACAGAATTACTGTAAGAAATCTTATTTAACGCATAGATTTTTTATTCCTAAAATAATTCAAAATCTTGTGTGCTAAGAATTATATGATAACAGATAATTTAAAATTTGTATGTTTTTAAACATTACGTAAAATAATTCAGTTTATCAATAAAATAGACATATTTATGAATCAAAAAGGTATATTGATAGTTGTTAGACACAGAAGAACGGAGCAAGAAGGCTTGTTTAAAGAAATTTCTTTTTTATTATTTGATTTCATAAAATTTTTTTAAATCTTACATGTAAATACAATTATAAAATACAGAATTTGGTATTTGTATCTTTTTCACTATTAAGTATTATTAATATTATGTTATATAACATTAAGTATTATATTACAATATTTATATATATATATTAGAAGAAAATCCCTAAGTTATAGGCAATATGGAACTCGCCTACTCTCCATCTCGAAGTTCTGAAAAATCCTTTGGTCCCCAATTTATCTATGTGGCTGATTGCACGGAAAAATGACCATGGTTCTCAATTTGGTTACTTTAGTAATTTTAATTTCAATTACTAGTATGATGCATCATACATGCTTACTGTACATCGTTGAAAATCATTTCCGCTTTACATAGCTAAGCTTTTTTCATTTTCGCTACATTTTTACACAAAAAAAATATATATAATCTTTTATTTATTTATTTATTTATTTATTAAATGAATCTGTAAATTTCAAAAATATTTCTAAAAGACTTCTAATTATGATTATAAAATGGATACTGTTTTCCCATGAATTGCTAAAATTATTTTAATAATTTTCATATATCTGGTTATAATGAAATGGAATTTAAAAATGAATAAGAGATTAAATTTCGCATCATTTGGTCAATTAATTTTTACTAAAAGAAAGGAAGTAAATTAAATAAAATGAAAACTAGATAGTGTCTATTTTACTCAAATAAAGTAAAAAATTCAATTTATATATTTAAAGAAAATCTGCATTTTGACAATTATTATAAAAAGTATCACAGTTTATTATTACAATTAAAACTAAATAAAACAAATTTCTTGCATTTTTTGGTTCTAATTTTTACTTTCCTTTTCAAAAAAAAATTCGTAAAGATAAAAAAAAAAGGTAAATAGTAACTTGTAATAGTAAATATCCGGTCTGTGCATTATGTTAATAATAGACAATTTTGAATCGGTTCTTCTTTGAAACTACCTTCTGTTTAAAGTGACGGGGGCAGAAGAGAATCTTTGTTGACCGCTTGAAAAAGATTAACAACATGAATTGCTTGAATTATCTATGTTAAAAACGTTCGAACTTTCCCTGACAGAAATATGGAACCAGTTTTTTTCTTTTTTTTTTCTTTGGAAGGAAGACCAAAGTTATTAAGGGTGTATTTCGATTCAAACTGCTTGTTTTCCGATTTATTTTTGAATTCACTTTTGCTCTCAAACGCATCAAACTCGCAGATTCTCTTATTTAGAAAGTGCACAAGGTGCCGTGAAGGTCAATTTTTTGATAAGTGCACAAAATGTTGCAAAAAAAGCAATCAAAAACGGCAATTTGAACCGATTTTTCCGACGTGGGAGATCTGGGAACGAAAAAAAGGGTCTTCCTGAGATGTTAATTGTTTATAAATCAAATTCTAATCAATTGAGCGTAAAAAGACATTACACGGCACCTTATACGTCCCTTCAAAAATCCCCTCAGCAAATTTCATGTTTCTACTTTTAAAAATATGTCTGAAATTGTATCGGAAAAGTTTGGGCTGCTGAAGGTGGAAAAGCGTTTTTTCGAATACACCCTTAAGTACAACTTTTCAAAGATACAACTACATCGGTAATAAAAAAGAGAACCTCCCCCCCCCTAAAATGAAATTAATTATCTATGAATGTTTTTAGAAGTTGATAAACTTGTAAAAAATCATAGATTTTTTATAAGTTGTGCTAAAAAAAAGAAAAAAAACTAATATAACCTAATAAAACTAATAAAAACTAATATTGCATATAAAATTAATCTAAACTAATATTGCATTATTTTATAATAATCATTATAAAATAATGCAATTCAACATCTGCAATGAATGTAGAATAAATTATGTATATATAATATAATATTATATCATGTATTGTATTTTATGATGCAGTAATTATATTATATTTATGTTATTTTTATTAATTTATGTATTTTTTATTTTCTAAATTTTTATAACTATACATAATAATTTATATTATTATGCATTATGCTAGATTCAATTTTAGCATAGCAATTTAGCCTCAAATAAAATTGATTTTATTGTATTAATTTTTTATTTTCATTTTTATACGAGCGATTTACTAAAACAAAAAAAAAAAAAAAAAAAAAAAAAAAAAAAAAAGTTTCTATTAAGGGTGTTCTCAGGGCTCGAAATGGAAAATTTCACGAACCGGAACGCTATTTCAAAATTACAATGGAAAATTTCACGAACCGGTACGCTATTTTTCAAAATTATTTTTGATAATTTTTTTTCAAAGTATAGCTAAATTTATTTTTAACTTGACAAAATCAATTTTTAAAGGTTATATTGGACAGAATATGCTATATACATGTAAAATAATATGTTTGCGATACAAAAAACGCCGATTTTTTTTTTGCTTTTGCCGGAAAACAGCATGCGGAATGTAAACGGTCCGTGTCTTCAGTAAGGCCAAAATTTCGCTTGCTTCCATCTCCATTATATCAAAAAATTAAATTTTAAAAGTCTGGATGTGGAGACTCACATTTATTCAGCGATTTAAGTTTAAAAAGGTTGTTTTTTTTTTTTTTACTTTACCGGTAACAACATACGATATGTAAACAATTCCATCTCCGTTATAACAAAAGATTAAAATAAAAAAGTTTAAATATATGTGTGGACTGTCATATTTATTTAGTAACTAAAGTTTAAGATTAGATGTAAGTTCCTTGAAAGGAACAGAAGTGCTGAACGTAAACAAAAAGATAGATTAAATTATATTTCACACGCAATATGTTGTGCAATTTCTGCACATGTTTTATCAGAGTGCAAAATATTTCCCATTGATATTCCATTTAATCTCTGCAAATCAAAATCAACTGGAAGATCGACAAATGGTCTTGGTTGTTTCACAATTTTATACACAGTCCTAAAAAGCTTTTCTGTATTCGAAAATTGCGGTTTGTTCATATTTTCAATGTGGTTATCAATTTCTTTTTTTACCTGATTTTTCCAAAATTTCTGCAGCTTTTTTATGTGCATCAATGTTTTTTGTGATCGTATATCTTTTTTTTCAAACTGGATTGTACTGAGCCTGCCTTACAACTTGGCGTGACAGAACAATTTTGCCATACTTTCGAAAGTCTTAAATTTTTATCACTAAGTAGGGGGAAGTGGGGGACATTGATACATGGGGCACATTGATACACCCCCTGTACTGCATACAGGGTCATCAAAGGAAGTTTCACAACAGCTCCAAAAGGTGATACTAGTGCACTCAACTATATACAGAAAGTTTTGGAATGATTCAGTTGTTTGTTGAAATGGGACGAGTGATTAATTGTTTTTGTAGTCAAAAGTAAATTTGAGTTGTAGAATTGAAATGGTATTATATAACTGTTACAGTATTTTCAACCAAAAAAATACTCTCTCTGGCAAGTAAAACTACTCTTTATCAGTTTCTGATTCTTTTTTGTTAGATAAATTATGAAGTATTAGATTTGAGACTCATTTTATTCAAAATGGCTGTATGGGGCACATTGGTACAGTCTTTGTCGGGGCACATTGATACAACCTAAATCTTTTTCTAGTTCATTTTTTCATTACTTTTCAGGGTTGGCACGGTTTAAACCAATTGGTTTTAACCATGGTTTAAACCACGGTTTAAACCAACTGGTTTTTTTCTCAAAAAAACCAATTGGTTTTTTTCAAAAAAAGAGTGTCATTTTCTCATTTTTCTTTATAATTTAAGACCAACAAATTATGGGATACAAATATTTTCTATTTTTAATGTTTTATTTCAGCAATAAGTATTAGATATAGTGGGTTTAGGTCATTTTTTGATATTTAGGATAAAAATTGGTATGCATTGATGATCATACTCTATTTCTCTAAAGAAAAACTTAGAACATGTGAATTGATCAAAGATAAAATAGATTAACAACATGCAATATTTAGTATAAAATATTTTCATTAAAAAAAAGCAGATTATTTAAAGCAATCTATCATAACATGCACAATGATTTTGAATATGAAGCTACATAACTCAATGATCTTTAAGATTTTGGTTGAACTGTAATAGATTTTTTTTTTATTATTTTTTATTGGGGAAATTATCTTTAAGAATTAAAATTAAAATATGAAGTTGAATAAGAGAGTATTCAAAAATCTGCTGATAGTTAAAGCATTTTAATAATGCCAATCTCATTTTTCCCCTGTTATCTGCTGAATCTAATGACCAAAAATGTTGATTTCAAATTGCTACGCAAAAAACCTCAAGAAATATTTCAAATTTATTTTTTAATTTTAGAAAAGAATATTATAGTCATCAAACTGCATCAAATGTTTATTATCATTAATCAAAAAATTTTTTATCTACTATCTAACTATCGCCAAGTATCAATGTTTGATTGTGTGGAGTAATTTATTCTTTGAACACAAGACTGTTTACTATAATTGTTTAAAATATGAATTTTTTTTCAATTTTCTACATAATTCACGATAATTATTTAATTTAAATTACTTTCAAATGAAATTATACTACTTATAATCCAACAATATTTATTTTTATCAATAAATATGCATGCATATTTTATAAAAAAGCATGTTCTAAAAAAACCCGATTTAAACCAAAAAAACCTGGTTTAAACCAAAAAAACCGGTTTTTTTGGTTTTTTTCGAAAAAACCTGGTTTTTTTCCAACCCTGTTACTTTTTATTATTATTATTATTTTTTTTTTTACATTGCACTCCTTAATCCAACCATTTTTCGCTAAAAATTTTTAATATTAGTTTTTATTGAAGTAAAATAACTTTACTTTCTTTATATTAGAACATTTTATAGTATTTTAGCAAAGAGAAGACGTACGAACTTACCCAACATATAATGCTGGTAGAACTAATTAAAGAAAAAAGACGACAGCCTGAAAAATCTCAAATTTATATCAATTCTTCAGAGAAAAAAGCATTTTTTTCAACATGAAAAGTGTTACGTAAAAGAAACAAGGTGCAGAACAGCACAGGATAATTATATTAAAAACAGAATTTTTAAAATAATTCTCCTTTATTTTCTGTATATAAACCGATTTATAAAGAGAGAACTTGGTAATTTTTCATCTTTCCTAAGAAAGAAGATAATGCTGGGGTTGAAGTAGCAGATATGATCAAGTTATTACTGTCAACAATCAGACAAGGAACAGCCAGAACATCAGGTCAATAAACATTTCATTTTGATTGCTTTAATATTACGTACAAATAAAGTGTGGGTGATTTGAATTTTTAAAAATAATATAAAATGATTTGCTAACTATTTTTTTTATGAAAAATATGCATTGGTGTCATTTTGTTTCCATTTTTTCCAGACGTGTCAAAGTGTATCAATCTGCCCCGGGGATGGGGCACATTGATACAAATTACTTTTTTTGATTTTTTTTTTTTTAATTAGATGCAAAAATAATATATAAAACAACGATTGTACATTTTTATAACACACTACACAGGTTTTGCTGACATCGCATAGAAAAATAACTTGACGTTTCTGCTTTCTAGACACCAAAAACATTTTTAGAAAAAAGCTGTATCAATGTACCCCACTTCCCCCTTCTCCTAAATCTTTTACTTTTCTGCAGATTAAACAACCTAATCCACCATTGTCTACAATTAACCAAGTATTATTATCTTTCAATCGTTTTAGTTTTTCTTCTGTCAAAAAGCCAGGCAATTCAACGTTTTCACTTGGTACATTTTCTTCTAGATTCAATTTCTGCTTTTTGGCTGGTGGAGTAGCTTCATCTGTTTTGCAATCATTTTTGCAATCATTTTTGCTACTTGTTCCAGAGTTTCCCCCCAGATTTTAAAATGGGCAAGGCGCTATGTTCTGAAAAGAGCAGTTTTTACATTTTTCAGGGCACTTTTATAGAGTTGAATCTAGAATCTAACGGTTCAAAAATCGTGAAAAAACAGAAAATTCGTCAAAAAATCGAGAAAAAAAAATTTCGCCAAAAAATTTAAAAAGAAAAAAATGATAAATTTTGCTAAAAGATCGCTAACAAACGGTCGATTTTGTTAAAAGATCGCAAAAAGCAGCAGATGTTGTAAAAAGATCGCAAAAAACTGGCAAATTCTCTAAAAAATCACTAAAAAACGACAAATTTCGTGAAATCGCAAAAAAGGCAATTATTGTTAAAAATTCGCGAAAAAAACGGCAATTTTTGTTAAAAGATTGCGAAAAAACAGCCAATTTTGTTAAAAGATTGTTAAAGGGCGAGCCTGATTTATTGAAAAAGATATAAAAAAAAAAAGAATACTTTTGTTGAATACAGGGTTCTTTTTGTTTCATAAACGGGTGCTTTCAGGATTCACATTTAGAAAATTTTGGACAATTAAAAGGTGATTGTGAACAGGGGGGAGGGGGGAGAGAAGGAGGAGGTCGCCCCGGGCACGGATATTTAGGGGGTGCCAAATTCATACCACAAACGATATTTTTGAGCTGTCACAAGAAAAAGTTGGGAGAGGGAGAGGCCTCAAATTCTAATTATGCCCCGGGTGCAATTTTCTCTTCACACGCCTTGATTGTGAAGCTGCAAAAGCCCGCTTTTTGAGCATTAAAAACACAATTTTGAAACAGGAAAATTAGTTTTTACAACAGAAAAATTCACTTCTGGCATTAAAATTTTTTTGTGTGTGTGTCTCTGACGAAATTTCCATTTTTTCGCCATCTTTTGTCGAAATATGCCGTCTTTTTGGGATATTTTGACAAATGTTGCGTTTTTTTCGCGAATTTTTGGCAAAATTAGCCTTTTTTCGCAAATATTTTGACAGAATTTTCCATTTTATTGCGATTTTAGGACGAAATTTGCCGTTTTTCCAGAAATCTTTTGATAAAATCTGCTGTTTTATTGCGATTTTTGGACGAAATTAACCATTTTTTCACGAATTTTACCGGAAATTAGACGTTATTTCGCGATTTTTTTAGTGAAATTTAGCTTTTTTTCGCTATTTTTTGACGAAATTACACGTTTTGTGGGACGCATAAGAGCCATTTTTTGGACGATATTTAGCATAATTTCACGAACCGGAACATCGTTCTGGTTTACTCCGGTACATTTCGAGCCCTGGGTGTTCTTAAATCTAAAAGGACAACTTTGTGACATATGCTTAAATTTATTTTTGTTCGGAAATGCATGAAAATAGCAGGTGTTGGTATTCCAAAACTATCTATTTTGCACTCAATTTTTTTTTTTTTTTTTTTTTTTTTTTTTAAACACAATAAATCTTTCATAACAAGCCCTCAAAATTGACATTTTTAAGCAAATTTCCCGACAAAAGCAGAAAAAGGGTGATCACGTGATAGCTTAGAACTGGATAGGTAATTTAATTATCATAAAAAGGAAAACTAAGTTTAATTCGAAATTGCTTCCATAGTCAAGCCAGGCATTCCAATTTTATATCTTTCTGATACAAAATGAATTTGTAAATGTGCTAAAGCGTTTTGTGCCTGTTGAGCAGACCAGTTGAGAACACTAAGAAAAAAGCTACCAGTAGCAAGTCAGGTGTTTCTCCCCATGCCGATTCATTTAACATAAACCACTCAATCTTCAAATGCGACATATCCTTTTTTATTTCAATGGCTGCACTGCCTCAGGACTGATGTATTGGCGTTACCTACTGAAAGTGTTCGTTAATGACCTTTATACATGGAACTGCATCTTTTAACTATGAGCCAACAGATGTTAAAATTTGAGTGAAGTTACATTGAAAATATCAACCATAGTTATATTTTAGATTTAACAAATTAGGATTGACTGAATTAAACAGAACTTTATACTTTAAAAAAAATAATTTCTGAATGGATATTTTATGCACATTTAAATTTATTCACATATTACTACATAAAACAATATTTTAGCGTTAAAATAGATTTATTATTTTTTTTCCTTTTAAATATTTATTTTTAAGTAATATTCAAATCTAATGTTATTTGTGTTAAAGTTTATTTTTCTTCTTTACTTTTTATATTAACTTCTTTAATCTATATAATTCATGGAAAATATTCTGAAGAATTTTTCATTTATTTATGTACTTATTTATTTATTTATTTTAATTACCTTTTTATTTAAGCATTCAAAAATCAGATAATAATATGCATTTCCTGAAAATACTTGCTATTTTGCAAGTATATACTTGGGTAAACGGAAAAAAGTGACCGGAAAAAGTTATCCGAAAAAAAGTGACATAAACTACAAAAGCGGAAAAAAATGACACGGAAAAAAGTGACAAGGGAAAAAAGTTACCGGAAAAAAAGTGACAAGGAATTGATTTTGGGGATTCATTGGTTAAGTATGAAAGGGGGATCGGAGGGGGGGGGGGGGCTCATAGTTTAGGTAAATGGGTTTTTCATGCTGAATTAACTGTTTTGGTTCAATTTTTGGATATACGTTCATCCTGAAAAGACGCTTCCCTGATTAGTTTTGGGGAGGGACGATTACCCCCCCCCCATCCGTCCTCAATTAGATGAATGGGTTTTTACGCAGAATTATCCAACATGTGTCAAATTTTCATACAGGATCTTTTCGATAAGGCTTATGTATAGTATAAAATGCCTGAAGAGATTCTAGAAGTTTAAGGGTTAAGTATAGAGGGGGACGGGGGATAACCTTTCTTAAATTAAATTAATGGCTTTTTACGCATAATTATCCGATTTGCTTAAAATTTTGGACATAAGTTCATTATGATAAGACGTATCTTAGATTAGTTATGGGTTCTTCTGCTTATTATAAAGGGGGGGGGGGACGAGCAATTCTCCTCCTCAAACTAGATAAATATGTTTTTGTATATATGTTGTATCCCATGTATTTCAATTTTAAATATAGGTTCTTTCTGGTAAGGTGAATTCTGGAATAGTTTTAAGGATTTAATGGCTAAGTATAAAGGGGAGATGGAGGAAACCCCTCTTAAATTAAATAAATGGCTTTTTATGCAGAATTATCCGATTTGCTTCGAATTTTGGACATGGGTTCATTATGATAAGACGTATTTCTGATTAGTTATGGGGTTCTATTGGTAATTAAAAAGGAGGGTGGGTGATTACTATACCCACCTTTATTTTAAAAAAAATATGCACACTTATCCGATATATTTCAAGTTTTGGATATAGGATCTTTCTCATAAAGTGAATTCCTGAATAGTTTTATGGGTTTAATGGCTATGTATAGAGGGGGAACCCCCTTAAATTAAATAAATGGCTTTTTACGCAGAATCATCCGATTTGCTTCAAATTTTGGATGTATATTCATTATAAGAAGGCGAATCTCTGATTAATTATGGGGTTCTTTTGATAATTAAATAGGGGAAGTGGGTGATTAATCCTCCACTCTTTAAATAAAATAGATAGTTTTTTTTTCTTTCACAACTATTCAACGTATTTCAAATTTTGGATATAGGTTCTTCCAGATAAAGTGAATCCCTGAATAGTTTTAAGGGTTTAATGGCTAAGTATAGAGCGATGAACGGGGGATAACCCACAATTAATCAGGACTTCGCCTTATCATAATGAACGCCCACTCAAAATTTGAATCAAATCAGATAATTCTGCGTAAAAAGCCATTTATTAATTAAAGGGGGGGGAGTATCACCCTTTCCCCCAGTGTTTACTTAGCCATTAAACCTTTAAAATTATTCCGGGATTCACTTTATGAGAAAGAACATATATCCAAATTATGAAATACATCGGATAAGTGAGCATAAAAAACAATTTATCTAATTTAAGGAGGGGGGGGGGAATAATCACCGCCCCAATTTTTAATTGGCAAAATAACCTCATATGTAATCAGGGATACGCCTTATCATAATGGTTCTATAATCCAAAATTTGAAGCAAATCTGATAATTCTGCGTAAAAAGTAATTTAATTTAAGGTGGGTTATATTCTATTCCCCTTCTATACTTAGATATTAAATCCTTAAAACTGTTCAGAGATCCACCTTATCAGAAAGAATCTACATTTAAAATTTGAAATACATAGGATAATTCTGCATAAAAACCTATTTTTCTAGTTTAAGGGGGATATAATTGCTCGCCCCCCCCTTTATAATAAGCAGAAAAACCCCATAACTATACCCACCATAATTCATTAAACCTTAAAGACATGAAATTCAGTATTTTTTTTTTTTTTTTTTTTTTTTTTTTTTTTTTTTTTTCTGAGTCACATATAAGAGTCTAATGTAAAAAGCTAGAAAAAAGACGGAAAAAAAAAAATAATAAATACTGAAAAAATTATTTTCAAAAAACGTAACGGTAACATCTTTTTCTTTTTTTTTCCTTATTCAAACACTGTTCTCCGTACACTATATGGTAGAATAATCGATAAACCCGAGATCCCTCCTCCCCTCCCGTTAAAGTAAGTTCCACTGTCCAATGTGTTATAATGTCCCATTTTTATACTATTGTTTAAAAGAAGATCTTTATGTATGTATAAGGACATGTACAAGTAAATAATACTTAGGTTAGAAAAAATAAAAAGAAACTTAATTGAAATATATAAAACAAACTTTGACTGCAGCTTTGTACAGGTATAAATGATTTTAAGAATACATTACTCTGATTTAAGTATCTTTTCCGCTCAATCGTAATTAGTGTAATTGGAATCTGAACAAAGACTCTATTGCAATTTTTATACTGAGCCTTTTTCTCTAAACACAAAACGGAACTAAGCTTTCTTCCGTTGACCTTTCTACAGCGAAATTATGTGCTTGAAATGCAAAAATAGAAAAATTATGCATCGTTTCTGTTTTATTAGTACACGTATTCCTTTCGAGTGACACACAGTGATAGAAAAAAGCATACGATAATCATTTACTCAAGAAATAAATTATTTTAACGAAGCTTTTGAAGGAAAAAAAGTATTACAAAATAAATAAATAAATAAATAAATAAAAATAGAATTTTAAATGAAATTATTCTTATGCATACTGAAAGAAAATAAATTTTATTAATCACTCCGATATCGAAAACTGTATAAAGTTGCGTATAGAATTGAGCCAAATTTTTTGTACATGTTTTTCGCAACGGGTAGAGAGTCCTCATGTGCATATCCTCATATCAATGTTTTCGTGAAAATTTTCATTTTTTTATTATTATTTTAAAGTTCAAACATTTAGAATTCCAAAAATTCCTTAGTTTTGGTTCAGCGATAATTCGAAGCAAAGTTATAGCCCTAAATCTAAACTGGAATTTAACATTCTGCTACCGGAAGTGACCATTTAATGAGCCACAGAATGGTAAACACACATTTCAGTATGCCTTTATATAATGTATAATGTATATAAAAATATATAAACACCTACAAAAATAGTTTATTTTAAAATTGTTTATATTAATATTGTAAGCTTTATGCATAATTTTTTTTAATGCTATATCAAAATTTTAATTTGTGTTTTCTGAAAAACTGTGTTTTTCTTTGTGTACGTTTACGAGAAACAAAATTTCTTCAAAAGTTTTTAAGATATTAAAATAAAATTTGATGAAAAGATTCTATTCATTTACTCATATGCTATGAGGCAAAATATAGCTTGTAAGTTTGTTTATAGATTAATTTAAGAGCTTCTTTTATTGAAAAATACACATAAAAAATCAGGTTTTACATACATAATTTGGTATATGTTAGTAAATTTAAAAGGTATTGCAAATCTTTTGCTGCAAAACACAGGTAAGTGGTTTACTAATATATCATTGTAAAATAAAGTGAAATGTATTAAATAGTTTCATTATACAATGTTTGGCGTAAACGAAATTCTTTTCTAAGATTTGACTAAATAATGACTTGCAATGAATACTTTGAAAAGTTAATTAAAATTGCTTTAGAAATTTTAATACATTCATAGTTTTATTCCCATTTTTAACTAAAAACACATGTATTTGATAAAAATTTCACATTTTTTCAAATAAAAGTGCCTCGAATGTAGGCAATATCTCTAAAAAACATATTTTACGATCAACATGATTTAATTTATTAACATATTCAAGACTTCATTTCTTCCCTTTGCTTTTCTGGAGACCAACTTAGTGCGCCGATGCCGACCCTTTTTCTCCTTCCCTTGCACGAAGTGCGCTCTTCGTCAAAGTGACCGGATATCGTTGTCATCCCCGTCTCTTGTACTTATGGGCACGAAGTGAGAGCTTGTTTTGCTACAAAGATTCTTTTTTGTTGTCGTTAATTTGCTAAATTGGGCGCTTTAACAATAATTTAACAGTAATGTTTTTTCTTCAACACACAAAAATTTTATGTAATAATATGTATATATATATATATATATATATATATATATATATATATATTTTGTTTTTTTGTTAAAAATAGCTATTAAATCAGAGAAAAACAGACAGTATAAAAATGTATATCCGTTAACATAAAGTACACAAACTGAAAAAAAAAAAAAAAAAAAAAAAAAAAAAAAAAAAAAAAAAAGAAATGGAAATAAATAAAAGTATGGTTATAAAAGTCCCTTATATATATTTTTTCACAAAAATTTCAAACATTGGAGATTTTTTTTTAAAAAACTAGTTGCGAAAAGAAAATTTTATGAAGAATTAATACTTGTTACCTAACAATGTGACTTTTTTTTCAAGCATATTATTTTTTGTTCAGAAATTTATTTTTTTATACTTTTGTTTATTATTATTTTTTAAATATTTGACATAGCATGATTATATATAGAAACAAATATATTCTTCAATTTTAAACTAATTTCTCATTTACTGTGCATTCAGGTGCTTCATTATAAGATCAGATGTTCATCCTAGGCGGTATTTTAACTGAAATTTAAATCTGTATTTTTTAATGAAATTTGATTTTTACTGAATATATAATTCTTACAGTCACGCATGTTTTTCTTATGCATATGCTTACAAAAATTAATTATAAGAAGATGAAGAACATTAAATTTCATTATGATTTCAAAACTGAGAATTGCTTTCTCATTGGAAAAACATGCATCTCAAAGGGGGTAAAGAAATTTATTATCTTAAGTTGCACTTAAGCTACTTCACAAATTCCCTGCTGACAACACAAAATGTTATGACTCATTGTCCGATTTATTTTTATGCTTAAAAGAGAATGAAATTAACGGGAATATTAAAGCGATTTTTAATTAAATAGTGTTTTCCCTTTTCAGATAAATAAATTACTTAGAGTTATAAGTCATTCTTGTTACGTGACAACAATTTCTTCTTCTTTCTTTCACTGCTATATTGAGAATTTGGTTCAAAACTCCAGCTTATACTGTATGTTCTGTAAAATCATATGCGTTTACCATGAAATGAAAAAGTCATTCGATTAAATTATGAATTAGAATACCGTCTAATTTATTGCGTTTTCGAGCAAAAATGAATTCAGAAATGTACTAGAAAATAGCTTCTTTAAATTTGAGAGCAGCCTTAAGATTGTTTTCAAACCCAAACTGGTTCCAGAATTCATATTTCTTTGAACTTGCATGAGAGTGACAGATAGTATTATTTCGAAAGTATGAAATCAAACGGTATTTTCAATTTTCATTAAAAGCAATATTTCTCAAAATGCTGTTAAAAAACATTTAGAATTTGAACTGAATTTCAATAAAACGCTCTAAACTGAATTTTCAGATGTTAAAATGCTAAAAAATTTTCATTAAATGACAATCGCTTATAATTCAACATGTATTTCAGTCTATATAAAATTGAAAGGTTATTAAATTTTAAGTAAATTCAAAATCATGTCTGTAAGTAACCTGCTTTTGCGTTTAAAAGTGAGTATGTAAATTTCTAAATTTTAAGGAAAACTCTTACAATAAACTTAAATCTTAAAACTTTCAACCACACGATTTTCTATTACGAATTTTTAATTTCGTATTAAATTAACACATCTGTTCCAAATATAACTTTAAACTTTTAGTGTTATTTATATATATAAAATATTATTTTCAATAATAAAGGATCTTCTATAAAAGATAAATACATTTTAAATAATAGGTTGTAATTGAATTTATGATTTTTATCTTCAGAATATTTTTTAATTAACTTTTTAAATAACTTCTTTTAAATAAAAAGCCAAATTTTTAAACAGAAATATTGGATCAGTTACTTGGTAACCCAGAAAAGATATCAAATACATGAAAGGATGAAAATAATGTTGTGGAAAAAAAAATGCACATGAAGCGTAGCAAATGAGGTGCGTTCGAGTCTAGGAAAGAAAGTGACCGGAAAAAAAGTTATCGGATAAAAGTGACATAAACTATAAAAGCGGAAAAAAAGTGACAAGGAAAAAAAGTTACTGGAAAAAAGTGTCAAGGAATTGATTTTGGGGATTTATTATTGATTTTGGGGATTGATTGGTTAAGTATGAAAGGGGGCTCGGGGGGGGGGAGACTCATAATTTAGGTAAATGGGTTTTTCATGCTGAATTAACTGTTTTGGTTCAATTTTTGGATATACGTTCATACTGAAAAGACGCTTGCCTGTTAAGTTTTGGGAAGGGACGATTACCCCCCCCCCCCCATCCGTCCTCAGTTAGATGAATGGGTTTTTATGCAGAATTATCCAACGTGTGCCAAATTTGCATATAGGTTCTTTTCGATAAGGCTTATGTATAGTATAAATGCCTGAAGAGATTTAGGAGTTTAATGGTTAAGTGTAGAGGGGGAAAGGGGAATAACCTTTCTTAAATTAAATTAATAACATTTTACGCACAATTATCCGATTTGCATAGAATTTTGGACATAGGTTCATTATGATAAGACGCATCTCTGATTAGTTATGGGGTTCTTCTGCTTATTATGAAAGGGTAGCGAGCAATTATCTCCCCCTTAAACTAGATAAATAGGATTTTATGCAGAATTATCCCATGTATTTCAAATTTAAAATATAGGTTCTTTCTGATAAGGTGGATCCCTGAATAATTTTAAGGATTTATTATCTAAGTATAGAAGGGGAATAGAATATAACCCACATTAAATTAAATTACTTTTTACGCAGAATTATCGGATTTGCTTCAAATTTTGGATTATAGATTCATTATGATAAGGCGTATCCCTGATTACATACGGGGTTATTTTGCCAATTAAAAATTGGGGCTGGTGATTATCCCCCCCCCTTAAATTAGATAAATTGTTTTTTATGCTCACTTATCCGATATATTTCATATTTTGAATACATGCTCTTTCTCATAAAGTGAATCCCAGAATAATTTTAAGGGTTTAATGGCTAAGTATACAGTTGGGGAACGAAGGATACCCCCCCCCCCTCTTAAATTAATAAATGGCATTTTACGCAGAATTATTTGATTTGATTCATATTTTGAATGTGCGTTCATTATGATAAGGCGAATCCCTGATTAATTGTGGGTTATCTTCCGTTCATCCATCTATACTGAGCCATTAAACTCTTAAAACTATTCAGGGATTCACTTTATCAGGAAGAACTATATCCAAAATTTGAAATACGTTGGATAATTGTGAAAAAAAAATATTTTATTTAAAGCGTGGAGGATTAGTCGCCCGCTTCCCCTATTTAATTAGCAAAAGAACCCCATAACTAATCAGAGATACGCCTTCTTATAATGAATACACATCCAAAATTTGAAGCAAATTGGATAATTCTGCGTAAAAAGCCATTTATTTAATTTAAGGGGGTTTATCCCCGTTCCCTCTCTATACATAGCCATTAAACCCTTAAAACTATTCAGGAATTCACTTTATGAGAAAGATCTTGTATCCAAAATTTGAAATACATCGGATAAGTATGCATAATTTTTTAAAATCTAATTTAAGGCGGGAGTAGTAATTACTCGCCCCCTTTTTTAATTAGCAAAAGAACCTTATAACTAATCAGAAATACGTCTTATCGTAATGAACCCATGTCCAAAATTCGAAGCAAATCGGATAATTCTGCATAAAAAGCCATTTATTTATTTTAAGTGGGGTTTCCCCCATATCCCCTTTATACTTAACCATTAAGTCCTTAAAACTATTCCGGAATTCACCTTATCAGAAAGAACCTATATTTAAAAATTGAAATGTATTAGATGATTCTGCATAAAAAATCTACCTAGTTTGAGGGGGAGATAATTGCTCGTTCCCCCTCCCCTTTATAATAAGCACAAGAACCCCATAACTAATCAGAGATAGTCTTATCATAATGAACCTATGTGAAATACATTATGAAATACATTAGATAAGTGTGCATAAAAAAACAATTTATTTAATTTAAGGGGAGTGGATAATCAGCCACACTCACTTTTTAATTAGCAAAAGAACTCCATAACTAATTTGAGATACGTCTTATCATAATGAGCCTATGTCCAAAACTCGAAGCAAATCGGATAATTCTGCGTAAAAAAAACATTTATTTATTTTAAGAAAGGTTATCAAAATCATAGAAAAAAAACTGTATTTAAAATTTAAAATACATCGGACAATTCTGCATAAAAACCGATTTATCTAGTTTGAGGGGGAGATAATTGCTTTTCTCCACCTTTATTATAAGCAAAAGAACTCCATAACTAATACGTCTTATCATAATGAACATACGTCCAAAATTCCAAGCAAATCGGATAATTCTGCGTAAAAAGCTATTAATTTAATTTAACAGAGTTTATTCCCCCGTTCCCCCCTCTATACTTAACCATTAAACTCCTAAATCTCTTTAGGCATTTATATTATACATAAGCCTTATCGAAAAGAACCTATATGAAAATTTGACACACGTTGGATATTTCTGCATAAAAACCCATTCATCTAATTGAGGACGGGTAGGGGGGGGGGGAGGTAAACGTCCCTTCTCAAAACTAATCAGGCAAGCGTCTTTTCAATATATCCAAAAAACGCATATCCAAAAATTGAACCAAAACAGTTAATTCAGCATGAAAAACCCAATTATCTAAATTATGACCCTCCCCCGATCCCCTTTTCATACTTAACGAATGAATCCCCAAAATCAATTCCTTGTCACTTTTTTTTTCTCCTGTAACTTTTTTCCTTGTCACTTTTCTTCCGGTAACTTTTTTCCGTGTCACTTTTTTTCCGCTTTTGTAGTTTATGTGACTTTTTTCCGATAACTTTTTTTCCGCTTACCGGTTCGTTCGTACGATAACGAAGTTTTAAAAATCTCCCTATACCATTATGCAATGGAATACTTTTGTGTGGCCTTGTAAATCAATGTCAAATATTCTTTGCACAACAGATTAAGCAAAATGTATCTGATCAATAATATCAATAATATGTACTATATTGATGCATATCAATTTTATTACATTCGAATGAGTGTAACTGTAACACCATTAAAATGCATTTGAAACATTTTCCCCCATTAAACGTAATGTAACGGAATACTTTTAATTGTCCCTGTAATTGAAATGTGCATCCGAATTTGATAAAATTTGGAAATAACTCGACAAAATAATGCAATAAATATATATTTAAAATTTCCAACGATTAAAATGCATTTGAAAATATTTTCCCCCATTGACCGTAATGTAACGGAATCCTTTGATTGTCCTTGTAATTGATCTATGCATCCGATTTTCATAAAATTCGAAATGACACGACAAAATTATGTAATAATTATGCATTTTAAATTTCAAACGATTCAGTTGGGTAGTTTTTTCGTTGTTATATGCGGACAGACAGACGGACAGATGGATAGACAGACAGAGGGAATGAACGACAACAATGGGTGCTACGTATTTACATAATTACGAACGCACCTAAAAAAGGCAATACATGAATCTATATTTATTTTTGTTCGGAAATGCATGAAACTAGCATGTATTGTTGTTCAGAAACTATCTAATCGCACTCATTTCCCGCCCCCCCCCCCTCTTTTTTTCCAAACACAATAGAATTTTTAGGAAATAGTGTGAAAGTTGGCGTTTTGAACCGAATTTCCGCGTGAAAGGAGAATAACCATTCAAATCGGGATGAAAATGTGTTTTTCATGTGACTGAATTTGCTTATAACTCAATAGGGTGATTTATTAATTAAAAAAAAAAAAAATACAGTTAGATTCTAAATCGTTTTTACAGTCACAGCAGAGCAGTTGAGAACAGCCTGAATGATTTTTAAAACAATTTTAAATTGAACCTTTCTCCATTCTGCTTTATTTAAAAATACTACTGATACTATAAGTTTCATTAAAAAACTTACATTAATAATAAATTAAACCTCTTACTGACAGATTTGGTATTATTTCACGGGGAAAATTATGAAAACCAATGAATTTTGATTATAAAATTTTAAAAATTATGATAAATATTTTTTAAGTATACTCGAATTCTTTCCCAATGACTCATTTCCTAAACCATCAACGCTAGAGGCATAGTTTCAATAGCAAATATATTTTAAAGTTGTTCTGTATCCTATTAAACCGTTCATATACTAGACACACGCACACGGGAGTATTCGAAAATATCATTACATTACCATACGGTTGCCAAATTAACCAAAATCGTTTTTGGTTTTTGAGAAAATAATTGAAAGAGATGCAATATTACAAAATGCGTAAAAAACAAGATTTTTTTTTTTTTTTTTATGTTTGTTGTACAGGCTTTAGGCCTTCCCCAAAATTAAAAAAGAATGATTTTAATATTTTTTATGGAAATTTTAATAAAACTTAACCCTGGTTTTTAAAAGGTTTGAAAGGTACTAGATTTTGAATTTTTTAATGTATTCTCAAATTTATGAATTTTGCAAATATGTAGCATAGTTTGAGAATAATATGACATAAGGTACCCTGGGGTAATAACGCCAGGCGGGCTAATAACGCCAAGTGCTTATATTTTGCATAATTATGAAATAATCAGGTAAATGACAGCCATGTGCTCTGCGCAGAAGGGTTTTGAGTCATATAAATCGCAAAAAAACAGCTTCAAGTTAATTTGTTTCATTTTTAGGTCTTATTGTTTTTACAAACAACTAAAATTAACGCTTGATCTAAAATTTGCAAGACAGGTTTTGTGATGTGAAGACTATGTTTTTATCCGGAAATACTTTGTTAATTACATAAATTTGTAGTGCATTTCATGTACTTTTAAAATGTTGTTGAAGATTTTGGATATCTTCTCGAGATAATTTGTAATTTAAAATGTACTGCGTAATAACTATACCGGGGTAATAACGCCAATCCTTGACATTAATACCCCGGTTGATTCCCTACAGTGGCCGAGCTACATCCTAAATACTGATTCAAATAAACACAGTTAAAACTGTGCAATGTTTCTCATATTTCTTTTTAAACGGTCCTTTTTAAACAAAAAAAAGCTCACGGTCTGATATTCTTTTGCCTCATCCCCCCCCCCCTCCCACACCACACTTTTATTTTTCTTACACTTTCACAAAAAATTGAACATTTTCAATAGCTTAGAATGCAATTTTTCAATTTCTAAGTTTGTAGAGTTTGTACTTTTAGAATTGGGCTATCTACATTCCATTATTCCATCTTATTTCATAGTTTTGTTTGCATGGCGTTATTACCCATATAGGTGGGTAATAACGCCAAATAGCATGGGTCAAGAAAAAACGCCATTACATTTTATGAATCCATATCTGTTAAATTATTTTATTTTATATAGATAGTAAATGAGTTGCTGTATCAGATCCTATATTTGTTTGAAAAATACAATCTAAAACTAAGCCGTGAAAATTGGTAGAACCTTAACGTGGCGTTATTACCCCAGGGTACCTTATTAAAATTTAGCCTTTGATTTAATGGCTATCATACCTTTTGAAGTTGCTCTCAAATCGCAATTATTTTAATTCGTAAACGTAAAAAATTATTAAATTAATAAATAAAATAAAAGTTTCTTATATATTACATGAAAATTGCAGGTACTATTGTTCACATAAAAAGAAATCGAAAAGCGTCTTTCGTTTTCCGAGAAATAGTAAAAATCGCAAAAATCAATCTTTCAAAAAATGCCGTGGAAGGTGCAATTTCTGACATACTTTTGAGATGCAGTGATGACGTTATAATAGTCATTTGTATCATTCATGATTAAAGAAAAAAAAAAAAAAAAAAAAAAGGTTGCATAAAACAACTATATCCAGCTGTTAACTCACTGAATTAATATGCTGGAAATGCTTAAAGGTAAAAATTGCATTGTGAAAGGCCACAAAATGTTCTGTTACTGAGTGTGAATTTTTTTTTTTTTTTTTTTCCAAAAATAACTCTTAAATCGCATATTATTAATCATTTGCATATGAATTACGTAAAATTATTGTTTATTTCGGTTTCTAATTACTAAACATATTTTAAATAATTTGCACTATAAGCAAGAAAAATTACAATTTATTTAGTTTGTTAAATTTCTAAACATATTTTGAATATTTTTAGACTTCCTAAATTTTTGTCAGGTGTTTTTCAGGTGTTTATCTGCTCCCCGTACTGATTCCGTACATGAAGTACTCAATCTCTAAACTTGACATAGCGTTTTTTCTTGAATAATTGCACTTCCTTTGGGGTTATCCTTTAATGACCTTCATGCGTTGAACTCCATTCATACACAACAGATGTTAAAATTTAGGTGAACTTACATTGAAAATATTAACGATTTCTATTTTAACACATAATAAAATGACTGACTTAAAAAGCCCTTCATGCATTTAAAAGGAGAATTTCTGCATGGATATTTATTCACATTTCGCAGCATAAAACAATGAAGAATTTAATCACTCCCAAAGCTATTTTTTGAGAATTTCATTTTTCGATACAATAGATTTATATATATTTAACTCTATTTTTTTTTCTAAATTTTTTTAATGTAATATTCAGATTTAATGTGATTTGTATTACAGTTTTTTTCTCTAATTATTTTATTTTATTTTTTCTAATTACCTTTCTATTTACGTATTCACAAACAACAACAACAACAAAAAATAAAATAAAATAAAATAAAATAAAATAAAACTATAAATTTCTAGAAAATACGTGCTACTGTGAGCTATACACACGGAAATTTAGAAAGTTGGCTTCTAAATAAAGATGTAATTTATTTATTTTTTAAAAGGCCGTTAACTTTAGACGGTAATAACTTCTGATATTTAGATATTACAGCAACTTTTTCTGTTAAGCTTTGAGCTTTTTTTTTTTTTTTTCTTTATCATTTTACTAATTTCAGTGTTTATATCTGCTGTAGTCACAAGGCTATAGCTAACTCTGACTGTGTAATCAGGACATTTGAGTGCTATATTCTTATTGAATTTAGGAAAAAAGGTCAACGGAGAAAACGTCAATAGGTAAAAATGATAGTAATAAATGCCAGTTCTTATATAAATCTAAAGTTGAGATAAATTAGTTATTAAGGGATATAATCCAGATTCAGTTACAAAGAACCGATTCTAAGTTTCAAGTAAGTAAATGCTAAACACGTGTATCGGTTATTTCAACTCGATTGATGAATAGCATAAGTATAAAGATCGCGACTTTCATATCCTAATGTAAACTTTGGCCAAAGATATTCTTTGGAGCAAAAAAGAAAGAAAGAAAGAAATAAGGGGTACAGATATTTTAATGAGATGGAAAAAGTGACAAAAAATAATTCTTATCTTAATATTTAGAATGTAGAAGAGATAAGGAAATATCAGAGAATGAGTCAAAAATTTGAGATTTGGCACAAGAAAACGCAATGTTGACAACATGAACATAAACCATTTAAAATAAAATTAAAAATGTAACGAAATTTCTTATGCCGGATCTATTAAAAATAATAATAAGAAGAAGAAATGAATATATTGTGTATATATATGTATTCTTCTGTTTTTTCGCCAAGTGAATAGCATTTTTAACTATAAGCTCTATCTTTATCACGCTGTTACGTGCAAAAATTCTGTCGGAAACATTAATTTTTTTCAGCATCTTCAAAAGGGCTGCCTACATTTATCGAAAAATGGAAAACATTGTTCGATTTTATAGTTTCTTAATAAATCCCCTTGTCAATTCCAAATCACGGAAAAAAGCGCACCAGAAAAAATTGCATTCGGAACAAAAACACACTCAGAAAAAAAAAAGCAGATTCGTAAAAAAAGCGCATCTACCTCTGTTGCTTATCTGTTTCCTTTGATCAAATACTTTTCTTTTTATAAACACTTGCTACATCTTCGAATTCGGAGTGAAAAATAATTGTGTTATCTCAAACTGTATTTTAACAAGTGCCTTCAAATTATTTCATTTACCATTATTACAGAGGTATTGTAAATAAAATTTTAATCTTAAAGAAATTAAATACACCAATTCAAAAAAATTAATTAGCTATAAGCAGATCCGATGAAAATTGTAAAGAGCCCAAGGCCTAACCCCTGGGCCCCCTCACAAAAAATTATTAGCTAGATTCCTCCCCCCCCCCTCTGTCCATGAGTCGAGGACAAAACTCTATGGACAAAATCCCCACCGCATAAAAGCATTCCATTACATAATGGTATACGGGGAAGAGTCTTTGAGGTGTGTTTTAATTATATTAAAACCATTATGCATATTATTAAATTTATAGAGGTTGTTGTGATTTTTGACAAGTTAATTCCTGTAAAATAGAAAGCAAATACAGTATTTCTGTATCCGAAATACTGTATAGCACACTAGCTGTATATTAAACCAAGGTCTGAACATTTTTAAAACTTCGTTATAGTAGAAACGCACCTCATTTGCTACATCTGACGTGCAATTTCTAACTTGTTTTATTTTATTTGTAGGTATTTTTAACACTTTCTTTTTCAGAACGGGTTCCGAAAATGAAAGTGCCTTCATAAAAAATGTGCATTCAAAATCAAAAAAGTAAAAGAAAAAAAAAAAAGTTCACATTAAAACTGTAACTCAATATCCAAAAGAAAAATTTATTAAAATTTTTCTAATAAAATTTTTTTGATCCAATATTTGAAAACTGATACAGAATTATGAGATTCCTTTTAAATGTAAGAATGAAAGGTATTTTGTAACGTTGTTAAAAGCTTTTTCGTTATTGAACGAGGAAGTGAAAAAGATAGAACTTGATAATCAAATGGTAATAATAAAACTGATCTCAGTTTACTTATAATTTTAATATTTTGGAACATAGTTAAAGATAAATTTTAACTTTTGAGTCGTATGATTGCACTCGATTACCCAGGGCGATAGAGGTGGCCGAGTTGCAAAAAAAGTTATTCTTATCTGGAGTTTTTACTTTCAGAGACCGACTTATTCAGGGACATGCCAGGCAGCTGCCCCGGTGAAACCTTTTAGAGGGCCCTATGAATCTGTATTTTCAAGGGAGTATTCCAATCCAAACTGATTATTTTCTGGGTATTTTTTAAATTCATTTTTACTCTCAAATGCATCAAAGTGTCAAAATCTTTTATTTAGAAACTACACAATGTGCTGTGATTGTGGATTTTTAAATAAATATAGAAAATATTGGGAAAAAAATGCTATGAAAAATGGCGTTTTCACTTGAATTGTCCGAAGTGTGAGATGTGTGAATGAAAAAAAAAAAGGTCATGCTGAGAAAATAATTGTTTATAAATCAAACTCTAATGAAATGAGCAAAAAATCTCATCAGATGACATTTTTTACGTCTCTTCAAAAATCTCCTCAACAATTTTCTTGTCTTTACATTTGAAATTAAGTCTGAAAATGAATCAGAAAATTTTGAGATGTTGTGGGTGAAAAATTATTTTTCGAATCCAAAAGTGACCCAAACTCATATGTTTTCAACCATGTATGAAAGGAGTGTGCACCCCCCTCCCCCTTTCCATCTCTGTTTCCAGTATCTCTCTCAACCCACACAAAAAACAAATTATCATTAGCAAAATAATGATAAAAATTTTGTTGTCACAACTTAGAGTTCTATTGTTTTCAAAATAAATTCTTTTTTAACATTCCCCTCGTAATATAGCAAGTAAAAACAGTAATTATGACCAATTTAGGGCATTTTCTTTTACGCATTTAATAATGACATAGATAAGCAAAGTAAAAGCTGTCACAGGAATACTCGTGTTAACCTGTCTTCTACTTTATCTGCTATTATCATATTATTATTTCTTCAATTAAAACTTTTTATATCCTTTACACAGATGTAAGCAGTACTGGGTACAAAATTTATGCGTGCGTACTTTTACAAAAAATGCATACAAAGTTCAACATTAGCCACTTCATCATTATTCATAAAAAAATCTATATAGAGATACAAAGGTGTGACTCGTCCCGATTAATTCCCCCCCCCCATAGCCTTATTCGGATCTTACTTACTTTACATTTAATAAAATTTCATTGCTGAGATTGTGACAAACCCAGAAACCATGATCCCCTCTCTTCTCCGAAGAGTACGAAGAATGCCGAAGTAAATTAAAAATCCTGCTCAGGTGATGTTACTTACTAAAAATCTGCACCTTCTAAAATTGTGCCAGAAAAGCTGTTATAGATTGTATTTTACAGCGGAGAATTGAGTGGGCCCAAGTAAAAACAATCATTACATTTTTGAAAACGAAAGCCCATGTTATAATATATTATTAGCAAGCCAGATGGTAATACAACTGACAAGCGAGAACATATTACGGACCGAAAAAGAATAGCGAATACACACCGACAAACAGAGACGCAATACACAACGACAATTGAAGAAGTAATACACATCGACAACCCACGAAGTATACGCAACGGTAAACCAGGACCTAAAACACACCGGCAAAAGAGGACGAGATATACACCAGGAAGTCAAGACGTAAAATATACCGGAAAGTCAAGACGTATACACACCGAAGAATCAGGACGTATACACACCGTAGAATCAGGACGTATACACAACGTAGAATCAGGACGTATACACACCGGAGAATCAGGACGTATACACACAGGAGAATCAGGACGTATACACACTGAAGAATCAGGACGGATACACACGGGAGAGTCAGGACATATACACACCGGAGAATCAGGACGGATACACACCGGAGAGTCAGGACGTATACACAACGTAGAATCAGGACGTATACACACCGGAGAATCAGGACGTATACACACCGGAGAATCAGGACGTATACACACTGAAGAATCAGGACGGAAACACACGGGAGAGTCAGGACATATACACACCGGAGAATCAGGACGTATACACACCGAAGAATCAGGACGGATACACACCGGAGAGTCAGGACATATACACACCTGAGAATCAGGACGTATACACACCGGAGAGTTAAGATGTATACACACCGGAAAACGAAGACGTGAAACACACTAGCAAGTGAGGACGAAATACCCACCGGAGAATTAGTACGGAATACATGCCGGAGCCAGGACGTAATAGAGGCTCTCTACCACAATTTTAACTTTTATGAACAATTGTCTCCAAATAAAGCAAGAATATTATGAACAACTATACTTTTTTTCAAATATGAAAATCTCATTTTTGACCCCCACTATAAAAAAAGTGCAAAAATTTTGGAAAATCCTGAAATTGTTTTTTAACTATCTGTGTTTATAGTGATTTAATGCAATAGTTTTTTTTAATTTCTGTTTGAAAAAAAAAAAAAAAAAAAAAAAACTAAATGACATGTTAAAATTTTGTTCCCTGTTTCTTCCCTAGGACTAAGAATATTGAAAATTCTAAGATATGAAATTTAGGTAATTCTCTGGCTATATTTTAAAACATGAATTTTATGAATATTTTTCCTTAATTTAAATGTAATAAAAAATGTAAAAAATTGGATTACCCCCTCTTCTCCCTCGTCGGAGTGCTGAATTTGAAATTTAGAGAAATTATTATATTATTTTTATTTATTTATTTATTTATTTATTTTTTAATATTTGTCTCTATGATTATTCAATGCAAGTCTTTTCAATCTCTGTATTTTTATAAAATACGAAAAGGTTTGTTCAAATATTACGAAGTCTGCATCGACCGAAAATTTCTTGCTCGGTCACAACTCTGTATGAAACAATTTATCCGTCGCTGTCTGACTCGTGCAAAAATCAGTTTCAGTTCTGCAGAACGTGCATGACAGTAATGTATTAAATAAATAATAGCTTAAATAACAAAAATGTTACAAATGCTTTTAATCGATTTATAATATGAGAAAAGATAATTTCTAATGAAAAAGAATTACATAATTATTATGGTTTATTATAATTTATTTATTGTTATTATATAGTATTACATATTTTTATTATTTTAAATTAATTATTAAATTATGTTAATATATTAATTACTATATTATATTATTACTATTATTTATATATATTATAATATATATATATATATATATATATATATATATATATATATATATATATTATGTAAGTATAAATATAATTTTAATGTAATAAAATATTAATAAATAACATTATAATAGAAAATAATCCATGGATTATTGCATATAGTTAAAATTATAAATAATATTAAAATACTAATTTAAAAATTTAAATATAAATAAATAAATATGAATAATAAATATAAGTAATGTAAATATAATACATTTATATTGTATTCAAAAAATTATTTGAATACTTTCCATTACATTAAACTAACCAGTATATGGTGAGATTCCTCTTTGCAAAGAATAAAAAAATAAATAAAGAAACTGGAAAACATAAACCCAAAGTATGTGCGTTTAAAAAACTGTTTGAGTCAACGCGTGGAAAAAAAGATACAAATTACTATCGCATAGTAAATAGTATTTTTCCCCCCGCCCCTTGAAACCAGTTTAACCCCTTTTCTTCATAATCCGTGAAACATGTATTTTCACCGCACAAATGGGGACATAACATTTCCTTTATACACACTCCTATCTGCGACACACATGTGTGCTATACACATTACTTTAAAATACCGGCAAATGAGGACCTATAAAAATATTGCTCATCTTAATGTCTTGATACTAAAAATACATCACTTAACAATATAAAACAGAAAATTTTAATTTTTCCAACCGAGGACGTCCCCGGTTGAGTGTGTGTCCGAGGTTTGAAGGTGTGTATACATATTGAAGTCCCCGATTGACACCTTATGCAAACACACACACACACACACACACACACACACACACACACACACACCAAAAAAAAAAAAAAAAATCGAAAGTAAAGAATGTATAGTCTGTATCAAAATACTGGATGCAACAATAGAATATCGATTATCAAGTATAAATACAAAATTAAAGAAAAATATATTATTTACTGATTAGGATCTATAAAGTTATTCAAATAAACTTATAACAATAAATAAATCGGCTTTTTTTTTACTTTGAAAAACAGGCAATAAAAGTCGGCAAAGCAACGCTTCTTCACAGTTTTAGGTACTTAAAAAAAAAAAAATCTTTCACCATTTAATACTTTTATATGCTATTTTATTTATTAAGTAAAAACTTGTGGAGAAAACTAAATCGCCATAAAACCACCATTGAACTCACACTATGTAAATCAAACACTGTGAAAATGACCAGAAGTATACGCTTCCTGTTTACTGGGTGATATTTATAGTGAGTGTATAAAATCAACATCTCCCAATTAAAATCAAGACACAGTGTCAGTAAAACTCATATATATATTTTTTAAAACACAGCTTGATATATGTAATGGCTGAACAAATGTCGGTTTTTAGTGCTACTGTGATTTTGATATTAATTATTACTAGTTTTTTTCCATATAACATCAAACAATAGTGTTTCTAATGTATTAATTGCTTTTAAAAATTATCGTACAATTCCATTGTTTTTGAATATTCACTTTTGAGTCATTTGTAGAGTAGGTTGGAGTGCAAAAAAAATTATTATTTTAAAATCAAAATCGGGTAGATGACAAAATTTTAAATAATTAAATAAAAGATTTTTTTTTATAAATAGTGCATTTTTTGGATTCCTGAAACCACAATCGAATAAGTTTTAGAATTTAGAAAGCGAAATATTTTCTGCTTCCAGCTATGCAGTTTTTGAGTTTTTAAACCCAGTATAATTTAAGTTACATCCTTTATAGAAAATCCCAATACATTTATTATCCTACGAAAACAGGTGTTTTTCAAAGCAGACATATTGACATTACTGCCAAACCCTACCCTCATCTCATAACTTCTGCGATTTAATGGGGGGCGTTTTGATTGCACAGTCTTGCTAGATTCAATCGAGGTCCAAATGTAATCAGCTTGTGGTTTTTCGGAAATAAATACTTCTATTGATTGGTCCGTTCGATGAGTTTTTTGATGCGAGTGATTTTTGGTTGCTAACTAATATCTCAATTAATTATAAAAAATTTTAAATTCTGAAAGTTAGGTACATCATGAGATCCTTTGGGCTAGTGTTACAAAAATGTGAGCAGCATACGTGCCGTAGATTTCACTATTCGCTGCTCACACACTCTCACACAGAGACAAATAGAGCGATCTGCTATTTTATTAATACATACATGGTTAATATTGATTTGTTTCTAAAACAACTTTATTGAATGCATTTTGTTCGAGAACCAAAGCAGAAACATATGAGTGATATCATTATACAATGTAAAAAAGAAAAACACAGGGGAGTTTTAATCTAGGAAACTATTTAATATAAATACGAATGAAAATAAACAATAACATATATACTAGGTTAATTTATGACACGATTTTTTAATCGGTAAATTAATTATAAGAGATGAAAATTTTCCATGTGGTGAAAAAAAGTCCGGGCCAGGATTCGAACGAGGGATGTATTGGTTGAAGCCGCCAATGCTATTCCAACTGAGCCATCCCGGACACGAACACTGGCAGACTGTTTCACCCAAACAACCTCAACGATCATTTAATCTGGTCTGATACTATGGATCATCTCAACAGAATAAATTGAAGGTCAATATATGGAAATTGCAGAAAATGCAGTTCCCATACACTGACCTTCGATTTATTCTGTTGAACTATTCCATAGTATAGAAAATTGTCACCAGGAGGTCCTCAGGCACAGACAAAATCTGCCTTATAGCATCCTAAGGACCTTCCCAGGTCATCCTTCAAGGTCCTCCTCAAGAGGTTCTGGCAAAAAATTTCGGAAGTGATATTGGAAGACTTTGGGAAATACAAGATCACTCAATATGCTCCAAAAATTTTAATCTAGGATTTAATTTGATTATTTTTTTATAAAAATAACACTCTTTCCCCCTTCCTTCAAGCTTTGAACCCGAGTACTTAGGGAGAATAGACGCGCGCTCTGTGGGCTATTCTGTACGTTCTTTGAACATCATATGTTTCCTAAGGTATCAAAGCATTATTTCTCTTCTTTTGAAACTCAAGACTAGGAAATATACATTTTTAATATAAATCCAAATGCATATAGCATTTTATATATATTCGCCACAAATTTAAATATAAATTCTTAACTACATTTGTATATGTATATATATATATATATATATATATATATATATATATATATATGTATGTATGTATATATATGTATGTATGTATGTATGTATATATATGTATGTATGTATGTATGTATATATATGTATGTATGTATGTATGTATGTATATATATGTATGTATGTATGTATGTATATATATGTATGTATGTATGTATGTATGTATATATGTATGTATGTATGTATGTATATATATGTATGTATGTATGTATATATATGTATGTATGTATGTATGTATATATATGTATGTATGTATGTATGTATGTATGTATGTATGTATGTATATATATATATATATATATATATATATATATATAAGTCAAATAATTTAAGGTAACATAAATAACTACGTACTCTATTTCGTGCAAATAATGGTACTAAATGTTTCCTATGATAACTTCTATTATACTTTAATTTTAGTTAATAAATATAATATTTCCAGAGATTTAAAAAGGCAAAATACGGATACGTTTATTTCAATTATAAATTTTTGTTATGATGTATGTGGATAAAGTTCTAAGTTAGCGAATCCTTTTAAATAAAATAATATTTCTCTCGCTGTTTTGCATTTTTTTTTCTTTATAGAGGAATTTTAGTCAATTTTCTTTTATATAAAAAGTGCACATATTAAGTAAATTTATGAAAAATATATAAATTTTGCTTAGTCTCTTCTTTAAAATAGAGCAACATTAATTTAAATTGATATTTATACATTATTTTTTGATTGTATGCATGCTGATTTCTCAACGTATAAATTTAAACTTAATATCATTAAACTATTAATTGTCAAAATGATAACTATTCAACTATTAACTGTTATTAACTATTAACAGTTTGAATTTTTGCAAGTATCTATTGGCGCATATATACACCCGTGATTTATCAAACTCTGGTGTAATTGTATGAGTTGCAGATGTTTTGCGATTTACTACCTGTATCACCGTTCGGCTATTTGAAAAATACTACAAAACCAATATTTCTTTTATAATAAGATTGTAAAAAATATTAAAATACTGTATGGTCATCGAAAATACACCAATGTACATATTTGCATAATTCTTTCATATCAGGATCTGGTATAAAAATCGATTCTAACAGTTCGTCATTATATTGAAAAACGGATCGAATTACATAAAACAGAAACGATAAAATTTGTGTATATTATAAAACTATTTTTTTTTATAGTTACAAATAAAGCTTCCTGATAACTCTTTTAGTGAAATTTTTTCTAAATGAAAAGTTCATTTTAAGTTTGAGAAATTTAAACAATAATAATTATATGTTTGATAATTTATAAAATATGATAGAAAAATAATTTTTACTGAGTCCTACTTTTATTAAAGAAACAAAAATGTGGTTAAACCTCCAGAAATGATACTTAAATTTAACATTGCTATTTATCGAACGTTTTCTCATCCTCAAAACTTATATAAACTGTATTATGTGTGCTTAGCAGTATTGACTGGATAAGTGTTAATAACCTGAATTAAACCTTAAATTTGCATGAATTTATATTTTTTAACAGATTTTGTAAGAATAATAATTTTATAGCAGAAAATCTTTACAGAAAAACCTCGTATTGGGACGGGGGGGGGTGTCAGTTCTTATTTTTTTAACAAATGTGTCATTTTAACATTTATGCTACTTACACACAAACTCACCGTAAGGTTGTCTTTTTTCTTTGTATAGATACCTTTAGCTCTAAATATCGAAAAGAAGATATGGTCCAAAACTGTTTTCTATTTAGTGAATTTAGTGTATTAATTCTTGAACTTAATATTTAGTTCATTTAAACAAGTTAGATTAATTTATTTATCAATAAAAAGTAATAATAATAATAAAGAAAAACGCATTACGTTATTTATTAAAAATAATAAAATAATGATAAATGAACAAAATTTGATTTAAAATACAAGGAACAGTAACTATTTTTCAAGATATGAATTAACTGAAATATTTAATTAAATTTTTTAGTTTAACTAAAAAAAAGATTAAAAGATATTGGAATAATTAAAAATAATTACAGTTTAATAACAATTGTCTAATTCGCTAAAAATCAATAAATCGAATAATTAGTAATAGAAAACTAATTCAATAATCACTCAATGATCACGATGAAATTGAATTCACTTAATAAAACGCAAATGAATAAAGTACTGCAGAATATCTCATGAGATGGCGTCTGGACTGTGTCTTTCTAACCACTTCCCGAAAAAAGATTTCCGAGTTACTTCCTACGTACTTTCTCAGCACTAGAGTTCCTTGAAAGTTGTGCTGGTCCATGTTACTGGGAAATTCCAGAGGAAAACATAAAAGTCTCTATCCCGGACGTCCTGTTCTTTTCATATTAGTACTAGGATTAATATGAGATGACTTGGAGTGCCTGGGGAAGTACTGGGGAGTTTTCGTGCTATATGAGAACTTCTTCTAGGATATCATTCCAAAAAAATTTCAGTAACTTTCGGGACCACGTATCAGAATATCAAATTTTCTTTCTTTCCGTAAATTGTTATTTAAATCTCCAAAATATATTAATTTCTGGGGTTTCATATGAAAATAAATGCCTTTTGTAATAATTTAAAATTCGAAAATGGTTATTATAGACTTTTCTCTTGGTTATATTACACATCTATAGATAGAAAAACATTTGGTTTTTTTAACAGTGTAAATTAGTTTGTTTTATTTATGTTCCAACATTCATAGTATAAAGGCGTTCTGCGAAATTATATTGCATTTTCTAATTATCTGTTATCTCTAATTTTGTTTACGGCTTTTTCGTAAACATTCTCAATTTTCTAGACATTTTAATCCAATTTTATTCAGATTAAAAAGCTTTATAAGTAGAAGTTCTGTCGCTTAAAATTTTGCTTAGAATACTTTCTTAGTTCGCATTTAATTAAACATAAAACTGAATTCATAATAAAGGTCTTAAATATACGGTAAAAAAATATCATAACAAGAATAAGTTTTAATTAGTTTAGGGAAATATTTTCTTTGCGATGTAAACTAAAAACAAATTCAGCTTCAGAAAAATTATAAATTTATACAAATCGCATGATAATATATTTTATACGGTTCTGAAAGTTTGAAAAAAGTCTTTGAAATATTTATTTTAAAAGCATAAACGATATTTAGCAACAAATTATAATTATGCTTTTATTCTACAGGGTTGGAACATAATTACAGTACGTAATAAAAATGTAAATTCAGTTTAATGGGGTTTTTTTCGCGTTTTTGGGGGATACTAAATTTTTTTCTTGTTCCCCGTATATTTTGGCTCATATTAACCCATATTGTACCAAGCATTGAAAGAAATATTATTTTTAAATAAAATCTTAAATATATGCTTCATTAAGCATATATTTAAGCATAATAGCGTCTCAATATAGAGAGGGCTCCCGCAGTAGGGTTACTGTATTTGGCTATTTATCGCTTGCTTGGCTAACTGAATATGGTACTTGTTCACTTTTTAAGCATTTGGTAGAGAGGGCTCCGGCTGAATATAAAAAGATATTAGACCTCCTGCAATCTTCATAGCTAAATATTTGTTTAAATGTACTCAGAATAGATATTCCATCACATCCTCACTTGCAAATCAAATCCAAATTACTAATATATTCTAAAGTGATATTCATAATGATTTTTACTCGCATTAATGAAATACGCTCAGTAGTTTGATCTACAAATATTGCCATTCACAAAATAATTCGTCTAATTACAATAGAACAAACAAAATTACTACCTATAAAGATAAGAAAATATATTTTACCGGATTAATATATAGAGAATTATTTTCATTTTTTCATTACTAAGCTTATTTATCAAATTAATGTAATTTTATGATTATAGTACTTATTTACAATATAACAAGAAATAAACTATAATAAAATTGAATAGTTCAAAAATTTGAAAAATATTTATCAGCTAAATTCTGTGAAAAGTAGTCAATTTCAAAATTTTTGAGGCGGCCGAAAAAAGTGGCATTTTACTTGCGGTTACTAAAATATGCGTGAAATGCAGAAAGGCAGTTTTAGGCAGCTGGTTTTTTATGAATCACTAGACAATAGCCCAAGTTATTATTTCCATTAAATTTCGTTGCGAAACACTGTGGAACATTTAAACTTTTTCATGTTTGAAAGTAAAAAAATGAAAAAATGTCTAAAATTTTTTATCAAAAATGACAATGAATTTATTAATTTTTATGTGCTCCATATAAATTTTGTAATACATGCAAATAAAGTACACACTATCATAGTGTGAATCCATTTCAAATCATTAAAATCAGTTAATATTATAAAATGTAGCACGCGTTCAGAGAAACTGTTGTTTTACTGTTTTTGTTCGCTCTATGTGATATCCCTTCAAGCATCATTTTCGAAATAATGCTGCTTGTAACGGTAAAGCAAAAATCTTTTTATAAATACAGATCATGACTCTCCAAACATTATTCTATCCAACTGTACAGTCAAAATTTCCTAAATCGTAACTTCATTTTTCGACTTTTGGCCTGCTTTTTGGGTTTTTGCCCCACTGTGCGTTGGCGAGGAGTTGCCGCTGAATGCCAAATGAAGGGGAAGCCGACAACAGGCGCATGCGCTGTCGAAGCTCTCCTTAAGAGCCCTCTCTACATTGAGCTTATACTTGTGTATACACACAAAATCAAAACACTTACCAATTTTTGATTAGCTTGATTGGTAGAGGCTGTCCTAAAAATAGGACAATGGTATAATCCACTGCTATTCATTATTAGATGAATGGAATGGGACAAAACATCTTAAGCATAGTCCGATGCTACATTTTTTACATATTGTGGTTGGTTTTCCTGTACAAGGTTTTAGCTGGCATCTTCTTTGTCGCTTTTCTGGGTGTTTTATCAACACATTCTCATTCTGAATCCTTAAAAAATCTGCATTACTCTGTTGAAGACCCAATTTTCTGTAAGATGGTTTTCTTGGAATAGAAATCCCCAAATAGGCAACTGTTATGTGCCTTCGAAAATCAAGCAGGCTCAGACTATTTTCTCCAAATAACTGATTGAGCTTCCATGAAGCAACAAGCGCTGTTTCAAATGCATTAACAAATAATGGCCAATACCATTTTTTCCCTTGAATTGAAGTAAAGTAAGATGCTGCATGATTATCAAACAAGTCAACTCCATTTTTGTATTTATTGTAGGATGTAATGCACGCAGGTATCTTTACCTGTTTTCTGCCACCTTTTACTCTTCTTTCTACTGTTGAGATACTTTTTGTTTCTTCGAAATTAGTGATTACAGAAACAACCCGATTGTCATTTCACCGAACTGCGGCTATTTTGTTCCTTGTATCGAATATGCTTTCAGAATATCTACGTTCCAATTTCGACATTGCTTTTGAAGACATAAGTGGAAACTTAGAGATTCCATTTTCTCTAACAGTACCTGTAACGAAGAAGTTCTTGATTGCCAGAATGGATAACAGTTCATGGGAAGTAAAGAAATTATCCATGTAAATTTAATGTATCTCAGGATTTGCAATTATTTACAGCAAGTTCTGGACAACTGTGTGAGATAATGGCTCATTCACTTTTTTCTGACATGGTTGATTCTTTTTAACCTTTGGATTTTTTTTCTTTTGCCCTTCTAGAGTTTTCATAGCTTGGCATTTGGATGTTGATGGTATATTGTCGACAGATGCAGGTTCTGTTTTATTCTGCTTTGCACCTTGGTACGGTATAATATAATACGGGAATCCATTGAAAGAAATTAGCATCCATAATTTATATCCAAATTTGTTTGGTTTTCCTTTTATATACATCTTACAGCCATGTTTTCCAAAGTAGCTAACTATTCTTTCACCAATACTTAAAAATTCCGAAAATACTCCAAATTGTTGAAGGCCTTCATTTAACAGATTATAAAGTGGCCTCACTTTAAAATAGCGATCATTCCGATCAAGTCGCAAGTTATCGTTAAAATGAAGATATTTCTTTATTTCGTAATATCTGTTCCTTGACATCGATTTACTTACAAGTAAAGTTCCAGTGTCGGGTGCATTTTCCCAGTACATTTTCTCTTGAGGTAAAATATGATAACCGCTATAGAAAAGAATTCCTAAAAATTGTTTCATTTCATCCATGCTTATTTCAAAACCATGATTATTATTTTGTCTGGAATATTTAATTGATTCTTCAACCGTCAGCTCAATCATTTTCAAACAGATCATTTCAAAAAGTTCAATAGGAGATTTACCAGCTACATTATCTTTAACTCTTTGAAGTCTCTCATGAGGAAATGCTTTTGGAGCACGTTCGAACTTAGGTTAGCATTTTTCCCATTTCGGATTTACAGAAATGTTTTCATTTCTATTTGGAACTAAAATTTCAATCGTTCCTGCAAGCTCTGTACAATCTACTTCATCACACATGATTTCTTCTACTTTCCTTACAAATGACTCATCAATGTCCTCTGTGTCACTCATTAAATCAGGATCTGGCGGTACAATAACTAATTCATTGTCATTGTCTTCAAAATCACTATCATCTAAACTCCACAAAAAGTCCAAGGCTTCCTGCGTAGTTAAACATTTACGAGACATTTTTAAGCATTAGGATCTAAGTAGTTTCCGAAAGGAAGCAAAGAGAAACGACGTACACAATAATTTCGCAATGCATTTTTTTTTACTTTCTTACACGGGGAATCCCCTCACACAAACCAGTCTGACACGTTACCACGCAGGGCACGTGTACCTAACACCTGCAGACACAAGTGATCTGCAGGTTTTAGAGAAACTATTTAAAGATTATCCGTACAAATGTTTGGAATATCACAGAGAAGAATGGATTATTCCCATTACTTAATGTAGGGATTATGTATCAGTGGATTATACCATCGTCCTATTTTTAGGACAGTATGAAATATAAGGAAATAAGACCATTTAGATATATATTTTTAATACAGTGAAACCTCCAAATAAGGGACACTCCGAATAAGGGACACCTCTATTTAAGGGACAAAACTTCCGGTCCCAGTCCCTTTGTATAGGACGTATAATGTATTTACCTCTGAATAAGGGACACTCGATTTAAGGGACACTTGAAATAGAGATTAAAAAAGCTGGCTTTTGAATTTCAGATAATGAAATAGTCTGTGATGAAAATTAAAATACAGTTTTTTGTGAACTTATCAAATTGACAGACAATTATGTTGATACAGGGGGATACAACACATTTTACATGCATTTATTTACCCACAATTCTGATTCGACTTCAATGGGTTTATCCCCATTGAAAGTAATGCTGAAAATTATGAGGATGATTCTGAAAGTGGAGAATAAAAAAAAATTGCGAAACAAATAATTTTACAGATACTTTAACGATGTTGTCAAATCCAAAAGGGCAAATTTTATGACTAAAGTTTTAATTTATTTTTATTCAGAAATGCCTGAAACTAGCAGGCGTTGTTTAGAAATTATGTAATCGAACTTGTTTTCTGGTTTTTCTTTTTCCTTTTCAACGCAATAGATCTTTCAGAAAATAGTGTCAAAGTGGACATTTTGAACCGAATTTATACACCTAAGAAGAATAAGTACTCAAGAAAAGGTGAAAAACGTCTGTCACGTGATCAAAATCACTTATAACTAATAGATAATTTATTCAAAACTTGAAAACACAATTCGATTCCGAATCGCTTCCATAGTCAGGCGTTCCAGTTTTATACCTTTCCGTTTAAAAAAGAATTTGTAAATGCGTCAAAACATTTTCCGCTTGCTGAGCAGAGTAGTTGAGAGATTTCTTGCCTTAAAATACGCAAAGCAGTTAAATACATTTTTTGTAATTATTAATGATAATAAAGATAATGATAATGAAGATTTAAAATTTATAAGTATGGTAAATGAACACTTGAAAAATGTATAGTGAGAAATTGAAATTTGCAAAGCAATCACTTTTGATTGATTACTTCAAGTGTAACTCTTTTAAATGTTTTTATACTTTATGCATGTACACAATTTGTGTAAAAAATACAAATCAGTAATTCTACAAATCAGTTAATGATTTAGTAATCAATTAAAATTTTTAATTAATTTTCTATTTCTTTTGTGTCTGATTAACATTATCTATACACTTCGAATAGATTCAAACTTCACCTTTTAATGTTTTGTTATTTTTATATCCTTCATGACGTAAATAAAAAACTCCGAATAAGGGACACCTCTATTTAAGGGACAAAAGTTCCGGTCCCATAGGTGTCCCTTATTCGGAGGTTTCACTGTATATCTTTTTTATCTGTAGAAAAGTATAGAATATTACCTCAATAAATTTATATAACCGTTATTTTTAATAGTAAAATATTTTAAGAAATAATGTATTGAATGTGTAAGAAATAAATTTTCAAAAAATCACCATTTTGAAAAATTAAAAAAAAATTAACATTAATTTAAACTAACAATAAGAGCAGAGATATACTTAACAGACTTTAAAAAATATATCGCCTTTAATTTGAATTAAAATACTCAAAAGAATTTATATAAAGGCCATTCATACATGGTGTCCTATTTTTAGGACGATGGTGAAATATGGGTTAATTTTTTTTTCAGGCAAATATGGTGTTTAGAGCCTAATCCTGCATTTATCATCTCCCCTACGCAGCCTCAAGCAAACATCGCTGTTTGGGGGAAACCTAGAGCAAAATCCTGCGTAACTAAGCGCATGTATTTGGATTCCCTGAAAAAGGCTCTGAAAGAAGCATGAGCTGAAATCACCCCAGAAATAAACAGTCTTGGCTATCTTGAAGACTTTCCAGAAGATTTTAGATCCCTTCATTGCCACGGGAGGATGACATAAAAATGTATGTTGGTTGTTCCTTGTACAGAACTTTCTTCTTTTTCAAATGACGAATAAAAGAAAGTGTTTTATTTTTTAGTTATAAATTATAGTCTTTTATTTGCGTCACGGTATTTATGGTCACCCTGTATATAATAGGAACAATAAATGTTTATTAAATCGTTTATGTCTAGTGATTTCTTACTGCCATTTATTGTTGTTTAATATTACTTTTTACTTAATCGTAAATGCCAAAAGTTATTTATATGAGACAATTAAAGAAATATTTCATTATTACAATTATGTAACTCCAGTAATATATTTTTATAAAATGTATACGCAACATTACAGATTAAGCAGTCAATTTTTTGAAACTTTAAATTTTTAGTTCATTTTACACTTTTATTATTTGTTAATCATAAAAGGAATCTATATAAGTGTGTATTAATACAATATTTGTACTTAAACATGTCGAACAAAAACATCCGTTTAAGTAATTAGATCAGCTTCTGCTCAAGCCATAAAATAGGATATTCATTTTCTTCAATTCTAGGCACTATTTTTACTGTAAACTCTGTGAACTGTAACAACATTTAGTCTGTAAAACGTTAGTCGAAGATATTCTAGTGTTCCATAGCTCTAAAAACACTTTATTATTTTCTTATTTCAATAAAAATATAGCCACGTTCGAAACACATAATTATCTTGCCTTCAGAATGAAAAATATTGTTTTATTATACATACAGAGAAAAAGAAAATTGTTTAAAAAACAATTTTTAATAATGCGAATTTCAGATTCATTAATTTGTAAAAAAAAAGCTGTTTGTTGCATTATTATTTTATGTATGTAAATGTTTACACAAACAAAAATCATTTTCACAGTTTTGATATCCCTTACATATAACGGTTTATATAATAACTATCTGATCCGCCCGGCGTTGCCCGGGTCCGTATTAACAATATTAAACGAACTTGAAATTTGTATGATTTTATCATTAACTCGTTACATGCAGAAATGCATTGTCTAAAATACATAGCCACTGACTGTGTGAAAAATCGGTTTTAGAAACAACAACTAATATTAAGCTCCAAAAATACTCAAAATGAGCAATGAAAAACGCGGGAGGGAATATGTATCCAACGATTGCATGATTTTCGTGTTAAAAAGTTGATATTTACCCATAAAAATCACTGTTAAGTCACGTAACTAATTATTATTTTCACATACAAATCCCAAGAGAAATATTTTGAATTTCAAACTAATTATATCACTCTTAAATCCGACTATACCATGAATGAAATCGATACACGATGGTAGCTAAATGATTGGTATATAGTATTATAATTTCAGAGCTATTTTACAAAAGTAAGTGTTATTTTTAATCAAATCTTGCGTAATGTTCACTCTGTGTATAAATTCCTAACCTTAAACTTTTGTACCGTAACCAGAACCTGTCTATATCCTAACAGCGACTTAACAGTACCCTACCGTAAATTAAATATAACAGAAATGTAACCTAGCCTTCACTTTATTGTAACACATCCTTATTCTAACCATAACATAAATGCAATTTAACTTTAACCTAATTTTAACTTAAATAATATAACAGAAAAAAACTATTTAAAAAAATTACTATTTCTTCGTAAAATATGCTTCAGCTGTAAGTCATTTCTTTCAATTCGTTTTATTAATACAAAATTTCTTCCTCGTGCTTTTGTTTGAGACATTAAAATTTCAGCGATAAATGGTTTAATATTGCAAAAACTTTTTTCGGTTTACTTCGCCTCCACCTATCTTTTTCTCCATGGTGTACAGCAGCTGTGATTTAAAAAAAATGCTCATTTAAACTGACAGTTTGCCAGTACCGCCTAAAAGTTAGCCCCCCCTTGACGGAAAATGAAAAAGTGAGATATACATTTCGTTTGATCATCGTTTGATCAGATTTGATCAACAATTTTCATCGTTTGATCAACATTATTTTACGAGTTATGATTAAAAATAGCCAGGGGGGGCTAACTTTTAGGATTTTTCAAAATGCTCAAAATTAAAAAAAAAATTAGCGATTCGTATCAGAAATCGATGGTAGAGATTTGATCAACTATTTTTAGCGTTTGATCAAACCCGGAAATGCCCCCAAAATCGATATTTTTAATTCCAGACACCTAAAAGTTAGCCCCCCCATGACGGAATTTTGAGACAAAAATGGTGTCATCTAACGTAAAATTACCTCTAGAGATTTGATCAATCATTTTTAGCGTTTGATCAAACCCGGAAGTGCCCCCAAAATCGATATTTTTAACTCCAGACCCCTAAAAGTTAGCCCCCCCCCCATGACGGAATTTTGACACAAAAACGGTGTCATCTAACGTAAAATTACCTCTAGAGATTTGATCTACCATTTTTAGAATTTGATCAAACCCGGAAATGCCCCCAAAATCGATATTTTTAGTAATAGACTCCTAAGGGGTTTAGCTCCCCCACCACCTCCATGATGAAATTTCGAGACAAAAATGATGCCATCTAACGTGAAATCATCTGTAGAGATTTGATCAACCATTTTTAGCATTTGATCAAACCCGGAAGTACTCCCCAAAATCGATATTTTTAGTAATAAACGCCTAAAATTTAGCCCCCCCACCTCCATGATGAAATTTCGAAACAAAAAAGGTGTCATCTAACGTACTATTACCTCTAGAGATTTGATCAACCATTTTTAGCGTTTGATCAAACCCGGAAGTGCCCCCAAAATCGATATTTTTAACTCCAGACCCCTAAGGAGTTTAGCTCCCCCCCCCACCTCCATGATGAAATTTCGAGATAAAAATAGTGCCATCTAACGTAAAATTACCTCTAGAGATTTGATCAAACATTTTTAGTGTTTGATCAATCCCGGAAGTGCCCCCAAAATCGATATTTTTAACTCCAGATCCCTAAAAGTTAGCCCCTCCCCATGACGTAATTTCGAGACAAAAACGGTGTCATCTAACGTAAAATTACCTCTAGAGATTTGATCAACCATTTTTAGCATTTGATCAAACCCGGAAGTGCCCCCAAAATCGATATTTTTAGTGATAAACCCCTAAAATTTAGCCCCCCCCCCACCTCCATGATGGAATTTCGAAACAAAAATGGTGTCATCTAACGTACAATTACCTCTAGAGATTTGATCAACCATTTTTAGCGATTGATCAAACCCGGAAGTGCCCCCAAAAATCGATATTTTTAACTCTAGACCCCTAAGGGGTTTAGCCCCCCCCCCCTTACTCCATGACGGAATTACGAGACAAAAATGGTGCCATCTTACGTGAAATCATCTGTAGAGATTTGATCAACCATTTTTAGCATTTGATCAAACCCGGAAGTGCCCCAAAAATCAATATTTTTAACACCAGACTCCCTAAAACTTAGCCCTCCCACATTACAGAATTTCGAGACAAAAACGGTGTCATCTGACATGTAATCTTCTGCAGCGATATAATCAACCATTTTTAGCGTTTGATCAAAGAACTGCTCCCAAATCGATATTTTCTCACCAGACGTCTAAAAGTTACGCCCCCCCTCCCTCCATGACGGAATTTCCAGACAAAAAATAATGTCATATAACTTGAAATCATGTGTAAAGATTTAATCAACAATTTTTAGCGTTTTTGAAACCCGAAAGTGTCCCTAAAATCGACATTTTTACGCATGGATCCACAATTTAGCGCCTCTCCCATGAGGGAATTTCGAGACAAAAATTTTGCCATCTAATGTTAAATCAGCTGTAGAAATTTGATTAACCACTTTTTACGTTTGATCAAATTTGGAAGCGTCCCTAAAATCAAAATCTTTATGCTCTGAGCCCTATAAGTTATGCCCTCCTTGACGGAATTTCAGAACAAAAAAGGTGTCATCTAATGTGAAATCGTCTGTGGAGATTTGATCAATTATTTTTAGTGATTGATCAAACCCGGAAGTGCCCTAAAATCCATATTTTTAGAACCAGACCACTAAAAGTTGCCCTCCCCCCCTTGACAGAATTTCGACACAAAAATGGTGTCATCTAACGTGAAGGGGGTTCCCTCTAACTCATACACCTAATGAGTCCCATATGAGGGAGGGATGGGACAAGTTTTCAAAATGACAATTCATATTTAATCCATAGAACTATGGGTAAATAATGGCAAACATAGTGTGACATTTACATTAAAAGGGTTTAATGTAAATCACAACGTTTATTTTATATTACACATTTTGGAAAATCCAAATCAAATGAAAAATATGCTTGTGATCGACTAGGGCTGCCAATTAATTTTGGTGAATGCAGTTTGCAATTATGTTTTGTTCATTAATCATGGAATAATCAATTTCTTGCTATGATGATTTTTTTCCCTTTTTCAACACAAATAGTGTTTCCAGGGCCGTAGCGAAGGGGTGCTATGGGCGGCTCAGTCCCCCCCCCCCCCCCGATAACATATTTTGTGCCTTCTCTGGAAAAGATTCCAAGATCACTCAATGAATTTCTGTTCCGAAAATTCTAATGAAATTCTGCTCAAAAATCCAATTAAGTTTTGAGACCCTTTCACAATTTTACAGAAATACTAAATTGTATCTAAAATAAGTAATTCAACACTCCCTCATCCTATTTGTACATATGAAACTAACATGATATTTAATTTTTCACCAGTTATACAACATTTTTATCATTCTATATTTTTCTTAGTATAAAGAGAAGTTATTACAACAGTTTAATAAGAAACAGAGTACCTACAATGTGAATAGGCACTAATTTATCTTTCTGCGTAAGAAAGAGAGAAAAAATTATGAGCCCCCCTCCCTACAATCTCTTGAGCACCCCCCCCCCCCCATTTTGATGACTTCTAGGTACGACCCTGAGTATATTCTATGTAAAAATAAAAGGTTGCAGTTTGAGTTTAATAATAAACCTACTACCATTTGTGTATGTATATATATATTTTTTTCTAATTTCTAGAATAACTGATACAAAATTACAGAATATTTTATTTCCCGCAAAAGATCTATCTTATTTAAATGAAAAACATCAAATTGAAAGCTTTCTAATGTGTCTAAAGTCAATATCGTCTGCTTGTTTTGACGGACCTGAATGTAGCAGAGCAGATGTTTAATTTTTCATTGGAGAACCAAAGAATCGAAAAATCGGCTGTCTGACGAAAAATAAATAATAATAATATCCGAATTAGTACAAAACAAATTGGCAGGTGTGTTTTTCAAACAGAAATGCAATTTAAGAGTAAACGCAGATGCGATTTCCGGCGGAATCTCGCATCTCAAAAGCCTATATATGTATTTTGAAAACAACTGATATCCACAAAACCAGAAAAATATTTTGTTAATGATTGGGTATCAACGATGCGATGCGGTGTTATTTATTCCTGTATTTGAAATTATTTCAGATGATCTCGTAATGGCAATTATGGATTTGAAGTTGTGCTAAAGACAAAGATTTATATTATTTTTTCTTACCGTAAAAATCAAGACAACAAGGCAAGATCTCATTTTAAAAGGAGAGGAGGGGGGAGGGGCGGCGTTTATAGAAATAATCAGTCCAAATCAGAGATTTAAAGAAAAAAAATATTTTAGCTGGCGGTTATTCCTTATCCAGATAAATTACCCAATGTTTAGGGGCTGTTCATACATAATGTTACCAGTTTTCTAGTAATTTTGGACTCCCTCTCCTCCCCTTTCATTACGATATCATACATTATTTTTTAAATCGTAAAACCACAACTTCCTTAATAATATAGTTATCAATGTCTAATTTTTTTTCAATTGTTTCTTTAGTTTGCAGTGATATATAGATATGGTTATATATTTATTATTTGCATAATTATTTTATTCAAATGAAGAGAAGTGAATAAAATATCACTATTTTAAATGAAATAAGTTTGTATCAAATAAAACTTACAAGAAATAACTGCTACAGAAAAATAATTAATAATTAGCTTCTTATTATATAATACATTCAATAATAATATATCTTCGTGCACTTGCCGCCGCCAGGTGGGGGAGGGGGTAGGAGAAGAGAGAGCACGGACAGAATTTCTTCTTAAAAAAACAGATGGACAATGTTATTTCACTTTTCTTTGACGGTAAACACAAATATCATTTCAAACATACTTCGGAAAAAGTTTTCATCTCATCGGATAATGTATGGATACACATTAGGACAAAATAGAAATACAGTAAAACCTCTAATTAACGGACACCTCGGGAACGCAGAAATTGTCCGCTATTCGGAGGTGTCCGCTATTGGGAAAACCTCAGAGACACAAAAAATCACTAAGAAATGCTTAATATTTCATTAATTGACATTTATATGTCCTAAAACATCTATTATATGATTAATGAGAAATTAAAATTATTTTTTAAACAATAAAACTTAAATAAAATTGTACATATCTTTTACTGCTGTTCATTAACATTCTTATTTTTAAAATACTGTTACAAAAGTTTTGCTTGTAATTTGATTACATGTAATTTGATGCTTGCGATTGCATGTAATTTGATTTTAAATGTCACGTTATTGGTCATTATAGAGTTCCGAGCAGGGATGGAGATTACACTTTTTGATAATTAAAAACATAAAATCGTAAAATCTTCCGGGGGGGATATAGACATTTGAATGTTCTGGGAGATGTCCCTCCCAGGCAACCCCCTGAATTCGACATTGAACTTGAAGGAGAAATTTCTTCAGCTCACCCTCCACATTTATCTGTGATTACAAAATTTGGAACACATTACCCTGATAAATTTAGAGACTTTTTAACTTTTTTTTTTTTCATTTTTGTCTTGTTAAAAAATACTTTTTGATCCTTTATCGGCGAAAATAGTGTCCGCTATTCGGAATGTCCGTTATTCGGAGGTTAAACATATAAAAATTTAGGTTTTGGGAGTGGGGATTGGAAAACTGTCCGTTAAATAGAGGTGTCCGCTATTCGGGAGTGTCCGTTATGGAGATTTTACTGTACCACACATTTGAGTATTCCATATTTATGAATTAAATAATTTTATAATCATTTATAGTGATTTAATTTTATAATAAAAAAAGACAAATAATTTTTAGATAAGCATCCTTTTGTAAGGCATCAAATTTATAACAATGTAGCGTTTCGAGATATTAAATTTATACATCACAGTTTACATTTGGACATTTATTCAGAATATGTAAATGAAACAAAAAATAGATTCAGAACTTTGTTTTATAAAATGATAGATTTTAATAATTTTAATAAAAATGCTTTTCTGAACAGAGAATGAAGACAAATTTGTTAACATTTGGAAAACTAACTAATTAAATAATTTGAAAAAACAAGGTTTTCTAACGGTTTCGCTTTTTTCCGATACACATGGACTATAAAAATCAAACGCAGAATAGCATGTACTTTAATATCATTTTTACGATTTTTATATTCAAAACAATAAATTCAGACAAAACTGAGTTAAAGATATAAAGTCATACAAGATTGAAGCTTATTTAAGGAACACTCACCCCGGACAAGGCCAGAGGGTACTTTAGTGTATGTCTCTCTCTCTATATATATATCTACAGATAATTTCATATTAGATTCATGTTACTTCTTGTCTCAAATATCAACGGGGATATAATTTATAGGTCTTGTGCTAAAATTATTGATTTTGAGGGGATTTCGGTTTTGATCAAAAGCTAAAAATTCTTGATCGAATCTCTACAAATGATTTCATTTTATATGGCACCGTTTTTGTCTCGAAATTCCGTCATGGAAGCTAACTTTTAAGCGTCCGCGCGTGAAAATATCGATTTTGGGGGGGGGGGACTTCTGAGTTTGATCAAATGCTAAAACTGGTTGATCAAATCTCTAAAGGTAATTTTACGTTAGATGACACCATTTTTTTCTCGAAATTCCGTCATGGAGGGGGGGGGGGAAAGCTAAACCCCTTAGGAGTCTATTACTAAAAATATCGATTTTGGGGGCATTTCCGGGTTTGATCAAATGCTAAAAATGGTTGATCAAATCTCTACAGATGATTTCACGTTAGATGGCACCATTTTTGTCTCAAAATTCCGTCATGGAGGAAGGGGGGGGGGAGCTAAACCCCTTAGGGGTCTATTACTAAAAATATCGATTTGGGGGCATTTCAGGATTTGATCAAACGCTAAAAATGGTTGATAAAATCTCTAGAGGTAATTTTACGTTAGATGACACAGTTTTTGTCTCGAAATTCTGTCATGGGGGGGGGGCTAACTTTTAAGGGTCTGGATCTAAAATTATCGATTTTTGGGGCACTTCCGTTTGATCAAACTAGCATCAAACTAGCGTTGGGGCACTAGCGTTTGATCAAAAATGATCAAATTTTAAAAATAGTTGATCAAATCTCTACGATCGATTTCTGATAAGAATCGCTATTTTTTTTTAATTTTGAGCATTTTGAAAAATCTTGAAAGTTAGCCCCCTTTTCGCTCTTTTTAACCATAACTCGTGAAATAATGTTGATCAAACGATGAAAATTGTTGATCAAATCTGATCAAACGATGATCAAACAAAATAAATTAATGCATATGCCAATTTTTCATTTTCCGTCAAGGAGGGGCTAACTTTTAGGCGGTAATTTTACGTTAAATGACACCGTTTTTGTCTCGAAATTAAGTCATGGGGGGGGCTAACTTTTAAGGGTCTGGAGTTAAAAATAACGATTTTGGGGGCACTTCCGGGTTTGATCAAACGCTAAAAATTGTTGATCAAATCTCTAGAGGTGATTTTACGTTAGATGACACCGTTTTTGTCCCGAAATTCCGTCATGGGGGGGCTAACTTTTAGGGGTCTGTAGTTAAAAATATCTATTTTGAAATCACTTACGGGTTTGATCAAATGCTAAAAATGGTTGATCAAATATCTACAAATGATTTCACGTTAGATGGTACCATTTTTGTCTCGAAATTCCGTCATGGAGGTGGGGGGGGAGGCAAAAACCTTTTAGGGGTCTATTACTAAAACTATGGATTTTGGGGGCATTTCCGGGTTTGATCAAATGCTAAAAATGGTTGATCAAATCTCTAGAGGTAATTTTACGTAAGATGACACCGTTTTTGTCTCAAAATTCCGTCATGGGGGGGGGCTAACTTTTAGGGGTCTGGAGTTAAAAATATCGATTTTGGGGGCACTTCCGTGTCTGATCAAACGCTCAAAATGGTTGATCAAATCTCTAGAGGTAATAGTACGTTAGATGACAGCATTTTTGTTTCGAAATTCCATCATGGAGGTGGGAGGGCTAAATTTTAGGGGTTTATTACAAAAATATCGATTTTGGGGGCACTTCCGGGTTTGATCAAATGTTAAAAATGGTTGATCAAATCTCTACAGATGATTTCACGTTAGATGGCACCATTTTTGTCTCGAAATTCCATCATGGATGTGGTGGGGGAGCTAAACCCCTTAGGGGTCTATTACTAAAAATATCGATTTTGGGGGCATTTCCGGGTTTGATCAAATGCTAAAAATGGTTGATCAAATCTCTAGAGATAATTTTACGTTAGATGACACCCTTTTTGTCTCGAAATTCCGTCATGGGGGGGCTAACTTTTAGGGGTCTGGAGTTAAAAATATCGCTTTTGGGGGCACTTCCGGGTTTGATCAAACGCTAAAAATGGTTGATCAAATCTCTAGAGGTAATTTTACGTTAGATGACACCATTTTTGTCTCGAAATTCCGTCATGGGGGGGCTAACTTTTAGGTGTCTGGAATTAAAAATATCGATTTTGGGGGCACTTCCGGGTTTGATCAAACGCTAAAAATAGTTGATCAAATCTCTACGTTCGATTTCTGATAAGAATCGCTAATTTTTTTTTAATTTTGAGCATTTTGAAAAATCCTAAAAGTTAGCCCCCCCTGGTTATTTTTAATCATAACTCGTAAAATGATGTTGATCAAACGATGAAAATTGTTGATCAAATCTGATCAAACGATGATCAAACGAAATGCATATCTCACTTTTTCATTTTCCGTCAAGGGGGGGCTAACTTTTAGGTGGTTTTGCCAGTCTATGAATTTTAAAAGTCTGTCCCAGCTTTTTTAATTATTTCTGCGAAAATTTTATGCAACCAATCAACCATAAGAAAATGAAAGGGAAATAAAGCGAAAAAAGGCGATTTTTTTTATGAAAGTGAGCTTTGGAATTTAATTAATTACTCAGTTAATAAATAGAATTTTGAAATTCTGAGCTTCAGGTGCATCAGGAGAGACATTATGTTACTCGCAAAAAAATTTTGAGCTTCATACGTGCTGTAGATTTTGCTAGCCATCGCAGACACACAGACAGACAGAGCGTTTTGTTCTTTTATTAGTATAGATTATTAGCGCTTTGAAAAAAAAAACATTCTAGATTATTGTTACGTGCCTGTGTTAGTTACTTAACGGGATCCAGGATGTATTTAAAATGTTTTTATTTGGTAAAATAAAAATTTTATTTTTTTTTTTTGTCATAAGTAATCATATTATTTCTATACAAAATCGCATAGTAAAACTTCTCATAATTTTTTAAGAATTGTAAATTTACTTTTGCTAATTTTGCTAATTTTTTTGTAACTGGAAAATGCTCGTTTCTCAAAAACTATGTGGTTTCTCTAGGGTAATCATTATAGTTTTCCTGTAACTTAAACTCTTTTCAATTAATTTCTACTACCTCTGATTTTTTTTTCATAATTTTAATTTTAGTCGATTCGGAAATACACGGAGGGAAAGGGGCTATATTTTTACCTGCGAATTTCAACGCTATCTCCAAGAATATGCTACATAATATGAAAAGAAATGTATTTTTTCAGTTCAACTTTACAAAAATTTTCAAATGATACCCTGCACGATAAAGATTTTTTTTCAAGTAATTTAATTAACTCCTCTATCCGTGAGTCCTAAGTATATTTGTGAGTGTTTAATAACCTGTAAATATGTAGCCTATTTTACTACCTTTTAATTTGAACTTTCTAAGTTACATTGTTAGAAAGTTCCATATAGTAAACTAGCTGTTACAGACAAATGCAGGAGTGATTTTATAAGGTTCCGTTTTCACTTTTTAAGTACGGAACACAAAAATTTTCTGGTTTTAAAGCTTGTTTTGAAATTATTATAAGTAAATACAGCTTTAAGAGTTCACAATTTAAATCTCTATAATTCCTAAATTGAATCACATTACGGAGTTCCGTTTTGCATCCTGTGGTAAAATTGAAGAAAATTTCAAATATGATGTGAAAAATATATGTTTGTATTTAAAATTTGAGAGGTTTATGGAATTATTGTATGTAAATTGCTTCATAAGATTTTTTTTTTTTTTTTTTTGATACATTTGAAAAACACATAATTTACAATCGAAAGGCCTATTTCGTATCTATATGCGTTTTGTTGACAATGTAGTTTGGGGCTAGTTTGATTTTGTCCAACGTTACTTATGATCATACTACGTCATTCGTCAAATACAGCCTCATTGCTGCAGTAGGAATGCCTGCAAGTAAGATTTTTGAAGTGAGATTCATGTGAATTACCTTTCTCCTATAATGAACCTTCTAAAACATCTGCATAGTTTCCCTGCCTAACACCGCGCTATTTACGACCAGCGAAAAATGTTCTTTATTTTTTGCCCATCTTCAAACAATTGATCCTTTCTCCTACCCCCGTATTTCATTCGCTAAATACTCCAAAATATAGAATATTTCACATTAAAATCTCTTTGTCCAAATAGAAAAAAAAATCTAAGATAATAAATTAAAAGATAATCTATAACATTGATGCAGCAAAAAGAAAAAAAAAAGTGCGTCTCTAACAGTGAAATTACTAAATGAAAATAACATGTAAAACAGTTATTAAAAGCCTTATTAAAATCAAAACAACTGTGATACATAAAACAAATCCAGGTTGATTTTTAAAAATACCAACTATTTTTACGATATTTCTTATATTTAGCAAATTAATACACACAACATTCTAAACAAGCGAAATAAAAAAAATTAGAAAAAGCAATAACCTAAAGTTAAGTTTTAAAAACATATTTTGTAAAATAATACGGAAAGAAATTTAACACGAAACGTCAAAAAAAAAAAAAAAAAAAAAAAAAAAAAATCTGATTATTAAAAAAAATCTCAACATCTCATGAAATCATACAACAAAGCTATGCCATTATAGACTTTTTTTTTCTCTTAAATCAATAAAATATATAAAGAAAAGATTTTTAACTATAACTTGAGCCAAAGAAATATGCGAGAAATGATTTCCTTAGAGAATCTAAACCATTATTTTGAATTCAAATGATATATATTTAAGAATAAAAAAGTTAAGAAACAAAAGCACTTGTGAAAGGCCAGTAATATCTTAATGGAAAAGGAAATTGTTGTTTTAAAAAAATGCTTCAAGAAGAAAATTTAAATTGATTATTTTCTAAACAAATAAAATTGTGGTTTTGGAGCCGATGAAGTTACGAAATATTTTCATTAAAGGATTTTTTTTTATAAAGTGTTAAATTATATATTTCATCGCCTTTTTCAGAGATGAATACATTTTATGCTCTGTACAAAAGAAAAGTTTAATTTTAAATGAAATTAAAATGATTAAATAATTATGCTAAGCGAAAAAGTAATTTCACGTTATTATACTGTACTGACGACATTCTAGCACTACACTTGCTTGCATAGTAAGAAAAGTTATTGCTCGCATGGTTCTTTTCCTTATCAATTTTCACTGAAAATAATTACGTGTAATTCAGAATGTGCCCTGTATTGCTGATTTTTTAACTATGTTTTATTGTTTTCAGCTGCTTCTAGACTGGGATATGGCAGCACAAGCAATCACAATCGAGTTCGCGAATGAAATTTCAGATTTAATTGAAACTTCATTCAGTCAGCCAAGTCACACCTTCGTGGAAAAACAACTGAAAACCCGATTTTAGTTATTGACTCATAGGTTTACAATTGTGTTTCCCTTTACCAAAAGATATAAAAACACGGAGAAATAGAAGCAGGAAAATGCTATTGTAAACCTATGGGCCAATTGCTACAATTGGGTTTTTAGCTGTTTTCCACTAAAGTATTCCTTTGCAGGCCGATTGCTTTGTAATATGTGAATCGAGATTTAACTAATTCTAGAATTTCATCTATTAATTCGATAAAGTGATTGTCTGTGCTGCCACCTCCCTGCCCTATTCCTATATTGGACCAAACCTCAATATCAAAAGTTTGACTGGGGCGATTGTCTACTGGTTTATTAGCCCCTCAGGTTAGGTAAAGGAGAAAGCACTGGCAATGTACGTAAAATGTTCTGGTGGATGTAAAATGTTCATGATTCTCGGCATGAACATTTTTTCTTTTCCTAACATACCAGAAATATTTCTACCTTTCCCATCACCTCATCTCAAACGAAAACTAAAATCACAATTACAACAGGAATGGCAGAAAATATGTGCCACTGATCATAGAGGAAGTTTTACATAATCACTACTACCTATCGTCTCAGAGGAGATTTTACTATCGCACAGAAACCTCTTCCTACTTGCTACAAATCACGGGTCCATTCAAGATTATCTGATAAAGATCGGTAAAGCTGACTCGGGCTACTGCACGTGTGGGAAACGAGGAACTTCGCTGCAATACGTAACATAATGCACACAAACATCCATATACCACATCAAAATCTCCAGAACGATAAGGCTCTCTTCATGGTTTAAATTAATAAGAAAACAATCAGCGCTATTACAAAAAAATCATAAACTGTGTAACAATGTTTGAAAAAAATCAAGGACTGTTCCAAATGCCTCCACAGGACCTTTTATATGATAATGATGATGAGTTATGGAACTAACCAAACAAACTTTTACTTTAAAACACTTACAGAATTACTGTTATTGTTAAAAAATATTTAGGTGTTATACGTCTGCAAAGCACTCAAGTAGTCTATTTTATTACTGTTACTTATAGTTATTTCATTATTTCAATTATTTTTTGTTAGCCATCTTTATTTACTGTATAATTGTTCTGTATTTTTTAATAAAAATTGCTGGGTGGGGCTTGTTGAGCTCAAACCAATTGGTAGGCCTCCCTACCTGGCTGAATCTGAATCTGCTATAAAAAGTTATAAGTCGTGTGATTTTTTTCAAGTCAATATAACTGTTCAAAAAACTATAACAGTTAAATGTGATTATGCATACATAGCTTATTGGGGTTTCTTTAGTTGTTTAATCTTTTGGACTGTTGAAGATAATTTACCATATGCGATAATCAAAAGTTAACTGCGCAAATTGCCATAGAGTGAAAAGAAAGAATAGAGATTAATATGGTATCTTAGGGTATCACAAAATGTGTTACCTTAAAATCCGCTACATTGGGTCCAAACAAAACCACGAGGTTTGAGAAAAATAAAACTTCTAGTAATGCATTTTTTAATCCATAATACAATATCATGCAACTTTAAAATGTTTAAATATAAGCAGATCATTTTTATTTAGAGAACAAATGTATCCATGACGTTAAAGAATCTGGGTCCCTGTTCCACGTAATTGTTTTATTTCAATAGAATGAGTCCGTTTAAATTTGGGCGATAACGCGGATCATATTGTAAACCGATTTAATGGCATACTGCATCTCCATCTGTCTATTTCCTCCATGGCAAATAGTATCTGCTGGGCCAGCGCAAATAACTCAATTAATATAGCATTGGCAATGTACGTTAAAGAGGTACCTTTAATTAAAATTTAAAAAAAACTTCTTTTAGTTTTTTCTATTCTGAAAATTGAAGTATTTCTCAGCAATATTTAAAAAAAGTTCAATTAAAACATATACATTATTTCCTGAGCTATAGTAATTTATGGACGGTGAGTATAATTGAAGATCTGTGGATATAGAAACTATAAACGTGTTTTCTCAAATCAGTAAACTTGGAGTTTTTCTGCAGAATTGCTCTCAAACTACGTAATCTAAAGCTTTTAAAAAACTAACAAAATATTGTTTTCTTTATAATCAATAAGATAAAACAACAACAACAACAAAATATTTTTTCTGCAGTGCGAAAAACTTGAAAAAAAAATTCAATTTTTATTTCTTTATGTGATAAAATTAAACTTTAAAAAAATCTTTAATCTCTTTGCATATATTTTGGTTCTTATTTAAATGTAAGTGTGTTATAATCCTTCTTTGTTCAAAAGATGTTTTGTATGTGCAAGATTTAAAGTTTTGTCATGCGTGAAGCACGTAGTGATTTTAATTCATGCATTAGAATTTATTGTTTAATATTAAAATTTTAATTTTATTTTTCTAAAAATCATTTATTTAGATAATTTAGTTAAGCATTTATAACGAAAAACAAAACAAAAACTCTTTTTATTCTTCAGTAATTCGTATGTTTATTCTAAAATTATAAAGTAAAAATGTCACAAATAGCGATGATCAGCCATGAAATTTAATTGTAGTTTTAATTATTTAATTGAACTTTTGGATATGTGTTATACATTTCACCTGCCGTACCTATCGTAGTATAGCATATCTATAATCATGTTTTTTTTTAAATGAGAAATTCATGCAATGCATTAGGTATACGAGACTTATGTATATAATAAGTTATTATATTATGTATTACTTATAATATTATGTATATAATAAGACATTTATGTTTAATAGATATGTGTCTTCAATTAAGTTGAAAAAGATATTTCCTTTATTATTGGTCTTCTTAATAAAAGAGTACTTTCTTTCAGTTCTTTTATGAATTTATTTTTCAGAGAACCATACGCCGACACTGTTTCTTTTTAACACGTTCGCTGCCGCTTACGTGAAGATGCGATGATAGTTAATGCCGCACTGTAGAATTGGGTTTTTCCCAGAAGCCGATATACTTTTTATAAAAAAGAATCAGTGAAAGTTTTTCCCGCGCCAGCGCGTGACTGTATATTGAGACATCACCCTACATCACGCACTGGCGCGTGAGTGGCCCCTTAACATTGGCATCATGTCACGTGCTGGCATGTGATCGGAAACGAATGTGTTAAAGAAGTGTGTGTTTGAAAATGTGTTTTTCTTTTAACTCCACTTTACTTAAGACCTTTTTTTATGTCTACAGTTTATACTAGTAGTGATGTCTCACATGCTTCGTCGGGAGAAATTTCTGAAGGATCAAAGGAACATTGAGGAGTTTCGAAGGAATAGAGGCTGGAGTTCAAGACTGGTAATAAAGAAAAAATCCCAATACTTCGGGAGGAAAAAATTTTATAGTCCGTGGAAGGAATTCCTTGCAGAAATATCACCTAAATTTGATACATATTCTTGTCAAATTTTTCACGGAATAATTTTTTAGAATACCTTTTTTTCTTGCTCTCATTAAATTTAAAAATAAATAAAATGTTTTCGCAAAAAAAGCAAATCATCGTATTTTATTTCATGTAACACATACACCATACACTGAAAAAAGGGTCGACCTACTAAAAAAATTTAGTGATCCTTGTAATAACTAAAAGAAAAATTAGTATTCTTACTCGATTACAAGAATTCTGTAACAATTACTAGAAAAAAGCTAGCAACGAATTGAATTAATAGTTTTACATTTTTAATAGCTATTACTAAAAGTTACTAGGTGTGGCCGTGAGAGTCTAGTGGTCATAGTACCGAACTCCAGGCTGAACGTAGCCGGGTTCGATGCTGGACGCCACCAAATATGCGCCGAATGTATGCAATGTAAGTACTCGTTAAATAAAGGGATTATGAAAATCCTGTCGTAACAGTTACAATGGGTAGTGATCTCTAGACTTTCCCTCCTCTTTAGAAACATGTCAAAATAGAGCAGGTATGAATGTTTGGTGCTGCCATCTGTTGCGGTTTTGCCGAAAATCTTCCGCTTCAGAAGTCTAAATATAGTTTTTAATAAACTAAAAATAATTTTGGAGATATTACTAAAATTTGCTTGGTGGCTCATACTAAAAAGTTTTAAGTTAGTTATACAAAAAATTCTTTTGTTCAGTTTACAAAAGAAATGTTTGTTTCACTTGCAAAAAAAAATGCTTGTAATGGTTACTAAAAAATTCTGTGAAATACAAATTTACTAAAAAATTTTTAGTAACCTCTTGATTTTTTTTACAGTATATGCCTCACATTATATACTAGAAGCAGTGTTTGACATTTATAAATAAAATAATACTTAATCGGATTACCTTATACATGAATCTGCCCTAATCTTATCAATGTTAAATTAAAAGAATTATAACACTTCAGAAAAACCTAATGAAACTAAATATCTTATGAAATCGTCAATATTGTTTACGTCCGGTATATTCTGATATAAGATTCAAGACTTCTGCTTAATGTAGCTTAACGTTCATTAGAGATCTGAACTTTTACAGGCTAACATTTATAAGTCACATTCCGCTGTGCAATGCAATAAAATTACATAGAAAGAAAAAACCCTCCACTTAGACACGGTTAAATCATGCAAGACTGAACCTGATTATAAATTTTCAAAAATTGATTTAACAGTAGTTATTTCAGAATAAAGAATAGACCGTTTTTAAAAAACGATAGATTTTGAGTGTTTCAATATCTTAAAATCATGTAAATCCTTATGTGTTGCTGTAAAAATACACATAATAGAAAAATTACTTTACATAAATGTAGTCGAGTCTCTATACAACGAAACTCTATCGAGCGAATTTCTCTATTTAACAAATTTTTTGTAGAAACGGTCATTTTTTTTTCAAATTTACATTTAGAAATATCTCCATACAGCGAAATAAATATCTCCATTTAACGATTTTTTTTTCAAAAATGCTCTTTTATATGTTCAGAAAACGGTTCAAATTATTTGTGGATAAGTTTTTTAGTGGATTTCTGTTTTATATTTTATAGATGCACTCCTCTACCTTATTCCTTATGTTAAAAAAAAAGTAATCACCCACTCCAACCCCTCCCCCACCCCCCGAAGAAAAGCATCCTTTTTGGATGAATACACTTGACTCATTTGAAGAATTGTTACTAAATGTCATTTGTACTGGTGTGACTTTTTGCTGCATCTGCATAAAACCGCTTCTAGGATAAACACAACTTTCTCTGATAAAGTAATAATTTTGAAAATAATCAATAAGTCACTGGATAAAAAAGGAATTGGCAAAATTCCGTTAAACATTTCAAAAACTTAATTAAACAGCTTAAAAAACAATACTGTTTCAAAATTTAAACAATAAATGAAAATTTTTTTGCCGTTCTCTATTCAAAGAATTTTTCAACGCAACAAATTCTTTGACTGAAAAATGGATTTCGTTATATAGAGACTCGACTGTAGTTTATTTTCAACCTGTATTTTTTTTATTGATAGTATAACATTATATCACTCTAAGTACAAAACAAGCTAGAAATTATCAAAATATCTATAAGTATAATATGGTAATTAGTTTCAGATTTTGCCTTGTTTTAAAGAAACGAATGCTTATATTTTTTTTTTTATAAAATTGCCTTTCTACACTTTGAGATATGTTGATAAATTTCTCTAAATAAATTGTTCTCTTCCTATGAGATTCGGTTTTTATTTCGGTGTGAAATATTGTGTTTTTCCTACATACATTGCATGATGTAAATATTAATGCGGAAAAAAAATTACAATTCTTTTAGCGAAATCATTTTACATAGCACTGATGAAATTGATTATTTAATGATACTTCTGTAATAAATAAGAAAATCAAACCTAACGAAAGCTATGTTTTGTTTTAGATTAAAATTTTATGTGTTTTCTATTTTTCATTATTTTTTAATACTTCTTCAAACAATTTTCTTTTTTTTTCTTTTCAATTTTAAGTATTACGTTTATAAAGCTCTGGATTTGAACATACTGAGATATTTCAAAAAGAAAAACAAATTTCCTCATATCCTTCTGTCATTTCAACCGTATTTATATTCGTGCAGCATAGATTTATTAACTTTAAATCATTCTCCTGATATGTTTCGATCTCTATAACGCATATCGATTAAATTTTACATCAAATCAACGGACTTTCGATGAATTTGTTCTGTAAAAATTGCAGAACATTTTTATTTCTTTTTTGTTTGATTTATAATAAATATATCGCTCTGCTTCTCAATTTTGAAATATATTATTTTTTATCATATTATGTATATTATTAAAAAAATAAATAAATGGAGTTGATTACAATATATTCTAAAATTTGGGAATTGCTATGAATAAGGTTTTTAATTTATCAATACACAAGCACGATATTATGTGCATGCATATAAAATAGTTGGTGTTCACTCTAAACAGTGTACGATGTATATTGATTAATTCTTAAACAGTTAATTATATACTGCTCAAAACAATTAAAAGATATTGCAGTTTTAGGTGGATTTTGTATCTGGGAAACTTTTTAGCTGATTGATACATGGTCGTCAGACATAGTAGGCTGTATGAGAATAAATTACACATGTTTGGCAGAAAAAAATTCATTTTATTGAGCATTTATGTACAAAAGGAAAAAAACACAATTTGTGCATTTGAGAAAAAGAGAATAAGAAAAGGTGTTTTCTTCAAAGAAAATAATTTTCAGTAGGGAGTATGGTTTCCACGGGCGGCCAGCAACGTTGAACACCTTTGAGGCATGGACTCAATGAGGCTATTAATGACGAGTTGGGGTATTCTTCCCCACTCTTCCAGAAGAGCTCTTTCCAGTTCTTGGAGAGTTTGTGGGGGTTGTTGGCGGCCAGAAACTCGTCTTCCTAGAGCGTCCCAAACGTGCTCGATTGGATTCATGTCTGGAGAACACGTTGGCCATTCCATTCGAACGATTTCTTCCTCGAAAAGGAAATCCTCTACCAGGTTTGCACGATGTGGCCTGCTGTTATCGTCCATTAAAATGAAGTTATCTCCGATTGCTGCAGCGTAAGGGACTACAATAGGTCTGAGGATCTGATCCCTATATCGGCGACCAGTCAGAGCTCCATCTCGAATGATGTAGAGGTCAGTGCACCCGTCAATGGAGATGCCACCATACACCAACACTCATCCACCGCCAAATCTGACACTTTCGTGCACGAACGACGGGTTATTCCGACTGCCACGGTCTCTCCAGATGAAAATACGCCTATTATCCGGATGCACAGAAAAACGGGACTCGTCAGAAAACAGAATATTGCTCCATTCATTTCTCCTCCAGTTGACATGCTCGGTTGCCCACTCCCTGCGGTCGCGACGATGCCTTGATGTTAATCTAACACATACCATCGGTCGGCGAGCATACAGACCTACAGCATGGAGCCGGTTTCGGAGAGTCTGAGTTGAAATCGTGGTGCCTGTAGCCGAGCGAAGGTGTTGTTGGAGAAGAGTGGCGTTCATGTTTCAGTGTCTCCGAGCTGTTAACGCTCCATACCGATCTTCATTGGGCATTGTTGCCCGTCTACGACCTTGCCCTGGTCTTCGGCCTTCTCATCCTTTCTCCAAAAAACGGTTCCAGATCCTGGAAATGACACTTTGTGACACTCCAATGGCTTGCGCTATTTCGGCTTGAATTTGGCCCCCTTTTAAACTACCAACAATTCTCCAAGCTTCTGAATCTGTCAAATGACTTCGCTGAGACATCGTACTCATCGAAACAAAGCAGTCACTGAATGCCGATCATCCTTGTTATCATTCTCTTTTATCCAGTCAAATTTCATTCGCTGCCGCTGAAGCGACGTTTTTGACGTCGAACTCAAAATTTGCATACTCCACACTTTGAAAACCAGAAAAATTTGCATTTGTGATTCTCTTCTTCTATTTTCGGCAAAAAAATTTCGTTTATATCTTTATTTTATATAAAACTTCAAATATCCTTTAATTGTTTTGAGCAGTGTAGATATATAGCACAAAAAATCGAAATAAACTAGCGAGCTACGCCCGCTAGCTGGGCCAGTTTTTCCAAACGAACCTCGATATTAAGCAATATATGATAAACAAAAAATTCATTTAATAAGCAAGTCTTGGTGTTCGAATCCTCAAGCGCAAAAAAAGTAAATTAAAGAGCCATGGTTGTTATGCGCCCATTATCCCGTTAAAAATATGTGATTTCGCACAGTGGGCTCTACGCTCCATGGTCGCCATCGTCCCATTAAAAATATTTGGTTTTGTACGGTTGGCTCTGCGCGCCCATAAGACATTTTCTCGTATTTTTTGGTTCATCAGAAGCAGACTTTTACGCAGATTCTGAATATGTAATCAGTTTTTTTCTACTTTAAAAACTGTCTGCATGATGGTTTAAGAAAAAACGCGCAAAAAAGGGAGAAAAAGAGGTTTTCGACTGTTTCTTCTTTTAGCCAAAGGGGAAAAGTTCAGGTTCTTCACCGCAAGGTGGCGCAGTGTTCTGCCTCAGAGCTCCGTTTGAGCGCCGTTTGGGATTTGAGACATTTTTCGTTCCGATTCCCAAGGGGTTTTTAATTCATATCTTTTTTAATTTTGGTCCCACGGTCTCGAAAATGCCTGAAATGACTTCCCCGGAATTTTTCCAATCGAAAGACACCTCTCGCGACTTCCAACTCGCCCGCGTTGCGATCTGTAATCGGCTTCAAGCAGACAGAGGCGCACGGATTTTATTAGTATAGATTGGCAATAAAATGACGGTTACATGATAATAAAATATCACTTTAAAAATACAGATGGATTTTATTTTATTCTAGGGAATTAAAACAATACAAAGATCCCGCTAAAGAAATAGGGGGAACTGGGGTACATTTATACAGTTTTTTTCTAAGAATTTATTTTGATGTCAAGAAAGCAGAAATTTCAAGTTATTTTTCCATGTGGTGTCAGCAAAACTTGTGTAGTGTGTGTAAAAATTTACAATCGTTGTTTTATAGATTATTTTTGCTTGTAATTTTTAAAAAAATAAAAAAAGTCATTTGTATCAGTGTGCCCGATCCCCGGGGCAGATTGATACACCTCTTGGGCACTTTGATACGTTTGGGAAAATGTAGAAAAACAACACCAATGCATATTTTTCTTAGAAAAATAGCTAGCAAACCATTTTATATTTATTTATAGAAATTCAAATCACCCACAAATTATTTATAAACAATATTAAAGCAAAAAAAAAAAAAAAAAAAAAATTAAATGTATAATGACTTGATGTTCTGGCTGTTCCTTGTCTGATTGTTGGCTGTGGTTGATTGTTGGCTTTGTCATATCTGGCGTCTCAAACCCCAGCATTATTTTCTTTCTTAGGAAAGGTGGAAAAATCACCAGGTTTTCGGTTTATAAATCAGTTTATGAACAGAAAATTAAGGGTAATTACATTAAAAATTCTGTTTATAATATAATTATCCTGTGCTGTTCTGCAGCTTGTTTCTCTTACTTAACATTTCTCATGTCAAAAATACTTTTTTCTCTGGAGAATCGATATAAATTTGAGATTTTCCAGGCTGCCGTCCTTTTCTTTTGTTAGTTCTGCTAGTAATAGATGTTGGGTAAATTCGTACGCCTTCTATTTGCAAGAATACTATAAAATGTTGTAATATAAGTAAATCAAAGCTATTTTACTTCAGTAAAAACTAATATTAGAAATTTTTGGCGAAAAATGGTTGGATTAAGGATTGTATGGTAAAAAAATAATAATAAAAGGTAATGAAAAAAAGAACTAGAAAAAGATTTAGCTTGTATCAATGTGCCCCGAGATAGACTGTATCAATGTGTCCCATACAGCCATTTTGAATAAAATGAGTCTCATATTGAGGTTCTCATATATGAGTCTCACTTCATAATTTATCTAACAATAAAGAATGAGAAACTGAAAAAGAGTAGCTTTACTTGCCAGGGAGAGTATTATTTTCGGTTGAAAATACTAGAACAGTTGTATAATAACCTTTCAATTGTACAACTCAAATTTACTTTTGACCTACAAAAACAATTAATCACCCGTTCCATTTCATAAAACTACTGAATCATTCAAGACTTTCTGTACGTAGTCGAATGCACTAGTATTACCTTTTGGAGTTGTCGTGAAATTCCATGCAATGGCTCTGTGATCAGTACAGGGGGTGTATCAATGTGCCCCAGTTCCGCCTATTGCTAATATAATAATAGTAATGCGTTAAATGCATAGTAACTTTTTATAAGTCTAGTAATTTATTTGGAAGACGCATGCTTTATTTCATACAACTGAAATATTCAACATTCATGCTGATTGCTTTTATAAAAAATAGCTTTCCGTCATTTATTTTATAGTAGTAGTCTTCAAAACCACATATGGATCTTAATTATCTTTTATATTTACTTTTAAGACTTACGTTAGAGCAGTCTGCATTTTCTAGCCTTTTATTTTAACGCTCTGCTTCTTTAGTATGTTTTAACATTTAGAAATTTCCGTTGATTAAATACTTTATTACAAAAATTATCAGGAAAGAGTAACAGTTGCCTTATTTAATTAAATAATGCCATAGATTCGCAGTAAAGAGCTGCGTACATGATAATAAAATATCTCTCTAAAAATACAGATCATTTCAGTTAGTTTAAGGGAATTAAAACACTACAATTATCTGCTGAAGGAAATATAATAACAATAATTTCCTGAATGTACTGTAACGTTTTGAAATGGCGTAATTTATTTAGAAAAATACAATCTTATTTTCATATAACTAATATATTCAAACATTTCTGGTGTTTACTTCTTCAAAAGTAGTTTCCCATCTATTTTATAAGCATTTTACAAAACCACGTAAAGAGCCTAATTATCTTTTGTGTCTAATTTGATGGTTTTTGTAGAGCTCAATTTTCTATGCTTTTATTTCAATGTTTTTTTCCTTCATCATGTTTTAACATTTAGCAATTTAAATTAAATTAAATGTTTTATTAAAAAAAGTATCAATTAGGAGTTAATAGCTGCCTTATTTAATGAAATGTAGAAATAGATTGGTATTAAATTGCCGGTTATATGATAATGAAATATAAATTTAAAAATATATTTGTAATTTAGTTTGTTTAATGCAATTAAGACAAAGATCCTGCTAATGTAAATGTAATAACGACAATAAACGGAATGTAAGTGAAGTTTTTAAAGTATATTAATTTATTTGGAAGAACGCATGCTTTCTTTCATATAACTGAAATATTCAAACTTTCATGCTGTTTGCTTTTTTAAAAATAGCTTTGCATCATTCCTATTACAGAGGTATTCCACTGAACCACATACCGAACATAATTATCTTTTATATCAACTTTTATGAATTTTTTGAGAGCATTTGCAATTTTCTTGACATTTATTCCATCTTTCCTCAGCTTTAGCGCGTTTTAACATTTAGAAGTTTCCATCGATTAAATATTTCCTTAAAACAAATGATCAGGAATGAGTAAATATTTGTCTTATTTAATTTAATATAGAAATGGATTCGCAGTAAATTACTGGTTACATAATAATAAAATACCACTCTAAAAATATAGATGAAGTTCAGTTTGTTAACAGAATTTAAACAATAAAAAATCCTGCTAAAGAAAACTATAATAATATCCTGTGTAATTTCCTAGGTTTTTATTCCACTGTTCTTCTCCAAGAACATATTTTTTAGCCTTTATAAAGTTTCGTCGATTAAATATTTCCTTGCAAAAATGATCAAGAAGGAGTTAGGTAATAGTTACCTTATTTAATTAAATATAGAAATAGATTGGTAATAAAATGTCGCTTACATGATAGTAACATATCACTTTCAAAATACATGTGAAGTTCAGTTTGTTTAAGTGAATTAAAACAACATAAATACACTGCTAAAGAAAAAAATATAATAATAGTATTTCGTTAAATTTATAGTAAGATTATTTGGAAGAAAGCATGCTTTATTTAATAGAGCTAAAATATTCAAACATTCATGCTGATTGCTTTTTCAAAAATATCTTTCCATCACCTCTAATTTTAAAAGTATTCTACAAACAAACGTGCGGAACCTAATTATATTTTATGTCTAATTTTATGACTTTCGTGAGAGCAGTCTCAATTTTCTAGGCCTTTATTTATGTGCTCTTTTAGCATCTTTTAACGTTTAGAAATTTTCGTCGATTAAATATTTCATTTCAAAAACGATCTAGAAGGAGTTGATAGTTGCCGTATTTAATTAAATAAATAGAAATAAGTTGGGAATAAAATGCTAATTACATGATAGTAAAATGTCACTTTCAAAATACAGGTGAAGTTCAGTTTGTTTATAAGAATTAAAACAATAAAAATATGCTGCTAAAAAAATGTAATAACAGTATTTCGTTAAATGTCCAACAGCATTATTTGGAAGAATGCATGCTTTATTTAATAGAACTAAAATATTCAAATATTTATGCTGATTGTTTTTTCAAAAATAGCTTCCCATCACCTCTAATTTTAAAGAATTCTGAAAACAAACATACGGAACCTAATTATATTTTATGTCTACTTGTATGACTTTCGTGAGAGCAGTCTCAATTTTCTAGATCTTTATTCCAATGCTGTGCTCTTTTAGCTTCTTTTAACGTTTAGAAATTTTCGTCGATTAAATATTTTATTTCAAAAACGATCTAGAAGGACATTAAATTGTAAACAGAAGTTCTCTTATACGTCCATTAAAAACATTTCAAAAATATATATTAAAATATTTAATTGCTAAAAAGGACGTCAAATGTTAATAAAATACATTAAAAGATCTTAATAATTTGACATGTTTCGATTGAATTTACTCAATCATCATCAGAAAAACAAAATATACAAATAAACACAAAGATGGAAAATGACAATAAACTATTACAAATGAAATTTAAAAAATAAATATAAATCACGCGCGTTATATTTTAATTATGTTTCACGTTGCTTTATTTTTAAATTATCTAACAATTCAATCCAAATATTTGGGATTTGAAATGACAAGGAATCATTGCAGACCGTTGAGCTTCTGACGTAAATTTCAATAGACTCTCTGATAAAAAGTTGCAAATAAAAATCTGACCTATAAATTAATCTACTTTCATTAAACAAAATGTCTATGTTTTCTATTTTATTTAGCCTTGATAATGCGGTTTTATCTCTATTAACTTTTATGTCTGCATACTGATAGGTCACATTTATCAATTGGGTCAATTCTAGTGGTTAAAATTGATTTTATTTTGGAGGGGGTCTAGCAACTAAATTTAAATCAAACTTTTTTTTTAATTATGTTTTAGCGGTGTGTTTTACCGCTAAAACACAATTAAAAAAGTTTCGTTCCAAAACATTTATTTCGTTACGAAAAACGATCAAGAAAGAGTTCATAGTTGATTTATTTAATTATGTATATAAATAAATTGGCAGTATAGTGCCTACTACAAATTAAATAAACATACTATAGTAAAATTTCACTCTAAAAATACAGATGAAGTTCAGTTTGTTTAAGGGAATTAAAACAATAGAATGATCTTGCTAAAGAAAATGTAATAGCGATAATGCGTTAAGTGTATAGTAAAGCTATTTAAGTACATTAATTTATTTTGAAGAATGCGTGCTTTATTTTAACCAACTTATATATTCAAATATTCATGGTTTTTGCTCTTTTGAAAATAGTTTCCCATCATCTCTATTTTATATGCATTCTATAAAACCACAAAAGAAACCTAATTATCTTTTGTATTTGCTTTTAGGATTTTCGGGAGAGTAGTCTCAATTTTCTATGCTTTTATTCTACCGTTCTGCTCCTGTAGCATGCTTTAACATTTAGAAATTTTCATTTAATAAATGTTTCATTACATAAACGATCAAAAGAGAGGTAAGAGTGGCCTTATTTAATTTAATTTATAAATAAATTGGCAATTACGTGCTGGTTACACGATAGTAAAATATCACTCTAAAAATACAGATGAAATTCAGTCTGTTTAGGGGATTAAAATAATACAAGGATCCTGATAAATAATATCAAATAGCGATAATACGTGAAATTTATAGTAACGTTTTGCAAGTAAAGCAATTTATTTGGAAAAACGCATGCTTTAATTCATACAAGTGAAATATTCACATTGACATGCTGATTTCTTTTTTCAAAATTAACTCCCCATATCTATTTTAGACGTATTCTACAAAACCACATACAGAACTTAAGTCTTCTGTACCTGCCAGTGAAGATACTCACAAGCTAATGTTATTCCTATGAGAAGGCATTTTTCTAATAACTCTTTTGCATTTATATATATATATATATATATATATATATATATATATCCAATATGTAAAAAAAATCAACAATAAACAATAGAAATTCATGTGAATTGCGCCGAAACGCTGCATTAAGACACATAAATTAAAAATATAATTTCAAATTTATCAGTTTAGCAAGAACCAGCACACCCCCCTCACAAAACAAAAATCCCTTAAAATTGAAAATTCAACAATCAAAATACAAAAACAATAGGCTGCCAGCCTCATCAGCGATGGGTTTTATTAGACAAAAGCAGCCGGACACTCGTGTTCACTAAACAAAATATATTTAAGTGGCAGTGGGTTTCGGCCAGAGCGGTGAATAGCAAAAAATCAGATGTTAAACACCCGATGGCTATAATTCACGCGCCCCCCCACCGGACCCTACGCCACATTAGTAAACGAATGTCTCACCTGGAACACTGTAAACGATGTCAAAATATGTTCTCTGAATAAAAACCACATCCCCAACTTAGCTGCAATGCCACAACTCAAAACAACTTAAACAGAACAATCTAGAAACCGTATTCCAAACCAATCCAGAAACAATCCAGGTCTGTTGCCACCCAATGCAGCTCATCATCATAAAACCGTCATTAAGCAGGCTTTAGGTAATACAAGTCATTTAGCTGTCACTGAGTAGCAAACGATCAAAAATGTAGAGAATCTGCAAAATCAGAGTACTTTTTTATGAACTTGAGAGGAATATTGTTTTTATAGTGAAGTTTACTTTTAAATTGAAAAAGCTCACTTTGAAATAGATATTTTTCTGAACATATTCTATAAAATCGGGAAATTTGGCTGATTATAATGTTAATGTAGATTCGTTTTGAAATATTGGAGGACCAGTGTACGAGCTGATTAACTGTAAAAGAAAAGCTTTTACGCTTATCATAAATAGAAATTTGTATTTTGTTATCTATTAAAATTTTTATTTTTAAATCTAGATAATCAGCCTCCGAACTATTTTCATTAGTTTTTTTTAACGTTAAGGAGTCAGGATAAATTTCTTGAGAAATTTCATTAAAATCAGAATTAATATTCAAAACGATCAAATCATCAATGTATCGGTAAGCAAAAAATTTTAGATCAGCTTTATTTATACTATATTGAAATTCATAAAAAAAATAAGAATAAGTTAGCTGCAGTGGATGAGTAACTAGTACCCATACCAATCCCATTAATTTGTAGGTATATTTTAGAACCAGCATAAACATAATTATTATAAAGGCAAAACCGGCATAATTTATAAAACAAGTTTGAATTAAAATCGGCACCATCCAAAACCAATTGAGCTGTTTTTAAAAGTGCATCATTTAAACTACTGATAGGAATGGTGGTAAATAAATTTTCGAAATCATATGTATGGATAGAATGAATTTTATTGTTTTTTAATTTTTCAACAATTTCAAAACTATTAGAAATAATCCAAAAACTGTTACTGTCTTTATATTTATATTTCAGCATGTTCAAAATTTTTTAAGTAAATCCTCAAATTTTCTATTAAAATTATTACCAATACTATTAACATTACTGCAAATGAATCTGTATTTAGTCGGTACTTTATGAAATTTTGGAGTAAGAAATAAAAACGGAAATGACGGATTTTTATTACGTGGAAATGGAATATTGGTTTGTTTAGAGAAAGCCAGATGTTTATTGATAATTTCTTGTACAGAAGATTTACAAATTTTATAGGTTATACTATTATTTAACTCTGCATTAAGCATTTCTGCATAAAACTTTTTTCAAATAACTGAAAAGTTACCGGCAGCCTTATCAACTTGACAAAAAACAAAATTTTGTTTTAATTTGGCAATTTCGTTTCTAAAATCCTTATTGAAATAATGATAAGTATAAGATGAATTATTTAGAAAACAATCCTGGAAAGATTTAAAATCATTTAAAATATGTAATTTCCAATCTGTAAAGAGGGGGATAGGTGTATTGTATCTGTAACTTAAATTTAATATAAAAGCATTTAAATCAGCTTTAAAAGTATTGAATGACTTTATTGGATTTAAATTACTAGATTGGATTTAAATTGGACTTGGATTTAAATTTAAATCCAATAAAGTCATTCAATACTTTTAAAGCTGATTTAAATGCTTTTATATTAAATTTAAGTTACAGATACAATACACCTATCCCCCTCTTTACAGATTGGAAATTACATATTTTAAATGATTTTAAATCTTTCCAGGATTGTTTTCTAAATAATTCATCTTATACTTATCATTATTTCAATAAGGATTTTAGAAACGAAATTGCCAAATTAAAACAAAATTTTGTTTTTTGTCAAGTTGATAAGGCTGCCGGTAACTTTTCAGTTATTTGAAAAAAGTGTTATGCAGAAATGCTTAATGCAGAGTTAAATAATAGTATAACCTATAAAATTTGTAAATCTTCTGTACAAGAAATTATCAATAAACATCTGGCTTTCTCTAAACAAACCAATATTCCATTTCCACGTAATAAAAATCCGTCATTTCCGTTTTTATTTCTTACTCCAAAATTTCATAAAGTACCGACTAAATACAGATTCATTTGCAGTAATGTCAATAGTATTGGTAATAATTTTAATAGGAAATTTGAGGATTTACTTAAAAAAATTTTGAACATGCTGAAATATAAATATAAAGACAGTAACTGTTTTTGGATTATTTCTAATAGTTTTGAAATTGTTGAAAAATTAAAAACAATAAAATTCATTCTATCCATACATATGATTTCGAAAATTTATTTACCACCATTCCTATCAGTAGTTTAAAGGATGCACTTTTAAAAACAGCTCAATTGGTTTTGGATGGTGCCGATTTTAATTCAAACTTGTTTTATAAATTATGCCGGTTTTGCCTTTATAATAATTATGTTTATGCTGGTTCTAAAATATACCTACAAATTAATGGGATTGGTATGGGTACTAGTTACTCATCCACTGCAGCTAACTTATTCTTATTTTTTTATGAATTTCAATATAGTATAAATAAAGCTGATCTAAAATTTTTTGCTTACCGATACATTGATGATTTGATCGTTTTGAATATTAATTCTGATTTTAATGAAATTTCTCAAGAAATTTATCCTGACTCCTTAACGTTAAAAAAAACTAATGAAAATAGTTCGGAGGCTGATTATCTAGATTTAAAAATAAAAATTTTAATAGATAACAAAATACAAATTTCTATTTATGATAAGCGTAAAAGCTTTTCTTTTACAGTTAATCAGCTCGTACACTGGTCCTCCAATATTTCAAAACGAATCTACATTAACATTATAATCAGCCAAATTTTCCGATTTTATAGAATATGTTCAGAAAAATATCTATTTCAAAGTGAGCTTTTTCAATTTAAAAGTAAACTTCACTATAAAAACAATATTCCTCTCAAGTTCATAAAAAAGTACTCTGATTTTGCAGATTCTCTACATTTTTGATCGTTTGCTACTCAGTGACAGCTAAATGACTTGTATTACCTAAAGCCTGCTTAATGACGGTTTTATGATGATGAGCTGCATTGGGTGGCAACAGACCTGGATTGTTTCTGGATTGGTTTGGAATACGGTTTCTAGATTGTTCTGTTTAAGTTGTTTTGAGTTGTGGCATTGCAGCTAAGTTGGGGATGTGGTTTTTATTCAGAGAACATATTTTGACATCGTTTACAATGTTCCAGGTGAGACATTCGTTTACTAATGTGGCGTAGGGTCCGGTGGGGGGGCGCGTGAATTATAGCCATCGGGTGTTTAACATCTGATTTTTTGCTATTCACCGCTCTGGCCGAAACCCACTGCCACTTAAATATATTTTGTTTTTGTGAACACGAGTGTCCGGCTGCTTTTGTCTAATAAAACCCATCGCTGATGAGGCTGGCAGCCTATTGTTTTTGTATTTTGATTGTTGAATTTTCAATTTTAAGGGATTTTTGTTTTGTGAGGGGGGTGTGCTGGTTCTTGCTAAATTGATAAATTTGAAATTATATATATATATATATATATATTTTACATTGCAGAGTTGAGGTCCCTATTAAGATCGCTCCTCGATTACATTTTTAAATTTTGGTCGCAAGTATTTTTTATAAAATCACGTCCAATTTCTGAACCGGTTCTGAAAGTAAAAGTAACTTTATAAAAAAGTATCTGCGATCAAAATCGAAAAAGTAATCAAGGACCGATCTTGAGAAGGACCTCAACTATCCAATGCAAGAAAAATCATTTAAAACTGACAAAATAAGAGTTATTCGAAAAATGCCTTCCCATAGGTTTCGTTTATTTCGTTGGCCGATTATCTACACTAGAGATATAGGCTCAGGGGGAGAATGCCCTTCGTGGGGGTCTTTCTAAGGGAAACTAACCCGTATTTACGCAAGATTCGAAGAAAACCACAAAAACGACGAACGGTTATGCCGACAGCCGCGATTGGGTTCGAACCCAGCACCTGCCGTCTACCAGTTGAGAGGTCAGAAACCTCTCGGCCACTGGTGGGACCTGTTTCCCCATAGGAACAGCATTAACTCGCGAGTGTGTTCGCAGACAGGGACAGGGGACTTAATTAATTTTTGTTTCTTTTATGGCTTTCGTGAGAGCAATCTCAATTTTCTTGAATTTTATTTCAAAGTTCTGCTTATTTAGCATGTTTTAAGGTTGTATTTCGATTCAAACTGCTTATTTTCCGATTTATTTTTAAATTAATTTTTGCTCTCATATGCATCAAACTGGCAAATTGTCTTACTTAGAAAGTACACAAGGCGCCGTTACTGTCAATACTTTGATAAATGCAGAAAATATTGCAAAAAAAGCAATCAAAACCGACATTTTGAACAGATTTTTCCGAAGCGGGAGATTAGGGAACGAAAAAAAGTGTCATATTGTGAAGATAATTGTTCATAAATCAGGTTCTAATGAATTGAGTGTAAAATGACATCACACGGCATTTTATACGTCTCTTCAAAAAGCCCCTCAGCAACTTTCATGTTTCTACTTTTAAAAATGTGTCTGAAATAGTATCGGAAAATTTCGAGCTGTTGAAGGTGAAGCGTTCTTTCGAATACATTCTTAACATTTAAATTTTCGTCGATTAAATGTTTAATTACAAAAATAATCAAGAAAGAATTAATAGTTGCCTTATTTAATTAAACAAAGAGATAGATTCGTAGTAAAGTGCTGATTACATGATATAAAATATCGCTTTAAAAATACAAATAAAATTAAATTAGTTTAAGGGAATTAAAACAAAACAAAGATCTTGCTAAAGAAAAGTTTAAAACGATTGTATATTAAATGTATTATAACGTTTTTAATTTGAGTAATTTTTTTGTAAAGATGCTTTATTTCATACATCTGAAATATTCAAATCATTCATGCTGTTTGCTTTTTCAAATATAACTTTCTGTCATACATATTTTAGAAGCTATCTACAAAAACAATTATGAAACCTAATTATCATTTATGTGTACTTTTAAGACTTTTGTGAGAGCAGTCTTATTTTTGTCAAATTTTATTCTAACTCTCTGATTCTTTAACATATTTTAACATTTAGAATTTTTCGTGGATTGAATATTTTAGTACAAAAACGACCAACAGAGAGTAATATTTGTCTTATTTATTTAAATATAGAAATAGATTGGCAGTAAAGTGCTGGTTATGTGATAGTAAAATATCATTTTTAAAAGTCAGATGAAACTTAGTTTTTTAACGAAATTAAAACCATACAAAAATCCCGGTAAAGAAAATATTGTAACGATAATTCGTTAAACGTATAGTAACGTTTTCTAAGCTTGTTAATTTATTTGGAAAAACGCATGCTTTACTTCATACAACTGGAATATTCAAATATTCATGCTGATTGATTTTCCCAAAATAAAATTCCCGTAATTCCTATTTTAGAAGTATTCTACAAAACCACATACGGATCCTAATTATCTTTTATGTCTATTTTTATGACTTACGTGACAGCAGTCTCAAGTTTCTATACTTTTATTCCAAAGTTCTTCCCCTTTACCATGTTTTAACATTTAGAAATTTTCTTTGATTAAATATTTCATTACAAAAACAAGAAATCAAGAATGAGTTATAAGGCAACTTATTTAAATAAATAAAGGAATAGATTGGCAGTAAAAACCAAGTTTCATGACAATAAAATATCAGTGTAAATAATCAGTGTATAAAATTATAGATAAAATTCAGTTTGTTTAAAAAAATTAACACAAAAAAGTTCCTGCTAAAGAAAATGTAATAACTGTAATGCGTTAAATATATAATAAAGTTTTGGAAACATATTAAATTATTTGGATTAATTCATAATTCATTTCATGCAATTCAAATATTCAAACTTTCAAGCTGTTTGCTTTTTCAGAAATAGCTTCTCGACATCCATATTTTAGACGTACTCTACAAAGCAACATACGCAACATAATTATCTTATATGTCTAATTTTATGATTTTAGTGAGACTATTATCATTTTTTAGATGCTATCAAAGTATTGTATGTTGTATTTACAGGGTGTCCCAAAAATGACTGATGGATTTTAAAATTCAATAACTTTTAAACGGTAACAGCTATTTAAAAAATTTTGCAGGAGGGTTATGTATAAGGTCAGGAATTTTTTTACCGTAACTCATGATTTTAGTTCGAATTTCAAACAGTAGGTGGCGCTGACGGCGATTGAAGGGTCGACGCTTCATTCAGCACTGATTACCTAGTCTTCAACCTCCGTCAGCGCCACCTACTGTTTGAAATTCGAACTAAAATCATGAGTTACGGTAAAAAAATTCCTGACCTTATACATAACCCTCCTGCAAAAATTTTTTAAATAGCTGTCACCGTTTGCAAGTTATTGAATTTTAAAATCCATCAGTCATTTTTGGGACACCCGGTATATTCAGGTATTGTGTTTCATTCGTAATTCATGTGTTGTGTTTATTATTGTGTGTTGTATTTTTAGATGCTGATTCTAACGTTCTTTTCCTTAGGAATGCCTTAGAAATTTTCAATGATTAAATATTTTATTTCAAAAATTCTCAAAGTAGTGAATTACAATCTCAGTTAATTAAATGAGGAATCAAATACAGACTGTTAAAAAAATGTCCATTCCTAGATAATAAAATATCCATATTAAGATGCAGATGCAATTCCATTAATTTAAAGTGAATTTAAGACGACATACTACCACTATTGACTGAGAAAGATCCGGATGATATGTAAAATCTATGGGGGCGTTCTTTTAAAATCTCTCTCTCAAATTTTAATATTTTGACGTGGTTTTTTTTTTTTTTTTTTTTCAAAGGATAGTTGAGGCCGATCCACAACCAGTCTAGTTTTTACTTTTTCGATTTTCGTGTTAGATATAAAAAAAAAAAAAAAAATACTTTAACTTTCAGAACCGGTTTGAACCGATTATGAAACTGAAACTAACCTAATATATACAGAATACAACCAAAATCAAAATAGTAAAAACTAGGCCGGTTGTGGATCGTCTTCAGCTATCGTATGCAATAACAATCACTTCAAAATATTAAAATTTGAGTGGGGTATTTCAAAAGAACACCCCCATAGACTTAACATTATCATTTTCAATCAGTAGTGTATTTTTCAATCAGTAATGTGGGTTCTTAAATGCACCCTTTCACCGTACCGTATGCTACATCTGGCATATATCTAAAAATACTAGAAATTACATTATTTGTCATGAATTTGGCCACTATGAGCACTGTAACTGATCAAGAAAAGTTCAAAGAATGAAATAACGATTATTAAAACAGCAAAAAAAGCCTTTGTGCAAAAATGTTTAAACATAGAAATCCAACGATTATAAATGCGCAAATAATTCATGAAAATGTAGCAAAAAGCTGTTTTGAATCTACTATCGAGATTCTTCACCAGTGCAAAACTCAGCGAGCTAAAAAAAAGCAAAGAGACAGAGAAACGTTGGCTTAAATACCCATTACGTGAATGATAACGCCAAAAAAAAGCATCCAATGAGAAGAAAGCAGCATGAAAAACTGAGTGGACAAGCAGAGACATCTACCCAAGAACGAACAAAAGAAAAACTAAAAAGCGAGGGAAAAAAAGAAATTTTATATAAAGATGGAAAATAAGGAATAATGCTGATTTTGTCCATCTCAGATGTCTGCATCTGGCAAAAAATTAGAATATCTTCTTCAGAAAAAAAATTAATGTATTTTTAAAAGATTTATTATACAGAAAAATATATCTTCAAAACATAAAGAAAACTAAAAGACTTTTTCGGACTAAAATTAGAAATAAAACATTTGAGAAAAGGCGAAAGAAAATTACGAAAGAAAGAGTTTATGATAAATATTGAAAAAATAATTATTAATGTCAATTGGGATTTACTGAAACATTTAGTCATTTATTAAAGTTTAAAAAAATTGAATGCAGTTTTCAAAAAAAATTAATAAAAGTATAAATTTACTTCTTTATTCATTATAGCATGATATTATGTGCTTTGAAGTTATAATAAAGGAATCGATTTTTTTATATAAATTCATGTAACTCAAAAACAATTTAAGTTTAAATTTAATTAAGCACTAGTATAATTTAAAGAAATATTTTAAGTTTTTTTATATTAAAAATCCACCCTTTTTAAAATCCTTCATGAGAAAAAATATTGATTATATTTTTTAGGATGTTTTGTGCTTACGTTGGTCCCAAGGGAAATTTTCGTAAAAGAACTCTGATATTTAAAATTTAATTGATTTTCTTTGAACAGAATTGCATTTTTTTATCGCTTTGTTTAAGATGATATATTCTCTTTCTTTTATTTCGCGTATTGTCATATTATGGAAATTAATTGATTTTTTTGTTCCTTTTTAGAAAAATGTAGAATAAAATAATTGCGTTTTCCAAAAACCCTTTATAAACTTTAAAAACATATTTATTGACCTTCAATAGGCCAATTTTTGCACAAAAATTAATTTTTTATGAGCAAAATAATTATTTTTGGTTAATGTTAGTGCAAACAAAGATAGCCATGTAGTTCATTTGCATTGAAAGTAAATTAATAATGTACCCAATAAGTACAAATAAGTCGCACAATTTCTTACTAAGCATTTTAATTTTAAAATTTTAGTTACTAAATCAAGTATCAAAATATAAAAGTATTTACAAATTTAAATGTATATATTTTTTTTAAAGCATGGTTAAGGCAAATTGTACAATTTTCTATTTTTATTTGAAATACGTATTTAGTACTGCACTAAGACAAAATTTGGAAATAAACTAAAACATACTTTCAAAATCGAATTTTTTAAAACAGTACACAATTATAGAAATAAATTTAATTAACTAAATAGGCCTATAACAAAAAAAATGTACGCGATTTATTATTTTTTTCTTATAGATTTTCGCTTATTGAAATCAGGAAAAAAAAAGTTCAAAATTCCATCACGTCAGGATTTGTTACGAAACTTGTTTTTTTATTTTAATTAAGTGTAATATTTCACCTTTTGACCTACAATCTAGTACCCTATTCTTAATTTAAAAAAACACATCCAATAGTTGCCACATAAATTAACTTTGTAACACGCGCTTATCCGTTACAAAAAAAAAAAAAAAAAAAAAAAAAAAAAAAAAAAAAGAGGGAGAGAGAGAGAGAGAGACTGTCTTTCGTCACGTGACCCGAGCTCTGCTGAATTAAAAATGTAGTTGTAGTATTTTTCGTTTTTAAAAATCCGACAACACTATTTCTTAAAAAAAAAATCTGTTAGAAGTTCTGTTCTTAGTTGGCTGTGAGCAGTCAGTTTATGTCTTGTTTTGGCGGTGAGTGCAACTAGAATTATGTAAAGAGCGCTGATTTGTTAATATTTTATGTTTGTGTACTGTTTAACATGTTATGTGCCGTCTATGAAGAAATTTAAAAAATACATTAAAAGAAGATCGTCGCCCCGAGAATTTATATTTAGATAAGTGAAGCTTCTTTTTCTTATGAATAAGTAATGTTAGCCTGACAATTTCATATTTCTATGAGTGACACTATCAAGAGAAATACGAATAGTAAATGCGAGAAATTTGAGAAAAGGAATGAAAATTACGTGAAGATATAAGTTTATACCACGATTTGCATTATATGTACTGAAATGTGGAAGTAAGTGATTGGGAAAAGCATAATTTGAAACTGGTGGCATAATTTTTAACTTACCTTAAATATTTTTCTTTCAGCTCAATTGTGGTTTTTTAATGTAAACTACCTATGTTTTGCAACAATAAGGTACGTGAAGGAGAAAAACGGATATCATTTTTTGATTTAACACCTTAAAAAGCGTTTAATTATCCGAAAACATACTATGCAGATGAAAAACTATTTTTTGTATATAAAAATTAATATTGATAATTCAAATCTAGATTTATGAAAATATTTTTTAATGAAAATAAATTAGAATTGGAACAATTCTATTTCCGTTAACATCGGGCGACAAAAGCGGAGAAAAGAATGCACCATTAATGTTCAAAAATAGTGTTATCTAAAGTATATACACTATATTGCCATTGATTATGGGACACTTGCGATTTTAGACATTTTACTAAATATCTAGAAAAATACATTAGGAATAATCTCGAAACTCTTAGTGTATAAATATAATAGTATAAGTCATACATCTCCGTGAAGATTTTTTACCGAAACGCCATAGGGGACCGTCAACAAATTAAAAAAGAATGCATATCTTTTGAATAACCCTGTCACAACTAATGTAGCAAAAGCGCTCAAACTCTAGATTATGATTGAATACCTTATTGTAATACACTGTGTTCATTTTTATGCAAATAGCATGCATACTCGCAGAGTAATTAAGGTTTTTATAAAAATGGCCCCAAATTTTTCAAAGTTTTTCCCTTATAATTTTCAGAGTTCTTAATATAAAATAATATTTTTTTCAGAAAATATGACAAACAACATTGCATACAGTACCCTGTAATCAGAATTAAAAAATGATAAAAATTGTATGAAAAATGAGTAGGTTTACTAAATAATTTTTTACTGCACATGCGTCAAAGATATCAAAATATCATTTGCATATTATGTTAGCCAAATGTATAGAGCAACTTTTGTAAAAGTCTCAAAATTATAGCTTGAAAATTCTGAAAGTAATCGTCTATAGAAAAAGGACAAAATCCGTTGTTTCCAAAATGAAGCAAAAAAATGTGGGATTTTGTCCAAAAGTAGTCGTAACATCCCGTATTGTGTATTCTATATTGACACTAATCAATGAATATATGGATACAACCCCTCTTGTTTTTGCTTCATTTTGAAAATAACGGATTTTCAACTTATTCAATTGACGATTATTTTCAGAATTTTCAAGTTATGATTTTGTGACTTTTACAAAAGTTGCTCTATACATTTAGCTAACATAATATGCAAATGAAATTTTGATATCGTTGACGCATGCGCAGTAAAAAATTATTTAGTAAACCAACTCATTTTGTATACAATTTTCATTATGTTTTAATTCTGATTACAGGGTACTGTGTGCAATGTTGTTTGTCATATTTTCATAAAAAAATATTATTTTATATTAAGAACTCTGAAAATTATATGGGAAAAACTTAGAAAAATTTCGGGCCATTTTTATAAGAACCTTAATTACTCTGCGAGTATGCATGCTATTTGCATAAAAATGAACACAGTGTATTACAATAAGGCATTCAATCATAATCTAGAGTTTGAGCGCTTTTGCTACATTAGTTTTGACAGGGTTATTCAAAAGATATTCATTCTTTTTTAATTTGTTGACGGTCCCCTATGGAGTTTCGGTAAAAATTCTTCACGGAGATGTATGACGTATACTATTATATTTATACACTAAGAGTTTCGAGATGATTCCTAATGTATTTTTCTAGATATTTAGTAAAATGTCTAAAATCGCAAGTGTCCCATAATCAATGGCAATATAGTGTATTTAGGAAAATACATATATTTAAATGTTACTAAAGGAAAAGTCGAACCCCGAAATTCCCGAAGAAATTTCGCTGATAAAAAAAATCTCGAAATTACCTCGAATTACACTAACCATTGATTTTTGAAGTGCCGAAGAGGCTGTAGGGATCTCCAACGGAACTTTTTCCACGGAAAACAGATGTTATTCTCACTTGTATGAGAATTAGACTTTCCAGGATCGCTCTTTTTGCTCACTTGACCATTCACCCGGCATTCACCCGACCATGTCCTGGCTTGCGGCACTTATATAAAATTTATTTTAATTCATCTCCACATTTCTTAACACCTCATGGGGCACTCTTTACTTTTTTTAAAGATACAGGACTCTATTTTGGAATTTAATTTTTACCTCAATCATTGGTTTACATTTTTTATATATTTTATGTCACCTGGATATGGATTCCACGCTGGCTGCGCTCTTTATTGAAATACTTTTATGCTCCTCATTTATTAGGATGTAAGCCTTTTATTCATATTTGTCATGACTATATATGGATGGGGTACTTCATTCAGATGTCTTTTACATATTTCTTTTTAACATTTTGTTGTGTAAACTTTTTTTGGCACAATATGTCCCATAAGGGATTTTGCGCCATATAACCCCATATAATCAACCAACGTATCTTCTCCGTGATTTCGCAGCGGCATAAATAACTGAATTTTCAAAATCATAAAAAGCAAAAAACTTATACATCCGTTACTTTTGAACTCTGAAGATGATATAAAGCATTACAAATTAGATAACAAGAAACATACATTTGGAAAAGAGATTAAATTTTATTTAAATAACATAGAATTTATACAGATATACTTACTATAATATATTGTGTAGAAAGCATGATTTTTCTGCAAATAATAGCTGAAAGAAAGTTTGTAATTTATTAAATAATAATAAAAAAAGATTTCATGGATGTTGAATTGCAGAATGGAAATGTAAGAAATTTTCAGCGCCGAATTATATTAATATTAATATTAAATTAATTATAATACGAATTATAATAATTATAATTAAACGAATTATATTAAATATAATTATATTCGAATTATCAGCCTTGAAAGTTATTTTCGGTTCTGTTTTCAGATGCATTACATTTTATATTGATGACAGAAGTTTGTTGAATTTTAACAAATGAAAATGATTGTGATGTTAAAATTAAAATATACCGTTTCTTGTAATAGGAAATTTAGAAAGTATGATATGAATTTTCATAAAAGTTTCGTTGTTTAACTGAGTATATGGCAGTGTTGCCAGATAGTAAATTTTCCACAAATTTCGGGAAATTTCCCAGAAACAGGGGTTTTATTCAAAAAAATACCCAACATAATTTCTTTACAAAAAAAAAAAAAAAAAAAAAAATCAGCTTTTAATAATCCTCTATAATTTTTTTAAACTAATTTAACTTCAAAAATTTCCCCAAATCAAGCTTTAAGTTGCATGTTCAAATCCAAATCTTTCTTCTATCTCATATGTACATTTTAATATTTAAAAAAATAGTTATACATGTTAATGCTCTAATAATTTTAAATTCGATAGTATACCAACTTTGCATTTCATATTAAATATCTGCTTCAGTCATTTAATCGGACTAAAAACAAGTTTCTTTCTCTGCACGAGCCGATGGACAATAGAATGATAGGCAGATTGTTTTTCAAATTCAGGGATGACCTACTTGCCATACCCAAAAAAGTCATAAACAAAAGTTTCAGTTCAGTTCTATTTATAAATTCATACACTTCTTGATAGTGAATGACACTTTTTAATGAAAATGGCACAAACATCGTAATTATAATACCTCCTTCCAGCGGATTTTTTTCAAATTCAGGGCGGACCTACTACCCATAGCCAAACAGTTAAAAAAAAAATTTCCTTCAGTTCTATGGATAACTTCATACACTTTTAGGTGGTTGAAAATAGCACAAAAATTGCAACTTCACCACCCCTTCCGGTGGATATTTTTCCACCGGAATATTATTATAGGGAGGAAGAACTAACCATAATCAAACACTTACACAAAAAATTTTCGTTCAATTCAATGTAAAATTCATACACTTTTAGATGGTACAATATTGAGAATGGTACAAAAATCGCTATTGCAGCGTCTCCTTCCAGTCGATTTTTTTTTCAAATTCGGGTACGACTAACTAGCTATAGCCATACACTTACATGAAAAAATTGGGTCAATTCGATGTATAATTTCATACACTTTTGGTCGATACAATAATGAAAATGGCACAATAATTACGATTGCAGCGCCTCCTTCTAGCAAAATATTTCGAAATTCAAGGAAGACCTGCTTGCCACAGCCAAAAACATTCACAAAAATTTTGATTCATTTCTATGCATATCTTAACACTTTTTGATGGTAGAATGGGGACTCACGGACACACAGACATTTTGTAAAAACATGTTTTTTATCTCTGACCCCTAAAACGTGTAAATCCGTAGAAAACCGGAAGTCGAAAAAAATTTCGATTACAATACTTTCTTCTATTGAAGTAAGAAGAAAGTAAAAAAGAAAAAAAAAACCTCATTCATCACACATACATCCCCCCACAAAAAATAAATAAATCAGAAATTATTTATTTGACTCCATGTACACAATATTGCTACCAGTATTGCTTAATTATGGTTTAGGCAATCTCACATCAGTTGATGTTTGAATGAAACTGAGATGATGTTGGCATCATCTGCTCCTATTTCAATTAAACTATATTATTTAATTTTTTTTTTTTTTTTTTTTTTTTTTGTCATCCATACTGAAGCTCCTTATATCAATTTAAAGCACATTCATTTTATCAATTACTGTTCTTTTGTCTTCTCACAAGAAAAATAACTGCTTTCCACATTAGGGTGGATCGAAAAGTATAGGAAAAAATTTTTTTTTAGAAATCACTATCAGCGCGGCGTGCAAAAGTTGCCTTTTATGCATACTAGTTTACAGGATTTTTTTTTATTAAAATCCATTAATATCTTCCGGTGCCCCAAGTGCCCCAAAAATAATTAAAAATTGAGTTTTTTATGATTTTTTTTTATATTTTTTTGTTTATTTAATTTCTCTTAATTACTTTTGGCGCGGGGTGCAAAAGCTATCTTTTATCTATCTTAGCTTACATATTTTTTTTTAAATAAAATTCATCCATATCTTCCGGTGCCCCAAGCGCCCCAAAAATAGTTTAAAATTGAAATTTTCTTGAAAAAAATATTTTTTGTTTTATTTTATTTTACTTTTTTAAATTCATTTGGCACTGGCTTGGAAAGTTGTTATTACAATACTACATAACACTTCAGTTCCCATATATTTTTTTTTTAATCAAAATCCATTCACATATTTGATGCACCAATTATAATTAAAAACAGAAATTTTTACAAAAATGTATTAAGAATTATAATTTACGAAAAATACTTACAAATTTTTAAAACAGTTTAATTAATAACGTATAAGGTTATAAATAACATTAATTTTGCAATAATAAGTGACATATAAATTTAAAAATCAAAGCATTAAATCATAAAAATTATAAAAATCGAACTTATGTAGAGAAAAGTTTTACATCCTTCATTTTGAAAATTGACATATTTTTAAACTTTGTAATCTTTTTTGGTATCAAAGTGTTTTATATGGCTTCTTGATTTTATTCTATTCAATATAAAACAGTGTCTCTTTTCTTGCCCAGATACAGTTTCTGATGCCTCAGACACTAGTCGAACGCATCTTTCAATCGCTTGGATATGGCATGGATATTTTGACCATTCATTCATTTTTACAACTTTTATCATATTCTCAATTTCTTTGCAAGGCACATTCATCAAAAGAGGTGGTTCAAAACGTCCAACTGGTTGCCAGTCAATAAGTTCAAAATAATCCTTCGCTTTGAAGTCTATTTGGGGTACTTTGAAAATTCTCACTTCTGGTGATTTTCTCTTTTTATTTCTAGCATAAATTAGCTTTCGCATTGCTAAAGATTTGATATGCTCTCTGTTATCTGTGAGCTTTGACAATAGCAAATTTTCAGGGTGGCAAAAAAAAAAAAAAAAAAAAAAAAAAAAAAAAAAAAAAAAAAAAAAAAACTATTTCGTTGAATAACAGCTTCTACGATCTTTCTTAAATTGGGTTCCAAATATCTAGAATATGTGATAAGTTTCCAAATATGACGCGCTCCTTCAGTTATGGATGGCTTTGTTTTTACATGAAACCATACAGGTGCATATACCGGGTGTTCCAAAAATAACCGGTTTTTTTTTTAAATTCAATAACTTGAAAACGGTGACAGCTATCAAAAAAATTTTTGCAGGAGGGTTATGTATGATGTCACAAGTTTTTTCGCCGTGATTTTTGATTTTAGTTCGGATTTCAAACAATAGATGGCGCTGACGGCGATTGGCGCTCAGTCGAAGCCGAAACTGACCTCCCTCAGCATTGATATAAAGGAAGGAGATTAAGGATATGGAGTGAGTCTCATTCGATACGATTCGATTTCAATGGAATGCATTTTTGCCATGGAAGTAACAGATTCTTCGATAGTGGAATACAGTGTTCAGAAATGGGTATAAATTTCCCAAATAGTGTTTGAGTTTGCAGGAGATTTTACATTTATGAAGTTTTATTTGCCCGGATAAAATAATTTCTTACGGCATGATTTAAAGAATATTTTATACATCGTATTTTAAAACTACACTGTTAAAAATTTGATACGTTTGCTGCATCGTCACACCTCCGCTTTTAAGAAAATGATTACTTCACTGTATTATGGAGCATTCTCATTGATCAAAATAGAGATATTCTATAACAGCAATGGAGTGACGATGCAGCAAAAATTTCAAAATTTAACAGTGTTGGGGAAGATATTTTGCTACACTGATAAAAATTTGACTCTTTTATCGCATCGTCACTCCACCGATTTTATGGAAAACGATTACTTTACCCTATAATGGAGTATTCTCATGGGTCAAAAGAATGATATTCTATAAAAGCGGGGGAGTGACGATGCAGCAAAAGGGTCAATTTTTTTTACAGTGTACAATCTTGCTCTTAGGACCCGATTCTGAACTCTTTCCATATGATTTCAATAGAATGTGTTATTGTCATGGAAATAAGATATTCTTCCATAGAAAAATATGCTGTTCGAAATTGGGCATGAATATAACAAGCGGAATTCGAGTTTGAAGGCTATTTTACGTTTATGAGTATTTATAGGAATTTTATCAAACCCATTTAGAAATTTAGTTAAAATTTCCAAAATTTTAGTTTGGAATGGAATTTTAAACTAAATTATAAAATTCCTAATTTTTCTATTGGAATTTTTTAAAAATTAGTTAAAAGATCTAAAATTTCTTAGAATATCAGAAAAGCTATAAAAATTTTTAACAAACAAACAAAAAAAAATCTCTTTACCTAAATTTAAAATAGGATACATAAAATATTTTTTAAATAATGCCTTAAAAAGTAATTTAATCCGGGATTTAAAAAAAACTTCATAAATGCAAAATCCCCTCCAAACTTGAATATTGATTGCGAAATTTATGCCCACTTCTCAAAGCTGTATTCCACTATCGAAGAATCTGCACGCTACATGAGAATGCTCTCACCCATGAGAATGCTCCATTATATGGTAAAGTAATCGTTTTCTATAAAAGCGGTGGAGTGATGATGCAGCAAAAGAGTCAAATTTTTAACAGCGTGTTATTTCCATGGCAACTACGCATTTTATTTGTTTTATTTGAATAACATGCATCTAACTTTTGTTCTCGACATGAAAGTCTGCTTATAAGTCATCGTCAATATACAAGGACGAGATAGCACAAGGAAATTTACATCACAAGAGAAATACAACCAGGAGCTCCACACAAAGTGTGTGTGCAATGGAGCCAGCGGGAATCGAACCCACAGCCTCCAGATTAGCAGAGAGGCGTTTTAACCACTCGGCCATGCACTACGCATTCCAGTGAAATCTTATCGAAAGAGTTCAGAATCGAGTCCTAAGAGCAAGATTGTAGTAAAATATCTTCACCAACACTGATAAATTGTGAAACCTTTGCTGCATCGTCACTCCATTGCTATTATAGAATATCTTTATTTTGACCAATGAGAATTCTCCATAATACAGTGAAGTAGTCATTTTCTATAAAAGCGGAGGCGTGATGATGCAGAAAAGGTTTCAAATTTTTGAACAGTGTAGATTTAAAATACGATGCATAAAATATTCTTTAAATTATGCCATAAGAAATTATTTTATCCGGGCAAATAGAACTTCATAAATGTAAAATCTCCTGCAAACTCAAATACTGTTTGCGAAATTTATACCCATTTCTGAACGCAATATTCCACTATCGAAGAACCTGTTATTTCCATGGCAAAAATGCATTCCATTGAAATCGAATCGTATCGAATGAGACTCACTCCATATCCTTAATCTCCTTCCTTTGTATCAATGCTGAGGGAGGTCAGTTTCTGCTTCGACTGAGCGCCAATCGCCGTCAGCGCCATCTATTGTTTGAAATCCGAACTAAAATCAAAAATCACGGCGAACAAACTTGTGACATCATACATAACTCTGCTGCAAAAATTTTTTTAATAGCTGTCACCGTTTTCAAGTTATTGAATTTTAAAATCTACCGGTTATTTTTGGAACACCCGGTACCTTCATAATATATGTTGTAAGAGTAATGAGATTATCAGATAGATTTTCTGTAGCCACTTATAACCTTAAAATTCTACACGTACTTGTTAGCCATCTTGAGTGATGAACTGGACCAGGTTTCATTAATGCCAGATCGGAACCGCATTCACCACGTGTTATTGCTATGCAAATATCATATAAATATTGCTGGTCATTGCTGAGAACTCTTCTATCTATGTTGTCTTCCAAATAATAAAGTATAAAAATATTTTATACATTTAATAAAATACGATAAACGATTTCTCATCCTCTCCCTCTACCTTTTACGTTAGATAAATTATTCTTTAACTGTTAATTTTGCTTGTATTTTTTAGCTCAAAATTTGCATGAAACTTGATTTTCGGCAAATAATTAAAAGTTTTGGGGCAAGAACTTTAGGGCAAAGTTTCTGGGGCAAGTGAAAGAACTTTATCAAAGTCGAAAATTATTTGGATGCATGCTAATATACTATAAAATGCATCTTTTTTATCCTGCTGATAAAATAATTTAAAAGAAATTAAAAAAAACAAAAATTATAAATTTTTATAAAAATTTCAATTTTTTTACCATTTTGGGGGCGCTTGGGGGCACTGGAAGATATGGATGGATTTATATATATAAAAAAGATTGAACTAATATATATATATAAGGCAACTTTCTCAACCCGCGCCAAAAATAAATTTAAAAATATTAAGAAGCAAAAATAATATATAAAATTTATAAAAATTTCAATTTTTGACTATTTTTGAGGCGTTTGGGGCACCGGAAGATATGAATGGATTTCAATAAAAAAAACATATGTGAATTAGTATGCATAAAAGGCAACTTTTGCACCCCGCGCCGATTCGATTATCCGAATTTCGATTTTTTGATCCACCCTATTCCACATCTTTAAATATTTCTTTTAAAAGCACGGTAAATGAACGCTTTCGAATACGACGTAAAGATTCAGTAATGAAAATATTTATACCGCGAAAAGGGCTGTTTGCCACCTGCGACTGCATTTATATTTTGTTTGCACCATTGTATAGATATATAAATATATTATTGTATATTTCTCTAATGTTGTAATTTCTGTAAATGTTCCCAAAGCGTATGTAAAAAATTTTTGTTTAGAAAATAGTAATAGAGTTAAAAATAGCGAAATAGAGTTTAAAAAAATAGTCGGCTGTGGCAGTCCTGCATTTCAGAAGGCAGAGGTTTTTTCAAATTTCATACTAACCAAATTTCAGAACTAACGGACTGCTGCGTTCTTTGATCATTATTCAATTTACTACTTAATAACATCACTGCATCATGCAACTGCACGTCTTGTAAAAAGCTCTATTATCTTTCAATGAAGCACAAATTTACCAGCTTCAAACAAAAAAGGTTATAAAAATGTTTTTATTTTTGTTGTATATATCTATACTCATGAAATAAATGTTTCTATGTGTTTTTTGTGTCTTTCTGCTATGACTAGGATAATCTGAAGCACTTAGTGATTTGAAAATTCAGGTGGGGATAGTTTAAGACAGGCCGTGATGTATCTATGTAACATGCTATTAGCATAATCAGGAGTATGTTGCTTGAAATCTTCGATTTCTCAATTTTATTTTTGTTTTCGAAATGAAAATTGAGGCAGACTTGCGTTGTCAGATGACTAAAAGTAAAATTTACATGAAGTAGTGAAAATCATTCTCACTATTTTAAAAAATGTTGATAGTCACCAAACATTCCCCCAAGAACTACTTGTGCTCAAAAAATTCTCCCGATTGTTTAAATTTCCCCAATATTTGCACAAAAACCCCAATCTGGCAACACTGGATGTAGATATTGGGTTATTTGTTTTTTTATGAAATTTTGTTGATGTGAAATCCTAAAAGAAAAGATTTTTGGTGCCAAAAAATAACGATTGCAGATATGGTTTTAAAAAATATCGTATTAATAGTATTTTAATATGGAATTACGTTTTAAGAATTCAGTAAGAAATAAAGACTGTATGAAGCCATTCTTGAAGGATAGTAAAGTAGTGATGGGCGATTTCGATTTTTTAAATCGATTTAATCGATACTACGGCCAACTCGATTTAATCGATACTTTAAAATTTTTAATCGATTTCTCTGAAGGTAATATAATTTTCATTTTCCTTCAAAAGTCGAAGATAAAATAGACGGATGTGCCAATTCCAAAATTTCAATGTATTAGTTTCTAAGATAGAAGAATTAAAGAAACCTCAGAACCCGCCCCCCCCCCCCTTGGAAAATAGCGTTTTTTTTTTTAGTGATGTACACCAAAAATTGATAGGGATCAATTTTTATTAAGTACCAGGTGAATCTGAATTTTGATGAAAATCCATGAAAGCGCGAGATACAGCTATTGCGAAATCATAATAAAAAGAATATTGCCCAGTTAAACTGATGGCATTGAGCTCACAGGCTACGCATACTAATTGTACATTACAGCCTTGTATTTTCGTTAATTCCGTTCGAAAAAAAAATTAAGAAGGGGAAACAGCTCTCCCCTTTCTCCTTTTTTATACTTAATCATTGAACTTCTAAACTATCAAGTACATGCTTTATCATATTAAAAAATCTATATCCAAAATTCAGAGCAAATCGGATAATTCTTAATAAAAACCCATTTAGCATTTATATAATTTAAGAGGAGTTATTCCTGTCTTTTATACTTAACCATTAAACTTCCAAAACTATTCAGAGATTTGAACGAAATCTGACAATTCTGATTGAAAAATCCATTTATGCAAGTTAAGGGGAGGGGCATTAGAACCCCCGTTCCCCCTGTTTATACTTATTCAATGAACACCTAATAACAGCCACGGACTCGCCTCATCAGAATGATCCTATATCTAAATTTTGAACGAAAACTGTTAATTCTGCATGAAAATCCCGTTTATATCAATTAAGGGGGGGGGGCATGAGCCCCCCGTTCCCCCTATTTATACTTATTCAATGAACACATAATAACAGTCACGGAATCGCCTCATCAGAATGATAATATATCTAAATTTTGGACAAAAACTGTTAATTCTGCATGAAACACCCGTTTATATCAATTAAGGGGAGGGGCGTGAGCCCCCCGTTCCCCCTGTTTATACTTATTCAATGAACACCTAATAACAGCCACGGTATCGCCTCATCCGAATGATCCTATATCTAAATTTTGAACGAAAACTGTTAATTCTGCATGAAAATCCCGTTTATATCAATTAAGGGGGGGGGGGGCATGAGCCCCCCGTTCCCCCTATTTATACTTATTCAATGAACACATAATAACAGTCACGGAATCGCCTCATCAGAATGATAATATATCTAAATTTTGGACAAAAACTGTTAATTCTGCATGAAACACCCGTTTATATCAATTAAGGGGAGGGGCGTGAGCCCCCCGTTCCCCCTGTTTATACTTATTCAATGAACACCTAATAACAGCCACGGTATCGCCTCATCCGAATGATCCTATATCTAAATTTTGAACGAAAACTGTTAATTCTGCATGAAAATCCCGTTTATATCAATTAAGGGGGGGGGGGGCATGAGCCCCCCGTTCCCCCTATTTATACTTATTCAATGAACACATAATAACAGTCACGGAATCGCCTCATCAGAATGATAATATATCTAAATTTTGGACAAAAACTGTTAATTCTGCATGAAACACCCGTTTATATCAATTAAGGGGAGGGGCGTGAGCCCCCCGTTCCCCCTGTTTATACTTATTCAATGAACACCTAATAACAGCCACGGTATCGCCTCATCCGAATGATCTTATATCTAAATTTTGAACGAAAACTGTTAATTCTGCATGAAAATCCCGTTTATATCAATTAAGGGGGGGGGCATGAGCCCCCCGTTCCCCCTATTTATACTTATTCAATGAACACATAATAATAATCACGGAATCGCCTCATCAGAATGATCCTATATCTAAATTTTGGACAAAATCTGTTAATTCTGCATGAAAAACCCATTTATATCCATTAAGGGGAGGGGCGTGAGCCCCCCGTTCCCCCTTATACATATCGAATGAACTCCAAAAACTAATCAGGGAAGCGCCTTATCAGGATATACCTATATACAAAATTTCAAGTGGATCCGATATTTTTATCATGAGTTATCGCGTTACGCACGAACATACAGAACGGACGGGCACATAAGTTCTCAGGCTATGATAGCCTGTGAGCTAAAAAATGCAGCATATCAGCGTCACCTGCTGGGCAATTTACACCAAGAACTAAATAACACTAATCTATGTCAGAGATTTACTGAATCTGAATTTTGATGAAAATTCGTTCTTGAGATAGCGCTATTGCGTTAATCATGAATAATGCAGTATAGCAGCGCCATCTCTTAAGCGATTTCCACCAAAATGTAATTAGCATCAAATAATATCAAGGACTAATTGAATCTAAATTTTTATGAAAGTCCGTGCATTAGTTCTTGAGATAAAGCTAAAATGGAAACAGGGGCGTGCGAAAAGAGAACTGCGCCCGGTTCAAAGTTCCAATTTAGCCCTCCCCCCCCCATTAACTTTTTCTTGTGATAGGCTAGAAGTGATGTTAGTAGTAAAAATTTGGCGCCCCCTAAATTTCCGTGCTCGGAACGACCGCTTCCTTTCGCCTCCCCCCCCCTTTCATATGGCGCTGAGTGGAAATTGTGAAAAATTCAGTATAGCAGCGCCATCTGAGAAGCTATATACATCAAAATGCAGAAAACATCAATTCATGTCAAGGACTAACTGGATCTAAAATGTGATGAAAATCCGTTCATTCGTTTATCAGATATAGCTGTTGCGCAAATCGCAAAAAATGCAGTATAGCAGCGCCACCTGTTAGGCTATATGCACCAAAAATTAATTAGATTCAGTTTATATCAAGGTCAAACTAAATCTAAAGTTTTGTGGAATTCCGTGCATTTGTTCTTCAGATAGAACGGTCAGAAATTTTTGTCGTATACAGACGCACAGAGTGACAGACACACACAGACAGATATTTCTTAAAAAACATGAAATCGTGTTAAAAACCTTCTAAAATATATAAATCCATCAAAAACGGGAAGTCAAAATTTTTCACGAATCTAATACTCTCTTCTTGTAAAGTTACAAAAGAAAGTAAAACTGTAAAATCGATTCTGCCCGTAAGATCGGTCTTTAGATTCGATGTCGATCTTTAGATTCGATGTCGATCTTTAGATTCGATGTCGATCTTTAGATTCGATGTCGATCTTAGATTCGATGTCGATCTTTAGATTCGATGTCGATCTTTAGATTCGATGTCGATCTTTAGATTCGATGTCGATCTTTAGATTCGATGTCGATCTTTAGATTCGATTTCGATTTTTTTTTTCTTTCTAGGCTAAATCAGTGTTGAATGCAAGTATTTTTCTGCGACTCCGGAGAAAGGCATCATGTTTTAGAGCTCTGTAAGAGAGGGGGAATCGCAATTTGTGCACGGGTGCCCAGAGAGGGGTTTGGTGACGCAAGATGCGTCATACAATTTAGTTTTTTTTTGGGGGGGGGGGGAATTTGAGAAAAAGTACTTTTTTTTTGGGGGGGGGGAGATTTTTAATTTTTTAATATTTCAAAATTTAATTCCAGAAATGTTCCTATGTTTTCTTTCTTTAAATTCTAGATAAGGGCAATATTAGCTCATTCTGCTATTCTCATTTCGCTATCTCTTGAATGTGCAGTAGATTATAGGTAGAATATAATTTACAATTTGTATTATGTTTGGGGGGGGGGAAATGTTAAAGTATGAAGGGTTTTTTTGCGGCGGGGGGGGATTTGCGTCATTAGGTTTGGAGGGGGATGGTCACCACTGGGGAATCGCAATTTGTGCATTAAAAAGCATAAAATCTCATAACTTCTGGGGGGGGGGATAATCCCCTGCGGGCCACCCCATTAATTCGACACTAGGTTAAATCGTTATATTTATTTTTAGATGTCCAGTTATTTGAAGTATTAGTTTATTATGTTTTATTTTTTACGTTTGTCTCTTCTAATCCCCCCTTTCACGTCAGTTTTAACTTACAGGGCCGTTCGAAATATGCATAGTTTTAAAAATGTCCAATTCTCGGTCTATTTTATTTTAGATCCACATTTTAAATCCTTGACAAAAGATAAATAAGAAGTCGCCCTTCCGCCCGTTTGGGGTTTATCTGCGCCCCGCCGGAGGGCATATTTTTTTGTTTCTTCAAAAGAAACAAAAAAAAATTTGAGGGGGGTGGGCTTGCACCCTCCCCCAATATACACCTTAAAATTTCGCTCATTTAATTTTCTACCATTTTTAACTTAAAAGTTTAAGCTACATGGCACCCCCAGAGCTGTGGATTCTCTCCCCCCCCCCCTGTCGATCACTCACCTAATTTTGCTTATTTCTTCACTTCATTTCAATCTTTAAAAGGCTATAACTTTGCTTCTATAGGAATTACAGTGATGAGAAAAATTCTAGTATAGCTAACCATTTCTCGCCGTTCTTTTTGCTTTTCCATTTTCCCGGTTTTCCCTATAGGACCTTTTTTTGGGGGGGGGGGCAGAGGGGTTTTTTGTTGATACAATATGTCCATTGAAAGCTTATGCTTCATACATTACAAATCTAGCAAAAGAAATTTTCTCCCATCATTTCAGGTCACATTACGGACCCATAATGTATTAAAATTTTAATTTTTCAAACTTCTTCTTCTTCAAAAAAAAAAAACATTGATACATATCAGCGAAACTGGGGTACGAACCCGCAATCGTTTGATTGCACACATAATCCCTAAGCTTTTTGGCCACCGAGTACTCAGCAGCGCTATTATTTCTTTAGATTGTCATCTTTAAATTCGTAATATCTTTTGAATGGAATGTCCGATTTGAATAATTCAAAAAGTAATCTGCAGATATTGTAACAGGCATTAAAACAAAATGATTTATTTGGATAAGGATTGAGGTATCGATAGTATGGTCTAAATTTGGTTGGTGTATTTATCGCGTTTTAAAATGTAGGAAAGTAGTTATAGTGAGTTAACTACAATAGCTGGACATATGGTATCGCGTTTTTTTTTTTTTTTTTTTTTTTTTTTTTAGACACTAATATTTTTTTTTAATATTATAGAACCTTTTTTTATTCATTTAAAAGTATTTCCTGTCGATTCAAAATTATACATCCTAACGATTCAAAAATGCACACGTAATTGTTCAAGGTTTCACTTCTATCGGCACTGTCAGAGTGCCACTATTTTTTTTTTTTTTCATGTTCGCCTGTTCTACTCCCCCCCCCCCTTCCTCACCAATGTTAACTTACAGGTTCGTTCAAATTATGACTGCGATTTAAAAAAAGTCTAATCCTCGTTCTATTTTGTTATAAATCCATATTTTGAAACCTCAACAAAAGATACATTTGGGCCGGGGTCGCCCTTCTGTCCGTTTGGGATTCACCTTGCCCCCCTGGGTGGGGGGCATATTTTTTGTTTCTTCCACACCATCTCATGTAACATATCTTTATAAAGCTTTTATCTCCTCGTTTTTTTCTGTTACTACCCCTCTCTCCACCTAGTTACATGCTCTTGGCACTTTTTATAGTTTCAAAGAGTGCATGTTCCCCGCGGGCCACCCCAAGAATTCAACACTAAGTTAAACACTATATTTTTGTTTAGAAGCTCAGTTATTTGGGTTATTAGTTAATTATTTTTTTTTCAAGTTCGTTCGTTCTAATCCCTCGCCCCCCTCCCCTTCCTCGCTAATCTTTACTAAATGGGCCGTTCAAAGTATGCATGCAATTTTTAAAATGTACAATTCTCGTTCTGTTTTATTGTAAATCCTAATTTTGAAAATTCGACAAAAGATACATTTGGGCTATGGTCGCCTTTCCGTCAAGAGTGGGGGTTACCTGACCCCTTGGGAATGGGGCATATTTTATGTTCTTCCAAACTATCTCGTGTAACATTTGGTTGGCATTAGAAAAAAAAAAAAGTTTTTTTTTTTTTTTTTTTTTTTTTTTTTTTTTTTTTCTTTGTCTATTCTCTTTGTTCCCCATCCTAGTTACACGCTCTTGGCACTCTTTATGCTCGGTTTAATGCCAAGTTACTCAGTGTTGTTATTAGTTGAGTTATGTCTCTTAAATTTGTCAAAGTTTTTGCGTAACTGAAAACCATAATGACAATCATTTTAAATTTTGGGCTAAAATTCTTTTAAAATTCTTATTATCCGACTCTAAAATCTGCAATAGCTTAATTCTATGCCTCCCTAAATGGGGATGGGGGGGGTGGGAGGCGGTAATTACGGTCCTGCTGATTGTCTAAGTTTTGGAATTAGTAATTTGGATCTTCTCTGTGTGAACCTAAATATCGAAATATCGATTCTAGTATCGATTCTAGAACTGAGAAATCGATTCTTATTATGATCGATGTTGTTTTATACGATATCGATTTTAATCGATTCTCAAAATTTCCAGAATCGCCCATCACTATAGTAAAGTATAAAGTTAGTTGTAATAGCCAACCTACAACATCTTGGAAATAAACCACAATTAAAGTAATAAAACTTTAGTTAGATCAGTTTAAAATAAAAGCAGTTAACAGGACACGTTTCGAGCTAAAAAATATAAGAGCCTATTATCAAATACTACAAACAGGGGACCTTAAGTTTCCAAGGTCACAAATGAATAAATAATAATTTATAATGTGATTAAAAATATCGTTTGGGATCGTCTTCTTTACAGACATCAGTTTACGGTAGCTGATGACGGGCATTTGTAATTCTCCAGCTCGAAATGCGGCCTATGAAATGGTTTGATTTTATGATATTTTTTATAAAGTTTTTTCATTAAAAAAATGAAGTCGTTTTAGTTTTTGTTACTTAAATTACGATTTTTTGTGTTCCAAATATTACAAATAAATGACACACTACCGCAATCAAATAATAATACTCAAAATAATTGTGAAATGTACACTATAATATTATTTTGCAATTAAATTTAACAACAAACATTATAAAAACGGAGGAAATTTTACAGATATTCATGTACTAAATTAGGAATTTTTAAATCTTGAAACAGTTAATATAATTATCGTTTATATTTTGAAGTGAAACAAGAAAGTATATTAAATAAGTTGTCTACAATTTTTTGTTCATGTTTCAAAATTCACAAGACATTTCTTTATTAATAGCCCAGGAATATTCACTTTGAGAGTATAACATGGAGACACAGTAAAATATTTCATTAATTTGTAAATTATTATAGTGAAAGAATAACATCAAAAGTTGGTATATTATATGTTTCTTATAGAATTTTTAGTCTTTATTAAATTATTAAATGCTAAGTTGTTATATATTTTATGCAATATATGTAACTAAAAAATTTAAATTACAGTATTATAAAACTTTTTGAAAATTTTAGTTTAAACATTCAGGCACAGTAATAAAACTTAATGAAAACGCCGGGGAAAGGTTGTTAAATAAAATAGAATTAAGTTGCATCTAGTGGTTTAAGAACGATTGGTTATCCCTCAGCATTAGACATCACGTAAAAGAAATGTTCTTGTCTCTAATTATTTTTCGGAAAATCTCTTTTCGCAAAATACGCTAGGATTAGTAGGTAATGGTTGAAAAATACCTAATCGGAGTTCTAACATTAAAAAGGATTGCACTTTCTTGTTTAAAACTTTTAGAAGACGCGATTAATGTTTGCTAATTTTTTCGTTAACCTTCTCAGGTACAATTTTATTTTTATTTTTATTGTTATTTTATATTTTTTTGGGAGGGAGGGAGGAGATTCAAAGACCTTTTTTTCGATTTAAGCATGTAAAAGTATGCTCTGAAAGACAAAAATTAAATTTGTTAAAGTATTATAAATATTTTAGTAATTACATTACGTGCTATTTATAGTACAGTGGTCTTTCGCGGAACAAATTATTATTTGCGGATATTTTATTAGTACAATAACCTCAAAATAGTTAATGTGCTACTATTTCAAATTTAAATTTTGAAAGATAAATAAAAAAATTAAAAGATATATTTAACAATATGCAACTAGCATTATATAATTCGCAATATTTGATATCCAATTTACACTTCTAACCAGAAAAAATGTATAAAAATTGTAAAAAAATAAAATTTTCATCTATTGGTAGATTCTGGTGACTTCTCTTATTTGGTATGAAATGTTTTGAAGCAATTCCTGTCACCATGGAAGCATAAGTAGACATTGCCTATTTCAGAAAAAGATAATGTTCTAAAATTACATACTCCTAATTTGCACATTTGTTGCACCTTGCTTCTTTTTGTCATATGACCAGTATTATTGTATCATACATCTTTAATTGGGAGAAGTGATGATTTCAACTTTTGATAGATGGCATGGTCATGATGAGTGAATTAGACGACAACGTTTCACGGAGATTTTAGTTTGGTTTTTGAAAGCCAGCTCTTCATCTACTGATAAAGTGAAGTCTAATAAATCTACTTTTTAACAGGATACCGTGATAAGATGAACCGTTTTTTCCAACCATGAATTTATTGCACCCATTAAAAATAATGTAATAAAAGTCGGACTGCCCATTTTCTGCACTAATTCTATATAAGAATGCTAAAACTAATGTTTATCGACACCTTCCATATGAGAATTGTAGAAAGCTATTATTTTAGGTCGTTCAACTTCGATGTATTTGCCATCCTTCCTACTCCATCTTAACACAACATCTGTTTCTTTTTAGTTCGTTCGTAATTATGTAAATACGTAGCACCTATTGTTGTTACTCAGTCCGTCTGTCCGTCCGTCCGCATATAACAACGCAAAAACTATCCAACCGAATCGTTTGAAATTTAAAATATATAATTATTGCATACTTTTGTCGAGTCATTTCAAATGTTATGAAAATCGGATGGATAGATCAACTACAGGGACAAGCAAAAGTATTCCGTTACATTACGATCAATGGGGAATAAATTTCGAATGCATTTTAATCGTTTGAAATTTAAAACGTATAATTATTACATAATTTTGTCGAGTCATTTCAAATGTTATGAAAACCGGATGCATAAATCAATTACAGGGACAATCAAAAGTATTCCGTTAAATTACGATCAATGGGGAAAAAGTTTCAAATGCATTTTAATGGTGTTACACTCATTTGAACATAATATAGATGACATGAATCTATGATGTATGTACTAAAATATACATTCTGTACAATCTGGGTAGCAAAGAATATTTATTATTGAAATACAGGGCCACACAAATGTATTCCACTAAATAATGTTATACGGGGAAACATTGTTTGGGGCGTGTTTTAATTATATTAACCTACTTCACATTTTATGAATAAGATATACGTTAATGAAGTATGATAAAAATTACTCCCTGCATATTTACAGGAATGCAAAGATTTCGACCACTATATTGTATCCAAAGTACGCTCTACTATACCAGCAAGATCTGAATATTTTATAACTTCGTTATACTACGAACGCACCTCATTTGATACGCTTCACGTGCAATTTCCAACTTGTTTTGCAATGAAATTGGATGTCATTGTAACAACTTTATTATCCAATAAATTCACAATAACGATTTTTTCATTATCTGACACGTGCGTATTAATTTCACCTCTCCCCATTTTGGAAAAATTTTTAAAGATTCTATTAGACATTCATAAAGCATGTTTTTTTTATTAGTACCTGCAGCAAATATTCATTTATTAAAAAAAAAAAAAATTATTTATGCAAATTGTAGGCTAATAATATTATGTAACAAAATTATACGAAAAAAGAATGGGAAATATTGCTGAAAAACAGAAATGTTCAACCTAAGTTATGACAAATTTCATTTCTGAAAATTTATAAATACAATGTGCATATTTGAGTAAAATTTGTTTCTTTAAAGCCCATTGTATAACTAATAGTACATATTCGATACTTGATAAATCACAACTTTTGAATGGTTTTAATTACACAAATTTCTTGAAGCATTAGCTGCAATAACTTGTTTTACAATAATAGATTCAAATAAAAGTTTTAATTATTTATAATATTGGTAATGAGAGCAAATTCAAAAGAAATATCTGCTCGACGTGCACCGAAGTTTCATTCATCTTGAGTGTGTGTTCCCGAACTTATAGGCCAATATTTCAATTAAAAAAAAAAAAAAAAAAAAAAAAAAAATGAGATTCTTTGAAAACAATTACTAAATATTCCAAAAATATGTTAATTGAAAGATGATGTACTATTAGTAGTACACCAGAACCGAAAAGGTTAATTTTTCAAAAAAATTGATCATAAAGATCGATATATTTAGAAGACCTGGCTGTTTTTTTAGTCATAAGCCCTGAATTTTCTACTCAACCAATTTTGATAATTATTTTTTTTAAATGAAAGCTATTTACTTGTAGTTCTGCATATAAGCTATTTATTTATTTATTTCCATTTTTATATTTTATTTTTAATTTCAAATGCTTTTTTACGATATTTCTTCAAAATGGTGGCAACTCAGTTTAGCTTTTCTCTCGATAATAAAAATTTATTTTCCATTATCACATTCCACCAGTCAGAAGCTTTATTTCATCAGTGAACATTTCCTCGCATTTAAAAGAAAAAGTTAATTGTTTTCGTAAAATTTAACCACAATAAAATGATTGCGTATAATTATGCACTAATTGAGGTAAAAAATATATTTACTGAGAAATAATATTAATAAATAATAAAAAGAATATTGGCCCAGTTAAACTGATGGCATTGAGCTCACAGGCTACGCATACTAATTGTACATTACAGCCTTATATTTTCAATGGTTAATTCCGTTCGAAAAAAAAATAAGAAGGGGAAATAGCTCTCCCCTTTCCCCTTTTTTATACTTAATCATTGAACCTCCTAAGCTATCAAGGACATGCTTTATCATATAAAAAAATCTATATCCAAAATTCAGAGGAAATCTAATAATTCTTAATAAAAACCCATTTAGCATTTATATAATTTACGAGGAGCTATCCTCTCTTTTATACTTAACCATTAAACTTTCAAAACTATTCAGAGATTTGTAATCTGACAATTCTGCTTGAAAAATCCAGTTATATAAATTAAGGGGAGGGGCATTAGAACCCCCGTTTTCCCTGTTTATACTTATTAAATGACTACCTAATTACAGTCAGGTAATCGCCTCATTAGAGTGATCGTATATCTAAATTTTGAACGAAAACTTAATTCTGCATGAAAAACCCATTTACATCAAGTAAGGGGAGGGGCATGAGCCCCCCGTTCCCCCTCTTATATATATCATACGATCTCCAAAAGCTAATCAGGGAAGCGCCTTGTCAGGATATACCTACATACAAAATTTCAAGTGGATTGGATATTTTTATCATGTGTTATTGCGTTACGCACGTACGAACGAACGAACATACATGCAGAGCGGGCGGGCACATAAGCTCTCAGGCTATGATAGCCTGTGAGCTAAAAAACTAAAATTGCTCTAAAACTGTTGTATATTAAGTTCGTCTCTGGTATTATAGACAGGTTTATGCAACACGGAATACTTAATTCTTCAACACTTATTATTTCCAATGTAAAAATTATTATTTTTTTAAGTTAGAAAAATTTAAATAAAAATGAATTTATTTGTAATAATATTTTTTAAAAGAATATATTTATCATTTATTATATTTGTTATAGTTTCTATCATTTTAGTAATAAAAAATTAAAATTTGGAATATGTATTTCACTAATGATTATAAGCTTTTGCCATTTTGAAATTACGAATGGTATCGAATATAATTTAGCATTAATAGTTAAATGTTTTGTTTAAAATGTATACATAGGGAATTGCCGACTTGGAAAATATAGAATTCATTAATTTTTCACAATTTCTATCCAATCAATGTTATTATTAAAACGCATTTCTTCATATAGTAAAGATAAGTTTAATTTATATTGTCTAAAACAAAATTTTCATTGAATATCTTTCTATTAACACGGACACAATTTCAGTAAAATTGATTTTAATGATAACTTAATTATTCGAATTTTAATTATTTGCCTTTTCTACCTCAGTTTTAATTAGTATTAGTGAGAATTAGTATAAAAAAGAGTTTGTTTTAAATCTTGGAATATTTTTGCGAGCGAAATTTAGCAAAGAGAAAAAAACAGTAAATGTTTAAAAGGCAAAATCGAAATATCTATAATTTTTTTCGATTAAAAAAATAATTAATATGTCTCGATAATAAAAGTGATATTTGATGTTTATTAGCTTGTAGTTATACATTTCTTGTGAAACTGAAATATTTTTAAATTTGAAATTAATATTTAAATTTATGTTTTAAAATTTTCAAATCAGCTACGCTCTTTTCTTTAAGGCTAACTTAAATACATCAATAATATAATTTTTATTCTCAACACACTATATTCACTTATTTATTAATTATTTCACTTTTCATCTAATTGTAATTCCTTTAAAAAATAGAATAACCATTGTTAGTGAAAAATAATATAAAAACCTAAATGATATATAAAATTTGAAAAAACTTTACATTTCAATTTAAATATAAAAGTTACAAAACAAAAACGGCTTATTATATTAAATGCTAAATGCGTATTTATCGTTCATATCATAATGGGCACTAACTAACGAAAATATTTCGAACTAACAACCCAATCTAATGTAAAGGACAATATATAGCTCTTTTTTAAATATAAAGTGTTAATAGAGTGCGTGTCAAAATTTTAAGCACAACAGATATTTCAAAATAAAATTTTAATAATGAGTGAAAGTTAATTGCCTTTTTGCATAATCTACAAACTGTAGTTTTAAAAAGATAGTTAACAGATTTATGTTATAAAATTTACCTTAAATAATAACATTTATCAAAACAACAAAAATGAGTGTGTCAAAAGTTTAAGCACAGTAATTTTTAGTCTTTAGAAGAACAAGAATTTAAAAAAAATTAATATTTGATTATTGCTCCTTTCTGATGAATTACTTACTCTTCCATCGATAAAATGAGATTCTGTATTGTTTCTTGTTCAATTTTAAACCAAGCGTTCTCAACGGCATCTTTCAAATCTTTAACTGGAGAATACTGCTTTCCATTTCCATAAACTGCATGAGTGAGAATACCCCACATATTTTCTATAGGGTTTATATCAGGACTATTTGTCGGTCAATTCAAAACAAACACTTTTTTCGATTTAAGCCATGATGAAGTTGAGTTTGAGGTATGGATCGAAGCATTGTCATGTTGAAATAATCATTTTTCACCCCCAAAACCTCGGCAACAGGAAGCAAATGATTGGCAAGTGTCTCTTGACAGTTTTCAGAGTTTTCATGACCACTGATGAATACTAGAGATGTCTGACCATTGAAAGAAATCGCCCTCCATACCATTACAGAACCACCATTATGTTGTTGGCTAAATACACTCCTAGGTTCTTTGCGAATAGTACTTATAGTACGATCATGCCAATAGTACTTAAATCCATCAGGACCATCGAGGTTCCATTTTTTTTCATCACTAAATATGACATTCAGCCACATTTCAGACATATGCTCTTTGGCCCATTGTAATCTAGCTTCTTTATGGTGTCGTTTGAGATACGGTAATCGAGCCATTTTACGGTATTTGATGTATTTGAATTCCAAAACCCTTCTATGGACAGTTTTTTCGATATTTGTCCTCCAATTGCATGTTTTATTTGCGAAAGGGAGTAATTGCCAGTTGAAGCCAAATTTCTGATACGGCTATCTTCGCACATACTAGTCACTGGCGGCCTTCCTGAACGAAATTTTCATTTGAAATTATTACCACGAGCCAAAATTTGATGAATACCTAGTTTTGATCTTTTTAATGTACTTGCAATTTCAGAAAAAGACTTACATTTTGCTCTCATACTCCATATTTTTATCACCTCTTCATCTGAAAATTCTTTCGACCGAGGCATTTTGTACTAACTCATAAACAACAACTAACAGCTTCTTATACACCCAGAAATTGTTTGCGTGCGCAACCGCTTACGTCAGATTGTAAAATTTGCATAAAAACGATTTTGTGCTTAAACTTTTGACACGGTTATTTTTGTTCTATTCCTAAACTCCACGGTTTAAAATTAAAATTTAAAAGTTAAATTCAATGAGTATGGTGTTAAAATCGATATTATTAACATACACATGAGAGATATGGAAATAAAGTGAATATTTAATGTTGTATTTGAAAATTGCTATTGTGCTTAAACTTTTGACTTGCACTATATTACATAATGACGTTAAAATTCTATTTACAAGAGCACAATTTAAATTATTAGTGTGATGTATTATAATATTACTGTAGTCTTTGTTAATGATAGTGAATATGACTAAAGAGGTTTTAAAACAATGAACTTTAAAATGCAGTTCTGAATATAATACCGACAGAAAATTAAAAACAATAAAACCAATTCAAAATAATTTCATAAAAAGAGGAAAAATAAATAAAAAATGTTGACTCAAAGAAAAAATATAATAAAAGCGGTTGATTGTAAATAAAAGTTATTAACTGGATAAAAGCTTTTGAATTCAATAAATATTGCTGTCTGTATGTTTTTTTAAGTGCAATTTATTTAATTAAAGAAAGAAAATCATTTTATGCATAGGAAAGTTTTTAAAATAAACAGTGCAATATAATAAATTGAATTGAGATCTCTGGATTCTTCCATGCGCTCGAATTTTATTTCATTAAATACAAAATAAATATTAATCTTACACAATATAATTAGCGAAATATAATTAGCATAATTTAATTAGCGAAAATAATAAAAAGTAACAATCTATGAAACATAATTTAAATTCTAGCTCGATAGTGCGTGGATTTATTTAGCAATAAAGTATTATATTGTGTTGTAAGAGCTTCCAGTTTTAGATACTATTCAAGAAGGAATTTTAGATTCATGAAAATTTCCGGTTTTTGCCAAGTTTCTTCGTTTTAGAGGTCATAGACTCCGATAAACATGTTTGTCGGTCTGTGTATTTTTGTAAGTGAAACAAATTATTTGAGTTCTCTATATCAAGAACTAATAAAAGGAATTTTATAAAACTTTATATTCCGATAGCATCTGATGTAATGTTGTGCTTGTTACGTTTAAGGTAAATCGTCCTAAAGGTGGCGCGGTTCTGCTGCATTTTGCGCGATTTACGCAATAGTTCCATCTAAAGAACTCATGCACGTACTTTCATAAAACTTCAGATTCAATTAGGACTTTATATAGTTTGGTGTAAAATACATTTTGTTGAAAATCGTTTAACAGTTTTCACTGCGATGCGCCATTATTCATAAGTATTGCAATAGCTCTAGCTCGAGAACTACTGTGGTGATCAAAATTATAAGGGCAAGTCAAAAATCGCCAAATCTTGGCTACATTTGGCCGGAAACTTATGGAAGTTAAATGGCTGAAGACCAATGAAAAATGAAGAACATTTTTATAAATCTTTATGCAATTATGTGGAAAATTCATATTTATAAAATGTATTAAGGATTTATTCAGATATCTGATATGAACAAAATTATAAGAAAATCTAGATTTGTGTTTTCTAAAACGTAAAATTTGCATATTTTTTGCTTTGCACACGGAATTGCAAGACGATATAAATGCATACTAAGCGTTTGGAATTGTGATATTCCGTTTTTCAGTCATGCCGCCAGGTACAAGCTTTCGGAGCTTGAAAAAGAGAAAGTGGATGCATTTAAAAGTCTGGGACTTGCTGTATGCCAAATTGTGACAAAGCTTAATAGATCAAGAATGGTTATTTACAATTATCTTTAAAATCCCGGTAAATATGGACGGCAATGACATACAAGTAGGCCACCTTTTGCTTTTGTGCGGGAGAAAAGAATGACAATAAGACGATCTTGCCCCCCCCCCCCCCAAAAAATGTCAACAGAAATAAAACGTGAATAGAACTTAGAATGCAGTACTCGCACTGTTTGACGTGTTTTACAAAAATAAAAAAGGTTGGTTATGGTAAACGTATGTCTCGACCACCTCTTAGAAAAGTTCATAAGAGACTGAGGATGGAGTTTGTCAAAAAATGCATGATTATTGGATAAAGTGGGATGATGCTGTCTTTTCCGATGAGAAAAAGTTTTATTAGGATAGGCCAGATGGTTTCCACCACTTCTGGTATTATCGCCGTAGAAAAAAAAGAAATTTTCTCAAAGCGTGTTTTTTTTTGAAGGGGGGGGGGTCAGTAATGGTCTGGGGAGTTTTCGCAACTGATGGAACAACTCGAATAGGTTTTGTGCACGGTAGAATGAAATCTGAGAGTTATGTTGATGTAATGGGTGATAATCTTTTACTGGAAGAATGATTAATAACGAGTGGAGACTATTTTTTCCAGCAGGACAATGCTTCAGTACATGTTTCCCAAACGTCAAAATCGTGGTTTGATGCTATATTTGTGAAACTACTTTATTGGACGACCAGAAGCCGTGATCTGAATCCAAATGGAAAATCTGTGGAGGTATACTGTTACAAAAAACTTTCAAAAACGGTATGCAGTATAAAAAAGAGCAATAGTTCATGTTCTCCATCGAAAACGCTTGGTCTAAAATTTCCAAGAACGTTCTTAAGAAACTACACTGCTCAAACCAATTAAAGGATAGTTGAAGTTTTATATAAAATAAAGATATAAACTGAATTTTTTTTGCCGAAAATAAAAGAAGAGAATCACAAATGATAATTTTTTTGGTTTTCAAGCTGTGGAGTATGCAAATTTTGAGTTCGACGTCAAAAACGTCGCTTCAGCGGCAGCGAATGAAATTTGACTTTCAACTGGATAAAAGAGAATGGAAACAAGTATGATTCAGTGATTGCTTTGTTTTGATGAGTACGATGTCTCAGCGAAGTCATTTGACAGATTCAGAAGCTTGGAGAATTGTTGGTAGGTTAGAAGGGGGGGGCAAACTCAAGCCGAAGTAGCGCAAGCCATTGGAGTGTCACAAAGTATCATTTCCAGGATCTGGAACCGTTTATTGGAGAGTGGATGTGCAGGCCGAAGACCAAGGCAAGGTCGTAGACGGGCAACAACGCCCAATGAAGATCGGTATTTAGCGTTAACAGCTCAGAGACACCGAAACATGAACGTTACTCTTCTCCAACAACTTCTTCACTCGGCTACAGGCACCACAATTTCAACTCAGACTATCGGAAACCGGCTCCATGCTGTAGGTCTGTATGCTCGCCGACCGATGGTATGTGTTACATTAACATCAAGGCATCGTTGCGACCGCAGGGAGTGGGCAACCGAGCATGTCAACTGGAGGAGAAATGAATGGAGCAATACTCTGTTTTTTGACGAGTCCCGTTTTTCTGTGCATCCGCATAATAGGTGTATTTTCATCTGGAGGGACAGTGGCAGTAGGAATAATCCTGAGTTCGTGCACGAAAGTGTCAGATTTGGAGGTGGAGGAATGTTGGTGTATGGTGGCATCTCCATTGACTGGCGCACTGACCTCTACATCATTCGAGATGGAGCTCTGACTGGTCGCCGATATAGGGATGACATCCTCAGACCTATTGTAGTTCCTTACGCTGCAGCAATCGGAGATAACTTCATTTTAATGGACGATAACTGCAGGCCACATCGAGCAAACCTGGTGGAGGATTTCCTTTTCGAGAAAGGAATCGTTCGAATGGAATGGCCAGCGTGTTCTCCAGACATGAATCCCATCGAGCACGTTTGGGACGCTCTAGGAAGACGGGTTTCTGGCCGCCAACAACCCCCACAAACTCTCCAAGAACTGGAAAGATCTCTTCTGGAAGAGTGGGGCAGAATACCCCCAACTCGTCATTAATAGCCTCATTGAGTCCATGCCTCAAAGGTGTTCAACGTTGCTCGCCGCCCGTGGAAACCATACCCCCTACTGAAAATGATTTTCTTTGAAGAAAACACCTTTTCTTATTCTTTTTTTTCTCATATGCACAAATTGTGTTTTTTTCCTTTTGTACACAAATGCGCAATAAAATGCATTTTTTTCTACCAAACATGTGTAATTTATTCTCATATAACTTACTATGTCTGTCGACCATGTATCAATCAGCTAAAAAGTTTCCCAGATACAAAACCCACCTAAAACTGCAATATCCTTTAATTGTTTTGAGCAGTGTATATAACTCCATGACTTCAAGACTTTAAACGTAATTGAGAAGAAAGGGGAGATTATTAACTATTAGTGTATTTCAGGGAAAAACATTCATTGTTCTTATAATTTTGTCCAATTTTTACAATGAGATATTTTGCTATTTATGGAAAAACATTCATATTTTGCATTTTCCAATGTTTTGTATTCTACATTGAATTATAGCATAAAAAAGTATTTTACGCATAAATTTCACTTTATTTAGTTCATAAATATTTTTACTGTTAAAATTTCAATTGTTCTTATAATTCTGACCACCACTGTAGTACTTTAATTACATGTCTGTGTTTAGCCAAATTTAAGTTAAACTCAAACATTCTTAAAACTACGTAAATCAGATTTCCAGAAATTATCATCCATAGTCAACCATGTCCAACTCTTTGCGCGATCCTGTATATATCAATATTCTACAAACATTTCTTCGTAAACTGAATGCATTTCAACGTAAAAATGCATAACAAATGTTGTTTAGCCCGGCATCAAATGTGGCATTTATACGCAGCATATAATATGCATACACTTAAAGAAACTTAATAATATACCATAATCAAAATGCATACCATAATCAAAAATGCATTTCACCCATTCATCAGCCATCATCAATAATATACAGTACTTTAGATAGAATATACTATTTGTGTGTACATCTTTGATGTGTACCTCTTAATGCTATTCACATCGTATTATGCGTGAAATAAATTACATTAAGCATCAGTGGCGTATATCAATTTTTATACATTAAATTTCTTTAATAATTTAAATAAGTTGCAAACAATCAACCAACCCCTTTATCATTATGTAATGGAATTCTTTTGTGTGGTCCTGTAAATAAATAATAATTATTTTCACTGCATGGTTTACAAAATACATATTATGGTGCACTTCGTACATGCATGTAAATTTGATTGTTTGTAACACCTTTAAAATTCATTTGAAAGGATTTTTTCTCGTAAGCAGTAATGTAACAAAAAAAGTTTATTGTCAATGCAAATAAATTAATCACGCTTGAAACTTCATTTGCAATTGGATTTGTACTAGGGTAAACATCAATAACTTCCAAAAATTTCATGGCAATACGTGAGTTAGATTGCGGCCAGATTTCAAGATGGTCAGACAAATCGAATGTATAAGCACTTTTCAAATTTGTTGGAAACTATTAAAAAGGTTAAACAGTAATGATTTCAATGAAAATTGCAATAAAAATGCAAAAACAAACGAGGAATTAAAGTTTAATTTACATTTAAATGACTTATTATACTTCAAAATAAAAAGAAAATCTAAGAGACTTCTTCGAACAAGATTCAGAAATAAATCATTTAACGAAAGGTGAAAATAAATTAAGAAAGAAAATAAGGTCTATTGAATATTTGAAAAAAAAGTTGTTAATGTGAACGGGGATTAACTGAAATATTTAGCCACATAATAAAAAAAAACACAATTACAATTTTATAAAAAATAATAAAAGTACATATATTTATTTATTATTGCATGTAATTGGATGCTTTCAAATTCAAATAAAGAAAATTGCTTTTTTATGAAAACTCTTGTAGCTTAAAAACACTTTAAATTGATATTTAATTTTGTAATATAATAATTCAAACTACTATTTTAAGTGTTTTTATGCAAAAAGTACATTAAATTTTTAAAATCTTTCATAAAAAGTTTTTTTGAAAGTTTATGTTTAGTTTGGTCCCGAAGGAAATTTTTTAAAAGAACCCTTTTACATTAAATTTAATTGATTTTCTTTATACGAAATTGCGTTTTTTATCTTCTTTGCTTAGGGTATTAAGTTATTTTTCTGTTATTTCTCATGCTCCCAAACTATGATTTTTTTTCTTTTTTTTTGTCAAGAAATATAGCGTTAAAAAATCATTTTTTCCAGATACTATATAATCTTCAAAATTTATATTTATTGACCTACATTAGGCAAACTTTAGTAAAAAAATACCTTTTGTTATGAGTAAACTAATTACTTCCGATTTTAGTATCATCAGACTGCTCTTTTTTTGTTTTTGTAAACAAAACTTACAGTCTAGTTCATTCGAATTGAAGGCATATTTAATAACGTACCAAATAATATAAATAAGTAGCAAATTTTCCTAATGAACATTTTACATTTTAAATTGTAGTTATAAATTCATCTTTAGATTGATATAAAAGGCTTTACGAATTTAAATTTATAGAAAATCTTTCATAAAGCAATGTTAAACCAAACTGTGCAACCTTTTACTTTTATTTGAAATAAGTGTTCAGCTATGTGCACATAAAAAATTTAGAGGTAGACTAAAACATACTTTTAAAATATATTTTCTAATTCTTCATGGAATTATAAAAATACACCTAATTAAGTAAACGGGTGTGCAACCAAAAAACAGCATATGTGTTATTGGCTGTTTCTTATGGGTTTTTACTCACTGAAACAGATAAAAAATTTAAAAATTCCTTAAATACTTACTTAAAAAAACATAACTAATATAAATAAATGACACTTTGAAGGAAATCCCTTATCATTTAGCTGATTTTTGAGGGCAAATAAAAATAACTGACTCTAACGAAGATATCTTTCTTAATTTTTACGATAACCAACTGGATAATATTTATGTGTTGTTCCATAAAGTTGACTATTAACCCTTGGCCCTTCGTTGTCTCCGCTTCGGAGACATCATCGTTCCTTCCAAAAAAAATTTTGTCACCAGTAATAAAGGAAAATAAAATTTTCCTTATTTAATCATAGAATTTTTAAAATTGTCTGCTTCAAAGAAAGTTCTTTTAAAAAAATGGTGATAATCGAATAGAACCGGAGTCCGAAGAGTTAAATTATTTAAAGAGTACGTTGTTATCGTTCGCGTAAGCTAACATAAAAAGTATTTCATACAACTACTCATATTTCATAAAATATTTAATAAATTTACATTCCAATTGCTTTGTATTCTTTCAAGTACATTTTCACAGTTTTTTTCTCAACCTTGTGATTTTTTTTTTAGATATACTACAAATTATAAGCTAGAAACATAAGAGTTTTTTGAACTTTTCAAAAAAAAAAAAAAAAAAAAAAAAAAAAAAAAAAAAGTTACGTTTACATTAATATACGTGCTGTTCGTAAAAATCTGTGGAAATGTAAATTATCCACATATTTGTATTCCGCAACAGTTCATCATTTCGCGCATTTCAACGCATATGTTGATCATAAATGCTATTTTCTTTCTTTGTTTTTTTCGGCCCCCTAAATGTCCTCCATACCAAATGGACGTTGATAAACATAAGGTCAAACATAATCTTTATAATCCTGAAGTTTCAGAAAAATCCGAAAAGTATATATTTAAATATTATACAATATGTTTAAAGCGGAAAGTGTCAGGTCATAAATTGCCATATAGTTTATTTCTAAGTGTGAAACTCAAAAGAAATACAAATAGAAAATTCAAGTAGTTTGATGAACGAACTAATATAGTTCCACACAGACACAAGCTTTTACCACGGTTCACACGAAATCTATTGAAATGTAAAAAGTAAGCGAGAAAGTTTTGTAAGTATTGTAGAATAAGCGTAAGTTTTACAGAATTCAACATGGTTACTTGCAATAAAAAAAAAAAAATTCATCACAGTTGTTCTTTACAAATGTAAATTCACAATGTCTTTCGACAATGCTATACGTGATGGAAGAAAATGAATGTCATTTTTGGACTCAGCTCCTTAAAAAGTAGTAAATTAAACAAAAATATCCTATGCATTTGAAAAATAATTTTTTGTAAACCTGTATTATAAAGGAATATTATAGAATTGATACATTTTTACAATATTCTTTATATAGTAAAATTTAAATATTTTAATGATATAATGTTATCTTACAATGCCGAAATTCCATTCTTTAACGTTTTAAACCTTCTCTTTTACAATGTGTTTTTATGATACTAACATTATTTAATAATATTATTTTCATTCAAATTAATTAATATTTTTTTATTTAATAATTTTAATTCAAATTTCGCATGTTACTTTCTTTATGAATTATGATTTATCATAATAAAATTAATTTAAAAAAATCTGCAGGAATTTACACATCTATCCAACTGTTTAATGATTGAGTTGATTTTCAATTATGTATCGTACTTATTTTTTAAAATGGTTATCATTACGTTCAGATATAAGATACTTCGTGACTGTATAGAAGGTTTTAAGAATAGTTTGAATAAGAATAAGAATACGGTAATAAATGGAAATTGAAGCTTTTAATAAGGTGCGTAGAATTTAAAAATAGAATGGGCGTTAATAATTTTAATTTAATGCTTAATTTTTAAAAGAATGCAATTTTATTACATTACATTATTTACATTATCAGAATATGAGAGAAATGATTTTATTATTTTTTACTTCTCTATCTCCTCAGTAAATTAAAGCAGAAAGTTGAAGATTACCATCTGAATACATTATTTTATTATAACAGACGAGCATAAAAATTGTAGATTAATATGTTGATATGAGTTTATAAATGACCAACTTGTCAAATTTACCCAAACCAAGACTGAAATTGCTCTGAATTCCATACCCCAAAACGCGTAGAATTTTCTTAAGAAATGGCGATTCCAACTAGTTAATGGGATTTCACATTTCTTTTAAAGATAAGAATTATTTATTTATTTATTTTTGATAAAGAAATAATTTTTATTAAGCAGAGGAATAAAACTTTAAGTGACTAAAATTAGGTAACTGTTACTATTCGATGAGTTGTAGAGAAAAAATATAATTAACAATCGTTTAAGTTTCGTGTTTTCTAAAGAAAACCTGAAACCAAGCCAATAGGATTCATTCCTGTAAAATAACCAGTTTGGTAGAACTGAACCTTCAGTTAATCACATAAGCAATCTTTGGCTGATACATAGTCGAATTTTAAGAGAAAAATATGTTCTTAGTATTTGACAGTATTTAATGAAATATTTAATGATAATGATTGCTGCCAAATTCAAATTCTTCTTTTTCTAATTTAATTACCGATAGAATACCGCATTATCTGCTAAAGTAGATCTCTTTCAGTTTAGTTGTGTTATACGAGACTAGGGGGCGAAGCTTCAAACACGATGCTGATCATTTTTTTCGAACGAACTTCGAAGATATCAGAAACAGAAATTTTAACAATCTACTAAATGCATTTCGAATAAAATGAATCTCAGGTTCGTGTCAATTCAAATTAATACGAACTTTGATAAGGCAAATCTGTAGTGCCAGTCCCCGTTGCCTATCGTAGCATTTAGCAGACGTTTTTTGCATGCGCGGAGTTTTCTGGTATCAAAGTAACCTCTTTTTGAACGAACTTTTGGAACATAGAAATGCAAAGATTATGCAACGCTGTATTTCCATATTCCAAATGCAACTTGGAATGAATTCCATGTTGCATACAGCCCGATATACGATATGCACCCATAAATCTAATATTAATGTATTCTGCTAAGTTGAAAAAAAAAATATGTGAATTTGAATCGGCTCCTTATGTGCCCGATATAATATGATAAAATAAATGTAATATATTAATATAATATATAATATAAATGTATATTATATATTAAATAATATATAATGTACATTAACATTACTCACCTGGCTATTTTTTGTTATTATTTCCAGAGATCAACAGACCTTGGTTTTAACGAACAATAATTTTTGCACGATCAAAATCGAAAGATTTTATATTACCGTTGGAAAATTGTCTTGAAGAATTCTACTGAATTTACTATATTTGATATCTGCTTTATGTTTACAAAGTCTGTCGCTAAGTTTTCGTTTAGTCAAGTTCGTTCTTATTTCATTGTATATACTCCAGCTTAAGTTTTTTATGGAAGGAGGGGAGTGAGGAAGATGTATGGGATCCAGTTGTCTACTTATTCATTCTAAAATATTCGGTTGAGTCGATACAATGAGTTGGATATCGTATTTCTTGAAGGATTCTCTTAAACATTAAAAAGTAATTGGAATATATGTGATTTTTCTATAGCTTTGTTTGGTGGTTATGTTGAAAATTTAGTTTATTGATTGTTTTAATATTCATACATATTGTATTCACTTGAAGATCATAAATATTTGTAACCTTAATAATGTAATATATTTCATCTCTAAGGTATTGGTCTGAACAAACTCTATGTGAACCTAAGATTTTTACGCACTGAGTTAAGGCTATTGGACTATTTCTGTCCTTTACTATAATATGGTCGAATTTTACTTTACTTCGATTTGCATATTTGTTAAATTAATCGTCCTTTTTAGGAGTCAATTACTATAGAAATGTTTAATATAATAAATTAAATCTAAATTTTCTATAAATAAAAATAGCGGAAATGAAACTTGCGAATCGTTAAATTTTAAAAATCAGTGGTTGAACTGTAATATATTTCTTTAAGAAATTATTATCATTTCATTAAAAAATTACAGGTTATTTCAGACGCTCCCTTGAGTTACATTTCATAACATACGTATGACAAAATTTTGTCGCTTTACTACAATTAAAAACGTTTATATGTTAAATATTCCATTTATTGTAATTGAAATGTTAGAGCATGTGATGCGAATTTTAATAAAAGTTTCATTATTAAATTTAAAGTGTAGTTGCTGAGGTTATCTCTTTTTAATTTTAATGAAATGTATGATCATATGACATTAAAGAACAAATTTTTGACGTAGAAAAATATTTATTATAATTGTATTTTAAATAAAATGTCTTATGAATACACTGTAAAAAAAATCTGTGAAGGTACTAAACATTTTCTAGGAAACTGGGATTCCAAGAACTTTTCATGTAATGATAACAGGAAAAATTCATGTAATCGATTCTGAAACTTGAATTTTTGCTGTTACCGTTACAGGAAAAGTTCTTGGAATCCCAGTTTCCTAGAAAAGGTTTAGTATCTTTGCAGATTTTTTTTTTACAGTGTAGTATGTTATTCGGAATTCGATTCAATAAGAAATAAAGAGTGACGCCTGTTGGAAGTTATTCATGGAGGATAGTAAAGTAAAAGGTAGGTTAATACAACAACAAAAAACAGACAATAAATAGCTATTAATATATTGAAACTTTCTATAGATCACTATAAATTCAAATAAATTTAGAGGATGTTTTTAAAGCTAAAAAATAACAGGCCGTTACGAGCAGTTGTAAAGACATATCCGTAAGGAGCCATTGTCATGAATGAACAGTAAATTTTCGCTATCCTAATATAAATTTTATCAGTTTTAATGCAGCGCATGCTACTCGTGCAATTTACGGAAACAGCCGATAATTTTTGACCTGCCTGCTCTTTTATAACCGTGTGCTTATTGTAGCTGATGACGGACTGTTATATTTTTGAACTCAAAATGCGTCCTTGGAATTGCTTTGATTTTATCGTGATTTTTTATAAAGTTTTATAATTTCGAAAGCATAAAATAATTCTTGTTTTTCTAAACTACTTATTTTTGTTCCAAATATTGCAGATAAATGGTAAATTACCGCAATAATACTCTTGCAAAATGCAATGTAATAGTTTTTTACAGTTACGTGTAACAGCAAACATAATAAAAGTTTTTATAAAAAAGGGAAATGAAGGAAAATGAAATGAAAGGAAAAGAAAAGGTATTCATACGTTAATTTAGGGGGTTTAAAATTTTGAAGCATTCTTAGTTTTTGCTTACATATATTTTTTAGTAAAGAAGAAAGGAAATTAAGGAAATTGAATAATTTTTTTTAATTAATGTTCCAAACTTCACTATCTTTTATTAATTAACAGTCAAAATAATATTATTACATATTTGTTAGTAAAACATGGAAACGTATGAAAATAATTCACGATTTTGCACATAAATATGTTGTAAAAATACTTCAGAAGTTGTTACAATTTACTTTTTTATTACATGTTCAAACGTTGAATTCTTTTTGCCTTATTTTGTATTTCATTCAATATCTTTAATTAGAAAATGTTAAATTACAATAATATAAAAGTTTTTCGAAAATTTCAGTTTTAACATTTATAGACAATAAAACTTAATGCCAAAGTTGGGAAAAATTGTTAAATAAAATGGAAATTAACTGTAGTTAGTGGTTTAAAAGTGACCAGTTATACCTTTGTACGAGACACCATGTAGAGAAAATGTTCTTGTTTCTAATTATCTTTCGGAAAGTCTTTTTCCGAAAAATGAGATAGGTATTAGAGGCTAATGGTTAAAATATACCTAATTGAAGTACTAACATTAAAGAGGATTGTTCTTTCTTGTTTAAAACGTTTTGAAGAACTGATTAATTTTCACTGAATTTTGACGTAGTGAACACATCTATTTGGTTATATTTATTAATAAAAGAAGAAAGTATGTAAAAGAAATTGAGAAAACTCTTAAAATTAATGTTTAAAAATTTACTATCTTTTCTAAGTAATAGTCCAAAGAATTTTCTCTTTCATACTAAAACAAAGAAACGCCTAAAAAAATTTCTAAATTTTTCATAGTAACAAGCTGCAAAAATAACTACAAATCTGCGATAATATATTTTTTATTACATTTTTAACAATTTATTACAATTTAGGTTATTTGTCATATATTCAGTATCTTTAATTAGAAAATGTTAAATTACAATAATATAAAAGTTTTTCGTAAATTTTAGTTCTAACATTTAGATACAATAGAACTTAAAGCCAAAGTCGGGGAAAGATTGTTAAATAAAACAGAACTTAACTGCATTTAGTGGTTTAAAAATGACCAATTATCCGTCAGCACAAGGCATCACGTAGTGTACATTTTTCTAATTATTTTTCGGAAAGCCTTTCTTCGTAAAATGCGATAGGTATTAAAGGCTAATGGTTAAAAAATACCTACTTGGAGCACTAACATCAAAGAGGATTGTACTTTCTTGTTAAAAACTTTTCTAAAAGCTGCTTAGTTTTAACTAAATTTTGAAATAGTGAACCCATCTATTGGGTATATTTATTCAAGAAACAGAAAGTATATTAAAGAAATTGAGAACACTTCTAAAATTAGAATTTAAAATTTCAAAAATCTTTTCTTAAATAATGCTCCAAAGAGTTTTCTCTTACATAGTAAAGCAAGGAAAGCATGAAAGTAATTCTCGATTTTACATATGCTGCAACAATAATGTCAAAAGCTTCTATACTATATTTTTATTTCATTTTTAAACATTTTTTGGGATTTATAATGAATTAACACAGATTTTATTTATCTTGAGAGATTTTTACCTGTGGAGCATCCGTTGTTGACGGCATTCACCAGTATCCTTTTCGTTACTTCAATGACAGTCTTCGATTTTATGAAGTATTGATTTCTTGAAATAACTATTTTATATTTTTGCATATTTTTGCTTTATGATTATAAAGCTTATAATTATGAGGTTTTCACATGAATAAAGAAGATTACTTGAAATTTTAGAGATTTTAATAGAATCAAATTTTGTAAACATACTTTCGAATCTTAACATTGTTCCAAACTAGTCCGCAGTCAACAATCTTCAGTATAACGAATCCAATATATCTAAAAGATGATTTCAAAAAATTATTAAATGCTAAATATATATATGAAAACATATTAGGAATTTACAAATACAAATGAGTTAGAATTAATGAGAAATAATAATTAATTAAAGTCAAAATAGTTTCGTTTTGTCAGTATCAAATGTTTGGTGCTGCCATCTATTGTCTTTTTCCAGAAATAATACTTAGTGTCATGTTTCTCAAGATTTAACAACAATTACTAGATGGTACCCGTCAAGATTTGATGATAAACATGTTAAAAGATTAATTACAACCTGTAAATAAAGTTTTGAAAACTTGATTTATTTGAATTGGTTCTATGTGATTCCAACAGATTCAAAGCGTTGCATGGTTCTGTCAGTTTAACCTTTTCAAGTAATCATCTGAAAGAATTTAAACAGAATTATAAGAATTTTAACAGCGCTTGCTTTTTAGTAGAAGGATAACTAAAATTAATTGAACTGATATTTATTTTGGAGAATTTTCTTAGTGTTTAAAAAATAATAATGTTTAGTATTTTCTAATTTTTAAAATCATATTGAAAAGTTTTTATTTATTTTATTTTTAGCAGTCTCATTTTGAAATTCGAAACTTAAAATTTCATGCTACCAAGTAATTATTTATAAAATGTTTGAATTATTTAAGTTTTTCATAAGGTTTCATACATTATTTAATTATTAAACCATGAGTATTTCAAAATAGTTCAATTTTAAATCTTGCATGACTATTTTTCTCTCCCCCTGTTTTCTTTTTTTAATTTTAATTTTTTCCCCGGAAAATAATTAATACTTTTCCATAAATGCACACAAACATATATCTTCCTTGTAATGCTCATACGAAATATAACAAAAATTGTAGATTAGTTTAATACATTTAAAAGATAATTACATGAAAACACTTTAGCTTAAATATTTTAAGTTAAAATTGTTAAAATATTTCTAAAATATTTAGCATTCTTCACAATTTTAAAGATTCAGATATTACTTCATAAAGGCACTCGGATATATAGTTAAAAATCATTTAATGTATGGTCTAAATGATGTATACATTTTTCTTATTTATGTAATTCACGTATATTACAGATTACAAACGGATTATTTTTTTAAGCTTCCACTCACATGACAGGAAAGTGGAAAATTGCTGCTACTACTAACTGACAAAATAATTTTTAAATATTTGCATTTTTTAGAAAATTAGAATACATCTTTTTAAATATTGCTAGATGTTAAATTAATTTTTACGACATTTTTAAAATTTTTATTTGTCTGTGTTGTATTTATAGTTGTTTATTTTTTTAACCTTTCTACCCTGAATGGGTCTAATCGACCCATTTCTATTATTTATTTCATAATAGCTCCGTCGGGTTTTAACTAAGAGCTCTTATATTTTAAGTATTCCTCAAACAGATAAATATCTCCAGTTTATAATTTTTTCAGACTTCCGAAATTATTTTTTTAGCCAAAATAAAAAAAGTCACATTTTACCTGAATGGGTCTAATCGACCCATATCACTAATCGCATATAAATGCATGGAAAACAATTAGATTTTTCGATGCCATTGTGGAAATGCCATGTTCCATGCCATTGTGGAAAATGTTTAATCAAAATAAAAGTTTTAGTTTCTCCGATCTGTATTGTAATCAGAGATTAGTGTATTGACTCTGCGTCATATGCAAATTTCCTCCTTGCGCCCCAATCGAGTTTTTTCTTTGGTGGGGGAGGATTCCCAGAACGGTTTTTTGTGCGTGCATAACATGTCCGTTTCTTGGGATACACGTACGGTTCCAACGCTCTTTAGGGTTTTCGCATGCGCTGAGCATTTTGCGATGAAAAAAATGGGTGTTGCCATTGGAAATTTTCGAGTTTCTGTAACTATAACCGTAACCCTGAGAGCCATTTTGTTGTCGTTCGCAGAATCTCGAGCTCATTTCTCTGAATAGCTATATCTGAAATTTCATTTTGATCGGTTGAGCGGACTAGCCGCTAGAGCTCCATATCCGCTAGAGCTCGGCAAAGTTTTTTTATGACCACCCTGTATTTTCTTCATTATCGGGTTTGAAAAAGATATGACACTTGTCTCATATGTGCCGAAAAAAAAAAAAAAATCGGTAATCCTCCTTTCAACTATGCATCATGAGGCCAAAGTTTCAAATGGAGAAAGAAAAGAAACCGGAAATAATTTTATATTATAATGAAACTAAAGGTGGAGTAGCTACTACTGATAAATTAGCTGCTGCATATACATGCAAAAGGGGTACTAGGTGATGGCCTGTGTGATTATTTCACAATTCAATTGATCTAGCTGCAATAAATGCATTTGTTGTTTTTATGCATGTAAATCCTTCTTGCAATCAAAACAAACTATACAAAAGGCGGATTTTTCTAAAGTAACTAGAGAAACAGCTGACCGAACCTCAGAGAGATATTAGGATGAAACAAAATATCCGAGTAACCATAAAGAAGCAATTGGCTACCGCAGCAGGTGAAAAAAAAGAAAGTATTAGTTCAGCTAAACGTGGAAGATGTAAAGAATGTGGTCCAAACAGAGATCGAAAAACGCAGACGAGATGTACTTCATGCTTATCTTTTCTTTGCCAGGAGCATGTAAATGTGTACTGTAAATCTTGTTTATCATAAAAAATGTATCAAAACAATGGAAATAAAACAAATTTCTAATGTACATTTTTTATTATTATTTTAAAAATTATTGCTTATACAAACAAGGCATTGCAAATAAGAGGGGGAGGGGGTGCAGTTAAAGTGGGAGGGGGGGGGTTATAAAATATGTTGGTCTCTAATAGTGAATACAAAAATAATATCTAAAATAAAGCTAGTTAAAAATACTTGTTTTGAGGTAGAATAAATAAAAAGAAGTAAACTGGGTCTAATCGACCCATTCAGGTAAAACGTAACTTTTTTTTCAACAGGGTAGGAAGGTTAAGAATGCAATTTCTAAGGATCTTCAATAATTACATTCATACCAATGTATCTCTAAAGCCCTGAATTGGAAATTGGCTGTTTATATCTAAAAATTACTATGTTTTAATTACTTGAAATATTTTAAAAATAAATTTGTTACTTAAAAAGTCATTGTTGAGTGTTGAATTTTATTTAATTATGAAGCATCAAAATAATAATAATAGCAAAAGAATAAAAATCATGTAACTTCCCCTCGTAGTTAATTGTGTCATTATTAAAAAAAAAAAAAAAAAAAAAAAAAAAAAAAAAAAAAAAAAAACATATTTTTTTTTCCGAGCGTTGGGATCGAACCCTTGTTCTCTATAAAAGATTAGAGTTATATAGCCGTGCCTTGAACCACTGAGCTAACCATACATGCTTCGACTTTCCTCTAACTGGAAGGGCTAATAAGTTCAACTTCACGCATGCGCAAAGACATGAGTTTGAGTTGATCTTAAAAAAGTAGCCTGCTGTTTTAATATCTATGATTATAATTTAAGTTATTTCGTAATTTACTCAGTATCTTTACTTTAAAAAGTGCTAAATCACACTGTTATAAAGCTTTTTCGAATATTTTCGTCTTAATATATAAACAAAATAATAAAATTTATTGGCAAAGCCTGGAAAGATTGTTAAATAAAACGAAACTTAACTGCATTTATAGGTTTAAGGAACGACCAATTATCCAGACATCACGTAGAGAAAATTGTCCTTGTTTCTAATCATCTTTCGGAAAGACTTTTTCCTTAAAATACGGTAGGTATTAGAAGCTAATGGTTGAAAAATACCTAATCGGAGTTCTAACATTAAAGAGGATTGTACTTCCTTGTTTAAAACTTCTTGAAAGACTGCTTAGTTTTTATTAAATTTTGAAATAGTGAAAACATGTATTGGCTATATTTATTAATAAAACAAGTAAATATTGAGAAAACTCTTAAAATAATTGTTTATAAAAATTCACTATCTTCACTAAATAATAGTCCAAAGAATTTTCTCTTTGGCAGAAAACCCCCTGAAAATAATTAGCGATTTTGTATATTAATAAGCTGCAAAAATAATTTCAAAAGTTGCTATTCTACATTTTTTTATTCAGTTTTTAAATATTTATTCGAGTTTTGGTTATTTTGTAATTTATTCAATATTTTTAGTTAAAAAAATAGTAAACTACAGTATTATAAATCTTTTTCGAAAATTTTATTTTTAATATTTTGACACAATAATGAAACTGAATGGCAAAGCCGGGAAAGATTGTTAAGTGAAATGGAACTTAACTGCATTTTGTGGTTTAAAGAACGACCAGTTATCCGTTAGCACTAATCATCACTTAGAAGAAATGTTCTTGCTTCTAATTAACTCCCGAAAATCTTCTTCCGTGAATTGCAGTAGGTATTAGAGGCAAATGGCTCAAAAATATTTAATAGGAATTCTAACATTAAAAAGGATTGTACTTTCTTCTTTAAATTTTTTTGAAGAAATACTCAATTTTTATTAAATTTTGAAATAGTGGTTAATAGTGATATTTATTAGAAAAAAAAAAGAAAGTATATTAAATAATAGTCGATTTTTTTTCTTTGATAGTAAAACAGTCATATGAAAGTAACTTCCGATTTCAGGTATTAATATGCTGCAAGAATAACTTCAAACGCTGCTATATTATATTTTCTATAAAAATTACAAACACTTATTCCAATTTTGGGTTATTTTGTAATTTATTCAGTATCTTTATTTAAAAAGTGTTAAATTGCAGTATTATTAAACATTTTTGGAAATTTAATTTTTAAATTTAGACGCAATAATAAAACTAAATTGCAAAGCCGGGGAAATATTGTTAAAGAACATAGAACTTAACTGTATTTAGGAATTTACGGAATGACTAGTTATCCTAAGCACTAGATACCACGTAAAGGAATAGTTTCTAATTATTTTCAGGAAAATCTTTTTCCGTAAAATACGATAGGGATTACAGTCTAATGGTTGAAAAATACCTAATTGGAATGCTTACATTAAAGAGGATTCTACTTTCTTGTTTAAACCTTTTCGAAGAACTTCTTAGTTTTTATTAAATTTTATAATACTGAATACATTTAATGGTCATATTTGTAAGTAAAACAAGAAGTACTGGAAATAATGCGAATATTTTTAAAATTAATGTTTAAAAATTTTCTGTACTTCTTAAATAATAGTCCAACGAGTTTTTCTTTGGTAATAAAACAAAGAAACGTATAGAAATAATTCTCAATTTTATGTATTAATGTGCTGGAGAAATAACATGAAACACTGCTATACTATATTTTTTATTGCATTTTTAAACATTTATTCCATTTTAGATTATTTTGAAATTTATTCAGTATCTTTTTTTTTTAAGTGTTAAAATACATTATTACAAAATTTTTTGAAAATTTTCATTTTAATATTTAGACAAAATAATAAAATTTAGCTGCAAAGTCGTGGAAATATTGTTAAATAAAATAGAAATTAACTGGATTTAATTGTTCAGAAACAACCTGTTATTCCACAGCACTAGACACCATGAAGAAGAAACATTCTTGTTACTAATTATTTTTTAGAAAAAGTTTTCTCGTAAAATATTATAGATATTAGAGACTAATGTTTTAAAAATACCTAATTCGAGTACTAATATAAAGAGGATCGCATTTGAAGAATTACTTAATTTTTGCAATGGAATAGTGAGCTTATTGGTCGGTTATATTTTTTCAGTAAAACTAAAAAGCATATTACAGAAATTGAGGACACTTTTTAAGTTAATGATCCAAAATTTGCTACCTTTTCTAAATAATAGCATAACAAGTCATTTCGGTTTTATACATTGTGTTCTGCAAGAATAACTTTAAAAGCTGCTTTATAGCATTTTTTACTGAATTTTTAAACATTTGTTCTAATTTGAGTTATTTTGTAAGTTATTCAAAAATTTTATTTTTTTAAAATTAACTTACAGCATTATAAATTTTTTTCAAAAATTTTAGTTTTAACATTTGGACACAATAATGAAACTTAATGGCAATGCCGGAAAAAGTTTGTTAAGTAAAATAGAACTTAACTGCATTTACTGGTTTAAAGAACGACCAGTTATCCCTCAAGATTAGACATCAAGTCGAAAAAACTTGTTTCTAATTATTTTCCGGAAAGTCTTTTTTTTTTCACAAAATATAACAGGTATTATTAGCTTATTGTTGAAAAATCCGTCATTAGAGTAATAACATTAATGAGGATTGTACTTTCTTGTTTAAAAATTATTGAAAAAGTGCTTTTTTTTTACTAAACTTCAAAATAACCAACACATCTACTGGTTATATTTATCAGTAAAACAAGAAGGAATTGAGATCACTTTAAAAATTAATATTTAAAAATTCATATTCGTTTCGGAAATAATAGTCCGAAGAGTTTTCTCTTTGGTAATAAAACAAAGAAACGTATGGAAATAATTCCCAATTTTATATATTAATATGCTGGAGAAATACCTTCAAACGCTGCTATACTATATTTATTATTGTTTTTTTTTTAATTTATTCCAATTTAGATAATTTTGTAATTTATTCTGTATCATTATTTAAAAAGTGGTAAACTACAGTATTACAAAAGTTTTTTGAAATTTGTCCTCTTAATATTTAGACACAGTAATAGAACTTAGTGGCAAACCCGGGGAAAAATCCTTAAATTAAATAGAATTTAACTGAATTTAGTAGTTCACTAACAGCCAGTTATCGCACAGCACTAACCGCCACGTAGAGGAAATATCCTTGTCACTTATTATTTCTCAGAAAATGTTTTCCCGTAAAATATTGTAGATATTACAGGCTACTGTTTTAAAAATACCTATTTGGAGTAGTAACATTAAAGAGGATTGAACTTTCTTGTTTAAAACTTTTTGAAGAACTGCTTAATTTTTACAGTGGAATAGTGAACTTATTGATCGGTTATATTTTTCAGTAAAACTAGAAATTGAGAACATTTTTTAAGTTAATGTTCCAAAATTTGCTATTCTTTTTTAAATAATAGTCCAAAGAGAACTATTATTTTAACTAATATATGGTATGTATATATACGGTTTTACATATTAATATTCCGCAAGAATAACTTTAAAAGCTACTTTCATATATATTTTTATTAGAGTTTTGAACATTTATTCTAATTTGGGTTATTTTGTAAGTTATTCAATATCTTCATTTAGAAAAAGTTAAATTATAGTATCATAATTTTTTTTCGAAAATTTAAGCTCATATGGACACAATAATAAAACTTAATGGAAATGCCGGGAAGGATTATTAAATAAAATAGTATTTAACTACATTTGCTGGTTTAAAGAACGACCAGTTTTTCTTCAGCTCTACATAAAGTCGAAAAAAAAAATCTTGTCTATTATTACTTTAATGAAAGTCTTTTTACGTAAAACATGGCAGATATTAGAAGCTTATCGTTGAAAAATCCGTAATTGGAGTAATAACATTAAAAGAGGGTTGTATTTTCTTGTTTAAAAAGTTACGTAAAAACGCTTAGACTTTATTAAACTTTAAAACAATCAACACATTTATTGGTTATATTTGTTAGTAAAAGATGAAAGTACATTAAAGAAATTAAGAACACTTTTTTAAATTAATGTTTAAAAATTCATCATCATTTCTGAAATAATAGTCAAAAGAGTTTTCTCTTTGATAGTAAAATAAAGAAACATATGAAATTAATTCTTGATTTTACGTGTTAATACGCTCCAAAAAGATAAAAACTTTAAAAGCTGATATATTTTATTTTTATTGCATTATTAAACATTTATTCTAATTTTGATTATTTTGTAATATATTGAATGTCTTTAATTAAAAAAATGTTAAATTATAGTATTATAAAACTTTTCAATAATTTTAACTTTAACATGCCGACACAATAATAAAACTTAATGGCAAAGCCGGGGAGAGATTTTTAAGTGAAGTGGAACTTGACTGTATTTAGTGATTTAAAAATGACCAGTTGTACATTATCATTTAAAGTTAATATCCTTGTTTCTAATTATTTCTCGGAAAATATTTTTATGTAAATTACAGTAGGTATTAGAGGCCAATGGTATAAAAATAGCTAATTGGAGTACTAATATTAAAAAGGATTGTATTTTCTTATTTAAAATATTTTTGAAGAACTGCTTAGTTTTTACTAAATTTTGAAATAGTGGTTTATCTATTAGTCATACTTATTAGAAAAAACAAGAAAATATATTTAAGAAATTGAGAATATTTATTGAATTAATGTTCCAATTTCATTATTGTTTTTTAAATAATAGTCTAACGAAATTTCTCGTTGATAGTAAAACTAGGAAACGTATGAAAGTAACTTCCAATTTTAGATATTATTATGCTGCGAGAATAAGTTCAACAGTTGCTGTATTTTTTTAAACATTTTTATACATTTATTCCAATTTAGGTTATTTTGTAATGTATTCAGTATCTCTTTTTTAAATGTTAAATTACAGTATTATAAAACTTCTTCGAAAACTTTAATTTTAATATTTGGATAGTATAATAAAACTTAATGGCAAAGCCGGAGAAAGATTGTTAAATAAAATAGAATATAACAGCATTCTGAGGTTTAAAGTACGGCCAATTTTTTCTCAGCATTAGACATTAGACATCATTTAGAAGAAATGTTCTTGTTCTGATTTATATGCCAGAAAATCTTTTCCCGTAAAATACTGTTGGTATTAGAGACTAATGCTTAAAAAATACTTAATTGGAGTAGTGACATTAAAGAGAATTACTCTTTCTTGTATAAAACTTTTTGAAAAATTGCTTTATTTTTACTACATTTTGGAATAGTGAACGTCTATTGGTTATATTTCTTAGTAAAATAAGAAAGTATATTAAAAAAAGTTAAGAACACTTTTAATGTTCCAAAGTTCATTATATTTTCTTAACAAGCAATCCGTAAAATTTTCTCTTTCATAGTACAACAAAGAAACGTGTGAAAATAATTCATGATTTTAGATATCAATTTGCTGCAAGAATAAATTCAAAATCTGCTATGCTATATTTTTTATTGAATTTCTAAATATATATTCCAATATAAATTATTTTGTAATTTATTCAATGTATTTTTTAATTTAACATTAAATTACAGTATTATAATGTATATACAGTATACAGTATTATATATTTACAGTACTTTTTCGAAAATTTTTGTTTTACTATTTACACAGAATAATAAAAGTGAACGGCAAAGTGGGAGAAATATTGTTAAATAAATTAGAACTTAACTGTATTTAGTGGTTTAAAAATGACCAGTTATCCTTCAGCATTAGACAAAACTTAGAGGAAATGTTCTCGTGTCTAATTATCTTCTGGAAAAACTTTTAAAATAAGATAGCTATCAGAAGCTAATGGTTGATAAATACCTAATCGGAGTTCTAACATTAAGGATATTTTATTTTCTTGTATAAATCTTCTTGAAGAACTGCTTAGTTTTTACTAAAATTTGAAATAGTGCACACGTATATTTGTTATATTTATTAATAAGACAAAGAAGTATATTAAAGAAACTGAGAACATTTTTAAAATTAGAATTAAACTAGTTGGATGTGTCAATCCCGAAACTTTCTTCTATCTCATAAATACATTTTAATATTAAAAAAAAAAAAAAAAAAAAAAAAAAAAAAAAAAAAAAAAAAAAACGTGGTGAACCCAAAGTTACCTATCGAATTTCCTCGAACATTTGACCTAGCTTAATGAGATTCTGGTATCCGAAAAGCCTAAAACGCAAAATTTAATTAATATTCTGAGAAAATGAGCTTAGTAATGCCTCATGTTGGTTAATTTATACTAAAACCTAATAGTATTTCAAGACCTAACAGAATCTGAAATTTGATGGAATTTCGTCCATTGGTTCTTGAGATATAGTTATAACAAAAAATTTGCAAAACGTAGCACAGCAACACCATATCTTGGACATTTTATGCCAAAACGTAAAAAAGCGTCTAATTATGTTATGGTGTAAAAGAATCTGAAGTTTGATGAAATTCTGTGCATTAGTTCTTGAGATATAACTAGTTTAAAAAAACCGTGTAACATATAGCACAGCAGCACCATCAGTTGAAAGATTTATAACAAAACGTAATCATCGTGTAATTATGTTATATGTCATTTTGTAACAAAATCTGAAGTTTGATGAAATTTTGTGCGTTGGTTGTTGAGATATAGCTATCGGAAAAATCGTGCAAAATGTAGCATAGCAGCGCCACCTATCGGGCAGTTCACATCAAAACCTTATCAGCGGCTATGTATTTCAAGGTATCGCGGAATCTGAAGTTTGGTGAAATTCTGTGCATTAGTTCTTGAGATATAGCTATCATGAAAATCATGAAAAACGTAGCATAGCAGCGCCACCTGCTGGCCAATTTACACCAAAACTTAATCAGCGTCTATGTATATGAAGGGGCCACAGAATCTGCAGTTTGGTGAAATTCTGTGCATTAATTCTTGAGATATAGCAATCTTAAAAATAATGAAAAACGTAGTATAGCAACGCCACCTGCAGGCGAATTTTCACCAAAAACAAATAGACACTAATTCATATCAAGGTCTAACAGAATATAAAATTTATTAAATTTCGAGCATTAGTTCATGAGATAGAGCGCCCACAAACTTTTTGGCACATACAGACAGACAGACGGACAGACTCACAGACAGACATTTTCTAAAAATAGTCAAAACGTGTTCAGGACCTTCTAAAACGTATAAATCCGTCGAAAACTGGAAGTCGAAAATTTTCATGAATCCAGTACTTTCTTCATGTAAAGATAGAAGGAAGTAAAAATTCATAATCTTTCGTAAATAATACTCCAAAGAATTTTCTTTTCCATAGTAAAACAAAGAAGACAGGAAAAAATTCCGGAGTTTACATATTAATATGATGCATCAAAAGCTGTTTTTTTTATTGCGTTTTTAAACATTTATTCCAGTTTAGGTTATTTCGTAATTTGCTCAGTATCTTTATTTTATAAAGAGTTAAATTACACTATTATAAAACTTTTTTGAAAATTTATTTGTATATCTAAACAAATAAATAAATCTTATTGGCAAATGCACAGAAAAATTCTTAAATAAATCTAAACTTAATTGCATATAGTGGTTTAAGGAACTTCGAGTTATCCCTCAACATTAGCTATCCCTTAGAGGAAATGTTCTTGTTTCTAATTATTTTCTGGAAAATGTTTTTCTGTAAAATACGGTAGGTATTAGAGGCTAATGGTTAAAAAATACGTAATCGGAGTTCTAACATTAAAGAGAACTGTACTTCCTTGTTTAAAACTTAACGAAGAATTACTTTCTTTTTATTTAATTTTTCGTTCATTTCTGAAATGATTTGTTCATAAGTTTAAATTACAAAATGTATCTAGTAGTTTAAATTAAAAGCTACAGGCATTAGAAAAAAGTTAAAAGTCCCATTTTACTGTAGAACAGTGTTTTTAAGCTATTGCATAGCTTTTATCACAGGCTTTGAGCGCGGCGACCGAATCCAAAAATTCCGTAACGCGAAAAATCCTAACACATCCGTAACGAAAAAACCTAACACTCGGCTAACGTCGTTTCAGCTCGGCAGACTTCGGCATGGTATCCTTCGGTAGACTTCGGCAGACATTGATGCGGTATTTTTCAGATATTTAGAAGATATCAAGTCTCAAACTTATATTTCTTATTTCAGTTATTATAAATCTATAGTTTCAATAATAAAAATTCCTGATAGAATGTGTATAGAAAAGAATCGTGTTAAGATAAAACAAGCTAGGATAATGTAGCTTTTGGTGATTGGAGACCCGCCCAATGGTGAGGATCGAAAAACTTAAAATGCTTATAACTCGCGATCTAATTTTCGTACAGCGGCCAAATTTTGTTTGGTAATTTATTATGAGACAGTGTTAATTTTTGGTGACAGGAGACCCCCCACAGTGAGGGTCGAAAAATTTAAAATGCTTATAACTCGCGATCTAATTTTCGTAGTGCGGCCAAATTTTGTTTGGTGATTTATTATGAGAGAGTGTTAATTTTTAGTGACAGGAGACCCCCCCTCAGGATGAGGGTCGGAAAATTTAAAATGCTTATAACTCGCGATCTAATTTTCGTATCGCGGCCAAATTTTGTTTGGTAATTTATTATGAGAGAGTGTTCATTTTTGGTGACAGGAGATCCCCCACGGTGAGGGTCGAAAAATTTAAAATGCTTATAACTCGCGATCTAATTTTCGTAACACGGCCAAATTTTGTTTGGTAATTTATCATGAGACAGAGTTAATTTTTAGTGACAGGAGACCCCCCACGGTGAGGGTCGAAAAATTTAATATGCTTATAACTCGCGATCTACTTTTCGTATCGCGGCCAAATTTTGTTTGGTAATTTATTATGAGAGAGTGTTAGGGTCGAAAAATTTAAAATGCTTATAACTCGCGATCTAATTTTCGTAGTGTGGCCAAATTTTGTTTGGTAATTTATTATGAGACAGTGTTACTTTTGGTGACAGGAGACCCCCCCCCCCCACGGTGAGGGTCGAAAAATTCAAAATGCTTATAACTCGCGATCTAATTTTCGTAGCGCGGCCAAATTTTGTTTGGTAATTTATAATGAGACAGTGTTAATTTTTGGTGACAGGAGACCCCCCCCCCCCCATGGTGAGTGTCAAAAAATTTAAAATGCTTATAACTCGCAATCTAATTTCCGTAGCGCGGCCAAATTTTGTTTGGTAATTTATTATGAGAGAGTGTTACTTTTGGTGACAGGTGACCCCCACGTTGAGGGTCTAAAAATTTAAAATGCTTATAACTCGCGATCTAATTTTCGTAGCGCGGCCAAATTTTGTTTGGTAATTTATTATGAGACAGTGTTAATTTTTGGTGACAGGAGACCCTTACGGTGAGGTTTGGAAAATTTAAAATGCTTATAACTCGCGATCTAATTTTCGTTGTGCGGCCAATTTTTGTTTGGTAATTTATTAAGGTATTGCATAGCTTTTATCGCGGGCTTTGAGCGCGGCGAAAGAATCTAGAAATTCCGTAACGAGAAAAAAACCTAACACTCTGGCTAACGTCGCTTCAGTTTGGCAGACTTCGGCACGGTATCCTTCGGTAGACTTCGGCAGACATTGACGCGGTATTTTTCAGATATTTTGAGAATATCAAGTCTCAAACTTATGTTTTTTATTTCAGCTACCATAAACGTATAGTTTCAATGATAAAAATTCCTGATTAACCTACATGTATTGTAAGATGTTAAAAATATTTTAAACGATATTAACTTCTCATTTATTCAATAAAAGAAAAAAAAATGTTATCTTTCATCACGCTCAAAAAGTGTAACTTGAATTAATATCAAAGCCAACAAAGAACTGCATAAATAAAAAATAAATAAATAGTTATAATTGCATAAGTTGATAAAAAATGCTATGCAATAGCTTTACCGCGGCAGTCCCCGAGTGCCACATGTCTTTTTTTTTATATTTTGGTGGTATCTGAAGCAGGTTTATATCATACGGTATAGTTAAAATACTAATACTCTTATTTTTTTTTCTCAAGATATTGAAGATTATTGTTATTATTTTGCTTTTTAAAATCTAAAAATCTTTTAAACTACTATAAATTTCTTTAAAAATAACTCTTTAGTTTATTAATTAATATTATATTGATTTGAACTTTTAAATGAAAACAATTAATGCAGTGTAATATTTCTTATCACTGTTCGAGTAAGGTAATAATAAATGAATTCTATAAACTTTTTGGATCGCAATTAGGTGTGCAAAATAAATAAATAATTTTCAAATATTAAATTTATTTTTCGAAAAAGTATAAATTCTAGTTCTATGAATACCTGTAGGGTAAGTTAACAGAATACGATTGTTAGCTACTAATATCTTAGAACGGAAAATATGACAATTATTACCAGAGCTATCTCATGAATTGAATTAGGCGAAGCAAACTTTGACACGATTCGAGACACATATTTAAATATATATATATATATATATATATATATATATATATATATATATATATATATATATATATATATATATATATATATATATATATATATATATATATATATATATATATATATATATATATATATTAAATTAAAATTTTGCTGGTTTTTGTGATGGGTAATCATATTATTTCCAAACAAAATCTCATGAAAAACTTCTGATAATAAGAAAATAACAATTATTTTAAATTTATGAAAAAGTGGGATAATTTAAAATTGTTAAACTCAGAATATTATTTGTAGAATTTCAGTTCCTTTTCATTTAAATAAACGGAAATATATAATTCATAATTATGATCAGAATTTTTTTTAAATATTAATTTTAAAAACTTTTAATTTTTAATTTTCTTTAATATTAAGTTTTAAAGATTTTAAAAATTAGAATTTTAATTTAATTAAAAAAAATGTGGAGCAAAATTTTGAAAAGCAAATGGTTTTTTTTTTTTTTTTCCAAACTTCCTGAATCAACATTAAATAATACAATTGATAAAAATATGTTACAAGTTTGAATTATTTATATTTAACGGTTCTTGATTTATAATTATTTAAATATGATAAATGAGGAAAAATAGCATCATAATGGAAATACCTTTTCACAGGAAGTCATTTCCATTGCTTAAAAGCAATATTTTGAAAACAAACTATAACCGAAAAATAATATATTTCCTCTTTTAATAAAGATAGAAACACAATTTAAATGTCATTTTATATGCAATAAAAAAACATGTTTACCACTTATAGCGATTATCAGCTATGTAACTTACTCTATAAAAACTAGTGGAATTATCTAAAGAAAAATATATACAGTCTTAGTGTACATTTTGTTAAAATGAACATAAAAAAAAGCGTGTATTATTTTAATAAGAAGAATAACATTTCACATCTCTTTCTATTTTCCCATACTTTAGAAAATGTATGTGAAGTGGAAAATAGTTTAATATTGCTTTTAATAATTTTAGTTAAATATCATGATTTTTTTTTATCACAAATTAAAATTTATTAATGCTTTTGAATTTTTCTCAAATGCAATTTCTGACTCTTTTCACTTACTAAATAAATCGCGGTTGGTCTAAAATTAAATTTAACAAAGATTGTTTAATGCGTGAAATCAGAAAATAGTTCTATTAAATTGGAAATCAATCTAAGGAAATCGATATATATATATGTATCTAATATTTACACGTGTTTAATGCGCACACGTATATAACTAACATCCCTTACTTTAAGAGAAATAAGTAGGAAATTACATTTAAAGTGTTGAAAATGAGTCGTGTTAGTACTATAAAAAAGTTATAAAAATATCCAGATCTTAGTATAATAGTATACAGTACTTCAGATACTTTATAGTGGCCAAAGTCTTTTGTGTGTCCCAGTAAATACTGTCTACTTACTATTATTCAGGAAGTAACCTCTAGTAAACGTCAGCAATGTATATCAGCTTTATAAAATGTGAAACAGTCAACAGTGTAAACACCCCAAGGCATGTTTTCCCATGTACTACTATATAACAGAATATTTTTGTGTAACCCTGTAAATTATACCATATATTCTTTACACCAAAAATTGTGCAGAATGTAATTTTTAGTATATACTTCATAGATGCATACCAATTTTATAAAGTTCTAAAGCGTATAACATCACAAAAATGTACTTCACATTATTTTTTTTTCATTGCTCCTAATGTAAAGGAATAATTTTGATTGTCCATGTAATTAAAATATACATCTAATTATCATAAAATTTAAAAAGACTTGTCAAAATTATGCAACAATTATACATTTTGAATTTCGATCGCGATTTAATTTGGTAGTTTTTGCTCGATTATTTGCAGACAGACGGGCAGACTGACGGACCGTAGAGCGACTACAGGTGCTACGTATTTATGTAATTACGAACTTATCTAAAAATGACGAACTTTTTTTAATCTCCCATATAAATGTATACATATATATAATCTCGTTTATAATTTAACATAAAAGTAAATAAATGATCAAAATAATTTTAGTAAAGAAAATTGAAAATAATGTTATGTAAGGCCATTAAAGAAGGCGAAAATCTATTTTTAGAATTCGGCTAAGAACGACATAGTGATAAATATTTTTAAAGTTTCTGGAATTTCGAATCATATGGATATAACTGAAGACAATAAATTTTGATTGCAGCGATGATAAAGACAGCCGCAATAGCGGCATTCAGAATTGTTTATTAGAGTTTAAATAATGTTACTAGCTCTGGCGCATTAAAAAATACAAGGAGTACAATAAAAATATAGCAATATTTCTATTAAATAAGATTTTTTTTTCAGTCTTAATTTCGCATTTTAGCACACTTCTTGATTAATATGTATTTCATGTCGTTATATCAACAAGTAAAAAAAATGCTCCATGTGTAACGTGCCCCCAAGGTTTTTGTTCTAAATTTCTGAAAAGAAGTTTGCGTTATTCAAGAATAAATACGGTATATCGAACCGTTTTTTTTTAATAAATCACTTTATAAATTTTTTAAATGTTTCTTAGCATTAAATAATGAATATTGGACTTTAATTTACTTAAGACTCCAAAGTTTTTTTTAAATTAACATTTTTGCTTTATTGAAAATTAATATTCAAATCCTACGTCTAAAAATATATAACCAGGGATCGTTAAATTATTACATAAGCAGTAAGGAGGACAAGGTATCCAATTTCTGTACATTTTTGCTAACAAGGGTGGAATAGTGGTCACTAGAATTTTTACGTAAATATACAACGAACATAAACTATATGTTATACGTATGTATGTTTGGCGTTAAAACTATGGTTTAACAACAAAAAGCAAAGGTCCATAATTTGGATGAGCATTTAGAGGATGTTGAACGATTTACTTGAAGAAACAGATATAGAGTAAACAAGGGCTGGAAACGAAGAAATTTTTTTCTACCCATTACATTGAAAATGTAATAATAGACAATGCAGAAACATGAATTCAAAGACCTTCGACATCAGTGAAGAAATTGCAATGCCGACCACTTAATATTTCGATGATTCTTAAAAATTTTAGTTGTGTGTCTAAATAAGTTAGAGCCTGTTGTATTTCTTAAAAGATTTTTTGCTGTTGTTCAAGTACTATAAATAACATTATATTAAAAAAACTATTTTGAATTCTATGAAGTATTTTATGCAATAAATAGCAACATATTAACCGTTTAGACGCCGAATTATGATGCAGATCGAACTGGTATTTAAGTTTGCTTAGTTAAGTATACTTATAGATCCATTATAAGTAATCAACAAAAAAATTAAAGAAAAAAAACATATATATGGACATTTTAGATGTTCCCAAATGGGAACATTGGCGTTTAATGAGTACTTTTCTTATAGATTTTAAAGATTTTTATTTTTACGAAAATAAAATGAACAAAAAGGCATGAAAGTAAAAGATTATGAAAATATATGACAATTTAAAAGTAATTTACATTAAATTTGTTTACCTTTTTTGTTTACAGCATTTTATCAAATTTATTTGCCAAGATATAAGGGAAAACAATCTTTATGCAACCTCTTGTTACATTCAACACACATATTGCTGCAGTTTTTTTTTTTTTTTACAAACAGCACAGCGTCCTTGTGACGCAGAAATCAGGTAACGGTTATCAGTTTTTCTAAGTTCTTTTTGAACATGTATTTTTGGTCCAGGTTGAGATATAAGTTTTGGTTTGGAACGCAGTAAGTTCATCGTAATATCTCGGCGAAATTCTAAATGTGACATTGAATTCTTTCTATGAATGTCTCTATAAAGTACCCAAGATGCAGTTGCAGCAATATTTAGAGCGTTTGCAAACAAGTTCCAGTACCATTTTTCATTTCGTAGCTGCGGTCTGTACGATGAAAGAAGTTTATCAAGGACTTCGACTCCACTTTTACATTCATTGCAATATTTTATAAGAGTAGGTTGTGGAACATCAGTTTTCTTTTTTGATGATTTAGAATATCGCTTTGTTTTTGAAATAGGTTCATGCGTTTGATGATTAGAAGCAACTGTTACAACTGCATTGTCGTTTCATCTGCAAATGAATACAGTTCTATCATTACGGTAATCCATTGCTCCTCTGGACTTTTTAACTAAATTTTTATTGTCTAGTAAAGAACATTACCTGATGCGGATACTTCGGATTCTACCTGTAGCTCTAATTCTCTCCTCTACTCTACGTCTTGAAAATCTACAGCTGTGATTCGCTTGTTTATATTTTTCGGTTGTACTCAGCAGAAATAGATATCCTTAGCAAGATTTGTCATCAGTGCAGCAGAAAGAAACAGAGAAAATAAAATATTGGGACATGAAATTTGTATTTTTTGCAGAGGAGAGGGAGCGTTTTGGATAAACATGAATCTTATATCAAATAAAACATCTTTGCATTCACTTATACGTTACTTTAGTGTAGAAACTACCTTAAAATATCATTTTAAATTACTTAATTACATTGAATTTAAACATATAAAAAAAGTTCATGGCAAACGCCAATGTTCCCAAATGGGAACATCGAAATGTCTTTCTTTATATTTACTCAACTATATCCTTTTTCATGATTAATTTGTATTCTACATATTGTTTTAAGCTTACAATTTCATAACTCATATGAATTTAAAATTATTTTATATTTTTATATTTTTCATTAAAATTACAATTTCTCAATATAAAAATGTCAAAATTTGCAATTTTGATAATTTTTTTGATTGTAAAAAATTAAATTATCCCATAACAACAAATTTCAAAAATTTAATCCTATTTCTAAATTTATGAAAAAAAATCTCATAAAGGTATCTTTAAAATTAAATTTTTTTAATTTTTCTAAATTTATGTTCCCAAATGTGAACATTATCGTCTAAATGGTTAAATTGATTTATTTGTTTTCCTTCAATACCACATCACCTATATAACTATTTATATAAATTTGCTGGATTAATAAAGTAAATTTATCGCGAACTGTATTTTTTTATGGCAAAGAAATTTGACGTCAGAATGTAATAATATCTTTCGTAAGCAAAGGGTGTGTGTGTGTGTGGGGGGGGGGGGGTCTAGCATTTACTTGTTTATTCTTACAAGGGAAAGGGAGGGAGGAATAGAAAATGACTAAAAATATGCTGATGTGATATTTGAACGCCCTCCTTCTTGTTTTCTTTAATACTTTTTGAAATATATAAATTCATTTCATTCAAAAATATTCATTTAATTTTATTATTAATTTCTATTAATAAAGTATTCATTTTGCGACTATCGATAACTTTAATAAAGTTTGATGAAATAACAATTTTCAGTGCATTATTACATTAAAGCTTTAATCACTGCAGATAATAGTAGAAATTATCACTTTACCTCTCAAATTCTTTCATATTGCATTTTCTACTTCAGACTCCGAATTACTGGAATAAATGAGAAAAACAAATTCTAGAGGAAATTTTTAATAATTGATCTTTAAAATCCTTCCGCGATCCAAACAGAGTTTCAATAGAAATGGTTATTGATATCGTGAATAGACTGTAAAAAAAAAATTCAAGAGGTTACTAAAAATTTCTTAGTAAATTTGTATTCCACAGAATTTTTTAGTAACCCTGACAAACTTTTTTTTGGAAGTGAAACAAGCATTTCTTTTGTAAACTGAACAAAAGAATTTTTTGTATAACTAACTTAAAAATTTTTAGTATGAGCCACCAAGCAAATTTTAGTAATAGCTCCAAAATTACTTTTAATAACCATTACGTGCAACCGAAGCAGAGGAGCTTCCTTCAGACTTCTGAAGCGGAAGATTTTCGGCAAAACCGCAATAGATGGCAGCACTATACATTCTTAACTGCTCCGACAGGATTTTCATAATCCCTTTATTAACGAGACACTACAGACATTTGGGGCGTATTAGGCGGAGCAAGTTTCGAACCCGGGACCTTTTAGCCTGGAGTCCGTTACTATAACCACTATGCTATCAAGGCCACACCAACTGAGTTTTAGTAAGAGCTATTAAAAATATAAAACTATTAACACTTATTCGTTGCTAACTTTTTTCTAGTAATTCTTACAGATTTTCTAGTAACCGACTAAGATTACTAAAATTTTTTTAGTAATTACAAAGATCACTAAAGTTTTTTTAGTAGATCGACCTTTTTTTTTACAGTGTATAGAACAAGTAACGAAAATGTGTTGCATTTATTTTTCAGTTAATAAAATTAACTACATTTGATGTTTACGTATAAACGACATAAGTTTAACTTATATTCAAATTATTGTTTTATACAAGTAAGGAAATTAGCAAGGAATTATAACTTTGTCTAACGTACTTTACTATTAAAATAAGTATTTTGCTAAATTATTTGACAATTCTTACATTTATTATTCAAGTAGTTAAAAAAATCTAAATTTAGTGTTTACTTATTTATGACATAAGTTATACTGTATTCAATTTTATGACGATAGCATATATACACTTAGAAAAATTAAGGTTTTCATAAAAACAGTCCCAAATTTCGCCACGTCTTCTGCTTATAATTTGCAGAGTTCTAAATATTAAAAAAAAGTTCTTTTTAAAAAATATGACAAACAATTTTATACACAAAACCTTGAAATCAGAATTAAAAAACAATAAAAATTGTACGAATAATGAGCAGGTTTACTAAACAATGCTTCGTTACGCATGCGTGAAAGCAATCAAAATGTAATTTGCATAATGTGTTTGAGCACTATTGTGAAAGTCTCAAACACATTGCTACAAAATTCTGAAAATTATTGTTGATAGACTAAGCTTAAAATCCGTTCATCGCAAAATGAAGCATAATGATGAGGGGCTGCACTGTAAAAAAAAATTCAAGAGGTTACTAAAAATTTCTTAGTAAATTTGTATTCCACAGAATTTTTTAGTAACCATTACAAACTTTTTTTTTGCAAGTGAAACAAGCACTTCTTTTGTAAACTGAACAAAATAATTTTTTGTATAACTAACTTAAAAATTTTTAGTATGAGCCACAAAGCAAATTTTAGTAATAGCTCCAAAATTACTTTTAATAACCATTACGTGCAACCGAAGCGGAGGAGCTTCCTTCGAGCTGCATCCAAAATTCTGAAGCGGAAGATTTTCGGCAAAACCGCAACAGATGGCAGCACTAAACATTCCTTACTGCTCCGATCGGATTTTCATAGTTCCTTTATTAACGAGACACTACAGACATTCGGAGTGCATTTGGCTGTGGCAAGTTTCGAACCCGGGACCTTTTAGCCTGAAGTCCGTTACTATAACCACTATGCTATCAGGGCCACACCAACTGAGTTTTAGTAAGAGCTATTAAAAATATAAAACTATTAACTCTATTCGTTGCTAACATTTTTCTAGTGATTCTTACAGATTTTCTAGTAACCGACTAAGATTACTAAAAATTTTTTAGTAATTACAAGAATCACTAAAGTTTTTTTAGTAGATCGACCTTTTTTTTTTTTTTTTACAGTGTGTATCCCAATATAGTAATACGTACAATATCATGTATGCTGTATTGACCCTAATCAATGAGTATGTGGATACAGCAACTCATCCTTTTGCTTCTTTTTTTGGGAACAACGAACTCTGAGCTTATTCTATCGATAAAATTTTTTAGAATTTTCAGGCTATGTTTTAGAGACTTTCACAAAAGTTGCTCTATCCATTTAGCTGACACATTATGCGAATTATATTTTATTGCTTTCATGCACAATGAAGCATTATTTAGTAAAATTGCTCATTATTCATACAATTTTTATTATTGTTTAGTTCTGGTTGCAGGGTATTGTGTACAATATTGTTTTCTGTAAAAAGCTTTTTTTTTTCATATTGGGAATTATACAAATTATAAGCCGAAAACTCGGCAAAATTTGGGATTGTTTTTATGAAAATTTTAATTTCTCTACATGTATAAAACTGAACACAATTTATTACAATAAGCCACTTAATCAAAATCTAGATTTTGAACGCTTTTTCTACATTACTTTCGACAGAATTATCCAAAAGATATTCGTTTTTTTTAATTTTTACAGGGTCCCTTAAAAGGTTTCGGGAAACAAATTTGCGGGGATATATATCCTGGATTATTCCAATTACAAACCTAAAGTTTCAGGATAATTCCTCGTGAATTTCTCAAGTTATTTAACAAAACGTCTAAAATATCAAAGTCATAACATTAATATAACTTGACAGTAAATTTTAAATATACAATTTTTGCAGTATAAATGGAATTATATAAGGTGTCATAGAAATAAAATGAATTATTTCTAAAAATATATGTAATAAAATTATTTTAATAGAGACATAAAAACCTATTTCTTCGTAAATATAAATGGAAGATATTTACTTAGAGATACCCTGTTAATTTGGTACTGAACAACTTAACATACTAAAAAACTAAAAGAAAGAAAAAAAAGGAGATTATGGATCAATTTTTTTAAAAATACAGTGCAAGCTAATAATGTAAATTTCTGTGCAAATACCTTGGCAAATAAAAACGTATTATTATAAAAAAGGCAAAATAAATATTCATGTTTTCTTAATTTAATTTACATTAAATTACAAAAAAATATTTTATATGAACTATTCGTGCAAAATAAATGAATTTATATAAGCTTCATATAAATATTTTTTTTCATGAAATTTGTAATAAAATCTTGTTTATAAAGGCATATTTTCAAATAATTGCATGACACATTATCATATTATGATAGTTTTTGTGAATTGTACTGAATATTTATGTAAGACTAGAAAAAATTGAAAAATGAAAAGCTTTTACGATTCAATTTTGAGTATAATAGTTTGAGGAAAATATGTACAGTTATATAAAAACAGTTTACTATAGTAAATGCAAAATAAATATTTGTCGCTCATAATATTGTGTACATTAACTGACAAAAATATTTGACAAAAGTTTTCTTAATATAAACGAAATTAAATAGATCTTTTTTAAAAATAAAACGCGTTATTTCACATATAATGGGGGTAAAATTCTATTTATAAAGATATAATTTAAATTATTTGTATGAAGTATTATAATACAGTCGTCTTTATGAATAGTAATGAATTACACTAATGGATTTTAAAAATAACATTTTTTTTTTCATTTCAGTTCTGAATATACCAGCGTAAGAATTATACTTAGGATAAACTATTTAAAAAATGATTTTATAAGTAAAGTAAAAATAGGTTATTTCTAAAACTGACTAAAAGTTATTGACTGAAAGAATAAAATTAAAAGTTGTTGACTGTAAATAAAAGTTGTTGACCGAATAAAAGTCTTTGAATAAATAAAAGTTGGTGACTGTTTACTTTTTTGATACTCCACAATCTAGTTAAAATAAAAGAAAAAAGAAGTCATTTCATGCACAAGCCACATTTTAAAAATACACAGTGCAATATCATAATTTGAATTTTAATCTCCACTTTCAAGCACGTGAAAATGGTTAATTACATTAAATACAAAAATAAATACTGATATTTAGCTGATCTAATGAAATATTGATCTTTATATGAATGTTAGCTGCTGAAAAAATATTTTAAGATAACAGTTCATAAAAAGGAAAATGGATTTGTAGACCTAGACATTATGTGAATTATTTTAACAATAAAATTCGGTGTTTTTTTTTAATCATAATAATTATGAAATTTGTTTATTAAGAAAGCCTTTTAAATTACATAAGCTTTATAAACATGAAGGATATATAACAAACTAAATAAATTCGAGAAATGTGAGTTTTTATAATGTCATATATTTTCTCTTTTAAGGAAAAATACCTTAGTAATAAAGGAGTGTGTAATCATTTTGGGCACAACAAACTATGTAACATTTATTGGTAAAAAGTTACAGGTCAGAATAAAACTAATAGACATTTTAGTTAAAAATAGAAGAAGAATCTACTATACGCTGTAAAAAAAGTCATGTTTCTAAAAGTGTTATGAATTTTAATACAGTTTTCGAAAACATAGTATATGAGGTGCTCACAACTACAGTAGACTATTCCATTTTGAACAAGTCGGAAACTGCACGTCAAACGTAGCAAATGAAATGCTTTATTCAGATCTTAGTGCAATAGTATAGGGTACGATATATTTTGTGCGTCGATGTAAATATTATGTGCTTTCTGTTACAGAGGAAGTAATTTGTAGTAAACCTCAGCAATGCATTACATTTTCATAAAATGCGAAATAGTATAATATAATCAAAACACGCACCAAATGATGTTTTCCCCCATGCCATTATGTAATAGAATATTATTGTGTCGACGTGTAAATTAATAAAAAATATTATTTGAACCACATATTGTAGAGAATGTACATTTTAGAATATTCTTCGTAGATACATATCAATTTTATTATGTTCGAATGAGTGTAACATCACTAAAATGAACTACAAAATAATATTTCCCATTGATCGTAATTTAACGTAATAATTTTGATTGTCCCTGTAATTGAACTACTCATCCAATTTTATATATAATTTTAAATAGCTCGACAAAATTATACAAAAATTATGTATTATGAATTTCAAACGATTCAGTTGAGTAATTTTTGTTTTATTATATGCGAACTGACAAACGGACGGAGAGACAGACCGACGGACTGAACGATGACTATAGGTGCTATGTATTTACATAACTACAAATGCACCTAAAAAAAGAGATAGTTCATTGAGAAGGTGAATAAAATATGTTATATTCACTTGCTGAGTAAACCGAATCTTTAAACAGATGATTTATTTGCGGGAGTATGTTAAAACGGAATTAGTTCACTTTGGGAGTAGATAAGACAGACTTAATGCCTTTTCTAATAAGACTATCATTTTTTTTCAAAATGGACTTGGTCTACTTTGTTTGTGAGCCTCATCCGAGTTACCCATGATTCCTAAACGCGTTTCATTATCTATAAAAAAAAATTACAAAAATAGCTGATTTCCGATATTTAAAAAACATTTTTAAAACGAATAAAGATTATTACTAAGGTATTCATTATTTACTCACATTAAAAAAATATACTTAATAAAAAACAACATCCAACATTTCCTGAAATCTTTAACATAACTTCGTTATTTAGGAAAATGAGGTTACTGTATATAGCAAAACATATATTCTAATACTTCGGAAAAACCCTGTATTTGACCAATCGATTGATATACATACTATATAATGGGTGTATATAGTTTAGAAAGAAAATGCCTAGCAGGTTGAAATTTCTCTTTGAGCTATTTATACAAATGGATAGTAACATACTTGAATAATTTTAATCATCCCTGTAGTTTACCAAGTATCTTTATTAAGCTTCCGTATTTAGTTAAAATTTATTTTAAGCTAACACAGTCTTAAAATTATTGAAATCACATTCTCAGAAATTATTAGTCAAATGCGTCCATTTATCCAAATCTTTGCGTTGTCCTGTATATTATTTTATTTATACACTACAAAATCTCTTAGTAAAGTAAATGCAGATCAGCGTAAAAATGCATAACTTATTTAAAAACCACTTTTAAGTAATTTATGCTCATATTGAGTACATTTTGCGAGCTCATTTGTGTAGCCCTGTATATCAACTGCAATATGTGTATTCACCATATAATATGCATAGATTTAGTGTAACTTAAAAGCGCATATCACAATTAAAATTCATTTCATCCATCCATTAGCTATCATCGGGTACTATACAGTATTTTCGAAAGAATATACTATTTTAAATACGTTGTGTCTCTGTAAATACTATGCACTTCGTATTATACATGACTGTATGGTGTAACTTATATTAAGCCTCAGCACACATATATTAATTTTGTTATACATAAAACAGTTTAATATATTTTTAAAATGTCGCACACTACCCCCCCCCCTTTACCATTATCCAATAGGATCCTTTTGCGTGGCTCATTAAATTGAATAATAGCTATTTTTTCATGGTATATTTTACAGAATGAATATTTTAGTGCAATTCGTAAATGTAATAAAAAGAATATTGCCCAGTTAAACTGATGGCATTGAGCTCACTGGCTGCGCATACTGATTGCACATTACAGCCTGGTATTTTCGTTAATTCCGTCCGAAAAAAAATTAACAAGGGGAAACAGCTCTCCCCGTTCTCCTTTTTATACTTAAACATTCAGCCTCCTAAACTATCAAGTACATGCTTTATCATATTAAAAAATCTATACCCAAAATTCAGAGCAAATCGGATAATTCTTAATAAAAACCCATTTAGCATTTAAATAATTTAAGAGGAGCTATTCCCCTCTTTTATACTTAACCATTAAAATTCCAAAACTATTCAGAGATTTGAACGAAATCTGACATTTCTGCTTGAAAAATCCATTTATACAAGTTAAGGGGAGGGGCATTAGAGCCCCCGTTCCCCCTGTTTATACTTATTCAATGAACACCTAATAACAGCCACGGACTCGCCTCATCAGAATGATCCTATATCTAAGATTTGAATGAAAACTGTTAATTCTGCATGAAAATCCCGTTTATATCAATTAAGGGGAGGGGCATGAGCCCCCCGTTCCCCCTGTTTATATTTATTCAATGAACACCTAATAACAGTCACGGAATCGTCTCATCAGAATGATCGTATATCTAAATTTTGAACGAAAACTGTTAATTCTGCATGAAAATCCCGTTTATATCAATTAAGGGGAGGGGCATGAGCCCCCGTTCCCCCTCTTATACCTATCGAATGAACTCCAAAAACTAATCAGGGAAGCGCCTTATCAGGATATATCTATATACAAAATTTCAAGTGAATCCGATATTTTTATCATGAGTTATCGCGTTACGCACGAACGCACGTACATACAGAACGGACGGGCACATAAGCTCTCAGGCTATGATAGCCTGTGAGCTAAAAAATTAATATGCTTGACATCTTTAAAATTCATTTGAAATAATTTTTAACATACACTGTTAAAAATCTTGTCTTAGTTTGAACCAAAGTTTGGTGCTCAACAGCTTCCCCTGTAAGATAGTGAAATTTTGAACCAATATCGGAGCTCCCTTTGAAGTATAGTTACAACGATTGGAACGAGGATGAAATAGGAAGATTAAAATTTTGGTACGAAATTTCACCATCTTGTGGTAGCAGCTACTGAGCACCGAAATTTGGTTCAAACTAGAGCGAAATTTTTAACATTGTATTGCATAATGTCCCTGTAAATAAAATAATCATGCGAGATATTCCAATTGAAATAGGCTTCGTGCTCGGGTAAATGTTAATAACTTCCAATAATGTCAGAGTAATCCCAGTATATTTACGTGTGTTAGAGCACAGACCGACGGATAGACGATCCGAAATCATAAACACTTTTTAACTTTGTTGAAAAATGTTAAAAGAGTGTGGAAACTGAAAATACAGAAAATGCGGATCAAAGTTAACTTTAATGACTATATCTTAAATGGTCGCCATTTTCTTTTTAACGATATTGAACTTATCCCTAAATAATAACATCAAATGTTTCTTGCATCAGACGGGCTACCATTTACTAAATTAGAATTACCTTCTCAGTTTATTCTTATTAGTTTGTCCAAAGAAAAATTAGTTTTTTATTCAAGATCACAGAAATATTTGCATTTTTTATTAAAGCTGTGTACAAGAAACCTTGTTTATAGGTAAGAAACATTATCAAATTTTAAGTAAATAGATGGTTTGTGACGCTGGTTTTCTGTTTGGCAAATCATTCATGACAGACGTTCTATTTTTTTAATAACTTACGAATAACCTGCGACATTCAAAACATTGATTTTAATGCTATGTATTTTTGAAACATATATTTTGTATACAAGTTTGTTTCTTTAAATTTAATATTTTCAACATCAATATACGAATATAATAAAAATATATTGACTTACCCGAAACGGCATATTTTATTTTCTATTAATACATCAACATGGGACGTTTATGTTACATAAAATGTAAATATGCCATAGACGTGTTCTATATTTTTTCTAATTATTTAGCCAAATATACCAAAATTTTCAAGTAGAAAGGGATGAATTTGAATGCATAGTTTTTAAAAAGAAATTTCGGTAGTTAATTCTTTCGACAAGACAATATTTCCAATTCTATATTTTCAATAATATTTTTAGAATATTTTCAATTTTATAAATATTTGGTGTATTGGTGTATTTTTGTCGGCCGATTATCTACGCTAAGGGATATAGGCCCTATGGGGTGGGTTGCCCTCCGTGGGGGTCTTTCTAAGGGAACCTAACCCGTATTTACGCAAGGTTCGAAGAAAACCACGGAAAACTTCGAACGGTTAGGCCGACGGTCGCGATTGGGTTCGAACCCAGCACCTACCGTGTACCAGTTTGGAGGTCAGAAACCTCGCGGCCACTGGTGGGGCTATAAATATTTAGTAAGGGAAATTTTATTGTTTAAGATCAGTTTATTACAATTGAAAAAAAGCGGACAATATAAAGTGCGTAAAATTTTAGATAGTCACTTAGTATTTTCAAATGTTTCATTTAACCTTCTACAATAGCCGAAAACCTAGACGGAATTAATCTGTTAAAACTGTTGTTAGCTTTCGTTTTTTCAAAAACTAAAACAAAATCACTTCACCTTTTTTCATTCACGTATAAAAACATTTCATATTTATTTACTTAGAAGGTGTCACAAATAAAAATTAAATTAATTTAATTTTTATTTGTGACACCTTCTAAGTAAATAAATATGAAATGTTTTTATACGGGAATTAATCTGATTTGTTACATTAAAGGCATCATGGGGCGGATAAAACTCCATAGCTGTCCTGCAATATCTCTAACCTATTCAGAGTTAATTTAGTCAAAAAAGAAATGCGTAATTTTTGCGTTAATTCTGCAACAAAAACTGTGGACATTCTGTAAGACCTAAGCCATTAGAACATAGTACAAAAATTAAAAACACGTGTTATAATGCGAAATCTTTTACTTTCGAATGCGTCTATTAAATTTCGAGTTGCAAGCACCGAAACATTGATGCAAAACATACTTTCACCAAAATGTTTAACCAGCTTTGTTACAAATTTCTTTCCAGCTTTATTTTGTGAAATTTAGAAAAACTATTTGTTCATTCAATTAGCTTTTGATTGAATCTACAATGAAACATATCGGTTATGTAAGTCAGGGGAAATATAGCCTTTGGATTTCAATGCATACCTGAGATCACGCCACAGACAGGGTTCTCTCTGTCGCTCGCCATTGCGCCAAATTGCGACTGTATTCTTGATTTGGCGAGTAAACAAATAATAGGATTCGCAAAATTGCTAGGGCACAGTTTTTGCTTTTTCATACTTTTCATTTCCGTTTTTCGTAGTTATGCATATAAACATGTTTTTAATATTTGGAGCGGACAGTCGAAATTAGATTAATAACAGTCGTTGTCACAGTTATAAAAACTTGGGTTATTTCAGAACATATTGAAAAAAGAAAATACATTAAAAAACTAAAGTTTTTTTTTTTTTTTTTTTTTTTTTTTTTTTTTTTTTTTTTTTTTTTTGCTACACGGCAAATTTATTTTGCTAATACTTTTTTCATTTGGCAAATGTTTTTTATTGTTTGTTTTCTGAATTTGCAAAATTACTAACGTTGGTCAAATGTCAGTGAGAACACTGGCCGCAGAGCATGCTGTATTTAGATAACTCGCTTCGTTAGAATCAAAAACTTTTTCTTAAACGTGAAATCTGTTATTAAGTAATTCCGCTTAAATATTTGGCTTATAATTACAGCTAATACTTGATAGGTCCTCGTGAGTTCAAAATCATGTGGCAAGCAATGCATATTTTTAATTTCTGTAACATCTACCTGGAATATTTTATGTCTTTCCTGTACACAACGAGCAAAAGTCGTTCTCTAAATATGATTTAATTAGCGAGTTTTAATCAAATGACAGTCGGTACTTCTTGAATGGATAATGTAGACGTGATTTAGGTCCTTCAGGCCTTTAGGTCGTTCTTTTAGGCCTTTTGGACACCTAGATCGCCATATCTATTTGAATACAAACGGATGTTGTCAAGCAATCGCCAATCACTGCAAGCCAAACTTTTAATCAGAGCTTTTTTTCTAATTCAATTAGGCAAAAATTTATGTTTTAAAAAATTAGTGATAAAAAATTAAAAATTCTGCAAAAGACATAAAAAATAGGCATGATTTGAAAGGTTTTTTTTTTTCAAAAATACTAGCCAATCAATAGTTTAAAATATATTCTCTAACAATAATTCTACATAATATTTATTTAATTTATTTCATATTATTGAATTTCCGCATGAAAATATTTTTAGCTATCTGCTAAGAAGACATGGAAATTTTTATATATCTTAAAAATAAAAGATTAACTTAATTTGGTATAATATTAAATAAATATTTAAACTTGTATTATTTTACTGTATATCAAAACTACAACCACATCATTTAAAAGCAACTTTCTTAAACTAATCTTATACAATATTTATTCATGTAATACACTTCATTTTCGTGCTTCTTAATCTTTTAATCTAATGAAAATTCTTTTTTTTTATTTAAATAATATCTTTACGCACAAATCCTGAAAATATTTTGAAATGAAAGATATTCAAACGCAAATGTCATCATGTTAAAATACTTTGAATAGAAACAACTTACAACAAAGACAAAGAAAACTGTTAAAGTATTTCGGAAGTCATTAACACAACTATGGCCTTAAACTATAATTAGATCAGCTATCTGGATTTGACGGCAAATTTTCTCTTATAGGCGTCGGATTGCATTTGTAAGATGTGAAAAGTTTTAGAAATATTTAAATGTTTCTGTCAGTTTGGTATTCTGAAATATTAAACAAAATATTAAAACTATGATAATTTTTCTTTTTAAAATAAATTTTAAAAAAAGTCTCAAATTAAATTATCGGAAATTAAATTAATAAAAAGTCTTATCTGTATATTTGTATTTGCGGCAAATCTTGCGAAAATATATAGTACAAATTTCAGCACGTTAAGACTTTAATTATTACGAATTTATTAACAAAATTTCCGTAAAAAGTTTGTTATTTGGATCCTGAACTGTTTTTATTTTTTATAGCAACTTATTAAACAATAGTCAAATATACGAAATAGTAGTGAAAAATAATACAAGTGTAATTTGTATGCCTATTTAAATTAGAAAAAATTTTAACATATTTAAATATATATATACACATATATATATACTAATTAAACCACATTTTCAGTAATCTTCATTCTTATAGTTTATTAGAGAAGCATGAGACTTAATTTAATGAAAACAAAATACATTTATAATACAAATAAAATGTTAATTGCAAGTGTTTTGAATGCTATGTGATTTTTTTTTCAAGTTTCATTTAAAATTTCAGATTTTTAAAATCATTCTTAGCGATTATTTATAGCGTAAATTTATCAACATGCAATTTTATAAATCTCTATAACAATATCACTGAAATAGCAATTTCAAACCATTTTCCCTCATGCATCATTTTAAACTAAGTTTCTAAAACTACATTTGCGTACATTTTCGTCATTAAAATAACAGTCATGTAAAATTTCAAGCTTCTGTACAAAACAGATTCAGATAGATCACATTTTGGAATTTTTGTAGAACGCTTTTGCAATAATTTCTTGAAATTTAACATCACCGTTAGTTTAACCCTTTGGTTACGGGGTTGGGACATACGTCGTCCCAAAGACTATCAATATTTTTTATTCTCACCACTTTTTGTAAACTACTCTCATCCAATATACTTAGAACAGAATTAATTCAACAGAAATTTTCCACAAAGAAATTTATTTGTAAATTGTGGTACGAATCAATAAAAAAATAGTGGCTGTCCTAGCCCGTAATCAAAAGGTTAAGGACATACATGCATACGTGGTACAGTCTTAAAAACTTGTTTAAAACGGTGCAATAGAAAAAAAAAGCGATTTCAGTGATACGGTTAAAGAAACTTGGAACTTCTGATGCCCATTAAGCACAAAATGTGAATTCTCGCTTAGGATGTTTTTTTAAAAATCCAAGTAAAAAAAAAAAAAAAAAATTAATTGCTTTGAGGATTAGAAAATGGACACTGACAGTGAAGAATCAGAAAGGAAATCAAAACGAAAAAATTAATAGTATAATGAAATATATAAAATCTTCTGAATATATATATATATGTTAATTATGAATATTCTGAATTATGATTATTCTGAATATATATATATATAAATTTTTCGCCTTAATTCTAAATTAAATACTTTCAAATTCTTATAATGTTTATATTTTTTCATTTCTTTTTATATTATCTTAACCTATTTATTTTAAATCATGTGTATGTTCATTTTAAGTCATATTTACTTTAATTCATTATTAAATTTGATTAAAATCTACGTTTTATTTATTTTCTTCTAAAAAACATTAATCTGTCAAAGCAATACTTTTCCTAAAACCATATTATTTAAATTTATTCTTTTATCTGTTGCATAATATCTTTGTATTTACGTTCAAAAAAACCATTCGATTATCCACAATTCCCTTCTAATTGACGTTAGAAACCGAATTGCATTTTAAACTTCCGAAAGTCTGAGAGAAATTTTTTCCCTTTTCGCGAGGTAAAATTTTGATATTAGTTAAAATCACTATTTCCAAATTTATTATTGGCAACCTAGATGATACAGATAAAATCCCGTTTTCTTCCACGGAGTCTGGTAAAACCTTGATACATTGGCTTCGGAGTAAAACGTCCACTTGTTTAGTAGTAAACAACTGACAGCTGGTGAGAAGAATTTATCTGATGATGTTTCTATGTTAAATAAAATACTTTACTTATGATGTATTCATTTTCCCCCCATGTTTCAATGTGGTAGTTTTGTATAAAATTCCATGGTTCATATATTGTAATACAATTAATGGTTATATATATATATATATATATATGTGTGTGTGTATATACGTATATATATATGTTTATATATATATATATATATATATATATATATATGTATACAGGGTGTCACTAAACAAATGGTACATACGCTAGGGGATGATAGAACACATCAAGAAGAGTAATAGTAAACAGGAAACCAAGGGTCCCAAACGTTTTCCAAAGGAGATAGGCGCCATTAAAGTTTGGGGTCCAAAATTTCAAATACACATAAAAAACGGAAAAATTGGTCGATTGATTTGCGGTTTTCACTAAAATTATTCTTTATGATGGTATTTTCTTGAAAATAAATTATAAAGATAAATATCGAAAAATGCCGATAGAAGGCGCTTTAGACTTGAAAATAATGAAAAACTATTTTTTGCCGTGATATTTTGCATCTCATTAAATGATTTCGTAAGCTTAGACTTAAACTTAAATTTTGAGCTCAAAATCTGAATAGTTGGAAGCGGTGAAGTAGCACAAACTTAACTGTGTTCAGAGGGTTTAAATTTCAAATGATTATAAAGAACGGTAAAAATTGGTAGATTGATTTGCGGTTTTCACTAAAACTATTCTTTATGTCGGTATTTTATTGAAAATGAATTATAAAGATAAATTTCAAAAAATGCCGATAGAGGACGCTTTAAGCTTTGGAGTAACGAACAACTACTTCTTACGTTATTTTTTGAATCTGATTAAATGTTTTCGTAAACTTAGACTTACACTTAAATTTTGAGCTCAAAATCTGAATAGTTGGAAGTGGTTAAGTAGCACAAACTGAACTGTGTTCAGAGGGTTCAAATTTCAAACGATAATAAAAAACGGAAAAATTGATCGATTCGTATGCGGTTTAAAATAAAACTATTCTTTAAGTCAGTATCTTCTTGAAAATAAATTTTAAAGATAAATTTCAAATTATTTCGTTAGAGGGCACCTTAAACTTCAAAGTAACCAACAATAAATTTTAACCGTTATTTTTTGTATCTAATTAAATGCTTTACAAAACTTGTTAAATGTTTTCGAAATCTTAGATTTAAACTTAAATTTTGAACTATATTTCTGAATCGTTGGGAGGGGTTAAGAAGCGCAAACTGAAGTGTGTTCAGGAGTTGAAATTTACCCCCCCCCCCCTCGAACACAGTTCACTTTTGCGGTACTTAAACACTCGCAACGACTCAGAATTTGATCTCAAAATTTAAATCTAAGCATTTGAAAGCATTTAATGAGAGTTAAAAAAAAATAACGGTTAAAAATAGTTGTACGCTACTCCAATGTATTAGGCGCCCTCTATCGGCATTTTATGAAATTTATTTTCAAGAAAACACTGATTTAAAGAGTGGTTTTAGCAAAAACCGCAAACGAATCGACTAATTTTTCCGTTTTTTATAATTTTCCGTTTCGTTTGAAATTTAAACCCTCTGAACACAGTTCAGTTTGTGCTATTTAACCACTTCCAACTATTCAGATTTTGAGCTCAAAATTTAAGTTTAAATCTAAGCTTACGAAACCATTTAATGAGATGCAAAAAATAACGGCAAAAAATAGTATTAGGATGGATTATTTCGTAAATCCAATGTCTAAAGCACCCTCTATCGGCATTTTTAAATTTATCTTTATAATTCATTTTCAATAAAATACCGACATAAAGAATAGTTTCAGTGAGAACCGCAAATCAATCGACCAATTTTTCCGTTTTCTATAATCATTTGAAATTTAAACCCTCTGAACACAGTTAAGTTTGTGCTACTTAACCACTTCCTACTATTCAGATTTTGAGCTCAAAATTTAAGTTTATGTCTAAGCTTACGAAACCATTTAATGAGATGCAAAAAATCACGGCAAAAAATAGTTTTTTATTACTTCAAAGTCTAAAGCGCCCTCTATGGGCATTTTTCGAAATTTATCTTTTTAATTTATTTTCAAGAAAATACCAACATAAAGAATAAATTTAGTGAAAACCGCAAATCAATCGACCAATTTTTCCATTTTTTATGTGTATTTAAAATTTTGGATCCCAATCTTTAATGGCGGCTATCTCCTTTGGAAAACGTTTGGGACCCTTGTTTTCCTATTTACTATTACTCGTCGTGATGTGTTCTATCACGCCCTAGCGTATATACTATTTGTTTAGGGACAGCCTGTTTATGTGTGTTTGTGTATATATATGAATATAACATAATATATGTAGCAAAAAACATATATGTAACAAACACACACTCATGTGTATATATATATATACACTGCTCAAAACAATTAAAGGATATTTGAAGTTTTATATAAAATAAAGATATAAACGAAATTTTTTTTGCCGAAAATAGAAGAAGAGAATCACGAATGCAAATTTTTCTGGTTTTCAAACTGTGGAGTATGCAAATTTTGAGTTCGACGTCAAAAACGTCGCTTCAGCGGCAGCGAATGAAATGTGACTTTCAACTGGATAAAAGATAATGAAGACAAGGATGATCGGCATTCAGTGATTACTTTGTTTCGATGAGTACGAGTCTCAGCCAAGTCATTTGACTGATTCAGAAGCTTGGAGAATTGTTGGTATGTTAGAAGGGGGCCAAACTCAAGCCGAAGTAGCGCAAGCCAATGGAGTGTCACAAAGTGTCATTTCCAGGATCTGGAACCGTTTTTTGGAGTGTGGATGCGCAGGCCGAAGACCAGGACGAGGTTGTAGACGGTCAACAACACCCAATGAAGATCGGTATTTAGCGTTAACAGCTCGGAGACATCGAAACATGAACGCTACTCTTCTCCAACAACACCTTCGCTCGGCTACAGGCACCACGATTTCAACTCAGACTGTCCGAAACCGGCTCCATGCTGTAGGTCTGTATGCTCGCCGACCTATGGTATGTGTTAGATTAACATCAAGGCATCGTCGCGACCGCAAGGAGTGGGCAACCGAGCATGTCAACTGGAGGAGAAATGAATGGAGCAATATTCAGTTTTCTGACGAGTCCCGTTTTTCTGTGCATTTGGATAATAGGCGAATTTTCATCTGGAGGGACCGTGGCAGTAGGAATAATTCTGCGTTCGTGCACGAAAGTGTCAGATTTGGCGGTGGAGGTGTGTTGGTGTATGGTGGCATCTCCATTGACGGGCGCACTGACCTCTACATCATTCGAGATAGAGCTCTGACTGGTCGCCGATACAGGGAGGAGATCCTCAGACCTATTGTAGTCCCTTACGCTGCAGCAATCGGAGATAACTTCATTTTAATGGACGATAACTGCAGGCCACATCGTGCAAACCTGGTGGAAGATTTCCTTTTCGAGGAAGGAATCGTTCGAATGGAATGGCTAGCGTGTTCTCCAGACATGAATCCAATCGAGCACGATTGGGACGCTCTAGGAAGACGAGTTTCTGGCCGCCAACAACCCCCACAAACTCTCAAAGAACTGGAAAGAGCTCTTCTGGAAGAGTGGGGCAGAATACCCAGACTCATCATTAATAGCCTAATTGAGTCCATGCCTCAAAGGTGTTCAACGTTGCTGACCGCCCGTGGAAACCATACCCCCTACTGAAAATGATTTTCTTTGAAGAAAACACCTTTTCTTATTCTTTTTTTCTCATATGCACAAATTGTGTTTTTTTCCGTTTGTACACAAATTCGCAATAAAATGCATTTTTTTCTGCCAAACATGTGTAATTTATTCTCATATAACCTACTATGTCATTCGACCATGTATCAATCAGCTAAAAAGTTTCCCAGATACAAAATCCACCTAAAAGTGCAATATCCTTTAATTTCTTTGAGCAGTCATATACACGGTGTCCCTAAACAAATGGTATATACGCTAGGGGGAGATAGAACACATCAAGACGAGTCAGAGTAAATAGGAATCCAAGGGTCCCAAACGTTTTCCAAAGGAGATAGCCGCCATTAAAGTTTGGGGTCAAAAATTTCAAATACACACAAAAAACGGAAACATTGGTCGATTTATTCGTTCACTAAAATTAATCTTTATGTTGGTATTTTCTTGAAAATAAATTATAAAGATAAATTGAGAAAAATGCAGATAGAGGGCGCTTTAGACTTTGAAGTAATGAAAAACTATTTTTTGCCGTGAATTTTACTATCTCATTAAATGGTTTCGTAAGCTTAGACTTAAACTTAAATTTTGAGCTCAAAATCTGAATAGTTGGAAGCAGTTAAGTAGCACAAACTTAACAGTGTTCAGAGGGTTTCAATTTCAAATGATTATAAAAAACGGAAATATTGGTCGATTGATTTGCGGTTTTCACTAAAACTATTCTTTATGTCGGTATTTTATTAAAAATAAATTATAAAGATAAATTTTAAAAAATGCCGGTAGAGGGCGCTTTAAACTTTGGAGTAACAAACAACTACTTTTTACGTTATTTTTTGCATCTGATTAAATGTTTTCGTAAACTTACACTTAAACTTAAATTTTAAGCTCAAAATCTAAATAGTTGGGAGTGGTTAAGTAGCACAAACTGAACTGTGTTCAGAGGGATCAAATTTTAAATGATAATAAAAAACGGAAAGATTGGTCGATTCGTTTGCGGCTTAAACTAAAACTATTCTTTAAGCCAGTATCTTCTTGAAAATGAATTTTAAAGATAAATTTCAAAAAATTCCGTTAGAGGGCGAATTAAATTTCAGAGTAACCAACAACAAATTTTATCCGTTTTTTTTATCTAATTAAATGCTTTCCAAAACTTATTAAATGTTTTCGAAATCTTAGATTTAAACTTAAATTGTAAACTCAAATTCTGAATCGTTGGGAGGGGTTAAGAAATGCAAACTGAAGTGTGTTCAGGAGTTGAAATTTAACCCCCACCCCCTCGAACACAGATCATTTTTGCGCTACTTAAAACTCGCAACGACTCAGAATTTGATCTCAAAATTTAAATCTAAGCATTTGAAAGCATTTAATGAGATTAGAAAAAATAACGGTTAAAAATAGTAATACGCTACTCCAATGTCTAAGGCGCCTTTTATCGGCATTTTGTGAAATTTATCTTTAAAATTTATTTTCAAGAAAACACTGATTTAAAGAGTAGTTTTAACTAAAACCGCAAACGAATCGACTAATTTTTCCGTTTTTTATAGTTTTCCGTTTCGTTTGAAATTTAAACCCTCTGAACACAGTTCAGGTTGTGCTACTTAACCACTCCCAACTATTCAGATTTTGAGCACAAAATTTAAGTCTAAATCTAAGCCTATGAAACCATTTAATGAGATGCAAAAAATAACGGCAAAAAATAGTAGTAGGATGGATTATTTCATTAATCCAAAGTCTAAAGCGCCAAAGTCTAAAGAAATTTATCTTCATAATTCATTTTCAATACCGATATAAAGAGTAGTTTTAGTGAAAACCGCAAACAATCGACCGATTTTTCGTTTTTTATAATCATTTCAAATTTAAACCCTCTGAACACAGTTAAGTTTGTGCTACTTAACCGCTTCCAGCTATTCAGATTTTGAGCTCAAAATTTAAGTTTAAGTCTAAGCTTACGAAACCATTTAATGAGATGCAAAACGTCACGGCAAAAAATAGTTTTTATTACTTCAAAGTCTAAAGCGCCCTCTATCAGCATTTTTCAAAATTTATCTTTATAATTTATTTTCAAGAAAATACCAACATAAAGAGCAATTTTGGTGAAAACCGCAAATCAATCGACCAATTTTTTCGTTTTTTATGTGTACTTGAAATTTTGGACTCCATACTTTAATGGCGGCTATCTCTTTAGAAAAACGTTTGGAACCCTTTGTTTCTTATTTACTATTACTCGTCTTGATGTGTTCTATCACCCCCCTAGCGTATATACCACTTGTTTAGGGACACCTTGTATATGTTACCGTAGATGACAGAAATCTTGTAATGTCGACCATCACCTGTGAATGGTGATATCTACATAGTCGCTTGGTATATATCTCAAATATTTGTTAATTATCCTTATTTCAATCTTACACCATTAAATAATTACATTCACAAAGCAAAAATGGTGAATGTTGAATATTTTGGAAATTTACATTGACTTCTCCGTATTTCAGCCGAGATCTTTAATTTTAATCACTTTCTAGCAAAATTTAAAATTGTTTATGCATTCAATTTGTCTGTCCGCATGCCCACTCTCTATTTACCGTAAATGTACTTCAATTTTTGTGCAATTTGTAAGTCTTTTTTGAAGTCCCCTAGGCATGTTTGAAATTGCAAAAAAATTATGTGGGATTAACGCGGTTCATTTATAAGTGCACTCAAATTATTCTATTATGTTATGGACTATGGGCGAAAATAATTTCAAGTACTTTTGAATGGTGTAAAACACCAGTTCGAAAAAAATGAAATTGATATGCTTCTGTGAAGGATCTCAAAATATACATTTTGCAGTTTGCAGAGTATTTTCATGATATTATGTTATTTCAAATGATTTAAAACTGATATAAATCAATTAATTTAATTACAAGTTGATTTCGATAGGATGGGGTACACATAGCACTTATTGTTCATTTAGAGATACATACAGAAGAAGTTAGTTACGGTACTGTCATTGAGCAATATTTACTGGAAATGCGTTTTAGTTTTCAAGGTGCGCTTTTAAATTTCATATTTTTATGTGCGTTCGTAATTATATAAATACGCAACAATTGTTGTCTGGACCGACTGCCTATTTATCGCATATAACAGCGTAAAAGCTGCCCAACCGAAAAGTTTGAAATTTTAAATATATATTTGTGCAGAATTTTTTCATTTAAAATTTCATGAAAATATAGTATTTATTGTATAGTTAAAATGCAGATAGAGTCATAAATATTGCTTTACATAACGCCGATGTGAAAATAAGTTTTAGGTAATTTTTAATGATGTTATGAACATAAGGTACTTTTTAATGATACTAGAACATAATGAAATTGATAAGCATCTTTGAAGGACAATAAAATTTCCGTTTATGCTGAATCAAGAATATAAATTATTTATTTGCAATGATACAGAAAGAAATTCCCTTAAATAATGATATAGGATGGGGCATTATTTGCGACATAATTTAACTATGTTAAACTATTTCATATGTCATTAAATTACTATACTTGTTTAGAATTCCAACAAGTTATTTTGTATGTAATAGAAAATGCAAATTATTATAGGGACACACAAAAGATTTCTCTTTATCTCTAATGTACTGTATCCTAAATACAGCGTATTAGAGATAATTGAAGGAAATTTTTAGTTGTGATATAAGTTTTTAAATTTAAACTAATTTTTAATAGTACGTTGTGTATGTAAATGGTGTAAGTACTATACTAGGCTACACAAAAGTATTGTTATTCATTGCTTAAAATCAAAGAAAACAGCTTAAAGATGTTTGCTAAATGAGTTATGCATTTTTATGCTGAATAATATTAAGTATGCTACGATATGTTTATAGAATAGATAAAATGATACACAGTCCCGTCATAGAATTTGATACAAGTATTGTAACCTCGAGTAGTGTGAATCCAGTAATTTTAAGTATGTTTAGAATACGATAGAATACAGGGGCGTAAAAGTAATTAAGGTATGCTTCCATGCTTTGGAGTAACCTGCTAAAAGTTAAATTTCATTATATTATGCATTTTAACACTTTTTATCATTGTTGAAAGTGTTTATTTTCTAGGTTTGGTTACTGGTCTGTCTGTTCAAATTCTAACTTTAATGTAGTAGTTTTTTTTTTTTTTTCTATTAAGATATGGTATTGAGATTTCTTATGTCGTGTTAGGTATTGAAAATAATGTATGTAGCGTTTGTAGTTCATTTACAGAGAAACTCAAAGGTATTCCATTACATTGAATTGAGGAAATACTGTGAGGAAATTTTGTAAGTATTCAAATACGTAGCACCGAAATTTATGGGTGTTACCATCTATGTCAGAATTTAAGCATTATAAATTAACAATTTGAATTTATTAATTAAAGAATAAATGTCTTGAAAAAATATTAAACGAAACCCTCTATGCGATCTGCGTTTATACTTACCTACTTATTTGAATTTAAAAAAATTCAAATAAATATCACATGTTTTCCAAAAGATTATTTAAAAAAAGGCTCTGTAAAACCGATAGCAAATTTACATTTCCATCACCTTAATCGCTTGCAGATAGGTTTATCAAAAGCTCTTGATACTTAATGATTTTGTAGTTTAAAAACCTTATTATTTTTCTTTTTAATGAAAAGCACTTTTTTTGCTATACATAAACAAGTTCAGTGAAGAAAAAAATATTTAAAATATTTTGTCTCTCAAATCGATCTATTACAACAAAAAAGGGGAAGTGCGTATAGTGTGTTTAATTTTTTTCTGATTTCATTCTTTCACTAGTTAATTTAAAAAGCACAAAAGTTAAAAAACTGTTAAAATATATTCAATTTTTATTAACCAAATGGATATTAATTACAATCAAGAAGGAAGAGGAATCCACGTTCTTTCCTTTTCCTTTTAAATTACCATTTTAAAGTTAATTGAATAAAAATAAAAATTTACTTGTAGGATTTTTTTCTTAATTCAGTGAATGTAATAAAAGTGGCAATTTGAATTCATCATTAGTTTGACTCCCTTTTAAATGGTAAAAATTGTTGAAAAATAAATCGTACTTATTTCCCAAAGAATTGCGGAGAAATGGTGAAGTTCTTGAGTAAAATAATTTAAATTTGAATCTTCTTAATTAATTGCTTGGTGAACGGTTCATCATAACATCGTTTAAAAATTTTACAATAATTTCACGTGAAAATTGAAACGTTTCATGTATGGAAAAACAATTAAAACCTCTCTCCTTTAAAAAGTCTAATTATCTCCCTTTTCCCACCATACAAAGTTACAAGTATTTTAAAAATTTGTCTGATTTCTTCGTTTTTATTATCTTAGTCCATTATATATTTTATTTGTTAATTTGAAGAAAATAACAGATAAAAAGAAATAAAAGAAAAATCTACTTTTCCCAAGGGTTAAAAGGTAAGGCCTGATCGTGGGAACGAAACAAATATTATAAGATATTTGAAGCTTGACCTTGCTAGTAGCTTGGCTTTTCTGACTACTCATACAGCCAAATTATCCTGTTAATGAAGTTTTTCACAAAAAAAGCATAGCGATTTTCTGCCACAGAGGTAACTCGCAAGAAATAAGAGTAGTTTTTTTGCGATTTCAACTTCAGCTTGTTGTAGTAGTGCGAAATACGTGATAGTTCAACATTTATTGTCCCTGGTGTATATAAAATATTTGTACAGTAATGATTGGTATAGAATATTGATGCCTGATATCTTATACTCCAATTTGCATAATTTCATATCCGTAGCTGCTATATTACCATCTTTTTTATGAGTGAGGGGTGAAATTTTAAAGACTTGTTCATAAAAGTTTTTTAAGAGTGGGAGGAAGGCGGAAACGCCAGTTTGGATGTTATGGGACTACGTTTGTGACACTAGATGAGACGTGGCTACATCACCATCATCACGAGACCAAAAGATAGTAGCCATATCTCATCTATTGTCCCAAATCCAGCTCAATAAGCTCCAAACAAGCCTTTCTCTCTTAACCCCGCCCATTTTTCACTTATCCATCCAATAATACGTTAATATAGCCGCAACGGCTCTGAAATTTATCTTACAGTCATCTAAAACATTAGTCATTGATATTCCACATCAACCATCGCAGTACAAATACCTTATATACGCAAGTGACAATAATTGTCCACGTAGTCATATATAAATAAACTTTTCAAATAAAAAAGTCCTATAATCGTCTCCGGTGTCATTCCGCACAAAAATGTGATGAAGACAGAATGCAATTGTGAACAGCTTTTGTAAAGAAAGATACACATCTTCACATATCTTCTTGATTTGTGTTGTTTCTTCTGCGAGTAGTATGACTGCATATCCGAGGAAAATATAAAAATTGTGTTTTGAATACAATTATTCTAGTAGAGAAATAAACAACCTACTTTATTACAATAATTTTCAAATTAGGTGAATAACAAACGAAAAATAGGACTATTCAATAAAATTTTGCAATTTTTTTCAATCCTGATGACTACATCTAGAAACACACACGAAGTTTTTAAAAAGTTTGTAAAAAACGGAAGTACAACTCGTAGATTGGTAGCGATTTTATTTGTAAATGGGTTTTTTCCTTTTGTTGTATTATTATTTTAGATTTTAAATTTTTTAATCGCGGTTTTCAATGCGTGGTGTTAAAATATTCATTTTCGATGATAAGTTTTATCTTGGTATAACTTATTTACAAGAAGTAAGTATTTGATATCACAGGTCCTTTTAATTTGCGCCCAATAAAAATTTCATAACCGATTACAAAGCAAAGATTTCATTTTTATCTAAATGTGAACGTATTAGATAGTTATATTTCATATTATATATTAACATATATGTTATATAGTCATACATATTGTATTTTAGATATTTATAATTGTATTTAGTATATTAAGACAATACTATTATTTTAAGAATTTTTAATAATTTTGATTTATTTGTATGTATGTCTTTTTATTATTATTTTTAGTAATAGACTAATAAGTTTCCTAGAATGCTTTTGGTATTGCATGTTGGTTAACTTGTTTGGAATTTGATAATTTTTTATTTTAAGAACCTTTACCTGAAATAGTTAAATATTCAAACTTCTAAAATTCTAAGCATAATAACCCTGAATATTTAAATACGAAGGCCTTACTTAAGACTGGAAATTGAAGGCAGCACCATTAAATGTTTGATGAAAATTTGAACATACTCAATCAACATTTGCCTTCAAAATTAAGACAGTAGTAGTGTAATCTAAAATTATATTTATACTCTTTAAAATGAGTGAAATATAACTTAAAAAGGAAAGGACATTGTATCCATGCGAAATCAAAGATTGATATGCAAAGTTTAAGAAACATCTAGGCCTTTCAATTTTTAGATTTTATTTTCTTTTAAAACAAAAATTTTATTTGTTTTAGAAATGTGTGAAAAAAAATTATTTTATACAATAAGAAATGCGTTAATGTTTTTTGATAAGAGAACATGTTTCTTGAGATTTATCTCCCAAATGCTTAGCGACCTCCCGTGTAACCCTAACTGTAACAACATCTGGAATACATTGTGGCTACTCGATACTTCTTTGTAAATCGACATAATATAGAAAAATATCTAAATATATTACCCTTATATCGTTTTAAATTGCGTTTTTGATTGTATAAATAAATAACGCATATAGTCCTAGTCGTGTGGTCTGCCTGTCTGTCCGTCTATCCGCATAAGATAGTGAAAAATTATCACACTGGATGATTTATTATGTAAGTTATCTGTATATTCGTTTCAGAATTTTATCATGCCATTTTAAATTCTATAAAAGTCGAACTGAAACTTAAAAAACATATTAATAAAAGTTTTCGTCATTTTGTTGAATCCTGTCATATGTAACTCATTCAATGACATCTCATACTAGGTAGTAATTTTAGGTAGTCACAATGATTACGTCAAATCAAAGATGGAGTCGTGTTATTTCAATATCTTGGAATTTAAAATATACAAGCATGTTTCGCCCGCTAGAGGACTTTTCCACTTCGTAAATCTCGAAGTGAAGTAATTTCGAATCGAATGAATCTCAAAGCGGACGAACCTTGAGCCATGTCCGTCGTCACGTGGTACGGAAGCTTCTTATTATCTGCAAAAAAACTTTGACAGCACTGCCAGATAACCGGTTGCTGATGAAAATAAATGAAATCGTGAGAAAAAATTATTTTTTAATTGATTTTTATTGATTTTTCAAGTTTTATAAAGCATTAAAAGTAATTATTTTTAGTGTTCTCGCTGACATTTGACCAACGTTAGTAATTTGGCTAATTTAAAACAAAAGACATTCGCCAAATGGAAAAAAAATTATTAGCAAAATAGATTCACCGTGTAGCACAAAATATTTATATATGTACATATGTATCTTTAATCGTTTAATGTACACCCTTTTTTCAATATGTTGTAAAATGTAAGTTTTTATAATTGCGAAAACGATTGTGTTTAATCTAATTTCAATTATCCGCTACAAATATATTATATATATATATATACATACGTATGAAAAACGAAAAAGTGGATAAAGAAAAAGCAAAAATTCAGTATTAGCAATTTGGCGAATCCCATCTCTTATTTACTCGCCAAATGAAGAATTTAGTCGTAATTTGGCGAATAACATAATTTGGCGCGATTATTATAAATTCGGAAAGCTTATTTCATTCGGCACTCTGTGGTGGTACATTCGAATTCGTAACGTTTCTAGAACGGATGCAATCGTTCTTGAAACAGACCGCCACTACATGGATTCGTTAAATCCACAATTGCTCTTAATTTTGACTGAATAAAATCCTGTGGATTTGGAAATATGTAAATTTACAGTGATTAAAAAAGGAGGCTTTTAATCAATTCCCTTTCAAATTACCGCAGGATTTTGTCAAGACCGAAAGCTTTAAGTGTTTCAAAAAATTATACTTTTTTGTGTACCTTTCGCAATCGCTACTTGCACTACTTACGTATGTAATAAGGATATGTTAAATTTACCGGCGGAATTTTAATAGAAAGTCTGTAAAAAATAAAATATTTTCGAATATTTGGCGTGAAAATATGAAAGCGACAAAAGATTTGGCGAGCAGGATTTTTCCTAGACAAAAACAAACTATTCTAATGCATCTGAAAATTGCTTGCTAATTGTCTCTTGGAATCCTACAATATTCCCACCACATATTTTTATTGTAAAGTTTACCTTATTTGATCAGAGCATTTTCATGATTCAATTACAAAAAAAAATTCTGTTTACAAAAACTGTCGATAAAAGATTAAACATTGTAACGATTCTCGCTGCGAAAAGGTTAAAGAGTATTCGACATTAAAGCGTATTTTTGAAGTTCTGTTTCATCATCAATCGGTGATAAATTACCAAATAACCAAAAATTTCATTATTTTTTTATGGAAGCTCTATCGAGTTTCCGTCAAAATTTCCTTTATAAACGTATATTTCCTCATGAGAAGAACATTCTGTATATTTCAGATTTTTCTAAATATGCCCGTATGGCGGTCTTCCTTGTAAGATTTGAATTCAATAAAATAAGTTTTATCTGATGTTAATCAATCTAACCCCAGCAAGCACATAACTTTCGGCATACTATCGGTCCGGAGCCGTCAATGTCGGTTAAGAGTCGATAGCAGGTTGGCAACTGAAACTTAAGAATCTGCTTTTTTGACAGCCGGTTACGGTAATCGGTCCACTTTTGGTTATATATCGGCTAGCGACTTATACCGGCAAGTGACGCAGGACCGATATCTGAGTTCTGATAGTGGACCGATCGGATTTGCCAACATCGGTCCGAATTCAGAATATTTAATCTTAACCAATTTTTTTTTCTCAATTTTATTTGAGTTTGAGTTTTGATAAGAAATGTATATTTCATGTATTTCATTGAAAATTCTGACAGTGATAAACAGAAAATATGTCAAAAATAACCTATATTTATTTATTTTAAAATATTGTTTTTGAAGTAATTTTTAAAATGACTTTTAATTATTTTAATCAAAAAAGAATTTTTAAATTGTCTCCTTTAAATTATTATTCACTAGTAGAAACTTAATCATATAAAAACAGAAAAATAATTTGTAAGGTAATTGAATTTATTTTCTATTTAACTATTCATTTTCAAAGCAATAACTCATTTTCTTATTTTATTTTAATAATAATTACTAAACACTGCTTGAAATTATTTTACAAGGAAAAACATATAAAAGAAATCTACCCATTTTTTAACATAAAAAAATCAGATTTTTTTTTCTAAAATATTATTTCACAAACGAAAAATAAAATAATATTGCTATTTTATTTTAAGTTTTAAAAATTATTATTGCAACAATTATTCGGAATTAATATTGCTACATAATTAAAAAATATATATTCTGCATTAAATCATGAAATGACTTTGAATTTTCATTCTAATTAAAAGTGATTAATTACCAAATTATTTTTTTATTAAATTAGTTATTTTACGTTTTAAATATATATTTCTTAATTTTTTTTACTTTATTATTTGCTTTATTATTACATTTAGTAACTTTATAATTCGTAAAAAAATATAATTCATATAATAATAAGATAATATATACATATATATATAATATATATGTTACTTTTATTTTATTTTTTACTTAATAAATATACATAATCAACAATATAACATTGCAACATAGTCGTAAATCATAAATACTACTTTAAATCATCAAATGGCATAATATAATATTTTATTCTATTTAAAAGTTAATTATTACCAATTTATTATTATTTAAAATAAGTTTTCCTACGTTAACCCGCGAGTAGTCGCGACTTTTTTCACAACGTCATTAGTCACGCTCGGTCTTTTCGCCGCTGGCCCCCCGCATACCAAATAAGTAAAATAAGAAATATTTTTCACCTAATATACGAAAGCAACATTACAACGAAGATAAAAATTTGCAGCTTTCCTAAATTATGCATGTTATTCATGAGATCTGGAGTAATTGGAAAAATTAACAAGAACTGACATTAGTGATTTTTACGTAGACTTTTTCGCCAATTTCAACTTTGTTTCTAAAATTGTACCTGAAAGAAAAACAGAAAAGTCCTGTCACTTCACTAAGGTGGTCGAGAAAGCTTCAAAGTCAGCTACATGGTAGATCTCCGTTGTATTTGTAATGTGATATAAGTTAGGAGAAGATAAGTTATACGGGCGGCGAAAAGACCGACACGCGACTACTGACGGGTTAAAATTATACACTTTAGAAATTAACACAAAGCATGTAATTATGCTATAGTTTCTTATAAAAAAACTTATTTATTTAACAATACTTCTGAAAAAAATATATTATTTTTAATTTTTTAAATATACTATTTAAGGATTCTAAAATTTATAAGAAAAACAATCCGTTTGTTTTAATTAATTTCCTAATTTATTAATTTAAATATTAATTTAATTTTTAAAATCAGGCGCATACGACAATTACAAGTAAAGGAATACATAAATAAAATAATAACACTTTAATATTACAATTTTCCAATCTGTCATTTATGTCAACAACACTCGCCATTCACGTGGCACTTACTGGAAAGCCACACCCTCATTACCACACATAATCCTCACCCTAAACAGGACTGACTCGTCTAGTGGTTAAGGCATTCGCTTTCTGAGCTAGGGATTGCGAGATCAAACCCCGCCTGTTCCCGCACTGACGTATGTTCATTGGCTCTCAAAATAATCGCTAGACTGTTTAACAGATGGCGCCACCAGAGAGTATTTTTGCTTGTGCCGGGCTTCAGTCGGTATTCGTGTGGTTAGCTATCGGCATAGTTTTTTGCCGATACCGGACCGTCTGTGTGCCTCATGAATCGGGCGGCATTCGCGCGGCGTATCAAAAAAGATATGGAACCGATAGCGGCAGCCGGCATCGGTCCAATACCGCTGGCAGTGGCAAGCGGCTATCGTCCGATCGCTTACCGATAGCTCAGTGTTTGCTGGGACTGTTATAAAAAACTTCTTAAACACATCATGAAATACATTTAAAAATGCGAGGTCTTTCAGAAGAACTGAGTCTTTCTTCATCAAGCGCAAGTTTTTTGGCACCTGAATTGGTTTAGATCTGAAGGTTTCTAAAACAAGTTTTAGCACGAAGTTCGTCATTTGCAACACTTGACGTACATTTTTCTAAATTGTAAAATTTTATTCTTGCTTATAACTTATGTTTTCTTCTTTAATTTGTTTCTATGAAAACGTAAAATATTTTAAATTCCATAAATCGATTCCTCTATTAACTGAAGAAAATTACTTACATCAACCAATAAGGGAAAAAAACTTCTATTGTTTTTTCAAATTACGATTTAACGTTAATTTAAAAATGCAAATTCCCTTGATTTACCTATTTAATCTTTAATTCAAAACATCTGATAGCAGTGGCTCTGAAAATTCAGTATCAATTTGAAAACATTTTAAATTATAAAAATTGATTTCAAATAAGTGTTGCTTGTATTCCAAAGTATTACTAAGAAAAGGCGTAATTACCTAATTTAAACTCTGATTTTCTTAACTAATAACTTGCTGATCGGTTCATCGGAAGCTCTGAAATCTGAGTGAAATCGTACGAATAATGTTTTACTAACTAATAATAATAATAAAAAAATGTTATGGTTTTATTCAAATAATCTGTGTAAATTAATTTTTTTTTTTTTTTTTTTTTTTTTTTTTTTTTTTTTTAATGAACTATTCATTCATGAATACTGGTTATGAAACTAATTTAAGGGGCTTCGGGAAACACTTTCAAATTATCTTTGTTTAGTAAATGGACATTTTTAATTTTTTTCTTATGTTTAACTGTAGCATTTGTAAATGTAATTTCGTGATCTAACTTCTCATATTTTTCCCAATAAAATGTAATAAAAAACATCTAAATTTAAAATCGTTATAAATCGAAATATTATTTCTAGAACTTCAATTACTTATTATTTAAATAAACTGAGCGACATAAATTTAATATTATTCAAGCATTTTTTAAAATATCAATTTTAATGCAAAGTAAAAGTATTTAAAGTAAAAATTACAAAAAATATATGCATGGATATATATTTTAATTATATTTTCAAAAGTATTTTTTTTTATTTGGTAAATCAAAATTAAATTAAAATTATTTAGAAAGACATGTTTCAAGTTTTAACTTTTTATCTTTAATGATTATTGATTTATAACAATTTAAGTACGAGAAAGCATGAAAAAACCATTCACGAAGAAAGCACAGTTCCATAAGAATGACACTCATTATTTCACATTTTTCAGTACGATTTTCTCGTATTGTTCCATTAGCTCTGAATTGCACTTCTTTCGGTTCTTTTAGTAACATATGTCTGGTAAAGAAGTTATCAAAATAAACTCAATGGCTGTTTGGATCTTGAACAATAGATAATAAATTTAACACCACTTTTGTACCTAAAGGTAGTTTGTCAGATTCAGAAGAATTTGATTCTTTCCCACAATACATAGTAAAGTTATAACAATAATCATCGTTGCCACACAAAAACCAGAGTTTACATCCAAATCTAAAAAAAATTTCTAAAATTTTTTTTCTAAAAAAATGAAAAGTTAAAAAGTTAAAATAGGTCCGAGGTACACCACCTTCCCCTACATTGACACTGTCAATTCGTTATTAGTTGGAAAAGTTTTTAAAATTAAAAAAATGTTTTCAAATAACTATTTATTTTCAATAGAATTAAAGAAAATATTGTTCTGTAATCACCCAACTGAAATTTGGATTTTTTTATTTAATTACTTTCTGATTTGTTCATCAGAGGCTCTAAATTTTTGGTGAAGTCGTATTTCATAAAACAGAATAATGTTTTGCAAAATTAAAAGAGCTATTATTGTTTTATTCAAATGAACTGTGCAAATCCAAAATAAAATTTGGATTAAAATGAACTTTTAATTCGGGATAATCGTCAAGAAAATTAATTTAATTAGGAAAGGAATATTTCAAAATGTTACTTCAATAATTATGTTGAGATTTTATACTCCGATCCAGGTTTTCATCAGACATATTCTTCTGTTAATTTTTATACCTAAAAGTATGTTATATATTATATATACATGCTAAGAAATGTAAATGCATATGCTTTTTCCTTAGAAAAACAAAAGATTCATTAAAACTTAAACAAAAATTTGGCGTTTTGGAACAAATTTTCGAATGGAAATTCGTTATCAGTTTGAAGACTTTTTATCCTAATAGCATGCATCGTCACAGTGTCGTCACAGTGACGTCACTGCGAGTCACCTTGGTCACATCACATATGTGACCAAAATGCCACCACTCAGTGACGTCACATTGTGACTGAGATGTGACTTTCTTAAAAATCTTTAAAAATTTATAAATATCCTTCAAAACATATTATTTACTTTAAAAAACATGTTTCCGGCAATTTAAATATCGTCGCTTTTGTCAAAGTTTCGTCACAATGTTAATGTCAAATTAGTCACAAATGACACATTTTTCACAAATTTGTCACATTGTGACCACTTTGTGAAACGTCACAAAAGAGCTTTAAAACGGCCATAAAGACTTCACATTTTAGTCACCGTGACTTCACATCGACGTCACGTGACGTCACATCGACAATCGATGGTCACAAAGTCACAATGTGACTTCACAACGACGTTGCAGTGACGTCATCATACTTTACTGGTAAATTATAAAAATTGTTTTCAAATAAGCATTGAATGATTCGTAAACAAAGTTTTTTTTTTTATTTTAATTACATATATCTAAGGAATACTATATTAAATCAGAATTTTAAAATAACAAGGAGACTAACTCAAAATATTTAAATACCAAAATATTACTTTGCAGGTAAAAATCATTGCAGAGCCATTAAATGTTCGAAGAAAAATATAGAAAACGGTCAATAAATATTTTCTCTCAAAACTAAGACTGCAATTGCAAATATTTATAGGTAGTTACATGACGATATTAATATTTAATAATGTAAAAATATTGTTGCATAATGTAAATATATTCCCAATCAAAATGAAACATAAATTAATGAAGTGTCCAAAACGCTCGAAATACTTAAACATTTGTATTCTTAGAATTCATTTTCTTTTAGAATAGAAAATTTGATTGTTTAATAAATACATTTAAAAATGTTTTTAGTATATTATTTCTCTCATGAAGTGAGAAACACATTTGTTTTCCACAAATGATTATTGAGGTATACATACCAACATTTTATGAACATGTTTATGCGATCTTTCAAGGAAAGGGTGAAGAATTCGGAGTATCATGCCACTCTAGATTTCTATGTATGCTGGTATAATATAAAGCACATCGAATTACAACACTCTTAAGGGGGCTCAGGGGTTGATCCATACGGAAAAACATGTCAACAGAGCTCTCGCTTCGAGTCCATATAAAAACAGAAGTATTCAATGTAATTAATTTAAACTTTCTGATATTTTAAAGGTATGTTTGTAGTCTTATAAAATTATAAAATGAAGTTCTTGAATATAATATAATAAGAAATGTAGCAAAATTTATGTAACACAATTTTCGAGAAAAATTATATGTTATATCACCAACACCAAGGTAACTTAACGTTGAATTGACATAAGAATATAATTTTTGCTTTAAAATGATCCGGAAACTTTACTCTATAGAATGAATTAAGGATATAACTATCACTCAAAAACAACATTATTAAAAAAACCTCTCAAATTTGAAAATTTAAAAAACTTCTAAAAAATACAACTTTTTTTTTCATTAAAAATACTCAAAATATTAAACTATCTAAATTATATTAATTCATTCTATAGATAATGATGTTATATGCATACAAAAAAATTAAGCCATTACATCAAATAGTATTTTTTAATCTTGGATTTTTTTTAATCTTGGTCAAAAATGATGTTTTGAGAAAACGCGACTTAAAATTAAAATTATATGGGTGCGGCTTTGAAAGTGTTGATACATAAATGCTTATAACTCCGTTAAAAATGCAAATATTTTTATGCGGTTTCTTGCATTGAGTTCAGAATTAATTGAATAATAAATCTAAATAATTAGAAAAAATCGATTTTTTGAAAAGTTTTTAACCCCTGAGCCCCCTTAATTCCTTTTATAATTTTTTATTGCTTGTAACATCTATTTTTTTCAATTATTAGTCTTCATGAAAGAGTAAATTTTTTAAAAAATATATAAATTGATTTCTTTGTTAACAGAAGGATGTTAATTACAGTAAAAGTTGAATGTTTCGTAAACAAAAATTTATAATATTTTATTCTTAATTACATTTCCCCTAGAAATTCTATATTAAATCAAAAACTTAAAGTAGATCGAAAACTAAATCAAAATACTTACATAGTAGATAAAAAGGGAGGTAGCGCCAGTATATGATTAAAAAAAGTATAAACGGTCAATTAATATTTGCAATCAAAACTATGACAAACATTACTAAAGTCTTAAGAGCCACACTATTGACTGAAAAAGTCCCGGATGATAATGTTAAGTTTATGGGAGCGTTCTTTCCAAAAATCTTGCTAAAATTTTAATATTTTTACATAGTTAATTTTGCATAGAACGACGACATTGAGGAAGATCTACAACCAAGCTAGCTTTTATTTTATCGATTTCAGTTACATACTTTTTATTTTATGATAGGTTTCGAAAGTCAAAGCATTTTTTTTTATCTGAAACCAAAATGGAAGAAGTAAAAACTAGCCCGGTTGTTGATTATCCTGAACTAATCTTTGTAAAAAAATCATGTAAAAATATTAAAGTTTGAGTGAGATATTTGAAAGAACGCCCCCATAGACTTAACATTGTCATCCGGGTTCTTTTTCTGTCTGTACTGTGGGCTCTTAAGTAATACTTATAGATTTTTAAGTCACTGCATTATTACTTAATAAGGAAAATATATTGTTATGCACAATGTAAGGTTAACATAGCATTGGAGAGCCCAAAATATTTAAAACATTTAAACTTTTTTTATTTTTAGGATTTGTTTTCTTTTAGTAACGAAATTTTATTTGTTTGTTTTTTAAATGTATTTAAAAATATGTTATTTCTTTGACGCTGTGAGAAATTTTCGCAAAGATTTCTTAGATATATAACAACATTTTATATTACTGTAAGAATAACGACTTCGAAGCATAATGCCGCGCCAGATTACAATGTATGATACACATATTAATACATTTACTTAATACAAAATCCACGTAATACTTTTTATCACATTGTTCATGTTTATAACATCCATTTACGTCTTTCAGATTTCACTGTGAAAACGTAAAATATTTTAAAATATATGAATAAATTCCTCTACTAACTGAACAATATTACTTAAATTACATTAATTAAAAAAGCCAAGTCCATTCGATTTATTTGCACTTTAATTCAGTACAACCGTTATAGCAGCGGCACTGCAAAGTCATTATCAGTTTGAAAAATTTTAAATTATAAAAATTGTTTTCAAATAACCGTCGCTTGTTTCCAAATGAATTACTAAGGAAAGGCGGTTCTGTAATCACCCAATTTAAATTTGGATTTTCTTATGTAATTACTTGCTGATTGGTGCATTAGATGTTTTGAATTCTTGGTAAATTTGTACTTGAAAAAGCTGAATGCTATTTTTCTAAATTGAAAGAATTATTTTTGTTTTATTCAAATTAACTCTGTAAATTGAAAATACAACTTTAATTTAAATGAACGCTATTAATTCTTGATAATCGATCATAAGATGTATTGAGTTTGAAATACGAGGAATATGAAAGTGAAAACCAAAGTACTTCAATCATTGAATTAAAATACAATTCTCAAATACTGGTTATTGTAATAAAAATTCATTTAAATAAATATATAATATATAACGGAATGAAAATTTCGCCTTGCTTTTAACATAAAATGAATATTATGAAAAATATTATTTGAGAAAGAACCTGTTTGAAAGAAGTTTGAAAGTACTAAAATGTTTTTTTTTCTTCATAAAATTAACTTTTAACATCTATAGTTCATTATTTAATTGCCTTTTAAGAAAGCGTGAACATTTTAAAGTTCATATTATTCAACATTCATTTATTGAATTATATTGGTGTAAATACTGGGTATTATTATCGATACTAAGAAAACGAAATGACTTTCTTGTTTTCCTAAAAAGACATGATTAAATCACCCAACTGAAGTTGGATTTTCTTATTTAATTACTTGGTGATCGGTGCATCAGAGGTTCTGAAATCTTGGTAATGTTGTGCATTAAAGAACTCAATAATGTTTTGCTAAATTAAAAATATATATATATATATATTTTATTCAGATTAACATTGTAAGTTTAAAACAGAACTTTAATAAAAATGAACTCTACTAATTCGGGATAATCGATCATAAAATTGATTAAATTTGAAATACGAGAAAAATGAAAGTGAACACGAAATTATTTCTATAATTGTGTTAAATCGCTATTATCAAATCTTGTTATTGTAATAAATACTCATTTATTCAAGTATATTCATACACATACTGGGTGTTACTTTTCTGATACTAAAAAATCGAAAAAGATTTCTCGTTTTCATAAAAAAAAACACTATATTTCCGTATGGGTTCAAAATTGATATTTTGGTGGAAAATTTTCAGGAGGCAACTGTCCCAGAATTGTCCAATAAATTATAAAGGTTAATAGAGAAAAAAGTAATAATTTTTTTTTCTCTATTAACTGAAGAATATCACTTACATCAATCAACGGGGGAAAATATTTTATATTGTTCTTTCAAATTACAATTTTAAAATTAATATAAAAATACCAGTCCATTTGTTTTATTTACCTTTTAATTCAGTACATCCATTAATCGCAATGGCCCCGCAAAGTCATTATCAATTTGAAAACTTTTGAAATTATAAAAAGTTGTTTTCAAATAACCGTTGCTTGTTTCCTGAAGAATTACTAGGCGGTTCTGTAATCACTCAATTTAAATTCGGATTTCCTTATTTAATTACGTGCTGATCGGTGCATCAGAGTTTCTGAATTCTTGGTAAAGGTGTGCTTTAAAAAGCTGAATAATGTTTTGCTAAATTAAAAGACTTATTTTTGTTTTATTCAAATTAACTTCGCGATTTAAAAATACAACTTTAATTTGAATGATCTCTACTAATTTAAAATAATCGATCATAAAAGTAATTGAATTTTAATTACGAGGAAAATGAAATCGAAGACCAAATTTTTTCCATAATTATGTTAAATCACTATTCTCAAATACTTGTAATAAGGTACCCTGGGGTAATAACGCCACGTTAAGGTTTTACCAATTTTCACGGCTTAGTTTTAGATTGTATTTTTCAAACAAATATAGGATCTGATACAGCAACTCATTGACTATCTATATAAAATAAAATAATTTAACAGATATGTATTCATAAAATGTAATGGCGTTTTTTCTTGACCAATGCTATTTGGCGTTATTACACACCTATATGGGTAATAATGCCATGAAAGCAAAAACTATAAAATAAGATGAAATAATTGCATGTAGATAGCCCAATTCTAAAAATACAAACTCAACAAACTTAGAAATTGACAAATTGCATTCTAAGCTATTGAAAATGTTCATTTTTTGTGAAAGTTTAAGAAAAATAAAGGTGTGGTGTGGGAGGGGGGATGAGGCAAAAGAATATCAGACCGTGAGCTTCTTTTTGCTTAAAAAGGACCGCTTAAATATAAATAAGAGAAACATTGCACAGTTTTAACTGTGTTTATTTGAATCAGTATTTAGGATGTAGCTCGGCCACTGTAGGGAATCAACCAGGATATTAATGTCAAGGATTGGAGTTATTACCCCGATATAGTTATTGCGCAGTGCATTTTAAATTACAAATTATCTCGAGGAGATATCCAAAATCTACAACAACATTTTAAAAGTACTTGAAATGCACTACAAATTTATGTAATTAACAAAGTATTTCCGGATAAAAAGATAGTCTTCACATCACAAAACGTATCTCGCAAATTTTAGATCAAGCGTTAATTTTAGTTGTTTGTAAAAGCAATAAGACCTAAAAATGAAACAAATTAACTTGAAGCTGTTTTTTGCGATTTATATGAATCAAAACCCTTCTGCGCAGAGCACATGGGTGTCATTTACCTGATTATTTCATAATTATGCAAAATATAAGCACTTGGCGTTATTACCCCGCCTGGCGTTATTACCCCAGGGTACCTTAATTAAAATTATAAATATTCATTTATTCAATTATATTCATAAACATACTAGTATTTATTTATTTATTTAATTTTTATTTTATATTATTTATTTATTTATTTATTTTTGATAATAACAAGTCGAAAAAACTTTCTCGCTTTCTTACAAAGACACAAAACTCATGTAAAACTTAAGTAAAACTGACTAAAATTTAAGTAATACCTATACACGTATAAGCAGTATTCTCGCTGTTGCTCGCCATTGCGCCAAATTGAGACTAATTTTCTTCATTTGGCGAGTGAATAAACGATTAGCTTCCCCAAATTGCTAGTGCTCAGTTTTTGCTTTTTCTTTCTTTTCGTTTTCGTTTTTTTATATATATGCATAAATAGATGCTATTTTAACATATTTGTAGCAAATAGTTGAAATTAGATTAAAAACAGTCTTTATCGCAGTTATAAAAATTTAATTTTAGAACACATTGCAAAAAAGGGGATGCAAAAAATGATTAAAGATATTTTTTTTTGTGTTACACGGTGAATCCATTTGTCTAATACTTTTTTCATTTGGCGAATGTTTTTTTTATTTTTAATTAGCCAAATTACTAACGTTGGTCAAAAGTCCGCGAGAACACTGCTTATAAATGACTGCAATATAATTTAATATATATACCAAGCAAAATAAGAGTTTAATATAGTGATGGAGATTTCGAAATTTTCAATGTAATTAAACATTTTTTTATTTAGGATTTGTTTCCTTTTAAAAATGCGATTTTATTTGTAATTTAACAAATGTATTAAAAAATATTTTTAATGTATTATTTCTCTCAAACAATGAGAAATGTGGTAATATTTTCAAAAATACCTCTCATATTTACAGCGACATTTTATGTGACTGTAGTTTATTTCTATTAACTTTGTGAATTGAGAGAATGCAACTTTAATTAAAATGAATGCTACTATTTCAGGAAAAATTTAGGATTACTTCAATAATTATGTTATATTGCTATTCTCAAAGCCTGGTTATTGTCATAAACATTCATTCACTCAGTTATATTGGTATACATACTGGGTATTATTTTTCTGATACTAAGAAATCGAAATGAATTTCTCATTTAGTTAATATATATATATATATATATATATATCTACGAATGGGTTTATATTTGAATTTGGTTGGTAAATTTTCAGGAGACAACTAATTTAGAAACGTCCAATTGACTTGATAGGTACATTGAAAATTATAAGAAAATATGTATAATTCGATCTCTCCATAAACCGAAGAATATTAGATACATCAATTAACGGAAATAAAGATTTTCCATTGGTTTTTTTTTTCAAATTACAATTTTAGCGTTAATTTAAAAATGCAAATCCATTTTATTTATTTACACTTTACTACAGTGCATCCACTAATAGCTGTGGCGCTTCAAAGTAATCATCAGTTTGAAAACTTTTTAAATTATAAAAATTGTTTTCAAATAGCCGTTGCTTGTTTTCGAAAGAATTATAAAGAAAAGGCGGTTCTGTAATCACCCAATTTCAATTCGAACTTTCTTATTTAATTACTTGCTGATCGGTGTATCAGATGTTCGGAATTCTTGGTAAAGTGGTACTTTAAAAAGCTGAATAATGTTTCGCTAAATTAAAAGAATTATTTTTGTTTTCTTCAAATTAACTTTGTGAATTTAAAATAGGACTTTCATTAACATGTACGCTACTAATTCGGGATAATCGATCATAAAAGTGATTAATTTGAAAGACGAACTGCTAATTAAAACGAAACTAAATAATTTGAAAGAAGTTTTAACACCAAATTACTTCAATAATTATATTAAATCGCTATTCTCAAATTCTAGTTTTTATTATAATCATTCATTTATTCAATTATATTCGTAAAATACTGGGTATGCTTTTTCCGATGCTAAGAAATCGAAGAAAGTTTCTCGTTTTTCTAAAAAGACACAAAATACATCTACCAATTGGTTAAAACTTCATTTTTTAGAGGGAATTTTTCTGGTAGCGACTGTCCCAAATATGTCCAATTGACCTGATAGGTACAATGCAAATTATAAATAAAATATATAAATCCGATATTCTATTAACCGAAGGATATTACTTACATCAATCAACAGGAAAAAAACATTTTCCTATTGTTCTTTTAAATTTCAATTTTAGTGTTAATTTAAGAATAAAAATCCATTTTATTTACTTACACTTTACTTACAACCGTTAATAGCTACAGCACTGCAAAACTTTTTGAACAAATTTGTTTTCAAATAACCGTTTTTGTTTCCTAAAGAATTACTAAGGAAAGGCGGCTCTGTAATCACCCAATATACATTAGGATTTTCTTATTTAATTACTTGCTGATCGGTGCATCAGAGGTTCTGAATTCTCAGTAAAGTCGTACTTTAAAAAGCTGAATAATGTTTTGCTAAATTAAAAAGAATTATTTTTGTTTTATTCAAATTAACTTTGTGAATTTCAAACAGGACTTTCATTAAAATGAACACTACTAATTCGATAATCGATCCTAAAATTAATTGAATTTGAAATACGAGGAAAATGGCAGTGTACACCAAATAGCTTCAATAATTATGTTAAATCGCTATTCTCAATTTCTGGTTAATTCTTATAATAATTTATTTAATCAATTATATTCGTAAACATATTATTATTTTTCCATTATTATTTGCGATTTTTATTACAAGTTTTTATTATATTTCTTTATTATTTTTGATAGTATTGTATATTTAAATTTTGTTGGATATATTTTTTTATTTGTTATTTTGGATACTAAGAAATCAAAATAAGTACCTCGTTTCCAAATATATATATATATATATATATATATTTATGAATGGGTTCAAATGATATATTTTTTTTTTTTTTGGGGGGGGGGATTTTTCAAGAGACAAACTGTTTCGGGAACGTTCAATTGGCCTGACAGGTACATTGAAAATTATAACTAGTATGTATAAATCGATTTCTCTATTAAGGGGAAAATATTATTTCCATCAATCAATGGAAAGAATGACTTTTTTCCTTGTTTTTTTCAAATTACTGTTTTAACGTTAATGTAAAAATGTAAATCCATTTATCATATTTATCTTATAATTTAGTATATCCCTTAATAGCAGTAGCACTGCAAAGTCATTATCAGTTTGAAGACATTTTAAATTATAAAACTGTTTTTGAATAACTGTTGCTTGTTTCCGATGGAATTACTAGGGTAAGGTGGTTCTATAATCACCCAATTTAAATTCGGATTTTCTTATTTAATTACTTGCTGATCGGTACATCAGAGGCTCTGAATTCTTGGTAAAGTCGTACTTTAAATAGCTGAATAATTTTTGCGAAATAAAAAGAATTATTTTTGTTTTATTCAAATTAACTTTGCGATTTAAAAATACAACTTTAATTAAATGATCTCTTCTAATTTGGAATAATCGATCATAAAAGTAATTCATTTATTTTGGAGTAAAATGAAAGCGAACTCCAAATTACTTCCATAATTATGTTTCTAAATTCTTGGTAAAGTCGTGCTTTAAAAAGCCGAATAACGTTTTGCTAACTTTAAAGGGTTATTTTTATTTTATTCAAATTATCGTTGTGAATTTAAAATAGGACTTTCATTAAAATGAACTCTACTAATTTGCGATAAACAATCATTTAACTAATTGAATTTGATATATGAATAAAATGAAATTGAACACCAAGTTACTTCAATAATTACTTTAAATCGCTATTCTCAAATCCTGGTTATTATTATAACTAGTCATTTATTCAAATATATTCGTAAACATATTGGATATTATTTTTCCATTATTATGCCGATTATTTTTACATTTTTTTATTATATCTTTGTATTCTATGTTTTTTCTATTATTATTTGAAAATTTTTTTGATATTACATTTTTTGATATTATTATTGGATATTTAATTTATATTGAATATATTTTTTTATTTGTAATTTATGATTTTTAGAAATCAAAGTGAATTTCTTATTTAAAAAAAAACAAAAAATATATCTGCGAATAGATTCAAGTTTGGTATTTTGGTGGGAAATTTTCAGGGGGCAACTGTTTCAGAGACGTTCAATTTACCTGAAGAGTACATTGAAAATTACAAATAAAATGTATAAATCGATTTCACCATTAACTGAATACTATTATTTACATCATTCAACTGAAAGAAAGATTTTCCCATTGTATTTTTCAAATTACACATTTAACGTTAATTTAAGAAATGCAAATCCATTTGATTTATTTACACTCTATTGCAGTACATCTGTTATTAGCAGTGACACTGCAAAGTCATTATCAGTTTGAAAACTTTTTAAATTAAAAAAATTGTTTTCGAGTAACCGTTGCTTGATGCTAAAAAGTATTACTAAGAAAAGGCGGTTCTGTATTCACCCAATTTAAATTCGGATTTTCTTATTTAATTACTTGCTGATCGGTGCATCAGAGGTTCTAAATCCTTTGTAAAGCCGTACTTTAAATATCTGAATAATGTTTTGCTAAATTAAAAGAATTATTATTTTTTTTTTAAAATATAACTTTGTGAATTTAAAATAGGACTTTCATTAAAAAGAACTTTGCTAATAAGACTAAATAAATTTGAAAGACGGGAAAAATAAAAGTTAACACCAAATTACTTCAATTCAATACTTTTTTACAATTCAATAAATCGCTATTTTGAAATCTCAATAATTACTATAATCATTCTTGTATTCAATTATAATTGTAAACATGTTAGATATAATTTTTATATTATTATTTCCATTTTTTTCAATTTTTTATATCTGATTTTTTCCTATTCTTTATTTTTCTGTTTTTTATTAATAAATGTGATTTTTGTTAGTATATTTTTTGATACTATTTATTGGATATTTAATTTTTATTGGATATATTTTATTAATTGTTATTCAGGATTTTAAGAAATCAAAGTAAGTTTCTAGTTTCTCTATAAAGACACAAAATATATCTACGAATGGGTTCAAATTTGAATTTTTCATTGGAGGGGTGGGGGGTTTCAGGAGTCATTTTTTTCAAAAATATCCAATTGACCTTATACGTGTACATTGAAAATTGTAACTAATAAGTATAAATTAATTTCTCTATTAATTGAAGAATATTATTTCCATCAATCAATGTAAAGAAAATTTTTTTCATTGTTTTTTCAAATTACTGTTTTAACGTTAATTTAAAAATGCAAATCCATTTGACACATTTACCTTTAAATTCAGTACACTCTTAAAACGAAAGAGTGGATTTGGCTTCTCAGGAAAGTGCTGTAATTTATTGAATCGTGAATGAGTTGTTTTTTGAATGCTTTACTCATCCTGATTTAGATTGCTTGTTTAAATTACTTATCTTGATTTAATTTGTTTAAAAACAACTCACTCACTTGAGTTGTTTCAACTCTTTATGAGAAGCTGCCTTTCAGAACGTGAGATACGAGAATAATACGAGGATGATGAGGTAATGAGTAAAGTGATAAAATAATAATGAATTAATGATAATAAAATAATATATAATAATAATAATAAATAATAATTAATTAATAAAATGAAGTAAAATAAAGTGAATACGAGGTAATTGACAGTGAAAACAAAATTTCTTTAATTATCATGTTAAATTCATATTCTCAAGTCCTGGTTAATATCATAAACATTCATTTATTCAATCATATTCGTAAACATACTAGGTATAATTTTTACGATACTAAGAAAAAAAAAACACAAAATATATCCACGAATGAGTTCAAATTTCATTTTTTGGGGGGAAATTATCCCGAAGTGACTGTCCCAGAAGTGTTCAATTGACCTTATAGGTACTTTGAAAAGTATAAATAAAATCTATAAATCGGTTTCTCTAACAAACGAAAGATGTTACTTACATCAATCAACGAGAAAAATATTTCTATATTTTTCTTTCAAATTACAATGTTAACCTTAATTTAAAAATGCAAATCAATTTTATTTATTTAGAATTTTATTCAGTACATCCATTAATAGCAGGGGTACTGTTAAGTCATTATCAGTTTGAAAACTTTTTAAATTATAAAACTTGTTTTCAAACAACCGTTGCTTGCTTCCTAAAGAATTACTAAGGAAAGGCGTTTCTGTTATCAACCAATTTAAATTTAGGTTTTCTTATTTAATTGCTTTCTCATCGGTACATCATGGGTTTTAAATTCTTAGTAAAGTTGTGCTTTAAAATGCTGAATAATGATTTGCTAAATTAAAAGAATTACTTTTATTTTATTCAAATTAACTTTGTAAATTTAAAATAGGACTTTCATTAAAATGAACTCTACTAATTTGCGATAAACAATCATATAACTAATTGAATTCGAAATACGAATAAAATGAAATTGAACGCCAAATTACTTCAAAAATTAATTTAAATCGCTATTCTCAAATCCTGGCTATTATAAAATCAATCAATTATTGAATTATATTTCTAAACATATTGAATATGATTTTTCCATTATTATGTCCATTATTTTACCATTTTTTATTAGATATTTTATTACATGTTTTTTCTATTATTATTGGAAATTATTTTTGATATTTCATTTTTAATATTATTATTGGATATGCTTTAATACTGCTATGCTGGATTTACTTTAAATTGGATATATATTTTTTTTATTTGTAATTTAAGATTTTAAGAAATCAAAGTGAGTTTCACGTTTTCTTAAAAAAAAACACACAGAATATATCTACGAATGGGTCCAAATTTGGTATTTTGGTGGGAAATTTTCAGGGGGCAACTGTTTCAGAAGCGTTCAGTTTACCTGATGAGTATAATTAAAATTATAAATAAAATTTATAAATCGATTTCTCCATTAACTGAACAATATTAATTGCATCAATCAACTGAAAGAAAGATTTTCCCATTGTTTTTTTTCAAATTACATTTTTAGCATTAATTTTAAAAATGCAAATCCAATTGATTTATTTACACTTCACTGCAGTACATCCGTTAATAGCAGTGGCATTGCAAAGTCATTATCAGTTTGAAAACTTTTTAAATTATAAAAATTCTTTTCAAATAACCTTTGCTGGTTTCCGAAAGAATTACTAAGGTATGGCGGCTCTGTAATCACCCAATTTAAATTCGGATTTTTTTAATTTAATTATTTGCTGATCGGTGCATCAGAGGTTCTAAATTCTTGGTAAAGTTGTACTTTAAATAGCTGAATAATGTTTCGCTAAATTAAAAGAATTATTTTTATATTTTTCAAAATATAACTTTGTGAATTTAAAATACGACCTTCATTAAAATGATCTCTGCTAATAAAAATAAATAAATTTTAAAGACGGGAAAATAAAAGTTAACACCAAATTACTTCAATTCAATACTTTTTTTAATGTTAAATCGCTATTTTCAAATCCTGATTATTATTATAATCATTCATGTATTCAATTATAATCGTAAACATATTGGATATTATTTTTATATCATTATTTCCATTATTTTTCTATTTTTTATATCTGTTTCTTTTTCATTTTTTTTTATTTTTCTGTTTTTTATTATATATATATTTTTTTTATTTATAAATGTGATTTTTGTTAATATAGTTTTTGATACTATTATTGGATATTTAATTTTTATTGGATATAATTTTTTATTTGTTATTTAGGATTTTAAGAAATGAAAGTGAGTTTCTCGTTTTCTAAAAAGGCTCTAAATATATCTATGAATGTGTTCTAATTTGATTTTTTCATTGGGAGGGGGGAATTTTTCAGGCGTCATACAATTGACCTGATACGTGTACATTGAAAATTATAACTAATATGTATAAATACATTTCTGTATTAATTGAAGAATATTATTTCCGTCAATCAATGGAAAGATTTTTTCTTCATTATTTTTTCAAATGACTGTTTTAACGTTAATTTCAAAATGCAAATACATTTAACATAGCTACCTTATAATTCAGTTCATCCCTTAATATCAATAGCACTACAAAGTCATTATCAGATTGGAAATTTTCTAAATTATATATTTTTTAAATAACCGTTGCTTGTTTCCTTTAGAATTATTAAGAAGAGCGGCTCTGTAATCACCCAATATACATTCGGATTTTCTTATTTAATTACTTTGCTGATCGGTGCATCATAGGTTTTGAACTTTTGGAAAAGTTGTGCTTTAAAAAGCTGAATAATGTTTTGTTAAAATAAAGTATTATTTTTGTTTTATTCAAATTAACTTTCTGGATTGAAAATACAAATTTAATTAAAATGAACTCTACTAATTTGGGATATGAGATCATAAAGGTAATTGAATTTGAAATACGAGGTAATCGACAGTGAACGCAAAATTTCTTTAATTATCATGTTAAATTGATATTCTCAAATCCTGGTTAATATCATAAACATTCATTTATTTAAATATATTCGTAAACATACTAGGTATAATTTTTCCGATAGTGAACACAAAATTTCTTTAATTATCTTGTTAAATTGATATTCTAACATCCTGGTTAATATCATAAACATTCATTTATTCAATCATATTCGTAAAGATACTAGGTGTAATTTTTCCGATACTAAGAAAAAAACACAAAATATATCTACGAATAAGTTCAAATTTCATTTTTCGGTGGAAAATTTTCCGGAAGCGACTGTCCCACAAGTGTTCAATTGACCTTAGGTACATTGAAAAATATAAATAAAAAATATAAATCTATTTCTCTATTAAACGAAAGATGTTATTACATCAATCAACGGAAAAAAATATTTTTATATTTTTCTTTCAAATTACAATTTTAACGTTAATTTAAAAATGCAAATCAATTTTATTAATTTGGAATTTAATTCAGTACATTCATTAATAGCAGTGGCACTGTTAAGTCATTATCAGTTTGAAAACTTTTTAATTATAAAACTTGTTTTCAAATAACCTTTGCTTGTTTCCTAAAGAATTACTAAGGAAAGGCGTTTCTGTAATCACCCAATTTAAATTCAGGTTTTCTTATTTAATTACATGCTGATCGGTAATTCAGAGGTTTTTGAATTCTTGGTAAAGTTGTGCTTTAAAAAGCTGAATAATGTTTCGCTAAATTAAAAAGAATTATTTTTGTTTTATTCAAATTAACTTTGTGAATTTCAAACAGGACTTTCATTAAAATGAACTTTAGTAATTTGGAAAAATCGACCATAAAAGTAATTGAATTTGAAATACGAGGAAAATGAAAGTGAACACAAAATTACTTCAATAATTACAATTAATCGCTAATCTTAAATCCTGGTTTTTACAATAAACACAGTTATTTTCGTAAACATTTGAGGTTTTATTTTTGTGATACTAAAAAATCGAAGTAAGTTTATAATTTTCTAAGATATGCACAAAATATAGCTATGAATGGGTTCAAATTTGTTTTTTTTTTGGGGGCGGGGGGACCATTGGCGAAGCAATTGTCCTAAAATGTCCAGTTGACTTGATAAGTAAATTGAAAATATTTATTCAAACAAGGAATTTCTTCAATGTATATTGAATATAAAAACAGGTCGGTAATAAGTTAGATAAAAAAGACAAATACTAAAAACAGATATGACATAACAGTCGCTAATGACCGAGAAATAGCTTATAATTCAAAATGTGAAACATTTTCACGGAATATAGAAAATTCTACGTGTTTTTAAATCACTTCAATAATAATAGCTTCAGGTTGATAACTTTATTACTAACAAGGAGAGGGCCAACCTTGATAATCACAGATTTTGATTATTTTAATACATGTTGTAGGGCAGAGACTTTTCAACCTCGGTTATATACAGGGTGATTCAAAATAACGTGGACAAAACGAAATAACAAATCAAGCATACAACAAGAATAAAAAATCACATAGGAACATAGGGTCGGAAACTGCTTATTGAATACAGGTACAAATACAGGTTGTTTCATTCTAGATAAACCCGGTTTGAATCTAATAATTTCGGAGAAAATAAAAACATTGTAATGAAAATGCAACGATATGTACCTTATTTTATGAGAAATATGATAACGTTACGAAAATATCTGGAAAAACATATTGCTGAAGCAATCGATGATACCGTATAAACTGATTATCACGGTCCAGAATGTGAGGTGCCAAGTGCATATTGCTGGTGAACATAATGCAAACGTCTATCACTTTTTTTGGTCTTATCACATTAAAAAAAAAGATGAGAATGTCAGATAAATGTTTTATTGTAATATACTTCGGTTTTTTGAAATTTGTTACCGTCAACCCAAATTGAGTTAGGAAGAAACACCCTGTATTTGTGACTCAATACGCGGTTTGCGGCCCTATGTTCCTATGTGTTTTTTTTATCATTGTCCTATGCCTGATTTGTCATATCAGTTTGTCTAAGTTATTTTGAACAACGCTCCTTAGTTTTTGAGAAATATGGGGGGTCTAATATTATGACATAAGTTAAATACTTATTTTGTAAAGTAGGGGTGTGCTTGATCTTATTTCTTTTGGATAATTTTTCGCCTCTTATCCAGAGGACTCGAGTTCGATACCGGGACATGCTACATTTGTTTTCTTATATTTTGTTTCATAATTTGTAATTTAAAATCTCTATTAAAAAACTTAATATCCTAATTACCTACAATGTTATCACATTTAAAAAATGATCTAGCATTTTTATTTTTAAGCCATTATTACTCATGATTAGAAGAGTTAAGAAAATTCGGTCTGTTATTTAATAATAAAAATTCCAAACACGTTACAAAATCTGTTGTGGTACCATCTATTCATAATCAAATGAAACATATTCAAGTAAATTAAAAACTCAGGGAGCAGATAAAGGTTCCTCAAAATTTCAGCGAAGAGCAATCATACGTTTTACAAAACTCAAAAATCTTTAATATGCAAAAAATAGATTGTATTTTAATTCTTATGCTTCTTTTTATTTAAATTATGTTTATTACTTTAAAAACTGAGTAGTTTTTTTCATCATACTGACTCCCCCTTTTAAAGCAATACATAAATGATGTTTCCTTAAAACCACGAAATGATATAAATGTTCGTTAATTGTTTATTATCATTGCATCAATAAATATTGCATGAAATACATTTAAAAAATTATTTTCTAAAAAATTAGGAGTTTTGTATCTATTTATGATATTATTTATACAAGTATTTAGTTATAAATAGAAAAGTAAAATGGTTAAAATTAGAATTAATACGTAATGTTTGTAATTTTTAAATGACAAAGAGATTATTAAATTATATTTACAAGCATATTTATGAAACAAAAAAACAGAAAAAACACAATAGCACGTCCCAGTATCGAATCCGGGGAAACAGGACAATGGCGAATGATTAACCAACTGGGCTACGATGAGCTTTACTCATTCTTTTTTAAACTATTTAAGTTTTGTCATAATGTTAGATCTGCCCTGTTTCGCAAGAAATATGGCGTGTTGTATTAATTCATTGAAGTCTGAGGCTAAGAGATCTCTGCCCAACGAATTTATAAAATTAATCAAAATCTGTGATCATCATTGTTGGCCCTTTGCTTAAGTCAATAATTCCAAGAAATTGACGAGAAAAAAAAAACATTATTTTTATTTTTATTTATTTATTTATTTCTGCAAAAACTTTATTTAGTTTTTTAATTTATCTATCTTTTTGAACGATGTCCATTTATTCAGTTATATTCTTAAACGTAATGGGTATAATTTTTCCGATACTAAGAAATTGATGTAAGTTTCTCATTTTCTTGAAAAAAAAAATAATAAAACATTTATTTACGAATGTATTACAGTTTGACATCTTTTGGGAGCGACTATCCCAGAAGTGTCCAATTACCTGAATGATGAATTGACCTGATAGGTACTTTGAAAATTACTAATAAAATATATAAATCGATTTCTCTATTAAACGAAAGATGTTACTTGCATCAATCAACGGAAAAAAACATTTATATCTATATATTTTTTTCTAATTACAATCTTAACGTTATTTTAACAAAGCAAATCGATTTTATTTATTTGCACTTTAATTTTGTACCGTTAATATTAGTGGCACTGCAAAGTCATTATCAGTTTGAAAACTTTTTAAATTATAAAAATGGTTTTAAAATAGCAGTTGCTTGTTTCTGAAAGAACTACTAAGGAAAAGCGGTTCTGTAATCACGCGATTTAAATTCGGATTTTCTTATTTAATTACTTGCTGATCAGCGGTTCTGAATTCTTGGTAAAATCGTACTTTTAAAAGCTGAATATTTTTTTGCTAAATTAAAAGAAATATATATGTTTTATTCAAATTAACTTTGTGAATTGAAAATACAACTTTAATTTAAATGAACTTGGATAGTTAGCGATAATCGATCATAAGACGAAAAGAGTTTGAAATACGAAGAAAATAAAAGTGGACACAAAATTATTTAAATAATTATGTTAAATCCTTCTTCTCAAATACTTGTTATTATAATAAATATTCATTTATTTAGTTATATTCGTAAACATTCTGGCTATTATTTTTCTAATACTAAGGAATCGAAATAAGTTTCTCCTTTTCTTAAAAACACACACATAAAAAAAAAATCTACGATTAAGTTCAAATTTTATATTTTCAGTGGGTTCATTTTCAGGATGCAACTGTCCCATAAATATCCAATTGATATGATAGGTACATTTGAAATGATAAATAAAATACGTAAATCGATTTCTTTGATAGCCGAAAAATATTACTTACACCAATCAACGGGAAAATATTTTCTCATAGTTCTTTTAAATTAGAATTTCAACGTTAATTTAAAAATTAAAATACATTTCATTTATTTGCACTTTAATTTCGTTAATAGCAGTGGTACTGCAAATTCTTATCAGTTTGAAAACTTTTTTTAAATTATAAAAATTGTTTTCGAATACCCGTTGCTTGTTTTATAAATAATTACTAAGGAAAGGCGGTTCTGTAATTACCCAATTTAAATTCGAATTTTCCTATTTAATTACTTGCTGATCGGTGCATCAGAATTTGTAAATTCTTGGTAAAGTTGTGCTTTAAAAAGCTAAATAATGTTTTGCTAAATTTAAAGAATTATTTTTGTTTTATTCAAATTAACTTTGTGAATCGAAAATACAACTTTAATTTAAATGAACTTTACTAGTTTGAAAAAATCGACCATAAAAGTAATTGAATTTGAAATACGAGGAAAAGGAAATTGAACACCAAATTATTTTAATAATTACATTAAGTCGCTAATCTTAAATCCTAGTTTTTACAATAAACACGGCTATATTCGTAAACATTTGAGGTATTGTTTTTTGTACTACTAAAAAATCGAAGTAAGTTTCTCGTTTTCTAAGATATGCACAAAATATATCTATGAATGGGTTCAAATTTGATTTTTTTGGGGGGAAACATTCAGGAGGCAATTACCCTAAAATGTCCAATTGATAGTGTTAAATTGAAAATGTTTATTCAAACAAGACATTTCTTCAAATTATATTAAATATAAAAACAATTCGGTGATAAGTTAGATAAAAAAGGCAAATACTAACAACAGATATGACATAACATTCGCTAATGACCGAGAAATTTGCTTGTAATTCAAAATGTAAAACATTTTTACAGAAGATAGAAAATCCTACGTGATTTTAAATCACTTCAATAATCATAGTTTCAGGTTGATAACTTTATTACTAATAAGGAGAGAGCCAACTTTGATAATCACAGATTTTGATTATTTTGATGCATGTTCTAGGGCAAGATACCTTTAAACCTGCGGTTATATAGACTTTATATAACGCTCCTTAGTTTTTGAGAAATGTGGGGGGGGATCTAATATTATGGCATAAGTTAAATACATATTTCGTAAAGAAAGGGTGTAATTGATCGTATTTCTCTTGGATAAATGTTCGCCCCTTATCCAACGGACTCGAGTTCGATACCGGGACGTGCTATATTTGTTTTTCTCGTGTTTTGTTTCATAATTTTAAATTTAAAATCTATAAAAATCTTAATATCTTAATTATCTACAAGATTATCAAATAAAAAAAATGATCTAGCATTTTTTATTTTTTAAACCATAATCACTCATCATTAAAAGAGTTTAAAAAATCGCTCTGTTATTAAATAATAAAAATTCCAAACACGCAACAAAATCTGTTGTTTTGCCATCTTTTCATAATCAAATTCAATTTATTCAAGTAAAATAAAAATAAACGCAGAAGAAGATAATTGCTAGGCAAAATAAAAAAGCGACAAATTTTAAGCAAAAAGCAAGTATACGTTTTACAAAATTCAAAAATCTTTAATATGCAGAAAGTACATTGTCATTTAATCCTCATGCTTCCTTTTATTCTAATTATGTTTATTACTTTAAAAACTGAGTAATTTTATAATCATATTGACTCCCTTTTTTAAAGCAATACATAAATGATGTACCATTAAACCACGAATTGACGTAATTGTTAATTATCATTGCATCGATAAGGAATGTATGAAAAAACATTAACTCCTTTTTTTAATTAAGAGTTTTGGATTTATATATGATGTTATTTATACAACTATTTAGTTACAAATAGAATTGTAAATAGGTTAAAATTAGAATTAATACATAATGTTATAATTTTTAAATGAGAATGAGATTATTAACCTCTTCGCTACTGGCGATTATTACAGTATTTTTAATTATTACTGAATTATTTCTTGTCTCGTTTGACTTCAGAGCGAGATTTTTGTTTTATTTTCATTAGCTCGAATCTTAGAATTCGAAACATATTATTCTTATATCGAAATTTCATTTATATTTGAGTATCATTAATAAAATGGGACAAAACTGGTGAACCCATTTGGGTACTCAGGAACTGAAGAGGTTAAATTATAATTATAAGCATATTTATGAAACAAAAAACCAGAAAAACTAAATAAGTGCGTCCCACTATCGAACACGGGACCACTGAAAAATGGCGAATGCTTAAACAATTGAGCTACGATCAGCCTGACCTATTCTTTTAAAATTAAGTATTTAAATTATGTTATAATGTTAAATCCCCTTGTGTCTCAAAAGCTATGGCGTGTTGTTTGAAATCCATTGAGGTCTGAGGCTAAGAGGCCTCAGCATAACGAATTTATAAAATTAATCTAAATCTGTGATTATTATGTTTGTTTCTTTTCTTAAGTCAATAATTCCAGGTAGTCGACGAGAAAAATGTTTTTAAAATGATTTTTATTTTTAATTATTTACTTGTTTATTTTTGCAAAAACCCTATTTATTTATTTATTTTTATATATCTTTTGTATGCTGTTCGCTTAATTTATTTTTGATTAAATAAAAGCGCCAGTGATGCTATTTAAATGCCTCTTTGAAATTTCTTTTCCTTTGTATAGTTTGTATAGTTTGAATGAGGCCATTTTATCATAATAACAGTCCTCGCAATCAGGAGAAAGTCTATGGGTGAAAATGTCCTGATAGTTGCCAAATTATTATATAATTTTATCCCGTAACACCACCTAGTGCATACTACTGGTAATATTCCATAAACAAATTCATAGGAAAAAATGGGAAATATTTCAGTTTATCACATCAGATGGCGCCAAAAACAGGAAAATTATGTGATGATTCAGGCATGTATTTTGCTGAGACTATTGTTGCTTCTAAGCCAAACAGCGAGCGTTGTGATCACAATCACAGACGCGTCTGATCAGTGTCACAAGCGATAAACATCACAAATTTATAGGATATATATGATTTGGATCAAAATGACAGATAAATTATTCAAAAACGCATCGCAAACCATATTGTAATATGTGAAGTATCTGTTAGCTTTATTATTGAACAATTGCAATACTGTAAAATCTGTGAACCAATTCGATATCTGCCTTACTTCCCCGATATTGCGCCTTGCGATATTCATTTTTCTTTCTCTATACAAGAGAGACATCAAGGGTAATCATTACATACCAGATGAGAATGCGGCAAGACTTGAATTTGAGAAAAATCGGAAGAATTTTTCAGTGATGGAATTAAAAATCTTGTTATAAGTTGAGAGAAATGTGTTAGTCTTAAGTTTGACTATACTGAAGAATCGATATATGTTTTTTTCATGTAGAGAATTTAATGTACATTTTGTCCTATCTTGCTATTTGTGTTTATTTACGTTCTACAAGCATGTGTGCAATTCGACTAATCTTATACTTGTACATCACAGTCTTTAGAATTACCCGAGATTTTTAAAAGGTCTCTTGTTCCATAGAAATCAAAGACACCAATTTGTTCCAGAGAATTAATGAAACTTACATAAAGACAAATTTTGTTTTGCTGCCGCGGAATTTTGGAAATGTTTCAGATTAATTTTTTTAGTGCTTTATTCAATTTTCTAAAACCGGAATAATGATTTTTACAATACCGTCCTTGTTAGTTACACAATTTTTATGTTCAATGAGGATGTCTTGTAGATCAATCTGGTAAATTAACTTCATTAATATTAACGTTAATATGAATATTATTTTTTTAGAAACGTGAATTCAATTAGCAGCTGAACTTGTTTCCGAAAATCATGGGACGCAAAATATCTTGTTTTGTATAAAATACATTATGTTTAAAAAAATTTATACCCGGAATAATCATTCAAAAAGTGCCCCAAAAGACATCACAACATTTTGTGTGTCTAGTTTCTGACCACTCTGTCAAGTTACAATGCAGAGTTTCAGTATTATTTCTGTTAAAAGCAACTGTTTTTTTAAATGTACTTAAAACTTCTTTACGATTTTTAGAAACAAAAAAAAAATAGTTTAACAAAAAGTTTGGCGAAAGTTTTATTTTCAAAAAAAAAAAAAAATTCGCAAAAAGATTAATTAAATTTTGCAGAAGATCGACGGTAATTCTTGAATAGCAAAAAACAGAAATATGAATCGTATAAAGTATGCAAATAGGGTCAGGAAGTGGTAGTTTTTTAAATCAAATTCTGGTCGACATTCAACGTCAAGGTATGGTTCAGACAAAGACTAAAATCAAGAAGCTAATGGTAGAAAATCATCGTATGGTTCTTAGAGAGTTTACTCAAGATATCCCACTTATCGTTTATGTTCATTTTTAATATTATGGTTAATATAATAGGCATTAATGTCATCATCGCGTAACGTTTGGCAACGACAAAGCTCAATTTTTTCCTAATGTTCTGCAAAAGTGTTTCGTCAAAAAACGCAACTAATGTGGCATCCGAAAGGTTGTGTTAGTCTGGTTGGCCTAATATGTTAATATCCTATTCACGAAGATAAATTATCACTTGGAGGAAAATGTTTTGTATCAATTGAAGTTATAAAAGTAAATTCATATATGTAATTAAATACCGTGCCTAAATCTACTATTATATAAAGTGAGTCCTGCATTGAGATAATTGTATTAAATTCTGTTGTATCTAGCTTGATAAATGCCTTGATAGCTTGCATTGATAGTTGGCAAAAATGAAAGAAGAATAACTCTTTTTTGTGTGCTTTATTTAACAATTCATTGTATTTTTTTACTCTGAAGGTATATTGATTTTTGACGTTTCTAAAGACGAATATTGGAATCGTGGATAACGCGGAAGTAATCATATACTATATTTCACGGTTGCAATTATATGATTATATATGGTACTTTGTATACTCGTTAGTGATTATATCGCATATTTTCATAGATTGATAAATATTTTTTTCACAGTAAAAGCATAACAAAAATCTTTCAAGTTCATTCATAACATCGAGAAGAAAAATATATGCAATATAAGGAGGGAAGTAGATGAAAAACCTTTCCCGAATCATACTTCTAATGGAATATTTTACGTATCTTATAGAAAATTTTCAATATAATTTGTCGGAAAAAATTTGTTCTTAATACTCAAAAGCTGTTTTAACTGAATCTGAGTATTAAATGACAATATTTGTATCGAGTAAAATAATATGCATTTTTAAGAGATAATACTATTTAATTCTTCGAAAAATAATTTCTGTTCTATTATTAAGAGATTGTATTAATTGAATTTTGCAACAAAATAAATATACCATAACTAGTTTTATAAATAGGTAAGAATAATTCGACTTGAAATATAAAAAATAATCTGTTAGTTAAAATTTATATTTTAGCAATATGCATGTGCCTTTAAATTATTCTACTTATTAATTATTAGATTGTTATGGGAAAAAATAAGAACAGAGAAGTTTATTAACAACACGTCTACGAAAATTTGTTTTCTTATCAGTGCTGTTCATAAAAATTTAACAATATGAATGATGTATACAGGGTGATTCAAAATTATGTGACAAACGGATATGACAAATCAGGCATACGGCAAGGATAAAAAATCACAGAGGAACATAGGGACGCAAACAATTTATTGAGTCACAAATACAGGGTGTTTCATTCTAACTCAATTTGGGTTGACGAAATAAGTTTAAGAAAACTGACAAATATTTTAATAAAACATTTAACAGACATTCCCACCTTTGTTTTAATTGTGATAACACCAAACAAAAATGGTAGAAGTGTGCATTATCCCGCCAACAATATGCATTTGGCACCTCACATTAAGGATTGTGATGATCAGTTTATACGGTATCAACGATTGCTTAAGCAATATGTTTTTCCAGATCTTTTCGTAACTTTGTCACATTTCACACAAAATAAGGTACATATCGTTGCATTTTCATTACAATATTTTTAATTTTCTCGAAATTATTACTTTCAAACCGGTTGCAGTTAGAATGAAACGACTTGTGACTCAATAAGTGGTTTGCGGCCCTATATTCCTATGTGATTTTTTACTCTTGTCGTATGCCTCATTTGTCATGTCAGTTTGTCCACATGATTTTTAATCACCCTGTAGTTCTATTGCTTACACATTTAATTCATCTGGAATCCTCTATGTGGGATCTGTGAACATTTCTGCTTATTAGGCGCATTGTTCTGATTCATTGGACCTGAAACAGTCTGTCTTAGTTAAATCGGTTAAATCAACAACTACTAAGATTCTTGTAAATATATGGCATGATTATCTAAATGAATGAATTATCTACTGAACAAATTAATTGTACCTAGTTTGAATTTACTTGTGTTTCACAAAATATTGCGGTGAGTTGTTTAAACATTTAATATTTAGTATTGTATATTTTCATGTATTTATTTAGACAAACTTTAATATTTTTTTAAATGTTACCTTTGTAACTCTTAGAATACAAACATTTTAAATATCAGTTCTATTTTTTTTTACTATGATAAATAACCATGTTAAATTCATAATACTAGAGGACAATTTTTAAATGGAAGCTTAAATAAAGCATTTACTGATGTAAATTTCATTTATTTTTTGGCAAAAAATACGAAAGCAATTCATGCAACTTGCAAATAAACTAGAAAAATGACATTAATCAAAATACCATAAAAATGACATTTGCATCTTTAGTGCATTTTTAAGTCTCTACTAAATGTATACATAATCATACACCCCATGTCAATTTAATTTATGGAGCTATCAGAAAAGACATTTAATGCATATTCTTTTAAAAATATTGAAGTTGATTTCCTTGGCGTGTGTTCTAATTAATTTTTACAGAAAGAGAACACGTGTGTAAATAAAACTTAGATGCAGTTAAAAGATGGAGTAAATGCTTTAATAATAATAAGCGTTTGGGTAAACGGTTGTTTTTCATTTATGCTATGTACTTAAGTATTGACCAATCTATTTTCTGAGTCAATCCCAAAAGTTTGTTATTTATAAATCATAAAGCATTCATTATAATATTTCATATTTTGTATTTTGCACGCACAGTACGCGTCAGTAGGCTTTCGTGCATAATACGTTTCGAACGTGAAGTTTGAGGTGATGCTTTTTTTTTTCTGATTTATTTTTGTTTATTTTTTCTTTAAATGTTTAACTGATGAATACTGTGTGAAATTTATCTTTATATGCAATTTATCTTGTAATTCAAATATTCTCAAAATTAATGTTAAATTTTTTTTTTTTTTTTTGCATTTTTAAAATGGCGATAAACTAAAAAAATCAGATAAATCTAAATATCATAAAATGCCATTCGTATGTTCTAAGTATTTTTAACCCATAAATGCCCAAATTATGTACTTCATTAAAAAATGAGATTTTGGGTTTCCCACCAGTTTTAAAAGACGAATAACTTTTACCTTAATTTATTGAGGAATTTGTCTCGTGAAAAACATTGCTTATTTATCTTTCTTTTCACTGGTGTGAAAAGTGCTTTATTGCTTTTTTAAAAATCGTCCCTAAAAATGGACGCTAGGCACTAATGGGCTAAATCTCTGTTGAATGTACACCTAATCACGAACCAGATGTCAATGCAATTTATGGAGCTATCAGAAAAGTTATTCAATGCTCATTATTTTAAAGAGATTGAATTTTATTTCCTTAGCGTGCATTCTAGTTAATATTTTCAGAAAGAGAACGTGTGTACGAATATAACTTAGATGCAGTTGAAAAATGAAAGTAAGAGTATTAATTACAATAAAAATTTAAATAAACGGTCGTTTTTCATTTATGCTATGTATCTAAATATTGATTAATCTATTTTCCCAGTTATCCGAATTATTTATTATATTGAAAATATTCGGATTTATTATTGCTAAATCAAAAAGCATTCATTATAATATTTCTTATTTTGTATTTTGCACGCAATTGCAATAAAGATATATGTCAGTAGGCTTTACGTGCATGAATATTTAGTTGATAAGTTTTATTTTGTTCTATTCCATTATGGCTATGCTTTTCTTCTGACTGATTTACTGTTTGTTAATGTGTATTTTATCTTTTAAGACAAAAATTTCAAAATTAATGTTAAAAAAAAAAGTTTTGAACCTTTAAAATGGCGATAATGAGAACTAAATTAATCAAATGAATTTTTATTATTAAGATTCATAATAATTCCCAGCTAAACATTTATCATTAATGACTTTGAAACAAATATTTCAGAAAGGAACTGAATTTTATTTTTCTGGATAGAAATATTCGTCTTTTTTAACGCAGTACTTTTGTGATTAAAGAATACGATTTTTTTTAATAGAACTTTGAAAGCTGGCATCTAATAATAAATATATATGTATATTTATATAAGCTTACTAAGCATTTTCAAGGAAACTGGGATGACTAGAACATTTTCTGTAAGCACAAGAAAATAAACCTACCATTACCGTTTGTACTGTAATATAATAAGTAACGTTACTAAAATAGTTTAGGAAGATATGGGATGCCTTGAACAGTTTGCGTAACTGCAACAAAGTAATTTTCTCTTGTTACAGATAAAATTTTATTAAGCATAAATATTTCTGTAGCTATACATTTTCGTGCATTTATTTAGAATAAATTTAATATTTTTATGTTACATTTGTGCATTGTCAGAATACAATCGTTTAAAATGCCAGTCCTAGTTACCTTACTATAATGAATTACCATGTCATATCCATAATACAAGAGGGCGAATGTTGAATGTAAGCTTAAATAAACCATTTACTGAAAAAAAAATATTTTTGGCAAACAAAACCAAAGCAGTGCAGTGGATGCAATTTTGAATTAAAGCAGGAAAATGCCATTAATCAAAATATCATAAAAATGACATTTGTATGTTCAATGTATTTTTAAATCTCAAGTGAATGTACGCCTAAATATAAAACCTATGTCAATGTAATTTATGAAGGTATTTGAAAAGTCATTTAATGTATATGCATTTTTAAAAGATTGAAGTTGATTTCGTTAGCGTGTGTACTAGTTGCTTTTTACTAAGAGGGAACATGTGTGTAAATATAACTTAGATGCAGTTCAAAAATGGAAATAAAAGCTTTAATTATAATAAACTTTTGGGTAAGCTGTTGTTTCCACTTACGCTATGTACTTAAATATTGATCAATCTATTTTCTCAGTTAATCCCAAAAGTTTTTTTTATTTATAAATCAAAAAGCATTTATTATAGTATATCATATTTTGTATTTTGCACGCATATTACAATGAAGCTATGCGTCTGTAGGTTTCTCGTGCACAGTAAGTTTCGTGCATTTACAGTTTTAGAGGATATTTTTTTGAATGATTAAGTGAGGAATAATGTTTGGTTTTTCGTTTTAACTTTTAATACAAATATTTTCAAAATGAATGTTAAAGAAAACTGATTTATCACCTTTAAAATGTCAAAAGTTAATAATAAGTTAAACGATTGAATTTTTGTTACTAAGACTTTAAATGTTCCTGGCTAATAAGTTATCATTAATGACTTTCCAACGCATATTTAAGAAAGGAAATGAATTTTATAACTTTTTTCTGAAGCAATTTTTTTTTGACAAATAATACCAAAGCAATGCATCTAACTTGGAAATAAACTAGAAAAATCTCATTAATCAATGTATCATAAAAATGGCCTTTGTATGTTCAATGTATTTTTAAATTTCTACTTAATGTACAACAAATCATAAACATTATGTTGATGCAATTTATGGAACTATTAGAAAAGTCATTTAATGCTCATTATTTTAAAAAGATTGAATTTGATTCTTTACCATGTGTTCTAGTTATTTTTTACAAAAAGAGTACATGTGTGTAAATGTAACTTAGATACAGACCAAAAATGAAAGTAAAAGCTTTAATGTTAAAAAAAAACGCTGGTCTTTGATTAAATGGTCGTTTTTCATTTATGCTATGTATGAAATATTGATCAATCTATTTTCTCATTTATTCCAAAAGTTTGTTATAAATCAGAAAGTTTTTATTATAATATTTCATATTTTGTATTTTCCATGCAAATTACAATAAATATATACATCAGTATGTTTTTCCTGTATAATACGTTTCGTGCATGAAATTTTATGTGATACGATTTTATATATTTTTAAGAATTATATTTGTTTATTTTTTGTTAATAAATGTTTAACTCATGGATACTGTTTGTTTATGTGCATTTTATCTTTTAATACAATTATTTTAAAAATAAAAACAGTTTTACACCTTTAACATGGCGATACTTAATACTAAATTAAACGATTTAATCTTATATTATTAATATTTAGAATAATTCCATGCAAGAAAGTTATCATTAATGGCTTTCCAATGTATATTTCAGAAGGAAAATGAGTTTTATCTCTTTTTTCTGAATAGATATATTCCCCCTTTTAAACGCAGAAGTTTGGAGATTAAAAAATGGGGGATATTTTTATTTAAAAAATAGAACTTTAAAAACTGGCACCTAGTAATATATATACCGGGGGACCCAAAAATTACTTATGGATTTTAAAATTCAATAACTTGCAAACGGTGACAGCTAGTTACAAAATTTTTGCAGGAGGGTTATGTATAATGTCAGGAATTTTTTACCGTAATTTTTTATTTTAGTTCGAATTTCAAACAATAGATGGCGCTGACGGCAATTGAAGCCCTGGTCGACGCCGAAATTGACCTCACTCAGCATTGATCACCGAGCCTTCAATCGCCGTCAGCGCCATTTCTTGTTTGAAATTTGAACTAAAATAAAAAATTAAGATAAAAAAACTCCTGACATTATACAGAACCCTAATGCAATTTTTTTTAAAATAGCTGTCACCATTTGCAAGTTATTGAATTTTAAATTCCATCAGTCATTATTGGGACACCCAGTATATATAATTATTAAGAATGTTTTAGGAAAGTATGATTCTTAGAACATTTTATGTAAGCACAAAAAAGAAATCCACGAAATAGAATCGCGTTTGCACTGTAAAAGAGCAAATTTACAAAACTTTTTTAGGAAACTATGGGATGCCTTGAACTGTTTATGTAACTCAAACATCAAAAAAGTTATTATCTCGTGTTACCGATGAAATTTTATTAAGCACGCAGATTTCTGTAGCTATACAACCCTGTAGCTATACATTTTCATGCGTTTATTTAGAATAATTTTAATATTTTTACGTTATGTTTGTGCGTTGTTAGAATACAAACGTTGAAAATGCCAGTCCAAGTTCCTTTACTATAATTCAGTACCATGCCATATCCATAGTACAAGAGGACAAATTTTAAATGGAAGCTTAACAAACCATTTACTGAAGTATTTTTTTTTATTTTTGTCAAACAATACCAAAGCTATACATGCAACTTGGAAATAAAGCAGAAAAATCCCATTAATCAAAATATCATAAAAATGACATTTGTATGTACAATGTATTTTTAAATCTCTACTGAACGTACATATAAATATAAACCGTATGTCAATGTAATTTATGAAGCTATTAGAAAAGTTCTTTAATGCATATTCCTTCAAAAAGTTGGTTTCCTTAGCGTGCGTTCTGGTAAATTTTTACAGAAATGGAACATGTGTGTAAATATAACTTAGATTTAGTTCAAAAATGGAAATGAAACCGTTGATTATAATAAACGTTTGGGTAAAAGGTTGTTTTTCGTTTATGCTATTTACTTAAATATTGATCAATCTATTTTCTAAGTTAACCCCAAAAGTTTTTTATTTGTAAATCAGAAAGCATTTATTCTAATGTTTCAGAGTTCGTATTATACACGAAATTTACAACAAAGGTATAAAGTCATGAAGATTCTGATAAATATTTATTAGAAGTATACGAGCTGAAGTAAAAGCTTAAATAATGAAAGCCGAAACTATTTACAGTAATAGTATATTTATGATGCTTACAATTCAAATAACAATTCTCAAATTATGATGTGAATCTTTATTATTCGTTAAATTAATAAATTATATTTTAGAAAGACAATTTGCATCCTAATCTTAATTGCTACAGAATTTGAGTAATTTAGGGACATTTAAAGTGAGAGTAACTACTGAATATTTTAACTTATGTGCACTTTTTTAAATACAAAGTGTATCATATGTGATATTATTATGTGTTGGTTATGTGTAAGACCAACCGAAGATAAATCAATTGTGATAAATTTTAACATTTACCTTTGAAATTAATAGAGCGATGAATTTCCTATGCATGAAATAATAATATTATAATTTTCAGTTTTATTAAATGTTTTATTCACATATTTTTTATGTATTTTTTTAATTTAAATTTTACAATTTTGCATCATGAATTATTATGCTTTTTAAAACAACGTGCGGAAAATACAACAAAATTAATAAAATTATTTTTTCATCTGTGTTGAGCTGTTTATGATTCAGTTTCGTAGTTTTACATGTTTTTTTTTTCTTTTTTTTTAAATATATAAAATGTTTATGTTTGCTACAGAAATAAAACTTATTGCCCATAAACCCTTGGTATCTTTATTAATTTGTTAAATTAATAAATTTTAATTTAGAAACTCAATTTAGATTCTAAAGTTAATACTCCCAGAATATGAGTAATTTAAATGAAAAGCAGATACTGTCGTTTTTATTCTAAGCACTTTCCTACATTTACAAACAATATTCAAGTTTTTTAAATAACACGTTCATATAACATTTGACATCATAAATAGCCTTCATATACTTCAGTCAATGTTCGTTTTTAATTGACGTTTAGAGTAAGTTGCTTGAAAATCTCCACAATTAAAGCTGTGTATTTTTAATTTAATATACAGGGTGTTTCTAAACTCATGGTACAAACTTTAAGGGGTGATAGTACACATCAAGACAAACAATAATAAATAGGAAACTAAAGGTCCCAAATGTCTTCCGAAGGAGATAGGCGCCATTAAATTTTAGGGTCCAAAAATTCAAATGATTATAAAAAACAGAAAAATTGGTCGATTCGTTTGCGGTTTTCACTAAAACTATTCTTTATGTCAGTATTGTCTTGAAAAAAATTATACAGATAAATTTCAAAAAATGCCGATAGAGGGCGCTTTAGACTTTGGCGTAACTAACAACTATTTTTTAACGTTATTTTTTGCATTTCATTAATTTTTTAGAAGCATCTCATAGTGATTCTCAAAAATTTAAATTTTGAGATGAAAATCTAAATCGTTGGGAGTGCTTAAATAGCGCAAACTGAACTGTGGGGAGAGGATCCAATTTCAAATGATTATAAAAAATGGAAAAATTGGTCAATTGATTTGCTATTCTCACTAAAATTATTCTTTATGCCAGTATTATCTTGTAAATAGTTTATAAAGATAAAATTCAAAAAAGGCCAATAGAGGATGCTTTAGACATTAGAGTAACGTACAACTATTTTTTACCGTTATTTTTGTATCTCATAAATTTTTTTTAGAAGCTTAGAGATAAACTTAAATTTTGATATCAAAATCTGAATCGTTGGGAGTGGTTAAGTAGCGCTAACAGAAATGTGTTCGATGGGGGGGGTGAGTTTCATATTTCAAATGATTATAAAAAACGGAAAAATTGCTCGGTTTTCGGTAAAATTATTCTTTATGTCAATATTTCTCAGAAAATAAATGTTAAAAATATTTTTCAAAAAATTCCGTCAGAGAGCATCTTAAACTTTAGAGTAACCAACAGCTATTCAGAACCTTTATTTTTTGTATCTAATTAAACGCTTGTAAAAGTTCAAATTTACAAGCATTTAATTAGAGCATTTAGTTCCTCATTTTGAGCTCAAAATCTGCATCGTTGTGAGCAATTAAGTAGCGGGAAATTGAACTGTGTTCGAGGGGTGGGGAGGGTAATATTTATACTCTTGAACACAGTTCAGTTTGCGCTTTTTAACCCCTCGCATCGATTTAGAATTTGAACTCAAAATTTAAGTCTCAGCTTTTGCAAGCATTTAACTAGATACAAGAAAAAAAAAACGGTTAAAAATAGCTGTTAGTTACTCTAAAGTTCAAGGCGCCCTCTAATGGAATTTTTTGAAATTTATCTTTAAAATTTACTTTCAAGGAAATATTGACATAAAGAATAGTTTTAGCGAAAACCGACCAATTTCGTCGTTTTTTATGATCATTTGAATTTTGAACCTCCCCACCTGCATTGAACACAGTTCAGTTTGCACTACTTAACCACTCCCAACGATTGAGATTTTCATCTCAAAATTTAAGTTTATGTCTAAGCTTCTAAAAAAAATTTATGAGATGCAAAAAATAACGGTAAAAAATAGTTGTACGTTACTCCAAAGTCTAAAATGCCCTCTGTCGGCAAATTTTGAAATTGTTCTTTATAATATATTTTCTAGACAATACTCATATAATGAAAAGTTTTAGTGAAAGCCGCAAACGAATCGACAAATTTTTCTGTTTTTTATAATCATTTGAATTTTTGGACTCTAAACTTTAATGGCGCATATCTCCTTTGGAAGTTCACACAGTTTCAAATTTAATATTGTTTGTCTTGATGTGTACTATCACCCCTTAAAGTTTGTACCATGAGTATAGAAACACCCTGTATTGCCATGTTATTCTTATAGTAAAAAGCTTTAATTCCTATTAAATGTCTTTCATTATTTATTTTTTAATTTTAGTAGAGACTGTGAGCGGCTTTGATTTTGAGAATAACTATAATTTTAATGCAGACCCGTCGAACACAATTTCTTGTGATAAATTTTAGCATACTTTTTTATAATTAATAGATCATTGAATTTTTAATACGTCAAATAAAAATATATTTTTCCGTTTTTTTAAAAAAGAATTTTAGGACTTTAAACTTTAATGGCGCATATCTCCTTTGGAAGACGTTTGGGACCCTTAGTTTCCAATTTAATATTGTTTGTCTTGATGTGTACTATCACCCCTTAAAGTTTGTACCATGAGTTTAGAAACACCCTGTATTATCATGTAATTCTTATAGTAAAAAGCTTTAATTTCTACTAAATGTCTTTTATTATTTATTTTTTAATTTTAGTAAAGACTGTGAGAGGCTTTGATTTTGAGAATAGCTATAATTTTAATGCAGACCCGTCGAACATAATTTCTTGTGATAAATTTTATCATACATTTTTATAATTAACCGATCATTGAATTTTTAATACGTCAAATAAAAATATACTTTTCCGTTTTTTTTAATAATTTTTCCCGTATTAGTGATGTGTATTTTTTACAATACTTTATGTGGGGAATTATAATTTTTTTAAAGAAAGTGCAGAAAATATAATAGAAAAAATTATTTTTTATTGTGTCAGGATATTTTATGTTTGAATTTTGCATTAATAATATTTTTTGGTACTATTCTGTTATCCCGTCGACCAGTTTCGCCAAATTATACTAATAGCCAAATTTTACATGTTCATATAATTTTTATTTTAAATAACGAAAAAAGAAATAATTAGTATATTAATAAAAATATTAATAAAAAGTCGAAATAAAAATCACTTAATGACATCTTAAACACGTGAATCATATTTAATATCTTTGAATGTGACATTCACGAAAATCCAATTTTGACATTTAATCTTATAGTTTGGCGATAATTTTTTGGTCGACGGGATAACCTAGTAGTACCTATTTTTTTTAATGTTTATCATTGTTAAAGAAGGAAGAAAATTATGAAGCTATTTTCTTAAACCATTATCTAAGCAGGTAGAGAATGATTAAATAAAGGTTATAATATTCTAAGCAAATTTAGAGTCTTTCAAATTCTCCATCATGTTGATCTAATTTCGTTTTTGGACATGGAATGAAAAGTACATGAGTATCAGTTAAAATTACTTCAAGTATATAATGTTACATTATCATATACTGAGCCGAAAATTAAAATTAAAATGCGACATAGAAGCATAAATCAGAAATTCACAGTAATGTCAATTTCTGGCGCTGTCATATTTATAGTCTGTACTTATCGCGCATGAAATAACCCACGCATAAAATTTCTTCATTCACCGAACAGTCTAATAAATATTAAGTATCGCATCCGAACTGAAGTAAAAGTGTAGAAAATAAAGGATGAAGCTATTTGAAGTAATAATATATTTATGATGCTAACAATTCAAATACCAATTCTCCATTTCTGATGTGAATATTTATTATCAATTAATAACTATAATTTAGAAAGGGAATTTGCATTCTAAACTTAATTGGCACAGGGAATGAGTAATTTAAAGGGAAAATAAATTTCGATTTCTAAAATTTATCTTTCCTATTCAAGTTTTTTTTAAATATCATAAGTATCATATATGTGCTTACTACGTGTAGATTATGTCGCAAGGCCAGCAGAAGATAAATTGTTTGCGATAAATTTCGGCATTCACTTTTGAAATTAATAGATCTTTAAATTTTCAATGCATGTAAAAAAATTAAAATTTTCAATTTTTTAAAGTTTTATTCAAATATTTTTTTTATGTATTAAAAGAAATTAACTTTTTATGTGTATGAGTGATGTCTATAAGTGATGAATCATCATACATTTTAATATGCATAATATTTAACAGAATAAATTACATTATTTATCTAAACTGTGCTGAGTTACTTTTTTGATTTAGTTTCACAGTTAATTCAAATTTTCACAGTTAATTCAAGCTGATGTTCTTTAATGAAATACGCATCTGTTAAACATTTAATGAATTCATGATACTCTTTTCTTAAACCTTTATCTAGACAGCTGCACAATGATTGATTGAAAGTTATAAAACTCTAAATTATTTTAGAGTCCTTAAGTATTTCCATCACGTTGATGGCCCACTTTCAGTTTGGATATGCAATGAAAAGTGCATGAATATCACCTATGATTATTCCATGTATAATAAAATGTAACAGGAACATAGACAGAAGAGTTATTGAAAATGAAAATATGACATAGATTCACAAATCAGAAATTCAAAGAAATGTCAGTTTTTGACATTTTCATATTTATATTATGTATGTATCGTACGTAAAAGAAACCCACAAATGTGTTCATTTACTAAATGTTCTAATAAACATTTAGTAGCAGTAAACATCCATTTAAAATCTGCACAATGATTTAATAAAGGTTATAATATTCTAAAAAATTTCAGGCTCCTTCAGATTTCCCATCACGCTGGTGATCTAATTTTAATTTAGATATGCGAAAAAAAGCGGTTGAATATCACCTAAAATTACTCCAAGTGTAATTAAATGCAACAGGAACATAGATCGAGCAGAAATTGAAATTGAAATTGCGACATTGAAGCACAAATCAGAAATTCATAATAATGTCAATTTCTCACTTTTCAAGTTTACATTCTGTGTTTATCGCGCATAAAATAATCCATTAAGGGTGTTCATTTTCTGAATGTTCTAATAAACATTTAGTAGCGGTATACAAACTGAAGTAAAATCGTAGAAAGTGAAAGATGGAGCTAGTTGGAGTAATAATATATTTATGATGCTAACAATTCAAATAACAGTTCTCAAAGTCTGATGTAAATCTTTATTATTACTTAAATTAATGAACTATATTTCAGAAAGGCAATATGCATTCTAAACTTAATGGTCAAGGAATATGTGTAATTTAAAGGTAAATTAAATACTGCCTTTTTTAAATTAAGCGCTTTTCTACAATTTTTTTGCTAATCAAGTTTTTAAAATACCAAATGTATCATACATGTGTTTTTTATGTTGCAAGACCAGCTGCACCTTGTTTGAAAAGGAAAAAAATTGAAAAAGCTTTTAAACTAAAAGATCGTTGGATTTTCAATGCAGAAATAAAAATATTATTATTTTCAGATTTTTAAAATTTTCTTTTAAATACATTTTAATGTACTAAGAAACAGTGTGCAGAAAATATAGAAGAATTAATTATATTATTTTTTAACTGCGTTGAGTTAGTTTATGATTTATATAACTTTCTTTTTTTTTCAAATGTTTATATTTTTTTCATGAACAATGAATTCCGAAAGGTATTTTCTTAGACATTTATCTAGATGCTGCACAATGATTTAATGAAGGCTATAGTGATCCAAACTTCTTTAGAGTCCTTCAGATTCTCTATCACGCTGATGATCCCATGTCAATTTGGACTTGCAATGAAAAGTGTATGCATATCACCTAAAATTAATCCAATCGCAATAAAATGCAACAGGAACATAGACAGAGGAGTAATTGAAAATGTAAATGCGACATAGGAACACAAATCAAATTCACAATAATGTCGATTTCTGACATTTTCATATTTACATTCTAAATTTATCACACATTAAATACCCCCCCAAAAATGTCCATTCAATGAAGATTTAGACATTTAATAGCGGTACACGGAGATAAAAAGTGAAAGATGAAGCTATTTGTAATAATGTTATATTTATAATGCTAACAATTCAAATAATAATTCTCAAATTATGAATTAAATACTTATTATTCGTTAAACTAATAAACTGCATTTTATTATGACAATTTGCATTCTACACTTCATTGTCAAACAATATCAGTAATTTAAGGGAAAATAAATTCTGAATATTTTAATTTATGCGCTTTCCTACAATTTATATTTGCTATTTAAGTTTTATTTAAATACTAAAGTATGGTATATGTGTTGATTATGATGCAAAAACAGCTGAAGATAAATTGTTTGTGATAAATTTTGATATTCTCATTTAAAATTAATAGATCATTGAATTTCCAATGCGCCAAATATAAAAATATTATAGTTTATGGTTTTTTAATATTTTCTCAAATATTTTTTTTAATATTAAGGAAATTATTTTTTTGCAATATTTAAGGTATTTAGTCGTTATTTTTAAAAAATAATCTGCAGAAAATATAACAGAATTAATTACACTACTCTTTACCTGTGTGGAGCCATTTTAAGATTAAATTTCGCAGTTTATTACCGTTATGGTTAGAACTTTTATATATGTTAAAGAACCGATGAATTCATACAGCTATTGTTTTAAACCTTTATCTAGACAGCTGCTCAATGATGTAATTAAAGTTTTAATTCTAAATTACATTACAGATCTTCATATTCCTTATGACATTGATGATCTCATTTGGAACATGGAATGAAATGTGCATTAATATCACGTAAAATTACTCCAAGCGCAATAAAATGTAACAGGAGTACAGACCGAGTGCATATTCAATATGTAAATGCAATATAGAAACACAAATCAGAAATTCACAGTAATGCCAATTTCTGAAGTTTTCATATATACATTCTGTATTTATCGCGCATAAAATAACCCATAAAATGGATTCATTTACTGAAGATTCTAATAAATATTTAGTAGTGGTATACGAACATAGAAAGGAAAAGCGTAGAAAGTGAAATACGAAGCTATTTGCTGTAATAATAATATATTTATGTTGCTAAAGATTCAAATAAGAATTCACAATTTCTGATGTAAATCTTTATTTTTGGTTAAATTAATAAACTATATTTTAGAAAGGCAGTTTGCATTCTAAACTCAATGGTCATAGATTATGAGTAATTTAAACGGAACATAAATATTGTCGATGTTAACCTAAGCGCTTTCCACAATTTATGTCTGCTATTCAAGTTTTTTAAATACCAAAAGTATCATTAATGTGTAAAGTATCGAAAAAATTATTAACGCAATTTTTGGACCATTGTTACTGTTGCAAATTTATATGCATATATATTTATATATATACAGGGTGTCCCTAAATTCATGGTATATACGCTAGGGGGTGATAGAACACATCAAGACGAGTAATAGTAATTAGGAAACCAAGGGTCCCAAACGTTTTCCGAAGTAGATAGCCGCCATTAAAGTTTGGGGTCCAAAATTTAAAATACACATGAAAAACGAAAAAATTGATCGATTGATTTGCGGTTTTCACTAAAACTATTCTTTATGTTGGTATTTTCTTGAAAATAAATTATAAAGATAAATTTCGAAAAATGCCGATAGAGGGTGCTTTAGACTTTGAAGTAATGAAAAACTATTTTTTGCCGTGATTTTTTGCATCTCATTAAATGGTTTCGTAAGCTTAGACTTAAACTTAAATTTTGAGCTTAAAATCTGAATAGTTGGGCGTGGTTAAGTAGCACAAACTTAACAGTGTTCAGAGGGTTTAAATTTCAAATAATTAATAAAAACGGAAAAAATGGTCGATCAATTAGCGGTTTTCACTAGAACTATTCTTTATGTCGGTATTTTATTGAAAATGAATTGTAAAGATAAATTTTAAAAAATGCCGATAGAGGGCGCTTTAGATTTTGGAATAACGAACAACTATTTTTTACATTATTTTTTGCATTTGATTAAATGTTTTCGTAAACTTAGACTTAAAATTAAATTTTGAGCTCAAAATCTGAATAGTTGAGAGTCGTTAAGTAGCAGAAACTGAACTGTGTTCAGAGGGTTCAAATTTTAAATGATTATAAAAAACGGAAAAAATGGTCGATTCGTTTGCGGTTTAAAATAAAACTATTCTTTAAGTCAGTATCTTCTTGAAAATAAATTTTAAAGATAAATAACGTAAAATTCTGTTAGAGGGCGCCTTAAACTTCAGATTAATCAACAACTAATTTTAACCCTTTTTTTTTCTTTTTTTTTTGTACCTAATTAAGTGCTTTCCAAAATTTATTAAATGTTTTCGAAATCTTAGATTTAAATTTAAATTTTGAACTCAAATTTTGAATTGTTGGGAGGTGTTAAGAAGTGCAAACTGAAGTGTGTTCAGGAGTTGAAATTTACCCCCCCCCCACCCCCATCGAACACAGTTCCCTTTTGCGCGACTTAAACACTCGCAACAATTCAGAATTTGATCTCAAAATTTAAATCTAAGCATTTGAAAGCATTTAATGATATTTAAAAAAATAACGGTTAAAAACAGGGTTACGCTAATAGGGATGGCGCCTTAGACTCCAATGTCAAAGGCGCCATCTATCGGCATTTTGTGAAGTTTATCTTTAAAAATTATTTTCAAGAATACACTGATTTAAATAGTAGTTTTAGCAAAAACCGCAAACGAATCGACTAATTTTTCCGTTTTTTATAATCGTTTGAAATTTAAACCCTTTGAACACAGTTCAATTTGTGCTACTTAACTACTCCCAAATATTCAGATTTTGAGCTCAAAATTTAAGTTTAAGTTTACGTTTACGAAAACATTTAATCAGATGCAAAAAATAATGTAAAAAATAGTTGTTCGTTAGTCTAAAGTCAAAAGCGCCCTCTATCGGCACTTTTTAAAATTTATCTTTATAATTCATTTTCAATAAAATACCGACCTAAAGAATAGTTAAAGTGAAAACCGCAAATCAATCGATCATTTTTTCCGTTTTCTATAATCATTTGAAATTTAAACCCTCTGAACACAGTTAAGTTTGTACTACTTAACCACTCCCAACTATTCAGATTTGAGCTCAAAATTTAAGTTTAAATCTAAGCTTACAAAACCATTTAATGAGATGCAAAAAATTACGGCAAAAAATAGTTTTTCATTACTTCAAAGTCTAAAGCACCCTCTATCGGCATTTTTCGAAACTTATCTTTATAATTTATTTTCAAGAAAATACCAACATACAGAATAGTTTTAGTGAAAACTGCAAATCAATCGACCAATTTTTCCATTTTTTATGTGTATTTGAAATTTTGGACCCCAAATTTTAATGGAGGCTATCTTCTTTGGAAAACGTTTGGGACCCTTGATTTTCTATTTCCTATTACTTGTCTTGATGTGTTCTATCACCCCCTAACGGATATACCATGAGTTTAGGGACACCCTGCATATTAATTTAACCATTTTGATTCCGATTTTTTGGTTTAAATTAAAAAAAAAATACTTTTACGTTAATAATATTAATACTAGTTTAGAGCATAAATTAATTAGAGCATAGTGTATAATTTCAAAGCAATACCAATTCAAAATTAACTGTTTGTGTAAAATTTTGGCATTCACTTTTAAAATTAATTGATCGTTGAATTTTCAATGCGTCAAATAAAAATATTATGACTTTAAATTTTAAATTTTTTTTTAAATATTAATGAGTTAAACAATTTGCTATACTTTACGTAAAGAGTCGTTATTTATTTTAAGAGAACGTGAAGAAATATAATAGAATTTATTTTAATTTTAACTGTAAGTTATTTTAAAATTAAACTTCTCAGTTTGTAACATTTTTCTAAAATGGTTATAAATGTTAAAGAAATAACGAATTTATACAACTATTTTCTTTAATATCTACCCAGACAGTTCCACAATGATTTATAGAATATTGTAATATTCTAGACTAATTTTGACTCCTTCAGATTCCCCCTCACGCTGATGATCTAATTTCAATTTACGCATGTAATGAAAAGTGTATGAATATCACCGAAAATTACCCCAAGCGTAATAAAATGTAACAGGAACATAGACGGAACAGAAAATGAAAATGTAAAAGTAATATGAAACATAAATCCGAATTCACAGTAATGTCAATTTCTGACGTTTTCATATTTACATTATGCATTTATTGCGCATGAAATAACCCATAAAACGTGTTTATTTACTGAATGTACAAATAAATATTTATTGGCGGTATACGTGCTTAAGTTAAAGTGTAGAAAATGAAAGATGGAAGTATTTGCATTAATAATATAGTTACGATGATAACAATTCAAATAAACATTCTCAAATTCTGATGTAAATCTTTTTTATTCGATAAATTAATAAACTATAATTTAGAAAGGCAATTTGCATTCTAGACTCAATGGTCATATGATATAAGTAATTTAAACTGAACATAAATATTGCCGACGTTAACCTAAGCGCTTTTCCCAAATTTATGTTTGCTATTCAAGTTTTTTAAATACCAAAAGTATTATATATGAATGACTTGTAAAAATAAATAAATAAATAAATAAAAACGCATTTTTTGTTCCTTTGTCACTCTTGCAAATTTATATGCATATATATTTATATATATATATATAATAATTTAACCATTTTAATACAGATTTTTTGTTTAAATTTTTAGAAAAAATTACTTTTACTTTAATAATATTAACACTAGCTCATAGCATAAATTAATTTGAGCATAGGGTATAATTTGAAAGCAAGAGAAATTTAAAATAAACTGTTTGTGATAAATTTTGATGTACACTTTTAAAATTAATAGATCGTTGAATTCCCAGTGCGTCAGATAAAAATATCATAACTTTAAATTTTTAAAATAATTTGGAATTTTTTTAAGTATTAATGAGTTGAACAATTTGTAATACTTTACGTAAAGAGTCATTATCTATTTTAAGAGAATGTGAAGGAATATAATAGAATTTAATTATTTTAACTATGTTAATCTGTTTAAATTTCTCAGTTTGTAACTTTTTTATAAAATGATTATAAATGTTAAAGAATCAATGGATTCATACAGTTATTTTCTTTAACATCTTTCTAGAAAGATGCAAAATGATTTAAAGAATGCTATAATATTCTAAACGACTTTAGAGTCCTTCAGACTTCCCATCACATTGATGATCTAATTTCAATCTGGACCTTCAATGAAAAGTGCATGAATATCGCCTAAAATTACTCCAAGTGTAATAAAATGTAACAGGAACATAGAGTAGAAAGTGAAAATGTAAATTCGAAACACAAATTAGAAATTCACAGTAATGTCAACTTCTGACATTTTCATATATATCTTCTATATTTATCGCGCATAAAATAACCCATAGAACGTTTTTATTCCCTGAATATATTTATAAATATTTTGTGGCCGTATACGAGTTAAAGTAAAAACAATCAAAGTGAAAGATGAAGATATTTGCAGTAATTGTATATTTATGATGTCGACAATTCAAATAACAGTTCTCAAATTCTGATGTAAATCTTTATTATTCCTTAAATTAATAAACTATAATTCAGAAAGACAATATACATTCTAAACTTAATTGCACAGAATATGAGTACTTTAAAGGGTAAATAGGTAATGTCGGTTTTAACCTGAACAATTCTTTAAAATTTATGAATGGTATTCCAGTTTTTTAAACACCAAAATTCGTCAAAAAAATAAAAAATTAATGAATGTTATTTCATTTACTGTGTAACTCTTTCTAATTTATAAATTAGTCTTTAATTTAAAATAATAATGCCTGGGTTACATTTCCACATCCAACTATTGCTGTTCGCAGTTTGGCAGTCTAAGCAGTGTTGACAGCGGACTAGTATTTTTTAATTCATATTTCTTGATTGGTATCAATTTTTAGAAATGTTAAAGTTCGCCTTTGTTAATGTTATTTTACTTACTGCGTAACACTTTCTAAATTAAATGTAAGTCCTTAATTTAATAGGAATATCAGGGTTACGTTTCCAATTGTAGCTGTTAGCATTTTGGCAGTCTAAGCAGTCTTCACAGTGGACTACGCTACTAAAATTCATATTTCTTGATTGGTATCAAATATTTCAAAAGTAAAGTTCGCCTTAGTTAATGACATATCAATTAAGGAGGAAACATAGTGTATTTTATTATTTCAAATAAGTGGCACCAATTTAGAAATCTGAATTTCAAAAAGGCATCCCATTGATATTACTATGTGCAAGAACAATTGTTTCCGAAATATATCTTCATACCTTTATATTGGACGTTCTACAAGAAATATGCTAGGTTCATATGTCTCAGGAAATTAAAGGGATTTTAAAGGTTTTAATACAGGAATTATCATAAATTAATAGTCACCATGTTTTAATAGTCAGTATGGTCAGAATGTTTTTTAAATGTGGTAAGTATTACATTATAAATTTTCGGTTATACTTTACAACAAGCATTTAAATCCTAAACATACACACCTTGATGTTTATATAAGCCAAATTCCTATAATCTTACTGTGTGACTTACAAAAAACGATTAAACTACCCTTTTATGAAGAAAAACTTAAGTCATTTTATAAGTAATTATAAGGTCAAATCGTAAATTTATACACAAACATTTTCTCGAAAGTTAACTGTTAAAGATGTTTGTTAATCTTATTTATTTTATTTGTTTTTCTGAAATTCATTATGGACTTGTTTTTAATATTTATTAGTTAGTAAATCACTATATATGCATTTTCCTTTATGAGTAAATTAAAATATTACAAATTACATTTATTAAATTAGTTTTTTTTTTCTTTCAAAAGAAAAAATTTAAATGTAAAATTTATAACATTAAAATTATATTTATTATAACTAATTTTTGTATTAATTATGAGCAGCGAAAATATTCTTGAATATTTAATAGCTGATTATTAAATATTCATTATTTAATATTTATTAAGATTGTATTGCTTATCAGTGAATTTCAATATAAATGAAAAAATAATATAGCTTCTTGCGTATAGAATAGGAGAAAGACATTTATAATTCACATTACAAATGTGTTCATTAATTTTCCTGGAATATATCCGCTATTACTTACTTGTTTCCAATTCTTGATTAATACGTGTATTTATTAGTATAAAATTAAAACAAGTTTCGAAAATAGAACATGTCGTTAAATGGAAAACTACGTTACGGAAATTATAAACTTTTAACATAACTACATAAAGCCTTTAAAATTCGCTTTTGTTGATAAACGTAATTAGACATTGACTTTAGCTAAAAGCTTTCATGTTGGAAAAGAAATATCAAAATCCAATTAACGCAAATATATTTAACAAGATTTCTTGTCATAAATAATTTGCTTTTAAACATAAATTATCATTCAAATAATAAATTGTAGCTTGTAAAACTCTAACTATCGATTCTAATTTTAAAATTATAAATATCACATATTATACAGGGTGATTCAGCTCGTCGGTGACAAACTTTAAGGATCGATAGAGCACACCTAGACGAACATTTTTGAATAGGGAATGTAGGGTCCCTGACGCGATGGTAAGGCGCTAGGCGCTTTCGAAAATTTGGGTGCCGAAATTCGAAACGTCATAAAAACTAGGGCAATGGTTAGATTTTCTTGCTTGTTGCGTCGAAATGATTCTGTTTGTTTAGACTTTCTTCAGTACCAATTTGATAAGCGTATCTCTTAAAACATGGATAGGGGGCGCTGCAGACTTTGGAGAGCTAGACAACAACTTTAAGCCCGTTATTTTGATAATTTAACACATGCTCGCCAAAGTTTATACTCTAACTTAAAGTTTGAACCCAAAAGTAGAGCCCTGCAAAAAGCGTAAGAGCCGGAATAAAATGTCAAAGTACAGGGTGGTCGAAACTCGAAGGCTCCTAAGAGATAAACAAACAGATTTCTTGACTTATGGCATGCATTTTCATGATTCTGTTTGCTGGGGCTCTCTGAAACTCAGTTGAACGGTACAAAAAGAAACATCGATAGGGGGCGCTTTGGGCAAAAAACATAATTCGTTGACATTTCGGACGCTAACTGGAAACGGGGTGCTACGATCAGTTAGAAACAAAACAAGAGAGTAATTTACTTATCATAAGAAGCTATTAAAACTGCAGTTTGTTTGTTTTTTTTTAACAAACATAGCTGGTTTCAATCATGCATGCACAATGCGCGCAATAAAATTTACATAAGGTGCTTTTTGCTGATTTATGCAAAAGATATCGTACCATATCGATATGCAAAAGATACGTAATGTGTAGACGACAACGCGAGATGACGTAGTTGTATGCGCAGACACGTCTTTTGAACGTGCGGTACCTACTTAAGCTTCGGGTTACTTGTCTGCAGATCGGTAGTAGGATGGAACGGTACACAAACTCTGAATTGGCTGACATGCATTTGGCGTATAGCGCTGCTGGTTGTAATGGACGAGCCGCTCAGCGGTTGTACGCCGAGCGTTACCCCAACAGGCAAATTCCCTGCCATGCCTTCTTCGCTCGAGTACACCAGAGGTTGTCCACAACGGGATCTTTCGACGGAGGCAGGCCTGAACGGGAGCGATCAGTGAGCACCCCCGACAACGAAGAGGCTGTGCTTAACCTGGTTGAGGACAACCCAGGTCTTAGCACGAGAGATATCGCCAGACATGTTGGCATTTCGCAAGCAACTGCGTGGCGCATCTTACGTTCCCGGAATCTGCACCCCTACCACATCCAGCGGGTGCAGTTGCTCAGAGAGCAGGATTTTGGCCCTCGAGTGGAATTCTCAAGATGGTACTTGGCGATGAGATCCAGGGATCCCCGTTTTGTAAACAGCATTTTGTTTACGGACGAGTCCACCTTCAGCCGGGAGGGAATGTGGAACGCCCACAACAGTCATGTGTGGTGTGATGAAAATCCACATGAAACCAGAAGCCGAGCAGCCTAGGAGCGTTTCTCAGTAAATGTGTGAGCCGGCATTCTCGGGGATTGCCTCATTGGCCCTTATTTGTTACCTGAACGGCTGACAGGTGGAAATTACCTGATTTTCCTGGATCAAGTGCTGCCGCAGCTTCTGGAGGAGGCGCACGTACCCGAAGGTTCGCGTCGCCAGATGTGGTTCCAGCACGATGGAGCTCCGGCCCATTACACGAACGACGTGCGTCTCCATCTAAACGCAAGGTATGGCCAGCGGTGGATCGGGCGTGGGGGTCCAGTTCACTGGCCTGCCCGATCACCAGACCTCACCTGCTTGGATTTCTTCCTTTGGGGTTACCTGAAGGCCGAGGTATACCATACACCTGTCAGCAGTGCTGAAGAACTTGTGGCGCGCATTGTGGCAGCTGCAGGGCAGATCAGAGATACTCCTGGCATTGTTGGAAACACACACTCGTCAATGCGACGGAGGTGCGAAGCCTGCATCATGGCCCAAGGTCGAAATTTCGAGCATCTTCTGTAGTGTTATTTTTTGTAAATAAATTTCCAGTATCATTGATGTTTTTGGTCTAAATTTATTCAGAAGTGTTGAGCAGAGGTAGAAAATGTGTTTTCATTATTACTAACTGATCGTAGCGCCCCGTTTCCAGTTAGCGTCCGAAATGTCAACGAATTATGTTTTTTGCCCAAAGCGCCCCCTATCGATGTTTCTTTTTGTACCGTTCAACTGAGTTTCAGAGAGCCCCAGCAAACAGAATCATGAAAATGCATGCCATAAGTCAAGAAATCTGTTTGTTTATCTCTTAGGAGCCTTCGAGTTTCGACCACCCTGTACTTTGACATTTTATTCCGGCTCTTACGCTTTTTGCAGGGCTCTACTTTTGGGTTCAAACTTTAAGTTAGAGTATAAACTTTGGCGAGCATGTGTTAAATTATCAAAATAACGGGCTTAAAGTTGTTGTCTAGCTCTCCAAAGTCTGCAGCGCCCCCTATCCATGTTTTAAGAGATACGCTTATCAAATTGGTACTGAAGAAAGTCTAAACAAACAGAATCATTTCGACGCAACAAGCAAGAAGATCTAACCATTTCCCTAGGTTTTATGACGTTTCGAATTTCGGCACCCAAATTTTCGAAAGCGCCTAGCGCCTTACCATCGCGTCAGGGACCCTACATTCCCTATTCAAAAATGTTCGTCTAGGTGTGCTCTATCGATCCTTAAAGTTTGTCACCGACGAGCTGAATCACCCTGTATAATTGAAACTTTCATTTAAGAAAGTTGATGGTTAAAGCATATCAAGTTTTAATATTTTAACAAACTCTATCAGTCCTGAAACTTTCTTCGATCCCGTCTTAATTATTGATGTTCATTCTACGTGTTAATTTTTCAAAAGCCCTAATTTTGTTATTTTATGAATTTATAAAACAAAAGCAAAAATAAAATAAAATAAAATAAATCATAACTGCAGTTTTTTAAAATTATTATTATACTTAAAATAGTATGTCAAAAGTAATTTCAACAATAGCGTTGAAGGGGTAGGGTGTCATATTTGAATGTGATCAACAGGTAATAAATCAAAAAACGTGAAGATTTGTGCTAATTACATGTATGCAAATTAAACTATAAAGATCATATTGATTTAGTATGTTTTTTTTTTCAACTGCTACCACAAACGGGCTAAAAATAGTAATGAAAATCATTATCTCAATTCCATCAAATTGCAAATTTTATGAAAATAACTATACCAGTGTCTGGCTTTAACTTTAGATTTTATTTGAAAATCTCAGTGAGAAATAATAATAATTGTTTACTGAAATTTCAAAAAATAGAAAAAATCGTAAAATACTCGCTATCGGAAATTTTTCTAAGGAAATATCACAATTTACCTCTTGGACATAACGTCCTTAGTCAAAAACATAGTTATAGAATTTATTCCAAATCTGGTCATAACCTAATACACCAAGAGGTTATTTTTCCGATAATTGGAGAGGATATGGTATTTTCCAGCCCCCAAATGTATGAAAACATGTAGAACTGGATACAAAACAGTGTCAAAATATGTGGGAAAAATTAAATCACTTAATAGTTAATGGTGCCCAAAAATTGTTGAATGATTTTGTCTGGTATGAATTGGTGTCGACTTTGCCATTGCACCAAAGACCAAGTATTAACTAAAAAGTTATTATATTGATATTCAAGACAGCACATTCATAAGGCAAAACAAATCCAGTAAGGAACAATATAAAGACACCTGCTACACAGACGAGTCATCTGGTTATACTGACTGACTACAGAAACATGTGATGTTTTCTACAACAAGCTTTACTTTTCTCCCCCCTCCCATCCTACACCAGCGAACAATATGTCACTGTGGTGATGAAAATAAACACCTCCTACTAGGTACGCAATCGTGACGTGGTTAGTACGAAGGCAAATGAAAATAATATCCCTTCGGCGTTGTGAACGAAGATCGGATATTATTAATTACTGAAATTAATTCCTTAATATCATACTTAAAATTAACGTTTTGCAATAACATTAGGATCGCCTTATTTAACGTATGAATTTGTGAAAATTGGGATTGATGAGTCAATAAAAAAACTTGAGATATTAATCTACAAATTTAAATGTTAACATTCCCTAATCTGCATCTAGAAATTACCTTAAAATACATAAAGGGAGAAAACTGGAATAAAGACAAGAATAGGTACATATATACAAAATTTTATTAAAACACATAAATTGGCATCATGCAAACACTATAAAATATAATATGCAAGGCAATAACTACTGAAATATGGTTATAGTGAAATATCCAAAATATTTTATTTCATTTCTTTTTTTTTGTTGTTGTTTGTTTATTTATTCATTTCCTATTATTCTGCTATCCTCGCAGCACATAACACTTTAGTTCACGACACAACTTATAGGCAAAGCCCCAAATTTTCATATTTTATAAAATCGAGTGCTTCATTCTTATTATTCGTATTATTTTACTGGTATTATTAATTTATTTATTTATTCATTTTACTATTAATTAAGTATGCATTAAATTCTGATAAATTTGAGCCCCAAAGATAATAATAATTTTAAAATTTTAAAATAATCAAATTTTAAATAATCAAATTTTAAAAAACAAAATTTTAACACAACATTGTATCAGTAAAATAAATTGGCCAGTCACATGAACAATGAAATTTTCTCACCTTACAAGTATGTTGCTGGTATTGGTCGACGTTGGCTTATAGCTGTCCATACAGTTCGTCAGTACACAACATAAATCCGAATGCCAAGTTCCAAGGCATTTTGTTTTTAATTAACACAAAAAGTTAGCAACTTTCTAATTTCACGCACTTTCCAATCATCAGATGAATAAATAGTCCGCTCGGCAAAACTCAGGTATTCCTTTTTGTTTTAGAAATCAGTCGATGATTAGTTCTCTGTGTGCAGAGCATAGCTTCGCTTCTCATCGCTCCAATCATCAGATGAATAAATAGTCCGCTCGGCAAAACTCAGGTATTCCTTTTTTGTATTAGAAATCAGTCGATGATTAGTTCTCTGTGTGCAGAGCATAGCTTCGCTTCTCATCGCTTCATCCGGGAGGCCTAAGATCACATCTCCCGATTTTCGAAGTTGCCTTATTTCATAATTTCTTCTTTTTCCCACTCATCTTAGCGGGAAACTCACAGCAGAGAGAAGAGAAAAAAATCTTTTTCTTACTTCACACTTTCAATTCTAAAACTGGACTGACACGTGTGGCGTTTTCCTTCCGGATCCTGTACGCCCCTTTTGACCCCATTGGGTATTATATTCGGACTCCAATTGGCTTTGAATATATTTCACTGTCCATTGGTCAGGTAAAAGAAACGGGGTTGGATTTTTAGACATTATTCCTCCATTATTTATTGCCGGAGCTACAATTCCGAACCGGTCACCCCAAGTAGACCACACACGAGAGTAATAAATTTGATTGTAAATCTTTCATTGTTGCTTGTGTACGTTAACGTCACAAATGGCGACTCTAGGTTTTATTGCTTCTCGTAAACATTTGTTCCTTTTATAACTAATGGTGAGAAAATCCCTTCGTTCATGTGATTTTGCTATTCCCAGGCTTTGACTAAAAGAGAGCTTATAGTATAATAAAACTTCCAAACAAACAACACATATTATTGTTATCATTTCTTGTTTACGAAAGCTAAAATAAAAATTTATTTTAATACTTTTATATACATTAATATTATTTCATTTTCTATCTCTTTCTAGATTATTTATTTATTTATTTATTTATTTATTTATTTATTTATTTATTTTTATTATTATTCTTTCTCTCTCTTTGTTTTTTTTCTTTTCTTTTCTTTTCTTTTCTTTTATTTTATTCTAAGCGATGTCGTGACATTTCTTTACGACAGTCACCTAATTCAAAGTCAGTTTAATTCCCGTACTGTTTGTTCTGCTTCGGGATATTAATTTACAGAATTATTATTATTATTATTGTTATGTTTTTAACTAAAACAGTAAGGTTAATTACTATTACTTACTTATTTACTTTATTAATGAAAAATATTGTTAAAATCTAAAAAACGTATTTTAAAAGATGCGAGATTCAGTAGTAAAAATGTTGAAGTTTTTGCTATAAAATTGTTAACACCTACTTCCGGGTGGTTTACTTGTATAATTTGAAAATGCAAAAGACGCATTTGATAGTTAAAAAACATTCATTTACTGTAGCAAATTTATCAAAATCAAGAAAATCTACATAAAAATGCATATTTCCAAGTTTTTTGCAACACCTTCAAAGATATTATATTTGTGAAAATACTTTATCAGTGGCTTAAAAAAGGCACTGGAAAACTTTTTCCCTATTATATACCAAAATTAGAATTTTTTCCCGACTTATTATACAACCCATTCAGTGGACAGTGAAAAATAGAGAGTGTGTAGTTATAGAGAATTACCTGAGCATTTAGAGTAAAATCATTAACCGAAGATCATAAAGTACAAAGATGGAAAAAAATCATTAAAATCTCAGCCTTGTAATGTGTGTGAATGTGAAAATTGGGAATTCATGAAATTCTCTAGAGATGCATGGTTAATCACATGTGATCGATGGTATAATCACGACATACATCGTATTATGATAACAGAAATATACTCATCTGCGTTAAATTAAAAATCAAATTAATAAATATTATAGCGTGAATTTTATCTAATTAACTGAAACAATGATGTTGACTTTAAAAAAAAGTAATAATATTTAATGTATGCTTTTTAAAACATTGAATGCTACATCGGTTGCCGGAGTCTGACAATTTAAAATATAAATTAAATAAAAAAATGCATAAATTAAAAAATATATATTAATGTAAAAAATATGAATTAAATAAATTATATCGTTTAAAGTAATTGCTGATTTTTTTTTATTTATTTAACTTTTATTTGTCACATGATTATACTTTTTTCATAATTATTTAAAAAGTGTAAAGTTTTAGTTTATACTGCATTTTACGTTGTCTGTCACCGGTGACTGATGCGCTTTAAACATAAAGTTCATTATCAATCACTTCATGCCCATATTTATGTCAAATTTTATGTTATTGTATTGTAGAGTATATATTATTTTTTAATTGTATATAATCCATTAAAATAATTTGACATAATGCGTTAATAATTTTTGTTGTTTGTAAATGCATTTTATATGTTAAAATGCTTTCATATATTCATAAATGCAATTAAAATTATACACTTAAATTTAAATTTATCTCATTTAAATTTCACAGTTTCACCTTTTATTAAAATAATAAATAACTGTGAAAAATTCAACAGGAAAATTCAGAAATTACATGCTTATAAATTTAAATTTTTAATTATTAATTTTAAAATAAGATACGTTTTTCAATAATATATTAATCTATTGTTCAGATTAAGTATTATATGCTGATATATTTTTAATTTTAATTTATTACCAATCTATTGTCACCATATTTAAACATATTATTTTTACACAACTCTTATTTTAAGAATATATATATTTGAAATGGAAATATTTGAAACAGAAAGATATTTCACTTTCTGAAATAAATGGTTCTTTTTTACGTTGCTATTATTTGACATTAACTGCAAAAAGATGCTATTTTAGTTTGATGTAATTCAAAAGATAAAGAACAGGGATAAATATTAAATAAACCTTTCAAGCTGTTATTTTTTTTATCATTCATATACAAAATAAAATGCTATTATTATGAATGAAATGTATTCTATTCTGTGAAATGTGGAAAAGATTGCGAGATATTTTTTAACTGCTTTTGTGTTTCAGTAAATTTTGTACACAATGTTAAGTATATTTTTATTTATTTATGTTGTTGTTGTTTGTTTCTTTTTTAAATGAACAGGTCTGTACAGGGATTTTTTAAATTTAATTTAACCTGAACGATAAAAACATTTAACATATTTAATCTGCATTATATTTTAAAGGTAGTGTAATATGTTCACCAGATATTCATAAGTAATTACAACTAATTCGTCAATCAGAAATTGACATCTACCATTAGTTCGATGTAGTTTTTTATTACTAGAATATATTTCGAGATTCCAAAATAATAGTTTTATGTTTTTCAAATTAATAATGGGTAATTTTACTGATGAAAATGTTTTATAAATTACAGGTACTTAGATAATTCAACAATGTTTCATTTATGGATATTGTGTTTGAATTCATAAAACTTTTGATTTTTGCCTAAAGGATTAACAACATTAACATTAAAATACTAGATAGTATAGTAACCAGATATGTTGTTGTTGCTTAGCATACCTTTTTTTAAGGGTAAAAACAAAAACTTACTTCATTGCATTTTAGAAGAGATGTAATATGAATTGTTTCGAGATTCCAAAATAATAGTTTTATGTTTTTCAAATTAATAAATGAGTAATTTTACTGATGAAAATGTTTTTTAAATTACAGCTACTTAGATAATTCAACAATGTTTCATTTATGGAGATTGTGTTTGAATTCATAAAACTGTTGATTTTTGCCTAAAGGATTAACAAAATTAACATTAACATACTAGATAGTACTGTAATCAGATATGTTGTTCTTGCTTAGCATACGTTTTTTAAAGAGTAAGGACGAAAACTTACTTCATTGCATTTTAAAAGATATGTAATATGAATTGTTTTGTATAGATATTATTACTAGCAAATAATCATTTTTTTAAATCTAAATAAACTAAAAATCACGAAAATTACTTTAAACAAAATAATTAATTCTGGTGCATCTAAAATTCCTCATATGGGAAACGGTGACGCAAGGATTACTCATTTAAGTGAATTCTTTCATTTCATTCAAATATCGACAAGTTTAACAGTATACCCGTAAGGCATGGTGACGTCCCATCGACGTCGTCGTGAAGTCACATTGTGACTTTGTGACCATCGATTGTCGATGTAACGTCACGTGACGTCGATGCGAAGTTACAGTGACTAAAATGTGAAGTCGTTATGGCCGTTTTAGAGCTCGTTTGTGACGTTTCACAAAGTGGTCACAATGTGAAAAATTTGTGAAAAATGAGTCATTTGTGACTAATTTGACATTTATATTGTGACGAAACTGTAACAAAAGCAACCATATTTAAATTGCCAAAAACATGTTTTTAAAAGTAAATAACATGTTCTGAAGACTTTTTTACAGTTTTCTAAAGATTTTTAAAAAAGTCACATCTCAGTGACAATGTGACGTCATTGAGTGTTGGCAGTTTGATCACAGATGTGATGTGACCCACGTGACTCACAATGACGTCACTGTGACCATGCATGCTATGAGGGTAGATTGCCACGGTTTGTATAAAACCATTTTTTATGTTATTATATTCTCTGTACAGATTCATTGTTCAGATTAAATGCTCAAATATCCTTGTTTAAATTAATTAAAATGTTTCACACAGATAAACAACATTAAAATATTCACATTTTTTTTAATAACTTTAGTAATAATTGGGTTAAATCAAATGAATTTTCTTTTTATTACATTTTCGGAGAGAATGATTTAACCTGGTAAACTTGATTCATTGAAATAAAACAAAAAATCACAATATTAGTCCATTTTTCGTGGAAGCCGACACCACATTATTAAGGGGGCTCAGGGGTTGAAAACTTTTCAAAAAATCGATTTTTGTATGATCTAGTTTGATTATTAAATGAATTCTTAACTCAATGCAAAAAATCGCATAAAAATATTTGTACTTTTAACAGAGTTATAAGCACTTGTGCATGAACACTTTTATAGCCGCACCCATATAATTTACACTTTAAGTCGCGTTTTCTCAAAACTTGACTTTTGACGACTAACACCAAGATATAAAAAATACTATTTGATGAAATGGCTTAGTTTTTTTTTTTTTTTTTTTTTTTTTTTTTTTTTTTTTTTTTTTTTTTTTTTGCATGCATATAACATCATTATCTCTAGAATGAATTAATATATTTTAGATAGTTTAATATTTTGAGTATTTTTAATGAAACAAAAGTTATATTTTTTAGGGGTTTTTTAAATTTTCAAATTTGAGAGTTTTTTCAATAATGTTTTTTTTAAGTGATAGTTATATCCTTAATTCATTCTATAGATAATGATGTTATATGCATGCAAAAAAATTAAGCCCTTCCATAAAATAGATTTTTTTTAAATCTTGGTGTTAGTCGTCAAAAATCAAGTTTTGAGAAAATGCGACTTAAAGTTGAAATTATATGGGTGCGGCTACGAAAGTGTTGATACATAAATGCTTATAACTCTGCTAAAAATACAAATATTTGTATGAGGTTTTTTTGCAGTGAGTTAAGAATTAATTAAATCATCAAACTAGAACATAAAAAAATCGATTTTTTGAAAAGTTTTCAATCCCTGAGCGAACTTAATATTTCCCCCCATAATTCCATATTAATGGAGTAATTGCATTGCGATCTTTAGAAAAAGTTTATTAAAATAAAAAAATATATATTAAATATATTCAAAGTTTTTAATTTAGATAGATCATATGACATCAGTGGACTTGTGAGTCTAACTAAATCAGTCATCGCACAGTTTTTCATGCTCTCGAATGATAATCGTGAAATATAGACAGACTGTCTATTTCAAAAAAATTGCAAAGACATTTCAGGCAATTTCTATGTCTTTTGTCGCTGTTAACATGCAGTAACAGAGCTGTCGAAAAACATACATATATGAAATATTTCCAAATTATTCGTTGAAGTACGATTTAATTTCTATCGTTCAATATTGTTTTCTCGAATACTCAAACCACAATGAAAAATTACAGAATATTACTCATAGGTTTTGTATATAAATGTAAAAAATGTTACTATAAATATTTTCTCAATAAGGTAGACAAGATAATAATTTTTAAAAATCAAACATAATTACAAAAGTACAGAGCTGCCATAGGTTTTTAAATTCTAACTCTCACTACTTTTTTAAAGAAAAGTTTCTTACATATACTCGTTTTTCAAACAACGCGAAGAAAAATATGATATAAAAGTTATTTTTATAAAATAGAATACAATATAAAATAAACACCGCGACAGCCCTGCAAATTTTATTTCTTTGAACGATTATAAATTCTGTGTTTTGATGCTCTACATAATTCAGTATTTTCATTATTTAAAACAATACGTTTGATTTTTTTACTATTTATGTTTTTGTGGATATACTGCAACGATCTAATTGCAATTATTAAATATTTAGTAATACATTAATAATCATTAGATAATAAATCAGAAAAATATAAAAAAAATTAGTTGCCTGTAAAGTCGGTATACGGGCGAAAGTTTTACGTGACAACGACTTTGAGTTGTAAAATAATTTTAATGTGAATATTCATTCGTATAGTAGGAAGAAGGATGAAATAATAGTAACAATTTAAAACATTTATTTATACAAAGAATTATATTTAAAACATTAATTTATACAAAGAATCTCGCACTGAATTTCATATTAACAAAATTTTATTTTTACCTTTACACATACATACGTATTTATATACAAATATACATACAATAACTTGCAATACACTGTGTTTGTTAAACACATTTTACTTCATGTTTATTGATGTCAAATGTTGAATTTTGTAAACAGCATATTAAAGAATTTTTCAATGAGCATAATATAACTAAAGTAAAATGGCTTTCACTAATCACATATCATTAGTTTTCCATAATATACCACCGAATTACGAAATAAACTACACTTATTTTCTTTGTACTTTATACTAATAACTAATACATAACGTATTTCGTCTTAGTTTGATACTATCTAAAATTCCTATTAAGCACCGCCCCTTCCTTGCAGCGAATTCACATTCACGTTCAGAAAATGGTCCCACAAGTGACCGGAAAAAGTTAAGAGAAAAGTGAGCGCGTATCGTGAGCGGAGCGTAACGTAACGCAGTTTCTTGAAGTGTCTCCCGGCAAACCAATTTACAAGACGTTGTCACGTCAAAAAACTTAATGTGGAAAAATAGATATTTGTTATATTTTATTGTACCTATGTTTTACATACATTTATTGTAAAAATTTTAACTCAATTTGTCTTTATTTTCGCGAAAAAAAAATCTTGACATTCATTAAAATTATAAAAAAAACTATCTTTAAAAATCCGCTATTGGAACTATATAATAAAAGGATAACTCTGAATCATCTCAACTTGTTAGGGCCAAGAGCTCACCTGACAAACGGGGGATAAAAAGTCACGCCGCCTATTTTATTTAAAGTAGTGTAAAGATTTCTTTGCTGTCAATGTATCGGGCATTTTCGAAAATATCATTATCCCCTTTTAAGATGAAATTATGTTTCGTCTAAAATGCCTTTGATTTAATTAAAATGTTTTTTAAAAAAATTATTCATCTTTTAGGTACATTCAATGCGACAAAAGTTCTCTTCATAATTTCATTTTTCTCCTTTAAAAAATTTGAAACATTACTTAACTTTTCAAAAAATTTCAAGAAATTGTTTTTATTAAACATTTTATTCATTAAGAATTTTATTTATTTATTTTTGAATTTTCCTAAGTATACATTTATAAAACTAATCGGTATCATCTATATAAATATAACATAAATTATTATTTATGATATTTCTATAAAATATATTTAAAACGAACATTTTAAAAAACTGCAATATAGAAAGTTAATGAGTTTCAAAAAGAAAAAAAAATAGTTTTAAAAAAATTGTGTCTATTTTTGTGTAGGTGTATTTAAAATTTAATAACAAAGTTTGTCTTTATTATTAAACATTTATTAAAAATGTCTATATGCTCTTTCAAGACCAAATGTTGGGTGCTTTAACACGCCTTTTATTTAATTCAATAGTTTATAAAAAATCCATTCAAGCTTTAGATATTCAAACACTGCTTTATATTATATATATTTTTTATTATTCTCTCTTATAAATTGTGCTTACATATGATTTTTGAAATGGAGAATTTTAAATTTTTCATTATATAAATAACAAGATTATTATAAAATTCAAAAGTCAAAGAATTTTTTATCATTATTCAAATAATTTATTAATAAATTTCCCTTGCATTTTGAGATATATAAAAAATAATATAAAAGCATTCCACTTAATCAATTCAATAAGACAAAAGTTTTCTCCATAATTTCTTTTTTTGCTTGAAAATATAGGAAACATTATTTACCTTTTCAAATTTATCATGAGTAAAATCAAAAAATAAAATTTTATTCATTAACATTTTTAATTTCTTTGAAATTATCTACCGATTTATTCATAAAGCTAATTTAAATATTTCTTTTAATGTCACGAAAAGGATAATTTGTAACATATTTTTAATGAAATATATTTGAAAAGTTCATTTTAAAACTGCAACGAAGAAAACGTTTCCAGTTTGAAAAAAAATATTAAATATTTACACAATAAAAAGAAATTTTGTCGCATTTCATTTCCTTTTGTTTTAGTATTTGAAGTAAATATTTTCACAAAAATGTACGAATGTGCGTTTTTCTTTGGTTTATGAAAGTAAAAATAAGTTTATATTCGAGAATTGCTAGTTCTTAAGTAATTTAGGTTTTAATATACTATTGTTATTTAAAAAAGCAATATAAATTAGAAAAATGACGTGAACAATATAAATAAACATTATATAAAGTTATTGCATTTCAATATTCACTTTTACACATTTTATTTATGAAGACTACAAAAAGTATATTAATTTAATTTTATACCTCTGTAAGTAGAGATTTAGCATAAAAATGCCCCTTAGAAATTACACGACGTATAAAAAATAAATAACAAAGAAAAACTATCTGAGAAGACTTATTTTAATTATTCTAGTATAAAAATAAAAACTAGAACTAGATTAACAAGAAAATCTCGTGATTCGAAAAAAATGTTTAATTAATTCATTACCTTTTCTAATAATATTTTCAGATTTTTAACAAAATTAATTTTATTGAATATTTTAAATATTCAATCAGATGTAATTCCTACTCTGAAATCATCTCGATTAATAATGCCAGTGGATAACATTATTACAACGGTATACATAATGTATAGTATATTTTAAATTACAAAGTACCTCGTGAACACATCCAAAGTACACGAAATGCACTACAAAGTTGTGATATAAACAAGGCATTTCCTAACAAATATATAGCTTTTGAATCACATAATTTACCTTTTAAATATTATATTGGGCATTGTTCTTACATGTTTCTTCCAGCGATAAGATCTACAAATGAAACAAATTTGTTTTCTGCGGTACAGAACTCAGAGTCTTTTTGGCCAGGATATTTAGGTGCTATCCCCAGATTTTTTCATAATGACATGTAATATTTGCAATTGGTGCTATTATGAACTCTGATATTAACTTAGTAGCAAACCAATATTGGTTCAATGTTGCACCAATATTTCATCTATTGGAAATATTGCGATTAAAACGTAAATATTGCGCCAATTTTGGGATGTTTAATTTTTGTCCTTATTTGGCCATTAGTTGCAACCAATATTATGCCAATATTGGGGTTTCATTGGAAATATTTCGAATAAAATGCCAATATTGTGCAAATGTTGACGTTTTATTGGAAATTTTTCCAATGAAATTCCAATATTTAACCAATATTGGTATTTTATTGGCAATATTTCCAATGAAACCCCAATATTGGCATAATATTGGTTGCAAATATGGGATGAATAAGGGCAAAATGTAAACATCCCAATATTGGTGCAATATTTCATGCCACTATTGCTCCAAGATGTAGCCAATATTGGTCCAATATAGTTTGGCTACAGGGGATTGCCACAGGACACCTTATATAAATTTTTGGTTTAAATTTGCAGGCCACCGCAAAGAGTTATTTGAATTCTAAGCTTCATCAATGCAAATGCCACCTTTACTAGGCATTCATATTTAGAATTTGTTTGTTTATTTTATGAATCAAATTATTCAATTCATAAAAAAATAAATTAAAATCTTTGTCTTTTTTGCTTACAAAATTATTCCCAACATATCAACAATGAGAATGTCATAAATAATAACTAAAGAAATTCAAAAGATTTTTTTTTTATTTCATTTAAATTTGAAAAAAATTAAATGAATTCCCATGTCTTCAAAAAAGATCAACAAATATGTGTCAAAGAAAACTTCGCAATTCTGAAAGTAGAAGTTGAAATAATTATCACCTGTTTTAATCTTTTAGCACTACTTTTAACAAACTTGATTTCATTCCGTTATTCTAAAGTTTAATAATCTAAGAAAGAATTTCTGTTTTACCAACGTGGAAATGTACATAAGTTAATTTCGTCCTGAATTTAACATGTTTTTTTTCGTTAATAGAAAAATAGTCAATTATTTTCCATAATTAATGCAAAACTACGTGAAACACACTGAAAAGACATTTAAACTTTAACTATATAAATTTCTTCATTACCACGCTGACAAATTTTATGTATTTTGTGGAATTCTTTATTATTTGACAACATTATTAATAAAATAATTTATTTTATAAGTATGGGAAGTTTTATATATAAATTAACTCAGTTATTGACTAATTAAAAACATTCCTTTTGTGTAAATAATTGAAGAAATACGAAAAAGAATCTGCAAGAATTGAAATTATTTGTCATGCAATAAAATAGAAATTAGATTTATTTTCCCTCGAAATCCATATCTGAAACAGAAGCTGAAGTAAAACAAACGCACCAGTAGTGGAACATTTAAGAATGGTTATCCGATTATAATTAAAAAATTAGTTAATTACAGGAGATATATTGCGTAACTTGGGTAAAGGTACCGCAGTTTTTGATTTATTTGTTTTACAAATTGCCTGTTGATTTTATCTGTTATTCAATGATTTGATTTTTACTTAAATTTTACACTTTTATGTATGATTTAAAAATATATTTAATTTTACAGATATAATAGAAAGCATCGAAAAATAAGATGACCAACGCGAAGTCCCCGGCTTCCCACTGAAGTGATGAAGCTGCATCAGGCAGTCATTTGTGCTTTGCAGAAAGGGCAGATACCAGTATTCTCTAAAAACATCGCATATATTTTTCTGGTATTTAAAATAAGTCTTATATAAGCAAATAGAGAAATCTCGTAAATGATTTTTTACATTTGCTAGAAGTGTCAAGACGAAATAGCAATAAAAATTCACCCCTAAAAATTGTAAAAAGGAAGAAAATGGAAATTAAAGTATTAGTATGGATCCATCTTGCTTACAACTGAGTAGTGTGGCGTTTTTCTAGAGCGCAAGTGCATATGATAACTTATGCAATACGGAATCACATCCCAAATTAAACTATACATACAGGGTGTCCCAGAAGTAATGGGACAAACTTTAAGGTGAGGTAGGGGACATCACAAGGATTCAGATTGCATGGCAACCTATGATCGGAAACGTCATGGGAAGGTAGTATGACAGATACAAGAGATGAAGAGATACAAGATTGAGATCATCTGAAATAATTTATTGGTCAACGATATTACATTTACTGTGGTAGACGATATGTGAAAATGTTACAAAAGATGTTCAAAATTTCCACCATCGTTAGCGATGCATGCATTACACCGTCGAGCCATGGATTGGCGGACTTTCTCAAATGCACCTGGATTTTGTTGGATATCTGCAGTACCACATATGAGTCTTTCAACCAGATACATTTCAGATTCCACAGACATTGCGTACACAGTGTTTTTCAATGCACTCCAAAGAAAGAAATCTATGCTGCTTAAATCAGGAGAGCAAGATGGCCAGGGAACCAGTTCTCCACGGTCAATCCATTGGTGAGAAAACACTCGGTTCAAATGTTCACGAACACATCTACCATAATTGGGAGGTGCCCCATCATATTGAAACCACATATGGTGATCGGCAGATGTTAGAGGTGCTGGTAACAAGTAAGGCCCGAGTATGAGGCTGCCTACGACACAGCCCAAACATTCACTGAAAAGCAATGTTGGGCAGCATGTGATCTCACACCATGGGGATTCTCGCCAACCCATAAATGAACATTGTAGTGGTTTAACACACCATCTTGCCTCATTTATAAATAAAACATAGGATGAGAAATGCGAGTCTTGGCGACATTGGTCGAAGTACCACTGTGCAAAACGCACACACGCAGAATAATCTCTCGGTAACAGTGACTGTAGTCTTTGCAGATGGTATAGATGTAAGCTTTCACGTTATAAAATACGATAAACAGTACACCGAGATCCTCAAACGGCAGAAGCGACGGCTCGTACTCTGGTACTCGGAAATCGTTAAACAATATTTAATACATTTTGCTCCATGCTAGGAGTTCGAGTCAAGCGTGGTCTGCCTACTCTATTCCCATTACCTCGCAAGGATCCATATTCACACAAATTGTGATGCAAATGCAAAAAGATCCTGCGGTCTTGTGCATCTCTGTGTTGGTACCTTTCGCGAATCTAGACGTATCTTTAATTTACGTAACCAAAAATGTTACTTACAATTTTTGGTATGAATAATGAATTTAAGAATTCCCAAATCTGAGTAAGCTGTTTTTGTCCAATGCTCTTGTGAACAACACAACCTACCGACGAACGAAGACGTTTCCGACCATCAGTTGTTATGCAATTCTGAATCCTTGTGATATCCCCTACCTCCCCTTTAAGTTTGTCCCTTACTTCTGGGACGCACTGTATATATAAGAATAAACATTCAACGTTTCAAAATATATTCTTCAAAAAAACAAACGAAAAATAAAAATTTGTTATCGTCCTCTGTGTTCCAGTAGTGGACATAGTAAATTTCTAATGTTTGATTTTTTAAATTGTCGGCTCATCCAAAAAATTATTTACATTGTAAAGGAGATACATCTACAATAGTTTGATTCTAATTAAAATATAATATTGAAAAACGATGTTTTAAGTAAAAACTTATGCATTAATGAAATATCTAACATTTTTTTCCGAAAATATGTCTTTTTGAAGGCACTCTAGGATATATATATGTATATACAGGGTGTTTCTTAACTCATGGTACAAACTTTAATGGTAGGTCGAGCACACAATAATAATCATTTATTGTGTAGGAATGTATGGGACCAAGTGCCACATTAAGGTAAAAATACCAGGGGCAATTAGGTCATTTTTTTAATTTTCAAAAATTCTCATTCATACCTGAGAATTTTTATGCTATCCTTTTACTGACATTTCATAATTACTTAATAATAAATGCCTCTTTTGAAAATTTTTGGTATGATATTGAATTTTTTTAATTGAAAATAGAAATAGAAATAAAATTTTTTTAAAAATAAAAATATAGTTTTTGGTTAATTCCACTGGTGGTAGAGGCCAATAGTTGACTGGTCGCTATTCAGTACCATGCATTCAGGTAGAAGAAATCATCATTTTTAATTGTGATATCGTTCGTAATGGAAGACTTCACATTTGTCGAAGAAGCCGGCATGTATTTCATGTATGATCGTGCAAATGACAACTCCAGAGCTGCCTACGAATGTATCAGTAGCAGTTTCCTCGCAGAAGAATGTCTGATCATAGCATTTTTCAACGATTGCACTATCAGCTTTCTGAAACAGGTTCTTTCCATGTCACCACACAGGAAAGTGGACAAGAAAGAGCTGTACGCATTGCAAACCTGGAAGAAATTATTTTTAATTTTGTGAATGAAAGGTCAAAATCAAGTACAAGAGATGTTGCACAGAATTTGTGTGTGAGTCATCCGACCATTTGAAGAGCGTTAAATGAAAATCGATTTCATCCCCTCCGCTTTCAACGTGTACAAACTTTTGAATCCGGAAAACTACCTTCTGCAGTTGAACTTTTGCCTGTGAGTTTTGCAGCAACATGTATTGAAGCCAGTGTTTATTTCTCATGTTCTATTCACAAAAGAGGCAGTACTTACAAGTGAGGGTGTATTTAATTTGCCCAATTTCCATCTTTGGGCAACCAAAATTCCACATGCAACGCAGCCACATGCTTATCAACAACGATTTTCTGTAAATTTGTGGGCGGGTATTGTTAATAATTATTTAATTTGCAAATACCTAGTACCAAAAACGCTGGATGGTCGCTGTTAGTTTAGTTTTTTGCAACAGGTTTTACCAGAACTGCTGAAAGATGTTTCGATCGCCATATGTAACCGGATGTGGTTTCAACATTATGAAGCGTCCACGCACTTCACCACTGATCTGTCCAGGTACTTCAATGCCACATGGGATACGATGGATTGGGCGTCATTAGACTCGTTTCTTGGCCACTGCAATCTTCTGATTTATCGACACTTGATTTCTTTTTTTGGGGACTTCTGAAATGTGTTGTTTATGAGACTCCAGTTGACGCAGATGAAAATCTAGTATCTCGCATATCTGAAGCTGTGCACGTGTGCGGGAAATGCCTGACATCTTTAGAAATGTACGAAATGTACGAGCGACGCTGCGAAGCATGCATCACATTTGGTAAGCTCAATTTTGAAGATTTATTGTAGCATTATTGTATGAATTGTTATTCACTTTTAAACTACATTGTAAATACACATTTTACTTTTTTTTATTCATGAATTCAGTTTGATAAGTTTGCCAGTTTTACGCTTTTTTTATTAAAAAATTTCGATTTCATACCAAAAATTTTCATAGAAGAATTTTATAAATTAAGTTATTATAAAATGTCAACAAAAAGACAGCATAAGTTTTTCTGGTATGAATGAGAAATTTTGAAGCTTATAAAAGGAGTCTAATTGCCTCCCTGGTGTTTATACCTTAATGCGTCACTTGGTCCCATGCATTCCTATACAATAAATGATTGTTACTGTGTACTCTACCTATCCTTAAAGTTTGTACCACGAGTTTAAAGAAACACCCTGTATATATACTCCGACTGCTTGTGGAACCAGTTAAAAATGTTAGTGAATTTAATTTCTTTCAATCGTTTTCCAGAAATGCAATCTTGGAATGTTTTTAAATGTTAAAAATTTGTATCCTAGTACAGGTATAAATCTCACTTTAGGAGCATTTACCAGAATTATCCTCTGTTCTAGCTTTATCGTACCATTTCTATCAAACATAACTCTTATAGATTACTTTAAAGCCCAGTACATTTGAATAATGAGTCGACTTTCGACTCACCCACAAAAATAGTGTTACTTGTTTGGAAAGAGATTTTAAATACTATTTATGATTGACAGCCTATTATACCTAATAAAAACTAGCAAAACATACTTTTTAATTTATTGCATATTTGGCATAAAGGAATTCTTTTAAGAATATGTACTTTTAAAACAGTGGTATGTAAATCATTATGTCGGCTCATCAAATAGGTAAGTCGATTTAGAGTCGAAATGGGTCGAACATCTCTTTCCTATGAAACTAGGGAAACGACAGCAGGTTGATGCCAGTAAAAAAATATTGATTTTCTAATAACAATACAGCAAACAGCATTTTTAAAAATTATTTGTAAAAAATAGTTGTTATTCACGGTAGATAATTTAGAAATCTAGAGTATATCTGAATTTTTATATTGGTTGAATTCAGCAACTTACCTTATTTTATTCGTTTCTTTATTGGTCCAGGTTTAATGTCCAAAAACAGAATACTCTGTGTTTTATTTTATTCATTTTCTGATTGGTCCAAGTTTAATGTCCAAAAATAGAATACTTCTGTTGCCACAATGACAAAAGGAATAGTAAAAAAAAAATAATAATAATAATTTAAAAACAAATTATGATAGAGATTTCAAACAAATTTCATTAAAAAGTGCATTTTTTCTCTACGCAACGGTGTATAAATTAAAAATGTGCGATGTTAAGAATTTGAAAAATTTGCTGTACCAAAATTTGTAAAACTGAAATTTCATTTAAAATTTGTTTCTGATGGGTCCAGGAATATTAATGTTTAATCCATGACGTACGTAATATGAGGTATTCAGAAATCAGTCTGATTAACTCCATCAAATAAAAATGAACATTTTAATCAGTTAAAGGTGTCTATCTTTAATTTACTTTTTTTATATCATTAGCCTAGGAATATTAATATTAATGCAAGGCGTACGTAATATGTGACTTGTTATAACCATCCTAAAAATTATGTTTATTCTTATTATTAATTTAAATATAGAATTTATTTATAAGACTTTCAAATTTGGGTCTTTGGAAATATCATTTACCAAGTAGTCGTTGTAATTTGTTAAATTACAATTTTTTTTTCGCTATTTCGCTTCAAAAATGGGTCTGTTATTTACTGGACACCCTATATGTAAGCTATCAAAAATACAACAAACCAGTAAATGCATTTAGTGGAATAACCATTATGTGAATTTAGTTCCTTTAGTATCATGATCAATCTGAGAATGTATGAAGTATGGGAGGTGTATCGCAATATAGCTATACATAGCTATCTTGCGATACACCTATTGCGTTAGATTTGAATTTCAAAAGTAGAATTTATTAAATTGGGTTGGATGTTTTTAGCAATCAAATTTTTCAATTATAATAGATTTACAAATAGGCAAAATAATGCTACTGTGTTTTTGATTAAATGTGCTTCATAACATTTAAAAAATTTAAATAATATCAATTAATGTGGAAAAGATCAATATAGATTGGTTTAATTGTTTTTCAGTTTTACACTAAAGAAGCTAAATGATAAAGTAATTTTCAAATTGTCGTTTTATTTTTTTAATTATCGTATTTATATTTTTTATTTGTGCTTTTTACTTCTTACTTCCAGAATAGGCCTAATCGAAAAAAAAGATAGATGAAAATTTACGTATATCAATGAAAATATTCCACAAATAATGTATACCCCTTCCTACAACATTACGTAACAAAGTGATTTTGTGTTGTCCTGTAAATGAACAATAAATATTATCATTGAGGCATATTCTGGAAAGTGTATATTTTTTTAACCCACCCTAAATGCATATCAATTTCATTGTATTTCGACGAGAGTAACATCATTAAAACGCACTTTAAACTATTTTATCCTATCGGCCGTAATATAAATGAATAAATTTGACAGTCCGTGTATTTATACTACATATCCAGTTTTACTAGAATTTGGAATACTGAACACAATTCTGCTACAAATATATACAGGACTGCTTAAAAATATTGAACTACATATTATCTGTGGACATACCATATTTTCCTAAAAAAACAGAATTGTGTTAGTGATTTCAGGCAGTAATGAGAAGTGTTTCACAATTAATAATTTATTCTTTAAGCATGATTTTTATAATTTCTGACGCATCTTATCCTATATACAATCTATTTTCATATGATCGAAATTTGCACTGATATCAATATATACATGACTTCAATGAAATAAATTATGTGAGCTATGAAGGAAAAAGTATCCAGGATATGTCAACGTATAGTTGGTATTTCAACAATAAATGTAATAGGATTATTTTTATTCTTTGAAATAGTGCTAAGGATTCAATAAAAGTTATAATATTTTAACTACCATATAAAAGTTCTTTATAAGGTACAGATACGTTCTTTACCGTATATTTGTGAAAAGTTCCACCTAGTACAAATAATAATAAAAAAGAAATACACCCGAAAATACTTAAAATAGTAGTAGATTTCTATGTTAATCTAAAACTGTATGAAACACATTTAACATAATTTTAAACATTCACGCTAAGTTATTTTCTATTAAGTTTTTACGCTATAATATTAAAATTTATGTTTGGTTGATTTTAATTGTGATAAAATAGTTAAATTTAAAAGAATAAAAAATAATTGAAGGAATGTTATTTTGTGTTCCACTTAAAAAAAGTGCCATTTCAGTCTCGCAGTAAAAATAGTAATGATAAAAATTGTATACCAAAATATTTAAATTAGCTGTAATGTCATAAAAAGTATTAGTTTACTTTGAAAATCTAGTTTCAGCAATTATCTACTTTTCTAATCTTATTCTACAACTTCTAACAAACTTTTTCTTTAACATTACTTCAAAGCTCAATGTAGTTTAGATGTACTAAGATGCACACTTATCTTTTTTTTTCTCTCTCTTCATGGAAATCTACTTAAGTTAATTTTGTTCTTAATGTAAGATGTTTTTACAGTTTAACTGAAAATTCTAGAGATAGTTGGAAGACTTCAATCTTTGCCAATTAATAGTTAACCTTCATTTTTTTACTTTTGAGAAATTAGAAGAAAAGCTCTTAAAATTTAAATTTTAACGTATCGTTAAATACAATTTTATCCATTTATGTATTTATCTATATGTGCATATTTTTCAGTCATTAATTATCAATTATTCATGCATGTTTTTTCCTGTTTTTACTTCGTCCAGCATTATTCGGATGCGTATCATTGATGTACAAATTTTAAATAGTCGTCAAAGATGCTTTTTATCCATCTGTGTATTATTCCATATTTTTTATTTTTGTTTTAATATTTTCTTTAAAGAAACACATTATAAAATATAATTTATGAGATATTAGTTAGCGTTCTCGTATAATAAACTGTATGGAACGAAAGATATAACACGCTCAAATAAACAATTATAAATATATACTTTAACCGTTACATATATATTGCAATAAACGAATGCAAAAAATAATAAAAAAACAGCAATTAATGCCAAGATAGCATGATATCTTATCATGCTTCCATATCATGAAAGTCTTGCCGCAATTTATTGAATATCAAGTAAAAGAGTTACTTACATATATAGCTAAAACTAGCAAAAGCCATGCTTTGTTTGGATTCGCGAAGCATTATTTTATAAAACAGATATTTGAAAGTAACAATTTTTTTTTATTATTATTTTTGCATCTTTATTAAACAAAAACGTTATTTTATGTTTTGGCGCATTTTAATTTTTTACTTTTGATGTAAAACTGGCATAAGATATTTTCGAAGCAAACTTTTACAATTTTTTTTTTTTTTAATTTTCAACTAAAAGCTTATTTAAAGATGTTTTTACAATTTCAAGTAGCCACTGATGTTTTTTTAATTGTTTGAAATATGCATGTTTCCAATCTTTGTAATCAACATCCGATAATCTTTGTTAGCTATTTTAGAATAATATATTTGAAGAAAGCTTGAAGAAAGTTACTTCTTCAAAATCCTATTTTCTGGAAAAAACATTTGAAATCTGCTTTCGTTGATACTATGAATTTTCAACTGTAAAACATTTTATTTTAATTTCTTCATTTTTATACATGTTAGCGTATGAGAATTGCTGTAATTCTCTCCGCGTGGGAGAACTGTTTACTTTCTGCGAATGGCAACTCAATTAATGGAATTACCTTTTAACGAAGCGCTCTCTCATTCTCGCAGTGACGTTTTCACGAATAATTATTGTTGTGTTTGCGAACTTATTAAAGTCTTATTTTTCTATAAAATCCTTCTGATTAATGAGTCGATATTATTTAGCCACAATACGACCTTCGCAAAAATATTTATAAAGAGCTTGAACCAACAACTTCACGCACATCTTTTAATTTTTCATTTATATAACAAATTTAAGAATTAATTTTATTTGTTTAAAATTATTTTGTTGCCAATTTACAAAAAAAAAAAAAAAAAAAAAAAAAAAAATCCATAATACAATTCTTTTAAAATGTTTAAGTGTCATCTGTGCAAACGATTTTGCGGGATAATGAAAACATGTTTTATTTAATAAATTAATCATGATTCTATCTATAATTATTTACTCCATGATTTAAACTTTTTTTCTGAAAATATACGCGTTTCATTTTTTATTTATTTGCTAAAATGCTTCCGTATTGGAAATGCATGTAAAATAAATTAATTAAAATAATATTTTTTTTAACGTTTTACTGTAAAAAAAAATTATATTCTGCAAATCTACAGATCATAATTTATTTTTGTGTTTAATTTGAAGTTAAAATATTGAATAGTTTTTTTTGTAAAGCGTACGACAAATTGTAATTTGAGTGGACTAGTAGAGGATTCGCTTCGCTCATCCTAATAAGCACTTATTCTGGCATATAAATGTAATATAAATATAGCGTATCATTTTATTAGACATGGTTCAGTGCATTAACAATACGAAAAATTTGACGTGTCTTATAATTTTGATTTTCCCTGTAAATGTACTATACGTTCTTAGAAAAGAGTTTATTCACAATATTGAAAAATTGATGCATAATCCTATTAGTCTCGAATTTGTTCCGTATTTTGGAGGTTATCGGGATGAGAACATTTGCGTATAGGCATACATATAAACAAAGAGATTGCAAAATGATTATTTCTATTTTTAATGAACATTTGGTGAAATGCAACTTATGCCACAATGCGTATTGCGAAAATTACTCTATAGAAAATTGCATAAAATTACGAAGAATTTTCTAAGAAACTTGGAATTCTAAAACGTTTTACATAACAGCAAAAAAAAGAAATTTACGTAACAGATACACGTTTATATTGTAAATATATGTGTGTATATAAATATATATATATATATATATGTGTGTGTGTGTGTGTGTGTGTATGTGTGTGTGTGTAGACGATTACTCAGATTTTTTAGCAAATTGGAGTGTCTAGAAATTTTTTCGCAAAAAAATGTCATTATCCCTGATTCCCGATTAAGAATTTCTAAACTCACAGATTTCTTCTCATTACAAGAGTAGTTTTCTATATTTATATCATTTTCCCTGAACAGTGTTTTGATGAAATTTTAGTAAACATACATAATTCTGAAACAATTACAAAAACTAGTTTTGTAGAATTATATCTACTTTTTTAACAGGATAGTTTATGCTTTGGTAAGTATGATCAAGAAAAATTCAGTTTCAACAGTAAAAAAATTTACATAGCTTTAAAGGATCAACAGGAATCCTTAAAACAAATCAAGAAAAAAATTACTAACATAGATTGTTTTTCTTATTTAATTTATAACTTTTCTAACGTTCCCGCAAATCTGTAAATATTATTTCACAAAAAACACTCTTCTTTCTTTCTTTTTATGCTCATTTTGCTTATTTTAAACTGTTTTTTATTTTATTAAATTCCCCATTATTTATTTATTTTTGAATAAAATCATAATAATAGGAAAAATTATTTTTAGAAGCTTCCTTTAAGGCAATTAATAAAGTGATATAAGTGCTTAAGAATCCAATTTTAATTATGTTAGAATTTTTGAAAAACCTATTTTTGTTCTCTTTTTTTAGAGCAGATTTTTTCCTGATTAAAGTTTTAAAAAAATCTTGTAGAATATATAAATTCAAATAATTTTTCATGCTGATTGATTTTATAGTGTAAATAATTTAAAAAATTAAACGAGTATTTTATTTATTACTTTTTATATGCTGTTTTTTGTATGAACTGATGATTTTTTTAAACATTTAAACAAAATAATCAGTATCATTTAAAATTCACCACGTACAGTTTTATCTCTTGTATCTTTCTCTCTCACGTTTTTTTTTTTCTGAAATACTATTATCATTTATTTAAAAAGCTTGTAATCTTCCAAGCAACTTCTTTTAATGCCCGTTAAAAACAATGTATGTACCTCACATAAGTGTTTAAATATTGTTAGCACTCTTTGAAAAACTTGTTTTTTTTTTGTTTCGCTTTTTTAATAACATGTGTTTTACTGTTAGATTATAAATATATTGTTTTAGATGAAAAATTCAAATTGTTTTCCAAGCAACCTTTCATGGATAAATTTTGCAAAATATTATTGTTTCATTATCTAGATATACTCCTTTCCATCATTTCAAAGTATGGACAAATTTATCTATATAATAATAAAATTCACATGGTACATATGTTTCTTCATTTTGACTGAAATATTTCTTTTTCATAATATTAAAATGCCTATATATATATATATGTTTTTAACTCGCCTTCAATTTCTTATTTTTTTAGAGTATCAAGTCAATGAAAAAAAAGAACGTTTTTATCAACTTGTTATAAGGCGAATAACTAACTTGACATATTACTTATTTACTTGACAAATTAGTTAAATTTATGTTATCTTTGTTTAGAAAATTTTCTTATTAGTTATGCAAATTAGGTATACTAAATTAAGTATACTAAATTTACTCTCTAATTAGGTATATTAAATTTTCTGGTTAGTTATACAAACTCTTACTTGTCAAATTAGCTAAAGGCATGTTATCTTTGTTTAGGAAATTTTTTTATAAACAATATTTTATAGTTAGAAGAAATTTTGTATTGTCTTTTTTTTATACTTACGCGTTTTCTGAGGTGTAATATTTATAAAATTTTGGCAATACAGTTTCTGCTTGAATCAAAGTTTACACTATGCTTTTTCCATAAAACTAATAAAATTATTATTTTGGAACAATAATTTTAACTACCATTGTTGTTTGATTACCAAACGCTGCATGACTAAGTCAAATATTCCTTGAAAAATCTAAAAAAAATTCAATTTTTTTTTCAAAAAAAAAAAAAACTTATCTGTATCATCTAAAATTTAAACTATACAATATATTCTCTTATGCATTTTTATTTCTAAAATACTACTTTCATTTATTTAAAAAGCTTGCAATCTTAAGAAAGTTTAAGAATATGTATAAAGGTGTCTAAGGCTACAGTTTTAACTACGTTAGTCTCTTTGAAAAACTTATTTTTGTTCCTCTTTTTTTTAACTAGGATTATTTTTTAAATAAAAGTAAAAAAATGTAGAAAATATAAATCCAAATAACTTTCCCTGTGGATTTTACACTGTAAATGATAAAAAAAAATAAAATTAACGAATTAAAATTATGTTTGTTACAGTTTGCATTCTTTTATTTTGTATGGTAAAATGTTTAAAAAATGTAAAAAATCTTATCTATATCATTTAAAATTCACAACATACAGCTTTATCTCTTCTCTTTTTTTTTCTTTCGGAATACTATTTTCATTTATTTAAAAATCTTTTAATCTTTTTAAAATTCGCCATTATCCACTTATTTATATTAACAAAAAACTTAAGAAAAAAATGTATTTAGCAACTTCTTTTAATGCGATTAAACATGAATGTATGTACCTCACTTATCTGTTTAAATATTGTTAGCATTTTTTGAAGAACTTTTTTTTGTTTCGCCTTTTTTTAACTACATGTTATCTCTGGATAGAAAAAAAAAATTACGTTGTTTTAAGGGAATTTTTCAAATTGTTTCCTTGTATAAAACCACACTTACTGGAACTTGAGTTGTTCTTTCTTCATCAAGAAATGCTACTTCCCATCATTTCAAAGTACACACAAATTTCTACATACTTTTAAAATTCACATGGTATTTTTTTTTCATTTTTACTGAAATAATCATTTTACCTATAGTTAAATGCCTTTAATCTTTTTAAGTCGCCATCAAACTCTTTTTTTGTTTCCTTTTTTTTTAAAGTATTATGTTATTGGACAAAAATAATGATTTTATAACTTGTTTTAAGCTGATAAACGAAAAAAACGTTGTAAAAGATATAAATTCAAATTACTATTCATGCGGATTTTACGCTTTGTAAATGATTTAAAAAATTAAAAGCATATAATATTTACAACATTTTATGTGCTGTTTTTGGTATAAGCAAATGATTTTTTCAAACATTTAACCAAACTTATATGTATCATGTAAAATTCACAATATACATTATTTTTCTATTGCGTTATGTACATTTTTCTGAAATACTATTTTTATTTATTCCCCCCCCCCCGTGTACAAGCTTGTACAAATCACCATTATTTACTTGTTTATATATTTAAAAAATAAAATGTAACAAAACGCTCTTAGCAACTTTTTTTAATGCGCTCAACAATCAAATGTATGTACCTCACATTAAGTGATTAAATATTGATACATTCTTGAATAACTTGTTTTTTGTTTCATTTTTAGATTACATGTTTTTTTCTAGATACAAAAAAACTATATTGTTTTGGATGAAAAATACAAATTGTTTTGCATGCATTCTTTCATACAGTAAGTTATTCAAAATATTAAAAAAATGCATTTACTATAGTTTTCGTTGCTGTTTTTTTATGAAGAAATGCTACTTCTAAAATTACTTTAAAAAAGTGCCATATCAGTCTCGCAGTAAAAATAGTAATGAGAAAAATTGTATAACAAAATATTTAAATTAGCTGTAATGTCATAAAAAATATCAGTTTACTATGAAAATCTAGTTTCAGCATCTATCTACTTTTCTAATCTTATTCTACAATTTCTAACAAACTTTATTCTTTAACATTACTTCAAAGCTCAATGTAGTTTAGATATACTAAGATGCACACTTATCGTTTTTTTCCTCTCTCTCCATGGAAATCTACTTAAGTTAATTTTGTTCTTAATGTAAGATATTTTTACTGTTTAACTGAAAATTCTAGAGATATTTGGAGGGCTTGAATCTTTGCCAAGTAATAGTTAACCTTCATGTTCTTACTTTTGAGAAATTAGAAGAAAAGCTTCTAAAATTTAAATTTTAATGTATCGTCAAAAACAATTTTATCCATTTATGTATTTATCTATATGTGCATATTTTTCAACCATTAATTATCAATTACTCTTGTATAGTTTTTCCTGTTTTTTTTTCTTTCTGCATTATAAGGATGTGTATCTCTGATGTACATATTTTAAATCGTTTTCAAAAATACTTTTCATCCATCTATGTATTAATCCATATACATGTGCATGGTTTTCAATCAATAATATCCGAGTATTTTTCTATGCGTTTTTATTTTTTTTATTTCGTTGTGTATTATGCTCATGCGGATTTCTGATGTACGAACCAGAAATTTCTTATTTTTGTTTTAAAATTTTCTTTAAAGAAACACATTATAAAATATAATTTATGAGATATTAGTGAGCGTTCTCGTATAATAAACTGTATGGAATGAAAGAAATAACACGCTCAAATAAACAATAAGAAATATATACTTTAACCGTTACATATATAATGCAATAAACGAATGCAAAAAATAATAAAAAAAACAGCAATTAATGCCAAGATAGCATGATATCTTATCATGCTTCCATATCATGAAAGTCTTGCCTCAATTTATTGAATATCAAGTAAAAGAGTTACTTACATATATAGCTAAAATAAGCACTTATTCTGGCATATAAATGTAATATAAATATAGCATGTCATTTTATTAGACATGGTTCAGTACATTAACAATACGAAAAATTTGACGTGTTTTATAATTTTGATTTTCCCTGTAAATGTACTATACGTTCTTAGAAAAGAGCTTATTCAAAATATTGAAAAATTGATGCATAACCACATTAGTCTAGAATTTGTTTCGTATTTTGGAGGTTATCGGGATGACAACATTTGGATATAGGCATATATATAAACAAAGAGATTGGAAAATGATTATTTCTATTTTTAATGAACATTTGGTGACATGCAACTCATGCCTCAATGCGTATTGCGAAAATTACTCTGTAGAAAATTGCATAAAATTACGAAGAATTTTCTAAGAAACTTGGAATTCTAAAACGTTTTACGTAACAGCAAAAAAAGAAATTTACGTAACAGACACACGTTTATATTGTAAATATATGTGTGTATATATATATATATATATGTGTGTGTGTGTGTGTGTGTGTGTAGACGATTACTCAGATTTTTTAGCAAATTGGGGTGTCTAGAACTTTTTTCGCAAAAAAATGCAATTATCCCTGATTACCTATTATGTATTACTAAACTCGCAGATCTCTTCTCATTAAAAGCTTAGTTATCTATATTTATATCATTTTCCCTGATCAGTGTTTTGATAAAATTTTAGTAAACATACATACTTCTGAAGCTATTACAAAAACTAGTTTTGTAGAAATATATCTACTTTTTTAACAGTATAGTTTATGCTTTGGTATGTATGATCAAGAAAAATTCAGTTTCAACAGTAAAAAACAATTACATAGCTTTAAAGGATCAACAGGAATCCTTAAAACAAATCAAGAAAAAAATTACTAATATAGATTGTTTTTCTTATTTTATTTATAACTTTTCTAACGTTCCCGCAAATCTGTAAATATTATTTCACAAAAACACTCTTCTTTCTTTCTTTTTATGCTAATTTTGCTTATTTTAAACTGTTTTTTTATTTTATTAAATTCCCCATTATTTATTTATTTTTGAATAAAATCATAATAATAGGAAAAAATATTTTTAGAAGCTTCCTTTAAGGCAATTAATAAAGCGATATAAGTGCTTAAGAATCCAATTTTAATTATGTTAGAATTTTTGAAAAACCTATTTTTGTTCTCTTTTTTTAGAGCAGATTTTTTCCTGATTAAAGTTTAAAAAAAATGTTGTAGAATATATAAATTCAAATAATTTTTCATGCTGATTTTATAGTGTAAATAATTTAAAAAATTAAACGAGTGTTTTATTTATTACTTTTTATATGCTGTTTTTTGTATGAACTGATGATTTTTTTTAAACATTTAAACAAAATACTCAGTATCATTTAAAATTCACCACATACAGTTTTATCTCTTGTATCTTTCTCTCTCACATTTTTTTTCTGAAATACTATTATCATTTATTTAAAAAGCTTGTAATCTTCCAAACAACTTCTTTTAATGCCGTTAAAAACAATGTATGTACCTCACATATGTGTTTAAATATTGTTAGCTTTCTTTGAAAAACTTTTTTTTTTCGCTTTTTTAATAACATTTTATTTACTGTTAGATTATAACTATATTGTTTTAGATGAAAAATTCAAATTGTTTTCCAAGCAACCTTTCATGGATAAATTTTGTAAAATATTATTGTTTCATTATCTAGATATACTACTTTCCATCATTTCAAAGTATGGACAAATTTATCTATATAATAATAAAATTCACATGGTACATATGTTTCTTCATTTTGACTGAAATATTTCTTTTTCATAATATTAAAATGCCAATATATATATATATATATATATATATATATATATATATATATATATTAATTCGCCTTCAATTTCTTATTTTTTTAGAGTATCAAGTCAATGAAAGAAAAGAACGCTTTTATCAACTTGTTTTAAGGCGATTAATAAACTTAACATATTACTTACTTACGACAAATTAGTTAAATTTATGTTATCTTTGTTTAGAAAATTTTCTTTTTAGTTATGCAAATTAGGCATACATAAAAATTCAATTTTTTTTCAAAAAAAAATTTTTATTTGTATCATCTAAAATTTAAAATATACAATATTTTCTCTTACTTATACATTTTTATTTCTAAAATACTACTTTCATTTATTTAAAAAGCTTGCAATCTTAAGAAAGTTTAAGAATATATATAAAGGTGTCTAAGGCTACAGTTTTAACTACGTTAGTCTCTTTGAAAAACTTATTTTTGTTCCTCTTTTTTTTTTTAACACGGATTATATTTTAAATAAAAGTAAAAAAAAAAAATGTAGAAAATATAAATCCAAATAACTTTCCCTGTGGATTTTACACTGTAAATTATTAAAAAAAAATAAAATTAACGAATTAAAATTTTTTGTTACAGTTTACATGCTTTTATTTTGTATGATAAAATGTTTAAAAAATGTAAAAAATCTTATCTATATCATTTAAAATTCACAACATACAGCTTTATCTCTTCTCTTTTTTTTTCTTTCGCAATACTATTTTCATTTATTTAAAAAGCTTTTAATCTTTTTAAAACTCGCCATTATCCACTTATTTATATAAACAAAAAACTTAAGAAAAAAATGTATTTAGAAACTTCTTTTAATGCGATTAAACATGAATGTATGTACCTCACTTATCTGTTTAAATATTGTTAGCATTTTTTGAAGAACTTTTTTTTTTTGTTTCGCCTTTTTTTAACTACATGTTATCTCTGGATAGAAAAAAAAATACGTTGTTTTAAGGGAATTTTTCAAATTGTTTCCTTGTATAAAACCACACTTACTGGAACTTTAGTTGTTCTTTCTTCATCAAGAAATGCTACTTTCCATCATTTTAAAGTACACACAAATTTCTACATACTTTTAAAATTCACATGGTATTTTTTTTCATTTCCATTGAAATAATCATTTTACCTATAGTTAAATGCCTTTAATCTTTTTAAGTCGCCATCAAACTCTTTTTTTGTTTCCTTTTTTTTAAAGTATTATGTTATTGGACAAAAATAATGATTTTATAACTTGTTTTAAGCTGATAAACGAAAAAAACGTTGTAAAAGATATAAATTCAAATGACTATTCATGCTGATTTTACGCTTTGTAAATGATTTAAAAAAATAAAAGCATATTACATTTATAACATTTTATGTACTGTTTTTTGTATAAGCAAATCATTTTTCAAACATTTTACCAAGCTTATATGTATCATGTAAATTTCACAATATACATTATTTTTCTATTGCGTTATGCGCATTTTTCTGAAATACTATTTTTATTTATCCCTCCCCCCGTGTACAAGCTTGTACAAGTCACCATTATTTACTTGTTTATATATTTAAAAAATAAAATAAAAAAATATGCTATTAGCAACTTTTTTTAATGCGCTCAACAAACAAATGTATGTACCTCACATGAATCTAGGAAAAAAAGTGACCGGAAAAAAAGTTATCGGAAAAAAAGTGACCTAAATTACAAAAGCGGAAAAAAAGTGACACGGAAAAAAAGTGACAAGGAAAAAAAGTGACACGGAAAAAAAGGGACACGGAAAAAAAGTGACAAGGATTGATTTGGGGGAATTATTATTGATTTTGGGGATTCATTGGTTAAGTATGAAAGGGGGATGGGGGGGGGCATAATTTAGGTAAATGGGTTTTTCATGCTGAATTAACTGTTTTGGTTCAATTTTTGGATATACGTTCATACTGAAAAGGCGCTTGCCTGATTAGTTTTGGGAAGGGACGATTACCCCCCCCCCATCCGTCCTCAGTTAGATGAATGGGTTTTTATGCAGAATTATCCAACGTGTGTCAAATTTGAATATACAGGGCCTGACTAAGGCAGGGGCATGCGGGGCAATTGCCCCGGTTTGAGGGGGGGGGGGGCAAGGAGAGAAAAGTTTATCATTAAAAGAGGGCCAAATGATATAAAATAGCAAAATATTACCAAAATTCTTTTTTTTCAATTTTAAGGGGTCTTTTTTCTCCGACCCCTTTTGCTTCCCTGCCCCACGTTCCCTTAAAGTAATAGTTACATCATAAGAAAATTAATAGTTAAAATTATTTATCATCTGTTATTATGTATAAAGATGTGAAACATAAATACTGAAATCAGTACTTGGTACAAAATTTATGCATACATACAATAGGTTTGAATTTTAATTTTAGTCCCTTGAGTATAATTCACAAACATTTTTAAGATAGAAGGGGGCCACTCAAATAATGTTTGCCCCAAGGCCCCCCACTGTCTAAGTCGGGCCCTGTGAATATAGGTTCTTTTCGATAAGGCTTATATATAGTATATAATGCATGAAGAGTTTTAATGGTTATATATAGAGGGAGAACGGGGGATAACCTTTCTTAAATTAAATTAATAACTTTTTACGCATAATTATCCGATTTGCTTAGAATTTTGGACATAGATTCATTATGATAAGACGTATCTCTGATTAGTTATGGGGTTCTTCTGCTTATTATAAAGGGTGGGGGCGAGCAATTATCTCCCCCTTAAACTAGATAAATAGGTTTTTATGCAGAATTACCCCATGTATTTCAAATTTTAAATATAGGTTCTTACTGATAAGGTGGATCCCTGAATAGTTTTAAGGATTTGATATCTAAGTATTGAAGGGGAATAGAATATAACCTACCTTAAATTAAAGTACTTTTTACGCAGAATTATAGGATTTGCTACAAATTTTGGATTATAGATTCATTATCATAAGGCGTATCCCTGATTACATATGGGGTTATTTTTCTAATTAAAAATTAAGGCGAGTGATTTTACGATCCCCTTAAATTATATAATTTGTTTTTTATGTTCACTTATCCGATATATTTCATATTTTGGATATATGTTTTTTCTCATAAAGTTAGTCCCAGAATAATTTTAAGGGTTTAATGGCTAAGTATACTGTCAGGTTCTGAGACCACCTCTGCTAAAGATTGGAATTTCCGTTATTTCTCTATCTTAATCTCTTTTATATTATACTGGCTGTATACTAGAATTTTCAAGGTGACATTCTTTCTTTGTTGAAGGGAGAATTGACAGGTAATCCTCTACAGGTGGTGAGTGAGAAAGAGGAGATTGCGGAGAGGCGTGTTCATCCGTCAGTGAGGTATGTGGATGATGAGCTGACAAGCAACATGTTACTAATCAAGAAAGGGATGTGGAATGTGTCCAATGGATAAGCCCCAAAGGGGGTTGACATTGGGGAAACACCGTGATTTGAGAAGAGCAAGTCTTATCTCAGATTAGTTCAGTTCGTATCTGGGTTCATACCTAGAGAGTAGTATAGGACAGAGGTCCTGATAGGGTGTGCTCTGCGTTGTAGAGCTGAGGCAGTGCGTATCTGGAGAGCAAGGGACACAGACGTCCTGGTGTTTAGTGCTCTGGGTCGAGAAGTGCAGGCCGAGTATCCATGTGTTGGGAGATTCGAAAGTGATCTCCGATAAAGTTAATCTAACGTGCATTGAGTGTGAGGTGGAAGGTGTAATTCGAATAGTACACAGCCAACCTTTACTGTATTTAATTTAATGTTGAACCGGATCACCTATATCCGAGTTGTAATTGTATATAATAGTAAATAGCGTATTTAGTGTGTACATATATTCTAAATAAACTGTTAATTCAGTTAATTGACAGCGTCAGTGTTCATTTACACAATCCTCACAGTGGGTGACCGATATCACCTAGTAATATCGGTGGTGACAGCTATAACTACCACGGACTTTCTTCAAAGTTGTGCGGGCTGAGAGGAACGTCCGACATATACAGTGGGGGAACGGAGGATAACCCCACTTAAATTAATAAATGGCTTTTTACGCAGAATTATCTTATTTGATTCAAACTTTGAATGTGCGTTCATTATGATAAGGCGAACTCCTGATTATTTGTGGGTTATCCCCCGTTCAGCCTTCTGTACTTAGCCATTAAACCCTTAAAACTATTCAGAGATTCACTTTATCAGGTAAAACCTATATCCAAAAGTTGAAATACGTTGGATAATTGTGAAAAAAAAAATCTTATTTAAAGAGGGGGGATTAATTGCCCGCTTTCCCTTATTTAATTAGCAAAAGAACCCCATAATTAATCAGATATACGCCTTCTTATAATGAATATACATCGAAAATTTGAAGCAAATCGGATAATTCTGCGCAAAAAGCCATTTATTTAATTTAAGGGTGTATTTCGATTCAAACTGCCTATTTTCCGATTTATTTTTAACTTCATTTTTACTCTCATATGCATCAAACTGGCAAATTGTCTTATTTAGAAAGTACACAAGGTGCCGTAATTGTCAATTCTTTGATAAATGCAGAAAATATTGCGAAAAAAGCAATCAAAAACGGCATTTTGAACCGATTTTCCCCTGGCAGGAGATCTGTGAACGAAAAAAAAGGGTCATACTGAGAAGATAATTGTTTATAAATCAAATTCTAATGAATTGAGCGAAAAAATACAGCACATGGCACCTTGTACATCTCTTCAAAAATATCCTCAGCAAATTTCATGTTTCTACTTTTGAAAATGTGTCTGAAATTGTATCGGAAAATTTCTAGCTGTTGAAGGTGGAAAAGCGTTTTATTGAATACACCCTTAAGGGGGTTTATCCCCCGTTCTCCCTCTATACATAGCCATTAAACCCTTAAAACTATTCAGGAATTTACTTTATGAGAAAGATCCTACATCCAAAATTTGAAATAAATTGGATAAGTGTGCATAATTTTTTTAAGTCTAATTTAAGGCCATGGGTTGTAATCACCCGCCCCCTTTTTAATTAGCAAAAGAACCCCATAAATAATCAGAAATACGTCTTATCATAATTAACCCATGTCCAAAATTCGAAGCAAATCGGATAATTATCCGTAAAAAGCCATTAATTTAAGAAAGGTTATCCCCCGTTCCCCTTCTGTACTTAACCATTAAACTCCTAAAACTCTTCAGGCACTTTATACTATATATAAGCCTTATCGAAAAGAACCTATATGCAAATTTGACACAAGTTGGATAATTCTGCATAAAAACCCATTCATCTAATTGAGGACGGATTGGGGGGGGGGGGGTAATCGTCCCTTCCCAAAACTAATCAGGCAAGCTTCTTTTCAGTATGAACGTATATCCAAAAATTGAACCAAAATAGTTAATTCAGCATGAAAAACCCATTTACCTACATTATGAGCCCCCCCCCCCCCCCCGATCCTCCTTTCATACTTAACCAATGAATCCCCAAAATCAATAATAAATCCCCAAAACCAATCCTTGTCACTTTTTTTCCGTGTCACTTTTTTTCCGTGTCACTTTTTTTCCTTGTCACTTTTTTTCCGTGTCACTTTTTTTCCGCTTTTGTAGTTTAGGTCACTTTTTTTCCGATAACTTTTTTTCCGGTCACTTTTTTTCCGTTTACCACCTCACATTAAGTGATTAAATATTGTTATCATTCTTGAATAACTTGCTTTTTGTTTCATTTTAAGATTACATGTTTTTTCTGGATACAAAAAAAAAACGGGATACAATATTGTTTTGGATGAAAAATACAAATTGTTTTGCATGCATTCTTTCATACAGTAAGTTATGCAAAATAATAAAAAATGCATTTACTATAGTTTTTGCCATAGTATAGCTGTTTTTTATGAAGAATTGCTACTGCCCATAATTTTAAAGTGTTGAAAAAATTTATCTACATCTTTTTACACGTGGTACATATTTTTCACGGTATATGTTTTTTTTTTTCATTTTCACTGAAACAATTATTTATCGTAATTTTAAAATACCTTTAATATTTTTTATGTCGCCACCAACTTCATATTTTTTTAGAATACTAAATCAATAAACAAACCAAAACAACAACAAAAATGCTTCTATCAGTTTGTTTTAAAGCGATTAAAAAAAGAATGCTCTGGAAAAAAGAGTTGTAAAGATATAAAATAAATTCATTCGGAATTTACGCCGATTTTTGTATGAACAGATGATTTTTTTTCAAACATTTAAACACATTTATCTGTATCACGTAAAATATATTCAACATACATTTTTTATCTTGTTTTCACACATTTTTATGAAATACTATTTTCATTTATTTAATTTCCCGTACACAAGCTTGTAATCTTTTTAAAATGTTTTCATTATTTTTTTTATATTAATAAAAACTTAAGAAAAAATGCCTTCAGAAGTTTCTTTAATACGGTTAAAAATCAAATGCATGAACCTGACATAATTGTTTAATTATTGTTAGCATTCTTTGAAGATCTTGGTTTTTGATCCAACTTTTTTAATTGCAAGTCATTTCTGAATTAAAAAAAATATTGTTTTTGTATGGCCTCGAGCAATGAAGTAGTAGCTGGAGCGGTGGTGATACTTCGGAGGCAAGATACATAATTTTTTTCCTTTTTTTTAGAATATAAATTGAAGTTTATTTATATATCAAATAAATATGATATAATAGTCAATACGAAATAATTATTATGAATCTAAATACAACATAAATATTATTGAATCTCCATTTAGCCAAAGTTCAGGCAGCGGGTGGCAGCTAAGTCCGGATATAGCTCAACACCTTTAATCCTATTTTCTCTCGTGTTTCTAAAATCTTTCAATTCGAATCCCACTAGGCATGTAACGTGAACAGTTATTCTTGCTTTCAGCTTCCGAGAGACTTCCTCCTCCCCGATTTTTACCCAGGATAGCAACCTTTACCTGCTCTGATCGAGCCCTCTCCTCTCAGAGTCCCCTTGTTTGTTTTTTTTTCTCTTTCTCTTCTATATCTCTTCCCGAGAGCCATGCCCTCATTTCTCTCTCTCCACTTAGAAACGATCTTTCTATATCCCTTCTAAACTCGCAGTTTTATTGGATTTTTCTGTGTCCATCACATAATTTTGCTTACGGTGCTCCTCGCTGATATTTCATGGGAACGTTGGCTGGCGGTCTATTTTTCGGAACCATCAGACGTCTATTTGAAATTAGCCATTATTATCTGGTCGATTCCAAGCTGTCATCATAAGTAATCCGGCGTAGTAAAGTGAATTCCGCACTCGTCACGCGGTTATTAGAAAGGATCGCACTAATAACAAAAGCTTCAAACCGTTACCCTTTAGTGATGGAGTGTCTTCTTTGAAGTGGCCGACGTGCCTGGCTTCGTGGGAGGTCCGGGGCATTGCGTTTTAAATGAAAATTTAAATCGTTTTGCATGCTCTCTTTCTTTCGAAAAATTATTCAAAATGTTATAAAGCCACATTATCTACAGTTTTCGTTACTGTTTCTTTATCAAGAAATGCTACTTTCCATCTTTTCAAAATGTCGAAAATTTGTCTATATCCTTTTAAAATTCGTATGGTATATATTTTTCTTCATTTTTACTGAAATAATTATTTTTCGTAATTTTAAAATGCCTTTAATCTTTTTAAGTCACCATCAACGCCTTTTTTTTTTTAAGTTCTAAGTCAATGAACAAAAGTATGCTTTCATCAACTTGTTTTAAGACGATTAAAGAACAAAGCTCTGTACTTGATAAATGAGTTAAAATTATGTTATCCCTGTTTAGAAAATTTTCTTTTAGTTTCTTTTTTATAAGCAAAATTTTATAGCTAGAAGAAAAAAATTCTAAATGTTGTTTTGTCATGTTTTCAGTACTTGCGTGTTTTCTGAGAACAGAGAACATATATATTAAATTTTTGCAATGCATTTTCTTTTAAAAACTTTTCTTATAAAACTGATAAAGTTGTTGTTTTGAAATGATAATTTATAGCATTATTCTTGTTTGATTACCAAATCTGGATGACTGTGTCAAATGTTCCTAGAAAAGAAAGAATTTTTACATAACAAATTTAAAATAGTAGGTGTGCTGAAATTTTCATTCGGAAATTTGTATACAAGTTTATCGATATTAAAAATATAGCCTAGTATATTACTAAAAGAAATTATCCATAAATTGGAAGAAAAAATACATAAAAGATTTGATGGGCTTAGTGTTTTAGGTTTACAGGACTGTGTTAAAGAGCTTCACATATTATAAAAATGAGGTTCTAGCAAAGTTAAACGTTTTTAAAAGTTATTGTTTAAAAAAGATAAAAAAAAAAAACTATGTGTAAATGGGGGATAGTAGCCAAATTCGGATCATTTTATGTATTTTCAATTCTAACTAGCTTCATCTTTGGAATATCTGCAAAATATTGCTGCACGTAATTCAACATATTCATCTGTTTACTAAATAAAACTTAATTTTTAAAAATAAATGTTAAATTTTATTTTAAGCTTATTTTATGAAAAGTGTTCCAAATTGAAATACTGGTCACCTAAGTTGGAACTTCAGTCTCGTAAATTAGATCAGAAAATCTTTTATATCACATTTACAGTCGTTATTCAATTTCTTATATGAATCACAATTAAATTTCAGCATCACTATATTGAAAATAAAAATATACGCAGTTGAAGATACAATATTCATAATAGCACTAATTTACGTTAATTAGTAATTGGATACTCGTGAATTTAGTAAAAAGTTAAATGGTTTTTTAAGAAAAATAATTATATATGAAACGCATTGACACATTCAAAGCTGTGTATGTTTTATGTTGGCTTTAATTGTCGAAGTAGTATTATTCTGATGTCGTTACCCGTGTCAATTCAATACGCAACAGAACAAAGTGAAAGAAACTTTAAATGCGTCTAATGTTCGTTACCATTTGTGATTCTATGAATGCGGTCAGACACTAGAATGCGGTAAAGATACGAAATTGTGTTCAAACTCTTGACATAAGGCGACAGTTTCAGTTATTTCCGTATCCAGTGTTTGCGTATCATTCTGTTTGTATCAGTTATTTTAAAATCTCAAATGATTTGGATTTCGTATGAACTTGTTTATATATTTATTTTTTTTTATTATGAAAAGATAAAGAATTGAATGTGGATATACTTTTCTGAAGCATCTAATGATAAAGCAAAATGTGATTTATATTTATGCTAGGTGAAGTATTGAGTTAAAGGGAGTTCAACAACAAATTGCGGGAAAAAACATTTATTGGTAACGCATCTCAGAGCTTGAGTGTTTAGCAAAAAGCATTTATCAGTGGTGTATATTAGTACTATCTGAAAGATTTTTTTCAAAATTAGGTTATTTATTATCTGAAAGACCCCCTCTCATCCCAGAGCCGAAACAAAGGAGGGGGAGGGCCAGCAGACACGAAAGAAAGGGCGAATTGGGCGGTCGACTTGAGCGCGGCGCCAAATTTATACTAGCAACGTCATTTTTGGCCTGTTACAAGGAAAAAGTTGGGTGAAGGGGGTGCCAAATTGAAACTTTGACCCGGGTGCAGTTTTCTCTTCGCACGCCCCTGGGCAGGGCAGGGGCATGAGCCCCAGGCACCAAAACGGCTTGGTGCCAAATAACCATTTTTTTGTCGATTTTTTTCACGTCTATATTTAGTGTGGTATAGCTAAAGTCATCCTGTCTGAGGTATACCAAAACATAGAAGAACCTAAGAATGGTATTGCAAAAAGAAGCCTGTATAAAACGGACTTTTTTCGATTCCGTATTCAAGGCTTTAATGAATAAATATATGACAAACAAAATTACATAGTCCAGTATTATATATTTTATGATTACATATTTTAAATTTTTTTAAAAAGTCGGTCATTAGAATTTTAGTAAAATTCTCTTTGTAAATATACTTCACGGAGGTGAGGTGGGGGGGGGGGGATGCCAAATTTCATGTTTGACCCGGATCCATAAAAGTTTAGTTTCGGTCTTCTGACGCCCTTCATTAAAGCCGAAAAGAATGGAAAAAAAAATTTTTAAACATAAATCAAAGAATTCAGAAATAAAATATTTCTGCAGTTCAGGGCAGCATAGTGCGAAAGGGGGAAGGGTGAAGAGGGCGGTCGAAAATGAAATTTAGGGGGAACTAAATTTTTACTAAGAAATTCTTTTTTAGCTTGTCAGAAGAAAAAGTTGGTGGAGAGTATAACGATTATTTCGTTATATATTGGTTATTTTATTAAATTATTCCTTCACCCCCCGTCTCTCTTTTCATTTCAAAATTAGTTTAAAGTTGTCCTTCATTCAATTTCCATTTTTTTTCCCTCGCCTAGCTTTTCTCTAACCGAAAAATCGGCAGCTGCTTAACTTTGTGAGAAATACACTCACATATTAATCAACCGTTTAAAACATTTCCAGATGTCTGCTATTTCCGATCGAAGCAATTCTGCATTACCTTATTTGGACATCATCTCTGTTTCGCGGTTAAAATTTATGCTTACGCTTCTTTTCCTTTCTCAACAAAAACCTAAAAAGAATTTAACATCTGCGCTGTAAAATCTGATGTCCCTTTGGTGTGCCTCTTTATTAGACATAATAACACGTGTAACATTCTATCGTTTGGCAACCTTTTCCTTTCCCATCCTAGCTAGGAAACCAATTTGAATTCTTATCTTGCTGGCTGCATTTTAACTGTATTTGGCGTATACTATCCATTGTGCATGGGCGAACTTGTGTGTGTTGGCGATTTTCTATCATGCCAAAAGTGGCAATTTGTTGCTATGTACGAGGACACTCGACTCTCTGCTCTCGTCTGGTAAACTTGCTAATCGCTGTTCGGAGATTTTCTCCGAGTATTGTATGTGTGCCCCCCTAGTATCATATGTATGAATAAAAAATAACTTAGCAATCATTGTGGGGTTTTTTCGTACATCTGAACCTGGATACATGATCATTTCGTTCTTCTAAATGCCTTAAACAAATATTTTCAACTACCAATCTCCCTTACAGAGAGGGCCAAATTGAAACTTTGCCCCGAGCGCAGATTTCTCTTCGCACGTTCCTGGTTATGCACTCGAATTTTCCATTATTCTACTTTTTTCTTAGCATAAAATGGAATTATTGCAATAGTTTAATCAGAAACACAGTAATAACGGTCTAAATATGCACTAATTTATCTTTCTGCGTCACAGAGAGAGAGAAAAAAATGTATGACACCCCCCCCCTAATAATTCATTTCTCGCTACGGCCCTGATTTGACTTCATTTTTTAAATAAACTTGGAATCTCCATTAAGGATGTTTTTCGATTCAGACTGCTTATTTTCCGATTAATTCTTAAATTCCTTTTTGCTCTCAAATACATGAAACTGGCAAATTGTCTTATTTAGAAAGTAAAGAATGTGTCGTGCTTGTCGATTCTTTGACAAGTGCAGGAAATATTGCAAAAAAGCAATCAAAAATGGCATTTTGAACCATTTTTCAGAAGCGGGAGATCTGGGAACGAAAAAAAGAGTCATACTAAAAGGGTAATTGTTTATAAATCAAATTCTAATTAATTAAGCGCAAAATAACATTACACGGCACCTTATACGCCTCTTTGAAAATCCCCTCAGCAAGTTTCATGTTTCTACTTTCGAAAATGTGTTTGAAATTGTATCAGAAAATTTCGAGCTGTTGGCGGTGAAAAAGCGTTTTTTCGAATACACCCTTAAATGTAATTTTTACGGACAGATGGCAGCACATAACTAAAGCGAGTCTTCCAACGATTCTTCTTTCGGTATATCCTGTTTTATAGTACGTTCGATGACTGCGAATACCCGATTTCTGAACAGTAACGAGTAACGACACGAATATTTTCTAACGAATATAGAATCCGAAATTAAAGATAGCATAAGGGTATTCATTTCGTCATTATTTTTACAGAACTACCAAAATGCGACAAAACTGTGGGCTACCGCGTCTCATTTAGGCACACTGACTTTCAATGTTCATATAATTTAAAATTGCATAAAGAAATCAATCTAAATATACAAAAGAAAGTTAAATTATTATAATCAAAAACTTGCATGGAGATAGCAATTCATTATTTAAAAAAGTTTCAAAGAAAAAAGCCCTCGAAATTCCTTGCTTTCTTTTCAAATTTATGAACATATATATATCTTGTCCAATTTAAGTAATTCTAATTGGCCAAATATGGTAAGTGTCCATTTTTTTAAACGCATAATCTGAGGACTAAGAGTATAAACGAAAGCAAACATATCAATGTTTAAACATATGCACAATAAACACATTAATTTATATATATATATATATCATAATACTCAAAATTTTCTTATTTTAAAAGTATTTTTTTGTGTTTCTTAGGAAAAAGTTTCATGAAAGCAGCTGATTTTACATTTTGTAAATTTTGTTAAGCAACACGGAGAAAGAGGGTGCTTCTTTTAATCATCAATTATGTCATTCTGGCAAGTAAGATTTCATCAGTAGATGGCGTCTCCTTCAACAACAAATGTAACAAATAAGAATGAAAAAAAATAATAATAAAATGATCTTATAAGATTTAATTTCTCTCATTAACATTATTTGCTCAAATGCAATTTTTGTTAGCCAGTATCCTTCAAAACATTACATTTTATAAATGCTATAAATTATTATTAACCCCTTAACGCGCAGTGTTGCCGGGTCGGCAACACCTAAATTTCCCCCTGTTTAGAGACGCAAAAACTCCGTGAATATTTCAAAAACTACTCTAATGGCTACTTTAAATCTTTCTTATGAGCTCTAGATGGCAGCACAACAGAGATCAAACTCTACTGTTTTTAAACAATGAATAAAATGTTTTACTGTAAGACGCGCTTCACAGCAATGCTCTTCTCACTGCGCTTATCAGTGCTTTACTTATGGGAGGTTACCACTTCGGCAACAGCTGTATAATTAAAATGGTTAATGCAATCTTTACAAAACAATACCTGTGTACTCCTTTAGGCCTAAATAGATTGCCTAATTTTTTTTCTTTGAATTCCAACTCTAAAGAGTAGTGCGCCGGAAAGGGTTAAATTAATTTATAAGTACTACAAATTGCATTAAATTGTCCAATGCATTGGTATATGTGATGAAGTCTGTTACATACCGTAGACCCTTAATGATCACCTTAATGTATTTCAGATTAATAAGAGTTACCTTTGCGCAATACTCAATAACTCAGCTGAGACTCAAAGGTGCCGGATAATAATTAGAGGCGGACTAACATTTACTAATGGCATAACTTAATTGGATATCCTTAGGAGCTTCTAAGGCTGCACCGAAAAGGGAAATGAACAGTTGTTCCTTTGTCTAATAATCTTTGAAACGGTTGATCAACATTGATTAGGTTATTCAGAATGATGTTGTTTATGGTAGTTTAGAGGGTTTTTTCTTGAATTTCGATGAAGGGGTCGATCCCATGATTGTGTAAAAGGGGCAATTTAAATATCGAGACTTTCAAGAATGTATAAAAATTAATAGAATTTTTTCTGGACTCAAAGACTATAATCAACTTATATTTATAAATGAAATATATTAAATGCACACAATTGCTGAAAGATAAGAAATGTTTTAAACATATCAAGCTCAGTCTTTCAAATTTTTATGTATAAAGGCAATTTTAACTTCTGTTATTACAACAAATTTTGTTTAATAAGAAATTAAATACTTTTTGTTAAAATAACAAAATATAATTTTTATTAAAATTACAATAACACACAGAAATAAAGACAGAAAGGCAGTTTAACAAACAATGAATACTGAACAAAGTTTAGAGTTTATAATATTAAAATTTACAAATCGGAATTCATAGAACAATTCTTATAACAAAAAATCTTATGAAATTGAATTTCTCTTATCAAGGTAATTTGAGCTAATATAATATATATTGGTTTGTTTCCTTTCAAACATTGCGTTTTATAAATACTACAAATAATAGATTGCTTAATGCGTTTGCATATGTGAAGAAATATTTTACATACTGTAGACATTTAATTACGTCTATCACATTTATTTTCAAAAAACCTTTTAAGATAATAAGAATTGCCTGTGACAATACTCAATAAGCTCGCCAAGATTCAAAGGTACTGGATTAGTAATTAGAGGCTGAACAACATTGTCTAATGACATGACTTAACTGGAAATGCTTTGGAACTTTTGAGATTCAACCGAAAGGGGAAATGCATGTCCTTTGAAATCCTTTGTCTCATAATCTTTGAAACCTTGGATCAGCATTGTTTCCGCTATTAAGTATACTGTGTTTTCAAAAGTATGAAAAAATATTTTTTTTTTTTTTTGTTTTTTTTTAATTTCGATGAATTGGTTGATTCGGAGATTGTGTAAAGGAGGAAATTAAAATATAAAATTTTCATGAGTGAATAGTAATTAATAGAAATTACGGCATTTATAATTATCATACAATTGGAAAATAAATATTCTAAATGCGTATAATTTCCTAAAGATAAAAAAAATATTTTAATTATTCTAAGCTGAAAGTTTCAAGTTTTATGTACAAGGAAAATTTTAATCCTATTATTACAACGAATTTGTCCAAATAAAAAATTAAATATTTTTTGCTAGAGCAACAATAGAAACCAGGATGGAATGTAGTTTAAACAAGCAATACACTCTACAACTCCCACAGTTTATACCATTAAAAATTAAATATTGAACATACTTTTATAAACAGTCTGCGTAACCACCCACCTAAAGAAAACAAAAAAAAAAAAAATGCTTTAACATAGTTAAAGTTGGTTTGTCTTCTTTCAAACAAATCGTTTTATAAATATATGCCTTAAATTTATAAATACTACTAAATATGAAACAATTAATTGCATTTTTATATAAGAATTGAAATATTTTATATACGTAGACCTTTAATGACTTACATCCCTTTTTTCTAAAAATAATTTAATATAATAAGAATTGGCGTGGACAGTACTAAATAAGCCCGCCAAGATTCAAAGTGCCAGATTATTACTTAAAATCTCACTAACATTGTCTAAAGAAATGACTTAATAAGAAATTCTCAGGCTGTCCCGAAAATAGAAAGCTAAAATTCTTCCTTTGTTTAACCTACTTTGAAACGTTGATCTGCATTATTTGGGTTATTTAGTGTAACATTGTTTAGAGAAGTTTGAAGTTTATTTAATTAAATTCCGATGAAAGAGTTGATTCGATATTTGTTTAAAAGAGAAAATTAAAATATCGAAATTTCGAGAGTGAGTAATAATTTATGAAAATCACATCATCTATAATTACTTTAATTTTATTAGCCGTATACTATAAATGCAGATAAATACTGAAAGATAAGAACTGTTTAATTATAGTAAGCTCAGAGTTAGAAATCTCGTAGATAAGGAAACATTTAATCCTGCTATTGCAACAAATTAGATTTAATACGAAATTAAGTATTTTTTGTTGGAAACAAAACTAATAAATTTAATTAAAATTGCAGTAACACATATACGTACAGACAGAATGCCCTTAGACTATCAAACAACATTTTATAATGGTTGCAGATTATATTATTAAATTGTATAAATAGGATATTCCATTATAGACAGTCCGTATAACAGAAAAAAAATATAAAATATAATTTTTCTCATCAAATTAACTTGCTCTAATATAATTTATGTTGGTTTGTTTCCTTTCAAACATTTCGTTTCATAAATACTGCAAATATTAGACTCTTCGGTCCATTTTCACATGAGACGAAAACATTTATATACATAGATCTTTAAGGCCTAACAATGGTCACTGAAAAAGATCCGGATGATAATGTGAAGTCTATGGGAGCGTTCTTTTCAAATATCTCGCTCAAATTTTAAAATTATTTTTGCATGATTTTTTTTTTTCGCATAGGATAGCTGAAGACGATCTACTACCGGCATAGTTATTACTTTTTCGATTTTGCTTATATGTTTTTTATATTATGATAGTTTAAATTTCAGAACCGGTTTAAACCAGTTTTGAAATTTAAAGTAATAAAAAAAAATATCTTAAATCAAAATTGTAAAAGTAAAAACTAGGCCGGTTGTGGTGAGCTATCCTATGCAAAAAAAAAAAAAAAAAAAAAAAAAAAAAAATCATGTAAAAATATTAAAATTTGAGCGAGATATTTAAAAAGAACGCTCCCATAGATATACATTATCATCCGGGTATTTTTCTGTACATATTGTTGGGCTTTAACGCTGTCTATCCCGTCTTTTTAAAGCGTTTCAATATTTGATTTAGGCAACTCTCAATAAACTCAACAAGGCTCAAAGGTGAAACATTATCAAATAACATGACCTAATTGGACATCTTTAGGAGCGTTTGAGATTGCACTGAAAAGTAAAATGCACAAGTGTTTTTTTTGACTAATAATCTTTGAAACGCTTGATCAGTACCGTATACGTTATTTAAAGTAAATACAGTTGTTTACGAAAGTTTGGGGTTGTTTTTTTTATTGAATTTAGATAAAAAATTTCATCCGATGATTGTGTGAAAGAGGATATTAAAATATCGGATTTTCAAGAATGAATAATAATTAACAGAATTCACGACATCTATATTTACCTTAAGTGTACAAATTAATAACAAGAAGTACACATAAATACTGAAAGATAAGGAGTGTTTAACTTATGCTAAGCTCATAGTTCCAAATTTCATGTATAAGGAAATATCTTATCATGTTATTACAACAAATCTGATTTAATAAAAAATTAAATATTTTGTATTAGAACATTAAAACATAATAATAATTGAAATTGCAGTATCATATAGAAATAAACCCAGTCAAAACAATCAAAATGCTACAATGTTTACAGTGAATTAATTGGATATCATTAGGAATTTCTGAGTCTACATTGAAGGGGAAAATGTACAGTTGTTCCTTTGTCTAATAATTTTTGAAACTTTTGATCAGCTTTTTTTGTTATTTATGATAACACTTTTTACTGAATTTTCAAGTTATTTTTGATTGAATTTTGATAAAATGGTACATCTGTTAACTGTGTAAAGGAGAGAATTCAAATATCGAATTTTCAAAAATTAATAATTAATAATAGAAAACATGACATCTATAATTACCTTGCCTTTATAGATCAAATGCCATAAATGCTCATAATCACTGAGAAAAATGATTTATTTATAGTAAGCTCACAGTTTAAAATTTTATCCACGAGGAAAAAAATTAAACCTGTTATTGCATGAAATTTGGTTTAATGTGGTGAAATATTTTTCATTATAATAAAAGCACATAATTATAATAAAAATTGTAGTATAAAATAAAAATAAAGAAGTAATAGCTGTTTATCGAACAAACAACACTGTGCAACGTTTACAATTTATAATATTAACATTTATATATCGGACTTTTATATGGACGGTTCTAATAACATAAAATCTTACGAAATTTAATTTCTCTCTTCAAAGTAATTTGCACGAATAATTTTGTCGTTGTTGTTGTTTTCCTTCAAACAATTCGCTTTATAAATTCTACAAATATTAGACTATTTGGCACATTTTCATATGAGATGAAATATTTTACATAGGTAGATCTTTAATGCCTTTTATACCCTATATTCTCTAAAAGCATTAACCGATAAGACGAGTTGCCCCGGGCAATGCAAATTAACCAAGCAAAGGTTCAAATGTGCCGAATTAATAATTAGAGGCTGACTAACATTTTCTAAAGACATGATTTAATTGGATATCCTTCGGAACTCCTGAGAATGTACCGAAAGGGGAAAAGAGCAGTAGGTCTTTTATCTAATAATCTTTGTAACGTTCGATCACTATTGTTTGGGTTATTCAGAATAACGTTGTTTATGGAAGTTCGAAGTTATTTTTAATTGAATTTCGATGAAAGGGTTGATCCAATAATTGTATAAATACAGGATATTGAGTTTTGATTGCATTATTGTAAAATATTGAGTTTTCAGGAGTGAGTTATTATTAATAGAAATATTTTTGACATCGTTAAATAACATAACTTTATTTAAATTTATACAAAATTCTATGTGAAAGATTTTAAATTGAAAATAATATCTGCAAATATTTTGCGAAGATAGGGTTTGTTTTATAAAATACTTTATAATTATAGTGAACTCACAGCTTCAAAAGTTTAGGGAAAAAATTAATCGAGGTATTAAGATAAATGCTGTTTGATAAAAAAAATATTTTTTGCCAGAAACAAATACGTTTAATAAACTATGACTTTCAAATTATCACACCAACACTATTTGTTTGAATATAATTTATGTTAGCTAGTTTCCTTTAAAACATTGCGTTTTATAAATATAACAAACATTAGATTGTTCAATGCATTTGCAAGTAAAGAAATTTTTTACGTACCACAAACTTTTAACTTATTCTATCCGATTTTTTAAAAGCATTTCAAGATAATAAGAGTTGTCTTTGACAATAATCACTAAATTTGCAAAGATTCAACGGTGCTGGATTAATAATTAGAGGCTGACTAACTTTGTCTAATGACATGACTTAATTGGATATTCTTAGGATCTTCTGAGACTGCACCGAAAGGTGAAATTCAAGGTTGTCCGTTAATCTAAATAATCTTTGAAACGTTTTATCAGCAATGTTTAGGTTATTTAGGATAAAAAGAGTTGTTTCCGAAAGTTTGAAGTTATTTTTTTATTGAAATTAAATTAAATGTTTGAAACTATAATTGTGTAAAAGAGGAAATTAAAAAATAGAATTCTTAAGAATGAATAATAATTAATAGAAATCACGACATCTATACTTACCTAATCTTTTATAAATGAAATATAATATATGCACATAATTAGTGAAAGATAGAAAATGTTTTTATTATCGTAAGCTAAAAGGTTCAACTTTCTTGTGTAAGGGAAATTATAATCCTTTTTTTACAACAAATTTGGTTTATTAATAAATTAATTATTTTTTGTTTGAATTACAACATATAATTTTTATTAAAATTTCAGTAACACATAGAAATAAAGACAGAATGTCCGGTAAATAAATAACCAACACTATACAACGTCTACAATTTACACTATTAAAATTTATAAATCGGATATTCTTTTATAGGCAGTCTGTATTACGAAAAATAATAATTATTTCTCTCATCAAAATATTTTACTCTAATGAAATGTATGTTTCTTTGTTTTCTTTCAAACAATTTGTTTTTAAATACTACAAATATTAGATTATTTAATTCATTTTCATATCAGATGAAATATTTTATATAAGTAGACCTTAATGATTTCTATTTCCTTTATTTTCTAAAACCATTCCAAGATAATAAAAGTTGCCTTGGGCAATATTCAGTAATCTCTCCAAGACTCAAAGATGCCAGATAAGTAATTTGAAGCTGACTAATATTGCCTAATCACATGACTTAATTGGATATTCTTAGGAAATTCTGAGGCTACACCGAAAGGGGAAATGTATAGTTGTTCCTTTGTATATTAATTTTTGAAACGTTTATCAGCATTCCTTAATGCTTAGATTATTTGAAACAAATATAGTTGTTTACGTAAGTTTGAAGTTGTTCTTTATTGAATTTTGATAAAAGGGTCTATCCGATGCTTGTGTAAAAGAGGAAATTAAAATATCTAATTTTCAAAAGTTAGTTATAATTAATAGAAATAACATCGACATTAAATACCATAACTTCATATAATTTAAAGCAAATTTTCAGGGAAAGAATTTTTTTAAAGAATATAATAACTGCACATAATTACGAAAGATAAAAAAAATAGTATATGAAATACAATATAATTATCGTAAACTCACAGTTTCAAACATTTAGGAAAAATTTAATCTAGGTATTACAAAAAATGCCGGTTGATAAAAATATTAATATTTTCTTGTGGAAGAATATGCCTATTATTAATAAATTATGACATTTCAATTGTCTAATAATCATAGTTTGTTTAAACATAATTTATGTTGCCTACTTTTTTTTAATATCGCCTTTTATAAATATTAGAAACATTAGATTATTCAATGCATTTGCATATGTGATGAAATCTTTTACATTCCCTAAATTTTTAGTGACATGTATCTCAATTATTTTCTAATGGCATTAAAAGATAATAAGAGCTGCCTTGATCAATACTCAGTAAGCTCACCGTGGTTCAAAGGTGCCGTATTAATAATTACAGGCAGAGTAACCTTGACTAATGGCAAGACTTAATTGGATATCCCTAGGAATTTCTCAGTTTGCACCGAAAAGGGAAATGTACAGTTGTTCCCTTGTCGGATAATCTTTGAAACGTTTGATCAGCATTGTTTAAGTAATTTAGAATAAATAAAGTTGTTTATGGAAGGCAGTAGTTTTGAGTTTATTGAATTTCGATGAAAGGACTACTTCGATGATTGTGTAAAAGAGGACAGTAAAATGTCGAATTTTAGAAAACGAATAATAATAATTAGATATAACACCGACATGAACAATTATCATACCTTTAATTAATTTTAATGCAAACATTCTGTGAATGATTTGAAACTGTCAATAATAAAATGCAGAATTACTAATAGATAAGAAAAAAAAAATTATAGTAATCTCAAAGTTCAAGATTTCAGTTAGTGAGAAAAAATTTATCTGATTATCAAAATAATAATTATTATAGTTACAATAATTGTAACACGTTAAATGTTTTGTCGTAGGAAAAATATGCCTAACATAGTATATTTTCTTTCTATTTCACATTGTTACAACATTTAGAAAGAAATACAAAAATTCTTCGTAACGCTGTACTTTTTTTAAAATTCCTTTTAGTACCATTTAATATCAGACTTTATTTCAAGATTTTGTATTTCTAACGCATTAGAATAAATTCATGAAAGTAATACAGGCAACATTGTTTTACATATAAAAAACTGAACGAGTTTATTGCCTGTGTCACCTATGACTGACACTGAACTTTCCATTTAGGCCGCGTCAATTACCGGTGACTGACCGCATTTGGAGTGTGTAATGGAAATCTTATTTCGTGGCCCAAAAGGAAACACTGACAAATAGACTTGTTACTCAATACACTAATAGAAAGATAACTAGTCTTATAATATACTCTTAATTAGAATTATGTGAGTGTAAGATCAACTTATTATTTTTTCTTTTGTAGCCTTGTATATGAAAAAACTTATAGTAAAGTATATGCTTAAAAAGAAAGTTTCGAATTTACTGTAAGCAATTAACTTTATTATTTATGTTTAGAAAATAAAGAAGAAATGTTAATGACTGTAAATGCATGACTACAACAAGTGACTGATTTATATTCTATTCACAACACTATTTAAATATATATATTAACCTTATTTAAATATATATTAAATATTCATATATATGTATATATATATATGAAACTGGCATTAAAGCCCTCACTTTCTCGAAACAACCTAATTGGAAAGGAAATAAGACTCAGCATCTTCTCGTGAGAGCTAACCTGACGTTAGCAAAAGCTAAACACAAAGAAGTTGATGACTTGGTAAGTTCAAACTCCAAGCCTGTGAGCAGATGCAGATCAGATTCCTTCTGATGCAGATTGCAGACGAACATCTCGTTTCACTTCCGAAAAGACGTAGAGACTTCGGCGATAGGCCGTGTCAGCTTTGAATGAAGGCCCCTTTACGCCCTTTATTTTTCCCTGTAAATAGTTTATGTTTCAATATCCAAGATTAAATGTGTATTGTTTTTACAAAAAGAGTTTTCATTTCAAGTACTAAACACCAATAATTACGCAAGTAATTTCACATATATTATGCATTTCTCTTGCACATGTTGTCAAAGTATATCTGAATAGTTTTTATTTGAATAAGGGATGCCAGAAGAATTGAAAAAATATTAGTAACTTTGTAAATACCTTGTTTCGTGTGATGTATGTGTGTTTGCTGATACTAGACATTTTTATGGTTCACTGAGAGTTACGGTCTTCGTATATAAATATGCGCAGGAAGTTCTTTAACAGCAAAAATTATAAAGTAAACAAATTAATAAATTGTCTGATATAATAAAAAATGACAGACTTACGGCTAATAATTTCACGATGGGCAGTCATTAAACTTTTTGTTCCCCACGACGAGAACTTTTCGAACATACCACTCTCGTCAAAATCGGCGAATAACATTTCATGCACTTTTCTTTTCATTTTTTGACAACCTTTTCTACTTTTCTATTTATAAACGGAAGTCATTAAAATGTATTTTCGGTACTACTTAGTTATTTTGTCAACCAGCCTCGCCAAATTTAGACAAATCGCCAAACTGATATCCAAATTATACATATTAACGTAATTTTTATTTTAAATATTAAAAAAAAAAAAAATAGTTGAATATTAATAAAAATATAAATAAAAATCATTTAATGACTTTAAAACACGTGTATCGTATTTAATGTCATTGAATGTGACATTCACGATCATCCATTATTGGCATTTAATCTGATAGTTTGGCGATAGTTTTTTGGTCGACGGGATAACCAATTAGTACCATATTTTCATTAGCAGTTAATGCTAAGATATTTCTTGTGTAAAATTTGAAATTTTCATTGCAACATCACGTGAGACCTTCCTTATAATCATATATATTTTATTATTTATTTATTTAAAAGATCATTTGTTCAGGGCAAAATAAATTAGGAAATGGTTAAATTAGTGCAAGTAAACTTTTTAGAATAGCCTCTATTTTAGATTGCTGATTTATTACTTTTGACATGTAAGAAAACTAGTTGGATGTGCCAATCCCAAAACTTTTTTCAATCTCATACGTACATTTTAATATTTCAAAATTTAGTTACACATTATTAATTCAATACTATACAAACTATGATTTGCATCTTAATTTTCTGCATCTGTCAATTAATCGGAATAAAAGCGAGTTTCCATATCTGCACGAGCCGGTGAACAGTAGAACGATAGTTAGATTTTTTTTTCAAATTCAGGAATGATCTACTCGCCATAATCCAAAGACATTATACACGAAAAATTTAGTTCAGTTCAATGCATAACATCAAACACTTTTTAATGGTAAAATAATAAAAACGGCACAGACATCGCGATTACAGTGCCCCCTTCCGGCGGATTTTTTTCAAATGCAGGGAGGGTCTGCTTACCATAATCAAACACTTATACTAAAAATTTCATTCAATTCTATGCATAACTTTATACACTTGTCTGTGGTAAAATATTTAAAATGGCTCAAAAATCGCTATTGCAGCGCCCCCTTCGGGCGGATTTTTTTTTCAAATTCAGGGAGGACAAACTAGTTACAGCCAAAGACTTACACAAAAAATTTCATTCAATTCGGTGCATAATTTCATACATTTTTAGTCCGTACAATATTGAAAATGGCACAAATATCCCTATTGCAGTGCCCCCTTCCGACAAATTTTTTTCAAATTCAGGGAGGACCAACTAGCCATAGCCATACACTTACACAAAAATTTTATTTAATTCGATGCATAACTTCATACACTTTTAGTCAATACAATATTGAAAATGGCACAAAAATTGTTATTGTAGCTCACTCTTCCGGCGGAATATTTTAAAATTGAAGGAGAACCTGCTTACGGCCGACATACGGACACACAGACAGACACACATACACACAGACAAACACAAGGACAGTAAAATTTTATAAAAGCATTTTGTAAAACCATGTTTTGGGGGAATCTCTGACCCCTAAAACGTGTAAATCCGTCGAAAACCGGAAGTCGAAAAAATGTCGATTACAATACTTTCTTCTATTGAAAATTGGAGAAAATAATTCATTGCAAATATAATTTTGATAATTTAAAAGAATGCAAAGAAAAAACAAACTGCACTTTAAAAGACATTTAAAGTACAATTTTACACTCCCATATTATTTTAATCTATAATCCATTTTACATACATATATATACATTTAAATTGAATTTTATATCTATTTTTATTTTTTTTCACAAAAACTATTATTATTTTGAAAGACTATTATATAAAATAATATTTTATCTGTATTCAGCAATTTAAAATAAAAGTAATAACGACTTTCTATTATCAAAATTTTGACACTGTTAACAAAATATAATAAAATGCATGGTGAATAATAAAATGTTATCCTTAACCAAAAAAGATATTTGTCAAATTTACTTTCACTATAGCATACTTAAATAACGTTTAAATATTTATTAAAAATATAACTCTTATACTTAATGTATAAACAGTTTTATTTTAGAGTTTAGTTAATTAAAAATGAAAAGCGAAGAATATTAAAGTTTTTCATCAATACTTGTTTCTATTTTTATTTTTCTAAATTAATTAGTCTTTTAGAAAAAGAATTAAAACGGATAATAAAACTAACTTTATGAAGTTGTAAGGTCAACGCTTTTTTTCCCTCAAGACCAGTCGTGAGTTCTGTGAAAGTGATATCACATTTCATATTTTTTGATATCCCAGGTTTCGAGTGTTTCTTAAAACAAGTTCTGCTTAGTCATGCGCAATCGAGCCTGTGCTGGTAGTATATTTCATTCGCTTGCATAAAAACAGTTGAACACCTGCATAATGTTATAATGAGTGTTTTGATAACACCCTGTAGTTGGCTGATAACGGAAACAGTTCAGACAATCACCTCGTCAAGTTTAAGGCTGAACTTTCAGAAATAACTGTGACTCAATTCGCATATTAAAATGCAATTGATGTGTCAAGTCATATGTTGTGGAAAAACCTGAAAATGTGATTTTAGTGGTTGACTCGTAAGTTCACTATTGTGTTTTCCTGTTCAAAATACTCCATATTTTCATATCTTTGAGTGAAGGAAAACGTATGATAAATCTACCAGTTAACCATTTAAATCGAGTATGAAGGTGATTTGCACTAAAATATAGCTTGGCAGTCACTATACTAGGCAAAACGACTTATGCCTGGTTCTGGAATTTCAGCTTCCAACTCCCAGATGTGATTATTTGCTGTGCAGTCGCTTTCTATTTAACAATTTGTTTGTTTGATTAAATAGGAAAATTTTTAGTTAAATTCTTATAGTTTGAAGGAAATGTGCAACAGAAGTTTATAGTTTCAGAAACACTCTGTGCAAATCCTTATTTATCATAAAATTAATTATATCATGTATAATATATTTAAAAAATAATTGTCGATTTAAAGGGATTTTATTTTGTCGCAAAAAATATTATTGTTATTTTCTCCATGCAGTAATAATAGTCAATGTCTATGTACATTATTATTTCCTTTATATTTCAATGTTTAGTAATAAATGAAAAATAAAATGTTTCTTACGTTTTCAGCATTGGTGATACTTTTATTTTTAATAAATGATCAATTCATCAAAATTAACACGTTGAGTGTCCTGTCAATCATATATGACTGAAATGCAACATTTCGTTTATGGACGCTTTATTCAAAAATGACTGACAGTCTAAAAAATGATATAAAACTAAAATAATAATAATGTTTTAAATAATTACTGAAAAATTATTTAAATTTTATATATTATTATATTTTACATTGTTAGTGACAGGAAAATGACGTGGCCTGAACGAAAAGTTCAGTGTCAGTTACCGTGGCACTCAACCTTCGGACTCCGATATCTTCTACTCACATTTTATTCGATTAGCACCAATTTAAAAAAAAAAAACTTTCCTTGAAATAGATAGTTACAAAAATTCTCCGATTGAATAAGGAAAATTTTATTTTGCTTTATTACTGGTGCCAAAAACAAATTTTGGAAGAGAATATGATGTCTCTGAAGCGGAGAGAATGGAATGACAAGGGTTAAAACAGATAATATTTTTCCAAACCAATAATTTTGGTTAAAAACTATAAAACACGACAATTTTTTCACGCTGAAACTAGAAAATTAGGTTCTTCGCCAGAACAATGCCGTAAGGGATGGCAATTCCATTAAGAGCATCCCAATGGAAGCCATCACTACTTGAGTATTTCTAGTAATTTAGAACAGTGATCAGGTGATAAAATTTGCACCTGAATATGCAACTTTGAAGAGGATTTTAGAGGATTTTATATTCACAGTAGTTTTTATATGCACTGAGCCCCATTGGCATAAATGGTAGGGTTTTAGAGGACCACCCCTAAACCGCTTCTTTACTATTACGAATCTGATGCTCGTCCAACTTGGCCACGTGTGTTTTTGCATTGCAAAGCTGTAATGAATATTAAACAATGTTGTAACTTAGAGTTTTCCAAACCTTATCAAAAATTCTTCCTTCGCGTATTGTCACATTAACGGAATGAGATGTAACAATATGTGTTTGGAATTTACATAATGACGTTTTCATAAAACTGCAGTAAAGCCTAACCTTTAAGATTTGGATAGCTTTTTTCAATTTTTTAAACTTAAAATTAATCTGTCCCGATAACTCTACCATCCTAAAAAATTGGTCCAGAAAGAATTAAATGCATTATTTCTTAACCCTTTAAGCGGCCTAACCGGGTTTTTCCGTCATGTAATTTTTAGAAACAATGGCTGATTTAAAGCAAAATCAATATTAAAATTAATTTTTTGAAGTGAATAAAATAAATAGATATATAAATTTGTCAAATAAAAGTTTTCATACCAATATCTTTTATAAATACTGTTTTATGAATTGTTAAACATGAATGGAATATTTTGCAGGCCACTTAAAAGGGTTAAAATAAAAACTGATATTAGAAATGATTATAGAAGCTCATAAAGATAAACAGATATATAGAAAGTTAAAGACTTAATTTAAAACGTTTTTCTATGCATATAAACAAACCGTATAAATGTATATTTTGCAATGCACAATAATAATATTAAATACTCTATTTCTCAATATAACATTTTAAAATCCTTTAGGAATACTATGTATTTTGCATAAATGTATGTTGTAAGAGATATCATTAAACAACGAAAGAAGAAGTACGCTTTTTAAAAATACTTTAATCTTTTTCTTAATACTCAAATTGCTATTAACCACTTACTCTTATAAAAAAAAATTATCAACATATAAGAAAAAAGCTTTTAGCAACTTGTTTTAAGGCGATTAAAAAGTTTTGTGCTGAACAAAAGTATTTAAATTTAGTTATCTTTCTCTTTAAAAAAATATCTCTTTTTTCTGAATTTTTGGACATTTTTACTTTTTAATGTATGAAGTTTAGTAGATAAGAGTAAAAATATTTATATATATCTTTTTTTCCATATCGAACATTTCAAATATAAAATGTTCATTTATTTTAAAACACATTTATCTATACCTAAAAATTTATTTAATGTATTTTCTTTTGAATATTTTGTCAATCATTAATTGCTATCTTCTTGAATAATATTTGATATTGAAAATCATAATGCACTATAAATTGGAGAATTAAAAAATTGCGATTTTAATAGTATGCGTAATAACTTTTTAAAAATGATTTTTATTTTATTTTTTTTATTATTTTTTTTTACATTTGAAAGATTTTTTTACTTATAGAATTTTAAAAATATGCTGAAATTGCACAATAGCTGATTTTTAAATTTGGAAAGTTGATTCTTTTAACTTTCACTAAAAGCTAAAAATCTGGCAAGCTGGAAATATGACAAAATTTTTAAGCGCAAAAAAGATGATTTTATTTTTTAAACGGGAGGATATTTCATTTAAATATTTTTCTAAAATGAGAATTTTGATTTTAACTAGGATAGTCAATAATAAGTAATTACTAAATAATCGCATCATCACATCATTCACTAAAATAATATTCAAATTTCACTTTTTAAGTATGAATCACCTGATATTTTTAATTAATGCAAATAAATAAATAAATAAATAACTTTATCTAAAAGAGGAATATAAAGCAAACTGGTGTATTTCTTGTTCAAAACAGCGTAACTAAAATTCACGGTAATTTCTTTTTCCCCATTGTATATAATGCAACAGAATTATTTTTCGTGTCCCAGCTCTCTGCCTTTTTCTTTGTATATAAGTAGTATGATTCAAAAGTTCGGGGACAAGTTGTAAAAAATATTTCCCTGAATAGTTCACAGTACCGAAGGATATCCGCATTCAAAGTAGTTATCTTGGGCGACGATAAACTTCTGCCAGAGTTCGTATAAATTCTGGAAGCATCGCTGGAAGCCATTTTTCGCAATCTCTTATAAGGCCTCAAGCAATGTTGTTTTCACCGCATCTGCTGACTAAAAACGGCGACCCTGAAAATGTTTTTTTTTTCATTGATGGGAACAAATAAAAGTTACACAGGCTATGTCCATTTGATATAGAGGATGTGGAATTACATTAGTGCGACTTTTGAGGAGGGATTGTTTCATCAGTTGGTATGGTGTACTGGTGCGTTCTCAAGCAGATTCAGTTAGGTGGGGAGGCCTACCGTATGGCTTGAGCTCAACGAGAAAGTGCCAGTTCCTAGCCTCAGCAAAGATTGTGCAACACATTTATCGTCCTCCACAGATTCTTGATATTCTCTAAAACGTCGATGCCATTCATAATCGTTGTGTTTCACCATAGTAGAGTCATCGTACACCTTTCTTAGCATTTTCAAAATCTCCATTGGTGTTTTACATAAACGTGGACAGAATTTAATGTTGCAACGCTGTTTAAGTAAAGCATCTTTCTAAGTCGTGGAGCAAAGATAAATAACATCGGAGGATAACAGCTGCGCGTGCGGTTCGCTCACATGACATGGACTAAACCAACACGAGCAAGTAAGAAAGGGTTGGGAGAATACATTTCAGGCAGTTTTACTTTAAGTGCTTGCTTTCGTGGTCAAGAATGACCGCTGTCCCCGAATTTTTAAATCGCACTACGTATATACATTGATCTGCTCGTTGATTCGAACTCGTCGGGATCATAAAAAAAGTTCCAATGATCTAGAGTTCAAATAATGTAAAGTATGAGAGAAAAACATGTTTAAAGGCGTATTATTAAAAATCAATTAACCTTTTGGCATTTAAAAAAAATTATTTCAGCTGATATCGTAATAACATGATTTAATGTTAAATTAAAAAATAAAAATACATAAAATAATTAATAGCATTAAAATAATATGAATAAAACCTACAAATTATAATACATAGGGATGAAGTGATGCACCACATATGTATCATTGTTGCCACTAAATTTGTATAATATCTCTTATCTTATTTAATGACAGAATTTCTGAGATTTAATAAGGGAAAGGTAATTTTAATATCCGATGACAAAACATTTCCCAAACGGCTCTTGTCGCGAAGGGGTTAACTGGAAATACAATTTTGCAGTATATTATACATTTATTTTTTTCAAAAATTTAAAGATTGTCTCGATATTTTATCAGTGCATCATTATCAAATGCATTATTATTAATGCATATTATATTCTTCGGTTTTCTGGGAAAGAGTTTTACCTTATTTGATGGAATACGTTCATACTTGAATAGAAATTTGCAAAAATAAAGCATTCGTTTTCTTTAAAAAAATCCTTTACCATTAAGAATTGTAGAACTAGACATAAAATTTAAAACTTTGAAGAGATACCTTGATTATCTTAAATTGACGTCTTTCATGATTTTCAAAGGCGTTTTTAGCAATTTATGTACATGTGAATATAATAAATTAAAAATATATCAAATTCCTATCATATTAAGATCTTTCTAAAGATTTAGATTTTTCAGTGAACCCCTTATTGGGCAAATCAATTCATTCATAAAATATTTGAAAGGTTTACTGCCCCTAGAATCTATAAACAAATTTATTTTAAAATAAAAAGAGTTGTTTTCAATCAAGATAGCACTAATAAAAATTATCACACAAAAAATTCCGGTGCGTATTAATCCATTTTCTAAAAAAAAATAATGGTAAGTATATAACCATTGCCTGATAAAAGGTTAACTGTATTTACTTTCTAACGAACCAATTTAAATAGTTTTAACATCATCATAGACTGAATAATATTCAGTGCATGTACTTATTATGTAAACATATTCGTTTACATGCAATGCATCTGTAATGCTTTATATTCACTTTATCTTCAAAAATCTTTTGCGAATACTCAGAAGTGCCTCCGATAACAATTACTTGTCTTAGAAAAGTTCAAAGACGCCAAATTAATAATTTGAGGCTGACTATCTAATGACATGGCTTAAATAGATATCCCGAGAATCGTCTGAAGCTTTGCTGGTAGCAGAAAATTGTTTCATTGGCGAATAAGCTTTTAAATGCTTAATCAATAAATGTTAAAGAATTTAGGTTTCCTTTTTTAAAAGACTTTTAGATAACTACATTTGTAATGATGGAATGCGCCTCTTTTCGCTTTGAAAAAGGACGGATGTTTATTAATTTTCAAAAAAGTGTTGTAATTAGAAACGAAAATATACAATAAGCTCTTCCGAATCACCGAACTTTACGAAAAGTGTTTTTGTTTATCAGAAACCTCAGAAAAATATTTATTTTTGAAATTTAAATAAATTGTTTTCCATTAGTTGTCCGTTATTTCTGGAAATTTTTCTGAGAAGCTTTGCCTGTGCAATAAACAGTTTTCTGAAATCGGAATGTCACTTTTTCAGATGCTAACAATTCTTAGGTAAGAAAAGCTGGGGTAATTGAACCACGAGGTAACTAAGTCATCAGTCTATTTTATAAATATTCATATTGTTCTTTTATGTTTTTGCTATTGGGAAAATTCCAACCTTTAATTTACTTCTTAAAAAAGCGCTCGTTAACTCAGTCACAGCTCTGCCTTTTCTGTGATAGCTTACGGAAGATCCAGGCTTCTATTTTTAAAACACCGATAATTTGGTCAAACTACTTTTAAAATGAGATAAGTGGTTTTATTTAAAAAACTCTTTTTTAAAGATTAGACATAAATGTATCAATATCATTAGTTATCAATACACATTTACTTCATGTTTTAAATGTAAGGTATGGGGTATGTGTTCTACTTACACCATATACTTTTCAAGAATGACGTAACAGGTATATGGGTCAGGGGTAACTGTGCCATGCAGGATCCAGTTACGCCAGGAGTTATAAATACATTTTGGGAGTTTCTCTAACAACGGAAAAATATTTTATCTATTGTTTTTGTTGCAGTAAAAGAAATTATAAAATATAATGTTAAATTTACTTAATAATTTTTTAAACGCATGTCAGCGAGTATTAAAAAAATTCTTAAGTAAAATATCTAATCCTAAAAATTTTACAAAACAGGTGAAAAGGGATGCACAGGAAAAAGTGACATTATTTTAAAACTATCGAATTTAATAAAAAAAAAGTTTATATATATATATATATATAAACATGATTACATTCGACGCAAATTTATTGGACTTATCTAATTTTTATTGAGATAAATAAAAACAAGAATGAAATATTCAAGTATTTACGTACCCGTTTGTTCATAGATTTATCTTGTTTATTTTTTCCCTTAAAATATCCATATAATTTTAAACTTATTATCTATGCTGAAGTGCATATGTCCTTACTTAATTCTCATGATTTGTATTTATAAATATAATAATTTCACATTTTGTACATTTTTTGGCTACTGTGATAGCAAAGGTTTCCCTTGCAACGTTCTTTAGTTCATTTATAATTTGCAAGATCTACAAAAACAACAACAACAAAAAAAGAATGGAAATTAGGCTTGATTGATCCAGTTACCCCTTCTTCATGAGAAAACAAGAAGAGGAAATTTTTATAACTTTTTTACTTTTATATACTGATATGTAATTTTGAAAATATTTGTCTGCAAGAGTGCCCCTAATTGAACACGATTACAAAAGTTCGGATATTAAATCGAGTGAACATTTGCTTTTGTGACAGGATCTCTAGACTGATATTGTAAAAATATCCCCATGTTGACCCATGTAGCCTTAAATATTTTGATATTCAATTAACATGTCTCAAAGACAAACTTAAAAAAAAATAACAGCACTAACGATGATATGAGAATTGACATTGTTTTGTTAAAATTGTAAGCAGAATTTCAGTGATGCAACTGAAAATGTTTACTTCAGCAGTAATAGCTTTCGAAAAAGTGACATTTCGATTTAAGAATACTGATTATTGCATTATAAAAGCTACTCAGAAACATTTTTGAAGATAACGGAGAGCTAGTAATTTATTTTTATAAATTATACTTTAAATTTCCGAAATAAATCTTTTCTCATGTTTCTAAAGATAAAGTAAAGCTTTTCGGAATCTTGGATGTCTCAGAGGCGGTTATTATATGTGTTCGTTTGGGATTATTGTACATTTTCGTAGATTATGAAACATTTGTCATTTTTTAACAATGTAAAAGAGAAAACCAAAATCTGAAATTTTACAGATTATATATCGATTAATAGAAAGATTTGTAGCTATCCATTCTATACAAAAATCCTTTATTTCTAAAACATTATGTGAATTTTAATATTTAAGACTATTTAAAAATCTTACAATCCCATAGTTACGAATAAACATACAGTTTTAGGGGACTAAAGAAAGTTTTTGTTTGTTAATCATATGATTATTTTTAAACGTTTAAGTGTATTTTAATAAATATATTTTATATATGCTAAGGTATGCAATGTTATTATTGACATTGGGCATGAATTAAAAAAAACCTTTAAGTTAGTCGATTTATTACATATTTTTTTTCAAACTTAGTCGGATGACGGATATCCCATGCTGATATATATGCATATATATTATCGTATTAATGATAACAATTTGTCCATCGCATATGTATGTATTACAAGTATTCATCTTTATTACGAATAAAAAATTATTCTATTAATCTTTTGTATGTACAGTAAATGAAATTCTGTAATAAATTTACATTAGAATCCTTCATTTAGGTTTGTAAATAGGTTAAATATTCTCAATTAGATATTTTTATGTATATGTATTTAAATACATGTACCGGGTGCCCCAAAAATGACTGATGGATTTTAAAATTCAATCACTTGCAAACGGTGACAGCTATTTAAAAAAATTTTGCAGGAGGGTTATGTTTAACGTCAGGAGTTTTTTTACCGTAATTTTTTATTTTAGTTCGCATCTCAAAAAATAGGTGGCGCTGATGGCGACAGAAGGCCAGGTGATCAGTGCTGAGTGAAGCGTCCACCTTGCTTTCAATCGTCATCAGCGCCACCTATTGTTTGAGATGCGAACTAAAAAAATACGGTGAAAAAACTCCTGACATTATACATAACCCTCCTGCAAAAAATTTTTAAATAGCTGTCACTGTTTGCAAGTTATTGAATTTTAAAATCCATCAGTCCTTTTTGGGACACCCGGTATATATATATATATATATATATATATATATATATATATATATATATATATATATTTAATTAAAACTGATATATTATATCAAATCGCACACCATATATAATTTACTAAAAAATATATATAAACCATAAAAATAGTATTAAAAGCAAAAACTCACGAACATCTATACCGCCAAACAAAATTGAAAAACCACAACGTGAACTATAACTAATCCATAAACTATAAACTAATCCAACAAAATAACAACTCATAAATAACTTAAACAAGAAACTTGAAAAATAACAAACAAGGAGACGGGCGGCATGGCTAATGACATGCACTGCTGGGTTTAATCTGATTTGATGCATGCAACATTCCCCATGCCCGTCACAACCAGAAATGAATTTTAACTAAAAGCAAACCAAACTAAAATTTAAGTATCGACTAGCAATAACCTTCAAATGACCCACAAACTAAATCTTTAAACTTGTCGAACTATTAAATCCATTCAATAATGATTTCAGTTCATTTCGACGACAACTACCTCTAACAAAATCATTCACAATATTTTTCATAAAGTTCCGAGGGTAACCTTGTTCAGAACCCAGTATGTACCACTCCACAATGTCATTAATCACATCTCCTATTTCTGAACTCAGCCTATCAATACGAATTAAACCATTTCTGAAGATATTTATTTATTTTTTCCGACGTGAACACATGAATTGAAATTATATATATATATATATATATATATATATATATATATATATATATATATATATATATATATATATAATTTAAGATAAAAATATAGTTTGAAATAACAAATGTTTCTTATGATTGTTTTAGATTTTTATCTATCAGCCTCTTCATTATTCATTTTAACCAAACAATAAAATCTTTCACTTCCGTTATTTAATTGTCAGCAATTTAACTCTTAAATTTTTATTTTGTGCGAATAAAAATATGCGAAAGTCTATTATTCATATATGATGCGATTTGATTATTCAATTAATATAATTTTTAAATTAAATTATAATACTAATATAAGTCTAAACGTTTAGAAATTTATTCGAAGCATGTCACTCTGAGAACTTATAGACTTTTATGAAATTATATTATTTATTTTAGACATCTGCTGATTGTTCATTATTCAAATGACAAAAAGATTTAATTTAAAAATTTTACGAATTAACATTCAAAGACTGTACTTATTTTGTGCAAAATGCATGATAACAGTAATATGGAACATAGAAAATTATTAACATAGAAAAATTAACATAGAAAATAAATTCTATTTTCTATCCTGTGATCTTTTAAGCATAAGCAGCATCGATACTTTTTCTAAGCTTATTTTTTAGAGGTGTTTTTTTCTGTCAAGCCTTTTATACGGTATGGGTAAACAGCGAGACAGATCTTCTAATGTGAAACTCAATGTGTAATTCAATTATTTTAATGCATAACCTTCTTCAGCACATTTGTCTACTCTAAATCCCAAGTTTTGCGGAGGTTTGATAGTTTCAGCGAATGAAAAATAATATCAGTAGTCTAATTTAAACTTCAAGCACGGGTAACTTTACGGTAAACTGCAGTACTGGGTATTTTTTTCTTCATTTACAAAAATTACTTTATTTTTGTGTTAAAAATACATAAATTTTTATCAGACACAGATAGTCTGATATATACAAAAGGAAAGTATATATATATTTTTCAGAATAACCTTTTAGTTCATCAGTTTTTATTTTCAATAGCGAAAGTTTCAGGTTAATTTACTTATACTATTTATAAAGTATAGTTTAAAAAATATATAAACCTACCTATCAAAAAAATCTTCCTAAAATCTATTTTTTATTTATAGTTCTGTCGGTCAAGTATTGTATTTCTCAGTTACGGGTAAACAGCAACACATATCTTTTAATATTAAAACCAATTAAATTAATGAATAACCTTTTTCAGCTCATTTCTATACTTTAAACTCGAAATTTTTTGGCAACTTGATGATTTCAAAGAAACAAAAATAATTCAAATAGTGTAATTAAAACTATAAGGACATGCTACTTTACAGTAAACTGCTATACTGGGTAATAATTTTCTTTATTAAAAAAAAAAAAAATTCTATTTTCGTGTTAAAAAAGTATCGAATGTTCGCAAATATTGACAGTATGATACATATAATGGTAAATTTCTGTAAATAATAATTTCTATCGCTACATAATTGTGGTTTCTCAGTTTTTCTTTTGAATAGCGTAAGTGTCTTAAGTTTTAGGGTAATTTACATAAAGTGTTTTTTTTAAGTATAATTAAAAAAATATATCAATAACAAAAAGTGCTTATATATAGCCTATCAATAAAAAATTTCAAAAGTCTATTTATAATAGATAGTTTAAAAAGTATAAAATTATCTATCAATAAAATCTTTTAAAAATCTATTTTTAGTAGACGATTTATGAAATATAAATATTTGTAAAAAACGATAATATGAAGAAAGAAAATTCGCTGTACATTGTAATAGAAAAAGTGTAATTTTACAAATGTAAATTTACTGAAATTTGTATGTTTACTAAGATTTTATCTGTACACAATACAAGAATATAGCTAAATCTACGAAAATATTTGTTGTAAATCTACAGAAATCTCCAACTTTACAAACGAATCTAATAAAATTATAGTTATCTTACTAAAATTCTGTTGAATGAATTGAAAAATTGAATTGATGAATTCATTGAATGAAAAATGTTTACTTCATTAGGTTGGACATTTTATAAATAATATTTTTAACGAATGTGGATAGTATACATGGGGGATATATATATCAGATGAATGCAAGGGGAGTATATATTTTTATAGAATAATCTACCACAACGTAGCTAGTTACTCAGTTTTTATTTTGAATAGTGTATAATGTTTTTTAAAGTATAGTATCATAAATATGCAAATCTATCTATTAATAGAACTTCCGAAAATCAATTTTTAATATATAGTTTCAAAAGTATAAAACTATCTATTACTAAAATTCTATTTTAATTGAAAATTTATGAAGTAAATGCTTGTAAAAAACGATAATATGAAGAAAGATAATTTTTTCTAGAATCAGAACAAAAAGTAGAGGAATAAAAAAAATCACTCTTAAATGCTAATACAAGATCAAAATTAATTAACACAAAGGGTTTTATTAATCAAATACCTTCATTTTTATTATTTGAATTATATGTTTGCGTTTGGGAATTCGAAGAGGATAGCAATCTGTAGCAGGTTGATTGTGATTCCCAGAACAAGAAAAATTTTCATTAAAAGGTAAATATTCAATTCATTAAGTTAGATAGATTATGTGTTAGAAAAATAAGTCAGTCAGTTACATTTATTAAATTAGAAAGATGGGGAATTTTTATATTAGCTTATATATGAGTATTTACACAATGGAATTTGATGCTACGTTTCATTTTTAAATGAAAATCGTATTAAATGTAATGGAATTAGTGTAGAGACGAATGTGAAATAATTATAAAATAATGAAAAAACAAATATTTGCAATAGTAAACATAGTGTGGAGAATTCCATTCACTTAAACAATAATACATTTTTAAATACTAAGCTGTCTTTACTTTTTCTAAAAGTAAAAAAAAAAAAAAGTAAATATTTTCTCAAGTCAATCAATTTCATTTGATAAAATCGCATACAAATCTATTTTTAAAAGAATGTTTATAAAATAAATAGTTGTAAAAATTGACAATGTGAAGAAAGAGAATTCCTCCCAGAAAAAAAAAGTAAAGAAATTAAAAAAATCGCCCTTAAAAACTAATACAAGATCAAATGTGTTTAATACAAAGCATGTTATTAATCCATGTACCTTTTTCATTTCTGTTATTTGAATTATGTGTTTACGTTTCGGATTTCTGAGATGATTGCAATCAGTAGCAGTTTATTGTGGTTCCCAGAACAAGAATAATTTCAGTAAAAGGAAAAAGTTTACTTCATTAGATTAAATAAACTAAAGTACAAAAAATGAGACGAATTTAAATCCAGAATGAGAATTCTTCCTAAAACTAGAAAAAAGTAAATTATTAATACAAGATCAAATTTGAATAATACAAAGGGTTTTATTAATATAGTATCTTTATTTCTGTTATTTGAATTATGTATTTGCAGTTGGGAATTCTGAGACGATAGCAATTAATAGCAGATTGTGGTTCCCAGAACATAAAAAAAAAAAATATTGAAAGGAAAATGTTTATTTTATTAGGTTGTATATATGATAAATATGATTATTAGCGAATGTCGATAGTATGATATATAAAAGGGAAATATGTATTTTTTAAAGAAAAATCTCTATAGCAACGTAGTTCGATACTCAGTTTTTATCTTGAATACCGTATAATATATTTTTTTAAGTATAGTTTAGAAAATATGTAAATATGTCTACCAATAGAAACTTAAAAAAAAAATTAATAGATTTTTAAAAAATATAAAACTATTTATTGATAAAATCTTATAAAAACCTATTTTTAATAGAAAATGTATCAAGTAAATGCTTGTAAAAAACGAACGATAACATGAAGACAGAGATTTCTTCCTAGAATCAGAACAAAATTAAACGAAAAAATATATATAACTCTTAAAAGTTAATACAAGATCAAATTTGATTAATACGAAGGGGTTAATTGATAAGTACATTCATTCCTGTTAGTTGAATTATGTATTTGCGGTTGGAAATTCGGAGACGTCAGCAATCAGCAGCAGGTTGATTGTGGTTCTCAAAACATGAAAAAATTCATTGAAAGGAAAATATTTACTTCATTAGGTTGGACAGATTATATATAAAATTGTTATCGAATGTCGATAGTATGATACATACAAGGGGAATATATATATTTAAAGAATAATCTCTATCGCAATGTAATTAATTACTCATTTTTTATTTTGAATAACGTATAATTTTTTTAAATATGCTTCAAATATATGTAAATCTACCTCTCAGAAGAAACTTCCAAAATTTTTTTTTTAACAGATAATTTCAAAAACTATATATTAATGAAATCTTATAAAAATCTGTTTTAATTAGAAAGTTTATAAAGTTAATATTTGCAAAAAACGATAACATGAAGAAAGAGAAATCTTCCTAGAATTAGACCAAAATGCAAGTGAATTAAAAGAATCCCTCTTAAAAGCTAATACAAGAATAAATTAGATTAATAAAAAGGGTTTTGTTGATCAAGAACCTTCATTCCTGTTTTTGAATTCTGTGTTTGCGGTTGGAATTCCTGAGACGATAGCAATCAGTAGTAGGTTGATTGTGGTTCCCAGAACGGGAAAAAAAAATCATTGAAAGGAAAATAATTACTTCATTCGGTTTGATAGATTATAAATAAGAGAAATAAGTCAGCGAATTACATTTATTAAATCAGAAAGATGATGAATTTTTGTATTACCTTCAATGATTATTTTCATATTTTACAAAATGGAATTACATTTATTAAATTAGAAAGAGGATGAATTTTTGTATTAGTTTCTATGATTATTTTTATATTTTACAAAATGGAATTACATTTATTAAATTAGAAAGATGATGAATTTTTGTATTAGCTTCAATAATTATTTTTATATTTTACAAAATGGAAGTTGATATTGCGTTTCATTTTTAAATGAAAATCACATTGGGTATAACGGAATTTCTCCAGACAAATATGAAATAATTATAAAATAACGAAAAATCAAATATTTGCAATGGTAAATATAGTGTGTAACATAACAGTCATTTCAACAATAATGCGTTTTTAAATACTAAGTAGTCTTTACTTTTTCTAAAAAAATAATAATAAATATATTCTCAAGTTAGTGAATTTTATTTGATAAAATCGTATAAAATCTATTTTTAAAAGAATGTTTACAAAGTAAATGCTTATAAAAAGAATAATATGAAGAAAGAGAATTCTTCCTAGCATTAGCACAAAAAGTAAATTAAAAAAATCCCGAGTTGCGAATTAAACAAAAGGTCTTTCGCATTAAAGGAACCTCCTGACTGGAATATACGTTCAATAAAAAATCCAGCACCATGGTCAAGTAAAATATCTTTTAATAAGAAAAAAATTAACAAATATGCAATAAAACTGTGTAATTAAAAAAAGTATCTGTACTAGCTTTGCTTTATATTTCAGCAGAAATGAATTTAAGGAAGAATTCCTATCGAAAAGGACTGTTTATTGAACTAAGGGAAAACATTGTTAAAATTTTCTTCACAGTTATTGGAGCTTTTGTTCTATATACCCGTGGCAGACATTCTGACGTCAAATAAATAAAAGGGGTAGAATAGCTTCAGGTGACATCTAGTTCCATGGCTTATTTTTTTTCAAAAATGACTTATAAAAGAGAATGACTTCCAATAGGCTATAGACGTGTAGAACTCTATTTATGAAATGGTTCATTAAATAAGCAAATCATTGAAATTTTGTTAATTTGAATATTCTTTAATAAATTATGTTGAACAGAAGATATTTCATCTAAAAAAGATTTGTATTTAGGCAGATAAATTTTCTTTTCCACAACTCGAAATTAAGCCTTATGTAGTTCTATATGATACACATATTCGGACTTCTAATCTTTTTGCCGTAAAAGTTAATTATTTTTGCTCTAAAAGCAAACCAATAAATGTAAACATCTAGGCTAATTTCCTGATAAAATAAATGTTATTTTTACCTGAGAAAATAAGAACGAAAATTTAAAATATTTATAAAAGTAAGTGTATGTAACATTACATTTCTCTCAAAAGGGATAAAATTTGTATCATTAATTAACTATTACTTTTCTCAAAAGAAGAAAAAATGAATGTTTTCTAAAGTCAGTGTAAAAAATAACAAAAAAAAATATATTTGAGAATATTTAGGCGATGCAAATTTGAAATATTTATAAAAGTAAATGTGGTGCGTAATATTACTTTTCTCTTAAAGTAGAAAATAAAATTAATTAATTAAATTTTGCCTTTTTTTATAAGAATTAAAAAACAACATTTTTTAAAAAGTCAGTATAAAAAAGAACAACAAAAAAATTATTAGAGATTTTCGATAATAAGTAAGTAGTGTTATTTGTAAAAAACAAAGTTATAACAATAGTTAAAACGAATCTGAGCATTAATATATGAAAAGATGATAGGTATAGAACAGTTTTGTTGAACAAAGTATAGAACTTTGTTCTTTAGACGGTATAGAACAGTTTACGCTGTCTTTTATACAATATAGCAGCCGCCTTCTACCTTCCCAAGTAAAGCGAAGACTATTACGTAAGCAGACATTAAAAATGAAAAAAATCCCGTTAGAATCTCAAAAATATATAAACTTGTTTAAAACACACACGCAAAAAAAAAAAAAAAAAAAAAAAAAAAAAAAAAAAAAACATCACCTTCAGATTTTTTTAAAAAGATACAGATAGGAAATAGAAAAAAAAAAAACACAAACTTTCACATAAAAAATATTTATTTAAAAAGTACATTACTTTTAACATAAAAAACAACTAAAATATAATAATAACTTATTATTGATCCAAATTACATGTAAATTTTATTTGTGGAGTCTGATTCTTTTTTCCTGGAAGCTTCGGTTGTACGATTTTCGCTTAAATTTCCGGTTTGAATCGCTTCAACAACCAGCAGTAGTCCGCCATCATGCTACTATTCCATCTTCCTTGATACCGGACTTCTAGCTCTTTCAAATCTTGGTGAAATCTTTCGCGTTTTTCTTCGCTATCGGCTCCTAGATTTTCTGGGAAGTAACAATCTCCACTCATTAGGATCGTATTCAATGTCGTACATTCTCGTCAAGCCTGGAATATCTTTTCAGTACACTAAATCTTGATCTTCAGCGAAGAATGGAAGAAATTTTTTTTCTCTGTGACGGTACCATGAAAATGAAGTACCAGGTGCAAGCATATTTCTTTCTTTTAATCGTGATCCGAGAAGTTCCGCTGCATCTTTGGGGAGATTCAAATTTCTTGTCAAGTCGTTTAAATGTGACTGGGAAAAGAGCTGACACTCGTTAGAATCTACTTGAAATTCAGGATCAGACTAGTATATATCCTGTTCATCTGTATCACAGTCAGAATCTTCAGTTTGTATAGTCGAAAACGGAAGCTGCACCATTTTTGAATCGCCGAAAATTGCAGGCGTATCTGATAAGACGTTTGGATAGTTTATGTCCCTTTTATTTTTAGAATTGTATCCAGTTATGTCACAACAACAAAAGTAGCAATCTTTAACATGGTCCTTAGGCTCTCTCCATAACATAGGCGAAACGATTTTGAAGCTATTTTTCTGTCCTTTTGACCACTTGCGAAGTTCTAATAAACAAGTCGTACAAATTTTACGAGGTGTCCGAGTTTTTGTCTTGGTTACTTAAAACGTATTCAAAATAACTTTTGTAAATATTTTTTACAAAGTCTGTAATGCTGTTTCGTTCTTTTTTCATCATAAATTTCCCGCAAATATAACAAAAACAATTCGGAGAATTTAAACAGCTTCGCGACGACATTTTAAAGGTTATGTTGCAAGATGCGCACTTCAACTGTTAATTTTCTAAATCAGTGCGGGTACTTATACAAAAACACTTTGGTTTATCTTTATTACACCCTTTTTGACTAATATTTACAACAATTAGGTTGTATTACCTAATAATTATGTATTAATGAGCTCATTACTAAGTTAAGCGAAAATGACCAGTTTTCAACATGCTTAATGTGAATTACTTATACTTATTATGTAGTAATTAACAAATTACTGTTTTGAAGTAATTTCTATGTCACCGTACACTAATTAAATGCAATAAAAATTAAGCTGAAGTAATTTAATGAAGTTTTATAAATTTTAAAATGTAGACGCTTAGACATTTTTCATCAAAATCTTAAATATTCAATATCAAAAAATCTTGACGTGATGGAATTTTCGTATCATTTTTCTCGTAATCAGCACATCAGAAACTATAGAAAACGTTACTCAGATTTCAAAGAGGAAAACCATTGCAGACGTGTGAATAAATCTACTCGTAAGTTCGGAAGCCATAAGAATGGTTAAAATGACCAGGCTTTCAGAAAGGTGCGTCTGTTCTGCAGCTTTGACAAGATTACGTGGAGTAATCCAACGCAGTTATCCTCGCATGTACGAGATGATGTCATCCGCTCGCACCATCATTTTGAGTATAGTCCGTACCACTCTCTAAACTGAAAAATTGTTTTAAAAGTTCAAGTTGGAATTCTGGAAATGACTCCTTTTACCACTCACACAGATGAAAAAGAAAACAAAAACAGGACTTGACATTCAGTGGCATTTTCATCTTCCCAAAATAAGTGATTAAAATTATCTGAACAAGGTTATCTTCAGACAATGATTCCAAAATAGCTGCTTAGAAAGGAGTTAAGGAAAACTACGATGGGATTCTTACCAAACCGGGTTATAGAATTTGCAGTGAAATGCCTAAATAGATTTGGTCATTGTGTGAAAAAGTGATCGGCAAACATCCGTCTTAGTTCTCTTTCGGATTTTTGATCTATTATCAATAAATATATTTTTATTTCATGTGTAACCTTTTTTTAGATCAATACCGAGAGAATGTTTGTGATACGGATAGTGTTTTCATTACATATGTCAAATAAAGGTAATATATTGGATATATGCAAAAATAAGTTCCACTTTTTTCATTGTTATTCAAAGTTCAGTTACATTATAACACTGTTACTGCATATAGACGTCTGCTGACTGCGCATTATTGAACATTTAATGCTTCTGCCAAATTGTATTGCATTTATTTTTTCCAATTATTCATGCAAATTCTATCTTTGTATTCTGTTTCATCAACATCGAATTAAACTTCACTAAATTGCAAAAAATACCTTCTATACCCACTACACTATAAAAAAAAACCATTAAATTTACGGCAAAAATTGCTGGCAGCAATATTGTCAGCAGTTTTGGCTGTAAAAACTGGAGCTAAATGAAATGTAAATTTTTGTATTGCATCTAATTTTATTGCAATTTTTAAGGCAAAAACTACTGGCAACTTTGCTGCGACGCAAATTTAACGGATTTTTTTACAGTGTAGCAGAAGAAGTGTGTTCCCCATTAACTTCTACAATTACACAATAACGTTCATTAACGTTTTTCTTTAATTAAAAAAAGTATTAACAAAACTTTCGGCAAATGGGGAATTTTTTCGCACAAAAAATGTCTTTTTTAAATAGTAAAAAGCCCTTAAAAATCCAATGTTTATGCTGTAATCAAATACCATATATTATATTTTGAAAGTTATGCAGAGACTTTTCAAAAGCATGCATTATTAGATCTACACAATACATATTAAAGCTTTCATAACATCTATTATTAAAAGGAACTTACTTTTTCATATAACCAATGCAGCCTTATTTGGATATAGATATGAAGTTATTAATTGAAATTTCTTCAACGATGAATCATTATACTTTTTTATCACTATACCTCTGGCGATCTGAAATAAATTAAAATGAATGTTTTATAGGATATTTTATTTTGCTGAAATTTCAAGAGGGAAATGATATATCAGCTAATTTTCCCCTGTTCTACCGAACTTGGTTGTACCTTTTGAAGAATCAGGGATAAAGACATGGACAAACGCAATTAGTTTGGTGATATTTATTTATCTTTCTGGGATTTTATTTACGAGCGTCGATATTCATCTTTGATACTTCAGTTATAATAAATGCACAATAGTTTCAAAATATTCTCAAAATAAAGTGCATGTTTAAAAGATAAATAACGTTTTATATTTAAAATACTTTGCTTTAAATGAAAACAAAAAGATTTTTTCAGTAATTGTAAAAAAAACAGCAGTTGCACTGTAAAAAAAATCTATAACTGCTGGCAGCGATGTTGGCCGCAATTATAGTAAAATCGATTTAAATTAGTTGTATTTTTTTATTACATCGAATTTTACTCCGATTTTTACGTCATAAACTGCTGGCAACATTGCTGCCAAAACCTTTTGCCACAAATTTAACACAAATTTTATAGGCTAGATTTTATTATAGGATATTTTTTTACAATGTGTTTTTATCCTTTTGTATCCGTCTGTCTAAATCAGTGCAAAAGAAACATAATCAATGTAAGAACAAGATATTTTTAAAGATAAAAATGTTCAATCGAAATAAAATAGCGTAAAAGCATTGGTTTTGATAATAATAATAAAAAAAATCATTTGAAACAAAAGTGTTTCAAATAGTTTAGTTCTCAGGAAATGTTTGGTTTTAAAATTATTATGTATCTTTCAAATGTCATATTCTTTTAAACTTATCAAATAGTCTATTTCAATGTTTGTGACAGTTTAAAATACTTCATCCTCAAATGTTATTATAGGAGAAAGAAAACGCAGAGTTAAAATGGGATTACTTATATCCAATTGCTTCTTAACCATACGTTGAATAAACTTTTAACGACTTAAAATTGTATATGCGTCTGAAATAATGTTTACTTATTTTAAAACATATTTAGATATATATTCTAAAAAATATCTTCGTAGTATATAATTTTGACTTAAATAGCAAAATACTAATTTGTAATTAGTTTATTCCTATAAGCCTAAATATTGAAGTTTTTAGAACGAAATATACTGTTAAGTTATTTTATTTGCAATAATTACAAAATGAGATGACAATAATTAAGTATAATTAGAAAAAAAATCAGAAAATAAATACAACATTAGAAAGAAAAACCAATAATCAGTTCCAAAATTATATCTCATTAAGTTTTTGAAATAGTATTAGAACTATGGTCAATGCTGGAAAAATACTTTTTATATCTATTATACAATTACATTATTATTCTCTCAAAAGCAGCATGAGAGACGAACTTTGGGTTATTTTCAAGTAACGACAATACTTTTTTTTTGGAAATGACACTTAGTAAAAGAGTTTCACATAAACTATGTTTATTTAATCCAGCTTAATTATGCGAATAACATTGGATAGGGTACAACTGCCTATGTTGTTTATCGTTTTTAGTCACATACAAAATTGTAATTTTACTTTTAAGAAAGATAATCATATTAAAAAAACATAAGTGATATAAAAATGGATACACTATTCAATGGTTCATACAATACAATGAATAAAATATAAAAAATAAATAACAAAAAATTATAAACAATAAGAAAAATAAACGATAAACTTAAAAAAATGAACAATGTATAAAAAACATTAATCATAAACTTTAATAAAAGTCAAATATAAACCTTAATTAACATATAATCTATATCGTTGTGAAAACTTTACTAGCTACGGTTGTTTCCTTTCTTCATGCAATTGTATCGCCAGGAAACCAAAAATACAGAAATGCCGAGAATTTTATGGAAGATGCCCTTTGTTTGTTTAAAAAATTAAAGGAATTGAAAGTTTACTTATATAATGCACCAACATAAATATTTAAACGTATATATGTCACAATGTTTCGTGCTGAAGAAACTGATTCTTTGATTGGTTGATTTCATACATGTTTGGAAAGCATTTAAACAAAAATATTGCCCCAAAGAATATGTGAAATGTAGAAACAAATTCGCATGTCCTCGCTCAGTGGCTTGATAGGTTGTAATAGGTAGTAATAGCTACTGACTAGCCGGGAACACGGTACCGAATCTTTGGATTAGCCATGGATCTATTTGCGAGGGTCCATTTATATTTGCATGGATATGTAACGGAAAAATAAACAAAATTGTGTGACTTGTGGTTGTTTCTGTATATAATAAGCATCCAATCTATGTATATTAATGACGCAAAAGCCATAGATGTTATAGGCCTAAAAGAAATCTTCGAAACGTTGAAGTTCAATATCAACTTGGTAAGTTTTTCTGTATTGTGTTTAAAGTACTTCTCTAAAATATGATTTTTTTTCATTTGCCATCATTAAACTACTTTTTTAAAACAACGGATACTTTTATAAAATGTCATTTAGATATTAATCTAAATAACTCACACTAAAGAATTAAACTTTTACAAAATTTGTTTGGTTAATATTGAATTTTTTGAAATCGTTGATTCGTAATAATATTCAGTAACATTCCAGCTTATAAGACACAATTTAACCTAAATGCCCATAAAATTTATTTTTGTTATTTTGTTCAAGCTTAAAGTAAATTTTTATTTTAATATAAATACATTAAGTGTACATGCATTTTATATATAAAAAAAGTTAATGTACACGAATATTGATCAAATATGCTAACTGAATAAAAGGCAAGAATTACGTATATACAATTAAAAGTTTTCTTTTTAACTCTATCTACATTTTGAAACATAGATAATTAATAGTAGTGTATGAAAAATTCCGACAGATAAGTAAGTTAAAAAATGCCTATATATATGTATGAATTAAACTACTACAAGCGATGCGCCAATCATGCATAGAAACAGTTTCATTTAGAAATCTATCTTTATTGTCAATACAAAATACATATATTCATTGAAGGTAACAAAACTTCATCACATATTTTATTGAATTTTCCTCGAACGTTATTGCAAATGGAAATCTAAAGTAAACCAAACCATATTTTCTGCAAATGGCATTTTAGATTGGGATAAAATTGAAATAGAAATATTTATTTTTCTGAATTAAATTTACGCACAGTGAATTATTCTGTAAAATATAAGAATTGCATACACTATTTTATCTTGATTACTTCTGGATAATTTGTTATATGATTAAAAAACTCTTTTTAAGTAATGTGTATATTAATGAATGCATATAGAAAAAAATAAAAAATATATAGTTATCGTTATTTTCATTATAGTGTTTTTAATTGTTATTTTCAATATAGCATCATTTTTAAATGTATACAAAGGGTGTCATTTAGTTATATGCTTTTTGTGTATAAACTTAAATAAAATATAACTAACTGTTAACCACAAAAGCGGAATTTTAGAGGAAAATCCAATTTTCTACCAATATGTTGACCTGCCCACGCTTAGTGCATAATGAAAGGAATTTTGCCTTAGTTTCAACTATTTCACAAATTTTGGCGACATTAAGTGGTAAAGTTGACTTTTAGAATCAAAGGAATTTTTCAGAAATTCACAATAGAACCCGTCAAACTTGATTCAACCAACCATAATTCATAGAACGTTTTTGGAAAAAAGTGACATTGTTCCATACATCGTTTATCTGCTGAAGAATAACGGAGGCTTTAACAGTGTGAAAAAAATTTTCTTGAAATTCTCGATAGTAGATAATATGCATGATTTAACTAATCAATGTTCTATTAGAATGTTTTTGAAATACAGTAACGTTCTTCTGCACAACTCATATCTGTTAAAAGAATATAGCTATCACATCAATGTCGATTTTTTAACGAATTGGACTCAAAGATCCATATTATTATTAAAGTAATATGTGATAAATTAAATTTTCGTTTGATCTTTGGATGCATAAGTGTCAGAATTCGCCTTATCCATTTTTTATTTAAATATAGTTTAGGATCTTTCAATCTATTCTACTAGTGAACCTGCATCAAACAAAAACAAAATCTTCAAAAACTAGTTTTATCGGGTTTTTCTACCTTTGTAAAATTTTGTTAAACCCGTGTACGCTGTGAGAGTTATTTCGCAGCTTCCCCAAAATAAAGTTTCTGGGTAAAGCGAGATTTGAAACTTATGTCATCATATGTATTACTACTAAAGAACAACCCGATGAGAAAATATTCGTCAACGCTGAATTTAATTAAAAATTGCGCTAAATTAGAAAGCTATAGACATGTTTGCTTAATTTATAGTCATTTAATTTTGGTCGCAAATTAGCTGTATCTCGCCAAGTGCCTGCAAGTTTAACAAAATTTGAATCTAACGGATATTAATAGTATTTAAGCAATCCACGGCAATGCACGAAGCAAATGACTGCCATTTTGAAACAAGATGGCGGATGAAGCTGGCCAATAAACTTTGTCGGGACATTAGTATGTGCTATGCATATAATTAATCTCATCTAAATCAGTTTATAAATAAGAGAGCTATCTCATGATAAAAATGAGATACATAAACATATATATAAATCAACATTTGGACGGAGGGTTGTTTTGGGGTAAGGGGGCCAGAATCGGAAAAAGTATACTAAAGATTTTCAGATGCGTTTTCCTCCGAACAGCTGCAAAAGATAGTTGTAAAGTCTATCTAATATTCATATTAGAATTAAGCAACTAGGAAAATCTTGTGTACTATTTATTTCAATGTCTAGGTTACATTTTAATAACATTACATATTTTTTTCTATGTACCATTAACTTGTGAACTATATACACAGTTTACCACCAAGTTTGAATTATTTTAAACAATAAAATATTTTATTTTTCATTTAAAACTAAATAAAATAAATCCAACATAAATGTTTTTCTCTCTGGTGTGTACTTCTTATTTGACGATAATTAGTGTATATTGTTAATAATTATATTACATAATTATAGTGTATTTTGCTAATATTTATAATCTTAATAATTTTGTAAGCGTTTGTTTTAGCCTTTATATTATCTAATTAACCCCGAAATCAAATTTATTTTGATTTTATATTATAATCGTCATAAGTTATATTTAAATCTTAGGCAAGCCCAATTATATTTCCTCATTGACCTTTAAGGGACCTGTCCTCCGTCTGTGGTTTCGAAATGATGATAAAGGGAGTAGAGATCAGGACGGGCCGAGTCTTGGCCCGAACATGGCCCGCGGGCCTCTCCGGGCTCGGTCCTTAATTCTGAAGATTCGGGCCGGGCCTAGTCACTGATCTTTTCAGGCCGGGCCTAGTTACTCATATTTTCGGGCCGGGCCAAGTTACTAGTATTTTCGGGCCGGACTTGGGCCTTAATTTTTTTCCTGGAGTATTTGGCCGGGTCTAACACATTTTTTACCGTACGAAGTCGAGACTGATTTCATTCTTCATAGTCTTCACGGACCAAAATAATCAGTTCCTGTTGAATCATTCCGTATGAAAATCCTTTTCTCGACGTGGCCATGTCTGCCCATAAATATAAAAAAAAATTGGCTTGGTCCTTTTTTTTTTTTTTTTTTTTTTTTTTTTTTTTTCAAAAAAGGTATATACTATTAAGTCGTCATTATTGCCTATATTCCATAGTGTAGATAATTGGCCGACATACATACAAACAAACGATCATTATTATAGATATAAACATTAGATTACTATGTTTATTAAAATAGAGTTAAACACATGAAAAAAAAAAACATGATTATGATGGAATTTTCTTTTAAACTGAAAACTGCAAATTTCTTTTAAACTCTTCATCCATGCAAAATGAATACAAAAATATGAGAGGAAAAATTATGTTAAACATTTACATCTGCTAAGATTGGAACATATTTTTAGGTAGCTTTCATTACAAAAAGTAAAAAGCTACCTATTGCAGCCGTCCGGGGGAAAGCACTTCCGGAAAATTTTGGTATATTTTCACCGATCATGACCCCCAGATCCCAAAACCACCCTCCGTTTATATGTTGACATATATATATATATATATATATAACAATATATATATATATATATATATATATATATATATATATATATATATATATATATATATATAACCATATATATATATATATATATATATCTGATTTTTGTCATGCGATAAGCGATAACTAACGTATTTATGAACCGATTTCAATGAAACTTGGTATGTACATAGTACATACAAATGTCTCGACCGAGTTCGTTGGTCAGCATCATCCGCCATTTTGTTTCAAAATGGCGGCCATTTTAAATTTTTTAAAAAATTTAAAATTTAAAATTAAATGCGAAAAAATTAAAAGTTGAAAAATATTTTCCTTTTACGTGTTAGAACTTAAAACAAAGATTCCAGAACACTTTTTATTTTGTCTATATCTTAAAAAATGACTGAGTTATAGCACTTTGATTTTTTCTTATGGCTGACATTTTGAAACGATCTGATTTTTGTCACGTGATAACACGCGTATTTATGAACCGATTTCAATGAAACTTGGTATGTACATAGTACATACAAATGTCTCGACCGAGTTCGTTGGCCAGCATCATCCGCCATTTTGTTTCAAAATGGTGGTCATTTTAAATTTTTAAAAAAATTTAAAATTTAAAATTAAATGCGAAAAAATTAAAAATTGAAAAATATTTTTCTTTTACGTGTTAGAAGTTAAAACAACGATTCCAGAACATTTTTTATTTTGTTTATATCTTAAAAAATGACTGAGTTATAGCACTTTGAATTTTGCTTATGGCTGACATTTTGAAACGGTCTGATCTGAACGATCCACAATGTTGCTTTAAAATGGCATACACTTTATGATATCGTGGAATTTGGTGACTCTCTAAATCGCTTAAAATAAAACCAGGTTGAATAAAAGATGACTATTTTCTAAAAATTCCTATTAATATTCAGTCTTGACAAAAACTAGTTTCAATCTTATAAAATCACTAATTTTATAAGATTATTTCCGCTAATTTGAGCTTAGTATTTTTGAACAATGTAACTTACCTTAAAATAAATAAATAAATTTATAAGTATATGAAAGCTACCTCTTCCTCCCGGCATTGCCGGAAGGACTTTTTTCTTTCCAATTCGATTCCGTCTTAGAAGATTTTACTTTTAACATATCATTTTTTAGATTTTTATGTCTTCATTACATGGAATATGGATTGATAACACTAATGAAGTCTGAAGCATTTACGTACAACAAACAAAGGTTCATTAAAAGCATAAATATCGCAACCTACGGCATTTTTGCATAAATGGAGATTATAAACATGAAAAATGAAGAAAGACTAAGATAAAATTTTTTGGTCTGAACACTTCCGTAAGAGTAAAGATCAACGTTCTGTATAAATTCACTTTGGTCGGGCTGAGTTCGGGCCCAATTTTTAACTTTTTTCCGGGTCGGGCCGAGTTTGGGCCGACATTTTAACTTTCAGGCCGGGCCGGACTGGGGCAATATATTTTTTTTTTTGTTCAGGCCGAATTTTGGTTTATTTTCTATGTTTCGGGCCGGACTCGGGCAGGAAAATTTTGGCCCGTGCTGGCCTCTAAAAGGGAGCTTGCCAGGTTAGTCTTGTTGAGCTCAAGCGAATCTTAGACCTCTCCATCTAGCTGAACCTGAACCTCTACCATTTGTTTTACTGAAACATGTCTTTAAACGACCGTTATTAGCATAACGGTTAAACTAAATACAAAGGCACTTGTATCCATGATTGATTTCATTGATATTTTTTTAAATATTTTTAGCGATACCATGTTAAATCAAACATACTGAGTAACATTTATTTGATTTTCATTATAAATTGCACTTAAGAATTCAAAAAAGAACGTTCTTAGAATTTAAATAATGCATTTATTTCTTAAACACATAATTAAAGAATTACGCATTAAATACTCCCATTTACTGCTGACAAACAAAATAAAAATTTCTTTAAAGAAAAATCATTAAATGCATATACTTAAAAGAGTACAGAAAAATTGTAAAATTATATTTAATTTTTTATCAGAGCATTCCTTTAGATACATGTTTAAATATAATTGAACAAAAGTAATAAATACTTGTTAATTAATGATCTTAAAAAATGCACTAACTTTAACAAACTTCGATATTCTTTATTTGTTTTACTTTCCATTTATTACTGCGCATATGATTTTTATTTTTTAGTTTAAACTTGTTTAATTATGTTGAAATTACATTAAATTTATGCGAAAAGTATAATATTGTTTAAATTATACAAATAGCACAATACATGAAACTAGAAAAATAAATTTATCTTTCTTCAAATGAAATTAACTTTATTTGTTGTAGTGAATAAAATATGTAGAATATTTAAAACATATTTACGTTTGTTTTGTAAATCTACAGTTTCCCTTTTTTCCGTCTTGTAAGATAAGTTCATAAATTAATACTAATTGTTGAATTTTATACAAGTTTTTTAAGAATTTGATGCAAGTTTATACATAAAAAAATGCCAATTTTATGTAGCATATGTGAATTGAAATACAATAGGTCAGTTTCAATGCATGAAATAACAGTGGATGAAATAACGTAAGGCAAGGATCGAATAACGTCCACAAGATTGATTCAATATTTATCTCTTTGAGCGTTCTGCAGATTGTCCTTTGATTCATAAAATAATAACTGAAAAGTACTGGTATGAAGATTTGTATTTGATAAATTTACGTATCTTTTTATCTTATACAATTAAAAAAAATAACATTAGTGTCAATCTTGTGTTAAATAAGCCTTGGAATTAAAGCACTATGTCACGGAAAATCACGGTTATGTCACTTAAAGGATTTTTAAAATGATCATGTACGATATGCTATCATATAAATGCTAATAAAACAGCTGGAGAAAAAAAATTGTCATTACGTGTTTATAAAGTAATTGTAAGTGTAACGAACTTATTTATTGAATCATTAGGTTCTATTTATTGATTAGAAAAAAAATTAAACAAAAAAGTACGCAGTGGCAATTCGTGACGTTATACAATTCATATATACAGGGTGCCCCTAAACTCATGGTACATACGCTAGGGGGTGATAAGATTTTAGAAACGGTCACTGCTTTTTAGGACAATTGGTATTTTTTAATAATAAAACCGCAAAAGAACTTTAAAAGTTAAAAATTTGCTATATGCATAATTATACAGGCTGTCCCTAAACTTATGGTATATACGCTAGGGGGTGATAAAACACATCAAGACGAGTAATAGTAAGTAGGAAACCAAGGGTCCTAAACGTTTTCCAAAGAAGATATCCGCCATTAAAGTTTGGAGCCCAAATTTTCAAATAAACATGAAAAACGGAAAAAATGGTCGATTGATTTGCGGATTTCACTAAAACAATTCTTTATGACGGTATTTTCTTGAAAATTAATTATAAAGATAAGTTTCGAAAAATGCCGATAGAGGGCGCTTAAAACTTTGGATTAACGAAAAACTATTTTTTGCAGTTATTTTCTGCATCTCATTAATGGTTTGGTAAGCTTAGACTTAAACTTAAATTTTGAGCTTTAAATATAAATAGTTAGGAATGGTTAAGTAGCACAAACTGAACTGTGTTCAGAGGGTTCAAATTTCAAATGATTATAAAAAATGGAAAAATTGGTCGATTGATTTGCGGTTTTTACTAAAATATCCTTTATGTCGGTATCTTATTGAAAATAAATTATAAAGATAAATTTCAAAAAATGCCGATAGAGGGCGCTTTAGACTTTGGATTAATAAAAAACTATTTTTTGCTGTTATTTTTTGCATCTCAATTAATGATTTCGTAGGCTTGGATATTTAAACTTAAATTTTGAGCTTAAAATCTGAATAGTTGGGAGTGTTTAAGTAGCACAATCTGAACTGTGTTCAGAGGGTTTAAATTTTAAACGATGTTAAAAAACATAAAAATTAGTCGATTCGTTTGCGGTTTTTGCTAAAACTACACTTTAAATCAGTGTCTTCTTGAAAAAAAAAAAAAGATAAATTTCACAAAATGCCGATAGAGGGCGCCTTAGACATTGGAGTAGCGTAGAGCTATTTTTAACAGTTATTTTTTTAATCTCATTAAATGCTTTCAAATGCTTAGATTTAAATTTTAAGATCAAATTCTGGATCGTTGCGAGTGTTTAAGTAGTGCAAAATGAACAGTGTTCGAGGGGGAGGGGGTTAAATTTCAACTACTGAACACACTTCAATTTGCTTCTTAACCCCTCGTGGATTGCTTAATTTGAGTTCAAAATTTATGTTTAAATCTAAGATTTCGAAAACATTTAATAAGTTTTTGAAAGCATTTAATTAGATGCCAAAAATAACGGTTAAAATTAGTTGTTGGTTACTCTGAAGTTTAAGGCGCCCTCTAACGGAATTTTTTGAAATCTATCTTTAAAATTTATTTTCAAGAAGATACTGACTTAAAGAATAGTTTTATTTTAAACCGCAAACGAATCGCCCAATTTTTCCGTTTTTCATAATCACTTGAAATGTGAACCCTCTGCACACAGTTCAGTTTGTGCTACCTAACAACTCCCAACTATTCACATTTCGAGCTCAAAATTTAACCTTAAGTCTAAATTTACGAAAACATTTAATCAGATGCAAAAAATAACGTAAAAAATAGTTGTTCGTTACTCCCTCTTCTAAAGCGCCCTTTATCGGCATTTTTTGAAATTTCTCTTTATAATTCATTTTCAATAAAATACCGACATAAAGAATAGTTTTAGTGAAAACCGCAAATCAATCGATCATTTTTTCCGTTTTTTATAATCATTTGAAATCATTTGAATCGTTTGTGCTACTTAACCACTCCCAACTATTCAGATTTTGAGCTCAAAATTTGAGTCCAGTTTGTTAAGTCCATGGAGTTCAATTAGTATGGGGATATACAAAATGGGTATCCAATTAATATATGTCTTTAGGACTGAAATCCAGGCGTGTGTAAAAATACCACAATTTTTTATCAAAGGCTAGGATACCCTTCGTAAAACTAGCATGACTTCTTTTTACCGGAAGCAAATTTTTGTATTATAAATGTCAATTTTGCAAATATTCATCTTTTTTTGCTGTAAATAAAATATTCTAAATATTGTAGTGTACCTAATGTAAGTAAAGCCTTATAATTAATTTATAGCACGTCAGGCAAGGCCGCAGGTAAATGAGTGTCATGATTATAACGTAGTATTAAAATCACTTTATTTAAAACTTAGGGGAGGAGGCTAGTAGACGAAACCTTGATGAATTTAGCCTGTACTATGTGCACAAAATCAACCTTATTTAAATTTAACTTAAAAGAATGTGAAATCAAACAAATTCACATACAATGTCATTTTTTAAACGTAATGGATAACTCCACTCAGATAATTTTAAAAGGCACCTGACAATAACGTGATTTATGCAGTCCGTGGCTGTAAAAAGTTTTTTTTTATTTCACAATAATTTTTTTTCTAAAATACTGCTTAACGAAATGTTTTTTTTTTAAATCCGAGTTTTTACATCGCAAGTTTCGCTACCTGAGATGGTACGATATGATCAAAATTCTCCAACTCAAGATTTTGATAACTCCAACAGTGATACACAGAAACGAACCAAATCCACTGTATCGCAATTTCGCTCGAATATTTATACATATTCAGATTCAGCCAGGTGGGGAGACCGACCAATTGGTTTGAGCTAAACTAGCCCCACCCATCAATGTTTATTTTTTAATGTTATAGGACAATTATACAGTCATAAAATAAAGGTAGGAAACAAAAAGTAACTGATATAATGAAATAAATATAGGGTAACAATAGTAAAATTGACGAGCTGAGTTCTTTACAGGCGTATAACACATATTTTTTCTTTAACAGTAACATTAATTCTATGGCTGCTTTAAAGTAAAAGTTTGTTTGATTAGTTCCGTAGGTCATCATTATTATCATACAAAAGGACCCATGGAGGCATTTGGAAAAGTTGTTCATTGTTTTCAATCAGTGTTGCGCAGTTTATGATTTTTTGAAATAGTGCTGGTTGTTTTCTTAACAGTAGACTGAACATCGATCCCTAGTTTTGTATATGGTTACAGTAAAATACAAGGAAATGTAGGCTCCAAGTGAAACCGAATGCACCTCGGAAAAAATAGAATATCTATAGTACAGAGTTTATGTATACTTGAGACTATACAGACTATATAGATTATGCACTAATAATCAGTGTACTACGGACAATATTATGTTTTACGAAGCGTTTACATTCAAACAACTAGACAGCCTCTACAACAGAGTTACTAGTCCCTTAGAAACTGATATTGGAAAAATTGTTTTACAATTTAATACAATTTTAGAGCTCTTAGTTAGATATGTAAACTTTATAATACAATAAATAAATAAATCAGTGAAATAATAAAAACATTACATACGCATTTAATTTTAGTTAATTTTTCAATTAATTTTCTATATTGAAATTATGCTTGAAAACATTTTATTTGGCTTGGAATGTTGTAATGCAACTATTAAATATATACGATTTGTCATAAAAGGCAGTTTGAATTACTAACAAATGCTTTATACGACTTTTTAAGAAATGCAAGTATATTTTCCTCATTATTACTTTGAAAAGGAAATTAAAACCTTCCACTTCCTAATTTAAAGACAACATTTTTTTTAAATTTAGTGTGTAAAGATAAATACGCATTTTCATTTTAAAATTTACTAACTAAACAATATATCCCTCGATTTTTTTTTTAAATCTCAATACAAACTTTTAAAAATTTATCTATGAAATATCGCTATGAGAAAATAAACATTTAACATGTTCCAAGACACCTCATATCTCCAGAATAGCCATTAATTAAAGGTAAAAAAAGGGTAAAATTAATAGTTTTAAGTGTTAAATCTAAAGATTTTATTTATTGTGCAAAAAAATAAATAAATAAATAAGTAAAATAGAAATGCAGTTTAATTTTTTTATTTGTATTCAACAGCATCACTAACGATCAGTAAGTTTTAAAAAAATTATAAATGATAACGAATTTAATAATTATACCTGACAACACGCATAACCATTTTTTTTAATTTTTTGACTTAAGATTTAATAATAATAATAATAATAATAATAATAATTGATAATAATTAGATAAGTCCATGAAAAGAAAAAGGGGTGACTTTTTTTGTATTTTACAGTGCAAAATAAAAAAAGAATGTAAAACGCATTGCTTCTACCTTTTCGAAGAATTGCAAACAGTATCTTTTCATAATTGTTCTTTCTCTATAAGATATTTGATATGATTCGTGAAATTCAAAGATTCTGCCTTTCAAGTTGTAACGTTTTAATCTGACTATATTGTATGTTTGTAACAAACTACGAAATTCTATATGCACAATACTTAATTGCGATTTTATAATTTTTTAATAATAATATTACCCGATTATTTAATATTTACTACAACATTTTAAGTTCTCTCATGCGAATACTTCTTAAAGCACAGCATCTTCTTCACACAACTGTGCAAGTGAGTACATGAACGAAGCAGCTAATTTACTGAAAGTTGTTTTACTCTAATGCGGTCATCACATTAATGGAAATGTATCCTTCATTCACAAAACCAAGATAGTGTTCATCATTAAAACACACACAATATTTAACGATTTAGTAAACACGTAATCTTCAATAATATTTCGTAATTTTAGGTAAACGTGAAGTTGATCTAACGGTCTCCAATTTAGAGTGCAGTAACTACATTTGTATTAACTAAACCCCAGAAGCCAAACAATATTGGACCAATATTTGCTACATCTTGGAGCAATATTGGCACATTTGCGCAGCATTGGCATGAAATATTGCTCCATTATTGGGATGTTTACATTTTGCCCTTATTTAGCCAATATTTGCAGCCAATATTATGCCAATATTGGGGTTTCATTGGAAATATTGCCAATAAAACGACAATACTGGCTAAATATTGGATTTTCATTGGAAATATTTCCGATGTAACGCCAATATTTATACAATATTGGCGTTTTATTGGCAATATTTCCAATGAAACCCCAATATTGGCATTATATTTGCTGCAAATATTGACTAAATAAGGGCAAAATGTAAACATCCCAATATTGCGGCAATATTGACGTTTTATTTGCAATATTTCCAGTGAATGAAATATTGGCGCAACGTTGGACCAATATGGGTTTGCTACTAGGGAAGTGTTATATTCAGCCGTCAGATTAAGCAATATAGAATATTTTCTACACTTTGAATTTTTGAGCATAAAAAGCAAAGACTTTTCAAATTTTTAAAGGTGCATTTTACAGGGGTTTTTTGTGTCAAGTCTTTAATTTTTAAGTTGCTGTTAAACAGTGAGACATATTTATAATGTTTATAATATTTAGTAAAATAATTTATTTATTATGTAATCACACTATATTTACGGAATCACTCATGGATCAACATAATATACTCATAACACAGAGTGTACTGAACACATTTATTGTAAGAGGAGTGTACAATTCAGTTGTGAGATTAAGCAATGTATAAAACAAATTTTATTTTATTTTCTGTGGTATTCTGAGCATAAGAAACATCGAGATTTTTGATAATTGATTAGTTTGAGAATATTGATTAGTTCTTTTATTTTGTTTTAAATTATTCTTAAACAGTGCAATACATTTATTATAGTCTAAACTATTTTTTTTGCAATCTTTTCCCCACATATTTAGTAGCCTAAATCCGAAAATTTCCGGCATACTGATAATTTCATAATATCAAAATTTCTATAAATAGTGTAACTTAAACTATAAGCACGGGATACTTTACAGAAAAATTAAAAATACTTTGTTATATTTTTCTTGATTTGCAATAACATGCCTACTTTTATATTAAAATTATCTGGATCTTATACTGTTATCGATATTTTGAAAAACTTGAGGGGATACATTTTTTAAAAAATATCTCTATATACTATTAAAAATCTTTTCCTAGTTGAACCAAATTTTGAAGCTCAGTAGCTGCCACTATAAGATGGTGAAACCTTGAACTAACATTTGGAGCTCCTATTGAAGCCTAGTTCCAATAGTTGGAACAAGATTGAAATAGGAAGCTACAAATGTTGGTTCAAAGTCAATCATCATCTTATAGTGGCAGCTTCTGTGGAACAAAATTTGGAAACAAAATCAAACTAGAGCAATTTTTTTAACAGAGTAATTTTTGAATCCTAAAAGGAAATATTCAGAAAAAGACACTAATTATTTCAGAAACATGACTGTAGATGGCAGCAATAAAACTTTGTTCCTAATAATACGAGCCTGTTAAATAACTCTAATTAATATTATATTTCATTAATTCTCATTCATTTGTGTTTGTTAATTCCCAATATGTTTTTTCATATATGTTTTGTATATATTCATCTGTAATCCATCTTTTTAGATTATTTCTTATTCCGCAGATTGACTGCGTGACAGTTCAGAACAAAATGTTTCTATTCTAAGTATGTTTACGAGATGCGAGATCTTAATTCGAAGGATTCTATTAAAATCCCTTTAAATCTCAACAAATCTTATTTATTTGTGTAAAAAAACCTCATCATTCTAGCTCTCTAACCACCAATCAGCAATTTTAAACAGTTTCCAGTAGTCTGTGATTCTAGAACCAACATTCTTAGTTAAGAAACCGATACCTGTGACCTGCAAGATGCCGTCAAGAAGAATTCTCAGGTAATATCACTTCTGATTAAGAAATAAATCTATCCTATGTTTATTCAGTTTAAATCTCAACTTAAATAAACTGTATGGTCCGTCCTCAGCCGCAGCGTCTAGCGTATTTTTAAAATTTAATTATAAAAGTTAATTACTTCAGAATGAAAATGAAAGTAGAAATACAAAGTGAACAGAAATTTAATTTCACTATTAAAGAGATAAATAGATATAATATTCAAGTAGCTGAAGCAATAGGAAATAAAAATGTTAAATTAACTGAGAAGCTTAAAGCAGAATTAATTAGCTTGGAAGCTGATTTAAAGAAATCTTATTTTGGTGTAGCCGAAGAAAGTATTAATGCTTTATACAATTCATTTACTAAAGCGAAGGATATTGTTGTTGACGATTTAGTTAAAATCGAAGAATTTTTGGTTGTAAAAATACAAGAAAATATGAACGAAACTAGCAATAATTCAGGAATGTCTATTAAAGATAACACTTTAAAATTGCCAAAATTTGAGTTGCAGATATTTTATGGAGATATTAGTAATTTGATTACCTTTAAGGAAACATTTCTGACTGCAATTCATAATAATGAAAATTTATCAGATCAGTTAAAATTTTCTTATCTAATAGCGAGTGTAAAAAATTATCCTGCTAAATTAATTTCGGGATTTTCAATTTCCGGTGATAATTATAAGGAAGCGTGGGAAACTCTTGTTAATCGCTGCGATAATCGTAAGAATTTGGCATATTCATTACTGTCAAAATCCATTAAGGCTAAATCATTAAAATCACCTACGCAAAAATCAATTCTAGAGATATTGGACACTTGCAATGAAGTTATTAGGAATTTGACATTCTCTCCCCATTTTAATGATGAAGTCTTTCAGTTAGACGCTTTAGTTGTTAATCAGATAACAACAAATTTACCAAATTTTCTGATTAGGACTACGTTTTGGCCACATATTGAAGGCTTGAATCTTGCGGATCCAAATAACCATGTGTCCAGTCCCATTGATCTTCTTATAGGTGCAGATTTGTTTGAATATATCATAATAGGATAATCTATTTTAGGACCTAAAGGATCACCGAGTGCTATTAATTCTAAACTGGGTTGGATATTATCGGGAATTATTTATTCGAATGAATCAAACCAAAATTCATCTGTCAGTTTTTCATGTTACGACGCAGATTACTTCTCAGCTGCAAACGTTCTGGGAACTTGAGTCGGTTCCCAGTTCTGATCCAATTTCTGTTGATGAAGAAAATTATTCTAAAACCGTTTCACGCACAGAATCAGGACGATATGTTGTAAACTTGCCGTTTAAATCTAAACCAATCCTCGATGATTCAAAATCGGTTTTATTTTTTGGAGAAAAGATTCCACCAAAACCTTTTGCTTAGAGAGCAATATTTAGCATTCATGCAAGAATATATCGACTTGGGGCATATGGAACTTATACCAAATTCAGAAATTTCAAATCCGGATAATTTTTATCTTCCACATCACGGGGTATCAAAAGAAGATAGTTCAACTACACAACATAGAGTAGTATTTGACGCATCTGCAGTTGGTTCATCAGGCCGCTCTTTAAATGATTATCTAGAGATAGTTCCAAAATTGCAGCCGGAAATATTTCCTTTATTATGAAAGTTCAGAATGAATCCAATTGCTTTTTGTGCTGATATCGAAAAAAATGTTTAGACAAATCATCGTTAATCAGAAGCATATTGATTATCAACCGATTCTTTGGAGATTTAATTTAGAAGACACTATCAAATCATACAGGCTGTTGACCGTTACATAAGGTTTTTCCTGTGCACCCTTTTTGGCCATTAGACATTACGCCAGTTGGCTATTGATAACGAACAATATTATCAAAAGGCCTGCCAAATTATTCAAGAGGAAATTTATGTTGATGATCTTCTTTCTGGATCCGATTCTCGAGAAAACGCTCAGAGTTTAGTTACACAACTAATAAGAATAATGAAAAGCGGAGGTTTTAATCTACGAAAGTGGACCTGTAACAATCCTGATGTAATAGCTCATTTACCTGATGAAATGAAGGCTTCCTCAAAAAAGGTCATTCAGGAAGATGATACTGTTAAAGTGCTTGGTTTACTTTGGGACTCTTCCAAAGATATTTTACAAATTAGGTTCGCTGATTTAAAGGATGTTAAAACAAAACGAGACTTGTTATCTGTAGTGGCTACAATCTTTGACCCTCTGGGTTTCCTAGCTCCTACAACAATAAAGTTAAAAATCATGATGCCAGATCTTTGGAAGGATAAGATTTCTTGGGATGAGAAAATCCCACATGCCATACAACAGGTTTGGAATGAATTTTCATCTGAAATGCATTTATTGAAATCGTTAGAAATTCCCAGATACATGAATTTATTTAATGAAGCAGTTGTTCAAATTCAACTGCATGGATTTTGCGATGGTCGAATAAAGCTCATGCTGCTGTTACCTATTTACGCGTGGTTACACCTGAAAAGGTATTTGTCAATTTGATTGCTGCAAAAACTAAGGTGAACCCTATTAAACCTCAAACATTGCCAAGAATCGAGCTTTGTTCAGCTCTTTTACTAGCTAAGTTATGTTCAGTAATTATCGACACATTAAAAGTAAACTTTGACAATATTTATTAGTAGTCAGATTCGCAGATTGTTCTCAGTTGGCTGAAAGCACCACCTTTGAAGGGAAATCAATTCGTACTTAACAGAGTATGCCAAATACAATCATTAATGCCTTCCCATGAATGGAATCATATTCCAGGTGCTTTAAATCCTGCAGATGTAGCTTCTAGGGGAATTTCTCCACGAAAGCTTCTTAATCATTCTCTGTGGTGACATGGGCCTCCATGTCTGCTGTCAAATGAGCAAATCCCAATACCAAAGTTCACTGCTGCGATTTCAGAGGTAACTCCAGTAATTGACTCTGTCAGTAATGTAACACAAGTAAGTGTACCTCCTGACTTTCTTCTTAAGTTTTCGAAATTCTCTAAGCTGTCAAGAGTCACAGCCTATTGTCTTAGATTTATTCATAATGCTAGACATAGTATATCAAAAAAATTTGGAAATCTAAGTTCAGAAAAAATCTCTAATTCAATTCAATGCATTGTAAAATTAATTCAAAATTCTGAATTCAATACAGAGCTTAAGTTGTTAAAAGAAAGAAAGCCCTTACTGAGCAATAGTAAGCTGTTCTCACTAAATGTATTTTTAGATTCAAGTGATATCATTCGATTAGGTGGTCGTTTGTCACAACATCAGTCTTTAACCTTTGATAGAAATTATCCGATACTACTCCCAAAAAATAACATTGTCACTAAACTATTAATAAAACATGTACACGAGAAACATATGCACGCAGGTACACAGCTAGTACTTTCTATTATACGTCAACAGTTTTGGTTTGTTAATGGTCTTTCTACTGTGCGACAAGAGCTCAACAAATGTGTATTTTGCAAACGTCTAAAAACACAAGCTTGTCAACAAATGATGGGAGATCTTCCCGTTGACAGAATCACCCCAATTCGTCCATTTTCCAAGGTTGGCATAGATTTTGCCGGCCCCTGCATAACTAAGCCACATTTGCCAAGAAGTAACATAAAAATAAAGGCCTACATATCTGTATTCGTCTGCATGTGCACTAAGGCAGTGCATCTGGAAGTGATATCAGACTTGTCTGTGCAAGCCTTGCTAGCAGCCCTAAAGAGATTTATTGCACGTAGAGGCCTGCCGTCTGATATTTATTCAGATAATGGTAAGAACTTCGTAGGTCTAGCTAATCAGCTGAAGCAGTTATTCCAATATTTGAGGGACAGAGAAATTCAAGATTTTCTTTTTAGCCAAAAAATCAATTGGCATTTCATTCCTCCATATGCGCCGCACTTTGGTGGGCTATGGGAGGCAGCTGTAAAGCTTACAAAAATCATCTGTTAAAGGCATGTAAATCCAGTATTTTAAACTTTGAAGAATTATCCACTTTACTGTGTCAAATAGAAAGTTGCATAAATTCCAGACCTCTAACGCCGATGTCATCAGATCTATCATATCCGCGCGCATTAACGCCAGGTCATATTCTAATCGGAGCACCGCTCCTTGATATTCCCGAAGCTTCTAATTCACGAGTTCTATCATTAAATGCTCGTTGGCGCCTTATTGAAAGGGCCAAGAACCAATTTTGGTATAGATGGTCAAGAGAATATCTACAACATCTACAACAGCGTCTTAAATGGACTACTACAAGTGTTAATCTCCGAGAAGGAGATTTGGTAATAATTCATGAACGATCCCTGCCTATGAGATGGAAAATGGGGCGTATTCTACAAACTTTCCCAGGACAGGACAATCGAGTTCGTGTCGTCTTGATTAAACAGCGGACGGTGACATCAAACGTCCTCTTACAAAGGTATCCCCTCTACTGCCGGGGGCGAAGGATGTTGAATCCTAAAAGGAAATATTCAGTAAAAGACACTAATTATTTCAGAAACATGACTGTAGATGGCAGCACTAAAACTTTGTTTCTTATAATACGAGACTGTTAAATAACTCTAATTAATATTATATTTCATTAATTTTCATTCATTTGTGTTTGTTAATTCCCAATATGTTTTTTCATATATGTTTTGTATATATTCATCTGTAATACATCTTTTTAGATTATTCCTTATTCCGCAGATTGACTGCATGACAGTTCAGAACAAAATGTTTCTATTCTAAGTATGTTTACAAGATGCGAAATCTTAATTCGAAGGATTCTATTAAAATCCCTTTAAATCTCAACAAATCTTATTTATTTGTGTAAAAAAACTCATCATTCAAGCTATCTAACCACCAATCAGCTATTTCAAACAGTTTCCAATAGTCTGTGATTCTAGAACCAAAATTCGTAGTTAAGAAACCGAAACCTGTGACCTGCAAGATACCGTCAAGAAGAATTCGCAGGTAATATCATTTCTGATTAAGAAATAAATCTATCCTATGTTTATTCAGTTTAAATCTCAACAGTGATTAAATAGTTTTCATTCCTTTTATCCAATAGAATGTCTTTCATTTATTTTAAATTACATATTTAATTTCACGTATTTTAAAAGTACATAGATTAAAAACTATAAAAAATATCAATAAATGAAAATTTTCAAAAAAGTATTTTTGATATACAATTTAAGAAGTAATTGTTTGTAAATAACAAATATATGAAGAAAAATAATCTACTTAGAATTAGAACAAAATGATAAATAAATGAAATTACTTATAAAAGCTAATATAAGATAAAATTAGATTATTACAAAGGCTTTTATTGATGTAATAATTTTATTCGTGCTATTTGAATAACGTTTGTTGTTGGGATTTCTAAGACGATAGCAATCAGTAGCAGGTTGATTGTGGTCCCGAGAATAAGAAAATTTTCAATAACAAAAAATGTTTACTTTATTGGGTTATATAGATTATAAATCAGAAACTACATTTATTATAGTGGATAGATCGAGAACTTTTATATCAGCATCAATGATTAATTTTATACTTACTGAAGAGAAATTTACGTAATTATTATTTTTTTTTTTCGGGATTATTTTCAGTTGTTTTATTTTCCTTAAAATTAATGTTGTACAGTGTGACATACTTATTATAGTCTTAAATATTTTATATTGTATACTTTTTCATCACACATTTAGAAACCTAAATCCGAAAATTTGCGGCATATTGATATTTTTATAAAATCAAAAATCCTATAAATTGTGTAACATAAACTATATGCGCGATACTTTTGGAAAAACTACAAATACTGGGTTATACGTTCCTTGATTTAAAATATCATCCATTTCTAAATCTCTATTTTTAAACTAAAATTATCTTGATTCTATTCAAATATCGAAATTTTGATATACTTGAGAGGATACATTTTTAAAGAGAATACTTGTATAATTAAATAGATTTGGTTCCTTGTATTCAGTAGAATTTCTTCTGTTGAATTTAAATTACATATTTAATTTCATGTATGTAAAAATGTATATAGTTTAATAAAATATAAAAATATCTGTAAATTAAAACTTTTAAAAAGCTATTTTTAATAGACAGTTTAATAAGTAAATGTTTGTCAGAAACAAAAATATGATAAAAAGAGAAATCTTCCCAGAGTTAGAACAAAAATGAAATGAATAAAAGAAATCATTCTGAAAAGCTAATATAAGATCAAATTGGATTAAGACAAAGGGTTTTATTGATTTAGTACTTTCATTCGTGCTATTTGAATTATGTTTTTGCGATTGGGATTTCTGAGACGATAGCAATGAGTAGCAGGTTGAATGTGGTTCCCAGAACAAGAAAAATTTCAATAAAAGGAAAATGTTTACTTTATTAGATTAGATAGATTATAAGTAAGAAAAGTAATAATTTGAGGAGTTACATTTATTATAGTGGAAAGAAGGGAAATTTTTATCTCAGAAATATAAAAATACCTGTAATTAAAAGCTTTGATAAAACTATTTTTAATGGACAATTTAAGAAGTAAATGTTTGTAAGAAACAAAAATATGATAAAAAGAGAAATCTTTCCAGAATTAGAACAAAAGTGAAATGAATAAAAGAAATCACTCTGAAAAACTAATATAAGATCAAATTAGATTAATATAAAGCGCTTTATTGACTTAGTACCTTCATTCATGTTTTTGAATTATGTGTTTGCGGTTGGGATCTCTGGGACGACAGTACGTAATCAGTAGGGTTGATTGTGATTCCCAGAACAAGAAAATTTTCAATAAACAGAAAATATTTATTTTATTAGTTTAGATAGATTATAAGTAAGAAAAATAAGTCTTGGAGTTATTTTTTTAAAGTGCAAAGATGGAGATTTTTCATATTAGCATCAATGATTATTTCTATACTTACGCAATGGAAATTTACATTAGCTATGTTACACCGTTATGTAAAATTCACATTGACTAAACCAGAGGTTTTATTAAAAATCTGAATATTTAAAAAGAAGACATTTCGATAATCATAAGTATAATTGTAATGTGCAATATTAAATCTTAAAGATCAATTCAAATTTGCAAAGGTTATTACATTAATATAGAGAATTTTATTGATCTAGTACTCTCTTTCGTGCTATTTGAATTATGCGTTTGTGGCAGGTATTTTTAAGACGATAACAATCAGTAGCAGGTTGATTCTGGTACCCAGAACAAGAAAAATTTCTACAGATGGAAAAGTTTTATTTCTTTACATTACATAGAATAATAAGTAAGAAAAATACGTCGTGGATATACATTTATTACAGTTGAAAGATGGATCATTTTTATATTAGCATCAATGATTATTTTTATACTAACGCAATGGAAATTTACGTTAGCTATGTTATAATTTTATGCAAAATTCTCATTGAGTAAAATAGAAGTTTTATATATATATCTAAATATTTAAAACAAGAAATCAGAATAATCATAAGGATAATTGTAATGTGCAATATTAAATCTTAAAGATTAATTCAAATTTGCAGAGATCGAATTACACTAATGCAAAAAGTTTTATTTATCTAGTAACATCTTTCGTGCTATTTGAATTATGCGTTTGTGGTAAGTATTATTGAGACAATAACAATCAATAGCAGGTTGATTGCGGTTTCCGGAACAAGAAAATTTTCAATCAAAAGAAAATGTGTATTTTATTAAACTAGATAGAATATAAGTAAGAAAAATAAGACGTGGAGTTATTTTATTAAAATGCAAAGATGGAGGTATTTCATATTAGCATCAATAATTATTTTTATACTTACGCATTGGAAATTTACGTTGACTATGTTGTACTTTTATGTAAAATTCACATTCAGTAAAATAGAAATTTTATATATAAATATAAATATTTAAAAACAAAAAATCTTCCCAGAATTAGAACATAAAGAAAATGAATAAAAGAAACTACTCTTAAAAGCTAATATAAAATTAAATTAAATTAATACAAAGGGTTTTATTGAAGTAGTACTTTTCTTCGTGCTATTTGAATTATTTGTTTGGGGTTGGTATTTCTAATACAATAGTAATCACTAGCAGTTCATTGTGGTCCCATAACAAGAAACAATTCATTAAAAGGGAAATATTCACTTGATCACGTTTGATAGATTATAGGTAAGAAAAACAATTCCGGGATCATTTATTATAATGGAAAGATGGGGAATTTTTATCTTAGAAATATAAAACCGCAAGTGAAAGCTTTAATAAAACCATTTTTAATAACCAATTTAAATGCTTGTAAGAAACAAAAATATGAAGAAATAACAATCTTCCCAGATTTGGAATAAAAAGAAATAAATAAAAGATATTACTCTTAAAAGCTAATATAAGATAAAATCTGATTAATACAAAGGCTTTTATTGATGTAGTACTTCCATTCGTGGTTTTTGAATTATGTTTGTAACTGGGATTTCTCAGACAATAGCAATCAGTAGCAGGTTGATTGTAGTTCCCAGAACAAGAAAATTTTTAATAACAGGAAATTGTTTACTTCATTGGATTAGATAGACTATAAGTCAGAAACTACATTCATTATAGTGTATAGATCGGGATTTCTTATGTAAACATCCATGTTTTTTTAATACTTACTGAATAGAGATTTAGATAATTACTTATGTTATAATTATTTTTTTATTCTTATAGAATATTTTCGGTTGTTTTATTTTGTTTTAAATTACTGTTTTACAATGCGACATATTTACTATAGTCTTAAGTATATTATTTTATTATTTTCCTTCAACCATATAGAAATCTAAATACGAAAATTTGCGGCAGATTGATAGCTTCATAAAATCAAAAATCCTATAAATTGTATAACTTAAACTATACGTGCGCGATACTTTAGGGAAAACTACAAAAAATGGGTTAAACTTTTCTTGATTTAAAATAACATCCATTTCTAAATCTTCATTTTTAAATTAAAATTATCTTGATTCTATTCAAATATAGAAAATTTTGATATACTTGAGGGATACATTTCTTAAGAAACTATCTGTAAAATTAAACAGTTTTGGTTCCTTGTATTCAGTACAATTTCTTCCGCTGAGTTTAAACTACATATTTAATTTCATGTATGTTAAAATATATGTAGTTGAAAGAAATATAAAAATATCTGTAAATTATAACTTCTAAAAAATTATTTTTAACAGACAGTTTAAGACGTAAATGCTTGTAAGAAACATAAATATGATAAAAAGAGTAATCTTACCAGAGTTAGGGCAAAAATGAAATAAATAAAAGAAATTACTCTGAAAAGCTAATGTAAGATCAAATTAGATTAATACAAAGGGTTTTATTGATCTAGTATTTTCATTCGTGTTATTGGAATTATGTGTTTGCGTTTGGGATTTCTGAGACGATAGCAATCAGTAGCAAGTTGATTGTGATTGCCAGAACAAAAAAAAATTCAATACCAGGAAAATGTTTACTTCATTAGGTTAGATAGATTATAAGTAAGAAAAATAATTCTTGAAGTTATATTTATTATAGTGGAAAGATTGGGAATTTTTACCTAAGAAATATAAAAAAATCTGTAAATATGAAAGCTTTAATAAAACTATTATAAATAGTTTTAATAATTTAATTTATAAAACCATTTAATAGACAATTTAGGGTGTAATTATTTATGAGAAAGAAAAATCTTCTCAGAATTAGCACAAAAAGGAAATTAATATAAGAAATTACTCTGAAAAGCTAATACAAGATCAAATTAGATTAATACAAAGGATTTTATTGATCTAGTGCCTTCATTAGTGTTATTTGAATTATGTGTTTGCGGTTGGGATTTCTGTGACGATAGCAATCAGTATCAGGTTGATTGTGATTCCCAGAACAAGAAAAGTTTCAATAAAAGGAAAATGTTTACTTTTTTACATTAGATTGATTATAAGTAAGAAAAATAAGTCGTGGAGTTATTTTATTAAAGTGCACAGATGGAGATTTTTCATATTAGCATCAGTGATTTTTTTTTTTTTTTTTTTTTTTTTTTTTTTTTACTTACGCAATGGAAATTTGCGTAAGCTATGTTATATCTTTATGTAAAATTCACATTGAGTAATACAGAGGTTTTATATATAAATTTGAATACTTTAAAACACGAAATCAGAAAAATTATAAGTACCGGGTGTTCCAAAAATAAAGCGTGGATTTCAAATTTCAATAACTTGAAAACGGTGACAGTTATTTATAAAAAAAATTTGCAGGAGGGTAATGTAAGATGTCAGAAGTTTTTTTCGCCGTTATTTTTTATTTTATTTCGGAATTCAAACAATAGATGGCGCTGACGGTGATTGGCGCTCAGTCGTAGCCGAAACCGACCTCACTCAATATTGATACAAAGGAAGAATATTGAGGATATGGAGTGCATCTCATTCGAATTGATTTCAATGGAATGCATTTTTACCATGGAAGTAACAGATTCTTCGATAGTGGAATACAGCGTTCAGAAATGGGTATAAATTTCCCAAACAGTATTTGAGTTTGCAGGAGATTTTACATTTATGAAGTTTTATTTATTCGGATAAAATTACTTTCTTATGGCATGATTTAAAGAATATTTTAAAACTACACTGTTAAAAATTTGAAACCTTTGCTGCATCATCACACCTCCGCTTTTATAGAAAATGATTACTTTACTGTATTATGGAGCATTCTCATTTGTCAAAATAGAGGTATTTTATAATAGCAATGGAGTAACGATGCAGCAAAACATTCAAATTTTAACAGTGTTGGTGAAGATATTTTGCTACGATCCGATTCTGAACTCATTCCACTTGATTTCAATAGAGTGTATTGTTGTCATGGAAATAACATATTCTTCCATAGAAAAATACAGAGTTCGGAATTGGGCATGAATATAATAAACTGAATTCGAATTGACGTTTGAAGACTATTTTTCATTTATGAGTATTTATGGGAAAATTATCAAACCCATTTAGAAATTTTGTTAAGATTTTAGTTTGGAATGAAATTCCAAACTAAGTTATAAAAAATCCTAACTTTCCCATTGGAATTTTTAAAAAATTAGTTAAAACATCTAAAGTTTCTTAGAATATCAGAAAAGTTATAAAGTTTTTAAGAAAGAAAAAAAAACTCTTATACTAAATTTAAAATACGATGCATAAAATATTATTTAAATAATGCCATTAAAAGTAATTTAATCCGGGATAAAAAACTTTATAAATGCAAAATCTCCTGCAAACTCGAATACTGCTTGCGAAATTTATGCCCACTTCTGAACGCTGAATTCCACTATCGAAGAATCTGTTATTTCCATGGCAACAACGCATTCCATTGAAATCTTATCGAAAGCTTTCAGAATCGGTCCTAAGAGCAAGATTGTTGCAAAATATCTTCACCAACACTGTTAAAATTTGAAACTTTTGCTGCATCGTCACTTTTTGCTATTATAGAATATCTCTATTTTGACCAATGAGAATGCTCCATAATACCGTGAAGTAAACATTTTCTATAAAAGCGGAGGTGTGATGATGCAGCAAAGATTTCACATTTTTAACAGTATAGTTTTAAAATACGATGCATAAAATATTCTTTAAATCATGCCATAAGAAAGTAATTTTATCAAGGTAAATAAAACTTCATAAATGTAAAATCTTCTGCAAACTCAAATGCTGTTTGCGAAACTTATACCCATTTCGGAACGCTGTATTCCACTATCGAAGAATCTGTTACTTCCATGGCAAAAATGCATTCCATTGAAATCAAATCAAATGAGACGTACTCCATATCTTTAATCTCCTTCCTTTGTATCAATGCTGAATGAGGTCAATTTCGGCTTTGACTGAGCGCCAAATGCCGTCAGTGCCATCTATTGTCTGAAATCCGAACTAAAATCAAATATCACGACGAAAAAACTCCTGACATCATACATAACCCTTCTGCAAAAAAAAAAAAAAAAAAAAAAAAATAGCTGTCACCGTTTTCAAGTTATTCAATTTTAAAATCCATCGGTTATTTTTGGAACTCCCGGTATAATTCTAATGTGTAATATTAAATCTTAAAGATGAATTCAAATTTGCAATGATCAAATTACATTAATACAACCAGTTTTATTGATCTAGTACACTCTTTCGTGCTATTTGAATTACGTGTTTCTGGTTTGTAATTTTGAGAAGATATCAGCTAGTAGCAAGTTGATTGTGGTTCCCAGAACAAGCAAAAATTCAATAAATAGAAAATATTTATTTCATTACGTTAGTTAGATTATAAGTGAAAAAAATAATTCGTGGAATTACTTTATTAAAGTGCTAAGACGGAAATTTTTCATATTAGCATCAAGGATTATTTTTATACCTACGCAATGGAAATTTACATTGGCTATGTTATACTTCTATGCAAAATGCACTTTGAGTATAATGGAACTTTTATATATAAATCTGAATAATTAAAAGCAAGAAATCTGAATAATCATGAGAATAATTGTAATGTACAATATTAAATTTCAAATTTTAATTCAAATTTGTAAAGATCAAATTACATTAATACAAAGAGTTTTATTGATCTAGTACCTTCATACGTGCTATTTGAATTATGTGTTTGCGGTTGGAATTTCTGAGACAATAGCAATTATAAGCAGGTTGATTGTGGTTCTCAGAACAAGAAAATTTTTAATAAAAGGAAAATGTTTCTTAATTATGTTAGATAGATTAAAGTAAGAAAAATAATTCGTGGAGTTATATTTATTAAAGTGGAAAGATGAAGAATTTCTATATTAGCATCAATGGTAATTCTTATAGATTACTCAGTATAAATTTATGTTGTCTAACTTAGACTTTTATACAAAATTTTCATTATATATATATATATATATATATGTTACAGGCCAAACCGGATTTTACGCCAAATTATATTGGCCTTGGCCAAACTAGTAACCTAACGCCCATCGGATAAACTAGTTTTTCCCAGGTCAAATCGGTCTATCCTGACCGATTTGACCTGGGAGAAACTAGACGCCCATCGGATAAACTAGTTTTTTCTTAGTCAAACCGGTTTATCCTAATGCTAATCGGATAAACTAGTTTTTCCTAGGCAAAACTAGTCTATTCTAAGGCCCATAGGACAAACTAGATTTTCCTAAGCCAAACTAGTTTGGCCTAATTCTTATAGAATAGACTAGTTTAGCCTGCTGTTTATTGGCCTTAATTAGTTTATCCAAGCCGATCTAGTTTATCTTATGCCAATTAAATTTGGCGTTATTTTAATGAATTCCATGACCGCCTCAGCCCCAACATTCTAGCATGTCCAAGGCTGATCTAGTTTATCCCAGGCCAATGTAATTTTACGTGTTTTTAGCTCACAGGCGTCAAAGTATGAGAAATAATGGACTCGCAGGTTCTACATGTTTGTATGTACGCATGTATGTACGTAACGTGATAATTTTTGATAAAAGTATCCGTTTTGCTTCAAATTTTGTATGTAGGTTCATTTTGATAAGGTACTTTTTTTATTAGTTTTGGGAATTCATTGGATAAGAATAAGAAGGGGGGCGAACGGGAGGCTACTCCCCCACCGTTAATTTAGAGACATGGATTTTTCATGCAGAATTGTTTGTTTTATTTAATAATTTATCTATAGGATCTTTCTGACAAGGCGCCTCTGTGATTTTTGATAGAGCCAATATTTACTCGTTTCAAATCATTATCAAAACTAAAGAAAAAATAAAGTAAAGGGAGAATTCTGAATCATGTTAAGTTGCAAGGATTACCAAATAATAAGCGCATGATAGAATCTCTAATCCGTCTCAAAGTAAAACAAATGAAATAAAATATTCAAAGATTGAAATTGTGTCATGATTTTTTTTTACTGGTATTGTAGTTATTAAAAAATAGCTTTATTATGCTACATGTTCAATCAAGATCATAGAAAGGGATTGTATTGTATGGAGAAGTAAAATTTCTTAAGACCTTCAGAAACTCCATCTGAGCTTGTATTTGTAAGAGTTTTCTATTTATGTACACGTTTAATCACTGCATGTAAAGTAAAGTAGGGGAAGATGGGGATACTTAAGCCATTTTTTGAATTTTAATTTTTTTTAATTTTTTATATTTTTTTAGAATAAAATAAAATATTGAAAATGAAAATTTGATACTTTTTCATCAACTAAAAACCACTTTCAATTAATTTTGAACTATTTTTCTCTATATAATAAATGTTTGTTTTTTGTTTTACATCGTGGCTCAAGTATCCCCATGGCGGGGATACTTGAGCCATGGTGAAGGGATACTTGAGCCACTAAGGAAAAATACCTACAAAAGTAAATTTTTTGCTTTACTTTTTGCACAAACATTTTACAGAATGATAAATTATGAAACGTAAAGTCCTTCAAAACAAATTGAGAAAACAAAGCTAGTAATACGATCATTTTTGTCGTTAAAACTGGTTGTCGGAGGATAATTTCAACTTGAGTTATAACGACGGTAGAAACATCCTCAGTTCAGAGCCATATAAATTTGGAATTTGCAATTCTTCGGGCAAATTTTATTTTCAAAATATTAAGCACTTATCCAACAAATATTTTTACAGTTTTCTTTCTGGCATATTTTATTAGTAACCAACCATTAATAGAAGGTCTTCTTTTCACATCATCACTATCATTTACAGAATTTTCCTCTAATGATATTGTCGAACTCATGCTTTCAACTTAGTATCTGTCAGAATTTAAGCCAGATGTATCATTCTACTATTTCAAACACTTTTTTGATTTCACAGGAAAAGATTTTGTCTTCCTCTTTGGCTCCATGCAGGTAAGTTTGAACTGGGATTTTTGTTGCTTTTCTTGTTTTTTGTGCGCTCTTTTTACCAATTTTTCTTCAATTTTCTTAGTTAAAAAAAAGTTACAGCAACAGAGGTTACGATTTCAATATAAAATATTAATCTTAATATGTTATATTAAAAAATAAATATTTTAATATGTTAGACCTAACTAATTAAAGTATTAGAGATTATAGCCTGTAAAACCGTTTTAAAAAGTTATTTTAATTTAATGAAAGTTAAATTGAAAACTATGTTTAGATTTATCTAGACTGGCTATTTTGTTAGTCAAAATGAAAAATAAAATAGATATTTTCATTTAAAAAATATACATTTTTAAACATTTTTAGGTCGTTATTTTTTTAAGAAAGAAAAAATAAAATGAAAAATTATTTTCCCTTTTATCCGGAAAATATCTATTAGTGAATATAAGGATGGAATTTTATTTTTTGTTTGTTTCACCCATGTTTAATTTCTAGTGGGGATGGTTGAGACATGGCTCAAGTATCCCCACTCTCATTGGCTCAAGTATCCCCACTATCACTATCTTTGTTTCCCAGAGTTTTACTAAATAAAGCATGCAGCTATTAGAACTATTTTAGACTCAAAATACAATTAAAATTATGCTTATTGAATGTATGTATATAGTTGCAACTTTAAACAAAACTTTGATTACAAAAAAAACAAAAAATCCATGCACCCAAATATTTACTTCAGATAGAGAAAAGACAACTATTATCACTATATTTTCAAAATGGTACCAAGATGTGTGATTTCTTTTTTACATGTTCAGAACTATAAATATGTTATCATATTGGCAGTTTTAGAAAGAAAAATTAACCAACTGTAGAGATAATAGGGGTGTCTCAAGTATCCCCTATGCTCAAGTATCCCCACTCTCCCCTACTATATTTTCATGCTACAGTGAAAACACTCAAATATTATTTTGCTTCTTCTGTCAAAATTAATTTTGCCGAGATGTTTTATCTTTTTTTCATGCGTAAGCGATACATTTGGATATAGAGTTGCAGTCACTGCTATTGTTTTGCATTAAAGTCTCAAAACGAAGCTTTAGGATCTCTGTAATGCTGTATCTGCTTATTTTTCTATTATGTTATAGTGCATTTCTTGTTACCAGTAAAACGATAAATTGTACAAAATGGGTGAAATCACAGATGGTTGGATTATAATTATTCACCATTTAGTTTTTCTTTTTCGACTGTCGACATTTATCTATGAATCAACAAAATTAATATAGCTGCATCATAATCAGAAATTATTTTTAAAATAAAGTGTAATCTTTAAGGGGAATAGAACTTTGAATTCCTTCTGTTGGTGTTTTGTATTTAAAAATTCTTCTTGAAAAAAATAATAATAAAGGAATTTTTGCTAAACATATGTAGCAGCAACTGCATATTTTTTATGGTATTTATTTGAATAAATTAGAGGAAAACTTTCATAATCAATTTTGCAAGCAAGATGTTCGTTATGGGTTTTCTAAAGATAACATGTTTCGTTTGCAATAAAATTAACAAAAACATGTCTCATGAAATAAAAACACAAAAAAATCTTTTAATAAAAGCAACATCTAAATCATTTCGAACGAAAGTATTACAAGTGGTTTAGGTATTTTAAAAGTAGTATATATTTTGCAATTGTCACATTCTTTTAAACTTATCAAAATAGTCTAGTTCAATGTTTGTGACAGTTTAAAATACTTTATCCTCAAATGTTATTATAGGAGACAGAAAACTCAAAGTTAAAGTGGGATTACTTGTATCTCATTGTTTCTCAAATATATCTTGAATAAACCTTTGGAGATTTAAAACTGTACATGTGTTTGAAATATTCTTTTCTTATTTTAAAATATCTTTTAGAGATGGATACTGGAAAACGCCTATCCATTATACAATATATGCTTAAATAAGCAAAATACTTATTTGAAATTGATCTATTTTTATAAATCTAAATATTAAAGCTTTTAAATCAAAATAGTCTGCAAAGTGAGTAAAATTGCAATGATTACATACAAAAAAATAGTAAAACGTTGGAAATATTAACTCATAAATTAAATATATTTTTCATAAGAAAACTCGAAAATATGTAACAAAATTATGCCTTATTAACTTTTTTAATGAACTAATAACATCATACAACATTTTACTCAATGCTAGAAAAATATATTTTTAAAAATTTTACATTTATGCGAGTTGTGGCTTTAGATTCTAAAAGCACACTTAAGTAAGAACCCAGCTAAAATTAAATTTCTGTTACATGCTTTTGCTTGTAAAAGCCAGGGAACAAGTTCACAGGCTAACTTGCGATTTCATTTCGGAGCACTCCTGCTCAGACGGATAAAAAAAGTCTAGACGAAAGATCCGGAATGGTTACGAATCCGGACGCCACGGATCAGTAAAAATCATGCTGCAATTAAATTCTAGCGAATCTCCCATTATCCTCTTCATAAATTTGAAAATAGTTACATTGTATTGATAACCTACAAACATTAAAATTCTGTTATTAAATAATTATTTTCTTAGTCCAACTCCTTAACATTTATTATGGCACTTATTTTATTACTGACTAAAATGTAATATGAAAGATAAATTTAGAGTACTTTGAATTGCGACGATATAATGCGATTTCATATTGTGATTATTTGATGATTAACTAATTCAGTTTAATTATACTAATAATGTTTCTACTACTACTCTAATGTTCTTAATACTAATAAAATTTAGTAGAAAGACTATGTACATATTTTGTTTAAAAAAATGTCTACAACATGTAGTAAATTGTATATTAATTAATAGTATTCAAAATATATTTTTTAAACTTTTATCTTATGCCGACTCATAGTTTAACCCTCCAAGCGTCTTGCAAATGGGTAAAATTGTAATGTTGTTTTCTCTGCATTTTGTTTTAAATGCTAATAAAATATGATTCCTTTAATATTACATAAAAAATCTTATTTAGGAATATAAATGTAATCCTTGAGGGTCTTAATCATTCTTCAATGCTTTGAAAATTCATTAAATTTATAGAATTATAATATCTTAAACATTGCTTATACTGCAGTGAAACCTGGAGCACAGTGTACGGAATTTTACGGGCCAAACGCTTAGAGGGTTAATTTTTTAAGCATCTATATATTAGATTAGAATCATTCTCATTTATTAAATATTTTTTAATTTAAAAATATGGTAAAATAAGGCTATCTTATAAATTGTCATTAATTTATTATAAAAGTATTCAAAATAAAATGGATAAAAACCATACACAAGGATGCACAACGCAAAGAATACTGGGCATATGAGCTGACAAAAAAAAAAAAAAAAAAAAAAAAAAATGCGGCGACTGTTGTAAACCGATTTTTTCAGCGTTTATACAGTCCTTTGAATTTGAATATAAATATTTCCCTAAAATTAAAGAAGTAAAAGAAGAATTTTGGAGTACCTACACTATTAAAAAAAAATCCGCTAAATTTACGGCAAAAAGGATTGGCAGCAACGTTGCCAGCAGTTTTACCGAAAAAATTGCAGCAAAATGAGATGTACAGGGTGATTCATAAAAGATGGGCAGAACTTTAAGGGGTTATAGTACACTTAAATACAAATAATATTAAATAGGAGACTAAGGGTCCCAGACGTATTCCCAAGTAGATAGATGGCATAAAAGTTTGGGGTCCGAAATTTTAAATGATTATAAAAAATGGAAAAATTGGTCGATTCGTTTGCGGTTTTTGCAAAAAATTTTCTTTATGCCAGTATTTTATTGAAATAAAATTTTAAAGTTCAATTTCAAAAAATGCCGATAGGGGGCGCTTTTGACTTTGGAGTAACAAACAACTATTTTTTAACGTTATTTTTGTATTTCTTTAAATGATTTCGAAAGCTTAGACTTAAACTTAAATTTTGATCTAAAAATCTGAGTCCTAACGAGTAGTTAAGTAGCGTAAAGTGAAATTTGAAATTTGAAACCCTTCTCCCCCAGAACAAAAATCAGTTATTCCCGATCTTTGTGTCATAGATTAGGCTCTAACTACTGCCGCGTTTTGCTAAAATTATTCTTTATGTCAGTATTTTCTTGAAAATAAATTTTAAAGAAAAGTTTGAAAAAATTCCGATAGAGGGCGCTTTAGACTTTGGAGTAACGAACAACTATTTTATACCGTTGTTTTTTGTGTCTCATTAAATGCTTTCTAAAGCTTAGACTTAAACTTAAATTTTCAGCTCAAAATCTGAATCGCTGAGCGTGGATCAGTAGCGAGGGGAGGGGGTTCAAATTTCAACTTCTGAACATAGTTCAGTTTGCACTACTTAACCATGCCCAATGATTCTGTGCTGTGATACGAGGCAAAAATACAACTTTCGTCAAGGTCTGCATAGTCGGAATTCACTCATAAAGGCACTGGAACAGTTGGAAACGTCGCTCATGCAAACGTTAAAGCTCCATTCCTGACGCTAGTCACCGGGTGAAGAAGGAGACAGAAAGTATGCAAATGTCAAATGGGGAAGAAGAAGAACACGTATGCAAAATTTCGACACGATTCAGGCATAAAAACCACTGAACGGTGAGTCAAGTTTAAGTCGCTGTAGTAATTAATCGGAAGATGGTGTCCTTCACGAATAAGGAAAAGGCTGAGATGCATTTAATTTACGGAGCGGCAGATGAAAATGGTGCAGAGGCACAACGAATGTACGGAGAGCGATTTCCCAACAGGCGGTTGCCTAACCGCAAAACTTTCGAGCGCTTGCACAGACAGTTGTGTGAGACGGTATCATTTCTCGCTTCCCGGTCGAATGCAGGTCGTGCAAAAAAGGACGAATCAGTATTTGTTGCAGAAGCCATTCTGGATGTAGTAGCGGCGCAGCCAAGTACAAGTACACGAACAGTGGCTAGGCAGGTGGATACCTCACAGTCCATGACTTGGAGGGTACTGAAGGATGAACATTTGCTCCCGTTTCATGTGCAACGAGTCCAGAAACTGTCTCCAGGGGATTATCCAAATCGTATTGAATTCGCCCGCTGGTTTCTGCAGCAGAACGCGCTAAATCCACATTTTGGACGAACTGTGCTTTTCACCGATGAATGTACCTTCACACGTGAAGGTACATTTAACACACACAATGCACATGTATGGGCGGATGTCAATCCACATGCTACGTATCCACATGCTCATCAGAGACGCTTTTCCATCAATGTTTGGGCAGGAATCCTCGGAGACCACCTAATCGGACCGTACCTTCTTCCTGAACGCCTCAACGGTAAAACATACCTCACATTTCTGCAACATGTGCTGCCAGACCTGTTAAACGTTGTTCCTCCACGCATCCGGCGGGTCATGTGGTTCCAGCACGATGGAGCGCCAGCCCATTACGTACGAGACGTCCGCAACTATCTGGACATCACATTTCCGAACAGATGGATTGGTCGAGGTGGTCCTGTTGCTTGGCCTGCTCACTCGCCAGATCTTTCACCCCTCGATTTCTTTTTTTGGGGACAATTGAAGGCTCTTATGTATGAGACACCCATTGAATCCTCCGAGGAACTGCTCGCCAGACTTTCCGCCGCTGTAGGGGAAGTGCTCGAAAAGCCTGATGTTTTCGCGAATGTTCGCCGTTCCATTCTTCGCCGTTGTTCTGCGTGCATAACCTCTGGCGGTCACAATTTTGAACATTTATTGTAATTACATGTTAATAAATATGCTTTGGTAGCATAATCCTAATTTGTGTCTTTTTACCTCGTATCACAGCACACAATGTGTGGACATGGTAAACTGAACTGTGCTCAGGAGTAGAAATTTCAAACCCCTCTCCCCAGAAACTTAACCACGTCTAACGATTCAGATTTTGGGCTGAAAATTTAAGTCTAAGCTTTAGAAAGCATTTAATGAGACACAAAAAATAACGGTATAAAATAGTTGTTCGTTACTCCAAAGTCTAAAGCGCCCTCTATCGGAATTTTTTGAAAATTTTCTTTAAAATTTATTTTCAAGAAAATACTGACATAAAGAATAATTTTAGCAAAACGCGGCAGTATAGTTAGAGCCTAATCTACGACGCAAAGATCGGGAATAACTGATTTTTGTTCTGGGGGGAGAAGGGTTTCAAATTTCAAATTTCAGTTTACGCTACTTAACTACTCGTTAGGACTCAGATTTTTAGATCAAAATTTAAGTTTAAGTCTAAGCTTTCGGAATCATTTAAAGAAATACAAAAAATAACGTTAAAAAATAGTTGTTTGTTACTCCAAAGTCTAAAGCGCCCCCTATCGGCATTTTTTGAAATTGAACTTTAAAATTTTATTTCAAGAAAATACTGGCATAAAGAAATTTTTTTGCAAAAACCGCAAACGAATCGACCAATTTTTCCATTTTTTATAATCATTTGAAATTTCGGACCCTAAACTTTAATGCCCCCTATCTCCTTGGGAATACGTCTGGGACCCTTAGTCTCCTATTTAATATTATTTGTCTTTAAGTGTACTATAACCCCTTAAAGTTCTGCCCATCTTTTATGAATCACCCTGTATATACATTTAATTTTACTGCTTTTTTTGCACTGCAAATATGGCTTTCAGCGCAATTTGCTGTAAATTTAACGGGATTTTTTTTACACTGTGTGTCGAATTCAGCGTACTCTGCAAAAGATAAAAAAAATCCCCTTACTGTACAGCCATTTATGTGTTACTAATTCACTCTTGTATTTAGCGGGTATATCAATGTTATTATTACTTGTTTCATAATTGTTGTAATTGGTTTCTTTCAGTCACACAAAAATATGTAAGACGGAGTCTATTTCATACGGTCAATGCAATATACATGATCACTTGTGACAACTTTTGTTTTTAATGGATCAACATTAACTGGAACATAGATCACGAAAAACAGTTAGTTTGACAATTTTCTTTATCGTTGTCAGTTACGTTCAAAACAAAATAAACTACATAATATATTAATTAATAACATATTATCGTATAAATTGCATACAAAAAAATAATAAAAATTTTATTTTTTTTCATATATATATATATATATATATATATTCAGAAATGTTCTGATATCCGATGTAAAACTTGTCCATCTGCTTCTCAGTCACTCAGTTCTCAGCTTTTAATGTAATTTATAGTATAAAGTGTAACATTTGCAATTTGAAATATATTGGTGAAACTTCTGGTCCTCTTCATATACGCATGAATCAACATCGGTCAGATTCTGATAAAAATTTAGCAAAAAATATACAGTCTACAGCTGAAATACAGCATTTTCATAAACATAAATTTAAAAATACTACTATTGAAATAATACAAATTAAGAAAAATAAATCTGAGCGTCTCTATTTAGAGTCTTCATATATGAAATATTATAATACAATTTATCCTTATGGTCTTAATAGTGAGGTTTTTAAAAGATCTGTTAAAGTTTTTCATCTATAAATGATACTACAGATTATTCTCCCATTTATCATAGTTTAAATCATCTTATAAATCCTAAAACTACACGTAACAAAAGAGAAAAAGGTTCATCTTCTAGTATTACTCCTAAAAACATTATAATTCAACAAATTAATAATCTGCATCGTAGTTATTAAAAAAATTACAATTGGTTTCTAATACGTAAATATATTTTTGGAATAAAAAAGAAACATATAGTACAATATTTAAATATTTTTCTCAGTAAAACTTACTCTAAACATTTTTCAGATGTTTTTTATGATCTCATTATGACTCGTGTCAACCTTTACAATATAAATTTACTAAAAAAACCTAAAAATCTACAAACTAATACTCAAATGGTAATTACTTTTTCTAATCCAATATTTGATAAAATCAATATTAATTCCATTTTAAATGATAAAAACTGTCAATTTCCTATTAATAATATTCATATTTCTAAAACCTTTAAGTATCCCATCTCTATCGGCAGAACGATTTTTAACTATAATTCTTTCGCTAAATCTTCTTTTGATGCTAGTACTTTATCCTGTAAATGCAATGACCCCTCTCTACAAAAATATATAAATAAAGATCATGGACATATTATTACTGGTAATCTTAATCTTGTAGATGATTTACAACTTAGAAGAATTATGGGTTATGGGACCAAGTACAGAATTCCATCCAAATTAAACATTAAATCTATCATAAAACAATTTACATATGATATAGATATATTTATTTATAAACTTGCAATTTATTATAATAAACCCATTGAATATTTTAATCAATGGAAAATATTAGTTATCGATAAATTAACCAGGTCCTTAAAATATAATATTTCAAACCTAGAATATGTAAATACACAACATCTGTTTCAGCAAATCAATAAATTACAACAAAACTTTGTAATAACTTATGTTGATAAATCTCCTAATAATTATGCCATTATTTGTAAATCTTATTATCATCAACTGCTTAAATCTAGTATATCTAATAATAACACATTCCAAAAAATTAATGATAACTTACTTGCCAATAATCGTAAAATTAAAGGATTCTATAAATTATTAGACATTAACCCTACTAACTTTAAATATCCTTATCTAGTCCTTATACCCAAATTTCATAAGCATCCTGTTAAATTCAGAACTGTTACAATTGGTTGCAATACTTATAATAATGCTGCTAACGAACTTCTATTAGTAATTCTTAATCAAATATATAATATTACAAAAAAAAGTGATAATACACATTGCATAAAAAATAGTTATGAACTGGTCCATATTATGAAAAATCTTAAATGTATAAAAAATATCACTACCTATGATTTTAAAGATTTATTTAATAATATCGATTTATCGGATTTACATAATATCATAAATGAGCTTTTTAAAAAATATCAACACGAGTTGGACATATCACATAATATCGATTCTGATTATTTTCATACCTTAACTAATTTCATTATCTATAATAATTTTATCATGCATGATAACAATATATATATTCAAAATGTGGTATACCACAAGGTGGTAGTACATCTAGTGTATTATCTGACTTATACTTATATTACTATGAACGTCATTATTTAAATAATACAATACATTTATATCGATATATAGATGATGTAATTTTAATTGATACTGATAACACCTGTATATCTCAATTCCCTGTTGATTATCCTTCTAATCTAGAACTTTCAAAAAACCTACTTTTTTTAATAATACAATCAATTTCTTAGATATTAAAATTATATTAAATGAGAACAAATTTATAACTGATATTTATGACAAAAGGAAAGAATTTAATTTTAAAGTTAATACCTTTACTAATTTTAAATCATGTCTTCATAATTCTGTATATCGTAATATAATACTTAACCATTTATATAGAATAAAATGTCTATGTTCTTCCCATTTAATTAATACTAATATTAAAAAGCTTGTATATGATGCTATAAATAATGGTTATCCTAAAAAATTCATATATTGTTTAATTTATAATTAGATATTACATGATCTTATAATTAATTCTTTGCGTAAAAAATGTATAAAAAAATTATAAAACATAAAAATAATAATAAAAAATTAAAAATGTTAAAAAGTAATAAAAAAATATATATATAGGTTGGTTGGGTGGGTAGATGTTACAGTACGGAGGAGGGTGGTGTTGTCTGGATAAAAACGCAAAGGTTAATTATTTATAAAAAAATTGAGAGTGGGTTATTTATTTTAACATAATTTTTAAACTGTTTAATTTACACCAATATATGGATATTTGTCTAGTTATATCTATAGTTAAATAGCTATATTTTAATTATCAAATTATTTTTAATGTTAATGATATAATTTTTGGTATTATTATTAATAATATTATTACTATTATTATTTTTTTTATTTTTCTTTTCTTTTATTTTTTTAATTTTTATTATCCTATATTAAGATAATGAGTTTTTACCATGTAAAGTCACAATAAATGTTACTGATTAAAGTAACAATAATGTATTTTAAGTTATATGTTAATATGAATGTTATCTCTTAATTCTAATTTTAATCATTTTATTAATTTAATTTAATGTAATATCGATTATTAATTACTTTTCCGGTTCAATTATATTTCCATTCAGCTTTATCTTTTTTGTTTGTTATGGATAACTATTATTTTTAATTACTTTCAATTCCTTTTTGTAAAATATCTTTGTTCCTTGTTTAATAATTTGGTTTTTGTGTGATGGTAGTCCCAAATTCGTATTGTTTTGCTTTTTCATGGCAAATACGAAGATGAAACCACACACACTCCATTTGTAGTTCAAAAGTATTTGGGACCTGAAGATTCTGCTTTGGTTCTACAAATTTCATTTGTATTTATACTATTGTTTTTTCCTTCCTTGTTCATTGTGCTATAAGTTATTAAATTCAATGGTTAATTTCAAATGGTTAATATTGTTTACTATAATTCAATTTAATTCTTCGTTTTGGTTTATTGTTTTGTTGATAAAATCCATTGGTGAATCTTGTCTACTTTTAATGGTATTATATATATAATATATATATATTGGTTTTATTTGTTCATATTCTCTTAAAATATTAAAAATATTTAGGAATTTCCATGTTTAAATGACGCAATTTAATATCTCAACTAGCGAGCTACGCCCGCTAGCTGGGCCACTTTTTCCAAATGAACCTCGATATTAAGCAGTATATAATAAGCAAAAAAATTCATTTAATAAGCAAGTCTTAGAGTTCGAATCCTCAAGCACAAAAAAAGTAAATTAACCTTTTACAGGCCAAATTCAGATCCAGGCATATTTTAAATTATTTTTTTGCACATTATGCCTTCTAATGCTTTAGTTAAGGGATATTAGTCATTTAATATGATGCAAATTTTTTTGTATGTAATTTTCAGAATGTTCCCAATTGGGAACATTGATCACTTCCGGCGGTCATTTTCCAGTGTTCATTGGTCATTTTTATTATTTTCCGTACATTTCCTCATAAATGATAGGAATATAACTTCTGTTTTTAAAAATCTTGTTATTTAATTTGAAAAATCTGTTTCAAAAAATCATTCTTATGACTAATTATTTTATAGTGGCCATTGGTCATTTTTTATAATTTTCTGTGCATTTCCTCATTAATGATAAGAATGTAACTTCTATTTTAAAAAATCAAGGCTTCTTTTTACTCTTTCGGCTAATTTTTTCGAGTCAAGTTTGATTAAATTCAATTTGTAATAAATTTTTAAACTTATGTTCCCAATTGGGAACATTGGCCTGTAAAAGGTTAAAGAGCTTTGGTTGTTATGCGCCCATTATATCGTTAAAAATATGTGATTTCGCACAGTGGGCTCTACGTGCCCACTGTGCAAAGGCGGCCCACCGGCCTACCACCCACCGGCACTACGCGCCATGGTCGCCATCGTCCCGTTAAAAATATTTGGTTTTGCACGGTTTGCGCTGCGCGCCCATAAGACATTTTCTCGTATTTTTTTGTTCATCAGAAGCAGACTTTTACGCAGATTCTGAATATGTAATCAGTTTTATCTACTTTAAAAACTCTCTGTATGATGGTTTAAGAAAAAACGCGCAAAAAAAGTTTCGGTATTAAAAACTGCAAAAGACTGCTATTAAAAAAAAATAAGTAATTTCATTAATATCACAAACAACATAACTAACAAATAATTTTGGCAGCTCGTTTTCCGTTTGTACTAACAAAAATTAGTATTAATCGCGTAAATCTTAGGTTACACAATATTCGTGTATGCTACCAAAAAAAAAGTATGAAAATAAACCGTGTTTAACATTTTTTACCAATTAGTTCTTTTTCAAAGAACCGAAACGAAAGAAAAAGTCGTTTTCCCGGGAGAAAAAAGAGGTTTTCGGCTGCTTCTTCTTTTAGCCAAAGGGGAAAATTTCAGGTCGTTCACCGCAAGGTGGCGCAGTGTTCTGCCTCAGAGCTCCGTTTGAGCTCCGTTTGGGAAATTAGACGTTTTCCGTTCCGATTCCCGACCGGTTTTTAATTCATAACTTTTTTAATTTTGGTCCTACGGTCTCGAAAATGCCCAAAATGACTTTCCCGGAATTTTTCGAATCGGCAGACACCTCTCGCGACTTCCAACTCGCCCGCGTTGCGAACTGTAATCGGCTTCAAGCAGACAGACAGACAGACAAACAGAGGCGCACGGATTTTATTAGTATAGACTAGCGAGCTACGCCCGCTAGCTGGGCCACTTTTTCCAAACGAACCTCGATATTAAGCAGTATATAATAAGCAAAAAATTTCATTTAATAAACAAGTCTTGTAGTTCGAATCTTCAAGCAGAAAAAAAGTAAATTAAAGGGCTATGGTTGTTATGCGCCCATTATCCCGTTAAAAATATGTGATTTCGCACAGTGGGCGCTACTTGCCCACCGGCCTATTACCCACCGGCGCTACGCGCCATGGTCGCCATCGTCCCGTTAAAAATATTTGGTTTTGCACGGTTGGCGCTGCGCGCCCATAAGACATTTTCTCGTATTTTTTGGTTCATCAGAAGCAGACTTTTACGCAGATTCTCAATATGTAATCAGTTTTATCTACTTTAAAAACTGTCTGTATGATGGTTTAAGAAAAAACGCGCAAAAAAAGTTTCGGTATTAAAAACTGCAAAAGACTGCTATTAAAAAAAATAAGTAATTTCATTAATATCACAAACAACATAACTAACAAATAATTTTGGCAGCTCGTTTTCCGTTTGTACTAACAAAAGTTAGTATGCTACCGTGTATGCTACCAAAAAAAAGTATGAAAATAAACCGTGTTTAACATTTTTTACCAATTAGTTCTTTTTCAAAAAACCGAAACGAAAGAAAAAGTCGTTTTCCCGGGAGAAAAAAGAGGTTTTCGGCTGCTTCTTCTTTTAGCCAAAGGGGAAATTTTCAGGTCGTTCACCGCAAGTTGGCGCAGTGTTCTGCCTCAGAGCTCCGTTTGAGCTCCGTTTGGGAAATTAGACGTTTTCCGTTCCGATTCCCGACCGGTTTTTAATTCATAACTTTTTTAATTTTGGTCCTACGGTCTCGAAAATGCCCGAAATGACTTTCCCGGAATTTTTCGAATTGGCAGACACCTCTCGCGACTTCCAACTCGCCCGCGTTGCGAACTGTAATCGGCTTCAAGCAGACAGACAGACAGAGGCGCACGGATTTTATTAGTATAGATATCTCAATTTAATATGAAGCAATGAAAATTTACATTTTTATGTCAAATATGCTTACTGAAAGAATCATAATTTTTATATACAATGAGAGTTTTTTTCTTTTTTGTACATAAATATACATAACACGTTGCTAAATTTTAAAAATAAATTTAAATTTCATATATGTTTAATATAAACTGCTAAAAGCGATGCCCCAATTGCTTATATAGAAACCAATTTCATTTACAAACATATCTCGTCACTACAAAATTCTATTCGTAGAACGTAGGAGTGCTTCAACACATATTCTATTGAATTTTCCTTTAATGTTATTGTATCAGGATAACTAAAGTAAACTCAAGGCAGAATTTCTGCAAATGGCATTTTAGATTGGGATAACATTAAAATGGAATATTTATTTTTCTAAATACGATTTACGTACTTTGAATTATTCTGTAAAATGTTGTAAGGATTTCTGGCATTGATAATTTTTGCTTAATCATCCTGATAACTTTTGGATAATAAATCAGAACATAAAAAATATCTTCTACGTAACTTAATATGTTAATGCAAACATATCGAAGGTATTAAGAAAAATGTACATAAAAAGTATGCATATTTATTTTTTATTTCATTGAAAAATTTTTAAATGTTATTTTCACGTATATCATACTTAACTGTTTAAAATTGTATCATTTGTTATTTGTTTTATGTGTATACACTTAAATAACAAATTACTAAATAGTTTTATTCGAGAGACTTGGGCCGAAAAATCGATTTTTTTTTCAAAACTCGAAATATGTTCTTTGGTTAACGTAAAATAAAGTTGCCTAGTTTAATAGTCTTTTTGCCAAAATTTTGATGACATTGTTCGATAAAGTTCACTTTCAGAAATTCCCATAAATTCTTAAGAGGAGCTAATATACATGATTCAACCAATAAGAGCCAACATTACCTTCTTGAAAAACAATGGCACAACGCATATCTACTGAAGAAAAACGGCTTAAATTTGAAGGATTTTTTTTTCAGAAATTCTCAATAGAAGATGATAAACATGATTCAACCAAGCAAATTTCTCCCAGAACGTCCTTGCAAAAAATCTCATATTGTTTCGCACAACGAGTACATTCTTTAGAATTACAACTGTTATGTCAATAACGTTTTTTTCTAATTGAACACAAAGTTACATGCTATTATTAAAGTAATATTGAGACAACTATAACTTTTATAAATGAGAAAATAAGTTTATAAATATGTCTTACATCCAAAAATAAACACATTGAGACTTTTAAAGATATATATATATGTATATATCTTTATAAAGTCTTTTGATAAATCTCCAGAAAAACAAAAACATTACAATCTACAAAATTGATTGGTTCTATCGTGTATTTCTCCATTATAAAATCTCAGTTTATAATGAATACTGATGGATGAAATCAAAGGTTTTCCAAAAATTTAATTTTCTAAATAAGCCGAGTTTTGAAATGCGAAACCTTTTAAAATGCTATTCATATTAGTATTATTACATAATTATAAAACTCTTAAGACTATCGAATTAAAAGAAACGCTTCTTTTAATAACTACAGGCTGACGCAAATAAGGCCCCTACAGTGGCCGCGAGGTTCTTCCCTCTCATCTGGTAGACGTTAGGTGCTGGCTTCGAACCCAATCGCGACCGTCGGCTTAACCGTTTGGAAATTTCCCGTGGTATTCTACGAACCTTCTTTTTTTGCGTACATGCGGGTTATTTGCCCTTAGAAAGACCCCACACAGAGGGCAACCCCTCCTTAGGGCCTATGTCCCTCTTGTTGATACTTGGCCGCCATAAATAAAACAAAATATAACGCAAATAAGTGACCACAACTTATTACTGAACAAAACTGTACAAAATACTTTTATTCATCATTCGGAAAAAAAAGGAAATTCTGTGCTAGAGACACTCATGATCACTCGAACTGGATACTGGATTTTTCCGCGGTCATGTAAGCATTTAGACCTTTCTGGAAAATTCTTTAAAATTTCCGCGACCATTTCCAGTGAGATTTTGTCCCAGGCATTTTCCAGAGCTCTTTTCAGGGAATCCAATGGCTTGTTATTGATTGTGTAGGCCTTTTTTTCCCTCAAAAATCCATCTAACAGCAAAGTACTTTAGGAAATCGAAATTTATTTTTGCGGAGAAGTTCCTGGAGAAATACAGCTCAAAGTTTTTCACATCATCTTTCCTGCAAAACAATTAATTAATGTTAGCAAAAATAGCAGTTACTCAAGGGAAAACCCCAATGAATACGAACAGAGCAATAGTATAGCTGAAAATAAATTGCCCTATTTATCGCGTCATAGTATTTATGCACCTCGTCATTCTGCATGTTTAGTGTAAGTTTTTTTATAATTTACAACCTCCCTCAGAAGCCAAGGGGTTCAATTGACAAATATTTGATTTGGAATAAATTGAGTTTAGAGATAATTAACATTAAATTTAAAAATCGATAATAATTGATTGAACTGAAATAGAATACTGCCACTGCCGCTGCACAGTTGGGCCTTTTTGATAAACTAGGTGTACAAAATGCAAATTTCTTATTATCTCGAAATTTAACGAAACTGCGTATATTAGAAGCTGCATGTCTACTTTATCGAAATCTGAAGGAATTTTGTTGAAAAAATTTGAGGTGTCGATTAACTGTGACCATAAAATTGGCTTTTCCCTTGTTGGTTTGAAGAAGTTACAGTGGATGCTGTTGCGAAATCTCCTCCGATGAAAGTGACGTTTGTTTCTCGTCTGCGAGCGAGCGATGTATTTATAATGTATTTATATGATGCTAAGTGGCAACTAGTTTCGTTGTCTTGACGACCAGTGTTTTGGAATGTTTTTAGTTTAGTTTACTATGAGAGTAGTTGAATTTAATGGATCTTTGGAATGTCATATTAATTGAATAATAGTGGAAATACCAGAATGTCTGGTATTGTACATAAATGTAAATATTTCATCACATTTTGAATAAACTTATTATGAAACAAGAAAACCTTCTGATATGGATATAATTTTCTCTTCATGGTGACCCGGACGTGATCGTGTTTGCTAGAAATATAGATCTTTATGAAGACGATTTTCACGCTCCATGGAATATGAATATTTTTTTCTTCTGGAAATAAAGACAGCAGATACATTTTTAAAGAATTTATCTGGCGAATCCGACGGGTTTAGAAATCGCGGCCATATCGATGAAATTTGAGGTAGGTTCAATTTGATTATTAATTTATATATTTGCATGGAATATTGTTTGAAAATAAATAAATAGAATGTTTTGGTTTCGTTATGAAATTTATTGTTTTAGTTCCGAAATTGATAAATTAATTATTTTAATCTCGGATTGAGAATAGATGATTATTGAAATTTAGTTTCGTTAGAAATATTTAACGATATTATACTAGGAAATATTTTATTATATCGTTTTGAATATGGATCTGGAAAAAATAAAAAAGAAACGTACTTCCGTTCGAGGGAGTACAACGAAACTAATTTCTAAAATTAAATCTATTTTGAAGAATAATGAAATGGAAATTTCTTTGAAAATAGAAGAAATTAAAGATTGTCAGGAACAAATAAATGAAAAATTTTCGGAACTAAAAGAGCTAGATAAAGAAATTTTTGAGCTCACGGATATTAAAGAGGTTGAAAATAAAGTTTCGTGTTGTGAAGAATATATAGAAAAGATAGATAAATATCGAGGTAGAATGACGCGTTTTATAAAAGAAAACGACATTAAATCTAATGATACTGCCTCTAAGGATAAGCCAGTGATATATAACAGTGACCTTTCACACGCGATCTTGCATAACGAAACCAGAACACTTAAATTGCCAAAATTGAATATAGTTAAGTTTTATGGGGACTGTAGTCAGTGGCTAGATTTTTGGAACTCATATGAGGTTGCTGTTCATAACAACGACTCATTGAGTAAGATCGAGAAATTCACTTATTTAAAGACGTATTTAGGCGGATTAGCATTAAGTGCTGTTTCTGGGTTTTCGCTAACGAATGAGAATTATGATTCATCAATTCAATTATTGAAAAGTAGATTTGGGAGATCGGATTTAATAATTAGTTCCCATATGAACAAGCTTTTGCTTACGGAACCTATAAGGAATTCTTCAAATGTAGTAGGGTTAAAAAAATGTATGACGCGATTGAAGTACAGATCCGATCACTACAGTCGCTTGATGTTGCAACTGAAACATACAGTAACTTCTTATGTCCGGTAATTTTACAGAAAATTCCCGAAGATTTAAATTTGAGTTAAAATAGGAATCGGGAAACGAGTGAATTATTTGATATTAAGAATTTAATGGAATTTTTGAGGAAGGAGGTAGAATGTCCGGAAACATCGTTATTGTTAGCTAATTCTAAGGGTGGGAATGCAAATGAATCAACATTCCGTAATAAGGAAATAATTCAAAACAGTAAAAGTAAATATTATTTGAATCAGAAAAGAAATGATAACACAAGGCTTTCTTCAGCCGCTGTCTTAACGACCGCTACGAATGAAACTTGCATTTTTGTCTGGATAAGAATCACGCAAGTATGAACTGTCCTCTGACAATAAATGAAAGAAAAAATTCTCTTAAAAGTAATGGTCGTTGTTTTATTTGCCTTAAACGAAAACACATCGCTAAATTTTGTTTTAAAAGGAATCAGTTATGCAAAATTTGTAAATTGTGTCACAATGAATTAATTTGCGACAAATCGCTGTCCTCCGTTAAAAATAATTCGGATGATCAAAATTGTGACTCAACGCCAGATATTGTGACGTCATTAGCTTCCACCAGATGTTTCAAAAATAAAAGGGAAAGAAAATAATGTTCTCCTGTTTTGTTGCAGACACTCAGTGCAATAGCAAAGGGAAACAAAAAATCTAAAATTGTTCGTGTTTTGTTAGATGGGGGATCGAATCGGACTTTTGTTAAAAAACGGATTGTGGATTTGTTAGGTTTAAAGATCATAAAAAGAGAAACATTTCAAATTCATTCCTTTGCGAATAAACAAACTAAATCAATTCAGTGTTATGATATAGTGGAAATTGAATTGGAAAATATAATAGATTCTCATAAATGCATCAAAATACAAGCCGTGGTGATTGATAAGATTACGCATGGAAAAATTGAAATTCCTTCTCAATGGGTTAAGAATCTTGCACTACGTCAAGGAATTGAATTATCTCATAATGCAACTAGTAAAGATATACACATTTTGATCGGTTCAGACTATATATGGGAAGTTTTGTGTGATAAAATTGTTAGATTAAGTAGATGTTTAGTTGCAACAGAGAGTTTGTTCGGATTTGTAGTTCAAGGTAGGGAAGGAAATTCGGAATCTAGAGATATTTGGGTAAATCATGCGATTGTTATGAGAGAAGAGTTAGAATATGAGAGTTAAAAATTTATGGGAATTGGAGGCAATAGGAATAAAACCAGATAAGGAAATGTCGCGATCAGATTTAGACATTATCAATAAATTTGAACAAAATACCTTATATAAAAATAACAGATATGAAACTAGGCTGTTGTGGAAGGAAAATTTTAAAGAGCTTAAAAGTAATTATAAGATTGCAGAACGACTTTTGATGAGCCTATGCAATAAATTTCGCCGCGATCCTGATTTGTACATTAAATATAAAGATATTATTGAGGAACAGCTAAAAGAGGGTATAATTGAACAAGTTGACTGTCAATCCGAACTTGATAAAGATAAGGGATATTTTATGCCTCACCATGCAGTAGTGCGCAAATCTAAAGAAAGTACTAAAGTTAGGATTGTATACGATGCGTCTTCCAAGGATAAACATGAACAATCTCTTAACGATTGTTTAGATAGTGCTCCCAATCTTAATCCAGATTTACTTAAAATTATTTTAAATTTTCGCTATCATCGAATTGCTTTTTGCGCGGACATACAAAGAGCCTTTCTTGAAGTCGGTATTGTAGAGGAAGATAGGAAATTTTTACAGTTTTTACGGTATAAGGGTGGGTCAGATCTCGATTTCTGTGGCCGTGATGTCAGAATTCTAAGATTCGCCAGAGCAGCCTTCGGTGTTAAATGTAGTCCATTCCTTTTGAGCGGTACCATTAGACTGAATTTGAAGAAATATAAAACTTCGAATCCAAAGTCATATAACATTCTGAAAGAACTATATGTCGACGACCTAATTAATGGAACGGACAGTGTAGAAGAAGCCATTATGGTAACTAAAGATGCCGTATCTATTCTAAAGGCAGCCAACATGAATTTAAGGCGATGGACTTCTAATTCCCCAAATTTAACTGAAAAATGGAAGAACAACAATCTAGAATGTCGTGAAGATCCTGTTGATTCTAATGTGTCCTTGAAGATTTTGGGTTTAATTTGGAATAATATTTCTGACACTCTTAAAATCGAATTGAGTCCATTATTGAAAATAACGAATACGTCAGCAACAAAACGCCATGTATTGAGCGTATGTGGAATGCTATTGGAGCCTATAAGTCTAATAAATCCTTTCACAATACGAATTAAACTATTAATGCAAACGTTGTGGCAAAAGGGTATTAAATGGGACGAAAATATTTCATTAGATTTGGAAGTACAATTCAAGGAATACCTACATGAAATACCGGATTAGAAACCACTTGAAATACCTAGGCCATATTTCGATGAATTAGAAATAGAAAAAACCGAAATCCACATATTTTCGGATGCAAGTCCTAAAGCCTACGGTTCTGTTGCATATTTTAAATGCCATTGTCAAGGGAAATCACTGACTAGTTTTATCATTTCTAAATCTCGAATCGCACCGCTCAAGAAAATAACGTTGCCTAGACTCGAATTATTGGGAACTTTGATTTCGGCAAGACTTTCATCATATCTACGATCTACCTTTCCAACAGTACCTGAAAATAACATCTTTTTTTGGACTGATTCAGAAATATGTTTGTACTGGATCAAGGGTAAAGCCGATGACTACAAACAATTCATATGCAACCGAATTATAGAAATTCAAGAAAAGACAAATCCCTTGAATTGGAATTTTTGTGATGGAAAGTCAAATCCAGCGGATAAACTGACTGGTGGTGTAAGTGCTCGGTCTTTAATTAATGACGAGATTTGGTGGAAGGGTCCTTCTTGGCTTCATAAAATTGATATGAATAATTTTGACGGCAACTACATTGGTCACAAAGACATTCTAGATTTTGAAAAGGAAAAGAGAAAAGGTTATCTTGTGCTGCAGACGTTCGTAGAATTGATTGAACCGTTGTTGAATCTGAACAGATATAGTAACTTAAATAAGATTTTAAGAATTACAGCATACATTTTTCGATTTGTCCATAATTGCAAAAGAAAAATGAAAATTTCACAGGGGTATTAACAACAACGGAACTGTTTAATGCTGAAGAATATTGGGTGCGATATATTCAACAGACCGAGTTTAAACATGAATATTGTCTTCTTAAGGCAGGGAGATCCATCACAACCGACTCAAGACTGCATTCTTTAAGTTCTTTTTTGACTGAAAGTGGAATAATCTGTCTGGGTGGTAGACTGCAGCAATCAAATTTTCAATTTTACGAAAAACATCCTAAGTTATTACCCGGCAAAGGAAGATTTACCGAACTTTTAATTATAAGAGAACATGAAAATCTGTTGCACTCTAGAGTTTCAGACACACTGACTCAGATACGTGAAAATTATTGGATCCTTAGAGGTCGCCAAACGGTGAAATCTTGTCTAAATAAGTGCCTAATTTGTAAAAAATTTAAAGCTAAACCTGGCAGTCAAGTGATAGCTCCATTACCACTTAATAGAATCCATGAATCTAAACCGTTTGAAGTTACTGGTATCGACTTCGCAGGGCCTTTATATGTTAAAGACAAAGACAAGGTGTACATTGCACTTTTCACATGTGCTGTTACTCGCGCCATCCATTTGGAAATCGTTAGTAGTCTCCACACTGAACAATTCTTGATGGCGTTCAGAAGATTTGTCTCTCGAAGAGGGATATGCAGAACTGTTAACTGCGACAATGCCAAAACCTTCAAGGCAGCTGAAAAGGAACTAAAAACACTCTACGCGAACGTTGCAGATCCAAATGTCCAAAATTACTTTGGAAAAAAGGGCATAAAATTTACATATATTGTTGAAAGAGCAGCTTGGTGGGGTGGTTATTGGGAGAGGATGGTTAAGATGACTAAAATTATATTAAGGAAAATATTAGGGAGGGCTTTATTATTATTTGAAGAATTACAAACTATTCTGACCGAAATTGAGGCAATTTTGAATTCTCGGCCCATTACGTATGTATATAATGATACTTCAGAACCATCACCTCTCACCCCATCACATTTTTTAATCTGGGAAAGGATAACGTCTTTACCTCACCACTAGGTTGGTCGTAACAATAAGCAGATCTTCTCCAACTCAAAAAGATTTTTATTGAAAAGATATTTGCATAGAGAAAAATTGTTGAACCAATTTTGGAAACGTTGGAAGGGAGAATATCTGCTCCAACTAAAAGGTATACATAATGTACATCTCATAAGTGAAAATTGTGAATTTAATGTAAATGATGTAGTTTTAGTAGGTGATGACAAGGTCCCGAGACATTTATGGAAATTAGCTAAAATCACCGAACTTTTCAAGGGACGAGATGAAAAGGTCAGAAGTGTAATGTTGAAGACAGCATCAGGGTTTATAAAACGACCCATACAACTGATTTATAAGTTAGAACTTTAATTAATATATTATGATTTCTCTAAGTAAGTAAAATAATTGTATTTGTTATATATATTTGCCTTATTATTGTTCGTTATTGTTTGCATTTAATTTTGATGCATGTATTCATCGGGGGGGAGGATGTTGCGAAATCTCCTCCGATGAAAGTGACGTTTGTTTCTCGTCTGCGAGCGAGCGATGTATTTATAATGTATTTATATGGTGCTAAGTGGCAACTAGTTTCGTTGTCTTGACGACCAGTGTTTTGGAATGTTTTTTGTTTAGTTTATTATGAGAGTAGTTGAATTTAATTGATCTTTGGAATGTCATATTAATTGAATAATAGTGGAAACGTCTGCGTCAAAACCACGTTGACGTGGTTTTGACGCAGCCTTATAAAAATATTTTGCTTCTGAAATGAAGCGAGCCGAAATGAATTGATTTTACACTACTGAAAACTAAAAAGAAATATGAAAAAATATGTATACAGAGTTCGTCAAGTATTTCAGAACACATGTTATTGGTAAGATTTCACCCAGTATTTCATAGTTACAAATGTTTTTCAATCACATGTAAACATGTCAAAACCTAGAGTAACTGCGTAAATGAAGAGTCCTGCTGTCATTAGTCATTGGCTGAATAACATTTCTATTTAGAGATTGTCACATTATTAAAATGTATCCTGGTTGCATGTCTTTAATATAAGGAGAGAATTGTAAGTTGCCAGGTTTCATATGACAAGCTATGATATTGTCAGCAATATGAAATCGCCAAAACCCCAGCATCCGTTAATCAAGTCGATGAAAATCTTACGAAGTCGAAGAAGGCACTCGCTAAGGCAATCCATGTTTATGTGACTACAATCTGACGTGAGATTCACGAGAACCTTCACTAGCATTTCGTATACGATGATTACAGTTCTTGCCCGAGAAACCATTGAAAACTGCCTTACAAGTAAGACAAGTGCACTTTAACAAGCTGAAAAATCCTCAGTTGGCAGAAATGTTCTTCATTTGATTTTCGATGGAAAAAAAAATGTCCACATCACGAAAGCAAACTGGAAAAAAGATCGTTGATGGTGTAATATCCTCGAATAGGTCCTGATATACATATATTGAAGAATTGAGGTGTCACCACTGATTCTAAGGAATCTTGAGAAATAAAGACGATCTGATGGCTAAAGATTTCTTTCATCAAGGTACCACAGTCAACTCAGTTGATTATGCCATTGTGCATTAAATTACCTTTGTAGCACATGGACGGCCGTACGTTTAATAAATCCCTCATCGCCGAACAAAACGGCAAAATTGTAACGCAGTTTTCTGTGTAATGCATTGAAAATAATCAACAAAGATATTTTTCCCCAACATCACGTACAAATTTATATTACGTATGCGTATATGAGCATGAAGTATAGTATTAGATATGAGCTTGATAATATTAAACATAAGTAGATTTTTTTAACCGGATTATAACTGTAGAATTATATTATTTTGAAAATTAAACTGCAATGAACCCTGCAGCTTAGTAAAGCTATCAATTGGCGATGGTGAGAAGGTCAAGAAAACTCTGCACTAATCTATATAACCAATACAAGCCAAAAATGGATGATCAGCTTTTATAATCATGTCATATATTATTATGTGGCAAAACGTCCACCCAAATATTATCCGAATGAAATTTAACGTTTGTGGCGTAATTGAAAGGAACTGCAATAATCATCCTCGCAGCTATTTTACGCTTCACAAGGCAGGCGTTAGTTATATAGTAGTAAATGTCTCCATCATTCACCTGATCATTACCTGGAATCCGTTTTGACAGCCTGTATTGACGGTAATTGCGATTTTCAAAAAATTCAATAAATGGTGTTATTTAGTGTGTAGTTTTTCATCGTTATAAATTTTTATAATTAAATAAATGCTTTATTTATACTATTTATTCCTGTTTGAATACTATTTATTCTTGCTTGATTTATTTTCAAATACTGGAAGCACTTTGTACATGCTGCGACCGAAACCCGGAGCATGGCCAATTCGCGAACTGGCAGGAAAGCCTTGGGCAACATCCAAACTGGGGATTTAAGGCGACCCTTAAGATGCGCGGCCGTGATGACATTTTTATTAGGAACCCGGAATTGCCATATTTCATACACTGTAATATATAAGTGTTTGTCGTTCATCTTATTGATGCATAGAAACCAATTTTATTGTAACTAAGATAATGTAACAACATTAAAATGCACAGTAAAAACGATTCCTGATGAATATATTGAAACAAAATAATTTTGTGTATCCCAGTAAATTAACCAAAAATAGTACACAATTCCCTTTTAATACCGAAATTATTTGATAAACCAAATAAGATAACAATTACACACAACCCGGGTCTTTACTCGAGTTAGAGCAAGGGCAGGCAGACGGCTAGACTATTTGAATTCATAGACCTTTCAACTATGTTGGAAAGGATTAAGCCGAGTGCCTATATCTGTTTCGTGAACTGGCCAATTACCGCTCGACAATTCGCGAATTGGCCAGTCGCATCTGACCAGTTCGCGAATTCGCAAGTCATTTTTACGTTGCTGGCAAATTTCGGATTTTGGACGTAAAATGTATATACCTATTTATTTTTCAAAAAAGTATATTATTTACTTTTACTCTTTTTTTATCAATGATTTATATCAATATCTTTTTAATTCAGTTCAGTTTATAAAACAGATATTGGAAAAATTTTGAGTGTTAATTTTATTTATCATCATTTCTACGTTTATTTATTCATTTATATATATTAAATATTAAATTGTGTAATTTTTCTCTTTCCTATTGCTTATTTTCCACTGTATAAATACCCGAAAAATACTTAGGTGCAATGACAATGCTATTGTTTCTTTTCAATATTTAACGGAAATACAAGTAAATATTTTTATAAAAATATTTACATATTACAGGAAAAATATCCAAAGATTGCCATACAGCCACTGTTTGCTTAAAGGTGGTATAGCTGTTGAATAAAATTTGACAATATTAGATCAAATAAACATGAAAGTATGAATAGAGTATTAAAGCATAGCACAGTAGTGCTATGCTTTATTTATTTCCAGTGTGACTCCGTAATGTTATTTTAATACGGAATTTAACATTGAACGAGTTATTTACTATACATTTTCCCACATTTTGTACGCGCTGCCACAGATTTTCTTCAAAGAATCTAATTGTTTAAAAAATAATTTCCTCCAATTAAAAAAAATATACAGAGGTCAATGAAAATATTTCCTGTAGCAATTAATCATTTTTACGTGATAAATGTTTTTTTTTTTTTTTTTTTTTTTGTACGAATTAAAAATGGTATATTTACGACGTCATATTATAAATGAAACGGAGATTTGCAAACATTTGGTGCAAAGACAAGAATTGTCAACAGAAAGCAATATGAAGCATGATTTTTATAATAAAAGGACATTATCAAACATTGATCAAGAAGCTTCTAACTGAAGAAATATAGAAAATAAGTAAATTAAACTTTTTTCTACCTATTGTCTGTACAAAATAATAGAAAATAACTTAAAAATATATATATAACTGATATCCGAAAGCGAATTTTTTGACACATTGGCATCAGAAAAAAATTGCACCAAACCCAGTGGGTATATCAAAGCCATTGAATATAATGTTATTCAATGGCTCTGGGGTATATGATATTTGTGCCGGGATTTCGTACTTATACCGCATTTTTAAAAATTTCTTCGCCTGATATAATCGAAGAAAATCAAAATAAATTTAGGTGAATAAAAGTTTTCAAAAATAATAGTACTTGAGAATAATAGTAGTTCATCCTTTGTATGTAATGAAACTGGTAAATCTGCAGAACTGGGACTTCAAACATAGCAATTTTTTAAGGCTAAATCGCAGAATTATCAACTACTTTGTGTAAGATTTTTTGGCACTGCAATAAATTCGCCAATTCTATCAACCTAACTATTCAAATACAATGTAAACAGATACAAACAATAATGTTCACAAATATATTTCTTTTTTCCAGTTTCGAGATTTTTTTAAATCGTGCCTAAATTTGTAATTTTACAAATAATTAATCATTGGATAAAATCAATTTTGAATCAGTGGTACTACTTGGTTATCCCGTCGACCAAATACTATCGCCAAACTATGAGATTAAATGCCAATAATGGATGATCGTGAATGTCACATTCAATGACATTAAATACGTAAACGTACTTAGAGATGTCATCAAATGATATTATTTCCACTTTTTATTAGTATTTTTATTAATATTTTACTCATTTATTTGTTCTTTTGTTATTAAAAAATGACAATATGTATAATTTGGTTATTAGTTTGGCGATTTATATAATTTGGCAAAATTGGTTGACAGGATAGCCAAGTAGTGCCGTAGTTTTATTAAATTCATTAATCCGATGATTTTAATATGATAAAACACTACACGATTTAATTTTTAAAATATCGCAAAGAGTTTCTGTTGAAAAATAGCTGTTTTTTTATACTTTAAGTTAATATTTAGTAGGGTTTGAAATGTCGTAAAAAGTGGCTCCAGCTGGATTGACGTGCTAAGTTTGATATTTTTGTCTTATTCTGGAGATTTTGACATGGAGATTCCAAATATCTTAGGTGCAATTTTTTTCTTACACGTTTTCGGGGTTATTTTCAAGATGGCATCCAAGATGGCTGCCATTTTCTGACTTCTTTAATATTTGTTGCACATTAATGACCAATATGTCAAACTATATGTTTTCGTGGTCAAGAAATACAAATGTTAAACAAAATTAGGAATAAATTGAGTTTTTCAAGTGTTTTAAGTGATAAGATGCAAATAAAGCACAAACATATGAAAGACATCGGATATATTACAGTTTTATTAATCAGTTATACACAACCAAAATATTTAAACGAAACAAAATAAATAACTGAAGATATTGAAAATAATTATTAAAAACAGCATTTATATGTATATACACTACCGGGATGTTACGTATCCTCTTCTGAATCACTACTATCGCGGTGATGATATTGATAGTCCTTTGTATTGTTGTAGTCACTGCATTTTCAAAGGGTAGTACAAACCAGAGAGTTCTTTAAGCAAGAACATTTTCCAACTGTACATGTTTCTTACACTCACATTTCACAAGTTCAATAACGCCTTTAGGCGCATATAACTCCAGGGATTTGACTGGAGAAATTTCTCCTTCACCATTTATTTCCCAACCATTTCCAATAAGTGGGGGTACTATAGATCGAGGATTTTTGTTGCTCTTTCCAGTGGTGCAAATTAAGTTGGATCGTAGAATATGTGGCTTCGGTGCTCCAATAGTTGGTGGTAATTTCTCTCTCTCAAAAATTTTAGTCCTGAAAAAGTTCCATTTTAGCTCTGAGATGCTTGAAAATATACTATTTCTCAAATGAGCCAAGTTGGTGAATTTTTAAAATAACGACAGATTGGATAATGGATCAACATTAGGTTCCCCAAGTTCTTGAAATGCTGTTATAATATCATCATCACACGGAAGACTGATACATACTTTAACCACTTTTGTTTTGAAATGCCTAGAAATTTTCCTCCCCAGTCTCCACCTGTGTATGAATGTAAACCTAGTAAACCTTTGCTTTTATGATCACCTATTGCTTGACATCTTTCATTAATATTAATTTTCCTGTGTTTGTTGCCTCGACCAGTAGCAAAATTGATTTCACTATTTACTAGATAATTTGAAACCAAGTCAATCAGCAGAATGAAAATATCTGTATCTTGCGAAAATATATCTATCTCACAATTATGGTGATATTTCACTATATCAAGTACATGAAGAGGTATAATGGTATCTGCTTCTTCATGTGTATGATCACATAATTTTGAATCGAAAACATTTGCGTGATTACTGTATGTCTTATTGCCAAAAACGATAACAATTTTCTTGATGCCAACAGCAAAAATATGTAGTAATTTATTCCCAAGATACTCGGTTAGCTGTGATTTTGTTTCATTATGTGAAAGAAACGTCTTTAATGATATCAAAGATATATTGGTACTATTTGAAATAGTAAATCTAATAGTTTCTGTTGCCCTTAATCTTTTCTTTTGAGTTTGCTCTTTCAATGAATGCTCAAGGTATTGATGAAATATTATTCTCCCCACAGTGCATCTGTTTGTCATTTTTATAATGATCTCGGTAAAAGCATTTGCGAAGTCCTCACAAGTTTTCATGGCAGGTGTCTTTTTTATTGATTGTACAGCTGCCATTCCATCTATAATGCACACTTTTTCTAGCGGAGAAGTAATCGAGGTTGCTAATGATTCATGTATGGGAGAACGACTGTATTGTTCTATTTCTGCAATAAATGAACTTTTGTGAGATGGAATACGAAGATACCCATCAGAAGAAAACAATAATCTTGGTATTACAGAAAACTCGTAATTTCCAATTGCATCTTCTAGATTTGTAGACATTTGAGGTCTGGATTGCATAACAACGAGAAAACGAGCAAAAAGTTGTCTATCTTCTCGAATTTTAACTAATTTTTCCCCAATCTTAAATGCAGTCTTCTTGTTCCAAGTTAATGAATGTTTTCAATTTCATTTTTTTCATTGGATGCCAAATTGACAATTTAGCGTGTTCACTCTGTAGTCTATCTTTTACAAATTCTTCAAATTCCAATTGACCTTTTTAGTCACGGTTCAGAATATCATCCTTCGCAGATTCTGGAACTTTTATAGATGATGCAATATTCATTAGCGGGGTATTATCTCGGAATGGGTTTCCTCCACAAAGATTCCGAATGCTTCCCTTGATGATGGCTGCATTGTGAAAAATTCTTAATGGCATGGACGTCTGAAGTTGATAATGTTTCATAGGCTGCTTACAGATTTCATTTGTGCAGTACTTTTCAAAAAAAAACCTTGAAACAATGCTGAATACTATTGGTGCACACAAGAAATACCTTTCGAGGACGCTTTCATTCTGAGTTAAACTAATAACGCCACCAATGTTCTTCAGTTCTTTGATTTTTTGCTCCAAGTTTTGGTTTAAAAATAGTTTCGTAAACGACACATTGGATTTAGATACTGCAAAACAACCAGATTCAAGAGAATTCCATACTTCTTCATATGTTATTTTAAGGTCCATCTCTGCTACATATACTGGAATGTGTCAAGCATAATGTTATATGTCATGAGCAAAATAATATTAAGTTTGTTTCTCTAATGAGTCGAGATGCAATGCCCAATCTCCTTGACGAGTAGTGTGGATTAAATATAGCAAAGATCCAAACTAGTATACATACTGTAGCAGGAACTTCGCTATGTCATCACTACAGTGTATAATATGTGGACTTCTACATATCTCCACCTACAACCTTTTTCAAGTACTGCTTTGATCGCTTCAAACAAAGTTGTAGCTTCAATTGTGATATTTTTTCAGGTAGTAAGTTGCATTTTTCTTGTAAAGAAAAAAATTCTGTGGAATGTGGCAGTGTTTCAAAGAAAAGGTCGTAGCGCGCAAAAATGATAGTTTTGCGAAACTCTATGATTATTTAAATATTTCATGTGAAAAATAATTTCTGTAGAATGTGATAGTGTTTCAAAGAGAAGTCTTAGCTTGCGAAAATGATAGTCATTTGAAACTCTGTGATTTTAGTGTATTACTTCTGTCTAAAAATCTGACAAATTGTTGCAGAAGAGTACAGACCAATTGCAGTATATATGACATCAAGACCAGTGCCCCTCAATCTATTTTACTAGTGCATGGAAAGATACAAAACAAACACAAAGCTCTTCAACTTGAAGCAGCCACGTTTGATTGCAGGTAGACTGTTGACCTTACAAAGTAGACAGAGCGGAGTTAACTTTGACTCACCAAATTTTGTTAGCTTTGTAGCATATTCTTTCAGTTCTTTGAGATTGTCTGTTCCAGGTTTTTGATGTAATTATCCACCTTTCAGGCACACTAAACAATTTATTGTGCATTCACAACAGATTCACTCTCATTAGTAAGTATCATACTGGGATCATGTAGTTTTCACATCTGCATCAGACAAGCAATACTAATAATTTTATAGTAAATTTATAAATAATTAATAAATTACACAATTTATGCCTAATTTGATTCTAGATTTGCATTTATTGACCTCAAAAACATATATTTTGACATACTAGTCAATAATATTTCACAAATATTAATGAAGTCAGTACTTGGCAGCCATCTTCGATGCCATGTTGAAAATCACCACAAAAATGTGTTAGAAAAAAATGGCACCTAAGATATTTGGAATCTGCATGTCAAAAGCTACAGAATAAAACAAAAATATTAAACTTAGCACAAAAATCCAGCTGGGGAACATTTCAGACCCTACTAATTTTTATAAAACTCTTTTTATTCACGATCTTTATTAATTAACAAAATTTAAGCACATTTTGAATATTCATAATGCGTCACCTTTTGGCATAAATGTCTAATACTTACCATGTTGGCGCAGTTTTTTTCTCACGCCAATTTGGCGAAAATTCCGTTTTCAAATACCAATCACATGTATATTTTAAAATTATTTTCTAATATTTAAAAAAGGAAATAGTGATAAATAAAAAAGTGGTACTTCTAGGTTATCCCGTCGACCAATTTCGCCAAAGTATACAAATCGCCAAACTAATAGCCAAATTATACATGTTGACATAATTTTTATTTTAAATAACGAAAAATCAAAAAAATAGTGGAATATTAATAAAAATACAAATAAAAAGTCGAAATAATAATAACTTAATGACATTTTAAAAACGTGAATCATATTTAATGTCATTGAATGTGACATTCACGATCATCCATTATTGGCATTTAATCTTATAGTTTGGTGATAATTTTTTGATTGCCGGGATAACCTAGAAGTGCCAAAAAATTTTATTAATAACTATAGAACAAAACGATCTACATCTTTTTTTAAAGTAACAGAAAACAAACAATTCATTAGTAAATAAACAACGACAGCCAGGTTAGCATGTGAGGCATATAATCTCCATTTTATTCCAATCGCGCCAACGTGTTGCATATATGACATCTATACCCAACTTTTCTACGTTGAACCCTGCCCAGAGCTCCGATAGCGATTTGAAGTTCTGACGAAGATTAATTTCAATTTTGGGCAGAATTTCAATTCAAACATTAATTAATTTATCATGAAACTTCTAAATAAAGAAATACAGAAAATAAATAAATATTACATAATACACAAAATAAAAAAATAAATACATTTTATTGATACTATGGCTTGAGGTATTGTTGGAGGAATATTATATTGTCTAGAGATGAAATTCTTGAACTATACTTCTACGCAATGTATCAATACGGATTGTTAAGGCCCCTGTCCTCGCTCGAGGAAACGCTCGCGAGCTAATGCTATTCCTATGGGAAAGCATTTTTCTAATAACTCTTTCGCATTTTGACTTTTTTAAATATTTTTTTTTTGCATTGGATAGCTGAGGTGCATGCCGACAACGCACCTTTTTTACTTTTTCGATTTTGGTTGCAGATATTTTATACAAAATTAGTTTCACTTTCAACCCGGTTTCGAAACTGAAAGTGCTTTTTAAAAAATATATCTGCAACCGAAAACAAAAAAGTAAAAAAGGTGCGCTATCGGCATGCACCTCAGCTATCCAATGCAAAAAAAATTATTCAAAAATGTCAAAACGCGAAAGAGTTATTAGAAAAATACTTCCCCATAGGAACAGCATTGACTCGCGAGTGTTTCCTCGAGCGAGGATAGGGGCCTTAAGTATAAATATCAGTTATATGCAGAAGAGACTTTTGTGATTCATAAGAAATTAATTCGCCGAAAAAAAAGTGACATCTATTTTTTGCGTGATTCCATCGTAAAAATTGAAATTGATTTTAAGAATTAAAAAGCGCACATTTATGGCGTCATATTGGAAAAGAAACAGACTTTGAAATATTTGGTATCAGGACAGGAAGCATGTACAAAATACAGTGCTAGATGTAAAAAAATAATTATAACAATTTAGAAATCAGGCAAATGATTTGGAAATGGATCAATAAAATCTGAGAAAACCCCTATGGAGAAATGAAAATCTACGCAGGTACCACGGAGATAGATAAATAGAGTTTTTAATTTGGGGTGGTTTTGGAGTCTAAGTATCATGATCGGTATAGATCTGGGAAAATAAATCAGAAATTTCTACGTAGGGACGAACGTAATAGTTAGTCTTTCATCGAATGAAATTTTGTTCAAAAATCTAATTTAATTTTGTGGCCCTTTCATAGTTTTGCAGAATTGCTAAATTGTAACTAAAGTAAGTGCTTCAACACTCGCTCATCTTACTTGCACACATGAAGCCAACAAGATATTCAATCTTGAACTAGTTATACACTCAAATTTTTCATCACCATATTCTTTTTAGCATAAAATGGAGCTATTAAAACAATTTAATCAGAAACATGGTACTTACAAAGTGAATATGCACTAGTTAATTTTTCTGCGTCAGAGAAAGAGAGAGAGAAATATGAGCCCCTGAGACGTTTTCTTGAGCTCACCACCCCCCTCAAAGTTCACTTCTAGCTATGGGCCTGGGTAAATTACATCAGTAATTGTGATACGATACCGTATAAAAGAAGTTCTGATGATGGTACCCTCACTTAATTTTGAAATTAGTTCATCTGAATGCAGTAGTTATTAAAAAACTTGAGATATTAAACAAAAAAAATATTGCAGAACAAATTAAAAAAACAAAATTTATTTCCTCCACTATTTAAGCCCAAGAAGGGACAGATATTAAGATATTTGATTTAGTTATTTCTACATTTAGTATTAAATTTTTGTATCAAATATTTTAAATTGTGTGAACATTATACAAATAAAATTGAAATTCAAACACTATGATTCTTAAAACCCCTATCCGTTCAAACGAAATCGAAATAAATCTTAGACTTTTCTAAACATTTGCTTTTTAGATGTGTCTATTCTTTTTATTTATACCTACTGTAAACATTATACAAAATCTGCAAAACAAATATTTGCAATTTAAGTTTGGAAAAAAGTCTCAGATTTATTTCGATTTCGTTTGAACGGATTCTAAGATTTAGGGGTTTTAAGAATCATAGTGTTTGAATTTCATTTTTATTTGTATGATGTTCACACAATTTAAATTATTTGCTACAAAAATTTAATACTAAATGTAGAAATAACTGAATCAAATATCTTAATATCTGTCCCTTCTTGGGCTTAAATAGTGGAGGAAATAAATTTTGTTTTTTTAATTTGTTCTACATATTTTTTTTTGTTTAATATATATATATATATATCACTCTAACTCAAAGTTGCACTATACTTTAAACGGGAACATTTCAACATCTGAATGACAGACAAAATTTCAACACCGCATTTTAATAATTACAACAGGGAAAAAAATACTAAAATTTTATTTTATTTATACATTAATGTTTGGAGAAACATTGAATTAAAGAAATTGTAATTGTAATTTTGCAACACGAAATTTAAAATATTTTTGATGTTTAAAATAAATAAAATTATGTTATTTAAAAAAAAAGATTTTTTTGCTTTAATACATTATGATGTTTGTATAATTTAAATGAAAGTATTTTTCTCGCAATATCTTAATGTATTTTTCAACAGAAGACAATGAGTTTAATAAAAACAAAAATATATAAGACGTAATAAATGGAAAATAAAATAAATAGACAAATTTAACGTTTTTTAATATGAATATATCTTTTAATATCATTAATTAGCAAGCTTGTATTGCATTTATTCAATATTATTTAAAACTGAATTAAAAGGAGCACTGTAATAAGAAAACAAATATATTTTTATAAATTTTCTCTAATCCTTTAATTATTTGCAATTCAAGACATTTAATTCAAGATTTTTTTATTGTGTTTATCAACATTAAATGGGAGCTCTTAGTATGTAATACTTTAATTATATATTTTTTAAAAATGCATTATTTAACATATCAGAGCATTTTTAAAAAAATCTTTGTCATACAACTTAATTAAGGACAAAGTCAATTAACACTAAAGAATAAAATTAAAAAATGTAAGTTTGTTACTCTGTATATTTAAAATAATGTAATACTGCTCATGTATATTTAAAATAATTACTATTAGTAAACATTAAAGCATTCAAATTACTTTTACTTAATTGTTTAATTAAATTTTATTGAAGATACCAAAAGCAACTCAATATAAGTTAAAATATTAAGAAAAAGAACTAAATGCACAGTCGACCTGGAAATATATATATACTTTTTTTAGGTAAGAAAATATAAATGCTTTTTTAATTATGTGCCACTCTGTAGAAAAAACATATTTACCGAATAATAATAATTTTTTATTAATTCTAAATTTATTGAAAAACGAACTCCATTAATATATATATATATATATATATATATAAGTTTAAAGACCACAATGAAACCAGCACACAGTGGGGCGTTTTGACGATCTAGGTGGACAAAATAATTTTCTTGAAGTTTCGTCAGGTTTTGGTGGTTTTCCGAATATACTGCTAAAAACATGCTTAAACATTGATTAAAATTTGGTTTATTTAACAACAACTGTGTCAAAATAAAAATATATTGATTATTAAAGAATGTGTGAAACATACTTATTTTACCATAAAAGTAAAAGAACAATAGTAAAAAAAAAAAGAAAAAATGACGTGCAATTTAACGTTAATTTCCGTATTATTATTACTATTATTATTATTATTATTATTATTATTATTATTATTATTATTATTATTATTATTATTATTGTTTTGTTTCCTCAGAATCCTTCAACAAATTTTTGGACGTCTTTTATTTTATAATACGAATGGATTACTTAACAAGGTGAAAATTTCTTTCGTAACTATATCATGCTTAGTTTTAAAAGCAGCTCGTAAAATTGCAATACAAGGGTATGACGAAATAGAAAGTCTGTTTAACATATCTGTATTGGAATCAAATCTAGATGTTTTTCTAGCAAAAAATTCCCTGTATTTCCCAATGTTTTTTTTATAGCTTCTCGGGCTTCTTCCGACATCTGTCCAGTTGGAATGATACATGAACTTATGATTTGACTTCCGTGGTATTGTAGGAGAGAGTGGGGACACTTGATCATAGGGGATACTTGAGACATCCCTATTATCTCTACAGTTGGTTATTTTTTCTTTCTAAAACAAGAAACATTGTTACATATTTATAGTTCTGAACATGCAAAAAGAAATCACATACCTTGTTACCATTTTGAGTGTATGTTGATTAATAGTTGTTTTTCCCTATCTGAAGTAAATATTTAGGTGCATGTTTTTTTATTTTTTATTTATTTTTTGTAATTAAAATTTTGTGTAAAACTGCAATAATATAAATAGATTTAATAAGTATAATTTCAGTTGTATTTTGATTCTAAAATAGTTCAAATTACTGCATGCTTTACTTAGTAAAACTCTGATTTATTAAAATGGTGGTAATGGGGATACTTGAGCACACTGAGAATGGGGATACATGAGCCATGGCTCAAAAATCCCCACCAGGAAATTAGACATATGGGTGAAACAAAAACGAAAAAAATTATGTGCTTATTATATTCACACAAAAAAAAAAAAAAAAAAAAAAAAAATCTGGATAAAAGGGAGGAAAAAAAAATTCTTTAAAAAAATAATGATTTGAGAAAACAAATGTTTAAAAATGTATATATTTTTTAATGGAATTATAAATTTTACTTTCCGTTTTCACTAACAAAATAGGCTATCTGTATAAATGTAGGCATAGTTTTCAATTTAACTTTTAATTTTTTGCATTAAAATTACTTTTTAAAGGTCATAATCTCTAATATTCTAATTAGTTATGTCCGACATATTAAAACATTTATATATTAATGTATTATATTAAGATTAAATATTGTATATAGAAATTGTAACCTCTGTTACCGATTGAACATGAAATTTGCTCGAAGAATTGCAGATTCCAAATTTAAATGACCAGCAACTGAAGATATTGCTATTATCGGTTAAACCCAAGTTGAAATCATCCTTTGACCACCAATTATCACTACAAAAAATGATTGTGTTACTAGTTTTGTTTTGCATAATTAGTTTTCAAGGATTTAATGTATCTTAATTTATCATTATGTAAAATATTTGTGCAAAACTAAAATAAAAAAACATTACTTTTGTAGGTATTTTTCCATACTGGCTCAAGTATTCCGTCACCATGCCTCAAGTATCCATCTCATGGGGATACTTGAGCCACCATGTAAAATAAAAAGTAAAAATATATTAAACATAGAAAAATAGTTCAAAATTAATTGAAAGTGGTTTTCAGTTGAAGAAAAAATATCAAATTTTCATTTTCAATATTTTATTTTGTTCTAAGGAATTATAAAAAATAAAAATAATTAATATTATAAAAGTGGCTCAAGTATCCTTATCTTCCCCTACTTTATGGACCCTAACAGGCATTGAGTACCACGAATTTTCTTTTAGATACAAATTTCGTGTCTACATATTCATAATTTTTTTCACATCTATCTGGTACCTTGAATTCAAACATTCTAATATTGCATGAAATCGATTAATTAAGTCAACATTTATCCCTGTAATCTCCTCATGTCTAAAACATTTGTTACAATGTTGCCGTCATTTGTGTATCCAGCTTGTTGTTTAGGCATATCAACTAACAAACTTCTTCTTCTTAGCAAATCTATCATTATTTCTTATCATCAATACATCCAGATAATTATAACAGATGGAAATTTACATCTGTTATAATTAATTTACCGATTGAATAATCGTGTTTTAAAAAAATAATCTAATGTAATTTCGTATGAAGCGATTTTTCTGCAGTTCAATATAATTGATCTTCGATTTATTCTGTTGAGCTGATCCAGAGTATCAGACCAGATTAAGTCATCGTTGAGGTTAATTGGCTGAAATAGCCCTCCAGTGTTCGTGTCCGGGATGGCTCAGTTTGAAGAGCATTGGCGGCTTCAGCCAATACATCCCTGGTTCGAATCCTGGCCCGGACTTTTTTCACCCAAAGTGGAATTTTACATCTGTTACAATTTACGTCTTGTTTATTTTTCAAATTTCATGATATTGTGTTGATTTATATTTAACGAATTTTCTACATGACGAAGTGTTTACGTATAACGATAAAACTTCGTTGAATGGAAGTTTCATTGTAAAAATAAAGTTTTTAAAATTTATTTTCTGATAATAATTATGATGTTCTTTTGCAGTTGCGAATATTTGATTCAATATAAAAACATACATTCAAAACAGCATTTATAGCTTATTACAATGGAAAATCTGATAAAAATATATATCATAAAATAAATATTAAACTTGAGTAACTGAACGTCATGTTTACTTTGATTACTAAATAATAATTTGATATTTTAAAATTCTGATAAAGTATAATTTACTTAAAAAGTGCTAATATACATATAATGAGGTCTTTTATGCTATAAAGATTTTATTACATATTTTTAGCACCATTTGAGTAATTTATATATCAGAATTCTTTTAATATTACATAATTAAAAAATATATATTTATAAACGTTTATTTTAAATAATGAATCAAAACATGAGCAATGATTTTGAAATTATTTTTTTTCCTTAAAAGTAAATAAAATTAATACAATAAGAAATGCGAGTATTGTAATATTTATTTCCAAAACAATGAAATGAATAAACATATATTTAAATAAATATGCAATAATACTGAAATGTAGGATTTTCTAATAAATCTGACAAAAATATATCTTTATATGAGATACTGAAAAGAATCGATATTGTTTATAAAAAGGCAAACAATAGTGACTAATTCAATTTTTATTTCAAATATTATATATATATATATATCAATGATGATGTTTTTTTGAATTGTGGTGCTAAAACAAATTTCAATTCAACTATCTTTCAAAAAGAAAATAATATAATTTTTAACCGGAAATTTTCTTTTTCTTGAAATAAATACGAGTTGTTACGTTTCTGTCTGAGCAAATTACATTAGTTGAGTTTTATTCAAAATAAATTATAGTGGTTTCAAATTTATCTAAAATACAAAGAACATTTTTCTTTTACATTGAAAATTAAAATGTTCCGTTTTAAATTTTCACTTTATACGAATGTATTTGTAAACTATAATTTACAGTAATATTCGTATTTGTGTAAACGAAATAGATTGTTTCACAATAGTGAATCATTTGTTGTGAAATATTAGCCAAATAAATTTCATTGATTGACAATTAACCTGATTTTTTCATTATAAATTTCATTTCGCAGCAGTAAATGTGTCGATAAACCTTGTAACAATAATTATTTACGTTACTGAATTTTATGCCCGTATTCGTTAGCTTTAAAATGATAATTTATATACAGGGTGTCCGAAAAGTCTGGAAACGGTCGAATAACTCGAGAAATACATATGAGATTGAAAAACGAAGATATACGTGTTAAATATTTTTAAATAAGCTACTCAGTGATACCAAATTTGACCATCGCAACCGACCCCCTGTGGGTCAGAGGGGTCCAACTTTGAAATCTTAAATTATAACCCCCATTTTTTATTGCAGATTTTGATTCTACGGACAAAAATACGTAATTTTTGTATTTGATGTTTATTTCGAATCCTCGTTCATCACAGTGTAATTGAGCATATTAAATCGATACATATTTCGGTTTAATTAGGTTTTACCCGATTGGCTAGAATTTTTGACGTCAAATTCCTCGCCTTTGCAGGAATAGCGTTTCTTGAAAATCACCCGTGGCGATTATTTCGATAATGCTACGCTGTTAAAAATTTTATCCATTTGCTGTAGCGTCACTCCACAGCTTTTATAGAATATCTCTTTTATGACCAATGAGAATGCTCCATAACACAGCAAAGTACCCTTTTTCTATAAAAGCGGAAAATTTTCCAATTTTCCAATATATATTGTCAATTTCCTAATACTAAATTATGAAGCATACGAATGTACTTTTGTAAAAAATCCATTTCTCTATGTCTCTAGTTTTTTATTATGACGAAATATATAAAATGCACTTAAGTAAAAAGATATAAAGCGTATGAATTACTTTAATACTTTAGCTTGATAAATTAACACAATATTGTTGTCTATTCAGAATTCTATGATCAATTTTATCTTAATTGCTGAAGTGAAAGATAGAAGAAAAAAAGAATACTGCCCAGTTAAACTGATGGCATTAAGCTTACAGGCTACGCATACTAATTGTACATTGCAGCCTTATATTTTCAAGGGTTCATACCGTTCAAAAAAAAATTAAAGAGGGGAAACAGATCTCCTTTTCCCTTTAATACTTAATTATTGAACTCCCTAAACTAATCATGGACATACTTTATCATATAAAAAATCTATATCCAAAATTCAGAGCAAATTGGAAAATTCTTAATAAAAACCCATTTATATAATTTAAGAGGAGTTACCCCCTCTTTTATACTTAATCATCAAACTTCCAAAACTATTCAGAGATTTGAACGAAATCTGATAATTCTGCATGAAAAACCCATTTATATAAATTAAAGGGAGGAACATTAGAACCCCCGTTCCCCCTGAATATAATTATCCAATAAACACCTAATACCAATCACGGAGGCGCCCAATCAGAATGATCCTATATCTAAAACAATTCTGCATGAAAAACCAATTTATATCAATTAAAGAGAGGAGTATGACCCCGCTTCCCCCTGTTATACATATCGAATAAACTCCAAAAACTAATCAGGGAAGCGCCTTGTCCGAATATACCCATATACAAAATTTCATGTGGATCGGATATTTTTATCACGAGTTATCGCGTTACGCACGTACATACATACAGAACGGGCGGGCACATAAGCTCTAGGGGTATGATAGTCTGTGAGCTAAAAAAGTAACATCTTACAATGAAAATCCACGTTATAACTCATATTGTCTTTTGGACATGCTGTAACCAGCATCGGGTTGGTACCCAGGTCAAAATTTATGCTTGTACCAGCAACAAAAATATGCTAGTTATTGCTAGGTATTGCTATGTCTGCTAGATTTCTAGCAAAGTGGGCCAATACACACCATGAATTGCTAGAAATTCTATGCTATTATATGCTAGCTAGCATCACATGCTATATCGCTAGCTTGCACAACAAAAGCATGACAAGCTATATGCAAGCATCTCATGCTTATTTCCAGCAAAGTGGGCCAATACACACCATGAATTGCTGGAAATTCTGCTGGAACCAGCAATGTGTAATGCTAGTTTATGCTATTTTACTTGTTGGGTTATAGCATTTGGTGCTTGTCTAGCAAACAAATACCAGCATGAATTTTGACCTGGGTACAAAGGGTTAATTTATGAACGTTATATCGATAAAAATTTTACTATAATTATTCGAATGACTAATATGAAATCAGAAATAAATGAACAACCACATATATTCTACAGATCTGATCGAACATATTTTTCTTTTTCTCCGATCAGTTGTCGAGTAATATCATGTATCCCAACCCATTGTGGATAAATTATTCTGCACTGTACCTTATTTAGATGCGTTCTTAACTATGTAAATAATTTACAGTCGTCGTCCATCTGTCTGTCTGCATGCATATAACAGAGCTAAAAATACCCAACCGAATCATTTGAAATTTAAAATACATTATTGATGCATAATTTTATCGAGTCATTTTAAATTTTATCAAAATTGGATGTATAGTTTTATTATAGCGAAAATGAAACTTATTCTGTGACAATGCAGCCAATGGGAAAAATAATTTCAAGCATATTTTAATGATGTTACACTCTTTTGAACATATAATATTGTGTGCATCTAAAAAATATGTACTACAATATACATTATGTCAGTCTGTGGTGCAAAGAATATTTGTTGTTCACTTACAGGGTTACACAAAAATATTTAATTACATAAGATACATTACTATAGAGGGAAACACTGTTTGATGCGCGTTTTAATCATATTAAACATTTTTTAAAAATTGATATAAGTTGGCGGGCTTTCTACAAGTTACTTTCTGTATAATTGAAAACTATAAGTATTGACAGTGATACATAAGAGATATCGGTTACAATACTGTACGAACATACCTAATTTTCTACGACTGGCGTGAAATTTCCGACTTATTATAATATAAAGCTTTAAGATTATTGTACAAATGATCCATAGAAAAATTATTGCAATAGGAATCGTTTGGGCCGTGGATGTTAAGTACTCTCGCCATCGATAAGTGCCAAGGCAAAACTTTGAAGTCAATTTTTTCGGAACATTTAAATCAACATGGAGATTTTGCGGTGTCAACCTTAAAACAAACAACCAGATATTCATGTTTCTATTTTTCAAATAAGAGTTTGCAGTGCTTCTAAACTATACAAACAAACAAGCATCTTTTTGAAAATTACACTGGTAGACAAAATCTACGAAATGTTTCTGAAAATGACGGCACACGCAAAAGCAAACGCAACAGTCCTTGAGATTTTGCATAAAGGCGTGATGACATATGAGACAAGATAGAAATGTAAATAGTTTATTGTTGCTCTTGTGGGTCACTTGAAGACGTGTGGACCATCATGCAGTCATCTTACGTCGTGTCGACCGTCTTGTAAATATTTGACGAATGCAGCCAGTGAATGTTGCATTTTAAATTTAAACAGTTCAGATAAACGTTGTGCTTTGCAAAGTAAAGTCATGTCTAGTAAATATCATTTAGATGCGGATTACAATTGAAAATCTTGAAACAAAGAGCGAATTACTGATATTACTATGTAACTTCACACTGCATACAGTATTATTTCCAGATTTTTGTCAATATTTCGAATAAGCAAACAGTGTAGCATGTGAAATCTAAGCGGTAGTCCTTGCAGTATAACGAACCTAGACATTCGGTGTAGCGTCCTAATAAATGAAAAAGAACTTGATTAGTGCAGTTTATTAAAAGCCAAGTTAATTATATACAGCCGCAAATACTCAGATTTACCTGAAAACGGTTGCAATAGATTTCTGACAGACAGTACTACGTATCTAAAACTCTTCTGTGTGTGTTCTATTTGCGAGCGTTCACCCTACTGTATTTTTCTAATGATTGCGTCTGTATCGCCATTGGAATGAAGACGACTGCTTCCTTTTAATAAATAAGAGACGGTTCATTATTTCTTCTTATAGTAGCTGATATAACACAAGATTAGTAGTGAATTTTGACCAGAAAATATCCAGTAAAGGGAATGATTTCGTACTTGTAGTAATATGGCGAATGATCACAACCCACTTCCTACTAGAAACAGTGAAATTGTCCAATGAGCGGTACAGTGCTGAAGTACTGATTTCTTGTGCTCACCTTTATCGTTCTGCTGTTTTCACTAAATTTCAAGCCTAAAAACTTGCATATAACTATGCCAATAAAGAACGAGGATATTCATAGTATCATGTGACCAACTTCAACTTATCTTAATCTAACATATTTATGAATGTCTTGTAGAGAACAGTTTTTTATCTACAGTATTCTCGTGCAAAAAAAAAAATGTCATCGTCCATGCGATGTAATAGGAGTGGGACAAGTTACCTCAAAACTCCATGGATCACGTCACTTAAAACATGACGTTAATTGTGAGAAGTTGCATAGCACTTAATGTTGGATATATCAAATATTGAAATTTTACACCGGATTGCTGTCATGAATAATCTGTATACTTTGTGCTGTTCAGGTTGGTGTGTACTTTACTTTGAACAACAATGTTAAAAAAAGGTGACAAACCAGTTGCATTTGGCACCAAGGGGGTGAAAAGGAGTTACCATTTGATACTCGTCCGCTTGTAAGTGTGTTTGAGATGCCGTTTTTTCAGGCAATGGGTGATTCACGCTAATTAGGGTGCCACGCAATGCATACCCTTGGAAGATTTTCAACTCTTAATCATTTGCGCCTTCCCCTTCAACTCACCAACACTGGTGGATTAAAAGAGAAATATTTCCCTACGAAGATTATCACCTATCGTTCGCTATCAAAATGTCGTTTAGAACTTCGTATGGGTAACTTTTGGCGAGCTTTTTATATAAAGCAATCTTTGAATTTCATGACATTTGAACATTTCAGGGAGACTTTGAAGATGAGCGCAATGGCCGAACGGTTAGAGCGCTGGGCTTGCAATCAGACGTTGTGAGTTCGAATCCTTCTCTGGCCAAAGTCATTTTCGTAATTTCTTTTTATTATTAGGCACTCTGGATGGTGCCATCTTTTCACCCTAATTAAAGGGGCCATTCTGGTTCCAGTAGGGGTGCCACCATTGAGACAAGCCTTTCACCCCTAAAAGGTGCAATGTGTCACTATTAGTTTTAACAGTGAACTTGATTTAAAGCTTTCTGTACTTCTTTTTGCAATAAATCTTGAGTTACACCATATCTTACAAATTGTCTTTACCTCTATATCCCATTTCATCTGAGACTGTGACTCCGATTCTTTTAAACATGTTTATGCTAAGGTTTTGTCTATCAATATATAACAAACAAGATGACATTTAGTACATATATTTGTAATTTTGTAGTATTTATTTTTAGTAAACATTCTTGTTTGCGTCTGTAATAATCGAAAAAATGTAATATGAAGTACAAATGAGAAATTACGACTCAAAAATATGAAGCCTGACAGTTCAAATTACCAACACTCATATATTTATAAGAATTTTTTTGCAAAACACTATTATTTTTTTTAATTGATATTTTATTGTAAAACATGCTTTTTTTAAAATTTCCATGTAATATAAAGAAATAAATGAAAATAAGAAGCTTAAATCGATTACAACTTAATTCACCATCAAACATATTTCGCCAATTAAAATCTTATCTAAGGTACCCTGGGGTAATAACGCCACGTTAAGGTTCTACCAATTTTCACGGCTTAGTTTTAGATTGTATTTTTCAAACAAATATAGGATCTGATACAGCAACTCATTGACTATCTATATAAAATAAAATAATTTAACAGATATGTATTCATAAAATGTAATGGCGTTTTTTCTTGAACAATGTTATCTGGCGTTAATACCCACCTATGTGGGTAATAACGCCATGCAAACAAAACTATAAAATAAGGTGGAATAATGGCATGTAGATTGCCCAATTCTAAAAATACAACTCTACAGCTCTAGAAATTGGCAAATTGCAATTTAAACTATTGAAAATGTACAATTTTTTTGGGACTCTGAACGAAAAAGAACGCTGTGGTGGTGGCGGAGTTAGGAGGCAAAAGAATATCAGATTCTAAGCTACGTTTTGCTTAAAAATGACAATTTAAATAGAATTATTAGAAACATTGCACGGATTATTTGAATCAGTATTTATATTCCCATGTATGCATTCTATGCGATAGAAAATATTGATTTTTTTTGTGAAAGTGAAAGAAAAAGGAGTGAGGGGGAGCTTCAACAGAATATATAACACCCAGTGTCTCTCTTTGCTTAAAAAGTCCCGCTTAAATATGATTATGAAACATTGCATGGTTTTAACCATTCATAATGTAATATTTTAATCATATGAAGTTTTATAATAACTAGAGTTATATGTAATAAATATTTTTGTTAAACCTTAACTGCTGTTAGCGTCTCACATACCGCTGTGTTTTTCAAGTTTCAGAGTTTAACTTGCAATTTTTAGTTTAACTATAGATACCGGGAAAATTTTGTTTCATTTGGAGTCCTATTACTATCTCTAGAAACTTTTGAATGGCTGAATTTTATTTATAATAGTCCTGTATATAAGGTTCAATACAAAAATAATATTCTAAAAGTTAATTTAACATTTTATTCATCGTTAGATTAAGCAGTTTGACAGGCCGTTCACAGTAAGTTATGCGACAATTTTTGTCACAGCAGTTAAGGGTTAATACTATTATAGTAATCTAGTAAATAGATTTTAACCCATAACTCTACACTAATGCGGATTCTCCAAACCTACAGTTAAATTGTCGACGTTTTAAAGAGCATGCTTTAATAAATTTTTAATAAATTTAATAAAATTTTTGATTAAAAAATATTATCCCAAAGAGATCTCTTATTCAATTTTATACATAATTCATATGGTTATATATCATTAACTCTATATTAGCAACAAAATTAATCTTTAGCTGCTGTTAGCAATCTGACTGAACACTGTACCCCCTCCCCCCTCCCAAAAAAATAGCGTTTAACTTGTATTTTCCATTTAACTATAGTTACAACTGAAATTCTCTTTCGTTTGGAGTTCTCGTAATATTGTTAGAAATATTTGAATAGATTAAATTTAATTAGAATTAATTCTGTACAAAAAGTTTAGCGCAGGAACAGTGTTCTATGATTTTTAATCATGGATCGCATTTTAACCTTTAACTAATGTTACCGGTCTCGCAGACCACTATTTTTCTTTTAATTTTTTAGTTTATCTTGTAATTTTCAATTTAACTGCAAACACTACCGAAATTTTGTTTCATTTGGAATTTTAGTACTATCACCAGAGACTAAATAGGTGAATATTAAGTATAATACTCTTTTATAAAAAATTTAGTACAAAAACACAATCCTATGAGTTCCCGCCTTTTATTCATCTTTCAATTTTGTGGTCTCACAAACCGCATCACATTCACACGTCACAATATCTGTCACATCAGTTAAAGTTTAAATTTATAAAGTTTTGAAAAACCGAACGCTGAGAAAGCGGACAGTTAAAATTTCGAACTCAATTGAACAATCCAGTGGAAAGTTAATAGAAACCTCATTTTGAAGATGTTCGAATTTGAATCTCGAAAACATTTTGATATAGTTTTATTTACAAGAATTAAAAATTATTTTTTACATTAGTAAAAAAAAATAAATAAATAAATAAAAAAATAAATAAATAAATAATAAAAAATAGAGAGATTATTTTTAAGTATTGGGCACCCCTCCCCCCCCCCTTAATCTTATTATTTCAACAATGATGATAATGCTGTCCCATATTAATATATAAACCCCCTTCGGATATAGTTCGGCCACTGTTGGGAATCAACCGGGGTAATAACGCCAATCCCTGGCGTTATTACCCCGGGATACTTATTGCGCACTAAATCCTAAGCTACAAATTATCTCGAGAAGGTATCCGAAATCTTCTAGAACAATTTGAAAGTACATGAAATACACTACAAATTTATGTAATAAACAAAGTATTTCTGGATAAAAAATATAGTCTTCAGTTCAAAAACCTTATCTTGCAAATTTTAGATCAAGCGTTAATTTTAGTTGCTTGTAAAAACAATAAGACCTAAAAATGAAACAAATTAACTTGAAGCTGTTTTTTGCGATTTATATTACTCAAAACCCTTCTGCGCAGAGTACATGGGTATCATTTACCTGATTATTTCATAATTATGCAAAATATAAGCACTTGGCGTTATTACCCCAGGGTACCTTAGTTTTCTAGAACGTTGACAGTGTTTTTCCACTGAAGTTATTTTTTTAAATATAGCACAAATATTTTTATAAGAAAAAAATATATATTACACATTTTCACGCATCGACTATTTAAATAAATATCTAATTTTATTGGCATTCAAAAGAATATCTGAAAATTTGAAAAAAGAATAAATATTATAGTGAAATGCTGAAAAGAACTGATATCGCTTATGATAAAGAAAATATCGTGAATAAATGAATATTTAATTGGAATTTTTACTTACATTTGGCTCTCAAAAGAATTATATTTAAGTTGCCTTCCTTTCAAAGTCAAAAGAATATATTTTGTAACACAAAAGTTTATTTTTTTTTAAAAATAAATACATTATCGTCATGTTGTAGTTTAAGACGCGTACAATAACTATAGTTCATTGATGTTAAACGATCCTGGTTCAAAAAAATCGTTTATTCATTGTAATGCAAAGTGACTTGAGATTCGACATAGTACTATATGACAAGTAATTGTAATTTAAATATGTGGTTTTTAGAAGTTGAACAAAATAAAACACAACATACAAAGTAAAAAATTCAACGACTAACAAAAATAGAATAACCAAGTTTTGAAGAACATTTAAAGAGTTTGTATTTTGTTTTATAAACACTAATGTATAAATTAAATAACAATATTGAGAAACACCGAAAATACTGGCGATAAATATAAATCAATAAATAAAAACTTTGTTAAATCACCATAAAAAGATAAAATAAACAGGACGCGTTTCGAGCTGCAAAATTACTGCTCGTCATCAGCTGATCCAAACACGTGTCACAACGGACAGAGTGGAAATAACAGTGACAACAAACAAGTGAGTTAACAAAGTTTTTATTTATTGATTTAAATAACAATATGTCCATTTTTTGTACAAAAATATTTACATAATCTATACAATAGGAACTGTATTGCAACGTTATTTACTGAAATATGCATTCATTATACATTGCTGTGTATTTCGTTATTTTGTGATATTAAAATATAGTAGTAAGTTTGAATAAAATAAGATTTATAAAATATAAAGTAATATTCTTTAATTAATAAGTATTAATTTAGAATTAGAAAAAGATTCATTAAAAAGATAGGAATTTATGAATAATAAAAATTCTTTAAATATAAATAAACTGGTCGTCTTTATTTTGACATATATATATTCAGAATATTAATAGAAAAAATAGTAGACATATATACTTGCTATAGACATATAGTTGACAAAAATAATATATACATATATAACAAAGGAATAAAATCATCGAATATTAGTTTACTACATAAAATGTTTGTTGTGGGTAACTGTGTTTAGTGAACAAATTATTCCAAAATATAGTATTGAAATAGTCACGTATAATAAGTTGTAGTAATCTCACAGAAAGTTCACGAACATTCTGCACTGTTATTTTCAATCATTAAAAATTGAAGCATATAACTCAATAGTTACAGAAGGCAAAAATCATACGCAATAATTTCATTATTTCAACTTAATATATTTAATAAAAAATGTCACGATAATATAAACATCCATCACATTCAGTAAATATGAAATCTTCTTATAATAAAACATCTTGAGAACAAGCATTTGCACCACTGATTAAATTCATCATTTTGAAATTTTATCAATCTGAAATTTAAATAAGGCGAAATTAAAAATTCAAATTTCTATAAGCATTGAATAAAAGTATATACTATTATTACATATAGAAATTTCTGAAATTGTGCGAATATGTTAATAAAAAATATGCAGAAAGCAACTGTGAAGTTATAAGATAGAAATTATATAATTAATGAGTTCATTAAGACTTAAGATTTTAAAGACAGCTTTTTTTAAGGAGTTGTAATTTCTTACGTACGTAGAAACTCAAAAAATTATCACAAACCTTAGCTTTTAATGTCACTTATATGTCACGCTAGTATTAATTTACTTTAAGTTAAAAAAAATCTAGTCTGCAATTGGCAGTCATAGATTTCAGATTATACAACACTACATAAAAGGTTAATCGATAAATACTTTACCGGAGTTTAATGTTCGATATCACCTTTTCAAATCATAGAAACATCATCATTTTACCATACTTGAGGGACAATAAATATTTCCTTGTTGATTGTCATATTTTATTATGTTTTCGATGGCATCATACGCAATTTTTTTAGATTTGGTGTTAGCTTCTTCATCTAAAACAACATAATAATTAGAATAAATAATTAGTAATAAATACTGGTTTAAAAAATATTGATAATTTCAGATTTCAAAAGGTTTTATGGCTTAGATAGCATCTCGGCAATTTCTACACTAGTTTTAAATTGTGATTCACCATTGACAAAATCTTATATCGTGTCAATTGCTTAAACACATTCGTCAATGCGCATTCAAAAATTTCGTTTTTTAGGTCCAAAAGGAAATCTATCTACTTTTCTTTACTTTACTTAATGACAAATATTCTACAATTAAATAAATCGAAATTTATTATTTGGAAAATAGTGGAATTGTTAGTGGTTTTTGTGGAAAATTGTTGTACTATTATTGGCACTGGTATCGGACAACACACAGAGTTCCTGGACTGAGGGCATCAGTTTTTCTAAGTAGGTGGACTTATACTAAATCATAGTTGAAATTATACTTTAAAATTTTCCCGCTTTCACTGCTTTCAACTTTCATTGTCATGAAGCAATTTTTAGAAACTTTTCAAAATAGAAAATTTGCCGGCATTAAAAATATTCTTTGACAAATATTTCTCCAGTATTTTTACAAGTATTTTTTGCCGTTCCATATATGTGCAGCTAACACATTGGCAATATTTTCATCTCCAGAAAATAGTTTCACTGACACAGAAATAGTCAAAAAGAATTCATTTCATGACTATTTTCAGAGACTATGATTATTTGTTTTTATACAGGTTTTCTATACAGTGTTTAAAATGGGAAAATATTTCAATTTTACCTCTTTAAACCACGCATGCCTTCTTAATTAGTTAACAATCTTCGATGCGTAATAGTTTCTCAATGCGCAAATGTTCGATTTTACACAGAGCTTAAACTTTTTGTTTTTTTTTCTTCTTATGAAATGACTCTCATGCTGAACGTGTAGTAACTAATTATTTCGACAAATCTATACGCCTTATTCAAGAACATATAGTTATATAATAATGAGTTCGTCTTTTAATGGAATTTTCCTTGTTTTTTATCTATCATTAAAAATGAAACTTAATTGGAAATTTTGGATAATGTAATTACGATGTTTTTTGCAAAATACAAAAACGTTCGAATGCTAGACACGACAGCACTAAATACCTCTTTGTTTTCTTTATATTTTTTCAATGTGTGTATAAATTACACTGAAAAAAAAAACAAGAAAAAATGATTGGGCATTTAAGTAAAAAACGAGGTTATTATTATTGAAGGCGACCATCAAGAAATAAATCTATTTTCTGTCTTGAAAAATAGTCTTGAGATATATTGAAGTATCAAAGAATATTCAGCATTAAAAGGCATAAAGAAATTGTTCCTAATTGGTAATTTTTCGATAGATATTTATCTATTATTTTCCGCGTCAGTGTTCGTAAAACTGCAACATCTATTCTATGTATATCTTTAATAAATTTGCCAATGTGAATATTTTTATTATGAGAACGTATATGATTCTACAGGGAGATACAGTAGTTAAGCTAAAATAATTTTTGAACTGACATTTTCGTAGCGTGTTTAATTACTTTGTCGAAGCAATGGTTATACAGTCAATCAGGATATCTTTGTGCTAAATCAGGGTAACTTTACGCCATCTTTACGAAACTTTAATCAATTGTGTCATGAGCTTCCAAATTCACGCCAGTACTGTATCTATATTCTGAGACCAAACTTTGCTGATAACCCGAGTGATGTAGCAGATTTAATCTTTTTTCCCTCATAGAACAATGTTGACTGTAATGCTTTTAGGTAAAATACACTAAATAGCTTTTCGCTCAATATTACTTTTACACTATTACAAAATGAATGTTCGAGAGACACCAGAACTGAAATAAAATAGCCCTTTAAAAAAATTCAACTAATTTCGTCGTAGGTAATCAAGATACAAGAACATAACATTTGAAAGTCGTTTCTTCGAGCTCTTTTTATTGAAAATGGTTAATAATTCCTTCAGTAATATAAAGGTTAATTTATTTTCAGTATTGCTGTGCTATTTAGTTATCTATCTAGTGAAGATAAACTATATTCCATTGAAAACAAATAAAATTAATTCAACTTATAACAGTTTCATGATAATGCCATATCGATAAAAATCATCTATCGTCTAAAAAGCGCTATTTTATTTCATATAATTATTCTTTATAAACTTCTTTTGATTAATGCCCTTATATATATATATAAGAATATACGCATGCATATATATAGAGATGTCAGATATTTCTTTAATTTTAAATTTTCGTTATTAGTAAAATAGACATTGAGACGGCAGTAGAGACAACCATCTTATCGAGTTCACGGATGAAAATCTAGGATTACATAAATACGAATTTGCAATTTGAAACATTATAGTCGGTTTTCCAAGTCATATCTTGGTGGAAAACAATTCAAAACCCTATTTTAGCGGTCGACTGGTATTTTTATCATTATGTCTTCCTGCACTCAAAAATTTGGTAACATGGAGGACTGAGAGCAAGATAATGTCATGGTAAACCTCTGCGTCAACCGGCAAATCGAGATTTTAGGTTTTTATCAAAATATGGCTTGGCAGATCAATTTCGTTTTAACATGCGAATCGAGATTTATGTTATCACAAATTTTCGTCCGTTAATTCGGTGAAGCAATTTTCTGTGCTGCCGCCTTCCGGTCTAAATCTAACTTAGTGAAAAAATCGTTGTAATACTCCTTTTATTTTACATGAATGAATGAACTTAATATTTTTATACTTAATATTTCCAACGATAAATACTTGTAAATATTAATTCTGCAGTTTTTGTAACTACAGCATCATTAGTTACAAGCTTTAATAATAAAAAATAGTCTGTGTAGATTATTCGTTCACTTGAAATGTGAGGATTATTATTATTATTATTATTAAGTGTTTTATTTTTCTTATTAAAAGTGTTTAATTAAAAAAGGCAATGCCTAATTATAAAACACTGTAATTGCAGTTTGTCTTCCTATTATATTTACAAAGAAAGATCTATTAAAGATAGAATGTGAAATTCAGAAACATTGAAATCGTTGTATGTCATTTTAAAAACCAATATTCATGTACAATTTTGTTAACATGGATATAATCTACACATAAAAGGAAATATTTGTAATATATTTTTTTATCTATTACTCCGTATGATTATTACAAAATAATTACTCACGGAAGATATATCATTAAGTAAATAAGATAAATTTAAGAAGTATTTATCAGTAAGTATTCAACATTTGCTACATTGACAAAGAATTTCGTGGAAGTTACTTTATTAAAAATGATTAATGGATATTTGAGTGATCTTCTTTTCAGTGACACAAAGACTAAGTGATTTTTCAGCAGGCAGGTGCTATTTAACATTTATCTTGCACAGATAAAACGCATTTCTTCGCTAGGGAAGAATATTAATTGCATTTAGAATGATTTCGCGATGCTTATCTTTCGGTCGGTGTTCAATTCAGAAAGAGTATTTCTTAATTCAATTCATTTTTATATTGTAAAATAAAGCATTAGTGTTTTGCATTTTAAATATCATACATTATCATCATAAAAAATAATAATTTATGAAACATTTTTTATATTAAAATATTTTGTACATTTAACTTATCAATATTTTTGAAAAAAAGAAAGAACTTTTAAATAATGTACATTTTTTATGTCTTTTACAAAATTTATAATTTTTTATCTCTGAATTTGAAATCTTTAATCACGGGTTATTTAAAATAGAATTTTTAGTCATTGAATCAAAAAAATGCTCGGTTTAAATGATGCAAAACTTGCAATAAAATTTTACTGGTGAAAATAATATATTATGACTGGAGTATAGATGCCCGTACGTTGTACGGGCAAATAAATCATGATTGGTAAAAACATGTTGCTCGTACGATGTCCGTTCAAAACAGAGAAACGGTTAAAGTTAATCATAATTGTCGGTACAGATTAGAAATAGGCAGAAAATGAACTGCTACACTGTTAAAACTAATGGTGAAAAATCAGTTGAATTTGGCGCCCAGGGGTGAAAAGGTTTTACCATTTGACACCCGCGGGCTTGTAAAAGTGTTTGGTGTGCAGTTTGATTTCTGACTGGGTGATTCACGCTAATTAGGGTGCCGCGCAATGCATACCGTTGGAAGATTTTCACCCCTTAGTCATTTGAGTATGCTCTGTGACGTGCATTCTTGTCCTTCAACTCTCCGTCACGAGGGATCAAAACAGCAATTTCTCCCTACGATGACTATCACCGCTATACGCTATCACAATTTCGTTTAGAACTTCGGATGGCAAACTTTTGGCGAGCTTTTTTATATAAAGTAACCTTTGAATTTCAGGACATTTGAACATTTCTGGGAGACTTTGAAGGTGAGATCGATGGCCGAGCGGTTAGAGCGCTGAAGTTGTAATCAGACGTTGTGGGTTCGTATTCTTCGAGGGCTAAAAGTCGGTTTGTATATTTTTTAATTTTTAATTATTGGGCACTCTAAATTAAGGGTGCCATCTTTTCACCCTAATTAAAGGTGCCATTCTGGCACCTTTAGGGGTGTCACCAGTGAGACAAGCCTTTCACTCCTAAAATGTGCGATGTGTCGTCATTAGTTTTAACAGTGTAGCTTATAATATTTTGCAGTATTGTTACTTTAGAGCTCGATTCCTTCAGCAAAAGACAGTCTATACAGCGATATCCTTTCTAAATTTCCAATAATGTTTATTAGAAAGATATCGAACTGTGTCAGCAAGAAAAATTACAGTGTAAATTCTTTATAAATCTATGTAATTTTAACTTTTAGCGTCAACATGTGACATAAGACGGATCAGATAACTATTAGTCCGAGTGCTACGCGACAAAAATAAGGTGAAAACTGCAAATCGTGATAAGAATATACCGTTTGGTGGGTATATACTTTATGATAATACAATGGATTTTGGAGGGGGAGGCATCTCGTAAAGTCGTCGGAATTCAAGATGGCGGCTGTTATTCAAAATGGCGTCATTTTCTGAATATGCGTAATTTAAATAAGCATTTCACGTCGATTTCGATAATTTTAAAGTCAAATTTTTGTTTTTGATACTTTCCAACATTATTTAAAAGAGTGTATAAATTCGGTTTTTCTGTCTGTTTGTCTGTCTGTCCGCCTGTCCTTTCATGCTCTAGATCGCTTAAATGTACTCAGATTGCCTTGCAAACTTTATATGTTTTATGAAGTTTATAATAACATGTATGGAGTAAAAAATAAAGTATATAGCTTTTATAATCCATTTACAGGGTGCTAAAAATGGCATTACAATATTGTGCATTCGGTGAAATCGTTTCCTATGTGTTTTAATGAGGTTATACTCTTTAAAACACATTCAATTTGATATACATTAATGCTGATACTGCAATTAACTACCAAAGGCTTACTAAATACTAAGGTGTGTATAGTATTTATCACTTATTTACAGAGACACACCAAAACAAAAAAAAAATATGCATTTGTAATTTGTACATAAATTTTATAAAGATCACGATCTAATTCAAGTGTTAATGAAGGTGCTTGGAGAGATAAAACTTCATTTTGTGATAAAGATATCCCGCATAGTCAGCATGTATCTTATATTAATAAAATGCATATAAGAAAGCGAGGCATCGTATTAATTTAGAGGAATTCGAAATGACGACTACTATATAAAACCTTTTGAAGTTTTATTCCTCTGCATCTTACAAGAGTATTTCTGATATTAATTTCCACATTTTATAACTCAAACATTTTCTTTTTACTACTAGAAATATACCTAAAATGAAAATAGGACAGTTATTAAAGCATTTTTTGTCATTTACAGTAGGAAATTTAAAGAATAAATAAATAATAAAAATATTATTTTATTAATACATTGCTTATACTATGCAGTATATTAAAAAATGAATGTTACATATAAAGTTGTAGAATATACAAATTTCATTTGGCATCATCATTTTTCACATTCGTTTTTGCAATTGCACAATAATGTGCAAGAAAGTCCGACCTTTCTACAGACACATTTATTTTTACATATTTTACACATACATTTTATTAACTCTTCACAAAGGTCTGAAATCTCTAGCAACTCCGACCATTTTAATTTCCATGATAAGTTATGAAACCACCATCCCCCTTTCTTTGGAGAAGTTGGACGTATTTTATGCTGATCTTCTTGTCTCCAAATGTGTCCAGCTTGGAAAGCACTTCATAAAATATGTTGTTGAAGGACAATCTTAATTGGGGGAAGATGTTCAAAAGAACAATTTTTTGTCATAAACAATTCTTGTATTGCATTATTGACAATTATGCTATTGTTTGTTTAACCGTACAGCAATACTACGAACTTTTCTCAAATATTTGAAATACTTTCAGGAATGGAAGTTTGTGGTTTTGATAGGTATGAAAATGCAGCAGTAGTTTCTTTAAATGGAATCCATGTTTTCCAATTTGAATTTTTCGTCTTTCCGTGAAACTTGGATTGCTGTCGCATCCCGTGAAAGCTACTAAAGCCAAAGTAAAGCCATTGCCTTTTTTCTTCCAATTGCTGCACCTATGGTATGAGCAGGAATAAATCTGTATTTTTTTCCTGTTCCAAATGCAACCCAAATAGTTTTTAGACATTTATCTGAAAGGATAAAGAAATATGCAATCGCTAAAACTAATACATCAGTGTCTGCAGAGCGTATAACAATATTTTTCAATTTCTTTTCAACCATGTCTTTGAGATGCAGTATTATTATGAATCAGCTTCTTCGTGACCAGGGCAAGTCATTCCAATTAAGGAACTTACAGTAGTAAGATTGCCTTTAATTTGAAAGGGTTATATTATAGCTTGTGTATTTTTATTGTTTTTATTGCTGGCGTCCCAAATAGATTAAAAATCTGTTCTTTGTTATTTAAATTTCTTAAGAAATCTTACCAATTTTTAGGTAATCTAACATGTGGTTGCACTTGTCATCTGGTCCCTGCACCTCTCTTCTGTTTAGTTTCTCCTTTAATGTTTGGTGTATCCCAAATCAAATCTATTCTTTGACATATAAAACTCTCGACGTTACGTAAGTGAGAATAAAATGTGTTAATGTAGTAATCATTGAATGCATTTGAAGTCTGTTGAGACTTTAAAATGTTAGTAAGAATTGGCCCATCATATATTAAAGTATCACATGTTCCTGGAAAAACGTTGCCATTTTCCCCATCAAGCAAGTTTTCACCATCTTCTAAAAATAAGTTCTCTAATTCTTTTAGTGCGCTATAGAGTGCTTAAACCTTAGCGAAAAATTTAGTTTTAAGTGAGTGATATTTTTCATGATGATATCGATTTATTTCTTCGGGATTTACTTGAATGTTAAACTCAATCTCTTGTATGAAATTACAGATTTCTGGTCCAGTTACCATCCAATGTATAAGTGCCCATGGATCCTGCAATAACCCTACTGCATCTCTTTCTCTTTTGACAATAGCGTTGTTTTGTTGATGCGCTTGATCCATTCCCGTATCTGAGAAGAGTTTATTTGATTTTCTTATCACAAAATGTCCCGATGAGAATGTACATTGTACTTATGGTTGTTTAATCTATGAATCAAATAGATCTTTCGGATGGATTGGTAATTAACGTGCATAATTATGGTGATCAAGCAGAAATGAGTCTACAACAAGAGTCAAGAACCGCAACAAAAAGAAAGGAAAATAAATTCAAATTGAAATTTTGGATCACTTTTGATTCATCTCATTTTGGTTGGAGATTAATCATCATAATTACGATATGTATTTATAAGCTGCATTCCAACTAAAAAAAGAATGGCATTTTGCAATTCGTTCCTACCTGGCAAAGTTTTAAAAAGCGTATTATAGTGTAAAAAGCACATAGACAACATTGTGGTTATAGATAGCACTGCAAGCGTATTCTTTTTTGAGAGCTTATAAATGAAGTATAAATTCTAAGCTCGCCATACTGTACAACAAGTATCTTGTACTGCACTTCAGTGACGTGTATTAATTTCAATGTGTTTCAAATAGTTTAACGTCATTAAAACCCACTAAAAAGTATTTTCGCCAATAAACCAAAATGTAAGAGAATTATTTTGAGCGTGCCTGTAAAAGAACTATAAATGCTAAACTCTACATTTTTGATGTAGAACATTTTGCAGTATACCACTTCTTTAAATTACATATAGAGAAAACACACATAAAATTACACGGAAATCCGTGTAAATTTAACCAAAAAGAGCAAGGCCAAACTGACGACTAGACAATTGATAAATACTTTGAGTGGCCTGTATATGGACTATAAAAGCTATACACTTTATTTTTTACTCCGAACATGTTATTACAAACGTCATATAACATATAAAACTTACATGGCAATCTAAGTACATTTAAGCGAGCTAGAGCATGGAAGGACAGGCGTACAGACAGACAAACAGACAGATAAACTGAATTTATACATTCATTTAAATAATGTTGGAAATTGTCAAAAACGAAACTTTGACTTTAAAAATATCGAAATCGACGTGAAATACACATTTATATTACGCATAATCAGAAAATGACGCCATTTTGAATAACAGCCGCCATCTTGAATTCCGACGACGTTACGAGATGCCTCCCCCTCTAATATCTATTGTATTATCATAAAGTATATACTCACCAAGCAGTATATACTTATCACGATTTGCAGTTTTCTGATGCGTAGCACCCGGACTATATTGCTCTTTAGGAGTAAGTAATGTTTTAATGGGAAAAAAATTACATTTTCTTTAAAAAAAATGTAAATATAGAAAATGACTGTTAAATTCTTTTTTTTTTTTACATTACAGATAATCTATGGATTATCCCCGATCTTAAATCTTATTTTGAATTACAGAGATTGGAAAAACCGAGGTTTTGTTAAATAAAATAAAAGACTTCGGTTAATTTATAGAAGATTCTGTAAATTAGAAAAATACACAGAGACAAAATACACAAGACTCTGTAAATTTATATTTAATGATAACAATTTTATTTATATTTCAAAATTAGCAAATTGATGAATCTTCAGCGAACTTGAATTTTTCGTGTAAGTTAGAAGTTGTGTATCATTTGATTTATACGCAATTTATATCTATCCGTCAAGGGTTTTGTATACGAAACCTCTAAACAGCGAAAATCTTACTGAACTATAGGCGCTATTGAGAACAAAGTATATCTTTCATGATTCAGCGGCTAAAAGTCCATTCTACTCGTGCTCTTCAAAGATTTCACTTCAAATATAATCGCTAGAAAAATCGTAAACGGTTTATTTTAATCTATTTTAGACAGTGCCTACCAGTGACTGAGAGATTCTGCTCTCGAAACTATTAGAGAGGAAGCGCTGGGTTCAAACCCAGTCGCCCCCTTCAGTATAACCGTTAGGAGTTCAGTGGTTTTCTTGGATCCTTGGAAAACTTCGCATAAATACGGGTTAGGTTCCCTTAGAAAGACTTTCCCTTACAATTTACCCTTGAGACTATGCGCCTCGTTCTTATAGGATACTGGTACTGCTTAAGAAAAAAAATATTTTTTTAAAATCTATAATAACTCACGAGAATATTAATACAGCACAAATGTATTTGAATTTAATTTTAATTCTCCCCCTCTCTTTTTCTGTTTTATTAAAGTATATTTATATCTTTCCCAGTGTAGGAAATTATCGATCTAGCTCCTATTTTTAATAATCTTGTATATTTATGCAATGTAAATATTTTCTTTCTGGAAATATTTATTTTATCAAGCATTTTTTTTTTAAATTCAGTTCAATTTCCTTTCAGCTTAGCTATTGTTTTACTTTTGCTATTGAAATGTATCCTATAAGTTCGTTCACATTTTAAAAAGTCTAAAAACAACATCAAGTTGTGTTTTTCCCCATAGGACTTGTAAAAGTTTCAGAAGTTTATGGCAAAAAGAGAAAAAAAAGTTAATATGTTCTTTGAACTATATTTTACTTTACAAATTTCAATTATTTCCATCGTTTTATCATACAAACTTCATAGACGAGACACAGAAGATAAATTAATAAGCTTTTAACTTTTTTTAAAATGTTGAATCGTTTATTCTACTGTTTAGACGATTTTATTCTTTACCATAAAATCTAAACAATTTCAAGAAAAGTCTTTAATGCGTTGCTCTCCAATTCTACAACTTCGCAATATTTTTATAAATACTTCAAACCTGAACTTAATGTTCGTATACTATTTTATATATTTGAAAGAAAAATTGACTTATTGACAAGTGTTATGATGGAATTCAACACTGCAATGACGGTTTGTTGCCTTTTTAAATTGCACTCGTAATTATGTAAATTCGTAGCTGCTATAGTTGTCGCCTGGTTTGTCCATCTGTTCGTTCGCCTGCACGTATATAAACTACCCATATGAATTGCTTGAAATTTAATACATATAATCAATCATATAATCATTTAATTTTTTTAATCAGTCATCTTGAATATTATGAAAATTGAATAAAAACTTAAAAAGATATCAATGAAAAAGACAATTCTGCTAAATCTTGCAATGCGTAATTAATTCAATGATATCCCAGATATGTATTATTTCTTGATTTTCATATTGATTACGTCATTACTTATGACGGAGACTTATTTTTTCCGTATCAAAAAAAATCATATATATAATGATAATAAATTAGTTTTTATGCAATTTTAAATAAGACTGTAACATCTGTCACACAAAGCTCCAAATAAGGTACCCTGGGGTAATAACGCCAGACGGGGTAATAACGCCAAGTGCTAATATTTTGCATAATTATGAAATAATTTGGTACATGACACCCATGTGTTCTGCGCAGAAGGGTTTTGAGTCATATAAATCGCAAAAAACAGCTTCAAGTTAATTTGTTTCATTTTTAGGTCTTATTGTTTTTACAAGCAGCTAAAATTAACGCTTGATCTAAAATTTGCGAGATACGTTTTGTGATGTGAAGACTATTTTTTTTTTACCCGGAAATACTTTGTTAATTACATAAATTTGTAGTACATTTCATGGCCTTTCACAATGTTGTTGAAGATTTTGGATATCTTCTCGAGATAATTTGTAATTTAAAATGTACAGCGCAATAACTATAACGGGGTAATAACGCCAATCCTTGCAATTTTTACCCCGGTTGATTCCCTACAGTGGCCGAGCTACATCCTAAATACTGATTCAAATAAACACAGTTAAAACTGTGCAATGTTTCTAATAATTCTATTTAAGCGGTTTTTTAAGCAAAAAGAAGCTCGCGGTCTGATATTCTTTTGCTTTATCCCCCCTCCCCACACCACACCTTTATTTTTCTTACACTTTCACAAAAAAATGAACATTTTCAATAGCTTCGGATGCAATTTGTCAATTTCTAGAGCTGAGAGTTTGTATTTTTAGAATTGGGCAATCTACATGCAATTATTCCAACTTATTTCACAGTTTTGTTTGCATGGCGTTATTACCCATATACGTGGGTAATAACTCCAAATAGCATCGGTCAAGAAATCACGCCATTACATTTTATGTATTCATATCTGCTAAATTATTTTTTTATAGAGATAGTCAATGAGATGCTGTATCAAATCATATATTTGTTTGAAAAATACAAACTAAAACTGAGCCGTGAAAATCGCTAGAACCTTAACATGGCGTTATTACCCCAGGGTACCTTATTAATAAATCTAGTTATAGTACAAACGAACCTCACAAGTCTCTTTTAACGTAAAGTTTGCGACTTGTTATAAAAAGGAAATAATTTATGAGACATCCATCAGTGTGTGTAAAAAAAGATAAAAAACATAAAGAATGCCAATATATTGTATGCATGTCAGTGCCCACACTATATAAAAAAAAAAAAAAAAAAAAAAAAAAAAAAAAAAAAAAAAAAAAAAACAGAAGAAAGCGAAAATGCCGTTATTGGTCAAAAGCATTTTGTCGAGTTTCTCGGTCATTTTTTCAAGTTTCTCGGGTTTCTCTCATCATTTCCCTTATATTATAACGAATAACCTGTAGGAACTTCGTATTTATTTAAGGATATTTTTATTATTCTTAAAATTTCTGATTCAAAATACACATTTATATTACTTATACTTGTATTATATACTTATATTATACTTGATATACTTATATGTACTTATATATACTTATATACTTATATATACTTATACTTGAAATATTTGGCAATATCATTAGAAATACTAAAATAAATTATACTAATTTTTTTAATATATAAGTTAGAATAATTTAGAAAGGGAAAAATCACCTCCTCCGAATTAGTATGGATGCTATTCGTTTTTTCATCACTGGAATGATAAAAGATATATTTTAAACAAGTTAGCGATAGTTCCTGTGGTACAGAGAGTACAATCTTCTTCCCCTGTCAAGAGGTCTCAGGTTCAAATCCCAGGATGGTTAAGAAGGAAATTTTGTTCAAAATGGATGAGCAGTAGTTCAGAATTGCTCAAAAAAAATCAAATTCCTTCAGGCTTAATAAAGATTGGGTGCTTTACTAACTTTCAAAACTTTTTTACTAATTTTGAAACTTTTGAATTATTATCATTAAAAGTAAATTTAAAGATTCTTGTGCTTTTTGAAAGATGTTAATTTAGAGAGTTTGTTGTAAATTTACCGAGTAACTTTTATTTAGTAGAATCTTTTTTAATCTCTGTATTTTACATATGATATCAGATAATGGACTGCTCGTAGATTCTCTGCAATTTCGCAGAAACATTTTTAGTAGTGCACTTTTTCAAGTATATTTTTTTATACTAAATCACTGCGAGATTTTTATCAACGTCTAGATCTTCAATGAATGTGATGAAATAACACTGTCAAAAAATGCATAAGTAAACACTGGGTAAAAGAACGAAAGACTTTTTTCTACACTTTATAAAAATGTCACATTTTTTATGTTAAAAAAATTCTTTGCTTAACAACACGTGATTAAATAGCTCTCTTATAATATGTTCAAACGAAAAAAAAATGATGAACAAGGAGTTTATTATCTTTAAAATTAGGATAATTATTCCGGGAAAAAATATACAATCTCTATCAAGTAACATATCCATTGCTCTTTCGGAATAATCAAAGTAGAATTTAAGTTTCAATAGGCACGTAGAATGCAGAGGAGACTATTTTCCGCCTATTCTTCTGATCCCCCTAACCAATTTTTCCGCTCACGTAATTGGTTTATTCAAAAACCAATTATACAAAAAAAAAATTATTAACCCTTCACTGCACGATTTTTTTTATTGTCATGAAAAAAATTGTTTGAAATCAATATATCGATTTAATAATGGGAAAAATGATAGAAAAAATTAAATTTCAAGTTTTCAGCTGAACTTTGATATTTTATGACGTGTACCCTGTATACACAATTAGGGTTTTTAAATATTGTATTGCTATATTTTGAAATTAAATGTGCTTTAATTAATTAATTTTATCTGCTTAACAATCTACAATTTGCTTTATTATAATATTTATAAGTATCCAGTGAAAACAATAAAAGTAAATTTTATTGGCTTTGAAAGCATGATTGAATTCCTTTTTTTTTCTTTCCAAAGGATAAAATTTAATTTTGTGTCAAATGCAGCCGTCTTGCGTGGATAAATTAAGTGTTATTCCATTTTTTGGACTTTTCTTGATCCGTTACAATGATCATATTGGTCAAAATCATGACACATAATAAGAATTATTGTGCTTTTAGGTATGTGCCATATATGACCCACGGTGCAGTTAAGGGTTAAAATTCGAAGTTTAGTTTGTCTGTAAGTCCGCTTAGACCCCGTTGCGCAATCTATATGAAAATAGAAAAAAAATAAACTGTTAAAGCCTCCAACTTGCGACGGTGTTGTAAAGTATGCTACGAAGAAAATGTGATACAGTTTGGCAGAAGAATACTAAGAAAATTATCTAAGCAATTTGCCATATTTTACGATTCTTGCAAAAGATAACCATTCTTATGTTTAATATGTTTTAAAAAAAGTCATTATTATTTTTTTGGTACGAAATATTTAGTAGATTCATGATACAACCTAGAATTACTTAAAATTTATTTAGAATGCAACTTTTTAAATTTTATATCGTATTTTGTACAGTCACTAATCGGTGACTGACACGGCCTTAAGAGCCCACAATAGTCACAGGAAAAGTACACAAAAAGACCCGGATGACCATGTAAAGTCTATGGGAGCGTTCTTTTCTAATATCTCGTTCAAATTTTAATATTTTGACATAATTTTTTTTGCATAAAATAGTTCAGGACGATCCACAACCGAGCTAGTTTTTACTTTTTCGATTTTGGTTATATATTTTTTATATTAGGATAGTTTCAGTTTCAGAACCGGTTTAAACCGGTTTTGAAAAATAAAGTAATTTTTTTAAAAAAATCTAAAACCAAAATCGAAAAAGTAAAAACTAGCCCGGTTGTGGATCGTCCTGAACTATTTTATGCAAAAAAAATCATGTCAAAATATTAAAATTTGAACGAGATATTAGAAAAGAACGCTCCCATAGACTTTACATGGTCATCTGGGTCTTTTTGTGTCCCACAATAGTCACAGGAAAAGTACACAAAAAGACCCAGATGACCATGTAAAGTCTATGGGAGCGTTCTTTTCTAATATCTCGCTCAAATTTTAATATTTTTGCATGATTTTTTTGCACAAGATAGCTGAGGGCGATCCACAACCGGGCTAGTTTTTACTTTTTCAATTTTTGTTTCAGATTTTCTTTAAAAAATTACTTTAACTTTTGAAACCGGTTTAAACCGGTTCTGAAACTGAAACTATCGTAATATAAAAAATATATAACCAAAATCGAAAAAGTAAAAACTAGCCCGGTTGTGGATTGCCCTCAGCTATCTTGTGCAAAAAAATCATGCAAAAATATTAAAATTTGAGCGAGATATTAGAAAAGAACGCTTCCATAGACTTTACATGGTCATCCGGGTCTTTTTGTGTACTTTTTCTGTGACTATTGTGGGCTCTTAACTAAAAGTTCAATTCCAGTCACTAGTGACTGACGCAGTCCAAACGGAATGTCCAATGTCAGTCACCAGTGACAGAAGTTTTACTCAACTTGTTCATTTTATTTTTTCATACTTATGATAACTATGTATGAATGGATATAAAAATATTCTAATATCAATGCTTTTCATACTTATATTTTATGAATTGAAAAGATGCATGTACAATTTTAATAAACCCACATTGGAGTACTTGAAACAGAGTCCTCGGAAAAACCAATTGTCATATGTTTTGTTTTTAAAATCTATGTTGTCCATTTATTATTAGTAAATACACTTAAATGATGTTATATATGCAGAAAAGTATATTAATAAATTTATATAAATACAAATAACACAAAGTTTACTTAACTTTTTTTTTATAACAGGAAAGTAATATTTAATATAGTAATTTTATTTACAATTTGCTACATACAATTTGCTAACAAATATTGTTTTCTTGAATGTGGTTTATTTTACTTATTATTTATATACACCAATGTATTAACCTTTTGCACTAGAAAGGTCACTTTCACACATTACTATTATAGTCAATTGTCTCTCGTAAAAAGTTCAAACGTCGTAAAAACGTCAAATGTTTTGGACATCACTAATAAGTTACAGATTATTTCGCCATTTTTTATCACATATTATTCCGTCGTTAGATAAGGCGAAGAAAATTAATTAAAAATGCTTTTGTCCAGCGCATTTGGAACACCCATTTACGGGGTACACTAGAGGTTAGTGTGAATCAACTCTCGAGTGCAAAAGGGTTAATAATATATATATTGATAGCATTTAGTATTTTTCAAAATACTGTTTCTAAAGTTGAGTTCAGTATAGATATTCTGGTATTTGAATGTTATTAACATATTACCAAAACAAATTACATTAATGGTAGCAATAATGCGTGATTTTTTAATTGGTTGTTAAATCTAAAAGCAAAATAATTATACTTAAAAAAGAACTGGCAATCCCCGGAGCATCTTTAAAATTATATATCTAAATCCATATCTCAAGTTGAGATAAGATGGTTTAAAATAACCCAATGTTTATTTACAGCTCATATTCAAAATATTAGAATAATTGAGAAAAAGTAATAAGAAAAAACTATTTGTCATTTATTTATTTTTTATACTAAGTAAATGCAATTAAATTTCTTATAAATTAAATCTGGAATGTTTAGATAAGATTTTAACATTTATAAAATATAAAATACAGCACAATAAATTAAGTATACAGCTTCCTTAAACACACCAGAATATTAGAATAAAATTTAGATTGGTTCAAAATATTAGAATATTTTATTTTACGCAACAATATTACCTTATGAATATGAAGTAAATGGTAGTTAATATTTTGTAGCATCCCCTTTAGCTTTCATAACAGCGTACAATCGATCTTGCATACTATATACAAGGTGTTTACAAACATTTCTATCAATATTAGCCCAAATAGACTTTATACGTGCCACTAACTCAGTTTTACTTGAAGGAGGATTTTCTTGAAGTTTTTTCTTCATTATACACCATAAGTTTTCGATGGGATTAAGATCTGGTGAATTTGGTGGCCAAGGAAGTACCTTAATGTTGCGTTGGCGGAACCAATTCTTAGTTGACACCGAGGTATGCGGGGACGCTAAATCTTGTTGAAAGATGAAATCATCTTCAAATAAATCTTCTGATGATGGAATCATGTAATATTCTAAAATTCCTTGATATATCAGAGAGTTAACCTTTTCGTAGACGATGCATAACTTTCCAAATCCTTCTGCACTCATACAACCCCAAACCATGACACTAGCAGCAAATTTTACGGAACGTTTAAGGCATTCTTTATCAAATGCTTCTTGCTTCATTCTCCAAACTCGAATACCTTGATTACCATATGAAACACAAAACATACTTTCATCACTGAATAATATATTTTTCCAATCTTCATTGCTCCATAAACGTCTTGATTTACACCAATTCAATCTTATACGCTTTTGTCTTGCAGTCATGAGAGGTTTTGTTTTCGGTACACGAGATTCAAATTTAAATTTATGGAGACGTCTTAATGTTGTCGATGTAGAAACTTCAACTCCATTTTCGGTGCAAGAATCGCACACTTTTAAAACGGCTTTTCTTAACTATACGCTTCAGTTTCCTGTCATCTCTAGCAGATGTTTTTGGTTTTCGGCCACCATTTCGGCGATTATTTTGAAATTTTCCAATTTTTGAATATTGTGTTAGTATTTTACTAACGCTCGATTGCGAACAATGTAAATAATTCGCTATAAAACATTGATTTTTACCGTGCCGATACAAATCAACCATACGAAGTTTAGTAGATTCAGGAATATCACTCACACGGCCCATTTTAAGACGAAAAAGAAACAAACTGCAAAAAAGAATACTGATTTTAAATAAAATAGTCTGAATTTAATCAATGATGCCACCAGTTAAGAATTGGTAATAATTAAAGGAGAATTAATGTGAAATATTCTAATATTTTGAACCACTTGAATAAATATTCTAATATTTTGACTTTTCAAAATAATTTGTTTTGCAATTAATCTTTTCAAAAATGATATTAAATTTAAGATAACAAGTAAGTTTAATCAACAATAAGTTCTTAATAAAAATATCGTTTGCATATTTTCATTAAAAGACATTAAATTACCAAACGATATTTTCAATTTCTAAAAAAAAGGTAATTATTCTAATATTTTGAATATGAGCTGTATACATTTATTATATTAAAAATAAAGCTATTGGGTTCAACAGTTCATGAAAATTTTTTATAATTTTTTCAACATGCAATTACTTCACGTACCTCGTGTTATTATTCTTCTTTTCATAACGCAAAGTAAATCAATTAATTAAACACTTGAGTTGGTTCCGTTGCATTTTCGATTATATTTATTATTCAAAACATATGCGTGTGCATGTTTTTTTTTTTTTTTTTGTCTCTATTTCACATGGATAAGAGTAATTCGCACGTGAAAGCGAACCAGTAATTTTGATTCTAAGGTGAAGCCTTATCATTTTGATATATTTTTTTAATATTATTTATACAATTTCTGAAATATACATTCTAAAGGTTAATTTTAAGCTTGTCACAATGACAAGATTTGAATTATATATAATTCAAATGGATTTAAAAGGATTATGTGTCATTGTTTGTCACGAATATTAGACATCCACGTTGGCAGATGTGATGCCCGAATTTGACACAATTAAAAATATAAATGTTTAAATGTAAAATAGCGAAATTTATAAACATTGACAAACAGAGTAAAGATGTTTAAAAAAAACATCCTGATAATGTTAAAAGTATTCCCATATATATTTATTTATTACCTTAAAAATCATTAATTTTTCCAATAACCAGCATTAAGAATTTTTTCATTAAATTAATATTTCTGCATATACTTCATCTTTGTTTAGTTATGAATAAATGAAAAAGTGAATTTAAAACTCTTTTTTAAGCTTAAGTTAGAAGCATTTTAATAAAACTCTTCTCAAAACTTTCTGTTACAAATTTAAAATTCAAATCATTTTCTTCTAAATACTATTACCATTGAAACTTTAGTAGAATCAGAATTACTTTATGCGTTTTTATCCTAACTGTGAAAACATATACAGGGTGAGTCATAAATATCGAAACAATAGGCTATCTCCTCAAATATTGCCCTTAGACCCATACTTCCAATTGCAAAAATTCATAAAAAAAGTGAAATTTCTGATAAGATAAGTTGCAACTCCATGGGGGTCTATTTGAAAAAATACGAAAAATAATTTTTATACGGCCCCCGTAGGGCAAAATTCCCAATTAGGAAATTATTCCTTATCCATTCCTAAATTAAACAAAACAAATTTAATCTCCGTATCTAAAAATCCCACAGAGATATTAAATCCCAAAATCCTCAAAAATTCCAGACTTACACCACTTTTCCCTGCCTCTAAACTGTGATTTCTTGACTCAATCTCAACGCTTGTTCGGGAACTTTCACAAATTGCAATTTAATAAAAATCGGTTTAAGATAGTGCTTTTTCTTTGGACATTAAAGCAGCGTATTTGGCAGCGTATAGTTTTTACGCTAAATTGGTATACCAGACGTCTGCCCGGGTCAAAATATCTAGGTCAGGTCCCAAACCGACCCATAGGGGAAAAAGTTCGGCGTGGCCTGAAAAAATGTCAACATCATCACCTGGACCGGTCTGTAAGATAGTTTAAATCATAGCCAGGTTCAGTCGCAAATTTCTACATAGCTTTTTAATTCGGCGTGGGAAAAATGTTTCATATGGAGGAGTTCTGACCAAAAAATTCTTTTATAGCTTTTCGTTTTTTATATTTATGCTTTTTATTATTAAAGAAGCTCCAAAGGCTGTAATATATTTATTTATCAATGAATCTCTATTTATATGTAAATGTTTCACTTATATTTTAATATCGTTAATCCATATCCCATGCGTTGGAGACTCTGAAAAATGTTATACACTAAAACTTTTTAAGACGGAATCACATAGGAAAGAAAAAATACGTTATAGACAGATGCTCTCCCTAGAAGATGTAATTGGAGCTTATTTTCTTGTCAGATACTATTGCATTTATTTTGCATGGATCAACATATTTTCCGTTTAAGACAGAATTCCGTCATAGGCAGATTTTTTTTCGCTGGTTTTATTGTATTTAATTTTTTTAGCATTTGATTAATCTATTTAAAAAAAATGAATTTTAAAGTGTTTTTTTTTTTTTTTTTTTTTTTTTTTTTTTTTTGTAAAATAAAGATTTTAAAACCTATATGTTTTTCGTAAAAAATTCGATTGAGCCGAATTTTATTTACTTTATGCACGTATTAAGTCCGTCAGAGGCAGTGATTTTAATACGGGTTTTGTCGGGACCGGATTTGAAAATTTCATCCAGAGTGCACCTAAGTTGAAGGAAGTAGTCTGCTCCTTTATGAAAAATACGCTAGGCCCGGTCTGGCGGGTCTTCAGAAAAAAGTAATATCTCGGTCCTGGCCCTACCTGGCCCAGAATACAGATTTTTTAACATCCTCTGGAGGACGATAAAAAGCCTGAAGTTATCAGAGGAAAATTTAAAAAGAAAAAAAAAGACTAAATCTGCATCTTAGAAAAAGCATTTTTTAAAATAACTGATGGACATTCAAACAATACACTTCGTTTTTCTGCATAATGAATTTTTTATCCTCTATTTTTTGTCTTTAAATTATTAAATGTTAAGAATTTTTAAAAGAAAAAAGAACTTGAAGCACGTCATTTTGGGGTTTTTTTACATTAGTTTTGTTTCGGCAAATTTGAAAAAATGTTTACTTTTGAAAAAAAAAAATGTTTGCTTTAAAAAATATAATTTTTTTAAAAGTTATGTTATTTTTTCAATAAACATTTTTAATAGTTTTAAAATTAATATAAAAAAAACCTTGGAACAAAACTAAAATCAGATTTTCATCTTTAATTAAATGGAAAGAAATTGAATTCCGATAAACAATGTTACGAGTTATAACGATTTTTGATTGTCCCATTTAAACCAGTACTAACCACATGAAACTTTTATAAATTATATGAGAAATTTTAGAATGTGATTTTCTTAGGAAATTATAAGGCTAACCATCACAAAAAAAGAAAAAAATTAAAATTCTAACTCAAGAAATAGATTTTTTACGCGTTTTCTAGAACTGTTAAAGTAACATTGTTCTTTGAATTGCGCGCATTTCAATTTGTGTCTAATCCCTTAAAACATGATGAATTTTTTAAACGGCTATAATTTTGCGAATTTTGGAGATATGAAAATGCAACTTTTTGTGTCTTATTCAGAACTGAATAAGGAAAGTTTTCCTCATTGGAATTTTGTCCTACGGGGGTCGTATAAAAATTTGTTTTTCGTAACTTTTCAACTAGACACCCCATGGAGTCGCAATTTATCTTATCAAAAATTTCACATTTTTTTATGAATTTTTGCAATTGGAAGTATGGGTCTAAGGGTAATATTTAAGGAGATAGCCTATTGTTTCGATATTTATGACTCACCCTGTATAAAAGGTCTGTGTAGTTTGCGAATATGTAAGTGAATTTGAATTTTTAAAACTGGTGATTAATTAAAATTTGGTTCGTATAGCAAATTACGAAGATTTTCCAGGACCTTTAAATTCTTAATTAGTCGATGGGGGTCAACGTAATGCTTACAAATTATGGATAGGCATGATATAAAATATAAAAATAAAACATGTTTAAACTATTTATAAAGTGCATTGCCATTACAAAAAAAGTTTAAACGTATGTTTGATAATTTTTATTATATAGTAATTATCAGTTACTGAAATGCTGATAAAACAATTTCGACATATTATGTAAAACACCAAATTACTCAAGCAGTACTGAATTGTATAAACATCTTTGTTTAAAAATGATAATCATATTAAATACTGCGTCGGATTAAGCGTCTCATTTCCAATTAAAAAACTTATTTGAAACGAAATTTGAAATAAATACAGGGTCATGAAAAATAGGAGGCTGTGGAAAATGTGAATATCAATATTTCGGCAAATAATTATCCGATTGACTTGATTATTTATGCAAAAATTTCTGTCTTTTTTGTTGTTTTTTACATTCATTCTTAAAATAAAAAATAAATAAATACATATTATGCACCTTTCATTCGAACGAAAGTACTACGAATTAAAGTAATTTTGTACCTTATAAATTTCAAGATACAAATATTAACATCTTAGTTTGCAAGTTTAGTTATGTCACGTAATTGGTGTCAAAAAGAGTGAAAGTGAATGTTAGATACGAAAAACATTTCGACATATTATGTAAAATGTAGATATATTTAAAAAGGTGTCAAATTACTTTAACCGTTAGAACTTTCAACTGTAAACGCAAGCGTCGTCAGGTTGTTGAAAATATTGTTTGTAATGACATTTTATCCTACAACATACCCAGAATTCGAATCAGTTTACTTTAAGTAAAAATAGCACAAGTAATATTCCACTTCCCTCAATATCTATATATTTTTTTTTCAATTTTTTTTTCAGATCTGAAAACTGACTTTCAATTTCACGCCTTTTTACACCAATTATGTGACATTTGAAAATTAATATTTTAATATTAGTATTTTTGTGTTTTCTGACGACGGCTGTGTTTATGGTTAAAGCATTAAAGTAATTTACCACAGTTTAAATATTATCTGTCATCTTTTTAAGTAATTTACACACAGTGTAATTTTAAATTTAAGATTTATTTAAATTTCTTAGTAATTTCGGCTTGCAAGTACGCGGCCATCCTCTGTGAATACTTTTATTAATTGCTGTTTTATTCATTGAAATACGTCACTTTATTTCAAATGGGAGAGATCTATGATTATTACAGTAGCTGGAATTGAAGTAGTAGAGTGTTCGATTAAACTTATGTAAAAGAACACATTTAACTGATGTTCTATTTATTTTAGTACGTTCATATTCTACTCTCATTTTTAAAAACTCTCCCATCACAAACAAAGTTACGAATTTAAATAAATGGCGCAGCAATTAAAACAAATGCTCCATGACAATGGCCATGGGATGGCAGGCTGAAAGTACTCGAAAATTTATATAAAATGTACATTTTGAATTTATAAAATGTATGTTATTATTATCTTTGTCGTATTTTAACTATAACAGTGAATTACGTTAATATGTAGTTTGATGTTCAAGCAAAGTCATTGCATTTTGTCTTATAAAAAAAAGCATACTCGTTTTTCCTCTTCCAAAATTTCTTTTCGCAAAAATATTTTTGGATAATTTTATTATATTCTTATAAAACTTTTTTGTAGCATTTCAAATAAAAATGTGAGTTTTTTTCTTTAACGTTTATGTATAATTTGTGGTTCAATCAAGTTATAATATTGCATTTTGTAATGTGACTCTATGTTCATTTTTATTTTCACTATGTGTAACTGTTGAACAATGCTAAAATATTTCTTACATTTATAAAACATACCCATTTTTTTTAATTAAAGTCCTTTTAATGTCTAGCCTTTCTTATAAAAGAAACCATACTCATTTTTAACCATACTCATCAACATTAATGTGTGGTTTGTGGTTCAAGCAAGGTATAATGTTGTATTTAGTCATATGACCACATATTCAGTTTTATTGTTAAACTATGTGTAATAGTTCAATTTGCTAACGCATTTATGAAAGCATTCTTGCATTTATAAAAGCTACTCGTGAAAATTAAAAAAATAATTCCAAAATTTCGTTTCGCAAAATATTTTTGCACGATTTTATTGTATTTTAATTAAAAAAAGTTGTCGTATTTTAAGTAAAACGGTGAGTTTTTTAACGTTTTTATTTAGTTTGCGGTTCAAGTTTATGTAATGCGTAGATTTTGATTAAATATTGCATTCTGTCGCAAGAGTATATATTCAATTCAATTGTTAACTATGTGTAATAGTTGAATGATTCTCGTGGGTTTCTTACATTTATAAAACATACACGTGAAAAATATAAAATGTCCATTTAATGTCTAGTTTTTGTTATAAAAGAAAGCATACCCTTTTTTTCTCGTTCGAAATTTTATTTCGTAAAAACTGTTTTGCATAAAGTTAGTATCTTCTAATAAAAAACTTTGTTGCGTTTTAAATAAAATGGTAAGTTTCTTAGCGTTGTCGTGTAGTTTGTGGTATAATCAAATATAGTATTGCATTTCGTCATGTAAGTCTACATTCAGTTTTATTGTTCACTGTGTGTAATAGTTAAATGATGCTAGTTTGCTTCTTACATTTAAAATGGCTACAAATGAAAGTTTAAAAAAGTCTTTTCAATGTGTAGTTTTTGTTATAAAAAAGTATTAACATTTTTCCTCTTCCTAAGTTTCTTTTTGCGAAAAACTTTTGCATGATAATATTGTAGTCTAATAAATATCTTCTATTATTGTTATGCTAAATTTTAAAATGTATTTATCTTAAACAGACATTCTCTAATAATTTTCTTATGTTTAATGAAGTGTTGTATTTTTAATTTCTTCTGATATTTGATTTTTCTGAATCATCTTGCTTTTCTATTCATAATCTCTTACTTATAAGAAGCTACTTTATGACATATTTATTTTGGATGTTAGAACGTCTTTATTGTTATTAGAGAAAAAATTATTTTCTTTCATACTTAATTTGAATTACATTATTGTACAATCATATGAGGTTTAAATCGTTTTTCTTGCACTTGAAAACATAAATTTCTTTTAATTTTGTCACATATTACATGATTTGTCCATTCAAAAACTATTTTCGTTTTGATCGAGGAATTGTTTAATTCGAATATAGCGAATATCTTATTCAGACGAATGGAAACACTTAAATATTAATACATAGAAAATATGAATATTTCATGATTTAATGCAGTGGTCTATTAATTTTTCTGGGGTCTATTATTCAAAATGCTTTGCTAAACGACATCCTTCAAAATTTCATAAAAAGTATATTTTCTATTGTATTGAAAATTAAAAATGAATTTTCTTTTATGTATTTTAAACTTATAATTAACCGTTAAAAGCTGCTTTAAATTGCAAAAAAAAAATTTTTAAATAGTGGTTAATCACATTGCATAAAATTTTTTATTATGTATCATAGAAAGTTTGCATAGTTTTGTTTCAAAACTTGCCCAAACCTTCTTCAAATTTAAAACTTCACATTTGATCACAATAATCATTAAAATAGCTTCGTAAACTTGAGAAACAGCCAACAACAAACACTCCTGTTTATTATATTCTTTTGTGAACATAACAGGTGTTTAAATATTTAAGAAGAAGGATATGCAATGCATTTTTTTATTTCTTAAAATGCAAAATATGTATATTAAAAAAAAGAAAAAAGAGAGAGAGAGAAACTAAAAATGTCCATTTTATTTCCATGGAGACTACCTAACTTATATCTACAGGGGTCCAGCAAATAAGAACCCGATTTTGAAATTAAATTTCCCAAAAACAAAGATCGATAGTATTATGCAGTAAACAGTATGTTAATTGGGTAATGTGTAAAAAACTTATACAGATGTTTCAAACGGTGAATATTTTGAAAAGATTGTGTTTTGATTCCAAAGACTATTTGACTTGTCATTTTTCATGTTTTAGATTGTTTGCAGAGAACGCGTATTTTGATGTACAGTGTCATATTTTAACGATTTTTGAAATTCCGAAATTTCAAACGCTTTTAACTTCAAAAATCATTAAAATATGGCACTGTAATCCGAAGAAATCGTTCTCTGCAAACAATCTAAAACAAAACAAAAATGTTAAGTGAAATATTCTTTGCAATCAGAACACAATCTTTTCAAAATATTCACCGTTCGAAACTTTTGTATAAGATTTTTACAGCTTACCAAAAATAAATAAATAAATAAATAAATAATAAATAAATAAATAAATAAATAATAAATAAATAAATAAATAAATAAATAAATAAATAAATAAATAAATAAATAAATAATAAATAAATAAATAAATAAATAAATAAATAAACTGTTTACCATTTACTGCAATTCTGTCGATGTTTGTTTTTGAGAAATATAATTTTGAGATAGGGGTCTTATTTGCTGGACACCCTGTATGTCAAAAAATAAATAAAACTTAATCCGCAGAATTTTTTCCTTATTTTGCGTATTTATAATATATATTTATAAAAACTGTAACATAATTTAATTTACGATATCAGCTATTTTATGAATTTATATTTATTTTAATAAGAATTTAACATTTGTACATATCTATAATGCATTTAATAACATAATCTCGATTATCCGACAAGATCAATTTACCGTGAACAACATCTGTTCATGAGCATCCAATGCTTGTTAGTATGTATTTATTATTTGAGTATAATAAGTTACATGCATTAAAAGCTGTATTATAATTTATAAGTAAAATAGAATATGTAAGCAAGATTCTTTGAAATTTTAACTAAATTGAGGTTATTGCATATAATTTTTCCTTCTTTAGTTACTTTTTAAAAAAATAATTAACCTAAAAACTTTTAAAATCTTAACCGAGAAAAATTTTCATAAGGACTTTCTACTTCAAATTTAAAATTTAAATCGTTTTCTTTACGTAAAAATACTTTTAAGATTAAAGATATTTTACATTCTAAGTTTTCTTATGCTTTCTAGCCTAACTGCAAAATTACGTATAAAAGTTATAAGTTCTAAAAATGTTTTTAAAAGTGAATATACATTTTCATTAAAAGTTACATTTCAAAAGTAAGTTTAGTAAAGTTTATTAAAAATTTAAAGTTCCTGTTTTAGTTTCTCCAGGAAAAACTTCATAATAAAAATTTCAAATGTTATCCTTTGAGATGACAATATTTTTTTTTGTGTTATATCTTTCTTAAGGATTCATTTAGGACTTATTAAAATCTTCTGGAATAGTTAGAATCGTGTATCGTGTTCTTTATATAATTTTTTTAATTTACAAACACTCTTTTATATTATTTAAAATTACGGCATATTTATTATTTTCTTATTTCTTACCACTACTTTCTCTTTATTTTTATTTAATTTCATAAATATTAAAACGCGCATATTAATTATTCTTTATTTCGAATTTTTAATCTAAAAATTTAGTACCTTCATAAATCTTTATCAGTGTATTTTTTATTAATTTCTTATTCTAAAAACCTTAATCTGTTAAAAGCAACACTCTTCTTACATAAAACCTACTAATTTATTTTATTATTTCAGTTTGAGACAGTTGATACTTGTTTCATAAAACCATTTTTATACTTATTTTATTTTTCTATATCCCAGTGTACAGTGTAAATTCGTGTGCTTGCCTGTCGTCATTGCCGTATGACATAAAATATTACCACCAATAGATAAATCGTGGGTTCATAAGCTTTTTTATCAAAACCTGCATATATTAGTTTCGGTGCAGAATTTCTTGTTTATATTGTGTGCTTCCACACCTGTTTGTCTGGTTTAAGATTCTGGAAGAGTTAATTCTAAATTAATATTTAAGATCTGATTGTCTGATGTATTTATTGAAGTGTCATCTTGATTCCTCATCTGAATTTCTTATTGAAAGAGAATGCTTTTTAAATTATGTCTGAAGAATAAAAAATACTCCGAACTTAAATTTGCGGTTCCTGAAGGAATTACTGGAATGTTCAATCATCGACTTTATAATTATCATATTACATGAATATTGATTAAAATGTCATAAAATGAAGAAAAATATAAATTGTCGAAATGGTTTCTCCAAGTAGTTTATTTTTAAACAGATTTCTCCATGTAGCAAACATTTTTAAATTTATGCTGCAATCTAAAAAATAAAAAAAAAATCATAAATTCCAAACGTTCCTTCTAAAGTCTGAACATATATTTAATAATATAAGAACCCTTATTTTAAAATACCACATAAAAAAGTCAATTTATTTTATTCAGGAAATATAGTCTCCATCCAATTCTTATGAGCCGAGTCGGAAAATAATGTAATCTCTATAGGGAAGAGAGGAAATATGATTTTTTATAAGCTTAATGGAAAAAGCAGGTTTTTCGAGGTAATGTAATGCATATTTTGCATAAATGTATTTTGCCACATTTTTAAAAGTATATATTTTTCAAAAGTATTTGCATAGTCTTCTATTTAATTAACAAATAATTCTTTAAAATTGTAATATTGGAATAAATTCTGCCTAAAGCCTATTAGTGTATGTGATATATTTTTAAAATTTATGAATAAAATCACATAAATTACTTACTATATATTAATAGAATTCAACTTCCTACAGTTTCAGACAAAAGAAAACTTGTCCATGCCCATGGATAACATCCGGATACACTAATTGTATTCTTAAGAATTGAAGCAAATATTTTTTCCAAAATCTAGCAATGTTACATAGGCAACGTTTGCATTTTTTTACCTCACAGGCTACCTAAGCCATGAAATTCCAAGTTTTCCATCAAATATATAATTATTTAGCATTAGAAATTTAAAAATTTTATCTTTCATGAATCCTAAGTTGTTTGGCCGAATGTGCGTCCTGTTTGGTGCATCTAAAATTAAAATTTGCCAACAATGCCAAATATAATGTAAAAAAAATAGTTGTTTGTATTAAAAATTTCAGCTTGCTAAAATTTCACTTTGATGACCCCCTTTTGACTTTTGATGACAGCAAACATACGATACGTAAATTCATTGAAAGTACAATTTTTAGTCAGTTGGTATGTTGTTTTATAAGGCACAAGCTCATGATAAAAATGTACTGGTTCTTTTTCTTTGATATACCATACTCCAACATTAGTTTTAGCTATAAGCGTGAAATTCAAGCTTATAAAGATATATTTTGAAACTATTTAATTACACATATCAGCGATTTTAGAAACCCTCCCGTTCTCAGGGGATTTAATGGGGTTAAAAAAATTTAAGAACATTTGACAATTTCTCAGCAGCACTATTAGGTAAGACAGTGAAATTTCAGAAAATAAATCTACTAAATAAACCCTACTCTCTTAAAAAGTCAGCCACAAAATAGCTCATGTTGAGCTGAAATCCACTCATCTCAATGTTGAAAAGCAGCTTCTCAAAAAAGAGTTGAAATAACTCGAGTTTTAACCAATTTAAATGAAGTTGAGCTATTTAAATAACTAATTTAGATCAAGAAGATTTAATTGTTTGAAAAACAACTCTTTTATGATCGAACAAATTATAGCTCTTTCAAGAGATGCCAAATCAGCTCTTTCGTTTTTAGAGTGTATATCGGCTATTTTAGAAAATCCCTCTTAAGATAGTTTTAAAGGATGCTCGAAATTTTTAGAATATTTGGCCAGCAGTTTTCAGTCGGAGCATGAAATTCAACATAGCAATTCTATTAACATTCCCACTGCCGCAACCGGATATATCCGTTAAATAGGCTGCAGGTTTCACTGCAGTTGAAGCTTTATTTAAAATAATATAATTATACAAATATAATCCAGTTTTAAGAAATAAAGTTATTGTTCATACTTTCAAGGCTTATAAACATATACGTAATAAAAAAAATTACCATGATAGAAAATCCTTCTTTTATTAACATTTAAATTAAATTGAGGAGAAAAAAAAAGAAACATTACGAACCCTTTTGCTTGGCAGTCAAGGGGGTTAAATGAATCAGGGTTTGAAATGGAGTAATTTTTTTTTAAGCATTTGTCAACCTTGGATATCTTAAATCGTTTTATGTAGGAGTGTTAAATTCAGAATAACAAACTTCTTAAAAAATAATTAAACGTATATTTTAGCGATTTTAGAAATTCGTCTTTCATGATGGTTAAAGGGGTTTGGAGATTTTTTATCATTTGGCAGTATTTCTATAGCCGTATATGGTATGAGCTTGAAATTCCAGAAAATATATCTATTGAGAGAATAATCAAACATGCATTTCAGTGACTTATCATAAGCCCTCTTAAGAGTATATGATAAGTCGCTGAAATACATGTTTAATTATTCTTAGATGTTAAAGAAGGTTGTCAGAAATTTTAGAACATTCATCCATATCCTAACAGCAGGTTTAGGTAATAGCATAAAATTCATGATAACAAAAGTACTAAAAGTAACCAATCTTGCATTTCAGCGAGTCAAGAAATCCCCTTCCCCCCCCCCCCCCTTTTAAGAATATTAAAAGGGTGAGGTAAAAATTTTTGTTCAGCAGCAGTTTCAGACAGAGGCATAAATAATATGATAACTAATCCTCTAAAATCTGAATAAATCGCAAATTTATAGATCTTAGAAATTCCAACCTAACATGGTTTAACGAGGTAGTCACAAGATTCATGGCATTTTTTCATATCCCAATTGCTGTTTTACTGAACAGAGAGAAATATAGGACAACAAATCTATTAAAATTAATTAAACAAATATTAAACAATTTCGGCACGAAAGGGCTTAAAGGTGTGGTTAAAAATCTTAGAGTAACCCTATTTATCTCGGCAGCAGTTTCATGTAGAACTGGAAAATCGAGGATAACAAACCTAGTAAAAAATAGTTAAACACAAAATAAGTAAGTGATTTTAAAGTTGTTTTGCCCATTATGTTGCCAATTTTCACTTTAACTCGCTAATGCAAGTTTATACGGAGAAAAAAAAGCAATAATGGATATTTGCTTAGATGTTAAGAATTTTTTAGTTTTAATACTATCGTTGATCGATATTTTTTCATTAGTTTCAAAATTCTTTTAGAGAAACTGACCAGCGCAGCAGGCAAAGGATGCTAATCTTTTATAATAGATCGATCATCGATTTATCTTATTATAAAAGTTTCTGTGATAGATCTATAAGTAAACAACGTAGAATAACATCTTATGCACTTAAACATTTTTTTCAAAAAATTATCTAACTAGCAAGTTATATCAATTATATATTTGCATAATTGCTCAAAAAGAGCTAATATTTATCTGATTATGGAATTTTTCTTCATAATTCTGTAACTAACGAACATAGAGCGATTAATCATATATATATATATATATGTGTGTGTGTGTGTATTAGGGTGGTCCTTAAAAGTTGGTATTTTTTTACGATTTATAACGGGGCACCCTGTCATTTTGTTCTACTCATTTAAAAAAAAAGTTACAGCATTTTTTAAAATTTTTCTAGCATGATTTTATGGGTCGCTACCACTATTTAATGTTTAGACTTATTCAAAAATATTGAAGGAAAATACATAATTACTCTTAATAACAAGTAAATAAATTTTTATTGAATATTTCAGTAAATTCTAGAGCAATTACATTGTTATATACATTTAAAGAAGAGAAAAACTATCATTATTACAAAATCCTTACATTTATCTTTTTTAAGACATCAATGAAGATTTTTTAGAGTCTGAATATTTGCTTCGAAACTACTTGTACTGACAACAATAAGTTCTGTTTTTGTTCTTCATTTTTTGTATGAAGTTTGTTGTATTCCTCAATACATGTTACCCCACGTTCGTCTGCATCATTAATAATTTTGACTGAAGCCACAAAAGCCTTATAATTTTTATGAGATTCATTTTTATTCCAATTTGTCATATCTGTTCCAAAAAAGTCTGAAGGTAATTCCCTAATTTTAAGAAACCTCAGAGTGTTCCTTGTTGCAAAATCTTGCAAGTTCATTTTGAGGGTGTCATCAGGATCAATTCGTGCACGTTTCAATGTTTTCATGTATTTCAAAGCACGTACCATTTTTATTTTTATTTTAAACGAGACATTGTCATCGAAAAATACAAAACAGATAGTTCTTCTGACAAGTACTACAAATGTCCTAGGAATTTCTTCATAGCACACAAAGAAATGTCTTTATTTACATTTTCGTACTCTTTCAAGTTTTTAAGGAGCAGTAAATCATTTTTAGGCACAGAAGAAGCAGAACGTGCCAGATACCAACTGTGAATGTAGATTTTTTTTTCCACAAACGAGCAAATTTGACGAACTTCTGATTCTTTGGGATTAGAGAGTTTGAACTGATCTCTAAATAAATAAATCATGAGCGAGTATATGGCCTTTATTGCCATTCACCATCCTCGACGCAAGCCACCAGGGGCTCTAAAGTGAACACCTCTTTCGAGTACTTCTCCTATGAAAATGAAGGCAAGCTCTAACAAATCTTTGTAATTGTCCCTTGGCTGAAATATTGTCTGTTTAATGGCAACATTAAAAATGAAACATCTTATGAGTTACTGTGCAAATGTCCTTTGGTAAGATTTAGGCTGTTGTAAATTGGATTTAGCTATGATTTCTTCCTTCGATGCAATAATATAGCTTTAAAAAGTATTTATTTTTATTTTTTTCTGTTCTTTATATTTAATATATATATATATATATACATATACATACATACATATATATATATATATATATATATATATATAAGTTTAATTTTCAATTTAAAGTTATGTATTATAAATGAAATGAGTGAAAGGTTATTATTATTATTATTATTTTAAAAAATAATGAAATACGAAAAAATGCCATGAGTACAATATTTTGCGATTTATTATCTACGCCAGGCTAGTATAAAGATACTGACTTCTTGATTTATTAGCACAGATAACATATATGCACCACATTGGCGCGTTATTTTTCTGACGCCAGTTTGGCGAAAACTTCGTTTTCAAATACCAGTTACATCCATATTTTTTATCTAATTTCTATCATTTCAAAAAGCAAATAATAATAAATAAAAAAAAGTTTAGTTACAAATTATAGGATAAAACAATTTATATCATTTAAAAAAATAAAATAAAAACAAACAACAGTTTATTAATAAATAAATAACAAAATCCAGGTTACCATATGAGGCCCATATAATTGTCATTTTGTTGCAATCGCGCCAATGTCATTGGTATAGGACATCTGTGTCTATTTCTTTAGCAGAATCTTCTAATTTTTCAAAGCAATTTAAATAATTTATTAATAAAAGCAATATGATTTAATTCTTAGTAAACATTCAAAGTAAACCAAACTGGTCGCCAAGGGCGGCTAGTATTAAAAAAAAATTCTCAAAGCATTATCTAACATTGGAAATCTCATCAAAACCCATTTAGCAGAATACACATTATAAGCAACAGGAACGAAAATTTCACATGCAATTTGTACGCTAGTAAACAATTAGGAAATAATAGATGTCAGAAGTACAACGTTGTATCTATTTGTTTAACAGTAACTGAATTTTCTTTTTAAGCTTGCATAATTCAGTGTTTCCATACTTTTTAAATAAAAGTAGAAAGAAATAACATCATAATTTCAAAAAATGGATTTTAACAATATAATCAGAAAATAATTAATTACTACTTTGTACAATTGGAGTTAAGAACAAAATCAGACTGAGAAAGTCAAGCAGCAATAACTGTCATTTACAGTTATCCTCACTGACGAAGAAAGCGTAAGCGACAGTCCAAAACATTCTGAACTTTTTAAAAAAGTAATTCAAATGCATTTTTAAGTTTTTATATGTTTTATTATGAACCGTTTAGGTAATATATATACAGTTACATGTATTTTTGCGTTTTAAATACTACTTTGCAGATAAAATTACTTTTAAAACTGCATTTTTTCAAAAGGATAATTTCTATTGCTATTCGATTGGTTTTATTGAATTAAAAGTAAAGAGTGAAGAGAATTATCATTATTTTTTCTTTTAACCTGAAAAAATTAAAAACTGAGAATTCGCAATTTAATTCTTTGAAAATATTGACATAAAAATGTATGGAAATTTTTCAGAATTATGATAATCTCCAAATTTAACGTCGAAAATCTTTGAACTAATATCATAAAATGTATTACATTTTATTTCTATTTTTTTTTTAATCTTTGTCTCAATTTAACGAGAGTACGAATATACAATTTTAGAAAAAATACTTATAAATTTAGATAATTGAAAGATCTTAGAATGAAGTGTAAATATTAACATTTGTTAAGAAGATTTTTAATTTCTAAATTTAAAGTTGCAATGCATTAATTTAAGTCAATAGTACTAATAGATATTTTTTTAAATATTTATTAAAGAATAGAAAACGATGAAAATAGATTTATATTTATTTAGCATTAAACTTCATTGTGTTACATTGTGAGTACATTCATTGTGTATTATTCAGACAGCTTTATGTGGATACAGCATTATACAAATAAAAGGTTGTTTCTCTAAGTACATAATGAAGATACAGTATTGCAAGAAAGTAACATGTAAAATATACACGTTTAAAAATATTTCCAAAGAAAACATATGTATAAAAATTAATAAGAATATAAAAAATATTAATTAAATTAGACATTCATATATTAACAGAATGTATCTAAATTGGAATTTTAGTTTATCTAGTTTCGGTACATCAGCAATGTAACAAATGTTCACATTCTTTCTTTTCTTTTATATATTAGCAGTGCTAAATAATATTAATTAAAAGTTAATTTCATTTTTATATTTTTATTCAAATATTAGTAAAATCTAAAAGAATAATTTCGAAACACACATACTTAGAATTTATCATGACTATACATTGAACTATAGGTAAATTTGCAATTTTATTTTATTCAGAGCTTTTTATTTTTATTAAACATTTTTTTTTAAACTGAACTAAACAATTTAATTGAAAAAAGTGAGCGAAACTGCTTTGAGAATAGAAAACCACTTTGAATACAGCGGTTAATGATTGACATATAGCTCTTAAGACATATTTAACGCTTTATTTAATTTCACGGGTTAAAGGCAACCGTGCTTATTAAACAAACAAGCAAAAAACATACATTTGATTTAAAATTATTAATGTTTAACGTAAACTTTTTTATGGAGAAAACAGAAGGTTGTAAACATATTCAAAGCTTATTTTTAACATATGGTACTAACACAGAGAAACTATAAATAATGTGTGGTTAAAGATTCTGCCGATTAAATAATAATGTAAAAGAAGAGACAACTTTTTCTAATTGTCTATCCCGTGGAATTTTTATAAGGCAATAATGCTAAATATTTTTAACACAGACAATCAAAACCTCCCTCACAAGAACTCTTCCCTTGTTTTCGAGTCTATGTAGGCAGTAAAGCGTAAAATACTTTTAACATTATATTTACACATGTAAATAATTATTCCGCAACGATCTTCCTCTCATAAATGGATTTTCAGATTAAAAAAGAAATCAAAGTGTCAAAAACCAACGTAGATCCAAAGACTTTAGAAATACGATTTTTAAACCATTACAAAGGAATCCAGCGTCAAAATCTTTTACAACACTGTACTGAAACTGCCTATACTGATGAAAAGATGAGACGAAATTTGTTATTAAAAATTTCATTGAAATGTAAATTATTGCTTCAACAGTACCGAAGACAGAGAATTTGTGCGACGAATAAAATCAACATGTCCAGTTAAAATATTTTGATATTAAACCCACAATAGAATTAAAGGAGCCATGAACAAGACGAACGATGACAATAAGTTTCCATTTTGTGGACATGGTGAATTAGTTTAATCGTGTCATTTTAAATAACTCTCACATACAATCAACTGGAGTTACATTATCTTTGTCATATTAATTTGGTCCTTTGCATTAAAAAAATTTTATTCTTCTACAAATAAAGTAAGTGACAAAATAGTACCTTTAGTATCTTATAACCTATCTTTGATCATAATTTTCCCTTTAACTTTTCATTTTTTCAGGAAATGTTTTACGTTTAAATAAAGCTAACATGAAAACTAATCTTTGTGGCAAATTTATGCCATGCCTCGTTCGGTCCAAAGTCACTCCAATTTCTTACAAATGCCATGTTGAAAAAAATTTGCTTATGGAATCTGCAGTTTCAATTCATTTGCTAATCCTATTCCAAGAGGTTTCAATAGTCGAACATATTTAATATACTCAACTTATATTAAACTTTGTGATTGGACCAAAGAAGCCCTTAGCAGGGGTTATTTTGTTAATAGGGGTTATTTTTGCAATAAATAAAAAGTTTCCGCTTTAAAAACGGAATTGCTTCATTGTTTCATGTTAATTGTTTATAACACAATTTCAATGTTAAGAAATCATATATAATATTTTTATTGACGGAAATGTTAGTGGAATCATGTCGAATTGGCCAAAACAGCCTCGGTTGACAGTGTGATATTAATATTAAAACAAGATTGGGGTCTGAAACTACCGATGATACTGCGTGCATTTGCACTGCTGTCTATAAAATCACCGGCTTACAATCAATTGCAAATGCTCGACATCTTAATGTGCCTTCATTGGCAGAGAAAAACAATAAAAAAATATCCAGGAATACTTTTCAGACATTCACAATATATTTCAGAAGCGTTCTATTATAATGATGGAAGAGTTGCAAACAAGATACAATACGAATGCAGAGATTCACAATTTTAACGAATGTGAAAGAAGTTTTGGGTAGAAAACTTGCTTCAACATAAAGGACATGCTCTCAAATTACAACAAAACTATTATTGTAAATACATGACCTAAAAAAGAATTAATAAAATGGTAATTCAAAATAAGAAATCATTTTGCAAAAATTTGACGGTATTAGATTAGGGAAAAATCGAACATGTTTGTAGTTTTAATAATTATGTGTATTTTGTATCTGTTTAGAAATTGAAAAATTTCTTTGTAATTTATTTTGTGGCATTGAGTGCAGGAATTTAGGGCGCTGTCCTTGGAAATTTACATTATTTTAAATATTAATGTAAAAGTTTTAATAATTTTCCTGGGTATTTAATATTTTTCCTAATTTTATTAGGATGAGATTTTCAATGGTTCCACGACATAAGTTGTTTTTCGGAAATATTTATTTTTGCAGAGCTGTAAAAGGATTGCAGATAGTGTATGGGACTACGTACATAGATTAGCATTAAATGCGCAGAAGATTTCCAGACGTTTAGACCTAAAAAGTAAGTGTTAAATAAAATTTTATATTTCGTTGGCGGAGTTGACTTCCATAATTTAACATTCCTTTGAAATGTATTGGCAACGTGATTTTTAGTGATTGAGTGGGTAAAAATTAAATTATGAAGGAATAACAGTTGAATCAGATCACCTTTAATAAAAGAAAATAAAGAGGAGAAATACTTTTTATGTTTTTTGTAGCGAATATTGCAGTATTTGAAGACACTTGAAATTCTAGTGTTATCTTTGTTACATCTACAAATTAATCTCCACAGAGACGTTGAAAATAGACACCTGAGATTCACGTTTTTATGAGTTTGAAGATGCATATTGAAAATATTTTACTATTATTAATATTCATATGCTTATGGGAAAATAAATATTCATAATAATAAACCATTATGACAACGAGAGGATATTTTCCTTCTAATATCTATCAATAGAAATGTAATTTACATAACGACACACTCTTATATTATACTTCACGTGCCATAAGTAGTATTTCGTTTAACTCATCGAACGATTATCGTGAACAAAACATACAAACTCAAAAGTAATGAAACGTTTATGAAAGCTGAATACAAATTTCTAAATAGTACAGCTCTTTAAGAAACACATTAATCAATCAAAAAAGCATACGAATTCAGTCAAATATTTTTATGACATGAAAATTCCTTTGAACAATAACACTCTGATTAAAATGTCACAGGATATAAATGCCAGTATTCTCTGAAATATATTTTAATATTATTTCAAATGTCACTGTAAATTGAAATGAAAGACATATGAGCTCCCACGAAAATCGTTTTCAATATAAGATTTCTGATTTATTACTTTTAAGCCTTGACAGGTCAACTGAAATGGAATAAATGTTTAAAGTATAGGATTTCTTCTAAAATGTCTTCAATAACTGATGTAGAAATTTTCAAGTTTCTTTAATATATATATCTGCATATAATACATATTTATTCATATATGTACTGCCTGATATGTGTTTTAAAATACAATTTTAAACGAAACTTATTATATATTGTTTTAAAAACGCTTCGTAATTAATTTTGCAGTTTTTAGGTGCGTTCGTAATTATATAAATACGTAGCACGTTTAAACTACGTTCAGTCCGTCTTTCCGCATATAATAGAGCAAAAACTATATAACCCTATCGTTTGATATTTAAAATAAGTAAATGTTGTGTAATTGTGCCGAATCATTTCAATTTTTTTAAAAAATCGGCTGTATAGTTTAATTACAGGGGCAATCAAAATATTCAATTACATTACACCCAACGGAAGAAAATAGTTTCATGTGCATTTTAATGATGTTACACTCTACTTTCTAACATAATAAATTTGATATGCATCTTTAAAATATATACTAAAATATACATTCTGCACAATAGGTGGTGCAAATAATATTTGTTATTAATTTACAGGGTTACGAAAAAGTATTCCATTAGATAATGGTATATGGGAAACATTGTTTGGGACGCGTTTTAATTATATTAAACTATTTCATGTTTTATGAAATTGTTATACTTTGCTTTTGTGATAGTAAATATACATAACAATAAAAAAGTTCGAAAATAAAAACACTATTTTTCTTTTACTATCTATGTATACGAACTCAATTTACGTAACAAAACAATCTTATATTATACTTCAGGTGTCGTAAGCTATATTTCATGCATTTGATTGAATGACTGTTGTGAACAAAACTACGCATTAGATTTAAAATAATGAATATTTTACTAAAGCTTAGTAAAAATTTCTAAATTGTGCAACTCTTTAAGAACAATTTTAATCAATCAGAAAAGCATATCAATTCTGTAATATATTTTTATGACATGAGGTTTTCTTTGAACAATCTCTCTCTGATTAAAATGTCGCAAGATATAAATGTCAGTTTTCTCTGAAGTATATTTTAATATTATTTCAAAAGTCACCATGCTTTAAAATGGAAGACATATGAGCTAGCACGAAAATTGTTTTCAATATAAGATTTGTGATTTATTACTTTTAAGCTTTGACAGGTCATCTTAAATGAAATAATTGTTTAAAATATAGGATTTCTTCTAAAGTTTTTTCAGTAACTGGTATGGAAAATTTCAATCTTCTTTAATATGTGTATCTATATAAAACAAATATTCATACACATATGTGACCCTGGTATCTGTTTTAAAATACAATTTTACACCAAACTTATTATTATTTTTCTAAAAATGCTATACAGTTTATTATACAGTTTTTACATGCGTTCGTAATTATACAAATAAATAGCACCTATAGGCGTCGGTCAGTCCGTCTGTTCATTTTTCCGCATACAACAGAGCAAAAACTACATAACTGAATCGGTTGAAATTTACAATATGTGATTGTTGTATATTTGTTTCGAGTGTTTCCTAATTTTAATGAAATATGATGGATAGTTTAAATACAGGGACAATCAAAATTATTCAGTTTCATTACACCCGACGGAAAAAAAACAGTTTCAAGTGAATTTTATTGATGTTATTGATGTTATTCTCTTTCATATAAAATTGATATCCTTCTATAAAATATATGCTAAATATATACATTATGCATTATCTGTTGTGCAGAGAGTATTTGTTACTACTTTACGGGAACACGCAAGAGTATCCCATTGTATAATGGAATAGGTTTAAACATTGTTTGGGGCGTGCTTTAATTATATTGAAAGTTTTTAAATTTTATGAAATTCAAATACATTGCAAGATTTACTACAAGTTAATTTCTGCATAATAATGTAAAAAAGCAAAATAAGTCATATTCAGAGTTCGTTTTGTTTAGATTAAATTAGATTTATTATAAGTTATGCGTAAAATTACGCGCCATTTAGAAATAAGTCAAATTTTGAATATGATCTGTATAAAATGCTTTTTTTTCACACTGACATTTCTATTATCTTATATTTAAAATAGTCAAAATTACATTTTCATACGACCAAAACATACCATGTTATAATATTTTGAAATTTATTAAATTTTGAAATTTTTTGACGGTTAAATATATTCGTTCTTTTGTAGTGAAGGAAAACATTGATGTATTTTTGATGTTGTATTTTGTGTCGGCCGATTATCTACGCTATGGGATATAGGCCCTATGGGGAGGGATGCCCTTCGTGGGGGTCTTTCTAAGGGAACCTAACCCGTATTTACGCAAGGTTCGAAGAAAACCACGAAAACTCCGAACGGTTAGGCCGACGGCCGCGATTGGGTTCGAACCCAGCACCTGCCGTCTACCAGTTGAGAGGTCAGACCCTCTCGGCCACTGGTGGGGCAGGAAAACATTGAAATTTCACATAATTGTCATGTACCAAAAAATTTGCAGTGGAAGAAGAAGGGCCTTGTAGACAAAATTAAAACTGTAACTCTTTTAAAATTAATGACAACCCTACTTCATCAGTGCAGCAAGAATTTTCAACTTTTTTAGTAACCTTCAGTAATTTTCAACCTAGCAATTTATATCTCCATTTTGTAAAAAAAAAATGCTTGTTTGATTATTTTGGGACTTCCTATATATTTCCATCTTTTTGAAAACCATAAACTTTTTATCATATTTACCAAACAGGACAGATATAAGACAGAAATGCCTTTATTTTAAAATTTTATAGTGCTTAGATTACATAATATTAATAATACTGTCTTTTAGACGCCTTATTATGTAGATTATAAATAATTATATTTTAGTTTTACGTCATATATACGTGTATTAAACACATTATTTATTCGAGATATTAGTTTAAGTTTAACTTTCTAGTGCATTATTTTTTTTCTTGTTAAAAAATATATTTTATTACTTATTGGGCATACATTGAAGAAAAAGTACTGAAAAAATATCGCTTTTCTTAATTAATTTTCTTAATTATCGCATAGCGAAAAAATTATCGCTTAAAAATATCGCTTTTATATTTTTTAGTATTTCGATTTTTTTTATAAAATAACTACCAAATTACAACACCATGCATTAATCGCACGTATACAATATTTCTCACAAAAAAAACCTTGGTGAAAATTGTTTAAAATAACATTTTAAACAATTTGTAAAAAATGTAAAACATTTATTACATTTTTTGAAACGCATTTTTAAATTAAAATTTACATTTTAAATATTTTGTTTCTATTTTTGTTAGAAATTCATCTACGGCTAGGAAAACGAAATGCTTAAAATATTCCTTTTTATTTGTAATTGATAAACAACCTATTCCATTTTTAATGATCTAAACCTAAACAAATGGACAATATGAATACGTAAAGCATAAAGTTCTTAAGAGGCAAATATAAATAAACGTTAGCGAGAGAAATTTTAATTTTTTACTAAATAGCAACACTATGCATAAGGGGGTTACTTGAGAGATACTATTTCAATAGATATCGTTTCAATGTTTATAATTTTTTTCGTGAAGTATCCTTATCGTGCATTTTTGTCTCTATAGAATAATTTACAATATGTTAACATGTTTTTTTATAATACAACCATGTAGGCATACAACTAGATCAAACAGAATTAAAAGTCTAATATTGAAACTTCTTATAAAAATGAGTATAAAATATTCATAAAGTTTATCTTTTGAATAACATACTGATTATAAAAAATCTCTTCATTTAAAAATACAGTATCATTACTGAACAAATTTATAAAGCAATAAATAAATAAATAAGCATTTAAAAATTGCTTTTAAATATTTCTCTATTTTCAAAATCTTCTATGCAAAAAGAAATCCTACATTTTTGTAAAGTTAAACTACATTGCATTTGCTTATTTTTTTTATATATACAAGAACGAGGAAACATACGTCAGGCTTAGATTATGGAGCATTTTGGAACCTATTTAAAATACTGTATCAACACAGTTAAATATCGTGTCTTTAAAAAAAATTTAAAGTTCATAAAGTATTATTTTAAAGCTCAATTTTCGTTGTTACAAGAAATATTTGAAAATATATCCGGTTACTTGTTGTTGCTGTTTTTGTGTCATCCTGTATATGATCGATAGATTTCCATATTAGTATATTGAAATTTGGTTTAGTTAAACAAATTTCACAATTGAAAATTTAGATTCAGCAATTTCAGTGAATAAATGGAACTGTACTTCAGAAATTTTGCTCACTCCTTAATAATATGCTTGGAATTTGTGCATATTGAGCAATATTAAAAAAAGATAGTTTAAGCTAAAAACGCGTGCAGCAACTAAAAACGCAATTCCAGGATTTTTTAATCATCCAATTCGACAGATTAATTACTGTTATTATTTTTTCTGTAGCAAAAAATTTATTCAATTATTGTTTCTGTATTTTCTGTAGTGATTGTTCTTTTGAATATCTATGTAAATGAACAATAAGTTTTTAGTACATTATATTCTGAAGTAAAAATCCCTTAATACACCACAATGATATATAGAAATATCAGTATGTTTAAAAAGTATCATATCTTTAAAATAAACAAAAATCTACTTTTGCATACAGACCGTAATGTAACTAAAATATTGAGTATGTAAGTGTACCGTAATCACTATTCGCTTCATTTACAATACATAACATGTTATAACAATACATAATAACATCTGTTAATTGCAAGATATTCGAAATATTTTTAAATGCGTTTGAAGACAGACGGATAGACAAGGAAACACAATACATAAACACGTTTCAACTTTGTTGGAAAGTATTAAGTACGACAGATTTAGATTACATAAAATAAAAAAAATGACGTATAAACTTCATTGAAAAATACATGCAAAATATCTTATATTGTTTAAATTTTGAATAACATATCTATCAATAACAAATTCTTCTTACAAAAAAAAAATATCATTACTTAACAAATTTATAAATAATAAATACATAAATAAAAAAGCATTTTAAAAGTTCTTTTAAATATTTTTCTATTTTCAAATTCGTTCATGCAAAAAGAAACCCAAGATTTCAGCAAAAAGTAATCTACATTCCATTTTCCATTTATATGTATAAAAAATGACATTTCCTGTCTTTACCATAGAGATTAGATTATGCTTTCAGACTCGGCTCATAAAAAATGAGTGGATGCTATATCATACCACACAGGAAATAGTCCGTTTTCTACGTGTATTTTAAAATGCTGTTTCTTATTTTGAAAAATACATTTTTATATCATATAAGACATATTTTACTCGTTTATTTTTTATATTTTAGATATTGTTTTAAAATATTTCTTACAGAAAATGATAATCTTTATAAAAAAGCGTTCACTGATGATTATTTGAAGTTTTTTTTTTTTAACTTAGTGCAATAAATTATCATGACACTTACAAAATCATAAGTGTCTGTAAAGAATGTTTCAATTTTAATGGCATACTTTAAAAGTTTAATTTGGATCCTGATTTTAAAAACATGTGTTATAGAAAATGATAAGTTAAATATTTCATGTCTCCTGGGTATTTGCTTGAAGTGTTTTAGCTTAGCGTAAAAAATGATCCTGATGCTTACAGAAACATAATAAATATAAGCTACATGGAAATCATGTCATGTTTTAAGTTGTATATTTAAACAGTTTAATTTAGAATATTTACAATATATGTTACATGCAATTCAATATGTACCGCTTCAATAGATTAAGTTTTGTTCAATTTTTGATCTAGATATTTTTGTGTGTCCCTCTGTAAATGAATTGTAAGTTCGAAGCATGATATAGTCTAAAGTATAAACCTTGTAATGCACCGTGATGATAAATATGTGTTTCAGTATATTTAAAACAGTGCAATATACTAAAATATACATAGATCATATTTTCTACATAGACCGTAATGCAACAGAAATATTATGTGAGTTTGTAAATGAACCGGAAACGCTATTGTCTTTATTTTCAGTACTTAACATGCTATAGTGATACACAATAACATCTATAAATTTCAAGCCATTCCAACTATTTTTACACAAATTAGAGCACTGACGGGCGGACAGACAAACATAATATAAAAGCACTTTCAACTTTTTTCAAAGTGTTAAGTGTGGCACATTTAGATTAGTAAAGTTAAAAATATGATTATAAACTTCATCGAATAATGAGTGCAAAATATCTATTTATTATTATTTTATTATTTTGAGTAATATATGTATCAATAATGAATTCGTTTTTTAAAAAATACATTATCATAACTTAACAAATTTATAAATAATAAATATTTAAATAAATAATCATTTTAAAAGTTCTTTTGAGTATTTTCTATTTTCAAATTTGTTCATGCAAAATGATACCCAAGATTTCAGCAGAAAGTAATCTACATTCCATTTTCTATTTTATGTATAAAAAATAACATTTCCTGTTTTTTCCATAGAGATATTACATTATGCTTTCAGACTCCGTTTCATAAAAAATGAGTGGATGCTATATTATACCAAACAGGAAATCGTCCGTTTTTTACGTGTATTTTAAAATGATGTTTCTTATTTTGCAAAACACATTTTCATATCATATAAGATATAACTTACTCGTTTACTTTTATATATTTTTTTTACATTTTAGATATTGATTTCAAACAATTTCTTGCAGAAAAAGGTAAGCTAAATAATAATTATTTCATTGGTATTTTTTCTTGAAGTTTTTTCGCTTGGCGTAAAAAATATTCATGAAGTTTACAAAATCATAGCAAGTATAAGCTGTCTGGAAAATATGCGCTAGTTTCAATAGTATATTTTAACAGTTTAATTAAGATTAATTACAATGTATGATATATGCAATGGAATAATCAACGCTTTTATAGATCATTTTTTTCAATTTCTTCGGTTGTGAAATTCTTTTATATATCTCTGTAAATCTCTGTAACTTATAAAGATATTATATTCTGGAATAAAATCTCGTAATACACCACGATGATAAATATTTATTTCAGTAAGTTTAAAATAGTGTCATATTCTTAAAGTAAACATAAATCTATATTTCAATATAGACTGTAATGTAATGGAAATATGTTGAGATTGAGTAAACAACAGTTAACACTATTGTATTCATTTTAAATACTTAACATGCTACAATGATACGCAATAACTCTATAAATTTGAAGACGATCCGAAAATATTTACATGAGTAAAAAAGCGTAAGAACAGACAGGTCAACAGAATACATAACCACTTTTCACCATTGTTGGAAAATGCTCAATCGGATGCATTTAGATTACGTATAGGTAAAAATAAGCCACATAATTTTTATTGAAAAATTGCTGACAAAATATCTACATTATTAAAAATTTAATCAACAAACCGATCCATAATGAATTCTTCTTGTAAAAATACATTATCATTACTTAAAAAAATTATAGATAATAAGTAAGAAAATAAATAAGCATTTTAAAAGCTCTTTCAAACATTTTTCTTTTTCCAAATTCGTTCATGGAAAAGATACCTAAGATTTTAACAGAAAGTAATCTACATTCCATTTTCGTTTATCTGTATAAAAAAAGACATTTCCTGCTTTTACTAAAGAGATTACATTATGATTTTGGACTCAGCTTCCTAAAAATTGAGTAGATGCTATATTATACCAAACATGAAATCCGCCGTTTTCTACGTGTATTTTAAAAAGTAGTTTTTTATTTTGAAAAATATATTTTCATATCATATAAGATATAAATTATTCGTTTATTTTTATAATTTTTTTTACATTTTAGATACTGAGTTAAAAACATTTCTTACAAAAAAAATGGTGAGTTATATAAACACTTTTCATTGGTGTATGTTTTCCCTCTTAGCGGAAAAAATGTTCACGACGCTTACAAAATCTTAGCAAATATAAGATATCTGTAAAGAATGTCTCTATTTTAATGGTACATGTTATCAGTTTGATTTAGATATTGATTTTACAAACTTTTTTTTATAGAAAATGTTAAACTAAATAATACACATTTAATTAATGCTTACTTGAAGTTTTATAGCTTACCGTAAAAAAATTGTCATGATGCTTATAAAATCATAATAGATATAAGCTGTATAGAAAACTTGCCCTAGTCTAACGTATATTTTAAGAGTTTAATTTAGATTAATTACAATATATGATGCATGCAATTGAATATTAAATGATTCAATAGATCATTTTCTTATTTCTTCGGTAACGAAATATTTTGTATATCACTGTAAATGAACTATAACTTCTAAGCATATTATATTTCGAAGTAAAAACCTCGTAATACACCGTGAGGATAAATATGTATTTCGGTATGCTTAAAATAGTTTCATATTCTTAAAATAAACATAAATCTATATCTCAATGTATACCGTAATGTAACGGGAATATGTTGAGAGTGAGTAAACTACCGTTAAGACTTTTCATTTTAAATATTTAACACGTTATAATGATACTGAATAACATCTATAAATTTGAAGACATTCCGACAACATTTACACGAGTAAAAAAGCGGTCAACAGAATATATAACCATTTTTCACCTTTGTCGGAAATTGTTCAATATGATGTATTTCGATTATGTACAGTTAAAAATATGCTATATAAATTTTATTGTAAAATTGCAGACAAAATATTGCTAAAAATGTGAATAAGAATCCGACTCATAACGAATTGGTCTTCTAAAAATACATTATCATTACTTAACAAATTTATAAATAATAAGTAAAAAAATAAAAAAGCATTTTAAAAGTTCTTTCAAATATTCTTCTCTTTTCAAATTCGTTCATGAGAAAGATACCCAAGATTTCAGCAGAAAGTAATCTTCATTCCATTTTACATTATCTGTATAAAAAATGACATTTCCTGTTTTTAGCATAGATATTGCATTATGCTTTCAAACTCGGTTCATAAAAATCGAGTGGATGCTATATTATATCACGCAGGAAATCGTCCATTTTCTACGTGTATTTTAAAATGTTGATTTTTATTTGGAAAATACATTTTCATATTATATAAAATATATATTGCTCGTTTAATTTATATATTTTTACAATTTAGATATTGTTTTTAAAAATATTTCTTACACACTGTTAAAAATTTGAAACTTTTTCTGTATCGTCACTTCACCGCTTTTATGGAAAACGATTACTTCACCGTATCATGGAGCTCAAGGGTCAAAATAGCGATATTCTATAAAAACTTTGGAGTGATGATGCAGCAATAGTTTCAAATTTTTAACAGTGCAGAAAATGACAAATTTCATAAAGCACATTTAATTTGTGTTCATTTGACGTTTTTCTATCATAACGTAAAAAAATGGTCATGAAGCTAACAAAAACATAACAAATATAAGCTATCAGTAAAAAATGTCGTAATTTTAATGGCATATTTTAATAGTTTAATTTATATATTGGTTTTAAAACATCTCGTATAGAATATAATAATCTGAACAACGCACATTTTATTAGGTTGTAATTAATTTTTTTTTTTTAGCTTAGTATAAAAAATGCTTACAAAAAAGACGCATACAAAAAATTAAAAATAAAATAAAAGTATAAGCTGTCTCTAAAGAATTCTTCAACTTCAATGGTGTACTTTAACAATTTCTTTTAGGTATTGATTTTAAACTTATTTCATATAGAAAATTATAAGTTAAATAATACACATTTCATTGGCGTTTATTTGATGTTTATTAACTTAACGTACAAAATAGTCATGATGCTTACAAAATTATAAGAGATATAAGCTGTTTGGAAAACATATCTGAGTTTTAATTATATATTTTAAAAGTTTAATTTTGATTAATTACAATATATGATGCATGCAAATGAATACTCAATGCTTCTATAGATAATTTTTTTTCTATTTCTTCGGTAGCGAAATTTTGTGTGTATCTCTATAAACTGTAACTTCTAACCATATTACATTTTGAAGATAAAATGTCGTAATACAAAGTGATGATAAATATGCATTTCCGTATGTTTAAAATATGTTTTCATATTTTTAAAATAAACATAAATCTATATCTCAGTATACACCGCAATGTAACGGAAATACGTTGAGAAACAGTAAATGAACCGTTAATACTATTGCTTTCATTTTAAATATTTAACATGTTATAATGATACGCAATAACATCTATAAATTTGAAGACATCTGGACTATATTTACACGAGTTACAAAGCGAAAGGACAGACAGGCAAATACAGTACGTAACCGTCTTTCACCTTTATTGGAAAGTGCCCAATATGATGTATTTAGATTATGCACAGTTAAAAAAAAATGTTACATAAATTTTATAGAAAAATTGCGGAAAGAATGTCTATATTGTTAAAAATTTGAATAAAAAAACGATCCATAACGAATTATCCTTGTAAAAATACATTAACATAACTTGATAAATTTTTACAAAATAAATAAGTAAATTCCAATTCCAAAACCCATTCCAATTTCGATTATCTCTACAAAAAAATGATATTTCCTGCTTTTACTATAAAGATTACATTATGCTTTCAGACTCAGTTTCTTAAAAATTGAGTGGAGGCTATATTATACCAAACAGTAAATCGTTCGTTTTCTACGTGTACTTTTAAAATGTTGTTTCTTATTTTGCAAAATACATTTTCATATCATATAAGATATAAATTACTCGTTTATTTTTATACTTTTTTTTACATTTTATATATTTATTTATAAAACATTTATTACATAAAATGGTAAGCTAAACAATACACGTTTCATTGCTGTTTTTTCTTGAAATTTTTTCGCTTGGCGTAAAAAATGGTCATGACGCTTACTAAATCATAGCAAATATAAGCTGTCTGGAAAACATGCGCTAGCTTCAATAGTATATTTCAACAGTTTAATTTAGATTAATTACAATGTATGATACATGCAATTGAATAATCAAAGCTTTAATAGATCCTTTTTTTCAATTTCTTCGGTAGTGAAATTCTTTTATATATCTCTGTAAATAAACTATAACTTCTAAACATATTATATTCTGAAATAAAAATCTCTTAATACACCGCGATGATAAATATTTATTTCAGTAAGTTTAAAATAGTGTCATATTCTTAAAGTAAACATAAATCTATATTTCAATATAGACCGTAATGTAACGGAAATATGTTGAGAGTCAGTAAATGAACCGTTAACACGTTTGCATTCATTTTAAATACCTAACATGTAATAATGATACTCAATAACATCTATGAATTTGAAAATATTCCGACTATATTTACTCGAGTTAGAAAGTGGAAGGACTGACAGGCATACAGAATATTTAACCACTTTTCACCTCTGTTGGAAAGTGCTCAATATGATGTATTTCGATTATGTACAGTTAAAAATATGCTATATGAATTTTATTGAAAAATTGAGGAAAATATGTCTATATTGTTAAAAATGTGAATAAGAATACGATCCAAAACGAATTCTTCTTCTAAAAATATATTATCACTACTTAACAAATTTATAAATAATAAGTAAGTCAATAAAAAAGCATTTCAAATGTTTTTTCAAATATTTTTCTCGTTTCAAATTCATTCATGAGAAAGATATCTAAGATTTCAGCAGAAAGTAATCCACATTCTATTTTCCATTATCTGTATAAAAAAATTACATTTTCTGTTTTTACCATATAGATTACATTATGCGTTCAAACTCGTTTCATAAAAATTGAGTGGATGTTATATGATACCACGCGGGAAATCGTCCGTTTTTTACGTATTTTTTAAAATGTTGTTTCTTATTTTGAAAAATAATTTTTTATATCATATAATATATAAATTTCTCGTTTATTTTTATACCCTTTTTTTTACATTTTAGATATTGATTTAAAAACATTTCTTCAGAAAAATGGTATGCTAAATAATACACGTTTCATAGGTGTTTTTTCTTGAAGTTTTTTCGCTTGGCGTAAAAAATGGTCATGACGCTCACAAAATCATAGCAAATATAAGCTGTCTGGAAAACATGCGCTAGTTTCAATAGTATATTTTAACAGTTTATTTCAGAATTACAATTTATGATACATGAAATTGAATAATCAAAGCTTTAATAGATCTTTTTTCTGAATTTCTTCGGTAGTGAAATTATTTTATATATCTCTGTAAATAAATTATAACTTCTAAACATATTATATTCTAAAATAAAAATTTCGTCATTCACCGCGATGATAAATATTTATTTCAGTAAGTTTAAAATAGTGTCATATTCTTAAAATAAACATAAATCTATATTTCAATATAGACCGTAATGTAATGGAAATACGTTGAGAAACAGTAAATGAACCGTTAATACTATTGCGTTCATTTTAAATTCCTAACATGTAATAATGATACGCAATAACATCAATAAATTTGAAAATATTCCGACTATATTTACACGAGTTAGAAAGTGGAAGTACTGACAGGCATACAGAATTTTTAAACACTTTTCACCTTTGTTAAGTGGTCAATATGATGCATTTAGATTAGGTACTGTTAAAACCCTCTGACAGTCTTGCAAAAGGGCAAAATTGTAATGTTGTTTTCTCAGCATTTTGTTTTAATTGCTAAAAAATATGATTCTTTCAAAATTATAGAAAAATCTTATTTACGAATATGAATGTTATCCTTGAGTGTGTTAATCATTGCACAATTTATTAAAAATCCATCAAATCAACTGAGTTATATCATTTTAATTATTGCTTGCATTGCAGTGAAACCTGGAGCTTAGGGAACGTCTATAGACGGGCTTGTCAGTGAGAGGGTTAAAAATATGCTATATGAATTTTATTGAAAATTGAGGACGAAATGTCTACATTGTTAAAAAGGTGAATAAGAATATGATCCAAAACGAATTCTCCTTCTAAAAATACATTATCATTACTTAACAAATTTTAAATACTTACCATACTAAAATGATACACAATAACATCTATAAATTTGAAGACATTCGGACTGTATTTACACGTGTAAGCAAGCGGAAGGAATACATAAGCAGTTTTCACCTTTGCTGGAAAGTGCTCATTATGATGCATTTAGATTACTTTCTTTTAAAAATATGCTACATAAATTTTATTGAAAAATTGCTGACAAAGAATCTACATTGTTAAAAATTTTAGTAGCAAATCGATCCATAACGAATTCCTTTTGTAAAAATACATTATCATTACTTAAAAAGTTTATAAATAATAAGTAAGTAAATAAATAAGTATTTTAAAAGTTTTTATAAATATTTTCTTCTTTTCAAATTCGTTTATAGAAAAGATACCTAAGATTTCAGCAGAAAGTAATCTACATTCCATTTTCTATTACCTGTATAAAAAATGACATTTCCTGTTTTTACCATAGAGATTAAATTATGCTTTAAAACTCAGTTCATAAAAATTGAGTGGATGATAAATTATGTCACGCAGGAAATCGTCCGTTTTCTACGTGTTTTTTTAAAGGCTGTTTCTTATTTTGAAAAAAAAATCATATCATATAAGGTATATTTTATTCATTTAATATATATTTTTTTACATTTAAAGTATTTTTTTCTGAAATTGATAAGCTAATCGAAGCAATTTTCATTGGTGTTTTATTGATGCTTTTTAATTTAGTGTAAAATATGGTCATAACGCTCACAAAATCATAGCAAATGCAAGTTGTGTATAAAGGATGTCTAAATTTCAATAGCATATTTCAACAGTTTAATTTAGATTTTCATTTTAAAAACATTTCTTATAGAAAATGATAAACTAATTAATGCATATATTCCACTGATGATTATTTGAAAATTGTTAGCTTAGCGTACAAAATTGTCATGACATTTAAAAAATCATAACAATTGTAAGCTGTCTGTAAGGAATATATCAATTTTAATGGTATATTTTAACAGTTTAATTTAGATACTTATTTTCCAAACATTTCGTATAGAAAATAAGCTAAGTAATAAATATTTTATTGGTGTTTATTTGAAGTATGTTTGCTTAGCGTAAAAAATGGTCATGAGGCATACAAAATCAAAATAAATGTAAGCTTTCTGTAAAGAACATCTCAATTTCAATGGTATATTTTAACAGTTGAATTTAAATATTGTTTTTAAAACCATTTCTTATAGAAAATGTTAAGCTAAATAACACACATTTCATTAGTGTTTATTTGAAGATTTTTAGTTTAGCGTAAAAAAGTGGTCATTACGCTTACGAAATGATAACAAGTAAAAGCTGTCCGGAAAAAAATGCTCCACTTTATATTTAAATAGTTTAATTTAGATACTGATTTTAAAATAATTTCTTATGGAGAGAGAGAAACTGATAATCTTAATAAAGCACCTTTCATTAGTGTTTATTTGAAGTTTTTTTAGGTTAGCGTAAAAAATGGTCATAACGCTTACAAAATCATTACAAGTGTAAGCTGTCTAACAAAATATGTTTAAATTTCATTGTTATTTTCAATGCCAATAGTTTAATTTAGATTATTTGCTTTACATGCAATCGAAAACAAACTAACGTAGATTTTTTTTCAAATATTCAATATGTAAATCGTTAGTTACATGGCACAATACCAATCTAAAATTTTAATTCGAAATTCAGACGACAATTTTCATTTCAAAAATATATATCACGTTGCTTAATTTTTTTTAATATATAAAAATTAAAAAAATATATATACATAATAAAAAATACATATAATATATACATAAAAAATGTATAATTAATTATACAAAGTATAATTTTTGATACATAATTAAAATATAACGTACGTGTTTTTTATTTTTTTAAATTTTAAAATTTCATTTGTAATAGTTTAATGTCATTTTCCATCTTTGTGTTTATTTGTATTTTATTTTTCTGATGATGATTGAGTAAATTCAATCGAAACATCTGTAACGGTTGGATGCTCGTGCTGGGAGTTAAATGCAGACGTACTCATGAATTAAGATAAAAAACACAATTTATTAAAAACTATACGGGCTCAAGGGAAGGGAGCAAGTCTAATTTTCACAACTGAGAATACTACGAAAAGACTAAACGCATACTCACAGGCTCCGGAAACTAGCTCAATTGGGGCAACTCTGATTACTTCTCACTATCTCTCGGCTAAGCTGCTAGATAAAAGTTAATTAGACAGCCCGTGGCTGTAGATATCCTTTATTAACCTTGAGATAATCAAATGCAATTACTATTAAATTTCTTACCACGGCCAACTTCTCTATTCGAATACCGAAACTCCTTCACATCTCACTGGAGGCTCGATGCTACTTTCAATCTGCTAGATACCAGCGGAAAACACACTTCGCTGACTAATATCTCCAGAACACTCGGCTGGCTATCGCCAGTGATTCACTTCGCTATCTAATGTCGCTAGTTACACTCAGTCTTGGCTGGCTAATGCCAGAGACACCCTACACACACTCAAACTCCAAGCTTTTATACGCTGAAAACTGAGATACTTCACATTTACATATTACTACTAACCGCGAGCCTAACTGCAGAATCCGAAAGAGACACACACACTCTAGAAAGTTAAAGTAAAAGAGATGATAGATGTCGCTTTTACGCTTACACATGTTAAATTATTGACGTCACGATCTCAGAAATACTAAAGTGCCTTTATGACAAAGGTCACTCCCTCACACATGTAAATATTATAAAGATCTTTTAATATTTTTATTAGTATTTGACGTCCTTTATAGCAATAAAATATTTTAATGCATATTTTTGAAATGTTTTTAATGGACGTATAAGAAAACTTCTATTTATAATTAATGACAATTTTCATGTTTAAATGAAACATAAAAAGTTAATTTACGTCTTAATTTACGGATTTTTTAGAGTTCATGTTCATTTTTTTGTAGAGGTTTGTGCCGGTTAAGGAGAAAATTTAATGTCGGTTTTGTGTTTTCTTGATTAGTTCTTGAAGTAATTGCCTACATCGTGCATCTGGAAAAAACATTTATCAATATTTATACACTGATGTCTTTTTGTAGACTGCCTTATCAATTAAATAACAAAATTTAAATAATCCTATGGAAATGATTAGAATACTACGCAGCTTAACGTGAATTTATCTAGAGTAGAAAGAAGCTCGAAGTTTTTATTCCTTTTATGTATTTATTCATAATACATGTTAATAATTACACAGACAAATGGTATATATGTGTTTTTCTCAATCGTTTATTGCCATTCCTTAGGCTTCTTTTACTTTTTCGTTTATCAAAACGTCAACCTAAATAAAACTTTAATTTTGTTTGCATAGTACTACCATTTTTCTTTTCATAAAAATATATATATGTATTTATACATTTTTCAAAGAGGAGAAGATGATCACTTTTGAGAAATGTTAAAACATTGATGAAAATTTTATTGTCATTTATCTTTCTGTAAAATCATTATTATTATTATTTTTCAGGGTATTCACCAAACTTCACCACTGTAATTTTGTACTATTATTAGACATGCAACAACCAATAAGAACGAAACAAATATAATTTATATACAAATATATTTTTACAAGGATTAACTCACTCCTTGCCTCACCTGGGTTGGGAAAAATGAATGCATAAAAAAGGCGGGGGGGGGGTATGTAAAGAGTGCCCTATCGAAATAAAGCCACAACTTATAATAACCAACATTTCCGTCATGATTATGTGTGACACGGAATATACGATGCGGTATACCATTTATCTATCTTTGGAAGACAGTAGCATCAATATTATATCAAGCGTCAATGATGTGGACCTTCAATTCCTGCATAGAATTAAACTATCTATCATTGGTATATATAAATTAACTGAGGATACGCGACACATTTTCATGTGTGGTTAAGATGAAGGTACAGGGCACGCCATTCCATGACATTCACCCAATTATCCAAAAACTATAGTTAGGAGAATTTTGCAAAGGTTATGGGGACATTGTTCTGCTAGAAAAATTAATTCAGACCACCAATTCTCTCTGCAAAGTGCAATAAATGAGTTTTCAGAATTTTTTTGTATTTATGATAGCCTACATGCGTAGTGAGTGAAAATCCAGGTTCAGTTTATCTATTATCAGCTAAGTACAATGCTTTTAATTTGCTTCGTTCTCATGGGTTTGTTTCGTTTCCGATTAGGGTATAAAATCACGGTAGCTTTATTTCGGTAGGCCATACTGTAGTATGTGGATATAAATATAGTGTATAGTATTTTTTTGTTGTTGTTGTTATTATTCAGTTAAAAGAAAATACATATTTCTTTTCTATTGTATAAAAGTAATTATATCTTTTAATAAATAAAAACATTAACGAAATATGCTGCTTTCAAAAATGTTAGTATTTTAAGTGGATATTGATATACTGGTATGGATATACTGAAAAGAAAGTATTTTTTTCTAAACTGTAAAAAAAAAAAAATCATGAAAATGTTATTGTTATTAATGTTTCTATACAGACAGTATCAATATTATTTTATGTGGATATGCATACTGATTTTTATTTAATATAAAAAGATATAATATAATCCATTGTGTATTTTCGAGTTCTATGTTTAAATTAAATTAACTGTAACAGAAATAAAATTAAACTGGCCAACATCCACTTTTGTTTGAGTTTTATTTAAATATAACAATGTTTTTGTTGAATTTCAATTTTAACTTTAAAAGCATTTTGAAACACAAAAACGAGCAAACTATTTACTTTTAATTATTTACTCCTGAGAGCATTGTCTTGCCTTTAGTAGGACACATAGAAATGGAGGTAACAATTGAAAGGCCTTTATTCAGTTCTTTCTGCAATTATTTAAACTTAACACTGCATAATTAAATTTCACCACTCTCTTGATAGAAGGCTATTTTAACTCAAAGTATAGTTAATTCTTAGAGAAAATTCGAACATTCTATTTCTCGAAATAGAACAATAAACTACGTACTTCTAATTCTATTATAACTGATTTATATTATTTTGTAAGAAAGTAAACATTTAAACAGTATAAATGAATAAAGAAAATATTTGCACTTATTCTGTAAGTTTTTATGAAATTATTCTACTGTTAATTTGAAAAAACGTGTACAGGGTGTCCTTAAACTCATGGTATATATGCTAGGGGGTTATCGAACAAATCAATATGTGTAATAGTAAATAGGAAACCATGGGTCTCAAACGTTTTCCAAAGGAGAGAGTCGCCATTAAAGTTTGGGATCCAAAATTTCAAATACACATAAAAAACGGAAAAATTGGTCGATTGATTTGCGGTTTTCACTAAAACTATTCTTTATCTTGGTATTTTCTTGAAAATAATTTATAAAGATAAATTTCAAAAAATGCCGATAGAGGGCTCTTTAGACTTTGAAGTAATGAAAAACTATTTTTTACCGTGATATTTTGCATCTCATTAAATAGTTTCGTAAGCTTAGACTTAAACTTAAATTCTGAACTAAAAATCTGAATAGTTGGGAGTGATTAAATAGCATAAACTTAACTGTGTTCAGAGCGTTTAAATTTCAAATGATTATAAAAAACGGAAAAATTGGTCGATTGATTTGTGGTTTTCACTAAAACTGTTCTTTATGTCGGTATTTTATTGAAAATGAATTATAAAGATAAATTTCAAAAAATGCCGATAGAGGGCGCTTCAGACTTTGTAGTAACGAGCAACTTTTTTTTACGTTATTTTGCATTTGTTTTGCATTTGATTAAAAGTTTTCGTAAACTTAGACTTAAACTTGAATTTTGAGCTCAAAATCTGAATAGTTGGGAGTCGTTAAGTAGCACAAACTGAACTGTATTCAGAGGGTTCAAATTTGAAATGATTATAAAAAGCGGAAAAATTGGTCGATTCGTTTGCGGTTTAACATAAAGCTATTCTTTAAGTCAGTATCTTCTTGAAAATAAATTTTAAAGATAAATTTCAAACAATTCCGTTAGAGGGCGCCTTAAACTTCAGAGTAACCAACAACTAATTTTAACCGTTATTTTTAAATTAATTTAAATTAATGAAACTAATTAAATGTTTTCGAAATCTTAGATTTAAACTTACATTTTGAACTCAAATTCTGAATCGTTAGGAGGGGTTAAAAAGCGCAAACTGAAGTGTGTTCAAGAGTTGAAATTTACCTCCCTCCCCCGAACACAGTTCACTTTTGCGCTACTTAAATACTCGCAACGATTCAGAATTTAATCTCAAAAGTTAAATCTAAGCATTTGAAAGCATTTAATGAGATTTAAAAAAAAACGGTTAAAAATAGTTATACGCTACTCCAATGTCTAAGGCGCTCTCTATTGGCATTTTTTTTAAATTTATGTTTAAAATTTATTTTCAAGAAAACACTGATTTAAAGATAGTTTTATCAAAAACCGCAAACGAATCGAATAATTTTTCTGTTTTTTACAATCGTTTGAAATTTAAACCCTCTGAACACAGTTCAGTTTGTGCTACTTAACCACTCCCAATTATTCAGATTTTGAGCTCAAAATTTAAGTTTAAATCCAAGCCTACGAAACCATTTAATGAGATGCAAAAAATAACGACAAAAAATAGTCGTTCGTTAATCCAAATTCTAAAGCGCTCTATATCGCCATTTTTTGAAATCTATCTTTATAATTTATTTTCAATAAAATACCGACATAAAGAATAGTTTTAGTGAAAACCGTAAATCAATCGACAAATTTTTCCATTTTTTATAATCATTTGAAATTTGAACCCTCTGAACATAGTCTCGTTTATGCTACTTAACAATTCCTAACAATTGATATGTAAAGCTCAAAATTTAAGTTTAAGCGTAAGTCTACCAAACCATTTAATGAGATGCTGAAAATAACGACAAAAAATAGTTGTTCGTTAATCTAAAGTTTAAAGCGCCTTTTATCAGCATTTTTTGAAATTTATATTTATACTTTATTTTCAAGAAAATACCGTTATAAAGAATAGGTTTAGCAAAAACCGCAAATCAATCGACCATTTTTTTCCATTTCTTATGTTTATTTGAAATTTTGGGCCCCAAATTTTAATGGCGGATATCTCCTTTGGAAAACGTTAAGGACCCTTGGTTTCCTATTTACTATTACTCGTCTTGATGTGTTCTATTCCACCCTAGCATATATACCATAAGTTTAGGCACACCCTGTATAATTATGCATATAACAAATTTTTAACATTTAAAGATCCGGTTTTATTAATAAAAAATACCAATTGTCCTAAAAAGCAGTGACCATTTCTAAAATCTTAGAACTTGCAAATGATCGCAGTCATTAAATTTATTCTTGCAGGTTTCTGTAAAAGGAACACGTCAGACGTTCTTTATTCTGTGATTCGTGGTTTTCGTCGCAAATAATTGCGATAGGAGACTTTGCAATCAACGGGCAAGCATCCAGAGACAAAACCGAAATCATCACTTAATTTGTGGAGTGGGATTTATTCGCCTTTAAAATCATTTCTTGGGGCCCAATCCTTGATCTTAATCTCAGTCAAAATGAAACTCGTTCCACTTGCTTAACCTGTTTCCTTCATTTCAATTCGTGAAGCTTTGAGTTTCTGCCCTCGACTAAGTGCCTAACGCCACCTATGACTGCTATTGGGATTTATATCTGATAAAAATACGCCTGCCATCATACATAACCTTTGTGCAAAATATTTTGTAATAGTTCTCAAAATTTTAAAGAAATTGAATTTCAAAAGAACCACCAAAGCACAAAGTATATTTAAATAAAATACACCTAGTAGTTTATTTTTGAATTAAAGGTAAAGCATTTAAAAATACTTAAGTAAGCCTTTCATATGTTAAGCTGTATGTCAGTCAGCAGTGACTACAGCTCCGATATAAACTATACTTCCCGGTTAGTTCGCGTCATTCACGCATGACTGACACTTTAAAATAGATATGAAACTATAAAAATACGTATTGCTTTAAGTAATTACTTAAAATTTATTTTAAAATTATACTTAAATTTCATTTATCACAGGATTAACCTTTCTTAATAATTACTTAAAACATCATATATATATATATATATATATATATATATATATATATATATATATATATATATATATATTTACCTTCAGTGTCCATCACCGCGAGGCTCAGCGTGATAAAAGAGATTAAGATTTTAAAAAAAAGACATAAAAGGTAAGTTCTCTTACAAAGAAAGTCTCCTTACTGGGCATACACAGAATAATTTAGAAAAAAAAATTAATTAATGTATTGGAGTTTGAATTGTTTAAAATACAGGGTATTGTAAAAAGTGGCAAATCATGAATCAGAGATAAAGCTGTTATCTTAGGAAAAGTGTGCCTAATATAGAATGTGACCACCGTGCACAGCTATAGAAGCCTCAAAACTAGCTCTAACACTGTTTATGATGGTGTCAATAAACGTTTCTGCTAACAAATCTCATTTGTCCAGAAGCGTGGTTTTTAAGTGCTGGTGGGTAGTCAAATGGAGGTTACACGATGCGATGGCTCTTCCTAAACGTTTGCAGACATGCTCAGTAGGTTTGAGGTTCGGACACTTAAAAGGCATATTTATACCACGAAAACCGTTTTCTTTACGAAAGTCATCAATAATATGAGCTCTGAGGGGTTTCGCTTTATAGGTCATCATGTAATTATGGTAACCCATTGTTACCATGGTTTATCCTTGATTATCGGACATGAAGTCCGATAGGCATGGACTTCATGTTTACCGTCCATAAACATGAAGTACGCGACTACAACACCTTGGAACAATCTCACATAGATTTCAAGTACCTCATCCCTAAACTACTGGCGTTTTTCGTGTGTGTCCCATTCTTTACATCCAAAATGATAGCCCGATTGCTGTGAAGCCCAAAGCATGAGTCCTGGACACAGATAGAATGGAGGCTTGTATTTTTTCAACGATGAATAAGATTTTGCATGTAGAGTGATTTTCATCTAATCTTTATCTACGAAGAATGTGAAGCTCGCTTTCATCCTTTCTGTGTACAAAAAGGAAAAAAAAATCGACACATTCAGTTTCAAAGGAATCCCTGTATGGGGCTACATAATGTTAAGCAGTCAAAAACCTATCCACATCTTTGATGGGGGTATTGTCAACACACATAGCTATAGGTATGAGATCCTTAAAGACTATGTAATGTTGTTCCGATGTGTCGTTGGCCAGGGTTCCATGTTCATGGATGATAATACAAAGCCACACATATCACACATTTTCGATTATTTATTGGAGAAAAGTATATTCACCCTATGATTTAGACCTCGAGGTTGCCAGATATTAGTCATAATGACCATGTTTGCGAGGGTCTAGAAAGAGCCATCGCACACCCTAAATCTCCCTTCTCCCAGGATCCGCCAGGAGTTAAAAGCAGCGCTTTTAAAAGAAGGGGCTTTGTTACCAGAAACATGTATTGATACCTCATAAGTACTATGAGAGCTCGTTATGAAGCTTGTATAGCAGTCCACAGTTCTCACATATTAGACAGTTTTTTTTTTCAAGATAAATGTTTTATCTCTGATTCATGATTTAATACATTTTGATATACCCTGTATCAGGGATGCAAAAATCTAGGCGCCAGCAGGCACTTTCTCACCACAAAATTTATTTCGTTTTTCTCCATCTAATATTTCGTGTAAAATTTCTGCTAGAATGCTATCAAATTTTGAGCGAAAAAAACTTTAAAATTTTAGTGGTGAGAGACTACCCTCTGGCTCCTAGATTTTTCCACCTCTGCCCTGTAACGTATTTTTGAATTAAAATATTATTATGATGTCTTGTTATGTTACTATAGTCTTTATTCCATTGTAATATAATGGTGTGCCCTATTTTTTGGCAACACAGGGAGAAATTCATCAGTTTTCACTGATTTTATGTTTGTGACCTTAATTTTGGACTTGAGTGCAGAAGGCGAATAGTAGAGTAAAAAGATAAAAAACTTAGATGTATTTCTAATTTTTAAACTGAAAAAGAGACAGTTCTAAATACACCAATAAACATAAATTCATAATTTATTATAACTTTTATAAAAAAAAACTTAAAAGACTTCTTATTTGAGTTATTTTTTACTTATTGTTTATATTACTCCTTATAGAAGTATTATTAAAAAATATATATATGTTTTTTTATAAAATGTCATAAATTTGGAAAAAAAATGTCTTCCTAATAGTTGTTCAAACAGCCTTTTTTATAAAATCGAAAAATGTATACTTAAAAAAATTGAACTACGAGTTAAGGCGTAAGTTAATATACGTTCACTAAGCTGTCGGATTCATTGCAATAAATGTATAATTTAAATTAATGCAATTCAACATATTTAATGCCGTTATAAAACACTTATTGATTAATACACTCAAGGATTATATTCGTATACGTATATATATATATATATTTTTTTTTCATGTTGGCAAAATCATCTTTTTTTGCACTTAAAAATAATTAATTAAATTTGCCATTTTATTGACTGTCAGAGATTAAAATAATTTTAATAAGAATATTAAATGTAAAGGCCTTTTAAATAGATTAAATATCACAATATATTTTATGAAGATGTTTATTTACAGGATAAAGAAATGTTTAAATACAAAAATAAGTATTTTACTACATTAATTTGAATTTTTTCCCTCCTTTGTACTGTTTAATTCTTACATTTTTAGGTTTTTTGTCATATTTAGAAATTCATCTTTGCAGTAAACTTGAAGTTGCATAATGAAATTCGGATTCTAGAAAAGTTTTTAATCGTAATGGAATTTTGAAAGTAAGGAAACGATTTAAATTTTAAATCTGGTACGCAAAAGTTTTGTAAAGAATTTTATTAAAACTTTTCCCTACTTCAGTTAAGAAAAAAGATTTTAGCTCTTATTCCACTTTTAACTATTACTAGAGATATTATTATTAACAGGTATGTGCAAAAACTACTTTAAAAATTTTTAGTCTCAAACAATATATGTTTTTTTAATTATTATCATGGAAAATTATTACATTATTGATTTTTATTTCAGTAAATAGAGAAAATGTGTGATTGAGATGGATTGATGTGTAATAGAGATTTGTGTGTGTGACAAGTCTATTTTTTTTTTTGTTATTTCTAATTATATCCAGAAGATGAAAGCACTGAAACTGTCCTTGATTACTACAGCAGTTATTTGACATGAGAAAATGTATTTTTTTTCTTTATAGTTTTTGAATAATTTTTAATATTTATACACTTTTTACAATTCAGGCTGCTTATTTTTGGTTTTCATTACAACTTTAATAATGATTAGCATCCTGTAAATGTGTGATTATTTGATATATGTATTATTTTGATTAAAGCCTGCAGACGGCATAACATTTTCACCAAAAGTAAATACTTACGTGCAGGCACTACTGTCATAGTTGCCAACTTCCGGCTTATTTTAAATGAAGAGGACATATTTTGAACCAGAAAATTTTATTAATTAAAAGTGTCAGCTATTAAATGAGATAATCGTTTGAAATTTATTTAATTTCGATAATTAAATAAATTTCTGGTTGGAAACACAATTATTTGATTTTCAAAAAGCCGGATGTTGGCACGTATGTACTGTGGTTTCAGCATTTTCTTAGTAAGGTTTTTCGTCTGTGAAATATAAAGTATAAGAAAAACACATTTGTGTTGAATTTATTGTGAAGACCCTCTTGGGGGGGGGGGGTTATGAAATGTTTACTGCCTGTAAATACTTACTCCATAATTGAAACAAAAACTCTCATATTATTACATGTGACGTGTGTTAATTTGTATTTGTGAATTTAATAACTTGAGAACAATGCTGGTTAAACTACCACACATGTGTTATATGCACCCTTGTTCTTGTCTCTTGTTAATTTTCCTTATAAACATGTGGATTGGTTTGGTTTGGTTTATTTTTGTCGTCCGATTATCTACACTAATGGGATATAGGACCAGGGGGGAGTGCCCTTCGTGGGGGTCTTTCTAAGGGAACCTAACCCGTATTTACGCAAGGTTCGAAGAAAACCACGAAAACTCCGAACGGTTAGGCCGACAGCCGCGATTGGGTTCGAACCCAGCACCTGCCGTCTACCAGTTAAGAGGTATGAACCTCTCGGCCACTGGTTGGGGCTATAAACATGTGGAAGAAGTGTTAAGGAATTATTTAAACTCAAACTTTCACTCTTAGAAAACTCAGAGTTTTGCAAATTTCTATGAATACAAGAAATTGGTAATTTTAATGTTAAAATTATTTTTTTTAATCAAAAGAGTAACAATATCTTTTAGTTTAGATTTTGGCTCCATTATTAACACATTTATTATAACTTCACCGCAGAATTTTGAAACAGGATATGTATTCGCATCCAAGATACTTTTCCAGAATTTCCCACAAAAAATAAGTTTTTTATTAATTTATAGAAGAATTAATTTTACTAAAAGGATGATTTAAATATTTATTAAAAGGATTTTTAAAAGGATTATTTCTTTTGCTTTTCTATCTTTTCAGCTTTTTTTGCGCTGAGGGAGGGGGATAGGGATTTTCAATTCGAAAATGTTTCTATATTTTTATTGTAAGAAAAACATATTTGTACATTTTATAACTCTACAAAATACTAAGAAAATAATTTAAAATAAAAGATTTGAGTGGGACTATAAATATTGCACAAAATTCCTGTAAATTCAAATTTAATTAATCCTTCAAAAATGCATTAAATGATATTGTAAATTTTTTAATTTAGTTTAATTAATTTACGTAAAATTCTTTAGAATGCATAGTTTTCATAAATTCATAAATCGGTAGATAAAGGGTTAAAATACATCATTTGCCTTATGGATGCCTCTAAACAGTGTCAATGCAGGGTCATGCAAATTTTAAACAGATCGGTCTTCAGATAGTGTAGAATTTTCGTTGTGCAAAAAGCAGTACTGAAGCTACGTCGTGACCTGGTCAAGAGCATGTGGTCTTCATCCCCTACGAAAATCCCTAGTAAACTAATTGTAAATTAAACCTGTACAGTAATTAGTGTATTGGAGACTTTCAGAAGAAGGCAAAAGAAGAAACAAATAAGGTGTTGTAAGAATAATTTATTTGTTCTAAAATTCGAATTTTCGTAAAATAACATTAATTATATTGCTTTGTAGGGATGCACCGAATAGTGATTTTAGCCGAATACCGAATGCCGAATATTCGGCCGACAGGTGAACCGAATACCGAATATTCGGCTAGCCGAATAGTAATTGTTGGGCCGAATACCGAATATTCGGCTTTCCAAATACTTTTTATATTTCAAAATTTAAAGGTATTAAAATGTTACTTTTTAAAACAGTTTTACATAATATTTAATAAAATAAACTTACATTTTGATAAAAATATGCTTTTTATAAGAATATTTAGTATTGAAAAAAATCTGCCTTGAGTTATTTAAGAAGCACAATTATGAAAGTTAAAAAAATTTATTACGAATCAAAACAAGCATTTTAATATCAATTAATGAAAAAATGGCTGAAGAAAAATTTTACAGTCTGATAATTGTCCTTTTAAAATAACTCAAAGCAGATTTTTTTGAATATAAAGTACAAATACTTTCAACTTAATTCTGAATAAAAGTATGTTTAGCTCATACATAGTTCTTTTCTTATGAATGGTGGTATTTTCCACCCTTCCCATCATATCATATTTTACAGAAATCAAAGCATGCGAGTTGAAAATATGTTATCTTATTTATTGTTAATGTAATAAACGAACACACAAGTTATGACCTAGAGTGAAATGAAATACAATGTACTTGTGACTCAATAAGTTGATTATGGTTTCATGAACCATCTGCCTTGATAGCTATTACTATCTCAAAAGGCTTTTTTTTTCCCTTATAAAGGATTTTTATTTGGGGAAAAGCAAAAAACAGATTATTTACTAAACAAAATTTAGAAACTTGTATCAGCACATAATTTATTCCTTAGGAGAATCCTAATAAATCACCATTTTAATCCTTTTCATGGTTAATTTTCTTAAGTTATACTTTACAGACAGCAAATAAATAATGTAAAAACATTCTATTTTATTTAAAAATGATTTTGTTTCTAATTATTTTAAATATAAATAAAAAAATTGACAGTTAAAAGTAGAAATAGCGAAAAGGTTTTATTAAGTATTGGATTCGGCCGAATACTTTGATATTCGGCCATACCGAATATTCGGCAGGCCGAATAGTTTCATATTCGGCTCAACCGAATAGTTTAATATTCGGCCTAACCGAATATTCAGTAACCTGGGCGAATAGGCCGAATACCGAATAGATACCGAATATTCGGTGCATCCCTATTGCTTTGCTAATAAAATTCTTCGAAAAAATGTACATACATGAGCATAAACTGCTAGCGATGATATAAATTAGATTAGTATTCAAAACATAAAAAAAAACAGGAACTTATTTAAACAAAACATATGACAACGTTAGAATCTGAAGCAAACAGATGTAAAAAATTCATCACTTGGAATTTTAATATTCAGTTGAATATATTTTAATCATACATGCTTTGTACCAAATTTCATACTTTAAACTTTTATTTAAAGGGAACAAATTTTATTTCTATATTTCAATATTAATCAAATTCAAATCTAAGCTGTATATATTTTGCTGTACATGTATTTTACGAACTGACTGAAGTTTTAAAGCAATATTCTCTTCAAGGTAAAAATAAAATTAATAAATTAAAACAACCATTATAGTACAGAAGACGAATGCCTTAAATTGCGTATTCAATCATATAAAGAAGGAAAAGAAAAATCAAGGCATACCAAACATCTATAATTTATTCAAATCATTAATGTTTCTGTTCTTATTCATGTTTTTTTCTATTTACTTTACTTCTTTATTTTGAATACAAATTTGATTTCGTATTTATTTTCGGAAAACAAACAAGGATTGTTTTCTAAAATTTCTAAACGTCTATCGATTTTTTTTGCATATTAAATGAATTTGTGCACAAATTTAAATAATATTTGCGGAGACTCTTTTCGTGCATTGCATACAAAAGTTCGAAATACAAATAAATGTTGAAACCTCAATGAATAAAATTGAGATCTTTTCCTTATTTGCTAGATTTAGATCGTTCGTTATAGTTTTGATTTCTAATGGCTAACATAAGATTGTTATTCATGTAAAGATATTATCATTATTATATTTGACGTTTTGCGGAGGTTTTTGATTTATATTAAGCGCATCCATATTTTTTCCTGCGTTGGTAAATAGTTTAGTAAATGTTTTAAAATATATATAATAATTGGCATTAATATAGTGAGGGATTTCTTTATTTGCAATACAAAAAATAATAGAGCAAAATTAAAGTAATAATTAAATTAATAAATTTAAAATAATAGAGGAAAAAATTAAGTTCATTTAATTTAAACAAAAAACACCAAAAGAAAGGAGATACCGCATGCGCTGTTAAGTAATTTTCCTTATTTAGACTTAAATTTTAACTTCAGACATTTAATCTGTTTATATCTTACTATACATACATTTTACGAACTGACAAAAGTTTTAAAGCAATTTTCTTTATAATCTTAAAATAAAATTAACGAGTTAAAACATAGAGTACAAAAGACGATTACCTTAAATTGGATTTTTAGTCATATAATGAAGGAAAACATATCAACCATCTATAATATATTCAAAACATTAGTATTTCTTTTCTTGTTTATATTTTATTATTATTATTTGCTTTCCTTCTTATTTTTGAATACAAATTTGATTTCGTATTTACTTTTCTGAAAACAAGGATTGCTTCCTGAATTTTCTAAACGTCTTTCGATTTCCTTTTTTTATATTAAATAAGTTTGTGCACAAATTTAAATTAGTTTTGCTGAAACTCTTTTCGTGCGTTGCATACAAATGTTTAAAATACAAAAAAATTTCGAAACCTTAATGAATAAAATAGAAATCTTTTCCTTATTTGTTTAATTTAGATCATTTATTAGTTTTAGTTTCTAATTGTTAATATATGGTTGTTATTCATGTAAAGGTATTATTTTTAGAGCAGATTTTTTTCTCTGGATAAATGGAGCTACATTATTTCATGTGTAGGTAAATAGTTTAATAAATGCGTTAAAATATACAATAGGGTAACATCCCCAGTAATTGGCACATTAAGAATTTGTCGTTAAACTTACTTAAATTTTCATTACAAAGAAATAAGCTATTTACTTGCAAATATTTTTCAATCAAAGAATGCATATCTGTGCATCTATTTTTCCTACTAAAAGCAAAAAAAAAAAAAAAAAAAAAAAAAAAAAAAAAAATTGAAAAAGAATTTTTATAAAAATGTTTTTATAAAAAGTTGAGGAAATCACCAGTTATTGGCACCTAGAGCACCAATGTATGATACCTTGTGATCCAGTAATTGGCATATGTTTATATTTTTAAAAAACTTTACGTTTTGCATTGGGTTTAATCGCTTTAAATTAATTTACTGTAGATGAAGATGCCATATTTCAGGTTTTTGAGAGTAAGAAATCAGCATATTAGTCTTAAATGTGAACACTTTAAAAGAATACAATATACTTACATTAATACTCAGTAATTGTCATGCTGTCCCCAGTAATTGTCATATGAAGCTTTAAGGGATTCCAATTACTGATAAAATTTATATTTTCAATAAAAACAAATGATAAACAAAATTAGTCTATAATTTTAAAAGTACTTCCATAATAAATGGTTTAATCTCAAATTCCTTGCGAATTCCTTGTAATTGGAATAGGTGCCAATTACTTGGAACTAGCAAAATTGAAGCACCATTAATTGGCAACTACCATTAATTCAGAAATCCGAATATTTGTGCCGAAAATAATTTTACACAATTAAAGTAACCCTTTTTAACTAAACAAAACTGTTGTCAATTAAAATTTAAAATATATTATAAATCAGATAATAATGAATTGAAAAGCATGCCTTCCTTAAGCCAAAGAAGAAGAATTCGCAACAAAATGGCTAATTTGATACAAGCCATACTTGTTTCTCTTTCCTAGGCTCTATTGTCATCTTGTAAAATAAATCAAAGTTATAATCTTTAACGTAAATGAGCATATAACTGATATATGGTCTTGAATTTTTAAAAGACTGGATATAAACCTTTTTTTAGGACATGTTTGTAAAATGTGCCAATCACTGGTGCATGCCAATTACTGGGGGTGTTACCCTACTCGATATTAATATAGTAAGGGATTTATTTATTTACAATACAAAAGATAATAACAATAAATTAAAGCAATAGTTAAATTAAATTAATAAAGTAATAATAGAGAAAAAAAAGTAAGTATTTTTAGTTTAAACAAAAAACACTGAAATATAGGAAATACCGCGTGAGCGTTTCAGCTATGTTATTTTACTTATTTCAATCCGAATCTTAACTTCAAAAGTGTACTGGGTTTATAGCTTACTGTACTTATATTTAACGAACTGTCTAAAGATTTAAAAGAATTAAAATATTTTTTAGATTACAGATGACGATTTCTTTAAATTTGATTTTCAGTCATATGAAAGATGAAAAAAATTTTTAAGACACACCAAATATCTATAATTTATTAAAACCATTAATTTTTCTCTTCTTGTTTATGTTTTTTTTAATTTATTTACTTTACTTCTTATTTTTAATATATTTTTCATTTTGTATTTACTTTTCTGAAAAATAGAATTGCTTTCTAAAATTTCTAAATATGTATCTATTTCTATTTTATATGTTAAATAATTTTGTACACAAATTTAAATTAGTTTCGCGGATGCCCTTTTTGTGCGTTACATACAAAATATTTAAATACAAATAAATTTAGAAACCTCTATAAATAAAGGTGCGATCCTTTCCTTTTATGTTTAATTTACATAATTTGTTATAGTTTTGTTTTAGACTGCGATAAGGCGATAATTTTCATGTAAAGGTACTATTTTTTAGCGTTTAGGGGAGGATTTTTTTTTTCTCAATAAACAGAAACATATTTTCTTGTGCAGGAAAAATTGTCTGAATAAATGTTTTCAAATATATAATACTCGGCATTAATAAGATGAGGGATTTTTTTTATTTACCGTGCAAAAAACAATAGTAAAATAAAATAATAATTGAAATAAATTAATAAAGCAATGGTAGAGAAAAAACAGTTAGCTCATTTCATAAACAAAAAACAGCCAGAGAAAGTAGATATCGCTATTAAGTCATTTTCCTTATTTGCACATTAATGGTAACTTCAAACATTTTATCTGTTTATATCTTTCTGTATGTGTATTTTAGGATCTGACAAAAGTTTTAAAGCAAGTTTCTCTTTAATGTAAAAACTAGTCATTGCGGGCCACCGTAATACTTACCATCATATATATGCATATATAATATATGAAAATAAAACATTTGTAAACTATTTATAAAATGCATTGCAATTCCAAAACAAAATTTAAACGTGTATCTAAATAGTTTTATTATGCATAGTAATGCTCTATTAATGAGATGCTGATGAATTTATTTCGACAAATTATACAACACGCCAAACTACTCAAATAGTAGTGAATTGCGAAAAAGATACATCCCTATAACTCCAAAAATAATAATCTTATTAACTAGCGTTTATTGAGTCGGATTAAGCGTCTCATTTCAAATTAAAATATATCTTTGAATTGAAATTTGAATGAAATACAGGGTCATGAAAAATCGAAGAATGTGAAAAACAGGATTGGCAACGAATAATTTGATCGACTTAATTTTTTAGCAAAATTTGTGTTATTTTATTGTCTTTTACGATCATCCCTTAAAATAAAAAAGTTTGATATTTTTTATATACCTTTCATCAGTCCGAAAAAAAGAGTACCGGATAATCGAGGTTACTGACATTAAATAAGATTCGCCCCATTCTTACATACTAAGTACATACAAAATTTCAAGTCTCTATATAAATTTGTTCCGTAGATACCGTAAAATGGGGTGAATAGGAACAGCGGGGTGAATAGGAACAGCGGGGTGAATAGGAACGAAACTTCCCGGTAATACAAATAAATTCATTATAAATATATGTGATGATATTTTTAGTTGCCAATTTTTTATAAGAAGGTAATAACATTAAGAGTTGGGAAATTCCGTTTTGACATGTTTGCACAGCTACTGGGGTATATAAAAAAACTTCAAGAGGATCCTGAAAAACCTCACTTTTTTCAAAGTCGTCAAAACTTTGTATGTAACTACAGTATTTTTCGTATTCTAAACCTAAGAGAATGGATTTTTAATTAACGATAGACCTGTAAACGATATTCTGTATTAAATTTTACTTATTTCTAAACTACATAATAAAAAAATGAAAAATGGCTTGTAACATCAGAGGTTTAAGATTTACGGGTTGAATCGGAACACGTTTTTTCTCGTGGTTTATTTTTCTATACAGTAATAGTTTCATGTAATATATGAAAATATATGTATGAATATGTATTGTAACAATATTTTGTTCGTTTTAATTACTTGAAGAGTTTAAAGGTGCCAAGAAAGTACTTAGTTAAATAAAAAAAGTCAACGCCTAATCCAACAGACATGGAACACACAATAAAAGAATTTAAAAGTAGCAAATTAGTTAGAAAAACTGCACAGAATTATTTTTTGACATCCACAATATTACAAAAACATCTCAAAATGAAAAACCAAATAAAAAGAGAGGGATGCAAACAGTACTAAGGGCAGGGGATGAGGGGGTATTAGTAGATCGTATTAATACATGCAGTGATTGGGTCAACTCAATAGATTCACTTACCCAATGACTACTAGTAAAAGATAACACGGAACAAGGCTGAATTTGTATCAAATTTTACTTCTGCCATTCGAATATAATTTCTTAAACTGAATTTTAATTTTTCCTGATTTCAAAGTTGTTTTCTAATTTTTAAAAAGGAATATCTTTATTTGTATATAAAATAAAAGCTTGGTTTCACAGTAACTATGTGTTCCTATTCTTCCCTTATCGTTATTATCTGTTTTTATTAACCCTATTAAAGTTTGAATCGGAATAAATAAAGATTATAACATTTGTTCCGATTCACCCCTATCTGCGGGGTGAATCGGAACACCATTAAAAATGTAAATAATATATATATAAACAGTAAAAATGTTTCGTTTTTGCTTAAAAATTAAAGAACAAAACAAGACCGAAGTTTCTAGTAGAAAAATAAAAGAATTAAAAAATCAGTTGTTGCTTTTTTTTTAACGTTAAAGTTGAAAAGTGTTCCGATTCACTCCATTTTACGGTAGTGCGTTTACCGACACACAGACAGACGGACGGCAATTTTTTTTCTAAAAATATGTTTTTCAAAATCTCCAGTGTCTAAACGTTTAAAAACGATTGTAAGACTTACCCTATACTACGTATAATGAGTAAGTAATAAAAGATAAATTAAACAACCTCTATTGTACTGAAGACCATTCCTTTATATTGGATATTCAGTGATATAAAGGGAAAAAAAGTGAATTAAGACATACCAAACATCTATAACGTATTCAAATCATTAGTGTTTCTCTTCTTGTTTATGTTTTTTCTTAATTTGCTTTATTTCTTCCTTTTGAATGCAAATTTAATTTTGTATTTATTCTTCTGAAAACAAAGGTTACTTTCTAAAATTTTAAAACATATATCGATTTCTTTTTTTATATGGGAAATAAGTTTGTGCACAAATTTAAATTAGTTTTGCGGAAAATGTTTTCGTGCGTTTCATACAGAAGTTTAAAATACAAATAAATTTTGAAATCTCAATGAATAAAGTAGAAACTTATTTTTTTTCATTTTGAGCACTTGTTATAGTTCTGGTTTCTAATTGCTAACTTATGGTTATTATTCACATAAAGATATTATTATTATTATATTTGATGTTTTTGGGTGTATTTTGCTTTATATTAATTATATTTTGATTTATATTATAGCCATATTATTTCCTGCGTAGGTAAATAGTTTAATAAATGTTTTAAGATTTATTGTACTCTGCATTAATATAGTGAAGGATTTCTTTATTTACCATACAAAAAACAATAAGGTAACATTAAAGTAATAATTAAAGTAAATTAGTAAAATAATAATAGAGGAAAAAGTAAGTTCATTTAGATTAAACAAAAACCAGTGAGAGAATGGATATACCGCATACACAGTTAAGTTATTCTCATTATTTGGACCTTAATCGGCACTCCAAAACTTTAATCTGTTTATACCTTAGTGTACTTGTATTTTACGAGCTGACAAACGTTTCAAAGAATTTTTTTCTCTTTTAACGTATAAATAAAATTAATAAATTACAACATCCTTTGGATAACAGATGACGATTCTTTTAAATTGCATATTCAGTCATATAAAGAAGGAAAAGAAAAATCAAGACATATCAAACATCTATAATTTATTCAAATCATTAGCGTTTCTCTATTTTTATATTATTTTATTTGCTTTATTTCATTTTTTAATACAAATTTGATTTCGTATTTACTTTTCTCAAAACAAGGATTGTTTTTTAAAATTTCTAAACATCTATCGATTTCATTTTTATATGTTAAATAAGTTTGTGCAAAATTTTAAATTACTTTTCCTGAAACTCTTTTCGTGCGCTGCATACTGAAGTTCAAAATACAAATAAGTTTTAAAACCTTAATGAATAAAATAGTGATTCTTTCCTTATTTTTTTCATTTAGATCAATTGTTATAGTTTTGGTTTCTACTGGTTAACATATGGTTGTTTTACATATTTTTTACATATTTACATTTAACATATTTTTCTGACTTTTGGGGAGTATGTTGTTTTTCATAAAACAGAGTCATATTATATCCTGCGTAGGTAAATAATTTAAGAAATGTATGTAGTACTCGACATTAATATAGTAGTTAATGTCTTTATTTACCATACAAAAAATAATAAAGTAAAATTAAGGTTATAATTAAAATATATATATATAGCAATAAAAGAAAAAAATTAGCTCATTTAGATTTTTAAAAAGAACAAGTGAAAGGAATTACTGCATGTGCTGTTGAGTTATATTCCTTAGTTGGACCTTAATCGTGATTTTAAGCATTTAATCTGTTTATACCTTACTATACATATATTTTATGAACCGAAAAATTTTTGATAGCAATTTTTTCTTTAATATAAAAATTAAAATAAATTAAAGCATCCTTTATAGTACAGAAGACGGTTTCCTTAAATTGGATATTCAATCATATAAAAAGGAAGAAAAATCAAGACATACCAAACATCTATAATTTATTCAAATCATTGATGTTTCTCCTCTTGTTTATGTTTTTTTTTATATTATTATTTGCTTTACTTCATTTTTTAAATATAAATTTGATTTCTTATTTACTTTTCTGAAAACCAGGATTGCTTTCTAAAATTTCTAAATATCTATTATTTTTCTTTTCTTACATGTTAAGTAAGTTTGTGCACAAATTGAAATTAGTTTTACGGAATCTTCTTTTGTGCGTTGCATACATATGTTCAAAATTCAAAAAGATTTTGAAATCTGAATGAATAAAGTAATTGTCCTTTCTTTATTTCTTTAATTTAGATCGTTTGTTATAGCTTTGGTTTCTTATAGGGTAATGAGGTTGTTATTCATTTAAAGGTGTTGTTTTTGACATTGTTAACAGGAATTTTTTTTCTCAATAAACATAGTTATATTCTTTCCTGCTTAGAGTATCAGTATTTGTTCTAAGTTTTTATCTTATGAAGATCAGCACGTTTCCTTTGAAATGCTTAATGGCGAGGCTTTGTGATTCTTTGAGACGTTTTGTGTGCTTTGATATTTTCCCTAGACTTCACACCTTCCCAAAATTTTTCGCACACCTATTAGGTACAATCGTAATTTTAAAGTTCCAGCATAAAAATCTTGTCACTCATTGAAAAATTGGAAATTTGTGACAGATGACCCTTGCTATACATTCAACTGTAGTTTTTTTTCAGCATTTGACATCATTTTTGTTTTCAGTTTTTCATGTTATATGAAATTGTCAGACTTGGTTGAAAACTTTCCCGGGCTTTTAAAACCGTTTTTTTTTGTTTGCTTTTGTGTGTGTGTACTACCATGGGGTAATTCGGCCTTGCCTATTTTAGGACATAGATAGTTCGCCCTGATGTTTGTAAATATAAAATTTTACAACTTACAGAAACACATTGCTCTAATACAGTCAAATCGGTAGAGTGTTCAACTATTGTAAGATTTTACGTCGATTATGTGCACCAGAAGTGTTTCTTTTTCTAGAAAAAGGGATTTAGAAAAAGATTTTCAGTTCAAACAACTAATAAAACTTAAAAAATAAACGGTGAACTCTGAACAGTGTTGTGGTGATGGGAGCACCACTCCACGTAACGAACATGCTATAGAAACTCTCACCCACCTCTTCTATTTAAAACTGGACAAAATAAAGTATTCTAACATTGTGATTGTGGCTTAAGTGTCAAGATGATTTTTGCTAGTCTTGTATAAGTAAGTATGACCTATAGTCGTCGTTCTATGCATGTCCGTCCGTCCATCTGTCTGTCCGTCTTTCCACATATAACAATTAAAAAACATTAGGGTCATGGGAAAAAATAGTTTCAAGTATATTTTAATAATCTCACATTATTTCAATCTCAATAATATTTATACTAATCTATGAAGTAGATAATGAAATATACATTATTTGAATATTCCCTATTATTAATATTTTTAAAATGAAATTCCATTTTAAAAATACTTTATTTTAAATTCTTGATACTTGCTTGAGAAATATTTTTGAAACCTTTGCAAGTGTATTACATTCATAAAAATTGAAAATGTGTTTTATTAATTTAACCATGCGTTATTGCGTTTCTACAATAATTCACAGTTATTCTTTAATCAAAATGCTGTGGAAATTATTGTGATAAAAACTTTTAAATGTTGGCAATAACTTAATACGTTAAGATGTGGAATGCAGAAAAAAGCGCACCCTTTTCCCCTCCTTCATGCAGGAATGTCCAACATTTTTTTGTGTGTGTTATTACACTGATTGATTGCTGTTTCATAATAAGGGTAAAGAAGTGTCATTTTACCACTCAGACTTTAAAAGTTTCGGTATTTTTCTCAAATTGTTTTAAAAAATCTGTAAAATCGTACGAAATGATTTCCACCACTTAAAATTCTTTCAAAGACATTTCTTTGAAACCATCTATGGATTGGTCACTAATATCCTTTTTTGTTTTTGTGCCTTCTATAGTGCCATATTTTCGCCTCCAAAATAAATTAAGGAGTAACTATTTATCCTAAAAAACCTAACAATGTCTTTGATTACCATTTTAGTTCAATTTAAAATCACATTAAAGTTACTAGCTCCTTCAAATTCAAAAATCTGTGAGATAACACCTCACAGAAAAATGTATATTTTGAACTTATTTTGATTTATAATTTTTTGATTTTTCTCTCTTTTTACATGGAGCTCCAGATCCACATAGGGATATCATCTACAACGGTATGCATTTGTATGTGTCCCTCACTATTAATACTGCGAGATAATTTGTTTTGTATTTTTTTTTACCTCTGTTAATGATGGTGCCCTTTTTTGTTTGTCCTTAGCTGAAAGCACCCTTGCTTAGTGAAAGGTTGGACAGGCCTAGTATAGATGATATAAAAACACGATTAAGGTAAATTTTCCTAAAACTAAAAACATATTTGTACATGTTGAAGCTTCATTAATGAACTTCTTCCACAGAAGCAAAAATCTTTTGTCAAAATGTTGAAATTTTCAACCAAGGATGTAAATATAACTTCCTTAAGTATAAGTGGATTGTCATTGCCTTTCATTAGCTGGATTTTTTAAAAACTGTATGTCATTTTAAGATGTCAGTCTAAACGACGAAAGGCGTTTTTAGTTAAAGGAATTATTATGTAAAAATGATGTAATAATTTTTCGTGTAAAGCATTCATTTTAATTTCAAAACATTACTATATATTTAGTATATTAAAATCGCAAAGTGATGTTACCTGGTTTGAAAAAAGAATTAATCCTAAAATAAAAATATTCATTTCAGAACTAATATTTTGCATTAATATTAACTTACATTTTAAATACATTTTCCTATTTGAAATTTAGCTTTTAACAAAAATAATGTTTCAATATTTTTTAAATGTATCGTAGTATTTGATTTCATTAAGCGATTTCCTGTTTTAAATAAATTAGAATGCTTAATTTTACATGATTCATGACGTGAAAGATTTTTTTTCTCTTGACAAGTATTATTCTGTATAAAAAATTAACTTGGTGGTCATATTTTAAATCATTGGTCAGTTTCATTCATAAAATATTTACATTTGATATCAGTTATAGAAAATAACGTAATTTTCACAGAATTTATCCTTTGTAAATATATGTTTAACACATTTTACCTTACAATCTAGCAGCAAGCAACAAGCAACTTTTTGGGTTAAAAAATAAGCATGTAAGATTCGAAAGATTTCTTAGTCTGATGAACATTTCGACGTTAATGTTAGATCTAAATATGTTAATAGTGTGGTGCCGTGAAATAAAAAAAATTATAAACGTTTGAAAGTTGAAGATTTTACTTTTTTATTTATTTTTGAGCTATGCTGTTTCACTATGTTTGATTTTTTTAGTATCATTTATCTTTTTCTTTCCCAAAAAAAAGAATTTTTTTGAATAAAAACAATGCCGTATGCCAATTTTTTAATCAACTCAAAGACACGTCTGAAGATTTTGTTAATAATAGTTGTAGTTTAAAAATATTTACTAATATATATTTTTGAAAGAATATTCTTTTACACAAAAACATAAATCAATAACCATGAACAGATTAAATATAAAATTGAATAAATAAAAATAATAAAATTAGAATAACGGAAATTTAAATTTATTCTTCATTTTATCTTAAAAAACAGTTATGAAATTTCAAGCTCACGAAAGAATTTTAAAGGATCTCCTCAATATATAAACATAAGCAAATTGAGATCATCAGAAGTGTTTTTATTATAAAAAACGATAAAAGGTTAATTACACACACTTTTAATCATCGAAATCTTTTGCATGATTGATGAATTTATTCTTTTTTAAATTTTATGTGAACGGAGTTACGGGTAACAGCTAGTATGTTATATATCTGGATCTAATGAAGATAAAAGTATGCGGTTTGTGGTATTTAACGCAAAAAATTTCATTTTTTTTCGCCAATAAAAATAATATACTTTTTGAGATATTTTAGGCTCGGGCCCCTTTAAGAGGGCTAGTCACTCATCTCCTGAACTTCCGTCCATAATGTAAAGTCTATGGGCGTTTGATGCAGTCGCGTATTTAAAATGTATCCTCGGAAAATTAATATTTTTAACTTGCATATTTTGAATACACTTTTTAAAAGATGTATCTGATTTTCTTAGTCGTCAAAATGTTTCTAAAGCATATATTTAATTTTATATTACCGTAATTTTCGGCATATAATCCGCGAATCAAACAACTCTTTTTCGACCCAGAAAACCTTATTTAGTGACTGAAGACAAATATTTAAGGCTATCTAACAATTTACATTTATTTATGAAGAAATTTTGGGTCGAAAAATGATTGTTTCATCCGCAGACTATACACCGGAAATTACGGTAAGTCTTAAAATTTTACTCACAGTTCGTCAGCTTTCAACATATAAAATATTAAATTAAGCATATATTTAAGAAATATTTTCAGAACTAAGAAAAAAAAAAGAAACATCCTTTAAGAATAGTTCACTGTAAAAAAAAGAAAAAAACGTCAAATTTACGGAAAAAACTGCAGTAAAATTGTATGTAAATTTTTACTGCATCTAATTTTTCTCCAATTTTTACGTCAAAAACTGCGGGCAACGTTGCTGCCAGCAGGTTTTTGCTGTAAATTTAATGGGTTTTTTTTCGTATACTCAGAAAAGAATAGTTAATTTTTTTTTCCTTAAGAGATATTTTAAATATAAAATGCAACAAACGTCCATAGACTTAACATTACGGAGGAGGATTTCGAGCTGAGGATTAGCTGAGTCACCAGCCCTGTTCAATCAAAAACTACGGTACCTTTACTTAATCTACACTGTTTAATAAAAGTCTCTTGAATGGTCACATAAGTAACAGTGAACGTTTCCTTGTATATCACTGTTTGCCTTTGTTTGTAAATGTCGCATTTCCTTTCATTTATGCATTATATATAAGGTACCTGTACCCATTATGGACAGTGCTCTCAATATGGACACCCCTAATACTTTTAAAGTAACAATTTTGATAGAGAAGTCGCGCTACATGTCCGTGAAGAAAAATAGTTGAAAATATAATTAAGCCAGGAAAGTACAAAAAAGCGCCATCTAGAAGGAAACTGTTCACCATCTAGAAGGAAACTTGTTTTTTCGTGGTGTGCTGATCCCAAATACAGGTTAGTTTAAATTCTTACTAGATATTGTAAAATTATTTTAAATATGTAAAAGTGAAGTGTTTTAGAAAGCTTTTAAAATATTTTTTCGATTGCTATTGCATATATTGCTTAAAAATTTTTATTTATTTATTTTAAGATTTAATAAAACTACTCCCGATTCCCAATATGGACACCTTATGTCCACATAGGCAGTGCAGTAGGTGAATCTACAAATTCACAAAAATAGAAAGCTAATCAATACGAACTACATTATTTCATAATATTTTTAGTAACTGAGATGCTTTGCATCGGTCTTCGAAGAGCCACAACCGAAAATGACCCCCCGTTCTAAAGTGCAAGTTCTAAAGACATTTACTGCGCACTACTCTCCCTTGCAATACTTTAAGATGTATTATTTTTATCTCCTCTCCTCTAAAATACCATAGAAGAGTGGTTCTTCCATACACCTTGTTTAGTAGATCAATAAGGAGCCACCTGTCCATAATAGGGACTGGTGGTCCCTTATATGGACATTTGTAAACATTTTTTTGTTTTTATCATTTAAATTAAACCGGAATAGTTACAACGTTACTAATTTTAAATGATAGTCAACAGTCCAAGGATCATGGTCATATACTTTTGGAGTCCTATCACGTGTACATGGGGGTGAAAAAAAATAATTTTCCTTAGGGTGTCCATATTAGGCACAAGTACCTTATATTTATTGTATTTATTTAATATTTATTTTTTGCATTTCATTGTACATCTTCTGATAGATAAAGCTTTAACATATGCTTACAGGTGAACGATAATTGAAGTAAATATATCTAGAATCATTTAAACATTAGATTAAACACATTGAGTGCGTGATGATTTGAAAGTGTTTCAAAAATGAAAGTTATTCATTTCTTTTTGTGATACAAAGTTATACATGAAAGTTATTCAACAGTAGTACTTTTTTCATTTTAATCTTAAAATTTTCAATAATTCAACGCACTTCAATTTTTAAGTATCTCAGAATTAGTCACGTAAAGAGAAATTTAATAAATGTAATTTAGATGTTAACCAATTTGAACTTTTGCGTGTATTGAAGCGGAATGTAATAGCGTGAGTTCTATCATGCAACAATTCATTATTTGATGAGCTGAAATAAATTTTCAATGAATAAACATATCATAATGAAATGAGTAGTATTCAAAAACTTCAAATAAATATAGAGAAAATATTTACATTTAACTTCTAAATGATGTCATGTTTATTCATTATAAACCTGTGTATAAAGACATGTTTTTATAAGGCAATTAACTTCTGAATAATCCTATCTGAAGCATATTAAAAATAGAGCAAAAAAAGAAAAAAATGGCGATATTATTATAAATAAAACAGTAAACTTTATAAAAATCTCCATACATTTTTATTGTAATTTTAATTTTAGGAAAATTATCCAAAGAAAATTTAATACTTTATTACGGAAATAGATTAATGACCGAAATTTAAGTTTTGCTACAAGCACTAGACTTATGTTACATTCAAAATTACTCACCCGGAAATCCGTATGAAATGAGCATTTCCCAACTTAATGAAGAGCTCGATTCTGAAATAACAGTCTTTATACCTTACTAGCAGAGGATCGCATGTCGAAGAAATAATATATTGGGCCTTTTTTTTGCATCGATAGAGTATAACCAATAATTAAACGTATTATAAGCATAAAAAGCAGTATGTAAGGGGTTTTAAAAATGACGCACAAAGTAATCCAATTTTGTTGCTTTAACATATAATCAGATAAATTTCTGAGCTGCTGAATAATAGAGTTGGCAGAGCACTTAACTTTCGGATCTCTAAAATCCGTGGGTATAAAAATCTCTTCCGATCTCGAAAATCCGTGAGATTTGTATACCCACGATTTGAAATCGGGGGTAAGAGAGGGGTTTAGAGTTCCGAAGGGGTTAAGGATTTACAGATCCGAATAACCACTATTTTAATTCGGATCTCTAAAATCATTGCCCGATAAGTCTTTTTTTGTTGACGTTTTTGCTACGTATCAAGTCTTTTGAATTTTATTCTTGAATTATGGATCTTTAGAAACTTCCCCCACTAAAAAAAATCTGTAGAAAATCTATAGCTTTTTGACCCAAAATCTGTGGGAAATCCGAAGGTATTTGGCCCATTTTGCAGATATTTTTAAGAATATCTTTAAAAATTCTGCAGATATTTTAAAAATAAAGCTAAGTCTGCAAATTTTCTTCAAATTTCTGTAAAAATTCTGTAGAAAGTGGCAATTTCTACAGATAATCTTAAAGATTATTTTTAGTGGGGTCACTAGACAATTTTTAACTTTTTTTATTTTAATTACGATACTATTTTAAAGAATTGTGTAAAATCTCCGCAAAATTTTAAAAAATATATGCCGTGATACACAGTCTGCAGCAGATGGCTATTAAAACTTTAATATACCAAGAGTAAACATTATAAACCCAACCTGATTATTTTCAAAAGTGTAAATTTTTTCTTAAAAATCTACGTAATTAATAAATATCCATGCTAAAAATTAATTAATTAATTAATTAATTAAAAACAGTTATTCTAATTCCAATTATAAAATACTGAGATTAAAAAAAATATTTTTTGAAAATTACGAATAACATTAAAAAATGCAATACTTTTAAATTAATGGGTATTATAAAAGGTGAATTTAAATTACAAAATTTTCAACAATTCAACACGCTTTAATTTTTGAATACACCAGGATAAGTGTCAAGCAAGGAGAAATTTTATAACTGTAAGTTACATATTAACCAATTTGAACTTTTGTATGTATTCCAGCAGAAAATAATAGCATGTCTCTAACATGCAACGATTCATTATTTAAGGAGCCGGAATAAATTTTCAACAAAAAATATATAATTAAATGAGTACTATTCAAAACGGTGGATAAATTCAGACAAAATATTTGCATTTAAGTTCTAAATTATGGCATCTTTTTTCATTCTAACTGTGCATGCAAATAATCGATTTTACAGTTAGAAAAGCATTACAATTACGTTATTCGAAGCATAGTAAGATTCTGCATTAAAAAAATAGATAATTACTCAAATACCGCAATTTTTGAAATTTAATTATTTCTGTAAACACCGGATTCATGTTACAAGCAAAATTAGTCACACTGGACTCTCTATACAATTTATATGTCCTAACATGAAACGAGGTGCAAATGACTCAAAAATAACGATTTTTTGGAAATAGTCGTGACTTTTTATTGAAGTGAAGAAATTGAGTCCAATTGTAAGCTCAACGGTATGACGACCATATTGGGGGTCATAATGACGTCACATTAGTTTAACACACCATCTCCTGAATAGTAGGCCTAAACACTCACACAAAAATGATAGCTGCCGAAGGCTGACTTTTTTTTCAGCGTGTGAACGGTCCCTTAAATTTTAGTTTAAATAGTTTATAAAAGTTTTTATCACTATTTTTGAGACATTAAACAAGTCAATAAATTACATTTTTTTTCCAATTAATTTTAAATAGCGAAATTACGTTTGAAATTATTGACTATATTTATTAAGTTAATTATCACATTGATACCTAAGCGTAAATCAAAGGAGTGGAAAATATACAAACCGGGAATTGAACCCGGATACCTTGGAATAGCTCTCCATGTGCTCTACCATTTAAGCTACGAGGACTATACCCAGCATAGAATTGTTCACTCACATATGACGGTAAGCCTACAGCTACAGCTTTTTTATTTTAAATTTCTTAATACATTTTTTTTCTTTTCTGAAAAGATGACGAATAATATTGTACGTAATACTTTCTGATCAGAATTAAAAAAAATAATAAAAAATTTAGGAAAAATGAGTACTAAGTATTGTTTCCCTACTCATACGTCGTTATAATCAAAATGTAATTTTCATAATGTTTTAGCTAAATCTATAAAGCAACTTTTGTTAAATTCTCAAAAGCATAACTTGAAAATTCTGAAAATAATCGTCGATAGAATAAGCTCAGAATCCGTTATCCCCAAAATAAAGGAAAAAAAGGCGCAGAGGAACATTATTTAATGGATCTACCCATTTTAACTACAATTTTTATTATTTTTTAATTCTTATTACAGGGTATTATATACTATTTTATTTGCCATATTTTCTGAAAAGAAAAAAAATATTAAGAATTCTGCTAAATATAAGCAAAATATTTTAAAAAAAATGGACTGTTTTTAGAAAAAACTATAATTTTTCTACGAGTATACATTATATCCTCATAAAAATGAACACAGTTTATAGTAAAAAGCCACGTAATCATAATATGCAGTTTGGATTTTTTACTATATTAGTTTTGACAGATTTATACAAAAGATCTTCGATTTTTTCAATTTGTTGACGGTCCCCCATGGAACTATATGATATCTACTATTCTGTTTACACACCTCGATTTTCAGAATAATTCCACCTGCATTCTGTTAGATATTTAACAAAACGACTAAAATAGCAAGTGACCGGTCACCTTTGGCCATATAGTGTATGTATATGTATATGAATGTATTTAACCCTTTGACGGTTAAAGCATTTCTATTCATAAAATACTAAAATGATTGAATGACACCGGATATTAAAAACAAATTTATTTCATAATATATAAATGTCTTTTTTTACGTTCTTTGTAAAATTAAAATTTTCATTTAAAAATTCCGGTGTCAGTATGGCATTTCGCAATTCAAATTAAGTAGTACTCTGGGCGCGTATACGCGCTTATAACCACGAAAGGGTTAAAAACATTAAAAAGAAATCAGAATATACAAATAAGCATGTAATTGTAATAAAACAAAAATAAATTATTAAATTTAAAATACATTTTGCTGTACAAAATTCAGAATATTCATGATATTTATCCGGCTGTTGTAACTTTTAATTAAGAATTGGAAGGAAAATTAAATTAAAATGCGTTTATAATTTTACGTAAATATGTGCAAACATACGAAAACGCTGAAAGTTTAATAGTTAGATAAATATTTTGCAAGATATATGAATATAATTCTTTAAACAACTTAAACAGAATTTTTTCGCTTGTGTGAATAATAGCAGCAGTTTTTAGATATACCAAAATAAATATAATCACGAAACTAATAATATATATATATATATATATATGATTAGCTGCCCTTCTGTTGAAATAACTCTAAAGCAAATGTAAATAATAATTTGTGTTAGAACTGCGCAAACATTTGAATATTGCGTTTAATTTCATAAAACATTTTTTAACGATATTTTTCAATTTACACAAAACTCTCGAATGTGTAGACACAAGATTTTGTATTATTTAAATCACATTTTTTTCGAAATTCTTTTCAAAATGAAAGTATTGTTTATGGACAATAGTTTTCAATATGAATTTACTTTAAATAGCCACCCTAATTCATTTTTCCCAATAACTTTTTTACCTCTGAATTAATATATCATAATGTGGAACAGATGTCATATGCGAGCCACATCGGCACGATTTTTTTCTGATGCCAATTTAAAGAAAAATTCGTTTTCAAGTACTAATTACATATATATATATATATATATATATATATATATATATATATATATATATATATATATATATATATATATATATATATATATATAATTAGTTTCTATTATTTTAAAAAGGAAATAATAATAATAATAATGTTCGTTCTTCCTGAAAAATGCAGCACAGCAGAACTACTGGTTAGATAATTTATATCAAAATATAATCAGCAAGAATGTGTGTCAACTTCTAACTGAATCTACAGTTTCATGAAAATCCGTACATATTTTCAAAGACAGATTTATTGTGAAAATCATAAAAAAATCTGTATAATTAGCACAAACTTTGCGCGATGCACGCAAAAAACTAATCAGGATTAATATTTTCAGGTACTAACTGAATCAGAAAATTTATGAATATCCGTACATCATCTTTTAAGTTGCAGCTATTGCGAATTAGTGAAAAATATAGCATAGCAGTGCCATCTGAAGGGCACTTTACATCAAAAACTAAACAAACTAGTCTATATCAGCAACTACCTAAATCTGAAAATTGATTAAAATTGGTGCATTATTTCTTGAGATAGAGTTATTGAGATAATGCTGAATAATTCAGAATCGTAACGCCATTTACATTAAAATGTAATCCGCATATACTTATACAAACTTAATAAGTAACTTCACAAGTACTAATTTTGAAGTTTGGGGAAAATCCGTGCATTATTTCTCAAAGAGAGACATTGTGGAAATAATGCAGTATAATACACGTTGGGCGATGTACACCGAAAACTAATCATCTCCAATTTATTACAGAATCCTTCATCACCGTTCATCACAGTGTTGCAGAGTGACAGATAGACTCACAGACAAACATTTTCTAAAAAATATCTAATCGTGGTAAGGAACATCTAAATCGTATAAATGTATGGAAAACCGGAAGTCGAAAATTTTCACAAATCCAATGCTTTCTTCTTGTAAAGATAGAAGAAAGCAAATATGCTAAAAAAGAGCATTTTTTCGGCCTTGCAAAGGAAAGTCACCAGTTAAAGCAAATTTTAAAACAATAGTTGACAATATATGTTCAAACCTATATACGTTTAATTTTTTTAGTGTAAGTTCTTACGTAAACTGTACCAAAACAATATTGTCAGAAAATGAAAAGCAGTATGGTACTTACTTAAAGTAATTTTATTTAACTATTTAGAATCAATGCATCATAAGAAAAATATTTTGAAATTTCATACGTCTTCTCTTTATATTTAAAATGTTTGACAGCATCAAATACATATTTTAACTTTAATAAAATCGTTGTAAATCACTAAAAATACCCAATGATTTATATACATACATATATATATATAGTATTATTAATATTAGAAAAATTATATGTTGTTTATTAACTTAAAACGATTTCATAATAAGGTACCCTGGGGTAATAACGCCACGTTAAGGTTCTATCAATTTTCACGGCTTAGTTTTAGATTGTATTTTTCAAACAAATATAGGATCTGATACAGCAACTCATTGACTATCTATATAAAATAAAATAATTTAACAGATATGTATTCATAAAATGTAATGGCGTTTTTTCTTGACCCATGCTATTTGGCGTTATTACCCACCTATATGGGTAATAAAGCCATGCAAACAAAACTATGAAATAAGATGGAATAATTGCATGTAGATAGCCCAATTCTAAAAATACAAACTCTACAAACTTAGAAATTGACAAATTGCATTCTAAGATATTGAAAATGTTCAATTTTTGTGAAAGTGTAAGAAATATAAAGGTGTGGTGTGGGAGGGGGGGATGAGGCAAATGAATATCAGACAGTGAGTTTCTTTTTGCTTTAAAAGGACCGTTTAAATAGAAATATGAGAAACATTGCACAGTTTTAACTGTGTTTATTTGAATCAGTATTTAGGATGTAGCTCGGCCACTGTAGGCAATCAACCGGGGTATTAATGTCAAGGATTGGCGTTATTACCCCGGTATAGTTATTGCGCAGTACATTTTAAATTAAAAATTATCTCGATAAGATATCCAAAATCTTCAACAACATTTTAAAAGCCCATGAAATGCACTACAAATTTATGTAATTAACAAAGTATTTCCGGATAAAAAGATAGTCTTCACATATACAAAACGTATCTCGCAAATTTTAGATCAAGCGTTAATTTTAGTTGTTTGTAAAAACAATAAGACCTAAAAATGAAACAAATTAACTTGAAGCTGTTTTTTGCGATTTATATGACTCAAAAACCTTCTGCGCAGAGCACATGGGTGTCATTTACCTGATTATTTCATAATTATGCAAAATATAAGCACTTGGCGTTATTACCCCGCCTGGCGTTATTACCCCAGGGTACCTTATTTAAATAAGCATGTCTTTTTTATGTTGAAGAAACATAATATTCCGTTAAAAATTAAAACTTCTTAATAATGATCTTTAAATTTTGTTTGGTTTCGTCTTTTTAAAATTCAGAATATTTATGACGTTTAGAACAGAGTTAATTTTCGGTTTAGAAATGGAAATGAAATATAATTAAGCTACTTTAAAAATTCATTTAAACACGTGAAAGATACGAAAACTTCTAAAACATATGCTCAGTAAAATTATTTGCAATATTTACGCGTATAAGTCTTTAAACTGTTGTTTTGAAATAAACTTTCTCGCCTTTGTGAGAAATTAGAAGTGAATGTTATAATTAAAGATATATAAATCAACTAAATTTCCCCACTGTATTTCGATTTTTTTACCGTAATTATTTAGTAATAAAAATTGGGGGCATTATGTAAAATGAAATATCTTGAACTTTTAAAAGCAATTCCTTTTCTGACAATTGGGTGAAAAATGGTTCTCGTATGACCTTTGATACAGGGAAGCGCAAAACGTGAATCTGCGGTATCGATGAATCTTGGAATCTATCGGTAACAAAAAATAAAAACAACTCTTAAAATTGTATTAACTTTCCGGCGGGCGCGCCGATGTAAAAAGTACAACATTCACTTTCTTTTTTCTTTAAAACAAAATTTCTGCCTGCTTTCAAATGTTATAACAAAATAAATCTAAGTGTATTGCAGAATACTTTCATAATTTCTGAGAAGAGAAAACTTATACGATATTTGTATGTTAAAATAATTGTAAAATTAAAACAAAACAACAATAATTGAATGTTTTCCTCCTGTTGTACAATTTTCAACGTGCGCCTACTCATTTATGAAAATTTGTGCTCCCGGCGAAATTTTAATATTTTGAATTTCTTTTCGTATATGCTCATCAAGTTTTCGATCCTGAGGAATTGGAGGCCTTTGGAAATAACAATAAAATTAATTAATAAATAAATTAATTAATTTTGTAATCAGCATTGTGTAAATATTTGAGAACAGAAGTTCTTATGCAAGATTTATATTCATTTTCAGTATATTAATAGCTACATGAAAATTTCAAAATTCTAGACAGTTTGCGTTTATCTAAAATTTTGAAGAGTTAAATGTTGGTCATAATGAATGTGCCTAGTTCTTTAAATTATTTAAATAGCAGCTTTTATGAAAATATGAATAGTTTCTGCCAGTATTTTTTAATCCAAAAAGACTTATTTTAAGTTGAAATTATTAATCTCTCTTAGAATCTATCATTTAAAATCTGATTAACATGAATTTTTTTTGTAACTCACATTATAAAATTATTTGAGGTAAGTTTATACAGAGATAATATTTACTTTTTTTTTCTTTTTCTTGTATATGACCATTCCCAAAAAATTTTTAATATTGTGGACATAAAAATTGTTTTAGAGACATGTGCGATGAGCTTGAAATAAATATTATGACGAAACCACCTTAAACGTTTAAGTGATTAATTTGTGTTCACTATTTCTGTTTTTTACGATTTGTAAACTAACAAAACAATGATTGATTTGAATATGGAACATTTGCTTTTAAGCTTCTTTAGAAATTGTTTTTGAATTACTTTTAAGTTTTACAGGAAACGTGACAACTAAAACCTTTATTTAGACTAACTTTTTACTAATAAACTGCTCATAACCTGTTTAGACGCGTGCGTAATTAAATAAATACGTATCATGTATAGTCATTATCTAGTTTTTCTTTTTGTCTGTTTGTCCATTTGTTCAAGTATATCACAGAAAAAAGTACTTAGATGAATGAATGGAAATGTAATATATATAATCGTTGCAGAATTTTGTCGAGTCATTTCAAATTTAAAAATTAAATCAAAACTTCAAAATATATTAATTATCGTTTTTTTCATTTTATTTAATATTATGATTTGTAATTAATTGTATAATATCCTATGAAAGATAACGATTCTATTTTGCCATGGTGATTACGTCATTTTAAAACTGGGATCATATTATTTATGTATTACGGAATTTCACTTATATAACTGCAATAAAATTTGTATTCATGATTTTTTTTCTATGAGTGCAGCAGCTATTGCACAAAGAAATGAATATTTATAAAAAATAAGATTGAATACGAATGCACCTCATTTGCCACCCCTGACGTACAATTTCCGACAGTTTTCCTAATTTTTATTAATTTTAGAATGTTATTTATTTATTGTATATCCGTGTCTTTTTCCCATTCCCAATATTATACTTTCCACGACTATATATATTTTTTTAAAGTTTATTTACATTAATATCTAACGTAAAATCATCTGGATTTTTTCACTCGTGTACCGTAGAAAAAAATATTGACGTACATATGAAAATATCTGGTGAATCATGGGAGAAATATCAATTAACGTGTATAGCTAAATACAACTAATTTTCGTCGTTATTATCCTGGATGACATGCTTTGTAAAAAATACAAGTTCCAAAAAATGAAAAGAAATAAAATAGTTATTTTTCATAGAAATTTCAGCATTCATTTTAAAAACGATTTAGAGTTAATAACATTATCCGAACAAACTATGTTCAATTCCACTTATAATTATTTCACAAATTTTTTCCAGCATTAAAAAAAACGATTTACCAAATAGAAAATCTTTAATATAAATATAGTTTAAAAAAACTAAAAACATCGCTTTTAAAGTAATCAAACTAAAAAGTGAAAAATAAATATAGTTTAAAAAAAACTAAAAAACACGCTTTTTAAGTATATCAAACTAAAAAGTGAAAAATAATTCGTACTATAAGCTGAAAACGAAAACAGATGAAAAATACTATATTACTTTAATATCATTGTTATTATAGAAATCAATTAATAAGCAATAAATAAAATTATCGTGGAAAAAAAAGTGGGGTGCTCCATCTATCAGTTCTTAAGAAGCACCCCACGCTTTTTTCCACGATAATTTTATTTATTGCTTATTAATTGATTTCTATAATAACAATGATTTTATAGTAATATAGTATTTTTCATCTATTTTCGTTTTCAGCTTTTAGTACGAATTATTTTTCACTTTTTAGTTTGATATATTTAAAAAGCGTGTTTTTTAGTTTTTTTTTAAACTATATTTATTTTTCGCTTTTTAGTTTGATTACTTTTAAATCGTGGTTTTTAGTTTTTTTAAACTATATTTATATTTAATACAAAAACCAAATTAATCGGTTGGATAGTTTCAGAGTAATTGGTGAACATACATAGAAAAAAATACATACGCGTCGAATTTATAACTTCCTCTTCCTTTTCTGAAACCGGTTAAAAATAAAAATTTAATACGGAATTTTTTTTAAATTTTACATAGATGTAAATAAGGTCAGGAGTGGGGCTCGAACCCACAATCTCTTTCGAAAAACAGAGCTTCAATCCGGCGCCTTAGACCGCTCGGCTATGCTGTCTATACTCCATTCGGTGAACGCATTCAACACTTTTAATTAGCGAAAAATCACTAATTTTATTAATTTTTGCCTAATTACTAAAAAAGTACTCAACCAATTTCGATGAAACTGAAGTGGTACCAATTCGAGAGCATCGTCTTTCATTTAACACCAAAACCAAGTTAATCGGTTGCATGGTTTCGGAGTAATCGGTGAACATACATAAAATAAGGAGAGTTACAAACTCACAAACTCACAAACATACAGGTGAAGTTAATGAAAGCGTGGTAAAAATAAATAACAATATCTAGAAAATTTATAAACTTATTCATTTAAAATAATATAAAACATTTAATACAATTATAGAAATTAAAGTCAGTTTCAGAATATTTCATAAATATGTAAATCATCCACCATGAGAACAAATTATTTAGATTAAAATAAAAAGTTCTTATTAAAGTGCTTTTAAAAGCTTATATGATTGAAGCTGTACCAAATTTAGAACATTCAGGACACTCATCATAATTTGTGAACTTTAAGTTTAGAAATGGAAGAAAATTTAAAGTCAACGGCATTTATAATTTAAAAGAAATGCGTTCGAAATACACGAGACTTTTAAAACTTTTATAAAGAGTCGAATACTGTGCCATATTTAAGGGTTTAATTATTTAAACTACACAGACGATGTTGTGTATATTTTTCTTGTGGGATAAATTGTAGTAGTGAATTTAAAATTCTGCTAAATTCACATTATCTGTATTTTGTAAGGTTACACTGTAAAAAAAATCTGCAAAGGTACTACGCCTTTTCTAGGAAACTGGGATTCCAAGAACTTTTCCTGTAACGGTAACAGCAAAAATTCAAGTTTCAGAATCGATTACATGAATTTTTCTTGTTATCGTTACATGAAAATTTCTAGGAATCCCAGTTTCCTAGAAAATGTTTAGTACCTTCACAGATTTTTTTTACAGTGTATTTAATGCACATATTTTAAAATAATATCGCTTTCAAATAAGCACTGCGTAAATATTTAAGCTTTAGACCTTATGTACGAGTAACACGCAATTTTTTCTATATTTATATGAAGAGTTAAAGCAATCTAATTTCTAAAATAATCGCCAAGTTCTTCAATGTAACACAGTTTGTCTTATAAAAATGGTTTGTTTAATAAAAAAATACAAGTTTCAAAAAATGAAAATGAATAAAATATTATTTTTTCATAGCAATTCTATCACTTATTTTAAATAAAAAAAATAGTGTTATTATGACATTAGATTTCCTCCTGATATTTGACAGATATTTATTTTATAACCAAGAAATTTTCTCCAGCAATAAATAAAGTTTTAACATTGATAAAGTCTTTGAAAATCAATAGCAATAATTAGAAAATTTCCAAATTTATTCATTTAAAGTAATATCATTTATATATATCATTTATATATATATATGTGTAAACTGAATACATTTAAATAAATTAAATCAGGTTTCTGAATATATCTTAGGTATGTAAATCTGCTATCATAAGATCAAATTATTCAGTTTAAAGCGAAAATTTCTTAATAATGACTTTTAAAACTTACATGAATGAAGCTGCACCAAATTCATAATATTCATGAATTTCATCGTAGTGTGTGAACTTTTAGTTTAGAAATGGAAGTAAAATTATATTCAACTGCGTTCATAATTTTAAGGAGATACGTGTGAAATATACAAATTTTTTTAAAACTTTTACAGTGAGGTAAATACTGTGCCATATTTAAGAGTTTGGTTCTTTAAACTGTGTGCTATTCAATTCATATTCATTTGACAATAGGCTAAGGAAGACCTTTATGGAGATATTTAAACTTATTATCATCTAGTTATAAATCTATATAATTATCTAGAAATTATTAGATTGTAATACATCACAACAAGATTTACCAGTAAAAGAAACGTGAGAATTTACGTGAGAAACATTCTAAAACTTTAAAAACTTTTATAGTGAGGTAAATACTGCGACATATTTATGGGTTTAATCCTTTAAACTACAGAGACGATGTTGTATATGTTTTTGTTGTGGGGGAAATTGTAGTAGTGAATTTTTAAATTCTGCTAAATTCATATATATGTATTTTTTCAAGGACATTTGATACACATTTTTTAAAATAATATCGCTTTTACATAAGCGCCACGTAAATATTTAAGCTTTAGATATTATGTACGAATAACATGCAAATTTCTCTATATTTATATGAAGAATAAAACACCGGATATTTCTAAAGTAATCACCCAGTTCTTCAATGTATCGCTGTTTGCCTTATAAAAATGGTTTGTCTAATTAAAAAAAATACCAGTTTCAAAAAATGAAAACGAATAAAATATTTATTTCTCATAGCAATTATAGCACTCATTTTAAAAAAGGCTTAAATTTAATAATATCATCCGACAATCATTCTGTAAATCCCCTACTTATATTTGTTTATAATCAACAAAATTTTCTCCATCATTAAATAAAGATTTAATGTTAGTAAAATCTTTGAAAATCAATAAAAATACCTAGAAAATGTTTAAATTGATTCATTTAAAAAATCCTTTATACATAAAAATTGAATGCATTTAAATAAGTTAAAACTGGTTTTAGAATATATCTCAGGTACGTAAATCTGCCTAAGAACATATTATTCAGTTTAAAAGAAAAAAGTACTTAATAATGAGTTGTAAAGTTTATATGATTAAAGCTGTACCAAATTCAGAATATTCATGAAGTTCATCGTAGTGTGGGAAATTTTAGTTTAGAAATTGAAGGAAATTTATATTTAACTGCGTTCTTAATTTTAAGGAAATACGTGTGAAATATGCAAAACACTTAAAAACTTTTCTAGTGAGGTAAATATTGCGCCATATTTAGAGGTATAATTCTTTAAAATACACAGACAATGTTGTGTATGTTTCTGTTGTGTAAGAAATTGTTGCAGTGAATTTTAAAATTCTGCTATATTCATATTGTCTGTATTTTTAAAGGTTATTTGTTGCACAGCTTTTAAAATAATATTGCTTTCATATAACTGTCTCGTAAACATTTCAGCTTTATATCTTATGTACGATTAACATGCAAATCTCTCTATATTTATATGTAGAGTTAAATGTAGGGTATTTCTAAAATAATCACCCAATTATTTAATTTATCATTGTTTATCTTATAAAAATGATTTGTATAATTCAGAAAATGAAAAGGAATAAAATATTTTTTCGTATCAATTATAGCACTCATTAAAAAAAGAACGACTTAAAGTTAATAACACCATCCGACAATCGTTTTGTAATTCCTCCCCCTCCTCCTCCTTATACTTTTTTTTAAATCAACAAAATTTTCACCAGCATTAAATAAAGATTTAATATTAATAAATATTTGGAAATCAATAAAAATACTTAGAAAATTATTAAATTTATTCATTTAAAAAATCCTTTAAACATAAAAAATTGAATGCATTTAAATCAGTTAAAACTGGTTTTAGAATATATCTTAAGTATGTAAATCTGCCAGCATAAGAATAAATTATTTAGTTTAAAATGAAAAGTTTTTAATAATGAGTTTTAAAGCTTATATGGTTGAAGCTGTACCAAATTCGGAATATTCATGAAGTTCATCGTAGTGCGTGAACTTTTAGTTTAGTAATTGAAGGAAATTTATACTCAACTGCGTTCATAATTTTAAGGAAATACGTGTGAAATGTGCGAAAATTTAAAAAACTTTTATAGTGAGGTAAATACTGCGCCATATTTAAGGGTTTAATTCTTTAAACTGCACAGACGATGTTGTGTATGTTTTTGTTGTATGACGAATGATAGACGTGAATTATAAAATTCTGCTAAATTAATATTAACTGTATTTTTAAAGGTTATTTTATGCAACTTTTTAAAAACAATATCACTTTCATATATAAGCGCCACGTAAATATTTAAGCTTTAGACCTTATGTACGAATAACATGCAAATTTCTCTATATTTATATGAAGAGTTAACTACAGGGTATTTCTAAGAAAATAACAGAGTTCTTCGATGTTTAATATTGTTTGTCTTATAAAACTGGTTCGTCTTATAAAAAAATACAAGTTTCAGAAAATGAAAAGAAATAAAATGTTATTTTTTTTTTCACAGCAGTAAAACAATTAATATTATTATGCCATTCGACTATACTTCTGATATTCGACATATGTTTATTTTATAATCAAAAAATTTTCTCCAGTGTTAAATAAAGATTTATCATTAATAAAGTCTTTGATAATCTATAACAATAATTAGAAAATTTCAAATTTATTCATTTAAAGTAATATCATTTATATATTTATAAATAGAATACATTTAAATAAGTTAAATCAGGTTTCAGAATATTTCATAAATATGTAAATATTTCACTATAAGAACAAATTATTCAGTTTAAAATGAAAAATTCTTAATAACGAGTTTTAAAGCTTATATGATTGAAGCTGCTTAAAATTCAGAATATTCATGACGTTCATCATAATTTTTGAACTTTTAGTTTAGAAATGGAAGGAAATTTAAATTCAAATGTGTTTATAATTTTAAGGCAATACATGTGAAATATGCGAAAACTTTTAAAACTTTTATAGTGAGGTATAAATTGTGCCATATTTAATAGTTTGATTCTTTAATCTTCATAGATGAGGAACTCTTAAATACTTCCTCATAACTGTTTTAGGTGCGCTAGTAATTTTCTAAATACCTTAAACGTCTAGTCATCGTCTGGTTCGTCATTCTGTCCGTGTATCCATTTTTTCCCTTATATCAGGCTTAAGACTACCCAGCCAAAGAGTTTGAAATTTAAAATATATAATCTTTGCAGAGTTCTGCAAACTCTTTTCAGATTTCAAAATTGAATCGCAACTTAAAAAGTATTAACAATTTTTTTACTCATTTAGCTCAACATTATTATTTGTGATTAATTGAATAATATCCATTGATAGGTAATGATTCCATATTGCCATGGTTATTTAATTATATTTAACTTAGAGTCATATTATTTATGCATTACTGAATTTAATATTAATTGCCGCAATAAATTTTATATTCCTGATTTTTTTATAAGTGCTACAGATATTGGTCCAAAAACCGAATACATATGAAAATTCGTATAGTATGAACGCACCTCATTTGCCACGTTTGACGTGAAATTTAGAAAAGAATTAGAATGTTTCACTTGTATACTGTAAAAAAATGTTTGTTGAATCATACACTATTAAAAAAAAAAAAAAAAAAAAAAAAAAAAAAAAAAAAAAAAAAAAAAAAAAAAAAAACGTTAAATTTACGGCAAAAACAACTGGCAGCAATGTTGCCAGCCGTTTTTGTAGTAGAAATTGTCGTAAAATTAGAGGTATTTTTATTACATCTAATTTAACTGCAATTTTTACGACAAAAACAGCTAACAACATTACTGTCGTCGTTTTTTGTCGTAAATTTAACTTTTTTTTACAGCATAGAAGAAACAGTAATTGATGTATAAAGCTAAATACGACTGCTGTTCGTCATTATTATAATAGATGACATATTTTGTAAAAAATACATATTTCGAAAAATGAAAAGTGATATTTTTTAAACTCACATAACAATGCATTTGTTGGATCATTTTATAAACGATTTAAATTTAATGCAGCATCCGACAATCCTTCTGCAATTCCACATATATTTATTACATAAGGAAAAGATTTTCTCAAGCACTAAATAAAGATGTACCATTAATAAAATCTTTGAAAATCAATAACAATACCTAGAAAACTTCTACATTTATTAATTTGAAATACCATCATTATGTAAAAAGATGAATACGTTTAAATAAGTTAAAACGGGTTTCAGAGTATTTCAGAGGTACGTAAATCTTCTACCTTCAGAACGAGTTATTAAGTTTCAAATGAAAAGTACTTAATAATGACTTTAAAAGCTTATATGATTGAAGCTGTACTAAATGAAGAATAATCACGAGGTTTCTCATAGTGTGTGAACTTTTAGTTTAGAAATGGAAGGATTTTAAATTCTACTGCATGTATAATTTTAAGGAAATTCGTGTGAAACATGCGAAAGCTTTTAAAACTTTTACAGTGAGGTAAATACTGTGCCATATTTAAGAATTTGATTCTTTAAACTGAATACAAACTAATTCATATTCATGTAACAGTAGGCTAAGGAAGACTTTTTGGAAATGTTTAGAAAATATTATGATACAACGAGATTTAACTGATATTACAACTTTCTAATACTTATTGCGCTTTATTACGCATAATTCTTTGAGAAAAGTAAGCTTTAAAAAATTAGAGAGAAACACATGCTTAAAAAAAGAATCACAAACGGTGCAATCTAAATTAAGCAAATATTTATTTTTATAATTTTTACTAAATGTCTAACCGTTAATTAAAGCAAATAGTAAATGCATAACCACATACTAACGTTATTACATGGAAACTCTGTTAACAGTATTTGTTAAAACTAAATATACTCAATTAAAAGATATGTATTATTAATAGTACACTAGACCCAAATGTGTTAAATGCGGGTGTTTCTAAAAAAATAACCAAGATCTACAATGCTACATTATTTGCCTAATAAAGATGAAAAACATCCTTGCAAAAATTGTAAATACATTTCGAAATTAAAAATTTTCTTCCCATAAGTTGCAAGATGTCAATTTACGTGATTCACGTTATTCCCAGTCTACCAATAATTGCCTCTCCGGTAAAAGTAGTTAGCTATCTAGAAACTTCAAGCTAGCATGTTTAAGAACATACAAAAAATTTCATTTTTTGTAGTGTTCGTTATTATATAAATTCGCAACACTTATAATCGTCGTCTGGTCTGTCCGTCAATCCGAATTTAACCGCAAAAATGCACAACTATATGGTTTAAAATATAATTTATATAATCCTTGCAGAATTTAGAGACTTTTAGACTTTTTAATAGTTCAGAACACTGGATCCTTCATGACAAAGCCTTTGTAATTAATAAATTTTGACCACATGTAAATGTAAACACTAACAGCAGCTCAAATTCAAAACTTGGAAGATGAACGAATGTCAAAATACTAAAAGATAAGAATTACCCAGATATTGTGCGACATTTCATCATTAATTATATTGAAAATGTCCTAGATTGATTTATATGGTAATAATTAAATTTTATTTCATCAAATGATTAATTTAAATAATTGAGATAAAATAAGTTTAAAAAATAACAGCGATGACAATTCGCAAAAAAAAAAAAAAAAAAAAAAAAAAAAATATATATATATATATATATATATATATATATATTTATAAATAGAAAAAAATAGTAAAATTGCACAATTCAAATAATGTGTTTAAAAACAATACAGTACTTATAAACATCCAATTAATTACTAATAAAAGTAGTGAATTTGCTATGTTAAATGCATTACATCGGATATGTTTTGAAATATAAAATTGTAATCAATTATTTTTAGTCCTCATATATTACATTTATATGCTTTTAATATGCTTTTAATACTTTTATACGCAACAATTATTTTGAGTGAAATTTGCATTTATGAATTTTGTCTCTTTCATATATAATATCTTTTTAAATTTAAACATAAAAGCAAATGCTTTTAATGCCATTAAACTTCTTTTACATCTCTTTAATATTTTTTATACAACTGCCCAAAAGTGTTTTATTGTTACGTTTAGCGAAAAACATGATTATTTTAATTGAAATTCGTTCTTGAGTGCATATATCTTTCCTAAATTATTTAGAAAACTACACGCAGTGTTACTCACTTAAATAATTTACGTAATTTGCGGAGCTTGTCTGAAAAGATATATTAGGAATACGTCTACCACAATTCTGCATTAATTTTTAATTTATCAAGACAGAAACGTGCAACGAATGAACATAAAATTGCTTGTCATTTGTTTGAGACGGTTTTAACGTTCTTCTTTCAAATGCTTTAATTTTTTTTTTTTTTTTTTTTTTTTTTTTTTACGTTTATCACAATAATTGTTATAAATATAATACTTTAACGTAAATTGTTCAACAACGAAAAAAAAACTTTAAAGTAATGTATGCTTTGAATTTTTCTAGAATAAAAGTATCAAAATATTTTGTATTGTGTACTTTACTCACTTAAATAATTTACGTAATTTGCGGAGCTTGTCTAAAAAGATATATTAGGAATACGTCTACCACAAATCTGCATTAATTCTTAATTTATCAAGACAGAAACGTGCAACGAATGACAATAAAATTGCTTGTCATTTGTTGGAGACGGTTTTAACGTTCTTCTTTCAAATGCTTTAAATTTGTTTGTTTTTTTTGTTTTTTTTTTTTTTTACGTTTATCACAATAATTGTTATAAATATAATATTTTAACGTAAATTGTTCAACAACGAAAAAAAAATCTTTAATCTAATGTATGCTTTGAATTTTCCTAGAATAAAAGTATCAAAATATTTTGTATTGTGCACTTTAAGAGAAATTTATTAGTCGGATTGTTATTTTGGAAAATTAGATTTATAATATCAGAGATTAAAAACAAAATATTAAAAATTGTTTATTGGGAACAAAGATGAACAAAAATATACAAATACATCTTCCAAGATACACATGTTTTCGAAATGTATTCTTTATCTTAAAAAAACTTCATAAACAAATGTATAAGGTTACAACATACTGTCACCCTGATTTCAAATGCTAATTGTACAGAGACTATGAACTCTAGAGATTTGCGGTTTGCGGATTCATGGAAACCAACACAACAAGATTATTCCCTTGCTTTTTTTTTTTTTTTTTTTTTTTTTTTTTTTTTTTTGAAACAGATAATTTTGAGGAAGACCCAAAGACCTATCAATTCAGTCATCTGCTACGTCACTGGTGTTTTAAAATTGGATATCGACTAGACTTTCTGAGAGATATGAAGGGGACCCAAATCTAAGTGCTTACATCGACATTTTTTCAGACAAATAAACGCTTTGAGCAAAATAAACAAGTCGTGACATATCAATAATGCATACAACAAAAATTAATCGTTTCGAAAAAAGAATTTTGTAGTAAAATAAACTTATTGTGTTACTATTAATGCTACCGCAAATTGCAATTCTACAAATCTCATAGTTTACGCACTATCAACATTTGAAATCTGAAAGTTGGATTATGTGGATACCCCGTATTTTTTGGAGATCTATGGAATTATTTATTAAAGCAGTTTCTTTCGCTGTCACTCACTTTAAAAAAGAATTCCGAGTAGTTTTTCGGTTGTATGTTTTAGTTTTATAGATTCGGATTATATCTAGGCAATACTTTTCAAAAACTATACATCAATACCTCCTATTTCAAAATACTAGTTTACAATATTAAAAAAATAAAAGGTTTAATATAATAATAATTGAACATAGGCAGAAAAACTTAGATATATATACAGTAAAATCTCTAAATAACGGACACCTCGGGGACGCAGAAATTGTCCGCTATTCGGAGGTGTCCGCTATTGGGAAAACATCAAAGATTCAAAACTTACTAAGAAATGCTTAATGTTTCATTAATTGACATTTACAGGTATATGTCCTAAAATCTCTATTATATAATTAATCAGAAATTAAAATTATTTTATGCGATAAAACTGAAAAAAATTGTGCAAACCTTTATCCACTGTTTATTACATTCTTATGAAAAAAAAATATGTTACAAAAGTTTACTTTTGCTTGTGATTACATGTAATTTGTTTTTCAATGTGACGTTATTTGGACATTGTAGAGTTCCGGGTGGAGAGAGGAGAGGGATTGTTTTTTTGGACCATTAACCCCCTCGCAACGGGAGCCTTTTACGAAATTATTAATGTTTTGCCACCGGTTTTTAAATGCAGAAATTTGTACCTCTCATTAAATCGAGAAAATGTTCCAACTAAACAAGGCAAATTTTAGAGTACAATTTTACTGGCGAGGATAAACAAGAATTCGTAATACTTTTTTCGGCACGTATATGTATCACTTGTCCTCAAGGGGTTAAAAAAATAAAATCTCAAACTCATCCGGGGGGACATTTTAATGCTCTGGCAGATGTCTGTCCCGGGCAACCTCTTGAATTCACCACTGAACATGGAGGGGGGGGGGGGGATTTGTCCCAGCTCATGATCTACATTTATGTATGATCACAAAATTTATGATGCAATCTCCTTATAAATTAAGAGGTCTTTTTACTTTTTTTTATGACTCGTTAAAAAATACTTTTTCATTCTTTATCGCCGAAAATAGTGTCCGCTATTCGGAATGTCCGTTATTCAGAGGTTAAACATACAAAAATTCAGGTTTTGGGAGTGGGGATTGGAAAACTGTCCGTTAAATAGAGGTGTCCGCTATTCGGGAGTGTCCGTTATGGAGGTTTTACTGTATATATTATTTTTATTTTAGATATGTATAATTTTCAATAAACCGTATTTTACTTACCCTAATTTCCTGCGTATAATCCGCGGATCAAACAATCATTTTTCAACCCAGAAATTTTATTAAATGAAACGTTACTTCTTAGATCGCCGTAAATATTTGCTTTCAAGTACAAAATAAAATTTCTGGGTCGAAAAAGAATTGTTTGATCCGCGGATTATACGCAGGAAATTAGGGTAAGTCAATTAATATATATATATATATATTATTATATGTTATTCTGAATGGCATGTGAACCTGGTTTCGCGTGACTTTTTTCATTATCGTTTGAGATGGTAAATTGTAACTAAGAAACCACTTTCTGAATAGAATATTCAAAGATAAGCATCTAAATGCTGTCTTGAATTCAATTCATTTTCACGTAGTGGGGTGTTCTACACTGTAAAAAAAAAGGTCGATCTACTAAAAAAACTTTAGTGATCCTTGTAATTACTAAAAAATTTTTAGTAATCTTAGTCGGTTACTAGAAAATCTGTAAGAGTCACTAGAAAAAAGTTAGCAACGAATAGAGTTAATAGTTTTATATTTTTAATAGCTCTTACTAAAACTCACTTGGTGTGTCCTTGATAGCATAGTGGTTATAGTAACGGACTTCAGGCTAAAAGGTCCCGGGTTCGAAACTTGCCACCGCCAAATACACCCGGAATATCTGTTGTGTCTCGTTAGTAAAGGAATTATGAAAATCCGGTCGGAGCAGTAAGGAATGTTTAGTGCTGCCATCTATTGTGTTTTTGCCTAAAATCTTCCGCTTCATAAGTTTGGATGCAGCTCGAAGGAAGCTCCTCCGCTTCGGTTGCATGTAATGGTTATTAAAAGTAATTTTGGAGCTATTACTAAAATCTGCTTTGTGGCTCATACTAAAAAATTTTAAGTTAGTTATACAAAAAAATCTTTTGTTCAGTTTACAAAAGAAATGCTTGTTTCACTTGCAAAAAAACAGTTTGTAATGGTTACTAAAAAATACTGTGGAATACAAATTTACTAAGAAATTTTTAGTAACCTCTTGAATTTTTGTTTACAGTGTATATGAGGAAAGTAAATATTAAATACCGCTTAATCTTTAAAAAAGCGTTTAATCTTTTCACCATCAAATTAATAATGCTTTAAATATGCAAAAAAGCATTTTTGAATACATTAAGAGAACCCAATAACTCCCTTAAAAATGTTACAAATGTTGAATATCGATTGCGAAAAATGCCTAAAAAACGTAGTACTACGATGCATGAATTTCTTAATGATAAATATATAGATTTAATAATACACATTGAGTGTATTTAAAAAATAAAAGAAGTTACGAACGAAGTTTGATGCTAATGATATAACAATCTTATATGCAAGACTTTGATTTTCACGAAACCTTTGGTTGAATCGGTTATCTTTCTTAATACCAAATATATATATATATATATTCTTTTAAAAAAACATTTTTTAAATAACGAAAATAATTTAAATTGCACGGAAGCGTGGAACTTTTGTTGAATGTCTTTACAGAAAGTAAATGAAGGTAAATAATGTCACTCATGCATATTTATTTAAATTGTGTGAATTGATGATAGATATCCTTTTATTGATACGGATTAGATTTTTTTGATGCATACATTACAAATTAACATATATATATATTTTAACTATGAAATAATTGTTCAAGCCCATATACATTCAAAACAACAAAAAGATGGAAAATATGAAGCTTGTGTACTAAAATTTTCATAATTAAGTTATTTTTTAATTATATAAGTGCATATCAACTACAGTATTATTCTTGTCAGTCAATCCTTCTGTTTGCACATAACAGCCCAAAATGTACACAACCGAATTGTTTTAAATTTAATGCATATAATTTTTCCAGAATTTGGCCAAATTCTTTCAGATTTTATGAAAATCAAATAAAGACTAAATATGTTAATACAAATTATCTTCATTCTATTATATCCTGTCATGCATAATTATTTCAATGATATACCATAATAGATAATGATTGGAGATTGCCATGGTGATAACGTCTTCATTATGATTTCCGAATATTATTTCTGCATTAATAAATTTAATATATATATAAACGTATAGATTTTTTATTTGTTTTTAAAATTACACTGACAGAATAATTGAGCTTATAGTATATAGCATTAAGAATACTTTCTTTCTGATAATTGCGTATGTAATTAACCAGCTGAATTTCAAAATAAAAGAAAGGGCTTAAAAAAGTACATCTACTTCTGCGAAAATTTCATGTTAATATTGGGTTGAAAAATGCTGAATTGGTAGGATTTTTTATTTCTGTCCTTTTTCTTTATTTGATTTGAGAAAAAAATTATCCTTTATAAAATTAGAAATTTCTAGATATTTTTACTGCATGATTATGATGCTTGAATATTTGCTGCATCTAATTTACAGATCTACTTCATTATTAATTTACGATTAGCGCAACATAATATTCAATTTCCATTAGAGATATATATTATCTAATATATTTCGAAATTGTAACGTAATAATAATTCTTAATGTTTGTAAGTTACAGTGATATACATTCAGAGGGATGTAACGTTACTCATGCGAATTGCAGTAAAATCATTAGACATAATACAACCTGGATAAAATAATCTCAGATGTTTGTGATTGATTAAATTCATCTGGGCGGTAATACACTGTAAAAAATACACATGTTTTGTAATTTAGGAAAATGTAATTTAAACAAGAATGAAAATAAAGTATAACTTCATCCGAATTGAATATTATTCCAATACATCAAAAATCTCAAAAAAGAATTATATTTTAATAGTAAGAGTAAAATTTTAACGTTTTAAAAACATTATCACATTCTTTTCCTTTTTTTAAAGACAATAATTGTAATTAGAATTGAATAAACTAATGCAAGTTTTTTTTAAGTTGTTCTGTATACTTTGCTTATATGATAATACTTTTTTTTTATAGTGAAATTTGTAGATTTTGTTTCAAATCTGTGTTAGTAATTGAAAAAATAAAATTAAAAATACTATTTTACGGAGCACTATCGCATTTTTCATTTTTTCCAATCGTATGCTTTACACAGAACGAATGATTATTTTTTCCTTTTAGTTCATTTTACAAATCGTGAGAAATACGTACGAATAAGTCATTTAATAAAAAAGAAATGTATTTTTCTAAATATTTCTTTAAGCTAAGAACATCTGGAAATTTTCTTATCATTTGATAAAGCAGTTCTAAAGAAGTCTTAATAAGTGAAATCAATGTATTTTTTATTAATATAACATTATTTGGGGTATAATTATGTCTGGTTAATAAATTTTTAAAAATAATTGTTCTTTAATGGAAATTTAAATCAATATAATACAAAAATACTGAAGATAATACATACATATACACACATATATATGTATTTATATATGGTACATAGATGAAATATTTAACTGTTCAACGCAGCAAGTGCCATATTTGGCACATTACTAAAAACAATATAGCTTTATTTATGTGCCATGCATTATGTCAATATGATATGTATTACTGATTAGAAAAATCCTAGCAATGGAATAATACTAATTTTGTCCATGAAAAAATAATTAATAATAAATAATTAATAATTAATAATTAATAATTAAATAAATAGTATTTCTTCATTGAAAACAACGGAAATTTCGATCCAGTCATTAAGGTAAGATTTACTTTCATTGTTTTTACTGAATACTTAAATATTTTAATATAAAAGAAGTTGTAGAGTGTTATGCAGAGTATAATTAATAAATTGAAACTCTTTCAGTTGAAAAATATAAAAATGCAACATTTTAAAACTCTAATTGTGTAAATATAACACATATTATAAAATATCAAATTTAAGCTGAAAATTTTTTAATTTATTATAATTTTTAATTAATTGTCTTATTATTAGATCGATGTATAAATTATTTTCATAAAAAATAGAATAAATCACGCAGTAAAGGTTTAAGTCATAAGATGAAATCAGAGTAGCTAGTGATAACGAAGTTACATTTTTAAATTTACAAAAACCTTTAAAGCGTAATTATTGCTTTAATATATTCGCCAATTTTTTTATCCACCTATTTCATTATTAATTTTCGATTAGTATAGAATAATATTCAATTCCCATTAGAGATATGCATTTTGCAGCATATTTCGAAATTGTAACTTGATAACGATTGGTAACGTTGCCATGTTACAATGGTATACATGCAGACTGCAGAGGGACATGATGTTACTTGTAAAAAATTCCTTATAAACTTGAAAAAAACATGTTTTTAATAATAAAATTTAAATCTCAATTTTATTTTAATTATCATTCATTAGTTATCTTAAATATTTTTAAGGACTATAGACTGTAATTAGAGCTGATAAAAGAAATGCTAGTATCTTTTTCATTATGTAAATTGAGAGTTTTGTTTCAAATCTGTGCAAGTAATTTTAAATTTTTAAAAAATCTTAGGAAACTTTCTTTTGTAAAGCATATTCCCTTATAGTTTTTTATGATTTTATTTTGTATAAAGAACGGATTATATATTTTTCATATTACCTTATTTTTATAAGCTATCGTATTATTAATTTTTTTTGATAAGTCATTTAATAAAATAATAATGAAGTTTTTCTAAAACTTCTTAAAACCGAGTGCCTTTTCAACTTCTTTATCCTTTGATAAAACAAAATCCTCAAGAGAACTTAATAAGTGAAATATGTGTACTTTTTATTAATTTGACATTTTTGTATTAAGTTTTTGTATAACTATTTCTTGTTAATAAATTTAAATAATGTACCTTTTTATGGAAATTTAATTAAATATTGTAGAAAAATATTGAGAATAACAAAAAATACTGTTCAAATTTTTATACAAAAGAGTCTTCATTGCAGAATAAAAGAGTATATGATTTACTCTTTTAAAAGAAGTAAGGGAAATTTAGTGTAGCTAGCGATAATGAAGAAAGGAAAGAAAAAAATCAAAAATCTTTGTATTGTCTATGTATTTTACAAATGGTCCAATACGATGATCTTATTCATTGAATTTTTAATAAATTAAACCATTTAAATAAGAGAAATAATATTATAATTATAATTGAATGAAATCTGTCAGGTTCTGAGACAACATCTGCTACAGATTGGAATTTCTGTTATTTCTCTATCTTAATATTTTATGTATTGTACCGGCTGTGTACTGGAATTTTCATGGTGACATTCTTCCTTTGTTAAAATGAGAATTGACAGGTTATCATGTGCAGGTAGTGAAGTGAGAAAGAGAATATTGCCGAGAGGCGTGTTCATCCGTCAGCGATGTATGTGAATGATGAGCAAACAAGGAACATGCCACGAATCAAGAAAGCAATGTGAAATGTGTCCAATGGAGAAGCTCCACAGGGGGGGTTGACATTGGGGAAAAGCAGTGATTTGAGAAGGGCAAGTCTTGTCTGAGTTTTTGGTAGTTCGTATCTGGGTTCGTACCTAGAGAGTAGTGTAGGACGGAGGTCCTGGCAGAGAGTGTTCTGTGTTGGAGAGCGTAGGCTGAGTTCGTATCAGGAGAGCAAGGGACACAGACGTCCAGGTGTGTGTTGCTCTGGGCCGGAGTATCCATGTTTTGGCAGATTCGAAATTGATCTCCGGTAAAGTGAATCTAACGTGCATTGAGTGTGAGAGAGAAGGTGTAATTTGAACAGTACACAGCCAACTTTTTACGGTATTTAAATTAATGTTGAACCGGATCATCTATATCCGAGTTGTAATTATATATAATTGTAAATAGTGTATTTCTTGTGTATATATAGTATAAATAAACTGTTAGTTCAGTTAATTGACAGTGTCAGTGTTCATTTACATAATCCTCACAGTAGGTGACCGATATCACCTAATGATATCGGTGGTGGCAGCTATAACTACTACGGACTTTCTTCAAAGTTGTGCGGGCTGAGAGGAACGTCCGACAATATCTTTAATTAAACATGTTAATTTGCTACACTATAACCCTGATTAAACAAATAGCTGCTTGTAGTAATTATCTACAGTTACTTAGCAGTACTACACCGGAATCAAGCGTTTGTTTCATACTACCTTAAATAAGGCAGAGAAATGTTTTAAAAATAAAATTATAATCAAATATTTTCAATACTCCTAAGATACTTTTACATGCTTTCAATATATTTTATATAATGACACAAAAAAAAAAAAATCATTCTATGTTTAATTAATATAGGTAACTATTTTCATTGAATTTTGCACTTATATTTTTTTTCTTTCTGATATAGAATGTTTTTTTAAATTTAAAATTAAAAGCAAATATCTTTAGTGTTAATAAACTTCTTATATATTTCTTCAATAACCTTTATACAACTAAACAAATATGTTTCTCTGCATGTTTAGCTAAGTACAGCGATTATTTTGATTGAAATTTGCACTTAAGTACATATCTCTTTCCTACATTATTTAGAAAAGAAAACTACACGCAACATTACTCGCCTAAATAATTTACCTAATTTGGGGAGCTTGCCTGAATAGATATATTAGGCATACGTCTACCACAAATCTGCATTAACTCTTTATTTATCAATACAGAAACGTGCAACGAATGGTCATAAAATTGCTTGTCATTTGTTGGGAACGGTTTTAACGGTCTTTGAAATGCTTTAAATTTGTTTTTCTTACATACTTCACAGTACTTGCTATAAATATAATATTTTAACGTAAATTGTTCAACAATGGAAAAAAATCTTTAAATGTAATGTATGCTTTGAATTTTTCTAGAGTAAAAGTATCAAAATATTTTGTTTTGAGTATTTTAAGAGAAATTTGTTAAACGGTTTGCTATTAAAGGAAACTGGATTTATAATATCAGAGATTCAAATATATATATATTTATATAATAAAGAAGATTATTAGGAACAAAGATGAGCAAAAATATGCAACTATATCTTCTGAGATACAGAAGCTTTCGAAAAATATGCCTATCTTAAGAAATCTCATAAACTAATATACAGGGTGTTAACATGCTACCAACCTGATTTCAACTGTGAATTGTACGGAAAGTATGAATTCTAGAATTTTGCGTTTTGCGGATTCATGGAAATTAACACAACAAGATTATTCCCTTTTTGATTTTTTTTTCCCGAAACTGATAATTTTTCGGAAGCTACATCCACCTACCAATTTAGTCACCTGCTGAGTCACTGGTGATTTAAAATTGGATATCGACTAGACTTTCTGAGAGATATGAACGGGACCCTTATCTAAGTGCTTACATCGACATTTTTCAGACAAATAAACGCTCTCAGCAAAATAAAAAAGTCATGACATATCAATAATGCGTACAACAAAAATTTATTGTTTAGAATGAAATGAAATGAATTGAAAAAGTTTTGCAGTGAAATTAATTTATTTTCGTTGTATTCATGTTACCTAAATTGCAATTTTCCAGATGTCTTAGTTTACGCATAATCGATATTTGAAATCAGGAAGTTTTATGTGGATACCCCGTATTTTCGAGATCTATGGAAACTTTTATTGAAGCAGTTTCCTTCTCTGTCACTTACTTTCAAAAAAAGATTACAAGCAGTTTTTGGGTTGTATTTATCAGTTTTAAAGAGAAGAAATATATCTAGGTAATACTTCCAATATCTGTATGTCAATACATTCGATTTCATAATAGCAGTTTACAATAGAAAATACATATTTAAAATTTGTAATACAATAATATTTGAAATAAAGAAAACAATCTTATAGTGTATATTATTTTTATGTTAGACATGTATGATTCTCAGTAAAATGTATTTTACTTAAGTCAGTTTAAAAAAATAATTATTATTATACATTAGTCTGAATTGCATGTATAACTGGTTTCGCGTGACTTTTTTCATTATTGTATGTAATGTTTAATTGTAACTAAGAAACCATTTTCTGAATATAATATTTAAAGATAAGCATCTGTGAGCTTTCATAAATTCAATTAATTTCATTTCTTAGTAGTGATGTGTTCTAAATGTGCAAAATAATTGTTAAATACCACCTAATCTCTAAAAAAATCGTTTAATCTTTTCACTACTAAAACAATAACGTTTGCCTTAATAATAAATACGAAATATTTTTTAAAAAATAAATTAAAGGATTTCCTTAACTCCTTTACAAATATTAATTATAAAAAGAAGTTTTCTTATACGTCCATTAAAAATGTTTCAAAAAATATATATTAAAATATTTAGTTGTTAAAACGGACGTCAAATATGTACTTATCATAAATTATTAAGATCTTTTAATGTATTTTATTAGTATTTGATGTCCGTTTTAGCAATTAAATATTTTAATATATATTTTTTGAATCCTTTACAAATGTTACAACTGTTGAATATTGATTGCAAAACATGCCTGCAAAAATTTTAGTATTTCAATACACGATTTTTTACATGATATATATTAATTCTAGATTCTATATTGCGTCTTGAGTGGAAATTAAAATCAAAAAAGGAACTACTGAAGTTTGATGCTAATGATATAAAAATCTCGTGTATGGTAGTTATTTCCGAGATTTTATTTTTTGAAAAAAAATTGGCAGAATAGGCTATTTTTTTAAATATAAAAAGACATATCCAAAATAAAATAAATAAATAAATAAATAGAACTATAGTCTTAAAAAGTCATTTATTATAATGTTAAATATTATTTAAATTGCACGGAAGCCCGTAACTTTTATTGAAGGCCATTTGTATAGTATATGAAGGCTAATAGCATCACTGATGCACATTTATTTAAGTTGCATGAATTAATGATGAAAAATCTTTTATTTATATGGGTTTGATTTTTCTGATGCACACACTAAATATTAGCATTTTTTTATGAAACAATTGTTTAAGCCCGTATATTTTCAAAACAATGAAAAGATCGAAAATATAAAGCTTGAATATTCTTATTTTTTAATTAAGCCCATACTTTTTTATATAAATAATTTGTAGCTATAATCGTGTTTTGGTCCGACAATCCGTCTGTCTTCGTTCGTAATTATATAAATGCACAACATCAATAGTCGTCGTTCAATCACCGTCTGTCCGTCCGTCCGTCTGTCCGTCCGTCCGTCTGTCCGTCCGTCCGTCAATCCGTCTATCCACATATAACAGCTTAAAATCTACACAATCGAATGGTTTGAAATTTAATGAATATAATTGTTTCAGTATTTGGTCATATGACTTCAAAATTTGGGAAAATCGAATTAAAATTCAAAAGATATTAATAAAAAATAACTTCATTTTATTAAATCCTGTCATATATAATTAATTGAATAATACCTTATAATAATAATGATTATGCCCTATTTATGTTGGGGTCATATTTTTTCCGTTAAACTGAATTTAATATATATAATCGTATAAATTTTGCGTTCATGCATTTTTACATAAAATTGATTGACATAGTTATTTACATTTATGGTACATATCATACATGTCTAAAATTCTTTTTTTAGACATGTATGATTCTCAATAAAATGTATTTTACTTAAGTCAGTTTAAAATTAGTAATTATTATTATACATTAGTGTGAATGGTACGCGAAACGGATCTCGTGTGACATTTTTCATTATCGTATGAAATGATAAATTGTGACTAAGAAACTATTTTCTGAATAGAATATCCAAAGATAAGCATCTGGGAGCTGTCATAAATTCAATTAGTTACATTACTAATACTTTCTTGCTAATAATTATATATTGAATTAACTACACTCATTTAAAAAGAAGAGAAAGTCCGTTGAAAAATATTTCTACTGCTATAAAAATTTCAATTTAAGATCGCGTTCCAAATGCAGAATTTATAGTATTCTTTATTTTCTGGCCTTTGTCTTCATTTGTTTTGAGAAAATGTTGTCTTCTATACATTTCAAAATTTTTAGGCACTTCTAAAGCATGATTATGAAGTTGAAGTATTTGCACTATTTTATTTACAGAAATATTTCATTATTAATTTTCGATTAGCACAACATAATATCCAATTCCCATTAGTGATATACATTATGTAACATAATACGAAATTGTAACGTAATAATAATTATTAACGTTTGCATGTTACAATGATATACACGCAGAGCGATATCACATTACTCGTGGAAATTACAGTTAAATCATTAGAGATAATATATCCAGCTTAAAATAATCTCGGATATTCGAAATAGATTAAATTCACGGGTGCACTTATATACAATAAAAAATGACTTTTGTTTCTTAATTTTGGATAATACATTATAACCAAGAAAGAACCAAGTAAGATAATGCAATATAACCAAAAAAGCATCGTTAAAAACTGCAATTTTTTTCCCTTAAGAAATATTTTTTAGTAAGATTTAAATTTTTATTTTATTTTATTTATAATTCATTAGTTATTATAAAATGCTTTTATAGTAACAGTAGACTGTAATTAGACTATTTAAAAAATGAAAGTACTTTCATTATTATGGAATTTGAGGATTTTGTTACAATCCTAATTACTATTTAAAAAAATCTTAAAATTTTTACTTTGTAAAGCATTTAAAATGTTAGATTATATGAAGAACGGAATATTATTTTTACATTTTACTTTATTTCTATAAACCATCACATTTTTAATTTTTTAATCAGTCATTTATTAAAATAATGAACTTTTTCGCCCAAGATTTATTAAAACTGAGTAATTTTATTTATTTATATATTATTTTATCCTTTGATGAAACAAATCTCAAGAGACCTTAATATATGTACTTTTTATTAATTTAATTTTTTGTGACAAATTTTTGTATTATTATTTCTTGTTAATAGATTTAATTAAGGAAATCCTTAATGCGTTTTTTTTAATATAACCGAAAATATTGAATAATTAAAGAAAATTCATGTTGCTTATTTTTACACAAAAGAGCCTTTGTTGCAAATTATACGATTATATATATTACAAATTTTAAATTTTTTTCGCCAAAACTAACCTTTATACTAACTTAATTTTCTTATAATAATATTCCGTACTTACTTCAAATTATTAAATTAAAATCTTGTTTCTAGATCTAATCTGTTAATCTTTATGCAGACGATATAAATTCTTAATTTGCCTTAAAAAACATTATTCCAGTATGCGTAAATTTAAAAAGATGGCTCTAAATTAAAAATATTCTTAATTAAACTTTATTTCTTAATATTCCAAATAAAACTCATTTCTTCTATGTTTTTATCAATCCTTTTTAAGAAAGTCTTATTAAATTTATTCCAAAACCATACCTTTAAAAAATATCATTATTTTATTTTATCAAATTATTTATTTTCCCTCCGTCAACCTTTAATAGTGTGCATATCAATAAATTCATTTCTTTTCTTTTTCTCTTAAAATTAATCATCTATAAAAATCGTCTGCCTAAGAAATTCTGAGTCGATCATAAATTGGTTAAATATTATTTTTTTAAAAATAAAATTATCATCTGTGGAAAATAGTCTCGTAGCTGGACAAGAATTCTGTTTACATAAAAGAATGATGGTTTCAGGTTAGAGAATGTTCTAGAATTTTCGTTTTAGATTTAAAAGAGGAAGCTCGAGAGGTGGTAATGGGAGATGAGAAGTAGGATTCTTGGGTGCGCTCTTGCATGAGTACGACTTCGGTAAAATATCGTCTGCAACAGGAGCTTTTCTCTCTATTATAGCTACAGTTTAATAAAATGAACTTGCAGCAGCCAAGGAGTGATTATTTTGACCTTCTACATTTATTTATTTTGTTTTTTTCTCGCTGGCCATGACTTCTGTGCGGAGCAAGGGAAACCTGGCGATGATGTTTCTGCCCCCCTAACTTCAAAATGTCACATATATATATATACAGGTGGTTATCAAAATAATGGAAACACTTGGGAATGAAAGGGACATTTAAGAATTCCCTTCGTAAGCATTAAAATATAATCTTAGCTACCAGATTTTTTTAAATATAAAAAGTACATGTATTAGGTAGTATGAGAGAGCTCTAGAAGAGTTGTCTACGTTTTGATTTTTTTGTCAGAAGCGTAAAATGTCAGACCTCACAGATTTTCAAAGAGGCCAAATTCTAGGAGCCCGATTAGCTATAGCAACGGTGACCGAAACATCCCAGCTTATAGGCGTTTCTAGAGGTACGGTGCCTAAAGTCATGACAGCATACACACAGCGCGGAAAGACAAGCTCAGCAAAGCAAAATAATGGACGGAGGGAGAAGCTGAGTGAAAGAGACCGACGGGTATTGAAGCGGATTGTAATATCTAAAAAGAAAACAACTGCAGCCAAAGTGACCGCAGAGCTCAATCAGCATCTGGATTCTCCAGTGTCAACAATTACAGTTCGGAGATACCTTCATAAAGAGAACATTTACGGTAGAACAGCAATTTCCAAGCCACTTGTCACAGATGCTAATGCCAAACGTTGTGTAGAGTGGTGCCACAACCACAAAACCTGGTCGATTGATAAGTGGAAGACTGTTATACGGTCAGACGAATCATCTTTCACATTTTCCCCCACAACAGGACGGGTACATGTCTGGAGAACACCTGCACAAGCGTATGATCCTGATTGCCTCCGTCCAACTGTCAAGCATGGAGGTGGATCGGTCATGGTATGGGCAGCGGTGTCATGGTTTTCTGCTGGTCCAATCGTAACCCTGAAAGGAAGGATCACTGGGGAGAAGTATAGAGACGTTTTAGCTGACCAGGTCCATCCCATGATGCAAATTTTGTTTCCTGCAGGAGATGGAATTTTCCAGGATGATAATGCCCCTATTCATGCAGCCAGAGTTGTCCAATCATGGTTTGATGAACATGATGATGAGGTGGAACATCTACCTTAACCCTCACAGTCCCCAGACCTCAACATAATCGAACGTTGTGGTCTATTTTAGAGCTTTCAATCCGGAATCGATATCCTCCACCGGCATTTCTCACGGAACTTTCACAATATCTCCATGAATAATGGTACAATATTCCTCTAAACACTATTCAGAATTTGTATGATTCGATTCCCAGGCGAATCCAAGCTGTATTACATGCCGAATGCGGTCCTACGCCATATAAATAAAGAATTCCTTCAAAATCTAGAGTGTTTCCATTATTTTGATAACCACTTGTATATATATATATTAGAAGCAATGACAGAAATTCAACATGTATAGTAAAAATGAAAAAATGAAAAAATTGTCATACATTTTTGTACTTTCTATGTATTTTCAAATGTGTCGTTACGATCATTTTATTCATTGATTCTTTAAATAAAATTAAACTTATTTAAAAATGGAAAATAATACGCATATATTAACATCCCAACCTCTTTTAAAACTTGAATTGCTTATTTTGTTTTCAACACAATGAAAATTATATCGGTACTATATGTTCAATAATGACCAGACACTTGTGAATTTAGATTTATTTTTTTAACCCTTAAACGGTAACGTGTTTTTCGGCACCTTTAAACGGTAATCATGGGTCACTCGTGCTTAGCGCTGTAAAAAGTGGTTTAAAGTGCTTTAAAAATTCTAATAAAATTCATGATATTACATCAACTACCCTTGAACAAGAATCAGTCACAATATTGCTGATTTATTAATTTGTTTAAACAATACGTTTAAATAAACAAATAAAAATGTGAAAAATGCACATTTTCTTTAAAAAATCATATCTTTAGATAGAATTGACATTTTTTGCTGTTTCAAATTGGAAATTGAAGATCAAGAATAGTACTTTCACAAAAAAATAAAAATAGCCGGTATAAATTAAAAAAATGCTTAAGTTTTGAGCATAAAAATGACATTTTTAAAATTTATAAATAGGTACAATTTACAATGAAATAGAAATTTTATTAGTTTTTAATCAATTTTATTTATGAAAATGATGTTAATTATCGAACTTTATTTAATTAAGCAAAAAATATAATAATGAAAAATTACAGCAACACTGATATCATCATTTATAAACAATCGAAACAGATTTGATGTCTGTGTTCCTCGCACACAGGTCTGTGACACTTGCTGCAGCACCAAACAATTTCATAAACACGTGTTTGCATAAAAAGTAAGGTTTGGAAACCCAAGTGAGTGTGATGTATCGAATTTTTATGAAAAAAACATCAATTCCTAACCAAACAAATTTTTTCTTACCTTACACTTTTCGTCAACGTAAATGGTAACCCTGGGTCACTCGTGCCTTTTCGAAATTTTGACTGGCTTTTACGTCGGCTGTGAACGCACTAAAACATCGGCGTTTCGGGAGCTAATAGCCTACTAGTGTACTATTTTTTTCAGGGTAGTTTAGTCCCACTCCCCACTCTCTCCTCGAAGCTAGCAAGGAAAGAAAATTTGACCGAGGCACTAGTGACCCATGGTTACCGCTTAAGGGTTAATATCTAAAAAAGTCACGAGGAATTATTCAGAAACTCCAGGTATGTAAACAAAATAGAACAGTGATATATTCCAGGAAATATTTTTATACAAAATTCAAATAGAGAGCTGTTATCAAATGCAACAAATTCAACTTGAATAGCTTAATTTTTCGAAAGAATAAATATTATATCTGTATTATATGGTAATAATGAGCAGACACACGTGAGGTTAGATGTTTTGTTAAATACCTAGAAAAGTACCTGAGAAAATATTCAGAATCTCCAGGTATGTAAACAAAATAGAACAGTCATATATTCCCGGGCAGATTTTTTTCGAAATCTCAATAGAGGACCGTCAACAAATTCAAAAAGAAATTAGATCATTTGGATAACCTTGTCAAAAATAATGAGGCAAAATTGGTCAACCTGCAGATGATGTTGAAGTGACTATTAATAAACTGTGCTCTTTTCTATGACGATAGAATATATACTTGTAGAAAGATGAAGATTTTCATAAAAACGGTCTCAAAATTTTTTAAAGATTTTTGCATATAATTTTCAACGTTCTTAATGAAAAAAATGTGATTTTTAAGGTATATGAAATAATGGAAAATATTATACATATCATTATACCCAACAACATTATGCTCAATGCCCGTAATAAGATTTAAAAAAACTGTATGAAAAATGACCAGGTTTACTAAAAACATTTATACTGCGCATGCATGAACTGAACATATTTAAAATATGATTTGAATAATGTCTTAACTAAATGTACAGAGCAACGTCTGTGAAAATCTCAAGAACACACCTTGAAATTTCAAAAAATTATCATTGATATAATAAGCTCAAAATTCGTTGTTGCCTAAAGGACGCAAAAAGATGAGGGATTTCCCTAATACTGTTTAAATGATGAAAATTTTAAATGTTACATTTAGTTTTGTGTGCATCAAAAAAATTAAACCAATATAAATGAAAAGAAAATCCGTCATTTATTCACTATGCCTGTTTAAATAAATATGCATCAGTGCCAATAATAGAGTTTATATTCTGTGACAATTAACTTTTCACTGCATGACTTTTCCTTTCTGCATTAAAAAATAATTTTGATTACTTTAAGTAGTCACAAATACAGGGAAATAATAAAAAAATTCTGACTTCATATACATTTTTTTAATATGGATTTTTGTGGTATGTGCCATATGTGTAACAAAGCACATAATGAGATATTTTCGTTTTTGTACCAAATGTGGAATGAAGCTCACAATGCTGGTATATTATGTTTACAAAAATAGGGTAATATGGATTAAAATTGTATTGGAGGTATTTAACCCTATGAGGGGTAAGAAATTATCTTTCTATAATGTTGAATTCACACGAGAATATTCGAAAAAAATAAAACAAAGAAATCAATTTTGAAACTTTTTTTTCCTTCTAAGTTACAAATATAAAATTTTATTGAAAGCTTCTGCTGTGAATCTTGATTCAAATCAGGTGCTATATAATACATCCCACTGCCCTGATAATATATCCCACTGCCCTGAGTGTCAGGGAGGGGGGGGGGAGCATAGAACTTTTAAATGTAACTACACTTATAAAATCTGTTTAGTTTAGAAATTCAATCCCCCCCTCCCCCCCCATATACACTCCCGGCACATAACAATATACAGCCAGCGGAAAAACGTCTGACTTCAATATTGTTGAATTTAACTTGTTGATTTTAACTCTTATATAGTACTTTTAATGAAATTATCAATGACTTTAATATTAATTACGAAAATTTATTTCCTGTGGCAGTTAAACCAATTTCTTGGATCACATTTGTTGCTGTCAGCATCTGATTCAAATGAAGAAATAGCATTTTCAGTTATTTTTAGCTGGAATGTATACTGAATCATCCTAACTATCATCAGAAATTCCAAAAGACTGATCATCATTATCAAAAGCAAATAATATTGTATTTTTGTAACCTTGCATTAGCCCTTTGCGCTCCATTTTTTATTAGAACGTTTTTTGATCGTTATGTTCTATGTTTCTGGCATTATCTGGCACAAACACAAAAACAAGCTTTCAAGCTAACGTACTGAAATATTTTAGTTTTAAGCAACTTTTATTACAAATATATGATTACTCGAATGTCTAAAATTTTATCTTGCGGTACTTTCAATATTTTGGGGTGAAAAAATTGAAGCAAATTCAACTATTGTGTACGATGCAGACTGGAATTTTTTTTTAAAATACAAAGCTAATACCGAGTGAGGTACTGCCCTCAAGTGAGAAAAACTGGTACAACACTGTTTGTTTGTATGTTTTACTTATGCCACAAAGATCAGATAACCTAAATTTAAGATCCTTAGGAAAATAGAAGGGTTTTATTGGTATGTTTCATATATGGCCCACCATGCAGTGAAAGGTAAAAGTTACAAGCTTCCATTCAATTAAATGATATGCAATATTATAATAAATGATTTTTTGAGAATACTCTGCTATTTTTTTACAGATATTACAGACTTTAGATTTTTTTGGTATTAACAAAAATCGACGATTTCAGTAATGCAAATAAATGGAAATACACTAGATTTGTATATACACCTTCTCATTGCCGCATACTGTTATATTCGTTCACTAAGCTGCAGGTTTGACTGCAGTAGTAGCATTGTTTAGACTGATATAATTCTACAGCTGTAATATAGTTTTAAGAAATTAAGTTGCGATTAATACTCCATAAGCTTATATACTTATACATAATTAAAAAAGTTACATCATAATGGGAAAAATTTATTTTTCTTAGCACTTTAGAAATTTTTTGAGAAAACAACATTAAATTTTTGCCCTTTTGGTTGGTGGTCAGTCCTTTTGGTTGGCGGTCAGTGTGTTTATACTTCACATCAAGCTTCAGTAGTTCTTTCTTTTATTTTTTAATTCTATTCAAGCATTGTTACAAAATTTATTTTTTTTTATAGCTAATCCTAGTACAACTATAATAATCAATTTAAACGGTAATACAATAAACAGTATTATAAGCAATTTGACTTTTATACCATTTTATTAATTATTATGCACTCCTTTTTTTAATATGCGAGAATAATTATAACAAATACTAACAATGTTTTGGACCTACATGCGCTATTTATATGACATTTGCATAAATGCAATTTAGTAAATAACGAAAACTAAACTACATGCTAAACTTTTGAAATGGGTATTATCCGAAAATTATAACTTTCTGGAGAGAATGTTAATTAGAATTCGAATTGTTATGAGATTCTAACAAAAACAACTTCGAATGATTTATTTCATTTTCTCTTAGACAATTTTTTAAAGGTCATGCTATTTATGTCGTTCCTGCAGTTGGTATTCTGATAAACAAAATAAATGTATATCCATTGATAATATTTAACTTTAATAATTCGAAATTAAGATTCTTAAATGTCACTTTCCAAATAATTTTATAATTTAATGAAAACTTTTTAAACACTAAATCAAACAATTCTTAAATAACTTTTTTGTTTATCTTTTCACATTAATTTCTTCATTATACCTTTCTTTTTAGAGTCTCTGAAATTAATATCGATAATATTTAATGTTTCCTCATTAGAATGAATTTGTTAGTTATGAAATCTGTGTCAAAAATATTTAAATAATTAAATTAAATTTCTCTCCTTCCGAATCTTTCCCATTGTTTTTGACTACATAAGAAGCATGAGACAGTATTTCCACAACCTCAAAATGACTTGTAGATTAAGAAAATTATTGTATATTTAGATTTATAAGAATTTTTAATCTCAGATAACATCAAACATTATAATCATCACACAACTTTATTCTAAATAGAAAAATTTTACAGTAAGTTATAAAAACTTACACTTTTCAACTACAAATTCCTTTTATCTTTCAGTGCAAAGTTTATCTTCTTCGGTCCTTGAGTCCCCATTTGGAGACCTCTGTTCTTTTGCTTATAAAAACTAAAATGTCTGATCTTTTTAAAAATCATTTCGTAGTACTTTGAATTGACAGTACTTTGAGGCCTATAGCTGTCGCCTCGATTGATTCATTATGTACAGAGACAGAGACAATACAGAACACTTTTTATTACAGATATCCATTACATATATTTATTGCACTTCAAACGGACAACACACCATCCATGCCCGTGCCCGGATTCTAACCGGAAACCCGCGGTATGGCAACAGCTGTCGCTACCGTTCACGCCACTGGGTCGGCATTTCTTCGTAAATTAATGTTTTCTTTGCGATGAAAACAAACGAATAAATGCGTGCATCAAAGCTGAATCCCTAATAAAATAAAATTTATTTTAGTCTGAGTTTACAAAACGCCTAAAAATGTCCGAAAAACAGTTTAACCAAGATAGTGAAAATTTTTCATAAATATTTAATTTAATATTTCAGTATTTTTTTCGAGGGGGAGGGGGGGTATTTTTTAATCATTTAAAGCTCTTGAATTTGAGATTTTGCTAATTTAGGTTGAATGTTAATAAATTGATGTTTTAAAGGAATTTGTAGATTTAAATCCATGTTTTTAAACCTAAATTACTAAGTGCCTAAAGGATAAATTTTTAAACAAATTTTTGTGTGTCATTGCCATTTTGTTTAGAGAAAACTACTGAATAAGTTTCTGCTTTACTATTTTATATTCGGAACTAGACAGCTTAAACGGGATCCGATGTTAATCAAAAGAAAATCAGATTTTCATTTACAATACATGTACATTTAACGTCTGAATTTTAAAAAAAAGTATTAAAATATTGAATAATGTAAATTAAGACAGACTTGAATACATTTTTAAAAATAAATAAAATTTATATGCAAAAAACTAAAACACTAAAAAATTATTATTATTATTATTATTTGTACTGACGAGACCTTGCGATTAGCTTGGCGAAACCTTTACTCTTGTATTTTTTATTATTTTTTAGTGGTTTAATTTTTTGTATATAAATTTCATTTATTTTTTAAGATGTATTCAAATCTCTCTTAATTTATATTATTCGATCTTTTAATATACTTTCATTTAGACAAAATCTCTGAAAATATAATATTCTCTAAAAAGTAGTTTTTTAATGTTTTTCTTCATTTTTATATTCATTATTCACTTTTCCCGAACTTAAGGGATGCTCGGGACAGTATTTTTGAAATTGTAAAGAGTCTAGAGGTTAAAAAGTTTAAATATTTTAACATATGTATATTTTTAGATTCAGATTGCATTTCACATCACACAGTTATATTCAAAATTAAAAATGACATATTGAGTAATAAATAGTATGAAAATTGAACAATTCCTACTTTCTCTTTTATATGTTATTAATCAAAACCGTAAAAAAATACACGAAGCATAATTTTCAACTGCATATTCTAATTTAAAATTTCAAATGCTACAATACTACTTAGTTTCAATCACAAATGAATATTAATGACTTGATATAATTAGACGTTTTGAGATTTTAGAAGCCACTTATAATTATGTATTATAAATACATGATGATTTGTAGATATACTTAAAAAAAATTACATAAGTTATTACTTGTTCTTTGTATCTGCATATATTTTACGTTAAACCATGTTTCTTCATGTTAACTTTTAATCAGGCTTCTTTATGCAAAATATTTAAATAAATACTAAAAATTTTAATTTTAAAATATTTCATTCCTTTAAAATACTTCATTCCTTCATCAGTTTTGAAAGTAAAAGATACTTTCAAAAATTAAACATATTCCAACTCGGCATTTTATTAAACTTTAGGGAAAATGAGCTTATGTTCTACATAATTCTAGATTTATAGCTGCAACAAAATTTCGAAATCTTATGCCAATCTTTTTCTTTGATTTACCTTCTTTTGTTTTACGAATCATCACTAATCACCATTATAAGACTACATTCTAATTCTTTGAAATTTAGTACATTCTTTGTCTGAATGTTCTGTTTTGACATGCATAATCGCATATATGCAAAGATATGACTTAGCGGCTTTCCTGAAATTTAATATGTGAATCGAGTTTTGACTTATCCTGGAATTTTCTGCCAAATCTTTGAGGTCGTGGTTTACGCAGCCTCCTACCAATCTAAAAAATATGGATTATCTTCAATTTACAGTTATTGTCGGAAATGCCAAGATAGATAGGATTTTTTTTTATAAAGTGGATCTAAGTTCACAGTTACGACATTTTAAAGTTTTTTTTTTTCACTTTTTATTTATAATACATTTCAATATGTGACACTTCATAAAAACGTAACATGATTATTGAAAATAAATAAAGGTATTTCAATCAAAGTATAATCGATTACGTTAAATTGTGTTACAAATAATTTTACTATGTTTAATAGACCTAATTTCATTACATAATTTTGTGTAAACTTTATTTAATTGATTGTATTTTGAAAAAAAAATATTACAATAATAATAATAGTTTAATCAAGTTAATAATTTATTAATAAGTTAAAACATAATTAATAAGCTCATGTAGTAAAGATATCTATAATAAATTTAACCAAGCAATAAATCATTTAATTCTGTTTGTGTTTACTTTTGTTATATTTTTACTGAACAAGCATAAAACTTTATATCTGCTATTTAATATTTTTAGTACCAAAATGTCTCTCCAGAAAATACAGTAAATGAGAATCAATTTTTTCCCCATTCCTTTTAAAAATAATTCCAAATGATACTAATTTAAAAAAACTGTTATTGTCCCACTGGGTACATTTTACAAAGTACCCTGAGAATTGCACTGTACATTGTACAGTGCATTGTACAGTGTACAATTTTGGCAACAAAGGAGAAAAAACAAGTCAATGAAGATAAATATTGTTTCAAATAAGTCTGAAGAAATATGCTTGAAATGTAATCTATTAAAAAATGCCTTTATTTTGTATTTCTTTAGTAATATTTGGGTTTATTTCTTCAGATATTTGTGAGGGAGAAAATTTTCTTTTTTACAACTTGTTGTTGATTTTTTTCTTTTAATTTATGTCTCCACTAAAATAACAATTTAACCAGAAGTAAAAAAAAAAAAGAGATTATTTTTTCAATTTTTATTTTAATAAAAGATTTTCTTATGTGTGTATACCAAGAATATGTTTATATATTGAAGTATAATGACTATAAATGAAAGTACAAGTTTTATAAATTTAAATTTTCTAAAACTTTTTTTATGTTCAATTATTTTAGTATTTTATTGAAAACCTTTTTAAATAAAAATTTTGTTTCCTATAGATTGGCAACAGATAGAATTGTAAGTATGTGTATTCGTTAATTTCTCAGTAAAAACTTTCGTCTGTTTGGATGACTACAGAATTAAACTACCATACCGAACACAGTCAATGAAGGTTGTAATTGATTACACTATAGACTTATTATTTATAAAATATAATTAAGGTAAATGCACTACTACAGGGCCATTAAAAGACATTTTTAAGTTATTATTAAAGTGTTATTGAAATCCAAATATTTATCTATCTATTTATCCATATATATATGTATATATATATATTTCCAATACATATCCTTAACTGTATACCCACCTCTTTAACTGCTAGTAAAATGAGATTGTACATATGTTTTTTTTTTCAACACGTTGGCGACATAGTATCTTGTGAGTTTTTCTTATTTCAATTTCTGTTTTTAATGGTCAAACAATTAGGGCTAATCGATATCTTAATATCATTCAGACTGCATGTATGGTTTTATATGTCTTGTTTTTTATTTTATTTTATTTTATTTATTTATTTATTATTTTTACTACCATTTTCTGGTTATGATTAATCGGGCAATGTAGAAAATATGCGTTAGGTTTATTTCCGATTTCTACCTCAGAAATTAATCGTAATATTTGTGACTGTACGGGATTGCCTTTGATCTCCAATTTTATTTGTAATTGTTCCACTATTGCTAATTCCATTTGATTGTCTTGTCATGCTTAAATTTATTAAATTGGGTTATTCTTATTCATTATAATTTTTCTTGGTTATTATTTTGTTAATATAAATCCATAACAGAAAATTTAAAAAGTAAAAAAATAAACAATGATGACTCAAATGGTTAAAGTATTGTAATATTTAAACAAATCGGCGAAACAAATGAATATAGCAATAGATAAATGACATTTTGTATCGTTATACATACAATATGTTTCATTCTATTGGTTTTCTTTATTAATTTGAAAAAAGAAAAATACATTTTAGACTCACCGATCTTTTTATTATTTATAAAAAATATGTAAAATTTACGTTGTGTGATACCGAAGAAAGACTATAAGAAATTTGAAACAATATAAACATTTCTAAGAATATTATGCTTCCTGAAAACAAAATTCTTCAATCTTGAGAAAATATATGACACAAATTCTGTCAAGCATGAGACTTCGTATATTTAAAGCTCAAAATATATGTTAAGATTTAGAAAACGCCAAAGAAGGAAGTATTAAAATGAAATCTGAATGATACACAAAATAAATTCAACATTTACGAAAGAACGAGTCAAATATGAAGGCTTTCAGATTCTTTTGGCAAATATTTTAGCAAAAGATTTATGTATATATATTTTTATATGGTACATTTTACATAAAACCTGTCGATTTCCTGTAGCCTTCTTATAAATGTTCTGTCTTTATTTTATTTAAAAGTAATAATAATATTGAAATCGTTCGAAATTTAATTAATATTTTTAAATGTTTAGAAGCATTAACATATTAATAGTTAGGAATCGTTATAGACCAGAAGGCGACAGCACAGACAGTCATCTCATCGAATTCAAGAATCAAAGCCATTGATTAGTTTAATCACAATCCGTTTATTAAAACGCAATCGGTCTGCCAAGTCATATCTTGGTAGGAAATATCTAAAAACCCAATTTTAGTGATTGACTCATAGGTTTATTATAATATTTTCCTACTCCAAGTCATCCATGATTTTATATTTTTCGGTACAGGAAAGCACAATGGTAAACCTGCAAGTCAAGATATCTACAAGATATCATTTGGCAGACAGATTACGCTTTAACCCTTTATGTATTGACGGTACTTCTAAGTACCATTAAAATTACTTCTTATTTTTTTATAAACACCAATTAATTCTAATACTGTTTAGAAGGAGTTACAGATAGATACTTTATCTTGTTCCAAAAGCATTATTGATTATACAAAACAAAAATATTTTTAAAAGGATTTTTTATTTTTATTTTTAGCATTCTCGGTGCTGAGGGAGGGGTGTGAGGATTTTTCTATTCGGAAATATTTCTATATTTATATTCCAAGAGCATCATATTTGTACAATTTATAACTCTACAATATACTAAGAAAACAATTTAAAATAAAAGATGTGAGTGGGGTTATAAATATTGTACAAAATCCCTGTAAATTCAAATTTAATTAATCCTTCTAAATCCTTTAATCCTTCTAAAATCCTTCAAATATTTATTAAAAGATTATGTAACTCTTTTAATTTAGGTAAAACATTATACGTAAAATGCTTTAGAATGTACAATTTTCATGAATTCATAATTCGGTAGATAAAGGACTGATATGCGAATCGAGATTTAACTTATCCTAACTTTCCATCCGTGAATTCTATGAGATGATTGTATGTGCTGCTGCCTTCCGGTCTATTACCTCATCTTTTAGCTTACAACTATTCATATCTAATATCACTTCTACAAATTCAAAATTTCCGAATTTTAGGGCGCCTAGCGTATTCTTCATAAATACGAAAATATCTATAATAAAAAAGAGATAAGTTTGTCAGTGTGTAAGCACTGTTCTGAAGAGAACCCCACATGTAGAGTTACAAAATTTGGAGGGAAAATACCATTATATGGAGTTTTGCATAACAAAGACCGATTTGCGATTTTTTGATTAGTTTTTTATTTAATTTTTTAGTTGATTGTTAAGGGTTTTATTTATGTTTGGAGGCGATTTTTCCGCATTAGTGAAAGGAATATGGTTTCATTCTTTTAACCCGAAATAGTAAACTTAGTTTTTTTACAATAACGTTTTAGGTAGCTTTCATTACAAAAAGTAAAAAGCTACCTATTGCTAGCGTTGCAAAGGTTAGAAAAAACCCGGTTTAAACCCGGGAATAAACCGGGTTTTTAGGAAGACACCTGGAAAAATTCGGGATTTTTTGGAATAATTCGGTTTTTTGGGAATAATCCCGGGAATAAACCTGGTCTATTGGAAATAAACCCGGGAATAAACCGACTTTTTGCAACTCTACCTATTGCAGCCGTCCGGAGGAAAGCACTTCCGGAAAATTTTGGTATATTTTCACCGATCATGACTCCCAGACCCCAAAACCACCCTCCGTTCAAATGTTGACATATATATATATATATATATATATAACCATATATATATATATATCTGATTTTTGTCATGCGATAACTAACATATTTATGAACCGATTTGAATGAAACTTGGTATGTACGTAGTACATACAAATGTCTCGACCAAGTTCGTTGGCCAGCATCATCCGCCATTTTGTTTCAAAATGGCGGCCATTTTAAGTTTAAAAAAAAAATAAAATTTAAAATTCAATGCGAAAAAAATAAAAGTTGAAAAATATTTTTCTTTTACGTGTTAGAACTTAAACAAATGATTCTAGAACAATTTTTATTTTGTCTATATCTTAAAAAATGATTGAGTTATAGCACAATGAATTTTTCTTATGGCTGACATTTTGAAACGATCTGATTTTTGTAACGTGATAACACGCGTATTTATGAATCGATTTGGATGTAACTGGGTGTGTACATAGTATATACTGAGGCCTGAATCGAGTTCGATACTCAGTTCCATCCGCCAATTTGTTTCAAAATGGCGGCCATTTAAATTTTTTTTTTAAATTTTAAAATTTAAAAATTAGGTACAAGAAAGTGAGAAATTGAAAAAGATTTTTCTTTTATGCATTTGACCTTGCTACAAAGATTCAGAGCATTTTTTGTTTCGTCTGTATCATAAAAAATGGCTGAGTTATCGCATATATATATTAATCGATTTCAATATGAGTGTGCATATGCACCTGAATTAAGATTTTAAGCTCATAATCAGGTTCTACTAATATAACTTAATTTAAAATAAATAAATATATATATAAGTATATGAAAGCTACCTCTTCCTCCCGGCACTGCCGGAAGGATTATTTTGGGTTTGGTTTGGTTTATTTTGTTGGTCGATTATCTACGCTAGGGATATAGGCCCAGGAGGGAGTGCCCTTCGTGGGGGTCTTTCTAAGGGTACCTAACCCGTATTTACGCAAGTTTCGAATAAAACCACGAAAAACCCGAACGGTTAGGCCGTCAGCCGCGATTGCGTTCGAACCTCTCAGCAGCAATTTTGGAGTTTTTATTGGTTTTTTAATGCATATTTTAGTATTTTTTTGCATTTTGCGGGGTTTTTGGATATTGGTAAAAAAGAAAAATGTTTCAAACTTATAGCCTAATTTTCTAAATTTTGTCTGTGACGGTTTTTTAATATCATCGATTTTTAATGCGATTTTCGAAGTAATTTTTTAAAAAAATTTGAGTTTTTGTGCTTTTAGAATCGATTTTTTTATTTGTGCCAATAATATAGATTTTAGGTAGCATTCATTACAAAAAGTAAAAAGCTACCTATTGCAGCCGTCCAGAGGAAAGCACTTCCAGAAAATTTTGGTATATTTTCATCGATCATGACCCCCAGATCCCAAAATCACCCTCCGTTCAAATGGTAACAGATATATATATATATATATATATATATATATATATATATATATATCTGATTTTTGTCATGCTGTAACTAACGTATTTATAAACCGATTCGAATGAAACTTGGTATGTACATAGTACATACAATCTCGGCCGAGTTCGTTGGCCAGCATCTTCCGCCATCCTGTTTCAAAATGGCTGCCATTTAATTTTTTTAAAAATTATAAAATTTTAAAATTAAATGTGAAAAAATTAAAAGTTGAAAAATATTTTTCTTTTATGTGTTAGAATTTAAAACAACGATTTCAAAACACTTTTTATTTTGTTTATATCTTAAAAGATGATTGAGTTATAGCACTTTGAATTTTTCATAAGGCTGACATTTTGAAACGATCTGATTTTTGTCACGTGATAACACGCGTATTTATCAGTAGATTTGGATGTAACTTGGTTTGTACATAATACATAATGAGGCCTGGACCGAATTCGTTAGCCAGTTCCATCCGCCATCTTATTTCAAAATGGTGGCAATTTACATTTTAAAAAATTAAATTTAAAATTAGGCACAAAAAAGTGAGAAATTGAAAAAAAAATTCTTTTGTGCATTTGAACTTCATACAAAGATTCCAGAGCATTTTTTGTTTCGACTGTATCTTAAAAAATGACTGAGTTATAACACTTTTATTTCTAGTGTTGCTCACATTTTGAAATGATGTGATTTTCTCACGGGATAACACGCGTATTTCTAAACCGATTTGAATGAAACTTGGTGCGTACATAGTACATACCGATCTCTGGACCGAGTTCGTTGCCAGTTCCATCCGCCATCTTGTTTGAAAATGGCAAAGTTTTGAATTTTTTTTTATTAAATTTTAAAATATGGTGCAAATAATAAGAAATTGAAAAAGATTTTTTTTGGTTTGTTTGTCCTTGATTCAAAACTTTAAAATATCGGTATCCAGATATGAAGGTCGCGTTTTGCTGAGCTCCTTATGGAAGGCTAAAGCTTAGTAACCATATAAGTCAGAACTTCAAATCATGTCTCATTCTCTTCCTTAAGTGCTGTTTATCATTTAGACACTTGATTGATCGAAATCGGTGCAGTGGTTGCCGAGATTGTTTATCTAAAGTTTTTGTTAATCTCGCCCCCAGGTAGCCAGCCATTGCAACTGCACCGATAAGTTTCTGTGCTTATTCTTAATAATTGTTTAATTATATTGGTATCAGGACATTTCATTATGATACCTTATAAAACTTGTCGTTGGAGGCCACCGTAATACTTACCCATCATGGATGTGCATAGCACAATATATGAAAACATAACACATGTAAACAATTTATAAAATGCATTACAATTCCAAAATAAAATATAAACGTATATTTAAGTATTTTTAACACATAATCACGCTCTATTAATGAATTTCGGATGACCCAATTTCGATAAATTGTATGAAACGCCAAACTATTAAAGTAGCACTGAATTGCGTAATAGAAACATCCTTATAACTCCAAAAATAATAATCATATTCACTAACGGTTTCTTGCATCGAATTAAGTATCTCATTTCTAATTAAAAGATATCTTTGAATTGAATTTTGAATGAAATACAGGGTCATGAAAAATCAAAGAATGTGGAAAATAGGATTAGAAATATCTCAACAACTAATTATCCGATTGCCTTCGTTTTTTATGCAAAATTTGTGTTATTTTATTGCCTTTTGCGTCCACTCCTTAAAACAAAAAAAATCGAAAATTTTTATATACCTTTCATCAGAACGAATTTTTCGAGAGTCCGAAAAAAATAGTTCCGGATAATCGAGGTTACTGATATTAAATAGGCTTCGTTCCATTCTTACATACTAAGCACATACAAAATTTCAAATCTCTATCTCAATTTGTTCGGGAGATAGAGCGGTTACAGACAGACAGACAGACAGACAGACAGACAGACAGACACACCGACGGACGGACGGCAAATTTTTTTTTTCTAAAAATATGATTTTTCGGAATCTCTAGTGTCCGAAACGTGTAAATCCGTCAAAAAAATCTTTTCTATTTTCAAAACGATTGCAAGACTTACCCTATACTACGTATGATGGGTAAGTAATAATGAACATTTTAAGCCATAGTATGTACTCCTGGACTGAATATTTACAAAGTTATAAGTAAATTAATCGACTGTTGTCAATCTCTCCCAATGCTTTCTTATTGCAAATTATCATTTTTAAAGTGCGTATTATATGTATTATTCTAACATTAAACACCAAACAATTGTTTATAACATGAAAAAGGAAGCTTCAACAATGATTTTGAGTTAGTTATTTAAAGTTTTCTACTAAATTAATATGTTTAAACTGTATTCTAAAATAGCATGTCTATGCAATGGGGTTTGCTTAAACTGACTCACATTGAAATTATGCAATGTTTAAATTTTTTGTTAAACTTGTTATATAATAAATTAAACAATTAACTTTTAAAAGGTTTTCATTATACCTCAATTAAACCTTTATCTTTGCTCCGCCGCAAACCCGGAGGCAAAATGATAGTTTTAAGTATTTTAAATAATATTATTTAAATGTGCTGTTTAGAGCTTTTGCTACAAATTTTACTTTAGTGGTCCCCAATGGGGGTAACACTTTTTAAAATATTAATTAAAAATATTAAATCTGCTTAAAACCTATTATGTTTTATATGTGTGTGTACAAAAATGTTTGAACTTTGTTCCGCCATACTTTTTATTGCATTATGTATATATTAAGTGTATCAAATGAGTGTTTCTATAAAGTGTTTATCATTATTTTAATATGTACCACATTGTGACGCTTTGGAATTGCACATCCCGCCTAAATTCAGCATGAGTTGAGGAGATGCTAGCTGTCCCCCTTCTCAAAAATAATGGTCTGTTGCTGAAATAAGGGATCAATACTAACAATATCTTATATATATATATATATATATAGATCTAAATTATGTAGAGAGGTAACTTCCAGTTGCTACCTCCCATTAATCCCTGTAAATATTTAGTTTTATCAGTTAACTTTAATTCGAATATGTTAATGGGTAGCCATGACAGCCAGTATTATTCATAGATTTCTTTTTTCCTTGCTTTAATTATTTTATATCAACCTAAATTCTACTATTACCTTTCATTCAGCTGTATATTACGTTCTATAGGGGCCTATAGGACTGTTGTGGCCTTCCAGCCCTCATTATTATAAGTTTAACTCGGTTAAGTAAAGAAATGAGTATAATTATTTAAAGTCAAAAATGCCTTGTCTTTTAGAGCCTGTCCTGGGGAGGAGGGGGCTTGCACCCCCCAAAAATACCCCTTAAAATTTCGCTTGGACTTTTGACTATCACCTTTATTTTAAAAATTCTATTTAAATTGCACCCCCGGGGCTGTGGACCCCCCCCTGTTGGTCACTCATTCAAAAAGGGTCATTTCTTCACTTCACTTCAAACTTTAAATGCTTATAACTCTGGTTCTATGGGGGCTACAGCGAGGAGAAACTTTTTGGCTGAGCTGGCTCCGCACAGACATTTTTCTGGCAACACTTTCATTCCGGTCACTACAAGGGGACCGCCCCTGGGGGGCAGGGGGGGCAATCGTCATTTTTTTAAGTAACATGTCTATAGAAAGCTTATGACCCCTACATCTCAATTCTATCATCAATTAATTTCTACCTCCATCCTGGGCCACGCCCCGGCCCCATAAAGGGCTAAAAATCTGAACTTTTCCAAATTTATCCCCAAATATAGGCATGTTGCACCTTAAACTTTTTGTCTTAAAGAGCTCAACTTTACCAGATAACTTTCATTCCCTGCCTCCCCCCTCCATCACTGCAGGTAAAGGGAGACTAATCTCCACACACAGGTAAGACCATAGAAAATCCCTATTCAATTCCAAACGTTGATCTTCTCCTAAAGTCAAAACATTACTAATGTACACAATGCTATGTACAATATTGTTAATTGATTAATATTCTGTTTTTGGTACACCAGCACAACACTCTAATGTTAACGTATATTAAAATGGCGAAGAGTAAACTCAAACACATTATTATTGTAAATATCTGTGTATATATCTGTATATAAAAATGTATCTATAATCAAGTTTCACCTGCCATGGGCAGGGATTGACAACAATAAGCACAGAATGCTAAATTACAGCTTTTTCGTTATCTCAGCAGCATTACTTTTACAAGAACACGCTGTCATTTATATATCAATCTCTTCTTTTAGACCATATTCATTAATACTTTCCCCCTCTCTATTCCAAAAACTATTCAAAATTAATGTATCTTTTTTTTTTTTTTTTTTTTTTTTTTTTTTTTTTTTAAGTAAAATTGACAATTTAACTTTTTATCTTAATCATTTACAGTGGACAAGTCTACTGTTTCTAGACATAGACTTTCTATATCCCTTTTCCTTCATCGAGACATGTGACGGGCACTGGCAATGCCTGGTACATTGAAAAATTATATATTGTTGACTAAAGAAAAATTTTAACAAACAGCATAAAATGGAGGATTTAGAAAGTAATAATTCAGTAATATCACCCAGTTCAACTGTGGCGAATAACGACACATCTGAGAAATCACAATTCTCACAATCTCAAATTTTGCTATCGGCTACAGAAGAAGAAGAAAATGGCTATACATCGGAGACGCATAATGTGAAAAATAGTTTTCGATGTGTGAAAAATAACAGAGTTGACAAAAATAACAAACCACAGATATAATCTAACAGAAACTCAAAAATTTCAACTCCAAACAGCCTAGAAAATGGATATAATGGAACTGTTGAACACCTACAAAAATCTTTCCAGGAAGAGGAGAAAAGCAGATGTAGAAAACTCAGAAAAATATTGGACATACGCCATAAATAGAATTAAACAAATGCAAACCAACTACATAAAACTACAAGAGGAAGTACAGAAACATCACTCAACTAACAAATCAACAGAAGATGAGGTGACGGAGGGGATTACGCAGAGCCAACAGAAGGCCAAAAGAGAAGAGATTCTGAATTTAGAAAAAACCATCGAAGAGAAAGAAATAGAAATTAAAAATCTCAAAGATGAGATAAGTAAAGTAAAAACATCACAAATCAAGGACCCATGCAGAGAAAATCCATCTATAGATAACACCATCTTGCAAGAAATCAATGATAAAGTCACCCAGATCAAGAGATACACAGAAGAAATAAATACAAGACTAAATCACCAAACAGATACAGAACCTCAACAAGAACATGTACACGAAACACCAACACATCAACAGTATGCAGATGCGCTGAAGAAACAACATCAAACAGCGCCAAAACCCACCATCTCAAGAGCAGCGATCCTACTAAAAAGAAGAATAACAACAAGAACGTCAATAAACACAATCCGCGACCTCCTAAACAGGGAAGCGAAGAAGACAGTCAATCTACCTAAAATATCCTGCTTCACGTCGAGAGACAGGAACACCTTAATCATACAAGCAGACACAGATGCGGAAACAGACAAAGTACTTCACTTCCTTGAAAATATACATACACTAAACGACATAGCGAAGCTCTCCTACAGATCTACCAACATGAAAAAAATTATTGTCCTTGGAATCCCAGAAACAGCAGAAATGGAAGAAATAACAGCGAAGATACAAGAAGAGTGCGCTATAGAAGTCACCCTCAGTATACAAAGGAAAATACAGAGAAGCGGCTCCAGAAACTATCAACTTGTCCTGAATATAGAAGCCAATATGGCCAGTAAACTACAGCAAAAAGTTTCAATTATTATAGGCTTGAACACTTGCAGAATTAAGGACTACCGCCCTGTAATTCGTTGCGGCAACTGTCAGTTATACGGTCACACTAAAGACAGATGCAGGTATGACCGAACATGTGCATACTGTACGGGCAATCACAAATCTGAAACTTGCAAGTACAAAGACACGCCGTCCAAACATAGTTGCATCAACTGCCAGGGAAACAGAGAAAACTTCCCACACGCTGCGAGTTCAAGCAAATGCCCAGCATACCTATTTTCCTTACACGATAGAAACAACTCCATCAAAAGAAATAATCAACATTCAATATAAAAGCTAACAGTACCCAAACTCAAAATAATGAAGATCATCAACACCTACAAATCATAAATCATCAAGGCAATATTAATCAACAATTCTCCACCCCAAGCACGTTAAATAATAACAGCAACCCAGAGATCTCAACCCCAACAATAGCAAATTCTAACGGTATCCCAAACACAGAAGCAGTAAATCCCTCGACCAATAACATACAGAAAATAAAAGTAAATTATCTAAACTTCCTCCAAATAAACTTGCAAAACTGCAAAGCAGCGATAGAAAATGTAATGGGCTATGCAAACAAGAATAACATAGAAGTAATACTGATGCAGGACTTCTATCATCCTGAAAATAAAATATTGGCAATTCCATCATCAACCTGGCAGACGTTTACATCAATTAACAATACAGCGGCGGTAGTCATCACAAGACCCGACGTTGAAGCAGTACAAACTTACACAGATAACAACACAGTATTCGTAAATATTACGACATCAACTGGAAAAATTACAGTGGGTTCGGCCTATTCAGCTCCAAAAAGTGACTTCGCACATGATATGGAATGGCTGAACATCTTCAACCCCCTCCAGCATCTTATACTAGGGGCAGACCTCAACGCACGCCTGTCCCTACTGGGATACCAGAACGAAGATGCCAGAGGTACAATGATTACCCATCTCCTTCTGTCGAAAAACCTCATACTTATCAACGACACAGAAGCTCCACCATCATTTATAGGACAACCCAACCGACCATGCAGTACAAGCCCGGATGTGACTCTGTGCTCCCAGGACCTATCAGACTTTGTGGATTCATGGTATGTAGACACCAAGTCAGAATCAATGTCGGACCATAGGTATATCCATTTTTCTTTATCATTACAAACAAAAAACATCACCCTCAATAGATTCAAAACAAGACACACCACATTTAAAAAATTTAAGGAAATCTTTAAAAACAAAACAATAAACTTAAGTAATACACTAACAAATATAAAAACCAAAATAGAACTGGATAATTGGATGCAACAATTTAATACAAAAATAAACGAAACATGCAAAAAATCACTTAAAACTAAAAAACTAAAATTATATCCGATATTTGATTGGTGGAATGACTCCCTAAAAGCCCAGAGAAACAAAATTTCTGCCCTCAGAAAGCGTTACAAAAGCACCGGTGACGTTAGATGGAGATCTCTTCTCCAGAGAGAAAGAGCCATCTACAAAAAACAAATAAAAACAGAAAAATTAAACTCCTGGAAAAAATTCTGCACACATACAAAAGATAAATTTGGTCAAGCATTCAAAATAGCAACAAACAAAAGACTCACCAATAAACACTTCATACACACTACAATGGAAAATTCAAAGCCCTACACAACCAAAACTGAGACCTTTAAAGAACTAATTGACCACCATTTTCCAAACTCAGACATAATAAACCCTCCACTGTTGGACCGAGCACTGGAAGAGGACATCCCATATCCGACTCCCCCTCTTTTCTCATTTAAGGAAATCAAAACTGCACTAACAGAGCAGAACAACTTAAAAGCCCCTGGTTATGATAAAATAGACGCCTTCATAATCAAAAACTTATTTAAAAACTTTAAACATTTAATCAGGGATCTTTTCAATAAATGCCTAACCTTAAATTATTTCCCTATACCCTGGAAAATAGCTCAAGTAGTATTTTTCGCTAAACGAAATAAAAATCCAAAACAACCATCATCTTATCGTCCCATATGCCTCCTTCCAATACTGGGAAAGATAATGGAAAGACTAATCAAACACAGACTAAATTATTACCTAGAAACACAACACTAATTTCACGATTCACAATTCGGCTTTCGTGAGGGCAAAAACACAATACAACTACTAAAGAAACTAAAAACACAATCATAAAATACCTAAACAAAAACATATATTGCGCACTAATATCCTTTGACATAGTTGGAGCCTTCGATAACATCAACTGGAACACGTTAGCAGATATCATTAAACAACTTCCCATTCCCAACCATCTTAAAAACATTTTACTCAGCTTTCTTTCTGACAGGGAAATAATTACAGACTACCTAGATACGAACATCAAACGCCCTAACAACCAAGGTTGCCCGCAGGGGTCGTGCCTCGGACCGCTCCTGTGGCTCCTTGTAGCCAACCTTATACTTAATAAATTCTATCAGTCCTACATAAACCTATATGCATTCTGGGACGATTTCAACATGGTGGTGAAGGCTAACAGCCGAAGGGAATTGGAAAACGAAGTGAATAAAAGGATCGAGCTCTTCGCAGAAATATGTCATAACTTAAAACTCACAATATCACACGACAAAACAACATTTATGATGATGGGTATGAACACACTAGAAAACCACCTACCAAGCTTTAAACTAGGGGACTACAAAATCAAGCACGTTAATCACTTAAAAGTTTTAGGAGTAATATTTAAAAGCACACTAACATGGGATTTACACATAAAAAACATCAAAGATAGGATTCTCCAACTAACAACATCAATTAAAAGGGTTTTCTCTGCCACATGGGGAGTCAGCCGAGAGTACCTAAGAACATGGTACATCACAGTACTTGAAAAAATAATAGCCTATGGCTCGGAAGTATGGGCAAACAACCTAAGATACGCCGACAAGAGGCAACTCAACAGCATACAAAGAACTTATCTGTTATCAATAACAAAAACATATAAAAATGTATCGACACACACGCTCCAAACACTATTAGGCATCCCCCCAATTCTTCTAACGCTGAGCTACAAAAATTTAAAAAACGACATATTAAACAAAACAAACGTTCTCATACACAATGGTAAAACAATAACACACACCGACATAGAAGACAAAATCCTTAAATATCAAATTAATCCAGAAATCCACATTAATAACCTAATAGCGACAGATAAAATTCTACCTCAAAATAACATCATAAAAATATACACAGACGGTTCGAAGGGGGAAGAAAACACAGCATATGCAGTAGTAGCATTCAACTCAAAAAATAAAATTTATGAAAAATCTGTAAAAATCCAAAAAGATAATACAATTTTTCAAGCAGAACTACATGCAGTCATTACATCGATAAACTGGGCACTAACAACAGAATACACTAAATTCCAAATCCTATCAGACAGCCAGTCAACAGTAAAAGCTTTAACAAAAATATTCCCAAACAACCCAGATATCTATAACATACAAAAAACACTAACTCAGAATAAACATAAAATATTTTACATTACATGGATAAAGGGACACATAGGCATAGAAGGCAATGAGCTGGCGGACAAACTGGCCAATGACGCTGCTCAGTACTGCGATCTCCCAATATACCGAGGGATAAAACTTCCTCGGTCATATCTTAATAAATGCCTGAAGCACAATATGCTGGATGATTGGCAGTACAACTGGGATAACTCAGGGAGCGGCAGATTTACCCACTCCATTGTACCAAAGGTTCAAGCCTCTATAACATGCAAAGACAAAGTTTCAATGTACTTTCTGTCAGGACGCGGTAGCTTCCCCACTTTCTTACGCAGCATAGGGAAAAAAGAGAACAATCTCTGTCAGTGTGGCGTCAGGGGAGATCTGCTCCACTTCATCTTTGGAAACTGTAAATTTATGAAATTCAAATTCAAAAGAAAGCACGACACTGTATATGAAGATATAATGTCAATAATAAATGATCAAACAGAAATAAGACAACTTTATCAAAACTATAATATTCTAAATGAAAAATACTCTTTCATAAAATACAAATTTCTCACGTAAAATGGATGTACCTATGAGTGCCTAAATATAACATGAAAATAGTAATAATGCATAAAATGCACTATCTTATAAACAGTCACATACCAAACATTGACACAGTTACGCACATATAGACTGCTAAAACGAACTGTACTCTTCTCATTTTTCACTGTATATAATACAAAGTAATGTTTATTTTATTGTAAATACTAGTGAATTCTTAATGTTAGCACCATAAAATGTATATAATATCTCATAATATCATAGTATTCTACAGTAAGCAGTATTTGTTTTAATGTATATATAATTGTATTTTTCTCATTGTGTCACTGTAATTATAATCAAGTATTGTTGTATTATTGTAAAAACTATTTTTCTCAATGTATTGTAATTTAATAGTGAATACCAAACAATGTCATGTATAACCCCAACCAGGAATACTACAAGTAAAAACCGGCACGCTCTGAATGAATAGGGTTGCCAATTGCGATTGCAATTGTAAACTCCTAGTGATTTAAAAACAAAAAAACAGGGATCTTCCTCCTTGCTGATGCTCCCGGCAACGGGAACATGGCTGTGGTCCGCTGGAATAGTGGACCCTCCCCCTGCCTTGGGCTCGGGGCTTGTCCCGACCATATGCCAAAAGCGGGTCCCCAAGGTGAGTGAAGTCTGAAGTCTGCCCTTGATTCAAAGATTCCAGAGAATTTTTTGTTTTATCTTTATCTTGAAAAATGGCCGAGATATAGCACTTTCAATTTCCAGTGTGGTTGACATTTTGAAACGGTCTGAAATTTCTCACGCGATAATACGCATATTTATAAGCTGATGTGAATATAACTCCGTGTGTGTACATAGTACATACCAATGTCTTGACCGAGTTCACTGCCCAACTTTATCCGACATCTTGTTTCAAAATGGCAGCCAAATTTCGTCAAAAATCTTTTAAATGTCTAATGAAGTACAAACAAAAAATTTGGAAATTGAAAGAATGTTCTTTCTAAAGTATTTATCCTAATAATGATTTCCGGAGTATTTTTTGCTTTGTCTTTATCTTCAAAAACGCCTTGATATAAAGCAGTTTGAATTTCTAATGTGGGTGACATTTTTTTAAAAAATCAATTTGCCCGCGACGGTACTCGTATATATTAATGGATTTCGATGTGAATGTGCATATGCACATGAATTAAGATTTTGAACAAGCTCATTGGTTTGTTTTATTAATCATGTTGCTTTAAAATGGCATACACTTCATGATATCGTGGAATTTGGCAACCCTCTGAATCACTTAAAATAAAACCAGGTTGAACAAAAGATGAACAATTTCTAAAAATTTCTATTAATATTCAGTATTAACAATAACTAGTATTCAGTCTTATAAAATCGGGTTCCACTAATTTGAGCTTCGTATGTTTGAATAATATAACTTAATTTAAAATACATAAATAAATAAACAAGTGTATGAAAACTACCTCTTCCACCCGGCATTGCCAGGACTTTTTGATGCATCCTGGTTATCACGGACAAGGGCAACGCCGGGCGTGTCAGCTAATATTAAAATATACACAATTTTAGATTAAAATCGGTATATAAAGCGAAAAATCAAATTTGAAGTCATAATCAATGGAAATTTGAAATTCTTTTAATTTCAGAACAGTGTTTACAAATCTGAATAAGGTATATCTGTCATATTTCCAACTGATTATATTCGCGGGAGTTAGTGTATGGATAGTCAGAAAAGTCGAATTGATAAATACTTTTAATGATGTCAGAAATAATTTAATCATGAAAATGAGGTCGTATAAAAAGCATTTGTTCAGAAAAGTAAAAATAAATCTCTATAGACACTTTTAAGTTTATTTAGTTATTACAAATAAATCAAAAACGACTGCATCAGTCAAAATTGAAACGAATTCACATTTGTATAGCATTAATTTAATTCATTATACAGTAAATTACGTTAAGCGGTTATCTCTTTTACAGAAACATATGTAACATTCCGGAAAATAACACTATATTTCATGTCGTGGAAAACCAGATTTAATTTCAACGTTAAGCATTCAATTATACAGACGAAAAATGTTGTGTTTAATTGACATTTATTTCGAGCAGATAAAGGACATTCATATTTGTTATTATTACTGTCATTAGTATTAGATATTATTATTGCCAGTAAAATAATCCTATTTTTTATACACAACATGATTATTGAACCACTAAATTGCCTTCTTTGTTCCAAATATTTTTTATGGCAACACACAACAGTAAAAATTGCCAATAGAGATTAAATTAAGTTTATTTTTATTAAAAGAATAGTCTTGTTAAAATGTGCTGCTTTAAAAATACTGTTTGTAGCTTGCATCAAACATTTTGAAGGAATTTTTATGACTCGTATATAAAGTTTAATCACCATGCACACGACATCATCTTAATCATCGATTTTTTTCCTTCATGAAGTAAAGTGCTATTTAATACATTGTTAAAAATCTTGTCCTAGTTTGAACCAAACTTTGGTGCTCAATATGTACAGTTGTAACATAGTGAAATCTTGAACCAATGTTTGGAAATCCTGTTGAGGCATAGCTCCAGTTGTTGGAACGAGCTTAAAGTAGGAAGATCCAAATGCTGGTAAGCGATTTCACCATTTGGTGGTGGCAGCTATTGAGCTCTAAAATTCGGTTCAAACTACAGGAAAAATTTTAAAAGTGTACACAGTAAGTCATCATTAATGGAAATTTGAAGTTCTTTAATGTCAGAACAGTATTTGCAAATCTGAGTAAAGAATATCAAATATTTTTCCATCTGATTGTATTCGTGTGAGTTTGTGTATGGATATACAGAAAAGTTGAATTGGTAAATACTTTTAACTATGACAGAAATAATTTAATCATGAAAATGCCTTAATTATAAAATACATTTCTTTAAAAAGCGAAAAAGAATCTCTGTAGACGATTTTAGTTTTATTTGGTTATTACAATTTGGAACGAGCTAGAAGTAGGAAGCTCCAAATGCTGATAGGCGATTTCACCATCAGGTGTTGGTAGCTATTGAGCTACAAAATTCGGTTCAAACTACAGCAAAAATTTTAACAGTGTACACAGCAAGTCATCATTAACGGAAATTTGAAGTTCTTTAATATCAGAACAGTATTTACAAATCTTAATAAGGAATATCAACTATTTTTCCATCTGATTATATTCGCATGAGTTTGTGTATGGATATACAGAGAAGCCGAATTGGTAAATACTTTTGACTATGACAGAAATAATTTAATCATGAAAATGAGGTCATTATAAAATACATTTGTTTCGAAAAGCGAAAATAAATCTCCGTAGACACTTTTAAATTTATTTGGTTATTACAAATAAATCAAAAACGAATTCTTCAGCCGAAAATGAAACGAATTCATATTTTTATAGCATTAATTTAATTCATTATACAGTAAATTACGTTAAGCGGCTATCTCTTTTACAGAAACATAATGTAACATTCCGGAAAATAACACGATATTTCATGTTGTGGAAAACCAGATTTAATTGCAGCATGAAGCATTCAATTTTATGGACGAAAAATGTTGCGTTTAATTAACATTTATTTCGAGTAGAGGACGATACTCATATTTGTTATTATTATTGCCATTAGTGTTAGAGATTGTTATTGCCAGTAAACGAATCCAATTTTTGAATACGCAGCATGATTATCGAAGCATTAAATTGACTTCTTTCTTCCAATTACATTTGTGGCAATACAGGACAGTAAAAATTACCAATAGATGCATTTAGCTTTATTTTTGTTAAAAGAATTATTTTGTTTAAGTGTATTGCTTTAAAATTATTTCTTGTAGCTTGTATCAGACACTTTGAAGGAATTTTTATCACTCGTGTATAATGTTTAATTACCATGTAAACGACATTATCTTTGTCATCGTATTTTTTTTCCTTATAAAGTAAAGTGATATTTTATAGAGTAGAAATATAAAAAATATATAAAAACAGAATTAGTTAATTATTACACTAGTTTTTTTTGCTGATTTTAGAAAAAAGTAAAAATGAGAATTTAATTGAATCCTGCATAATACTAGTTACATTAGAATTTTAATGGATGGATGTTCATTATTGGATGTAAAACATTAATTTCAAATAAAAATAACCTTTTATGTGTGCATTTTATTAGATTTCATTATAAACAAGAAAGCATATATATGCAGCTGATAAATTAATATTTCTTTTCTAAAAGATAAAAGTACATAAAACACTGCAGAAAGTTTATGATCGATACTTCAATACGTTAAAAACGCAACACAAAGAAACTTGAGGAAGATTGTCAGTTAACGAACTCCTCGATCTTACAAATTCGCAAAGGGACTGATTATAAGCTCGTTGACAGTGATGGATAGTTAAATGATTACATGTCTCTGGTTTCTTAATTTTTAAAGTAAAATTTCGTAGTTAATGAGAGAAAGTTTTGAGGTGAAAACTTTAAATGTAACATTAAAACACGCACTCTGAAAAGAAGGCAGTTATTCTTTTAAACACCAAAGCTAATTTTTCATGTTTAAAATTGGTTAGTATTTTGAGAAAATATCATGCGAAAATGTGTGCTTAAGTAAGTTAATATTTTAATGCTTGTAGATTTCTATAAAGATAATTTTAATTCGTTTTTCAATGAAGTTTTTAATATCCATACCACATTAATATAAGGAAGAATATAACAGTCTCAACTTTAGGAATATTAATCTTTAGCATGTACACAATTATGAATAGCTTTACTTACTCTTTGGTATTTAACTAGCAACTGAATGCGTATTTTTTTATTTTATTTATCTGTATGTATTATTCTATAATATTGATCTTAAATTTTTCTTCTCAAAATTTCTTAATTTTAAACTCTTTGCTTTCCATTTAAGATAATATTGCTTTATTTCAATGATGTATATAATATATATTCAAAATGGAGTTCAATTAGACGCTTTTTATTTGAAATTAAACACATACGAAAGGATTAATGTGTTTTTCTCTTTCTAGCAAATCTGGCTTTCAAAACTCTTAAAATAGAAATAGTCAAGAAAATGGCAGAAATACATTAATTTAAAATAGTAATCTGTTTTGTTAAAAAAAAAAAAAAAAAAAAAAAAAAAAAAAAAAAAAAAAAAAAAAAAAAATCATAAAAATGTTTTTATGATATACAGACGCAAAACCAGTATCACTTTTATAATTATCGTTGCAGACATTATATAAAAAAATCACAATAGATATTTCCTTAAATTAGTGCGGATAATTTATTCTGGGATCAATGCCGCACTAATCGAAAAATACATTTTATGGCTATGTATACAACAGATCAATAGTCACTTTTTAGAAAACTCAATCTAAATAAATAAATAAATAAATAAATAAATATGATAAAATATTACAATATTTTTTGAAAGTGTTATTGATTTAAAGTGCATATTACAGCTTGCACTAAAATTTTTAAAAGAAAATTTACATAGAAAATCACATTGAATTCCACGGTTGTTATGTAGGATTTAAATTAATAATAACAATAAACAATCACTGTAAAGTTGATATAATGTACAATTTTTTGTCTCATACCATCGATCATATTTAATGTATTATTTTTTTCATAATCAAATGTTTTGAAAGAAAATATCCAACAAAACTTAACAGTGCTTATGAATTTATTTTGTTTGTCAGCTGTATACCTGTTAGTCGCTTAGTATGTCTGTTTGTGCTCTAAAATACGTAAAAACATTCTATTTTCCACGCATTTGATATGTATTACCAATGGTTACCGTGGTTTATTTAGTACTTAAAGATAAGTGCGTAAGTAGATGTTAATCGCTGTATTTTTGTTTTAAAATAATTTTCTTATGTTCCAAACTGTTTTCATTTTCATAATCTTTAACTTTATCAAACGTTAAAGTTTTCTTATGTTACTTTCAAAGCAATGGAGTTTGGTTTATAATCTATGCTTAAAGCATAATTTTTAATGTTGTTAAGTAATTTACGGAAAGAACTTGCCCCATATGATAAGAAAGACATTTTAATGCTTATTAAATAATTCCTATGTTCAGCATTCTTGTTTAAGAAGGATAGAAAATAGTAAAATCAGAACGTCTATTATCAGAATATTTATTGTTATTAACGTTATTAACATATATCAGAAGTCTGGTGAACGTGCAATATAGATAATCCAATCAAAAAATTAATCTTTTATGTAGAAGTTTTCGATTTTGTATTCCTTACAAAATTAACTTTCACCTTTAATAAAAATGTAAATGTTAGAAGATTATTGGAACAAAGTCATTATTCTTTAAAGTTTTAACATTACAGAATATGTAAATTGAAACAAATTTTGGATACTCTCCTAAGTAAACCCTTTTTTTTCAATTTTTAATAAAGAATATTTTTTAAAAGTACATATATAAGAAAAACATTATATTTCGCACCACAAACGATTAATTGCAAGTCCTGTTTATGAATCTTCCTTAATATATGTACTTTTTTTAAATTCTGCATCATTTCTATGTTACTAAAAATTAATGAAGCATTTTGGCCAACAGCCATATAGATCACTTCAATGAAACAGTATTTAAACAATGTTCAGTATTCAGTGGCCAGAAGCCAAATCTTCATCTTTAGGTATGTGGAAAATAAATGAAACTTGAAAAGTAATACATGATTTTAAACTATAACTTTTAAAATAAAATTACTTCAAATTATATAAAAAAAATAAACTTAGATTTTCCAAATTTCTGCATCAAATATCATAAAAAATTTTATTTTGAAAATAAAAGTTGAAATATTATAGCTTAGTTTTAACGGTTAATATAATATTCCTTATAAAATGCAAGCGGGCCCTCAAGTCAAGATTCTTAATTGAAAAAACAATTTTCCTTGAAAAAATTCAATAATATTAAACACACACATAAATGCTAAGAATTATGATAAGGAATTTCTCTTATACAAAGTGCTTTAAAAAGTAATTAATTCTGTTATAAAATACACATAATTATCATAAAAGATTATAAACAAACAATTTGGAATAAATACAAAGTAGTTTTCTTTTATTTTATGATATTTGATACAAATTAATTAATTAAGCTATGTATTATTACTCAAGTAACTACAAATCCCTTACTAGGGAACTGCAAGAAGTGTGACCCACCGATTTTGACGGAAGTGGTATCGTTGTGAAGATCGGGAGCAGAAAAAGACTCAATGGTACTATCCGTCGGAAATGACTCTTTTTCAAGATATTGAACAGTTTATGTGACGTAGCTAGTGCACATTTACTGGAGAATCGAAAAAAAATGGTTTACATTTTGACGAAAGTAATATTGTTGGAAAGGTCTCATCTTAAGGAGTAAAAAACTCAACCTGTCGGAAACGAGCCGCTTTCAAGATATCCGATAATTTATCTCACGCAGCTAATGCATACTTACTGGGGAACCGCAAAATAATTTATTCTCCATTTTTAAGAAAGTGGTATCGTTGAAAAGGTATTCATACTAGTCCTACACAGTTTTTTATTCGTAGCTTCGAGATCTTTGCAAGGACATCTCTCTCTTCAAAATCTAGACTTTTTTTTCTGCTCCGTAATAAGTGTACATTAATTGTGTAAAATAAATTGTCAGACATTCCGAAAAAAGACCATTTCCGACGGGTAGTTCCATTGAGATTTTTACTCCTCACGATGATATCTTTTCAAAAATAGTACTTTCGTGAAAATCGAGACTAAGTTTTATTGCGAATCCCCAGTAAGTGTATACTAGCTACGTGACATAAATTGTCGGCTATCTCGAAAACAACTAATTTTCGACGGAAAGTTCCATTGCATTTTTAACAGCTCAAGAATGAGATCTTTCCAACGATACCACTTTCGTCAAAATCGGTGACTTGCACTTCTTGTAGTCCCCTAGTTACTTAATGAACTCTATGCAAATTTATGAAACAATTATTATTCCTATTAAGAACAGTCTAACACTATTTTTTAAAGATTTTCTTATAGTGTATTCTTCACAAGCTCTTATTTCCTCTGCAAGTGAGTCAAAATATAAAATATGGTAAATGCAGTCCGCGCAATAAAATTTCTATTAAATGTTATGCAATGCAATTCTTTACACATTCAAATAAAAAAATATAATTAGAAGTATTTTCAAGTGACATTACACTTCTAATAATTTTAAATGATTTTTAAAAATTTATCAGTTTTACATTGAAAATTCTGCGTTTTACAACAGAAAATAAATTTGCCTCTTGAAACTTTTAATTATTTTCAATGGAAATTTTTAATATTTCAGATGATCAAAATCTGACATTTTGTGATATTCACCTATATGTCCTATTTGATCCAATTAAACATGTTTGTGTGGATATTATGATAGACCTACACCATATATATGTTATGTACCAGTCTGCTCTGATCTTTGATTAAGACCTACTGTCCTAGTGATGACTATTATCATTCAAATCTCTTTCTTAGACAAGTTATGCGTTTAACATAGTGAAATCAAGCAAGTGTTAAAATACGCATGTATGCCATTTGGACTACGAATGTAAATTCTCTAACAGATCCTTGAGCTATTGTAACGTTCAGTCCCTCTAAAGAGTGGATTTTATTTTTGAGTTAAGTATATGCAATCTACTTCAATAATCTCCTGTAAAAAAAAAAAAAAAAAAAAAAAAAAAAAGAATTACGATTTAAAATTTTTTAGGAATTTTTCATCAGTTAGTTTGTATCCAGAAATTTTCTTTCTTCTGGCTGTACCTAATACATGGATACTAGTGTTTTCTAAATGTACCAACAGCGGCAATGCATAGTTGTCAAAATTAAACTCATGGTGGACTGATGTTGGTATCCTTCTTAGTAGTTTAATTGACTACATTATTTGAAGTCCAGCGTCGAGATGAGTAATTGATCTCGTTTACGCATTTTCGTTTCCTGAATATACTTCGAAATTATAAGCATACCCAGAAATGCCAGCAAGTACAAAAAGTTAAAAGACACATTTATGAGTTTTAATCGGTATTTATTGCTTCCTGTAATGTCGAACATTAGTAGTGCACATTTGTTTGTCAATAGACAGATTTTTCTCCAAACGGATAGAAACAAAATTGTTTTTTTTTTTTTTTTTTTTTTTTTTTTTTTTTTTTTTTTTTTTTTTTTTGAGTGAACAATGCTTTGAGGTTTATAGCTACAATGGCTGTTACCTCGAATGATCCATAAACCACAGAAACAAATACAGAACACTTTATTATTACAAGAAATCCATTACATACATTTTAATACACATCACAAGGACAACACCCGCACACCCATGCCGCTAGCTGGACTCGAACCAGGGTCCAGCGGTGTGGACAAAATTGTTGTTTCAAATAGCAATGATGTGTCAAATTTTGTGTCATTTATCATGATTTGAATCTTTTCGATGTAGATGTTTTTGGTTGTGATTAAAACAAATAAGCTTCTCTACCAGTAGAGAGCTGATCTCTACTAATTGTGTCCTGAATTAAGGGAAAACTAAGTTCATGACTGCAATATCATCATACATTGGAGAAATGCTATAAAGACATATAAAATTTAAGAATACATAAGTTAATGTCTGAATTCAGCTAATTATTTATTAAAGGCACGTATATATGAAGGCAGACATAAATAGAATTAAGATAATAACCCAAAATGTAGTGAAAAATTAGCCAGGGCCAGGAATCAAACCTGGATCGACAGCGTACCGTGCTGTCGCTATGCCATCTAAACTACCTTCGTCGACATCGTGGCCGATATTTCTATCTAATAAACCATGTTGGGGAACGTCGATACGGGAAATACGATGAATAATTTTAATAATGTATTGATCCACAACATATATAAGTTAGTGCATAAGTTAAAAAACTACAACGTTATAAAGCACAAATAAAAAAAAAAACACAAACCCCCAAAAGTATTTCATACGCCGTTTCAAGGATGCCTAGATTCCTTTCTCAGTGAGAAAAAAGGAATTGGGTTTAAAAAAAACCCGGCTCGGTTATAGCCCCGAGTACTGGCTGTGACATGATTGAAAATATGTCAACAAGGATTTTAAATACAAAAAAGAAATGACCTAACTGTCTGGAAATAGCTAGAAGTCAGAGACACTATGTAGGATCTCTCCACAATTTCTAAAGTAATAGGGGTGCTAGACATTTCATTTACTAAAGTAGAAGTATTTTTTTGGATATTATAAGTTTCGTAAACGTTTAAATCTAAAGTTGAACTACATTTTTGAATTAATTTTGATACTTCCCAGGTAAAAAAATCAGCAAAAAACCTTTAAAAAAAGTTCAGGTAAAATGTCGGTATTTGGAACTAAGGTATCTTGAAGGTAAAAAACCGGCATTTTCAGTAGGTATAGGAACCCAGCGGAAAAGAAGAAATATTAATTAATTAATGAGATAATTAGAAATTAGTGTTTTACGGCTGAATGGATAGTACGATGGGTACGGCGTAATCATGCCGACCTACGGTAAAACAAAAATGCCGTATTAAAAGAAAATTAAATAAAAAAAAATAATTAAAATCGTTAATTTTATGTAATAATTAGTCAATTTTCCAGTTTTTGTCAAAAAATTGGATTTTTTTTTTTTTTTTTTTTTTTTTTTTTTTTTTTTTTGCAAAAACGTAAAATAAAAAGTCAAAAAAGAATCTAAGTTTAGAAATTAAAACATGAAAAATAGAGAAAATAGTAAAAGTTTGTTATAGCATATAATTACAATATATAATTACTGGGTACATTTGAGGCTGGTGTAAGTTTTAGAACATTGTGATTTTTTTCTAAACTCAGAAATTCCACGTGGTTGCTACGGAGTGTGACTTGCTGCCTACAGGGGTGAACGGGATGCTATTTTGGATATACATATCTTAATACTTGTCCCAATTAGTCTGAACTTAGCGTTATTTCGCTCGAATTTGAACACGTGGTTCAAGATGAATTTGGAAGAAATAATAATAAAGCTTTAATTAATGGGAGAATTTTTATGAGAAAATTTTTATAAATATAATCTTGATTGAAAATTAGACTATGAAGAATATTTTTATATGATTTGATAATTTTTAATTAAGTGTTTAAGCTATTAAACGCTTAGAATTGTGGAACTTAGTATCTGCAAGGGCCGATAGAATTAACTGGCAAAGGGATGTGATAATTAATTACTAATAATTTAATTAATAATTTTCCTAAAAACATGCAACTTACTTTAAAATGTAGCTGGGATATTCTCGCATATAAATCAATAGAATAGCCTCGCGGATCGGGCCGTGGGTTGCGTCCATTCTTGTATTTTAAAGAGCATTTCTGGGACACGTTCGCACGTAACAAAACGAAAACTTGAACTAAGAGATTGTAAATATACACTAAGTCATTAAGTCACTGAAGGTAAATTGAAGGTTATGTTTTCCTTCAAAATACCTGAAGTATACTTATTAAAAATCAGCTAAGTCACTAAAGGTAAACTGAAAGCCATTAACTTGCTGATAAAGCCTCTATACAACCTTTAAAAATCTGCGCATTTTGTTTCAGTTTTTATTTTCCTTCAAAATGCCTGAAGTGACCTTCAAAACACCCGATTAGTAATTTGGTGGTCAGATAAATGCCTGCATGAAATCTTTTAATAAACAGTAAATTCCCGCAAATAAACCTGCATTTTTAATTTGCCTTAAAAATTCCTGTAGAAACCTTCAAAATCCCTGTGAAATCTTATTTTTTTAAAGGTTTTTTTGCTAATTTTTTTACCTGGGTTTATAATTAAAGTGATGGTTAAACTTCCAGCAATGTTTAGCTACTGTGGATTTATTCCATTCCTGCTTCAAGATATAATTACGATTTCTTTAAGTCTAATTCTTAGTTCACGCTTCGATTGCCCAATGTAGGAGAGGCCACAATGACAAAAAACTCTGTAAATACCTCAGTAATCATGATCGTCAATTGGGTCTTTGTGATTAGAAAAAGTGGCTTTACTACTTGGAGAGAAAACAACATTGAAACTAAATCTATTTAGAATCTGAGAAATTTGTGTGCTGGCTTCAGGTAAATAAGGTAATAAGGTACCCTGGGGTAATAACGCCACGTTAAGGTTCTACCAATTTTCACGGCTTAGTTTTAGATTGTATTTTTCAAACAAATATAGGATCTGATACAGCAACTCAATGACTATCTATATAAAATAAAATAATTTTACAGATATGTATTCATAAAATGTAATGGCGTTTTTTCTTGACCAATGCTATTTGGCGTTATTACCCACCTATAAGGGTAATAACGCCATGCAAACAAAACTATGAAATAAGATGGAATAATTGCATGTAGATAGCCCAATTCTAAAAATACAAAATCTACAAACTTAGAAATTGACAAATTGCATTCTAAGCTATTGAAAATGTTCAATTTTTTGTGAAAGTGTAAGAAAAATAAAGATGTGGTGTGGGAGGAGGGGATGAGGCAAAAGAATATCAGACCGTGAGCATCTTTTTGCTTAAAAAGGACCGTTTAAATAGAAATATGAGAAACATTGGACAGTTTTAACTGTGTTTATTTGAATCAGTATTTAGGATGTAGCTCGGCCACTGTAGGGAATCAACCGGGGTACTAAAGTCAAGGATTGGCGTTATTACCCCGGTATAGTTATTGCGCAGTACATTTTAAATTACAAATTATCTCGAGAAGATATCCAAAATCTTCAACAACATTTTAAAAGTACATGAAATGCACTACAAATTTATGTAATTAACAAAGTATTTCCGGATAAAAAGATAGTCTTCATATCACAAAACGTATCTCGCAAATTTTAGATCAAGCGTTAATTTTAGTTGCTTGTAAAAACAATAAGACCTAAAAATGAAACAAATTAACTTGAAGCTGTTTTTTGCGATTTATATGACTCAAAACCCTTCTGCGCAGAGCACATGAGTGTCATTTACCTGATTATTTCATAATTATGCAAAATATAAGCACTTGGCGTTATTACCCCGCCTGGCGTTATTACCCCAGGGTACCTTACAACAACATTTTTAAAACCTTTAGTTATTAAAGCAGAATCAGAGACAATTAGTGGCTTTAATGGAGCTTTAATTAAATTGCTTTAATGAAGTTAATTTAACATTTAAATAACTCAACATCAACTTCTCATCAACTTCAACACTCAACTTCACAATTAAATAACTCTGAAATTAACTACATAAAAGCAATTGCCATTGATCGTGGATTTAGTTTAAATATCAATAACCGTATTTTTACTAAGCCTCCAATTGTCTCTGATTCTGCTTTAATAAATAAAGATTTTAAAAATGTTGTTGTATTACCTTATTTTCCTTAGGTCAGCACACAAACTTCTCAGATTGCCAATAGATTTAATTTTAAGGTTGTTTTCTCTCAAATTAACAAAGTCATTTTTTCTAATCTCAAAGAACCAATTGACGATTATAAATACTGGGGTATTTAGAAGAGTTTACTAGGAGTTTTTTGTCAGCGTGGCTTCGCCTACATAAAGCAAACGAAGCGTGCATTAAGAATTAGTTTTAAAGAACATCGTAATTATCTCTTAAAGCAGGAATGTGGAAAATCTACAATAACTAAACATTGCTGGAAAATTAACCATCACTTTAATTTTAAATATGCAAAATGAATTTAAAAATGTAGTTCAACTTTAGATTTAAACTTTTGCGAAGCTTATAATATTCATAAAAATATTTCTACTTTAGTAAACAATATGGCTAGCACCCTTTTTCTTTCAGAATTGTGGATAGATCATGCGTAGTAGCTATGACTTTTAGCTATTTCCGAAACAGTTACATCATTTCTTTTTTGTATTTAAACTCTTTGCTGACACATTTTCAATCATGTCACAGCGAGTACTCGAGGCTAAAGCCGAGCCAGGTTTTTTTTTTTAACCCAATTCATTTTTTTTTCTCACTGTAGAAGAATAACTAGGCATCCTTGAAACGGCGTATGAAATCCTTTGGGGGGGAAGGGGGTTGTTTTTTTAAATTTGTGCTGGTTTTTAAGTTTCTTGTAGTTTTTAAACTTATGAATTGAAATTCGAGCAAAGTGTTAAAATTTTACATATATATAAGTTAGGTTTCTGGCTTACTATATCAGTTGTGTTTATCAGGTTTTTGAAAAGTCTCCGTTCTACTAAACTTCACCTAGTTTTTATTTACCTTTATAGTTCTTTTTTTTCAAACGATATCCCTCTGTGCTGTGTACATTTCATTGACGTATTTTTAGTGTACTTCGGAATAGCAATTGCAATATCATTATGAGAGCTCTGAATTACTATTCAATACTTTCATTTGATTTTGAGTTGAATTCTTTTATGAAGGTATTCTCAAAATGATAAAATAAAATTGTCAGAAATAAAGAAGAAAATAAGTCTTATCTGCATGAAAAATGTAAGCAACAACTATAAACTACTACAAAAATAAACTACTTTTATTGAACATAGAAGCAAGTAAAACTAAAACTTATCATTGTAATCTTAGCTTAGTGGAACATAATGTTTTTTTGACAATTTGCAACGCACGAAAAGACTGTTTGCATCAAATATTTAGCATTTTAATTATCCAAAAGCTGCCATAAATATGCCCTACATACCTCACTTTTCCATGTCATAATTTTTATTTAATCACTAGAAGAAAAAAATGTAGACATTTCCGCTGAAAAAATAAATTTATCTTTACCCTTAAACAGCATTTAGTGCTGATATCAACATGTCCAAAATTCATTTAAGGAAATTTTCAATGTGCATTTTATTGGCAACATTAAGCTTTATAGCTTCAGTGTTATTTTAATAGTGTTGCAGCTTATATAGGGTTCTTTTGATCTTATGGTTAGACAACTTCAAACTCTTGCTTATAGAAAAGTAGAAAATAATTTATTTACAGAACTTCAGAACAACAGAGTCTTCGAAACTCACAAATATTTCTAGATATTCAAAAATAATTGTTCAGATCTATCGTATAAGTGCAGATATAGTTTCCAGAGATTCTTTATACAACGTCTCAACACTAAATCACATTCAAAATAACATAAATAAGACTCAAGCAAACTTGATAACAAACGCGTTGTTCACTCAATGACTGACTGGTAAATAATAACCACAACAGCTCGTAACTAGCGGCTCTTTCGAAAAGTGGCTCACTATGAAAAATCACAAATGCGCATGCTTTGGAAGATTCCACTTTTTTAAGCAGGGGTGACAGGTATAGGTGGGCTTTATAGGGTTCTCCGAGTCCTACAGCAGAGCCCTCTACAGTCTAACAGGCAAAGCGTTGAAAAATAAACAAAACTTGTGTTTAATATGTTGCCGGAGTGAGAGTGTTTCTCGAATATAAGATTTTTTGTAGAAAATTACATTGAAACATTGTTTCGTATTGAAAAAAGAAAAATATATATTTGATGCATTTTTGTTATTATTTGCATACTAATATTAAAATAATGGCGCGATTCTCCTTCGTTTTAAATGCATACATATTTATTTATTTATTTATTTTTTTTTTTAGTCTCTTTCTATTTAAAACTGTTAATTGTTTTGATAGATAATTGTAAGATTTTTCCTTCCAATTCCTATTACAAAAAAGTTAATGAAATTTGAATTTCCATCAATAAATTTGAATTTCCAGTTTAGTGGTACATTTTTGCCAGTACTTGGCGAAAAATTGTCCAAGTTGGTATCCAAACAAATTACTCACCATTATTTGACATTTCAGAAAAAGCAGTATTAATAGCAATAAAATAATTATAATAACATTTAAACACTTAATTAGTTATAACAGTAATTGTTTATACTCTGTAATGATAAAAAAAAATCATATGCATCACCAAACTATGCTAACGGAAATTGAAGTTTCACTAATTCTATATGCCAAATACTTTTTTTTTTTATAATATCTTTGATATAATAATTCCTTCTTCATGAAAAAAGGCTATAAAAAATCTTTCTTTTCAGGTTTACAGTTTATGTACATGTTGTTATTACATTTCTATACACTGTTTTTAAAACAGACTGACTTATATCGTAGTTTTGTAATAATTTCTAATTCTAAACATTTTAAGCAGCTTAACCCTTCAGCAGATGTACAGTTAAATTTCACTTAAAGATAAATGAAACATGTGAAATAATATTGTAATAGAAAAATTACATAACATCAAGATATTGGAATTTATTATTCATAACATTATTTAAAATATATACAGGGTGATTCCAATTTTTTTTTACAATAAAAGAGGGGTGATAGTACACATCAAGACAAACAATATTAAATAGGAGACCAAGGGTCCAAACCGTTTTCCAAAGGAGATAGCCGCCATTAAAGTTTAGGGACCAAAATTTCAAATAAACATAAAAAACGGAAAAATTCGTCGATTGATTTGCGGTTTTCACTAAAATTATTCTTTATGTCGGCATTTTCTTGAAATAAAATTATAGAGATAAATTTCAAAAAATGCCGATAGAGGGCGTTTTAGACTTTGGAGTTACGAACAACTATTTTTTGCCGGTATTTTTTGCATCTCATTAAATGTTTTCGTGATCATAGACTCAAACTTAAATTTTGAGCTCAAAATCTGAAAGTGGGAGAGGTTAAGCAGCACAAACTGAACTGTGTTCATAGGGTTCAAATTTCAAATGATTATAAAAAAAACGGAAAAATTGCTTCATTGATTTGCGGTTTTCACTAAAACTATTCTTTATGTTGGTATTTTCTTAAAAATAAATTATAAAGATAAATTTCAAAAAATGTCGATAGAGGGCGCTTTAGACTTTGAAGTAACGAATAACTATTTTTGCCGTTATTTTCTGCATCTCATTAAAACTTTTCGGAAGCTTTGACTTAAACTTAAATTTTGAGCTCAAAATATGAATAGTAGGGAGTAGTTAAATAGCACAAACTGAACTGTGTTTAAGGGGGGGGGGGTGTTCAAATTTAAAATAATTATAGAAAATGGAAAAATTTGTCAATTAGTTTGCGGTTTAAAATAAAATTATTCTTTTAGTCAGTATCTTCTTGAAAATAAATTTTAAAGATACATTTCAAAAAATTCCATTAGAGGGCGCCTTAAACTTCAGCGTAACCAACAATTAATTTTAACCATTATTTTTTTGTTCTAATTAAATGCTTGCAAAAACTTATTAAATATTTTCGAAAGCTTAGATTTAAACTTAAATTTGGAGCTCAAAATCTGAATAATTAGGAGTAGTTAAGTAGCGCGTTGAAGTGTCTTCAGGAGTTGAAATTTAACACTCCCCCCTCCTCGAACGCAATTTAATTTTTCGCTACTTAAACACTCCAAACGATTCAGAATTTGAGCCTAAAATTTAAGTTTATTCATTTGAAAGCATTTAATGAGATTAAAAAAATAACAGTTAAAAATAGTTGTACGCTACTCCAAAATCTAAGGCGCCCTCTATCAGGATTTTGTGAAATTTATATTTAAAATTTATTTTCAAGAAAATGCTCATTTAAAATTAATTTTAGCGAAAACCGCAAACGAATCGACCAATTTTTCCGTTTTTTATAATCATTTGAAATTTGAACCCTCTGAACACAGTTCAGTTTGCCTACTTAACCACTCCCAACTATTCAGATTTTGAGCTCAAAATTTAAGTTTAATTCTTAGCTTACAAAATAAGCATTTAAAAGATGCAAAAGATAACGCCAAAAAAGAGTTGTTCGTTACTCCAAAATCTAAAGCGCCCTCTATCGGCCTTTTTTGAAAATTATCTTTATAATTTATTTTTAAGAAAATACCGTCAAAAAGAATAGTTTTAGTAAAAACCGCAAATCAATGAACCAATTTTTCCGTTTTTTATAATCATTTGAAATTTGAACCCTCTGAACACAGTTCAGTTTGTGCTACTTAACCACTCCCGCTTTCAGATTTTGAGCTCAAGATTTAAGTTTGAGTCTAAGCTTACGAAATCATTTGATGAGATGAAAAAAATACCGGCAAAAAATAGTTGTTCGTTACTCCAAAGTCTAAAGCGCCCTCTATCGGCATTTTTTGAAATTTATCTTTATTATTTAATTTCAAGAAAATGTCGACATAAAGAATAATTTTAGTGAAAACCGCAGATCAATCGACCGATTTTTCCGTTTTTTATGTTTATTTGAAATTTTGGTCCCTAAACTTTAATGGCGGTTATCTCCTTTGGAAAACGTTTGGGACCCTTGGTCTCCTATTTAATATTGTTTATCTTGATGTGTACCATCACCCCTCTTTTATTGTAAAAAAAATTTGGAATCACCCTGTATATATATATATATATATATATCAGGACTATATATATATATATCAGGACACAGATGTCATATACGCACCACATTGGCGCGATTTTTTTTTCTGATGCCAGTTTGGCAAAAACTTCGTTATCAAATATCAGTTATATATCAGTTATATACTTTTTAATCAATAGAGTGCAACAAAATGGCGATTTTGTGCTTCATATAGTAACCCGGTCATTGTTGTTTAGTTATTTATAAATTGCTTATTTACTTTGTATTTCCTTTTATAAATCGATATAAATTGTTTTGTTTTATTATTATTAATTAAACTTTTGTAAATTATTTTTATTTCCTAATTAAAATAATAGAAAATGGTTAAAAATATATGTATAACTCATATTTGTCAAAATATACGTCATGCACGGAAATATATGTGCAGTATGCAAAAATCCGCGAAAATCGCTACGTCATGCGGGGAACGATATGCGCAGTGGCCGATCCCCCGCGGGATCAAATTGGGAAAGTGTGATCTCTAGACGCTTGTACCTTTCCCCACCTTCGATATTGGGATTTCTAAATGGACTAGTCCGATAGGTAGTGCGCCACTCTTGGAAAGAGCCGCTAGTCAGCTCGTATCGCTCTCCTTATATATAGTCTCGCCGCATGCGGTGGAAATTTCTACAAACTTCTAGAAAAAACTGGAAAACCACGGAACAACATTCAATGTATAAGTAGACCTAAGGGGGGGTTACCATAAATAGGGAAGGGTTACCATCGCCAACAATCGCCAAGTTTGTCGCCAACTTGGCGATATATCGCCAAATTTGGCGACCAAAATTAGTCACCAAAAGTGACGCCAACTTGGCGATATCTCTAATATTTCGTTAATCTGCCGTAGACATACACTGAAAATAACAGACAAGTTTGCTTGATAACAGAGACAATGTAACAAAAACTAATATTAGTAAAGAAACGGAGCTTAATAAGATTATTTACATCATTTTACAATACAAACACTAACTATTTACAAAATTCGTAACACTACCCCCTCCTCAAAGACTGCACGTCCCGGGCAGTGCAATCCTTGAGTTAGAGGAAAACACTTAAAATAAATAAACAAATAAATAAATAAATAATAACAATAATAATAAAATTTACATAAATAAGAACTAATTACTATTTACATATTTACAAAAAGTGACTTTCATGACCATGGTCTGAAATTCCAGTTTTGAATTTTTAATCACTTTGGCCAAAATAAGGGGCTAGCCGGTTATAATGTACGATCTTGGGTTTGGTGTGTGGCGATTTTCGTATGCGTACGACGACGTCATTCAGCCTGTTGACGACTGTGTAAGGACCGTCCCAGTTTCTTTGTAGTTTTAGCGACAGTCCCTTACGACGTATCGGATTCCACAACCAAACTTTGTCACCTTCGTTGAACTCATGTCCAGTTGCCTTTGTGTCGTACCGTGTCTTCATCTTTTCTGATGCCAGTCCAATTCGGTTCCTCGCTAGACAATGAATCTTCTCAATCCGTGCCTGGAGTTCATCAACATATTCCTCAGGCGATGAAGGAGCATCTGGAAAACGGCCAAACAAAAGATCAGCAGGCAGACGAAGATCACGACCAAAGAGCATTTGAGAAGGGGAGTAACCAGTGGCCTCATGAGTGGCACTCCTGTAGGCAAGCAGGAAAAGAGGAAATTTCTTGTCCCAGTCCTGTTGGTCTCTAGACACCAGGAGAGAGAGGCTATTTAGGATGGTACGATTGAACCGCTCCATCATGCCGTCCGATTGAGGATGTAGAGGTGTAGTTCGAGTTTTGTCCATGCCGAGTAGTACGCACATTTCCTTAAACACAGCCGAATCAAAGTTTCTTCCTTGATCGGAATGGATTTGAAGAGGAACTCCGTATCTGGAAACCCAGTGTTGAACTAGTATGTCTGCTACGGTTACCGCCTCTTGATTAGGAATGGCATAGGCTTCAGGCCACTTAGTGAAGTAGTCCATGACAACGAGGATGTACTTATTGCCATCAGATGTTCTAGGAAGTGGACCCAGGATGTCTAGAGCAATTCGTTCGAAAGGAGCTCCTACATTATAACGTTGCAATCGCCCACGGGTTCGCCTCTTAGGACCTTTACGTGCTACACAGGTGTCACAAGTTCGACACCACTTCTCCACGTCACTGCGAACATTATTCCAGTAGAAACGCTCTCGAACCTTTTGCAGGGTCTTCATTACACCAAAATGACCTCCTGTGGGACTACCATGCAGTTCTTGAAGGACCATAGAAATTCTCGACTTAGGGAGTAGTAGTTGCCATCTACATGTCTTTCCATCGTCAGACTCCCATTTTCGGTACAAGATGCCGATCTTCAAATGTAAGGAATCCCAGAGAGCCCAATAACGTTTAGTCGTAAGATGGTAATGGGCCATGTCTTGCCAGCTGGGCTTCCTGTTGGACTCCTCTTTCAGCTCTAGAATTGGCTTAATTTCAGGATCAGCAAGTTGATCTTTACGCAGGCTCTCGTCACTCCACGGATCTTGCGATGATGTAGACCCAGTTGTAACTTGTCTTACTATAGGACCTTTGACATTAAATTTCTTCTCAACCCGGTCGCAGTATCTACAATTCTCTGAGCAGGGTCTTCTTGAGAGAGCATCTGCATTTCCATGTGATGAGCCTTTTCGATGGCGTATCTCCATATCGTACTCTTGAAGCTTTTGTATCCACCTGGCTATCTGGCCTTCTGGGTTCTTAAAATTCAATAGCCAAGTTAGAGAAGCAGGATCAGTTCGGATCAGGAATTTTCGACCGTAAAGATAGTGATGAAAATGGTCTATGGCTTTCACTACAGCAAGAAGCTCTTTTCTTGTTACGCAGTAGTTTCGCTCTGCCTTTGATAAGCACTTGCTGAAATAGGCGATAACACCTGGCCGTCGATTTCCTGGGACAGTACAGCGCCAATGCTTTCGTTACTTGCATCCGTATCAAGTATAAACAACTGTTTATCGATTTGAGGATATGACAGAATTGGAGTGGATGTTAAGACCTCCTTAAGCTTTTCGAAAGCAGCGTCACATTCCTGTGTCCACATAAATTTTTGATTGGCTTCTGTTAATTTATGAAGTGGTCTTGCAATCATCGAGAAGCCTTTGATGAATTTCCTGTAATAGGTGCATAATCCTAGAAAACTTCGAAGCTGGTGAACATCTGCTGGACGATTCCAATTTTTCACGGCCGATATCTTCTCCGGATCAGTCCTAACTCCTTCCGCTGAAATGATGTGTCCAATGTAGGCGACTTCATTTCGAAAAAACTGCACTTCGAAGGGCTTAACTTCAAATTAGCTTCCTTTAATTTTTGTAGCACCCGCCTGAGGTTGTTCAGATGTTCATCAAAAGATTTTCCTATGATTATGATATCGTCTATATAAACAAGACATGCCTCATATGACAGCCCCCGGAGAACCGTTTCCATAAGCCGTTCGAAAGTTGCAGGTGCGTTACATAGACCAAAAGGCATTATCTTGAACTGCCATAATCCTTGTCCCGTTGTAAAGGCAGTCTTCTCGCGGTCGTCCGGATGGATCTCTACCTGCCAGTAACCACTCTTTAGATCCAGAGTCGAGAACCAAGTGTTGCCCGCAAGTGTGTCGAGAGTGTCGTCGATCCTTGGCAGAGGGTAACTATCCTTTTTAGTGACGTCATTCAGTCGGCGGTAGTCTACACAAAATCTTGTAGAACCATCCTTCTTTCTTACTAATACAATGGGAGACGCCCATGGACTTGTCGATGGTTCGATGACGCCATTTTCTTCCATATCCTTAATTCAATTCTGCACCTCTTCTTGCTTGGCAAAAGGTAATCGTCTAGGGTGCTGTTTAATAGGAGAGTGATCTCCCGTGTCAATTCGCTGTTGTGCCATTTTAGTTCGTCCAAAGTCTTCAGATGTTTGGGAAAATAAACTTTGGAATTCTCTAATTAAATTTTCCGCAGCTTCCATCTGTTTTGGATTTCAGTCTGTATTTTGTAACAAATCCTTGACTAAATTATCTGAAGATTTCTCAGAGTGACTGTAATTTTGACTTATGCACGTCACAGGAGCACATGACGCTATCACCTCTCCTTTCTTGATAGTCCTCGTCTTATCACTGGTGTTAGCAATTCTGACTGGAATGGTCTTTTTCGAGAGGTCTACCACAGAAGAAGCCACCAATACTCCTGCTTGTGTACTATTGTCTTCTGGATAATCTATATGGCCAAATCGGTAATTAGTTTCATTTTTAATTACAGTTGGAACTAAAAATTCTGTTCTTGGATCTAGATTGATGTCTTCTTTGGCTATTACTGCTTGTTTATATTCAATTTCGTTATTTAATCCAAAAAGACTTATTTCTTCAAATTTTGAGAGCATTTTGTTATTTTTGAAATCAAGCTTGAAGCCAAACTTCTTCAGAAAATCTAGCCCGATTAAGCAAGGATCTGTTATGTCAGCCACATATGCCGTATGGTAATATTTCGTTCCTCCAAAGTGTATGGTTAAATTGGCCTTTCCATATATGCCAATCTTGTCGCCCGTCACAGTTTGCAGGGTAACGCAGGGTGGAGTCCAGATGAGTTTAGATTTCAATTTTCGAGCCAAATCTTCTCTGATTATTGTCACATTGGCTCCTGTATCGACAATCATACGGCATTGAATTCCGTTAATAAAGCCTATCACATATAATTCATTATCACCGCCACTCATTTTTGATATCTGGAGGATCTTCAGGTGGGGCTTTTCATTCTCTGGCAACCTCCGCCCGCGAGATGGCCAAAATTTAGTTTCCCTGCTGACTGTTTGAATTTATCTCACGTTCGTGGATTTTGGGGCAATTTCTTCGGAGATGTCCTGTATCACCGCATCCCCAGCACGTGAGATTCTGTCTTCTTGCGCTTGTTCTTCCATATTTAAAAGCTTCAATCTCTTGATTTAATTTCCTAATTTCTTTCAAGAAGTCGATCTCAGTGTCTGAGCTTTTGTTCACCGTTGCCCCTCGGACTGAATGACGATCTCTTCGGCTGGCTTGTGTAGCTGTTTCCAACTTTAAGGCATATAGTAGTGCAGCCTTTAAATCCTGTACATCTGCCATTCGTACCGCTCTTTGCACTTCTGGATCTTTTATTCCGTCTACAAAATATTGCAGTGAGAGCATTTCCCGTACATTTGTTGGACAGTCAATGAATGCTAAATTTGCAAGCCGTTCAATTTCCGAGGCAAACTCTTGAAGGGTTTCACTCGATTTTTGATGGCGGCTCTTCATTTGTATTCTCGTATAATCCTTGAAGAATTTTTCGCCGAATCTCATTTCAAGTGCACAACTTAGAGTCTCAAAATTGAGTTTCGTCATATCGGGCAATGTTTGCGCAGCACGTCGGCGGCTTCTCCTCTTAAAGATGCTGCCAGTTGATAAGCTTTCACCTCGTCACTCCATTTGTTCGCTTCAGCTACAATGGTGAATTGGGTCTTGTAAACTTGCCAGGAACTCTTTCCATCGTATGTCGACAGCTTAATGTGCACGGGAGAAGCAGGCGGATTCCTAAATTCTTCATAATTACCACTAGACGCTGAAAGTTTCTTCTCAAGATCTTGTACTTTTTTATTTAGCTTTTCATGTACTTCACCTAGTATTTTCTCTTCAACGTTACTGATTTTCTCTTCAACGTTACTGATTTTTTCTTCAACGTTACAACCTTCATTCTGAATTTTCTCTTCTACTTCCGCCATTTTCCTTTCCATTTTCTGTTCAACATTACTAACTTCATTCTGAATTTTCTCTTCTACTTCCTCTATTTTCTCTTCTACCGAGCCTATTCTTCTCTCTACCGACGAGAACTTTTCTTCTAAAGTTTTCTTCATTTCTTCTTGGCCTTTATTAATCTTTTAAGTCACATCTTCTTGGCATTTGTTCATCTTTTCCGCCAACTCTTCTTGGCCTTTATCAATTTTATTTGTCAACTCTTCTTGGCCTTTATTCATCTTTTCCGCCAACTCCTCTTGGCCTTTATCCATTTTATTTGATAATCCATTAATAGCTTTCAACAACTCATTCAGTTGCTCTTCCGTTGCTCTCGTTTTCGCCATAAGATCCCAAGTTCTGACACCAAATGTTGCAGCTTATATAGGGTTCTTTTGATCTTATGGTTAGACAACTTCAAACTCTTGCTTATAGAAAAGTAGAAAATAATTTATTTACAGAACTTCAGAACAACAGAGTCTTCGAAACTCACAAATATTTCTAGATATTCAAAAATAATTGTTCAGATCTATCGTATAAGTGCAGATATAGATTCCAGAGATTTTTTATACAACGTCTCAACACTAAATCACATTCAAAATAACATAAATAAGACTCAAGCAAACTTGATAACAAACGCGTTGTTCACTCAATGACTGACTGGTAAATAATAACCACAACAGCTCGTATCGCTCTCCTTATATATAGTCTCGCCGCATGCGGTGGAAATTTCTACAAACTTCTAGAAAAAACTGGAAAACCACGGAACAACATTCAATGTATCAGTAGACCTAAGGGGGAGTTACCATAAATAGGGAAGGGTTACCATCGCCAACAATCGCCAAGTTTGTCGCCAACTTGGCGATATATCGCCAAATTTGGCGATCAAAATTAGTCGCCAAAAGTGACGCCAACTTGGCGATATCTCTAATATTTCGTTAATCTGCCGTAGACATACACTGAAAATTAGGGTGGAGCGAAAAAAAAAAATTTTTGAAAATAAAAAACGGGTAGGTGTCAAAAGTTGCCTTTACACTAGTACATTAACTGCGTGAAATTTTACCGCTGAAAAAAAATGGCTTGAGTCTGCGCTTTTGCTCCAAAAATCGATATTTTGAGTAAAATTTGTCATTTTTTGACATTTTTTCAAAAAAATTAAAAAATTCCTACAGAGCTGGTTAGTATTTAAAAGTGTTGCTTAAACCTTTATATTTATCTGCTTAACATATTTAAACTATAAAACAATATCTGTAGTCTGTATAATTGGAGCAAATCTGACAACTTTTTGTGAAAAATCAGCGTTAACCTGTCTATTGGAGCATATAACGAAATGTTCTTTTGAATGCATTTCTTACCTAGCTGCTTTCAAAACTACTGTGTATATAACTCATAGAGGTGGTTGCATTATCCCACCCGTCTCAACCACCCAATCATCTAGGCCCAGTGTTTTATTTATGCATTGAATTGTTACTTTTTCCCGAAGACGAGTATAAGTTTTCTATATATCAAAGTAATTTATCTCTTCTTTGTATTCACTGACTTTGGATGATATGAATCATGCTGGTGTGACCTGCTGCATGTATATTTTTATACCATGTATAACAGAAGAGAAGGTGAGTAATGTATTGGGTATGTTCTTAATTGAACCTATTCAGCAGTCTATTATCTTCATTAAATTTTCATGCAATTAATACATTATGATTGAAAGTTCTGTTACCACAGCATTTTTTCAATCAATTACATTTTATATATAATGATTTTCCTAAAAATTGATTGTATGAATTCAATTTTTAGTATGTCATCATTTACTGTACTTATTACATTGAATATATTTTGAGCAGCTGGCTGCTTAATATTATGAAGATCGTCACAGAGGATTGCAAACAAAATTTGCGTGTAAAACAACAATATTTCTAAAGAAGTTTTACTATGCTTTATGTCGTTTCCTGTGTTGTTCCATAGTCTAGTAATTTCTAATAAGATTTTAGATCTATTATTTAGGTGTGTAGTACATTTGGTATAAAACAACCCGCGGTATAAACTTGGATTATATATTTTGTGAGTGAACATATAGACGCTGATTGCCAATCTGTGCTTATATAAAGCGGAAAATTTTATTAACTTTATGAGCTGTCTTTTGTGTGAGATGTTTTCTAAACTCCTATTCCCATTTTTTTCTGAGAAATTCCTTATGAATTAGCTTTGCAAACTCTGACAGAAATTTCTAGTCTCTTCTGAGTATATTTTTCTCAATTTGAGAAAATAATTTTTCAAAATTATTCTCTATTTTATTTAAAAAAAATTGCAATAGGAAGTGAATAGTACGTAGACAAAGATTTTCCTTATTGATCCAGTGAATTCATGTAGCTTAAAACGTTTTATATCGACTTCTCTAATAATTGGCGCAGAGGAAATTCACTGGAGTTGAAGTAGCGAATGATTCAATATTATACACAATTCTAAGCTTACCCCATGCAAAATGGTTCACAGCGACAAATAAAATTCTCCTAATTTTAAATGAGCACTTATAGTCGATTAGAATCCGTACATTCCCTCATAAAGTACTATACATTATATGTTTATGCCCATTACATTTCACCATCAAATGTTCTCCACTCATAAAAAGAGGATCTAAAAGTTAATAGGAAATTACCTGGATACGAAAATACTTAGAAAATGGCATAAAACTAATGCAAAAAAAGTTATTTACAACAGCGGTTGCTTGACACATGCAGAACAAATTTTCATTGCAATTCTCGCTGACGATCACCATCACATTAAACAGCTCGCTTCTCAACATATAAAAAATGCATAAGTAGAATAAATGATGGCATACTTGTAGTTGAAATATCTGAAATCATCTTTGAAGCAAATCATTACGTAAAAAAAATACAATTGACTGAAAAAATGTTATGGTAACAAAACTTCCAATCACTATTCATCAACTGAATGTAAGTTTGAAAAATATAATAGATGGCCAAATAGATCCCTTTAATAGATTCCCGTGCATTAGTCTGCTTGTCATTTTTTTTTTTTTTTTTTTTTTTTGTATAAACTGTAAAAATATACCTGAAGATAGTTACAGCAGCATGTGGATGCAAAGAACAGATGAACAAGGTGGAAGCATCGAAAACATGCCAAATTTTTATAAAGAAAATCACAAATCAATGTATAAATAAAACATGTACTAAGATGATCGAATAGTTGGGCCGGGTGGTATAGGAAATATAGCCACCTCCACAACGCATGTCCAAGGTAGTGTTGAAAACAAGAGCTGTATTAAAAACAACAATTCGTTGTATGACCCAATAGAGTGGTAATGCTGTTTTCTTACTGAAAGTTGCCTGTTTTGCTCCAGCTATAGGGAATAAGCATATTGTTTTATAGTTTAAATATGTCAAGCAGATAAATATAAAGGTCTAAGCAACACTTTTAAATACTAACCAGCTCTGTAGGAATTTTTTAATTTTTTTGAAAAAATGTCAAAAAATGACAAATTTTACCCAAAATTTCGATTTTTGGAGCAAAAGCGCAGACTCAAGCCATTTTTTTTCAGCGGTAAAATTTCACGCAGTTGATGTACTAGCATAAAGGCAACTTTTGGCACCTACCCGTTTTTGATTTTCAAAAAAAATTTTTTTTCGCTCCACCCTACTGAAAATAATAGACAAGTTTGCTTGATAACAGAGACAATGTAACAAAAAACTAATATTAGTAAAGAAACGGAGCTTAATAAGATTATTTACATCATTTTACAGTACAAACACTAACTATTTACAAAATTCGTAACAATAGTCTTTTAAGAGCGTGAATTGGTTATGTTGACGAAAGGCATCACACGACATTTAACCCTTTGCGGTGCAGTGGTTTCATAGATATACCACTTAATTTTAATTCCCAAGCGCCACATTGCCACAGGAATTTTATTTAAAAAAATTACGGTTTACTGAATGCGTGAAATATAGCGTTTTCTTATCTACAAATAAAGTCGTTTTCAAATTCCGGTGTCAGTCATTAATTTCAACACTGAATCAATGAATTTGTCCTGCGCCGCAAAGGGTTAAAGGTTAAAATCAATCAAAATCGAGATACTGTAGGCTGATTTCTCAGATTAAGGGTTTTTTTCTCAGTTTTACTGCTACGCATGTTTTCACAATACATTAAAAACATGCAATTTTTACTAACATATATTGGACAATTGCACCATAAAATATAATAAATAAGAATGCATTCGTTAAAAACACATAAACTTGCTCATTGGTACACAAAAACAGGAATTTTAATGTATTTTTTACAGTTAAAAATAAAATAAGATTTAAAATCTACGTTTTACGCTGCAACTGCAGTCGTCCCCAGGATAAAACACAGGATATATATAAATCAGTATAAAATAGGTATTTCACCCTGAGAATGACTGCAGAGGCAGCTTGAAACTTAGATTTTAAACGCTATTTTATTTTAAACTGTTAAAATATATATTAAAAGTATTTATGTACGAATGAGCATGTGTATGTGTTTTTAACGAAAACATTCTTAATTTTGTTATTCTACTTTTTTTCCGCTGTGAAATTTACTTTATTGTGACACATCACTTTTTTGCGGATTAGTGATATATCCTGCAGAAAATATTATTATTACTAAAGCATTTTGCTTCAATATATTTTTTTTATTAATTCTTGAAACTGAAAGGATTTTTATGAAATTTATTAATCCATTTATATTTTTCTGTCATTTATGTACATATTAAAAAAATATAAGATACTAAAATATTGTTGATATTATATAGAATTTCATTTGTCTGCAAATAGTTCTTGGTTATAGATTACTGCAAAAATTCCTTAACGAACAGAGTGAAATAATTTGTTTTGATAAAGTAAATATTGGTTATTTTACGAGTTCTTTTTTCTCGAATAACTAACCAAATATAGCTAAAACAGAAATTGTGTTTCTTTTGTTTATTCTCATTATCTTTCACGACGTAAAAACAATTTCTAATTAAAAGAGCTTATTCAGTATCTGTACAGTATCTGTACCTATCACTGGGGAATTTTAAGAAGTAGTTACAATGCGCATTGGATTAACAATTTTTTTTCTGTATTAGCATTGAATTTATTTTCACCGGCTTTTTGCGTTCTATGTTCAGAACTTTATTTTTTAAGCATGGTTAGTGTGTAATTCAGTGTATAACGCTCATCTATGATTTGAGACTGCATTTTTCTATATTTAGGTGCATTTACTATTATTTTCTTTACAAAGAAACTTGAAATGTAGTATGTACGTACACACTGTAAAAAAAAAGAAGAAAAAAACTGTAAAATTATTAAGATTAAAAAGTCAAAAACTAAATTTGTCATCTCAAAATAGATTATAACTATAATTACAGATTATAGTAATTATTATGTAGAAGTGGAGAGATGGTTACAAAGGTTTTGTGCTCTCATAAATGAAAATTATATCTCCAAACTTAAACAATTAAAATCAATATAAGTTTTTACACTCTTTACTTCTAAATTAAGTGGCATGTAAAAAGAACCAATCAGTTCTACCTCTAGAAACTAAAGTAAACAAATGAATTCATGAATACGCTTTACTCCATCATGTAGAAATTTTCTGCTGTTATGATTGTGAATGCGAAAGCAAAATATTTAAATAAAGAAAGTAGTTGAAGTTAAAAGAATGAATAATAATGTAGTCTTCATATGATTCATTAAATAAACGAAAGTACGTTATTGGGCATAACTTCGGTTATGAAGTAAAAAAAAAAGTTGGATATAAATTCACTTTCATTGCTGTGAGATTTTGTAGAATGCATTGCAAAAAAGTTTCTCGTGGCTTTTTGAAAGTATGTATTACTTTATGAATTAAATGAGAATAAAGTATTTTTAAATTATAATTTTTTGTGGGCATTTGAATATTTTGCATAAATGAGTTTCATTGAAAGAGAACCTGCATTGAAATTAAGTAACTTCAGAAAATAAAACTAAAAATAATTATGCTACATTATTTTTTATGTATGTGCAAACATTTTTGTTAACTTACTGAATATGAATACTGGTAATATTTATAAGCAAAGATTTCAAAATTTATCAGATCAATAATATCCATTTTGCATTCAAGTATTATAACAATTAAAATTTTAATTTATCATATACAGTTTTAAAATCTGATGTAACATTCATTGCTTTCAATCGGAAAATTCTGGTACGGAATAATAAATCTATCCACAACTTCTTAATACTTGGCGATTCAGAACGATTTTTCATCTTTGGAACGATTTTTCATCTTTGAAATTTTTGCTAATTTTTATTTCTTGATAAATAAAATAATCTTAAAGGGAAACTGAACCTACAAAGTTTAAAAATTTAACTTCAATATAAGTTTTTACACATTTTATTTCTAGAACAAAATGATGTGTAAAAAATAACTAGCCTGTAACGTTTCTAGAAATCAAAGTAAACAAATGAATTCATGAATACGTTTTACTACTTACCAAATTTAAACAATTAACTTCAATACAAGATTTTACACTTTTCACTTCTATCAAAAAAAAAAAAAAAAAAAAAAAAAAAAAAAAAAAAAAAAAAAAAAAATTGCTCGTAAAAAGAACCAATCTGTTCTGCTTCGAGAAATTAAAGTAAACAAATGTATTCATGAATACGCTTTACTACTTCATGTAGAAATTTTCTGAAGAAATGATTGTGCATCTGAAAAGAAAATATTTAAATAGAGAAAGTAGTTGAAGTTAAAAGAATGAATAATAATGTGGTCTTAATATGATTCGTAAAACGAAAAAATGTACATTAGAGAAAATCATTGGGCATAATTTCGGTTATGAAGCTGGCATAAATTCACTTTCATTTCTGTGAGAATTTGCAGAATACATTGCCTGAAACTTTTTCAAGGCTTTTAAAAGTATATTTTACTTTGAGAATTAAATGAGGGAAGAAGTATTTAAAAATTAAATTTTTTATGGGCACTTGAATATTTTGCATAAATGCGTCTGGTTGAAATACGATCTGCATTAACATTAAGTAACTTCCGAAAATAAAATTAAAAATAATCATGTTACATTACTTTTTAAATATGTCGAAAAATTATTGTGAATTTATTGCGTATAAAAATTGGTAGCTTTTATAATTGAAGATTTAAAAATTTATCAGATCAATAATATTTGCTTTGTTTTCTAGTACTATCACAATTAAAATTTTCATTTATAATATACAGTTTTAAAATCTGATGTAACATTTATTGTTTTCAATCGGAAAATTCTGGTATGGAATAGAAAATGTATCTGTAACCTCTTAATACTATGCAATTTAGAAATATTTTTCTTCTTTGAAATATATGCCTATGTATATTTCTAGATAACTTAAATAATCTTAAAGGAAAATTGTACCTATCAAATTTAAACAATTAACTTCAATGTAAGTTTTTACACATTTCACTTCTAAAAAAAATGGCGTGTAAAAAAACCAATCTGTTCTACTTCTAGAAATTAAAGTAAACAAATGAATTCATGAATACGCTTTACTACTTTATGTAGAAATTTTCTGAAGAAATGATTGTGCATGCGAAAACAAAGTATTTAAATAGAGAAAGTATTTGAAGTTAAAAGAATGCCTAATAATGTGGCCTTAATATGATTCGTAAAGCAAAAGAACGTACATTAGAGAAAATCTTTGGGCAAAACTTTGGTTATGAAATTCAAAAATAAAACTGGCATAATTTCATTTGAATTTCTGTGAGATTTTGCAGAATTCAGGCAATTTTGTATTGCCTGAAATTTAATCAAGGCTTTTTGAAATTATGTTTTAAATAGAGAATTAAAGGAAAAATGATATATTTTAAAATTAAAACTTTTAGTGGGCATTAGAATATGTTACATAAATGAATCTGACTGATGAAAAATCTGAATTAATATTAGTAGCTCAAAAAACAAAAAAATAAATAAAATAATCATATTTGTTACTTTTGAAGGCCCCACACTAAGCACAGAAAAAGAACCGGATGATAATGTAAAGTCTATGGGAGCGTTCTTTTCAAATATCTCGCTCAAATTTTAATATTTTTACATGATTTTTTTTTTTTTACAAGATAGCTGAGGAGAATCCACAACCGTCCTAGGTTTTACTTTTTTGATTTTGCTTTTATATTCTTTATATTACGATAGTTTCAATTTCAGAACCGGTTTCTAAAGTTAAAGTATTTTTTTCTTTAATCTGAAATCAAAACTAAAAAAGTAAAAACAACGCCAGTTGTTGATCGTCTTCAGCTATCTAGTGCAAAAATATCATGTGAAAATATAAAAATTTGGGGAGGATATTTGAAAAGAACGCCCCCATAGACTTTACATTATCATCCGGGTCTTTTCTGTGCCTAGTGTGGGTCCTTAAGAGTGTCGATATACTGTCGTATATTTATTGAATATGAATACTAGTAACATTTATCATCAAAGATTTCCAAATTTATCAGATATATTTCATTTATTTTGCATTCAAGTATTATAACAATAAAAAAATTTCATTTTTTATATACAGTTGTAAAACTTCATTAACATTCATTGCTTTCAACCGGAAAATACTGGTATGGAACATAAAATTTATCCACAACTTCTTAATACTAGGAAATTGAGAAATGTTTTTATTCTTTGAAATTTATGCTTATTTGTATTTCAAGACGATTAATATAATCTTGAAGAATAATTGCATCTACCAACTTTAAACAATTAACTTCAATATAAGTTTTTGCACTTTTCACTTCTAAAAAAATGGCGTGTAAAAAGGACCAATCTGTTCTGCTTCTAGATATTAAAGTAAACAAATGAATACATGAATACTCTTTACTACTTCATCTAGAAATTTTCTGCAGAAATGATTGTGCATGCGAAAACAAAATATTTAAATAGAGAAAGTAGTTGAAGTTAAAAGAATGAATAATAATGTGGTCTTAATATGATTCGTAAAACAAAAGAACTTATATTAGAGAAAAATTTTGGGCATAACTTTGGTTATGAAGCTGGCATAATTTCACTTTTATTTCTGAGAGATTTTTCAAAATACATTGCATAAAACATTTTCAAGGCTTTTAAAAGTATATTTTACTTTGAGAATTAAATGAGGGATGAAATAATTTAAAATTAAAATTTTTAGTGGGCATTTGAATATTCGCATGTATGTGTTTGATTTAAATATAATCTGAATTAACGTTAAATAACTTCAGAAAGTGTAGTTAAAAATTTTTAATGTTACATTACTTTTCAAATATGTCCAAAACTGCTGTATATTTATTGAAAATGAATGATAATAGCATTTATAATCAATAGTTTTAAAATTTATCAGATCAAGATTTTTTTTTTTTCATTTAAGTAATACAACAGTAAAAATTTAATTTACAGTTCTAAAACTGATGTAACATTCATGGTTTTTCAAAATAAAAAAAGACTGAAAAGACGGGTTTAAAAAATATTTGACACTCACTATATAATTATATCATCAGGTATATAATTGTGAAGAAATGTTAATGTTATCTGAAATTTAAAAATACTAGCGGACCCGACAGACGTTGTCCTGTCACCGACAGACGTTGTCCTTCCTGGCACCGACACCAGAAAATCAAATAAATGTACTTAAATATAGTAATACGCACGATAAACACTACGTTCTTAATTTAACTTCTTATTACAATTACGTAAGGAAATTATTTTTCACTCTTCAGTATTTTTTGGTCGGTTCAATTTTTGATAGAAAAGTTTATTTTTCTATTTTTTGTTAAAAGTTAACGATTTTCTGAAGTCAGTTAATCAAAATTATAATACAGGCTATATTACTGTAAAGCATACACGTTTGACAGGAGCGGGGTTCGAACACGCGATCTCTTTCTTCAAGAAGCAGAGCTTATATCTGGCGCCTTAGACCGCTCGGGCACTCCATCCGCACTCTATTCATCGAACTTATTCAACACTTTTAATTAGCGAAAAATGACTAACTATTAGTTTTTGCCTAGATACTAAAAAAGTACTGAATCAATTTCGAGGAAATGTGAATCTAAACCATTCTCGAATCTACTGGAACGCAAGCATAAAATTTCATCAAAATCGGTTCAGTCGTTTAGGAGGAGTTCGATTACATACACACGCACAGAAGATTTTTATATATAAAGATATATTATGTCACTTATATTTATATCGCAGTATATATATCTATATATCATAAAATATTTCATCTTCTTAATATAATTATAAGCCATATCATTTTGTGAGTGTAAATATTGTATGAATTTATATGGATTTGAAAAACAATCCATTAAAAGTATTCTGTTTATGTTAAATGATAAAAATTAAACTTAACGTTAACTTATTTTATAAGAACTTACTATCTTTCTAAATTCGAGAAAGTATATCATGACTACTGAATCAATTTTTTTTTTCTATTTTATAGACTGTGGCCAAAATTTCTATCTATATTATAAAGGCCAAACGTATTTGTGTATAACGCATATATCATTTTGTGAATGGCAACACTTTGAAATTTGAAATGAAATTTAAGTTTTGCATCTTTTCCTACTACAACAATCAAATTCGTAAACATTGCACATTTTCAATTTTACACTGTCGTATAAGGAAAAATACACCTTTAGATGCAATTTGTTTGATAACATTATATTAATTTATTTTTGAGATATTAATTTTTTTGTAGCTATCAATGTAATTCCATCTCCATTTTTATTAAAAGTAAAGGGAGAAAAAGCCGGAGACTATTGTATCTGTTTGTTGCCGTTTTCTCATAAAAAGAGAAAAAATATATAAAATAAAAATACTTGATATGTCATAAAATATCGTCTGTTATATAACAAATTACAATCTCGCTTTATTACGTTTTTATTAATCAATTAAATGATTTGAGTACGTTACAAATTTACTTTGCACACGATACAGCACTTTTTCGCTACAAAAATGTATTTTAAAAAATAGTTGTGTGACTTTTCGTTTTGTACTTTTTTCTACTTGTACTTAATTTATATTAAATGGCTGAAAGAATTCAAACTTATAAATCCGTATATAAAATCATTTTCCGGATGTTGAAGAAATTTAATTGAATGATTTCTGGTAAAACATGTAGCTATTATAAATAAACAAAGAAGGCATGTGAATCTTTACAAACCCAATTTGTATCTTGAATGACGACATTACATTTTCGTTGTGTTTCTGTGATAATGATGTCGTATGTGTACTTTCCTATAGACGTTGTTTACGAATGTAACACAGAATGCTTTAAAGAATGCAAATGACGTCATTTTATTAAGAAAAATGGTGTATTTTAATTTTTAAAACTGGAATAGGTTTTTTAGAAGTACGACATTTTCAACAAAGTTGTTTCCAAATAATTTATTTTTGAAAGTAACGTAATCGAAACCACATACTAATAAAATGTAATGTTTATACAAAAATTTAGTGTCTTTATAGTAGAGTAATGACATGCAGTATGCATGTGATAAAAAGTCTTTTTCCAAAAAATAGCGATTTCTGTTACAGTAATTACTGATTCTTGACTTTGTTAAGGCAATTTGCCAAATTAGACAATCAAATAAAGAAGTTCTTTGCAATAATCCGAGTACGAGATTTTAAAAATCGACATTTTACCTTATGTGACGTCACAGGAATATTGTTTATCGTATTTATTGCATGCAGAATATTTCATAAAATTTCATTTACACTTAGAATAATATAAATATTTTGGTATCAGTTTCCAGCTAATTAGAATCAATACTTTGAGTTAAAATTATTTTAAAATGATCAATTTAAAATACCGATTTTTGAAAAAAGGTGAATATGTAATTTTTTCATTAAATGATCAAACGAAACCATCAATTTTTAAAAAAGTGAATCTGGATATGCGAGGTGCATACATAAATTTTGAGCTGAGGAAAATAATGTTGGGTTTAAATTTCACTGGGAAAAAGTCACTGACTTAGACGAAATGGAATAAATTTTACTGTTTTCCCTTTTAAGAATACAAAGATTACGAGCTTTAATTGATAACTCTTTCATAATAACAGATCTTTATTATATTTTACTGCTTACATGGTTTAATTTTAATAATTTCTACAATTGAGTTTTATAGTATTTTGTTTACGTTAGATTGAATGTCATTTGCTTAAGAGTTAGACTTACCAATATAAGGTGCATTTCTTATTGTGACTAATTTCATAGATTTATTATAAATCAATGAAACAGTTCAAACTTAAATATTTCCATTCGTCAAAATTCGACGGATTCTACCTTGTATTATTACTATCCAAAGAGTATCTTTTATATTTTATAAGTGTGTTTATGGTCTGTTTTTCATATACAATAAATTTTTTGTCTTATTCTTAAGAACAAAATGACATCTAATAAACAGAATATTGTCCAGTTAAACTGACGGCATTGAGCTCACAGGCTACGCATAATAATCGTACAATACAGCCTTATATTTTCAAGGACTAATTCCGTTCGAAAAACAAATTAGGGGGGTGGACAGCTCCCTCAATTTCCACGTTTTATATTTAATCATCAAACCCCTTAAACTAATCAGAGATTTGCTACATCATATAAAAAATCTATATCCAAAATTCAGATCAAATTGGAAAACATTAATTAAGGAGAGGGACATGAGCCCCATATTCCCACTCTTTATCCTTATCAAATTAACATTTAATACTAATCACGGAGGTGTCTCATCAGAATGATCCTATATCTAGTTTTTGAACGAAAACTGGTAATCCTGTAGGAAAAACTCATTTATATAAATTAAGCGGAGGGGTATTAGCCCCCGTTCCCCCTTTTATTCATATCTAAGAAACTACAAAAACTAATCAGGGATGCGCCTTATCAGAATATACATATATCCAAAATTTCAAGTGAATCCGATATTTTTATGATGAGTTATCGCGTTACGCACATACGCACATACAGACCAGACGGACACATAAGCTCCCAGGCTTTCATAGCCTGTGAGCTAAAAAAGGGTACTTAACCCTTTTATCACCGTGGCAATTTTATGTATCAATAATGTAACTTGTTATAAAATTCATTTATAATATCTATTATTAGTAATACAGTTTAGAATACGTTATAGATGTTTAAATTATCTTGTTCAAAAAGCATTATTGGTTGCACAAATATTTAAAAAAAAATTATTTTGTCTTCGCATCTTTTCACTTTTTTTGACGTTGAAAGATTATTCTCTCTGTGTGTAGAGGTGGGGAGAGTTTTAATTCGGAAATATTTCTATATTTTTAACCTAAGAACATTATATTTGTACGTTTTTCTCAAACAAAAATGAACTAAAAAAGTTTAACGGAAAGATTTTGAATGGAGCTATTTAAGTAGCGCAAAATCCCTATAAATTAAATTAATTGATTAATTAATTTTAATTGGCCGAATCTTTCTAAAATGTTTTAAATGATTGTGTAAATCTTCGAATGTAGCTTCAAAAATTTGCAAAATATGGTTCCGAAGATGAAATTTTCAGAAATTCATAGTATGGGATATAAAGTATAAAAGACGATAAAAGTAATTTTTTCCCCTATAGAGTAAACGTGACTTGCAAACTGTTGACCTTGTAAACCGTAGATATTGTATCCGTTTAATCCGAACTTTCATTTTAGATGCGGAATTCAATAATTAAAATACTACACCGGCTCAAAAATCAAACTTTTATAAAGTTAAAAAATTCATCTTGGTAAAATGAACTGGTGTTTTAAAGAAAACTGTATTTTCATTCATAAAGTTTAACTATTTTCAACATTTGATGACACAATTATAGTTGAATGCGCATTCCCTCGTGTACAATAAACGCTTATAAATAAACAAAATCTAGAAAAAAAGTTTTTACTAAATTATATGATGTTTTACTGAATAATAGCTATTTCATCGATATAAGATTAATAAATATGATTAATAAAAGTAACATATCCTTTATGAGAAAATGTTTATCGGCTATAATTACAGAATTGTTGAAAGTTAACAGAAAATACTGTGGATATCAAAGCTGAAATATTTCCTTAGAAAAAATAAAAGCAGTTCTTGCAGCGTGAAATGTAAGAAAATCACCAAACGAAAACCTTATCAAAAGACTACTTGATAAAAGTACGGCTATAAAAACCTTCATTTATCGAGTTGACGATTGAAATTTTAGGACTAGTTAAAAATCGAATGCAATTAAAAAAAATACAACTTGGCTGTTAAATAATATCTTGATGGAAAACCGCTGCACATCCGATTTTACTGGTAGAATTGTAGGTTTAACATTGTGTATTCCTGCTTCCAGTTCTACATTTTTACAGGATTTAGTTCATGTGAGAAAACCATGTTCTTTTTTTGTTCGCTGTTTGTCCGTCCGTCACATAGTCTGTACACAAAAAAACTGTGTAAGTCAGAGACTTTAAATTTTGTGAAATTAAAGCTGAATGCCTCGCATCATTCGACATATCATAATTTTTTTTTAACCATTTGTGACGCGGTGGTTTCATAGCTATGCCACTTAATTTTAATTACCAAACGCCACATTCGCACCGGAATTTTGTTTTAAAAATTTACGGTTTGTTGAATGCGCGAAATATAGAGTTTTCTTATTTAAAAATAAAGTTTATTTCAAATTCCGGTGTCAATCATTAATTTCAACACTTAAGCAATGAATTTGCCCTGCGCCGAAAAGGATTAAAGTGTATTAGATTACTTAAATTAATTTTTTTAATGTCATTGAAAATGTTTCAATGTCGTTTATTTTTCCAGTTTAAATTTCAAACGATAACCTTAATTTCAACGTTTGATGCAAGGACATCAGAGTTTGAAAATAAAGCGATTGCTATTAAACATAGTATGATAGCGTTTTTTTTCCATCAGTGGTTTTTTAAGAACGGGTTGGGAAAAGCATGAAGGTGAAAAAAACTTCAAGACGGCAAAGTTGCACACAAAGTTGCACGGCAAAGCACATTTAAAGATTTTGCATTTTATTTAAGTTCACCAAGTCCCGGAAAGAATTGTGCTGGCCATAGGAGATTCCGCTGGCCGCAGGAAAGTAGCAAAATCCTTTTACATTTCAAAGAATAAGAGCCGAATGATGACAAATACAATTTTGAAGGCCCGAATTTTGGGGAATCGCATTGGTATTATCGCAATAACGAACACTGGATGAACACTTTCGATGATAGAAGGCATGCATTTGATTTCCGTTACATAGACATATAATGACAGTGGTCAAAGTGTAGAATTTGAGATAATTAATGCCAAATAATAAAAAAATGCACATAACAATTAGAAACCACAAAGAACAAATTCTTTACAAGGGGTTTCCAAAAGTCCCATTGGATGAGAAGAGAAAAACGGACTATAAAAAAAAGAAAGAAAATTAATAGGATAGGATATCTGTTTTTTAAGCAAGTATAGTGTAAAGATGAATCGATTCTGCATAAATACAATTTTTAATCAAAGGTTGTTGCTAGGGGGTAAAATACATACAGTTGCAGGAAAATATCAATTCTAAGTTCTAGTTTTAAAGAATTTAGTTAGTAAACTGAAATTATACATCAAAAGAAAATGTCCGTTACCAAATGAATATAATTAAGGGGATTAAAAGTTTAGCTTATTAAATAAAGTTAAGAATTTAGAGATATTTTTAATATTATAAAAAGGGGGGGATACCATTATTAAATAATATGTAAAGGGAAGCGCCTTTACACATAGGTTCTTATTTTGAGATCCGGTGCTGGAAAGAGAAATTTTCATATTGCAATGGATTTAATTAAAAGAAACACGGTATATTTTACTTATAGGTTTATATCATTAGAATTTTGTTTATCTGACATTTATAATATTTTAAGGAATTCAATTTATTTTTTCAATTTTAAAAATTATTGCAATTTATTAAAGATTTAGCATTTTAAATTTTGTTTAAACATTTTTTTTTCATTTTAGGAATTTAAAATTTTATTTATATCTCTGTTAATTTTTTTATAATTTCTTTTTTTCAAGTGTTTGAAATTGTGGATTTTATTTAAATAATTTCAATTGATTAATTTAAATTTACTTAAAAAATAACTTTCTTTTATAATCATTTTAAAATTAAGTTTATTGATGCTACCATCTGTGTAAGAATTTAATAATCAAATATAACTTTAGATTTATTAATTAAAGGATAAATTGTTTTGAAAAAAATATTAAACGAAACCTTCTGTGCAATCTGCGAACACACTTATCCACTTCTTCATACCTTTTTTGGCGCAGGAGTACACGATCATTATCCTACCATGCAACTTAGAGGTCTGCACGGGCCGGAATTTTCAGGCCCGGCCCGGCCCGGCCCGTTGTAAAACTCAAAAGTTCGGCCCGGGCCCGGCCCGGCCCGTTTAAATTTTTGTATTTTAGGCCCGGCCCGGCCCGTACAAAAATCAGCGAAAACAGGCCCGGCCCGGCCCGGCCCGTTTTGGCCCGTTACAATTTCTACGATTTCTAAAAAATTCAGATTTTTATCATATAACAAAGATTTCTTTAAAGAATACTGCATACATATCTATGGAATGATTTTACAGTATATTTTACAGCAAATACACATTAACAACATTAATGATTACTTAGATTCTTAGGCTTTCAACATTCGAATAAAGAAAGATTCATTAAAAAATTAATATGGCTTAGAATAAAAGAAAAAAGAAAGAAAGCTAAAAACATCGTTAATTTTGAAGCTGTTTAATTAAAGAAGATTTATAAATATATTTCTATATTATTTTATTATAGATTTCAAATCCAAATTCACTCTTAAATTCAAAGAAGCTCCTTTCTGATACATTTCTAAATTCATTTTTTTCCCTCAGAAACGCATAAGATTAGCAGATATCTTTATTCAGAAACTATATAATCGAATGGCGTTATCCAATTTTTGATACAAACAATTGAAGAATACTGTAAACAAGTAAAATACTGTCTTAATTAGCGTTTTGAATAGAATTTCCGGAAGCAATAGCAAGGGAAGGGAGAAAAACCTGCAATCATTTGAGAAACTATTATATCTCAACAAGGTTATACAAGTATTTTATTTACCAAAAATGAAAAACGCTATTCGATTCCAAATCCCTTCAATAGTTAGGCTTGTCACTTTTATACTTTTACAATTTAAAATTAATCAGAAAATGTGTCAAACTTTCGCATTATTGAGAAATTAATTTAAAAATCATCAAGAAGTATATATCCGAAGACTAAGCTAACATAAGTTCTTTATGGCTGTTAATAATTTTACAAATCATATTTTCTGCCAATAATTAAGTCTAGCACCGGTTCGGCCAGTCTATTAGTAGAAAAATAATGCAAGCGTGATCTCGGACCGGCATGAGTCAGCTAAAAAAATGTTAAAACGGGTTACACATAATGTAATTCTCCGATGCCGATACACTGTGCATTTTTATACTGACGCTGTCAAACTAGTATGGCCACATTTATACTTATTCTCGTTAAAACCATTTTCGTTGAAAATAGCTCATATTTTATCGTTTCTGCTTAAATCTTCAGAACGGGCCGGCAGGCCCGAATTGTTTTTTTATCGGCCCGGCCCATCTGGCCCGTTCAATTTTTTTGCCGGCCCGGACCGGCCCGTTTATGTTGTTTGTCGGCCCGGCCCGGCCCGTTGAAAAAACTATTCTAAATCTGCCGGCCCGGCCCGGCCCGGCCCGTTAGAAAATCCGAAACGATTCCGCCGGCCCGGCCCGGGCCCGGGCAGACCTCTAATGCAACTACTGACACCGGGTCTGCAAGTAGTTTTCATCAAGATAGGAATTGACAAACGAATTGCATATTAATAAGGTAGTCGAATTCAGCCTAATCCTTAATTTTCCTACATCACGTTGATGATTTGATAGTATGTGGAGCAGGCTTGCAGTCTATTATATTCGATCCGAATTATCAAACACACACATGCATGTTGATTTCTTCAAAATGCTATGGAAAATTGACTCCGAACAACTCTTAATATGAGGAAATTCTAATATACACTGATGAACAAACTTATAAACAAATAAAAAAGAATATTGCCCAGTTAACCTGATGGCATTGAGCTCACAGGCTACACATACTAATTGTACATGTCAGTCTTATATTTTCAAGGGTTAAATCCGTTCGAAAAGTAAATTAAGAGGGGGAAACAGCTCTCTCCTTTTCCCCGTTTTATACTTAATCATTTAACCCCTTAAACTAATCACGGATACTTATCATATAAAAAAAACTGATAAATCTGCATGAAAAACCTATCTATATTAATTAAAGGGAGGAGCATTAGTCCCCCGTTCCTCCTCTTTATACTTATAAAATGAACACCTAATACTAATCACGGCGCGGTGCATCATCACAATAATCCAGTATTCAAATGTTGTACGAAAACGGATAATTCTGCATGAAAAACCCATTTATATAAATAAAGGGGAGGGGCATTAGCCCCCGTTCTCCATCTTATACATAAGAAATGAACTCCAAAAACTAATCAGGAAAGGGTGTTATCAGAATATACATATATCCAAAAGTTCAAGTGAATCGGATATTTTTATCATGAGTTGTTGCGTTACGCACATTCGCACATACGCACATACAGAATGGACGGGAACATAAGCTCTCAGGTTTTGATAGCCTGTGAGCTAAAAACTGGGTTCAGGTTCACTTGATTCTGCTTGATTCAAAAAGTGGATTGCAATGCTGTTTGAAATGCAAAAAATGGCTTACTCCTACAGAGCATCGCCAATTTTTAAGATTGTAAACAGAATTTTGAGGCGCTAGGTATATACATATTATATTACATAATAGAATCAGAAAAAATTGCAAACAACCGGTGAATAAATCGACAAGTTACAATAATCATTTTTAAAGCAAAGACTATTGAACAGTTTCAAACAACTTCAGAATACTATAACGAAACTTCTTCGCTTATTAACCTGAGAGATGATGGATAAGAAAAAAGGCTTCCATTTCCTGTACCCTTGTATTTTTGACTCAATAAATATATTATAATGCTGCATTTAAGGTTGAAATTGCTTTCTGTTGGAGTGTATTACCTCTTGTTAAAGAGTGTACACAACGTTTCGAGTCGCCAGTATAAATATATTACATAGCAGAATGACAAAATTTGCAAACAAACACTAAATAAAGCGATCAAAAAGAAAAATCATTAGTCAAACATATATTATTCAAAACTTTCGAACACCTTCAGAATATTGTAACAAAACTTCATGGATTGTTAATCAGAAAGATGATGGACAAAGAAAAAAGGCTTCCAGTTCCATATTTTAGACTGAATAAATAAATTGCAATTTTGTTTTCAATGTTAAAATTGCTTGCTGCTCGAGTGTATTACCGTTTTTTAAAGATTTTACATAATATTTTGAAGTGCCATACGTAAATATATTATACAACAGAATGTGAGAATTTGCAAACAGCCGGTAAATAAATCGACCAGAGAATTTTTTAAAATCATTTATCGAATATAGGTTACTTATGTTATCACTTATAGAATACTGTACCAACATCACCGTTTATTAACATAAAAGATGTTGGATAAGGATAAATGTTTCCTAACAGGAGTTGAATCAGATGAAACTTCTACATTGCCAGAAAATATAAATAAATCTTGACATTTAAGCAAAAATATCAGTGTTCGACTGTTTAATTTTGTTTTTTCTAGTTTTAAATAGAAGAGTCGGATAAGAGTTTCTATCAAGTGTTGTTTACGTGGTGTGATGACCCTTGCAGTTTAACAGGATTTAAAGTTTGAATGGAAGGATTTTTTAAATTATTTTTTCTACCAACAGAAACTACACTGGTACATACAATAGACGTAAAATGATTACATTTGTTGAAAAACATTGTGTTGTGACTTTATTAGAAAGCAATATTCTTTTAAGTCGTAAAACCGTAGATTTACAACCATCAGGACAATGTATCTACTTTTTAAAAATACAAGGCCGATTTTCCATATGATAGTGCATCAAAGCAAAAAATCGATTCCAAAAGATCGAGAAAGAAGTCAGTGAGATCTGGTAGTATTTTACAATGTGACAAGCTGTTAATACTTACTAAACCAACTGCGGAAATAAAAAAAAAAGCATTTTTGATGAATGTATAAGTAAAAACCGACTGTCTCAAACTTCACATTTTTCAAAAGATGTCACTTTCTTTTGGCATTGTAGAAAAAATAGCCCTTTCTCGGGTAAAATTAAAATGTTTGAAAAACGCAAAACACATTTAAAAACAGAATTTCTACAATTATCTTTTCTAGTTGGAAAAATAACCGAATGTCCTTATGATGCCCTTATATGAAATATATGATAAATAGATTTTTAAATATGTTAGACACAATGTACGCAAAACTTTGAATCTCATAGGAGACACATAATTCAGTTTAAGGTTCTCTTTTAATTATGTCTATAAATATGGGAAAATAGTCTCCAATTCTTTTGGACAGCACTGTAAAAAATCGATAGAATTTGTAAACACAAATTATTATTCAAAATATTAGTTGAATAAAAAAAGCTCTTACAGCATTTTTTGCACATAGACACTAGTGTGGTCAAATTCTTTTATGTTAGCAGTTATTTTAATGCAATCTAAGTGATTGGAAAACTTATCACAAGAAATGAATATTTTAAACTAAAAAAATGTCCAGATTGGAATGTTCAGAAACCAGATCCCTGGCTTATTAGCTTATGCTTTCGTTTCTATTTCCAGTTCTTTGACATGACCTTGTAAATAAGCAGTAATTGCTATGCACAATATAATTTAGAATAATAATATTATAATACTCTTCAATCTTATAATTCGGTGGCATTATGTTTGTGTTTATGTAACCTCAATAAAATACAACGAAAATTTTTATTCTTCTGAACCACTACATAAGGGAATTGATTTAAGTATTCCGGAATTGTATATTTTAGATTAGTATTTTTCGATATTGTATATTTTAAATAACAAATTGTATATTTTAGATACTCAATTTTGAACAAAGGGCGTGCCGAATTAAATCACTGTAACATATATTAGTTTCATTTCAATCTGAGTATGTTTTCGGGAGTTACAACACGGTCAGCCAGACAAATACAAGATGACAAAGTGACAAAGTGAAAAAACTAATCAGAAAGTTTCTGTTTAACTAATATGATGGAAAAAATTAAAAAATTAAAATTCATATAGTTTTGCATCAGTAAAATACAACGCTAATTGTTGATTCTTCTAAACTATACACTCTAAATAAAAAAGAGTGACTATTCACTCCGGGGGAGTGAATACTCACTCTATCGCAGACTCAAAGTATGCCCAACCTCTTTAGAGTGACTATTCACTTTGGGCAAAAGTAGAATCGTTGACTCTCTAAAAGAGTGAATACTCACTCCTGGGAAGGGAATAGTCACTCTAAACAGGAGTCAATAACTACTCTTCCTGAGGAGTGGCTATTCACTTTTGCTAAAGGAGTGCGTTTTTTCACTCCTGGTAGGAGTGACTAGTGACTTTTTTATAGGAGTGAATGTTTATTTTATTGCTCTTATGGGCACTTTAAAATAATCGTACCTTTTAAAGTATACAATGAAAATAAATAAAAGCATGGTAAAGATTGGAATAAAATAGTTTATTGACAATATTAAGCTATTGCATAGCTTTTATCGCGGGCTTTGAGCGCGGCGACCGAATCCAAAAATTCCGTAACGAGAAATATCCTAACACATCCGTAACGAAAAAACCTAACACCCGGCTACCGTCGTTTCACTTCGGCAGACTTCGGCATGGTATCCTTTGGTAGACTTCGGCAGATACTGACGCGGTATTTTTCAGATATTTAGAGGATATCAAGTCTTAAACTTATATATCTTATTTCAGTTACTATAAATCTATAGTTTCAATAATAAAAATTCCTGATAGAATGTGTATGGAAAAGAATCGTCTTAAGATAAAACAAGGTAGGATAATGTAGCTTTTGGTGAGTGGAGACCTGCCCAATGGTAAGGATCGAAAAATTTAAATGCTTATAACTCGCGATCTAACTTCCGTAGCGCGGCCAAATTTTGTTTGGTAATTTATTATGAGACAGTGTTAATTTTGGGTGAAAGGAGACCCCCCACGGTGAGGGTCGAAAAATTTAAAATGCTTATAACTCGCGATCTAATTTTTGTATCGCGGCGAAATTTTGTTTGGTAATTTATTACGAGACAGTGTTAATTTTTGGTGAAAGGAGACCCCTCCCATGGTGAGGGTCGAAAATTTTAAAATGCTTATAACTCGCGATCAAATTTTCGTAGCGCGGCCAAATTTTGTTTGGTAATTTATTATGAGACAGTGTTACTTCTGGTGACAGGAGACCCCCACGGTGAGCGTCGAAAAAGTTAAAATGCTTATAATTCGCGGTCTAACTTTCGTATCGCGGCCAAAATTTGTTTGGTAATTTACTATGAGACAGTGTTACTTTTGGTGACAGGAGATCCCCCACGGTGAGGGTCGTAAAATTTAAAATGCTTATAACTTGCGATCTAATTTTCGTAGCTCGGCCAAATTTTGTTTGGTAATTTATTATGAGAGAGTGTTCATTTTTCGTGGCAGAAGACCCCCCCCCCCACGGTGAGAGACGAAAAATTTAAAATGTTTATAACTCGCGATCAATTTTTGTAGCGCGGCCAAATTTTGTTTGGTAATTTATTATGAGACAGTGTTAATTTTTGGTGACAGGATATCCCCCATGGTGAGGGTCGAAATATTTAAAATGCCTATAACTCGCGATCTAATTTTCGTAGTGCGGCCAAATTTTGTTTGGTAATCTACTATGAAACTGTGTTAATTTTTGGTGACAGGAGACCCCTACGGTGAGGTTCGGAAAATTTAAAATGCTTATAACTCGCGATCTAATTTTCGTAGCGCGGCCAAATTTTGTTTGTAATTTATTAAGGTATTCCATAGCTTTTATCGCGGGCTTTGAGCGCGGCGAAAGAATCTAGAAATTCTGTAACGAGAAAAAAAAAACCTAACACTCCGGCTAACGTGGCTTCAGTTTGGCAGACTTCGGCACGGTATCCTTCCGTAGACTTCGGCAGACATTGACGCGGTGTTTTTCAGATATTTTGAGAATATCAAGTCTTAAACTTATGTTTTTTATTTCAGCTACCATAAACGTATAGTTTCAATGATAAAAAAATCCCTGTCGGCTGGGCCTATAGGCGGAGGTAGATTTCGAAGAGTGCTCATTTCAACAAAATATATATATATATATGTATGATTAGAGATAAACCCGGTTTAATAACTTCATTTGGCCGTTTATGTAAAAATTTTAATTTCATTTTTCTGCAAAAACTGGTTTTATCAGAATCATCTTAAGAAAAATTCAGCTCAAATGCCCATTATCACAACATATTTTGAAATAGATTCTAAATTTATTGAAAAATCGACCAAAACAGTACATAATACAGTTCCTAAATAACAAAAAACTGTCAGTTGAAAGCATTTGAGAAAAAAATTGAATTTAAAAATTAGGCATAAAATAACCGATTTGTTGTTTGAATACATCCTTAATACTTTAATCATGATTGCTTCGGAAAATTGTGTGCGAAATACTCACTTTAACAGCATTTTAAAAAATATATTCTATCTTTATCAAAAAACTGCCCAATACGTCACAGTATACAGTTCCTAAATAAGAGGATCTGTAAATTGGATGCGTTTGAGAGCGAAAATGGATTTTAAAACGAGTCATAAAAAACGAAATTTGCTATGTGAAAACTTCCTTAAATTTTCAAATCGCGAAGACTTCGGGAAATTCTGTTCAAAATACCCTTTTTGGTAGCCTTTTTCAAAATATATTCTGTCTTTATCAAAAAACCGATCAATGCATCACATTATATAGTTCCTAAATAAGAGGATCTGTAAATTGGATGCATTTGAGAGCAAAAATGGATTTGAAAACGAGTCAGAAAAAAACGCAATTTCTTATTTGAATACTTCCTTCAATTTTCAGTCCCGATGACTTTCGGAAATTCTGTTCAAAATACTCTTTTTGGTAGCCTTTTTTGAAATATATTCTGTCTTTATCAAAAAATTGCCCAGTGCGTCACTTTATACAGTTTCTAAATAAGAGGATCTACCATTTGGATGCGTTTAAAATCAAAAATGAATTTAAAAATGAGTCAGAATATAAGTCGTTTGCATTTGAGGTTTTTTTCTCCAACTCCTATTTTTGTTTAATTTCTTTTTGCTATACGAATTGGTCCTATGAAAAACTTGTCAATATAAAAGTTGTAGATATTTTTGAGAAGATGTAAAATAAATTTAATCAGATTTGATATCTTAAAAATTGACGGAGTTATGGATTTTTCTCTTTTTTAGCGCCCTTTTTCTTTTCGATTTTAATTTTTTTCATCAGTAAAAGTTGGTCCTATCAAAAACTTGTAAATACAAAAGTTTTAGATAATTTTAAGAATATTTATAAAAAATTTAGTTGTACTTTATATCTTGAAAATTGACGAAGTTATGAATTTTTTTCTCTCAAAATCCCTGTTTTTTTCGCCCCTTGAGCCCACTTCTAAATTTATCAAAAATCTGTCATGTATATATTTTTGGCCCATTTTTAAGAAGTAATATTAACTATAAACCGATTCGATATCTACTTTAATTATGAAGTTATGGCGTTTTTTCGGTTTTTACAAAAACGCCCCCTATTCCGACCCCCTTGGTCCGATTTTGCCCATTAACGAACTCAGCCAAGATTTTATCCCCATTGATTTTATGTACCAGTTTGGTGGAGATTGGTGAAGAATTATAGAAGTTATCGTGTCCATAAAAAAGTGATATATATATAGATAGATAGATAGATAGATAGATAGATAGATAGATAGATAGATAGATAAACTGGTACGATTGCAATAGGTAGTATTTCTTACGAAATCTACCTAAAATTCCTGATGAACCTACATGTATTGTAAGAAAATAAAAATATTTTGAACGATATTAACTTCTTATTTGTTCAATACAAGAAAAAAAAATTGTTATCGGTCATCACGCTCAAAATGTTTAAGTTGAATTTATATCAAAGACAAAAAAAAAAAAAAAAAAAAAAAAAAAAAAAAAACTGCATAAAAATAAATAAATAAATAATTATAATTGCATAAGTTGATAAAAAATGCTATGCAATTGCTTTACCGTGGCAGTCCCCGAGTGCCACACGTATTTTTTTATTTAATTCATAGTATGTAATATTAATTAAACTTTTTAAGGTAGTTAATTAACGTTACTATAAATTAAATTAGATTATTGACAGAAATAAACTCCAATCTTTCCCCTTGTGTTTGCTTTCATTGGTAGTTTTAAAATTCCCATTAGTGCTAGTTATTAAATATTTTAAAATCTTAAACAGGCAATATTTTTTTCCGATACCCATCAAGTTTTACATATTATTTTAATAATTCCGTTATGCATGTTATCTATAGATTTTTATTGGTTTTCTGACGCGTAATTAAAATATTTTTTGCTGAAAAACAGATATTAATACAACCCGATATAATCTAATACAACAGATATTAATACAATAATATATTTTATTTCGATCTTAACCTTTATATTTGCTTTGATTGCTTGTCCGAGATATCCGCGATAGTTTTAAAATACTCATAAGTGCAAGTTACTAACCGATATATTAATCAAAGAAATACTTTTTTTCAAATACCCCTGAAGTTTTATTTAGTATTTCAATAATTCCGAAAACGTACATTAATTATGCTTTTTTTCATGTATAATTAAAATTTTAAATAGGCAGATCTCAGTAGTAATTGTTAATAAATCATATCTAGCTTAATGTAAATATTATGACTGTGTAATTTAATTTTTAGTTATTGTGATTGGTCATTGTTTTATTATAGATAAACATATAGTCTAAAATTTTAAATTCTGTGGAATATGCATATATATATATTTAAAACCATATTCCTTAACATATCATGATTTCTGATATTAATACAATCATTAATTATGGAATGACAATGTAACGTCCAATTAATTTTATTATTCTTTTCTATTCCCGTATATATTGTATTTTATACAAATAAGAGTTAAGTAATTTTGCATGTTTTATTGAAAAAGATTGATTTAGGAAATAGAAAAAAGAATGAAATATAAAAAGAAAAGAAATGACTAGAAATGTACTACTCTTATACTTTGAAAAACATTTATAATATAAAAAGTAATTATTTATGTCTTTAAAACATATCCAATCTTATACAATATAAATGATGCCATGAAATTTTAAAAAATACATATACACTAAAGCGATTTTAGTTATAAACTTTGTTTCAGGCATTAAAAAAATAATAATGAAAATAATTACTTGTATTATAAAAATAAGAAATGCGTTTACAATATAATAAAATTTAATAACTGTTTCTGGGTGTCTATAGTTACATGCTTTTATTGAAAAAAAATGTATTTTAATTCGGGCAGTAATTTGTTTCATGCAATGTAAACATTTAAAAAATTAATTTCATTAAATTGATTAAATTCAGCAATCCGCTGCAAAACTCAAGCTCTCTGTTTCGAATGTTTTACAAGCACGACACGAAAGTGGGATAAACTTCGTTATACAGAATACATTTTTCGTAATACGGAGATTAATTTACATATTAATAATGTTCAATGTCTAGGTTCCATAGAAAATTTAAGTAGAAACTTCATTAAATAGGGATTTCGTTAAAAGGAAGTTCGACTGTATTATTAATATTCAAAGAAAAAATTTCAAAAACTTTATTTCTTAAATTAAAAACTGCAAAATTTATAAAAGACTGAAAGCTATTTTTCAATCTGAAACCGAAAAAAGAAAACAGAGAGAAAAACTCAACAATGCACTGTCTCCGCACTTTTTCTACTAAGTTCAGCTCATTAATGTTTAATCTACAAGAAGCATCTGGTCATGAATCACGATTATCTCTGTTTTCGCATTTCATATGTGAGATTGAGATAGATAGATACCAGATTTTGATGAATTGGGAGAAAAAAATCAATCTTTTTCTATATAACAGAAACTAACCCAGTAATATAAATTGCAATACAACAGAAATAAAAAAAAATTAAAATTAATATAAACTTACGGTTACATTCCAAATAATGAAAGTTGATTTAAATCCTGTAAAATGACCGACGTCCTTATGCTTATCTTGAAAAAAAAAAAAAAAACGTTGAAGAGAAAACTACTTTGATTGGTTTATTGCGTCACTCTAAAAAGAGTTGACGTCACTCTTTTAAAAAGTGTGACTAGCGCTGTGACAGCGTTTCTGTCACATATTATCTTGTCTTCTCCCCTTTTTAGAAAATGAACAAGTAAAATCAAAACTTCAAAATTTTAACTGGAGTCTTGGGACTGAAAGGACTAATGATCACCAAGACACGATGATCTTGAAAAGCGCTTAAAGTCATGACGTTTATAAAATGAGTAAAAAAAAAAGAAGTTTGCATAATCCAAACAATTTTCAAAAAGCAAGCAATATACTATATATACAGTTTTATGTTTAAATGTATTTTTCCTTTCAATTTTATGTACTTACTGTTATGATTATGTATTTGGAGTAGAGAAGATGTGCAGCGCTTGTTGCTATAAAAAAAAAAAAAAAAAAAAAAAAAAAAAAAAAAAAAAAAACTTTATTGCAAACATTGAAGTTTTTTTTTTTCCCCGATGCTGGGAGTGAGATATGTGACAGCGTTTCTGTCACATATTATCTTGTCTTCTCCCCTTTTTAGAAAATGAACAAGTAAAATCAAAACTTCAAAATTTTAACTGGAAATTACCTCCCCCCCCCCTTAAATAAATACTTAAAGTTAATATTCTTGCATTTAAGGTTTTAAGGCTGTACTTTGTTATTTTCCTTTTTATAACTTTGTATGTGAAATTAATTCCTTTACAAACCCTCTTTCATATGATAAAAAAAACACCATTTCATTCCCACTCTTTGTTTTGGATTTTTATCACTTTGAGAAAGATCTGTTAATTCTTTTCTCGTCGCAATAAAAGTTAACCGAATGTCAGTCCTCCTTAGATCTGCACATTTCTGCATTCTTTCACATGTTAAATAGATGCAGCTGTGGTTTATAATACGTTTATCTGTTAACATTCTCATGCACTCAGCTAATCTTTAAAATCTCCCAGATGTCATGAATCATTTCGGCATGTAATTCTTTCAGTATCTGGAAGCACACGTGCGTATGCAATCGACACTCCTTAAAAACCACAGGACTTGAATATTACACCAACCCTAGCTAATCTTTAAAATCTCCCAGATGTCATGAATCATTTCGGCATGTAATTCTTTCAGTATCTGGAAGCACACGTGCGTATGCAATCGACACTCCTTAAAAACCACAGGACTTGAATATTACACCAACCCTAGCATTCTCTGTTACTAAGCATTTTTAACGGATTCGCATAACCTTGACGCTGTACATCTTCCCTGCTGCAGTCTCACTTCTACTCGGACCTTCAGCCATGTAACACCACGTTAAAGGGGCGCTGTGCCCCTTTCCGGCTAATGCCGTGCCTGTGAGCAGACGATGTGATTTCCCATATTGCTAGCGACTTAGCATTGTAAACATTCCATCGTTCATCTTCTAAATAAACACCTTATTCTGTCTGCAATTATGTTGGAGTTTATTTCTCTGCGCTCTCGATCTCTTCCTGGGTAGTTTTTACGATCACCTCCACAAGCGCTGCATATGGTGAACTCTTTAATAGAAACATGTGAAACGATCTGGAAAATAGCATTAAATTTCATGTAGTAGAAAACCAGATTTAATTCTAATACTATTCTGTTTTATGAACGAAACAATTTGCGTTTAATTAACATTTATTTCCAGATATTAATTACATTTCAATGTGCACTTTCGTGAGTAAAAGCATGGACAGGCAGACAAACACCAAATGAAATAAAAACAAAACTTATCCATAAATAATTTTCATCTACGTTGGAAAAAAGTTAAAAAATTAAAATAAATATAGCGTAACATGAGTAAAATACAACGCACATTACTGATACTTCTGAACTATAATGTAACGAAATTATTTTTAGTATCGCTGTAAACAAAGTGCGCGTGTTAGACACTCCCGTTTGACAAGAAAAATGTCGTATAAATCTGAATTGCACCTATAGAATACATTTCAATTTGAATATGTTTACTCGAGCTAACACGTTCGCTGCCGCTTACGTGAAGATGTGATGAGGGTTAATGCCGCACTATAGAAGTGGGTTTTTTCCAGAAGCCGATTTACTTTTTATAACAAAGAACAGTGAAAGATTTTCCCGCGCCACCGCGTGACTGGCTTTTCGACATCACCCCATATTACGCGCTGGCGTGTGAGTGGCACCTCAACGTTGGCGCCATATCACGGGCTGACGCGTGAGAGGCAGCGTATGTATTAAAGAATGAACAGACAGACGAGTAGGCGACAACATAACGATAAAAAAAGAAAGAAAACTTATTAACACTTTTCCACTATGTGGAAAACAGCACACTAAGTACCACGTCTGGTGAATGACACTGAACTTCGAGTTATGCAGCGTCACTCAACGGTGTTTTACAGCGTAAAATATGATCTAAAATTAAACAAAGATATATCATTTTTATTTATTAGAGGATTATATCCTTAAATAAGACATGATTAAAACGGAAAGTTACGAATCAGCCACTGGTGACTGACATGGTACTCAACGTTTTAACACATTCGCTGCTGATCTCGCGCCAGCGCTATATATGGTGAAAAAGTTAAAGGGACACTCACGCGCCAGCGCTTGATGTGGGGTGATGTCCAAAAGCTAGTCACGCGCTGGCGCGGGAAAATCATTCACTGATTCTTTGTTATAAAATGTAAATCGGCTTCTGGGAAAAACCCACTTCCACACAGCGGCATTAACTATCATCACATCTTCACGTAAGCGGCAGTGCACGTGTTAAAATATTAAAATTGTATAACTATAAAAGACATTTGTTTAGTTAAGTGTAAATATGATTGCAATATTTACTTTTAATTCTGTTTTGTTGTTTCAAACAATTCTTTCTGTTTATGCCAGTTACCAGTGTTTTAAAGTGTAAAATATAATATAAAACAAAAATATATAGATATACAAAGCTATAAATAATTATAGAACACTTATTTAAAATTTACTTAATATTTATTTATTACAGGATTATATCCTTAAATAAGAGGCGGCTAAAACGCAAATTTCAGTGTCAATCATCATGACTGAAGTGGTACTCAACATGATAAAGCATCGAAATTGTATAACTATAAAAGACATTTGTTTGCATGAGTGTAAATAAAATTGCCATAAATAATTTTATTTAGTTATTTCAAATAAATCAAAAATGAATGCATTCGCCAGAAATGAAACGATATCATACTTGTACAGCATTAATTTTATTCATTATTCAGTAAATTACGTTAAGGGGTTATTTATTCAATAGAAACATGTGTAACGATCAGGAAAATGGCACTAAATTTCATGTGGTTGAAAACCAGATTTAATTCTAATGTACATTATTCCATTTTATGGACGAAACATTTTTCGTTTAATTAACAATTATTTCGAGAGAGAATAATGTTAATTGCATTTAAACAAATATTAATTCCATTCCAATCCGATTATGTTTTAATGAGTTAGAGCATATTCAGCCAGACAAACACCAGACGACAGAAAGACAAACCCTATCGATAAATCTTTTTCAACCATGTTGAAAAAGTTAAAAATCAAAATTTATGTAGCGTAACATGTCTAAAATACAACGTGAATTATTGATTATTCCGGGCCTCAATATAACGAAATTATTTTCAGTATCTCTGCAAACGAAGTTAAAGTGTTAGATATTCTCTTTTGATAATAAACATGCCATATTAAACCTCAGTGATGTATGTAGATTACATTTTAATTTGTGTATGTTTGATTAAAGTAATACACGGACAGATACACATGAACTCAGCAATAGAAAGGCAAAATTTATTCATTAATACTTTTCCACTACAAGGGAAACATCATACGAAAGGCGCATTAGTGACTGAGAGTGAACTTACCGTTTATGCTGCCTTCTGACATTCTAACATATGATATAAAACTAAACAGAAATATTTTGTTTCAAGTAATTAATGAAAATTCATTTAAAATTTACCTAACTTTCATTTATTAGAGTGCTATATCCTTAAATAAGAGGTGACTAAAGCGGTAATTCCCTGTCAGTCACCGGTGGCTGACAGGGCACTAAACGTGCATTGTTAAAAATCTGCAGCAAATTATCCAGCCATTTCACTGTTTTGTTAAAACAGTTACTTAACAGAAATTTTATTGTCTGATGATCATATTATTGCTTATTTTGTATTCAAAAGAGAGTTAAAATACTGATGTATAACATATTTCTTTAAAAATGGTTGAATAACTGGGAATATTTTTAAAAGAGTTTTAAAGGATCATAATTGTATCACTATAAAAGATATTTGTTTCGGTAAGTGCAAATAGAATTGCAATAAATACTTTTAATTTTATTCAGTTATTTCAAGCGAATCAGAAGTGAATGCATTCGTTGAAAATAAAACGAACTTTTACTTTCACAACATTAATTTTATTCATTATTCAATAAATTACGTTAAGCGGCTATCTCTTTAATAGAAACAAGTGTAATCATCTAGAAAATAGCATTCAATTTCATGTAGTGGAAAACCAGATTTCATTCTAATGCGCACTATTCTGTTTTATGGAGAAACATTTTGCGTTTAATTCACAGTTATTTTGAGAAAGAGGAATGATAATTATAATAAACATATATTAATTACACTGATTATGTTTCCATAAGTTTGAGCACGGACAGCCAGACGCAAACCAGACGACAGAAAGACAAAACTTATCGATAAATTATTTTTCACTATGTTGGAAAATGCTAAAAATTCAAATTTATGTAGCGTAACATTAGTAAAATATAACGCAAATTATTTATTCTTTTAAACCTCAGTACATCCGTTTGATAATAAACATATCTTATTAAACCTCTGTGACAAATATAGATTACATATAAATTTAAATTTGTTTGATCGAGTTAGAGGACCGACTCACAGACAAGTACTAGCCAAAACTAACTCATTAACATTTTCCCACTTCGTTGGAAACAGGTAAAGATCAACATTGCGTAACCATAAAAGACATTTGTTTAGATAATTGCAAATAAAATTATGATAAATACTTTAAATTTATTTTTATTTATTTCAAATAGATCAAAAGTGAATGCATTCGTCGAAAATGAAAAGATATCATATTTGCAGAGCATTTATTTTACACATTATCCAGTAAATTATGTTAAACGGTTATCTCTTTAATAGAAACGTGTTTAACGATCTGGAAAATAGCATAAAATTTTATGTAGTGGAAAACCAGATTTAATTCTAATGCGCACTATTCTAATTCATGGACGAAACATTTTCCAATTAATTAACAATTATTTTGAGAGAGAGGAACATTAATTACTACTAAACATACATTAATTACATTTCAATCCATCTTTGCTTTCGTGAGTTAGAACATGAAAATCCAAAATAAATAAATAAATAAATAAATAAATAAATAATTTTCAACTATGTTGGAAAAAGTTACAAAAATCAAATTTAATATATGGTAACATCAACAAAATACTACGTAAATGATTGATTCTTTTAAACAATAATATAATGGAACTATCTTCAGTATCCTTGTAAAAGAAGTGCACGTGTTAGATATTCTCTTCTAGCAAAAACATGTCGTATTTAACTTCAGTGACATGCATAGATTTACATTTCGATCTGTTTTCTTTGCTCGAGTTAACTCACGGACAGACAGACATGCATTCGATAACAGAAAGGCAAAACTAATTCATTAACACTTTTCAACTACATTGGAAACAGAATGTTGCGGGCAACGTAAGTTGATGTCTGACACTGAACGTATCGTTTATGCCGAGTCAGGCACAAGTGTATAAAAGTGCTGAATATGAAATAAAATTAAATGAAAATATACTGTTTTCAGTAATTATTGAAAATTCATTTCAAATTTTCTTATCTTTTATTTATTACAGGATAAATAAAACCCTTAAAAAAGAAGTGGCTAAAGAGAAAAGTTCAGTGTCAATCATTCGTGACTGATGTGGCACTCAAAGTGTTAACTCAAATTTGTATAGCTATAAAAGACATTTGTTTGAGTAAGTTGAAATAATATTGCTATAAATACTTTTAATTTGGTTGCTTATTTCAAACAATTCTTTCCGTCACCAGTATTTCACAATGTAAAATATGATATGAAACAAAAAAATATGCACATTGTTTTAAATAAATAATGAAAATTTGTTTAAAAATTACTTAACTTTTATTTATTAGAGGATTATATGCTTAAAATTCGGTTGAAACGGAAAATTCAGTGTCTAATATAAAAATGTACCGGCGCTTGACGTACTACTCAACATATTAAAATGGTATCAAACGATGGTACCAAAATGGTACCAAATCAAAATGGTATAACTATAAAATACATTTGTTTGGGTATGTTCAAATAAATTTGCTATAAATACTTTTAATTTTATTTAGTTGTTTCAAACAAATCATAAGTAAAATCATTTGTAGAAAATGAAACGAGTTTATAATTGTACAGCATTAATTTTATTCATTATTCAGTAAATTACGCTAAGCGGCTTTCTCTTTTATAGAAACATGTGTAAAGATCTAGAAAATAGCATTAAATTTCATGTAGTGGAAAACCAGATTTAATTCTAATGCTCACCATTCTATTTTATGGACGAAACATTTCGCGTTTAATTAACATTTATTTCGAGGGAGAAGAATGTTAATCACATTTGTTATTATTACTGTTATTTGTGTTAGATATTATTATTATCAATAATATAATATTATTTTACTGGATTCTTTGTTATGTAATTAGTAAAATGTCCCAAAGTTAGTTTGAGGAAATATAGAATAGTAACAAATGTAAAAAAGTCATCTTATGATTTATTTTGAATTAAATAAATATCTGGCACTGAATCCTATTTGTATCAAATGTTTAATCATCATGGACGAGAAATCATCTTCAACATTGTTTTTGTTTTTCTATATATTTCTGTAGGAAAATTTTAATTTATGAAAATATTGAAATACTTCAAAAATAAAGAAATACCTTTTATAGTTGTAATTTTAATGTTTTATTGTAAAATCTATATTGTAAATTTTGTCATAAACTTTTAAATTTTTCAAGTAAATTATATAAAATATATTTTATACAATACTTCACGTAAAATTTGCATCTCTTTAGATTAAAATTAGAAGTATATTAAATTTGAAACACTACGAAAATTGAGAAATCGTGTGGAAATGAATTCTGTGGAACTTTTAAGATACTAACTTAAAACAGCAGAATAAATATATAAGTGAACACACACACACACACAAAAAAAGAAAAAAAGTAATTTTTAAAATTTTGATTAATGATTTTTTTTATTTTTTCGCGTTTTTTCGATTTTTACATATTTATATTGTGCTGTATTGAAGTGTAAAATATATTTAATACCATGTGCTGTAAATTTAATAACTATTCCAGATATCTAATTAATAATTTCCTTTGTATGCATTGCGCACAAAAGTATATGCTATTAATTACAAAAATACATTAAATAATTTTGTTAAGAAATAAAACATTTTTTATTGAATCACAATGTGTTTATTAAATATTTATTATATTTATAAAGCTCCTTTTGAGAAATTGTCTAGAACATACAGGTATTAATATTTTAATACGAAAGGATTAATATTTTAATGAGAGTTTTACGATCTTAGTCGAAAAATCATGTCGAAACAAAAATCATGTAAAACAAAGGATTTTTTTTTTCGAAACCACATATAAAGATACAAATTCAGAGTTTTGGTTCTATGTTTTTGTAAAGCTTAAATATATAGAAACTTTCCGTTATACATAAAGCAGATGAGAGCTGTTCTGTGTTACAGAATATACATAAAAAATTCCTTTTTCTCATATATGTCAAGATAAATCATTTTTTACATTTAATTACATCAATAACGAGAACAAAAATCACTTTCTTGTGAAAGACATGAACCATATATTGAAGTAAAGTTTTGAAATGTATGTATCGTGGTTTTCGTATTTTCATGCAGTTGATCATGCAAAATGAAAAAGCTAAAAAATTTCAAAAATTGCGACATCCTTTTTTTATTTTGATAATTTGAGAGATTTATCAAAAGCTTTAAGCGAATAGTTCGGTCACAGGAAATTTAAATATCGACTTTATGTATATTTCTTTGCTTATTTATTGATGTAGATTGAATTTTGTTATGGACTGTTTAATGGAAATAATGGAAAAGCATTTTTTATGCTATAAGCGCAAAATGATTCATTTTAGTTGTCGGATTGTAAGCAAGAAAATGGATTTAAAATAACCATGCTTGATTAATTACTTACAGAACTGTAATAAATAACTAATATAAGTGTTAACAGTTTATAAACAAATTCAATTTAAACATTTTCCCTAATCGACATCGATTAAATTCAAAAATTACATATTTAAATCTTAAAAGAATACAGTAAAATCAGCCTTAAAGGTTCAGGTATAACAAATTCTAATATGGTTCTACCATTATCCAAATACATGTTTTAGAACTATCAAACAAAGGCAAAAAATTTGTCTGTCCCTCTGTACATGTTCTAACTCCCTCAAATACACTCGGATTTTCATAAAACGCATTATTTAACCTATCCCAAGTTCAATTTTGATCACATTTGGACCAATAGAATGCATTCAAGAGCCGTCCCAAGTGGGCATCTTCTTTCTTGATCACCCTGTCTTTTAACTTGAAACACATCTTCTGATATTTTAGTGGCCCTTTAAGTAAGCCAGTGAGTTTTTTAAAGTTTATATTGTATATGTTTTGCTTGATTCAATGTGAAATATTGCATTTCTTCTTATGATTAAAAAAAAATACATAAAATTTTTTCCTTGTCTGCATTTTGTTAAGTTTCCTTTAAAAACAAGTCGGAAATTGTTCAAGCGTAGCGATTTAAGAGCAATCTTACTATAATTAAATTACAAAATATATGGAGATCTTGATGTAATATATACAGTACTTTGGATACAACATAGTAGCCCAAATCTTTTGTCTTTTTTCTGTAACTACTATTTGTTTCGTATTATACAGGTAGTAACTTGCAGTATCTTCAGTAACTTATATCAATTTCATAAAATGATAAACAGTTTAATACAATTAATAAAAAACGCTCTAAGCAATGCTCCCCCTGTACCGTTCTGAAATTGAATAGTTTTGAGTGGTCCTGTAAATGAATAACAAATATTCTTTACAACACGCATTGTACAGAATGCATATTATAGTATATACTTCATAAATGCAAATCAATTTTGTTATGTTCAAAATACTGTAACACCATTAAAATGCACTTGAAACTTTTTCCCCATTGCTTGTAATGTATGAAATATTTTTGAGGGTCCCTGTAATTGAACTATGCATCCAAATGAACTAATTGAACTATTGAACTATGAAACAATTGAACTATGCATTTCAAATTATATGAAAATCATATAATTTGAAATGCCTTCACAAAATTATGCAATAATTATATATTTCAAATTTCAAAGGATTCCTTTGGGTAGTTTTTTAGTTGTTATAAGTTGATAGACGGACGGGCTGAACAACAACTATAGGTGCTACGTATTTACAAAATTACGAACGCACCTAAAAATAAGAAGCATATATGTTGCAGACAAATTAATATTCCTTTTTATGTGCGTTCATAATTATGTAAATGCGTAGCACCTATAGTTGTCGTTCAGTCCGTCCGTCTGTCTGTCTGTCCGCATATAACAACGCAAAAACTATCTAGCCGAATCATTTGAAATTTACAATATATAATTAATACATAATTTTGTCGAGTCATTTCAAATTTTATGAAAATCGGGTGAATAGATCAATTACAGGGACAATCAAAAGTATTCCGTTACATTACAGTCAATGGGGAAAATTTTCAAATGTATTTTAGTCGTTTGAAATTTAAAGTACATAATTATTGCATACTTTTGTCAAGTTATTTCAAATTTTATCAAAATCGGATGCATAGTTATATTACAGGGAAAATCAAAAGTATTTTTTTACAAAATGTGTCAAATGCATTTTAATAGTGTTACACTCATTCGAATATATTACAATTGATATGCATCTATAAATTACATATTATAATATACATTTTGCACAAATCTGTGGTGCAAAGAACACTTGTTATTGATTTACTATGCCACACAAAAGTATTCCAATACATAATGGTAGAGGAAGAACATTGTTTGGTGCACATTTTATTACTAATTAAACATTTACAATTTTAGGGATTGATATATGAGAGTGATAATTTTAAAACTTCGTTATCGAACGAACGCACCTCATTATCTACGCTTCACGTGCAGTTTCCAATTTGTTAAAGATAAAATACATAAAACACTCGAGAAAGTTTGTGATTGACACTTCATTTCGTTAAAAACGTAACAGAATGAAAGTGGAGGAAGATTGTAAGTTAACGAAATTCTCTATCAAACTGAATCGCTAAGGGACTGATTATAAGCTCGCTGACAGTGATGGATTGTTAAATGATTATATGTCTCTGATTTCATAATTTTTAAAGAAAAGTTTCGAAGTTAATGAGGGAAAGTTTCGAGGTGAAAACTTTTAATGTCACAGTACAATGCGGAATATCAAAAGAAAGTAGTTATTATTTTAAACACTAAAGGCTGTTTTTCATTTTTTAATTGATTATTATCATGGATAAAAGTTTGACTGAACGCGCGTGTTTAAGCGGATGTTTCAAATTTTTAGCTTTTCATCAACATGATTTAAACTTATTTTTTGAATAAAATTTGTTAGATATACATTTTTCTGTGTTTATATGTGTACATGGCACCAAATTTGTATTATTTTGCTTTTTCATGGCTAATACGAAAATGAAATCACACATTTTGTTATTAATTTCAAAGTATCTGTGGATCTGATGAATCTCTTTTGGTTGTACAAATTAAGAATATATGCCATTGAATTTATTTTTTCTTTGTTTTAATGTGGTAATTTGTATTACATTTAACGGAAATATACATAAATCAACTATTTAATTTTTTAAATAATATTTTTCATTTAATAGGCTCGAACTTGTGAAAGCTTGAACGTGCTAAGAAGTTTTGAATAAATAAAATGTATTTAACTTGTAACATATCTTGTTATTTTAGTCGCCTTTGAAGTAAACGAGAGAGTTTTATAAAATTCATATTGCATACTTCATGCTTGAAACAAGCTGAAACATGGCATTTCACCTTATGATATTGTTTTTTTTAAGAAACTTTCTTCTCGTCTGCATTTTTTTAGCCTTCTTTATATACGTGGCAGACGAATTAATATTCCTTTTTAAAAATAAGATATATAAAACATGGAAAAAAGTTTGTGATGACACTTCATTTCGTTAAAAACGTAACAGAATGAAACGGGAGGAAGATTGTTAACGAACTTCTCTATGAAACTGAATCGCAAAGGGACTGATTATTCGCAAGCTGACAGTGATGGATTGTTAATTGATTACATGTCTCTGGTTTCGTAATTTTTAAAGTAATGATCCTAAGTTAATGAGAGAAAGTTTAGAAGGGAAATCTTTTAATGCACATTACAATGAGAAATTTGAAAAGAAGGTAGCACACAAAGTAAAGAAAGTAACACTGGAGAATATTTTTCGTTTTTTAAATCGATTATTATTCAGAAAAAGATAAAGTGAACACGCGTGTTTGAGCGGATGTATGTTTTCAAGCTTTTAGCTTATCGTTCACAGGATTTAAACTTATTTTGAGTAAAAGTTTGTTATATATATATATGGGATTTTAAGTGAATAACTTATTATTTAAGCAAAACTAATGTTCTTCAAAGGGTAAAAAGATTTAATAGACATTAAACATATACGTAACATTCAAATATAACAATACAACCGACTAATATTTATCATAAATAGCTTCCCTGAGCTTTGCTATAAAAATCAATCAAACTCACCGTGGCCGAAAATCTCGCTCTTTCCACGCTTCATCAAACGAGTCTCGGTTGAGATATCATGCTTCTTGAATCCTTGAGTTGATTATCGCTTATTGTTGAACACTTCATCTTTTATTCCCACAATCTCGGTCATCCTGACGTTTCTGGCGACCTCATCAGCTACTTCTTTAAAAATTTAGACACAAATTCAAACGAATAAAAAGGATAAATATAAAACAAAAACATCTCACGTTATGCTGATGCGTTATTCCATGGCTTCATATATTCGGCAGCAATGGATATCTTTATACATATTTGCGCATTTTTGACTCCCTATTTTCAAAGTGGTGTGAATTTCTATTCATGGTTTTAACATTAAGTCTTACCGTTTGATAATCATCTAATTTACAGACTAATACATCAACATTTTAAATTTTGGGAAGATTATCGATAAAATGTTCTTTCATGTCTATCGGTAATCTTCTCTTGATTTTATCTACTAGTATTAATTCTTTTAAGTCTTCAAAAGTAGGTACATCAAGACTAATAATCCATTCTTCTAAATAACTCAAATGCTAGATCTCGTCAAGTGGTTGAATCTTCTTTCTTATGCGACATTAATTTTTGCCTAAACTCTTCTGGGGTCAATTCGAATCTTTTTAGGGGCAATTTGTTTTACATAATTGTAGTTATTTGTTAATGTTTCTGGTTCTTTAGTTATAACATTAACAATTTCTAGAGGTATTAAATTAATAAGTTCATTAACTATTTTTCTTTTATTATATTCATCCTAGAAATTTGTCACTCGAATAAAGCTAGATAGATACTAATATCACCCTTCCCATCAAAGTGTGACATTAATTTAATCAAATCTGGTTGCTTACCTGAACCGGTTACTTCCGAACCGTCACTTATATTTGTCATATTGCCTTGAAGATCAATATTAAATAATCAATTAACAATCTGCCTCTAGCTTTCTTTCTTCTTTTTTTACTTCTAGCCTTCTTTCTCTTTTTTTTCTGCTTCTAGCCTTCTTTATTCTTTTTTTCTGCTTTTAGCCTTCTTTCTTCTTTTTTTCTGCTTCTAGCCTTCTTTCTTCTTTTTTATTCTCTCAGCATCAATGACCTCAAATCGAACTTTTACAAAATTTTCTTCCTAGTCCTTTGATTGAGTCACCAAGTTTATCAATTCAATGTTTTTTGGAGGCACAACTATACCCAGGTCATCACAAAATGTTAACAAATCCGCTTTTCTAGCTTTATTCAGAATGGACATTATTTATTTTTGTTTACACTTTAACAAAACAAAATATTATACCATCTTGCAGGCTTGATTATGGGTAAATTCTAATAATTGCACATGTATCAAACAGTTATTTTTTATTATTATAAATTTCTGTTAAAAAAATGTATTTTTCTTTTTAAACTTAAGTACAAACTATAGCTTTCATAGTGAAATTCAAATTCAAATCTAAATAATCCAAAACATTCAAATCATAAAAATCCAAGGAACCTCTAACATTTGTGGGATTCTTATTTAAGCAAAAATAATATTCTTAAAATGTTAAAAAGGTTTAATAGACATAAAATATATATGCAACATTCAAATATTAAAGTAGAACCGATAATATTTATCATAGAAAAGCTTCCCTGAGCTTTTCTTTAAAAATCGACCAAACTCACCATAGCTGAAATCGACCGAACACCTCGCTCTTTCCACATATTATCACATGCGACTCGTTTGAGATATCACGCTCATTCAATACTTGAGTTATTATTATTATATTTTTCTGTTGAACACTTCATACTTCAATCCAACATGCATATATATATGTAACAACTGAAACCGGCTAACAATTTAATATGTTTTATTTATTTATTTATTTATTTTTGTATTTTTGCGAACTCCACTTTCTAGCTCCCCTTTGCGTTTTGTGTCTTGTGTACTAATAATATTATCTGCCATTTAAAAAATATTTTTGTTACAATTTACAAGTAGTAACGTTAATATGCGTCTATGCATTTACAATAAAACACCATTAGCGTTTAGATATTTGGTAATAATAATAAATATTTGCTCGATTTTCTTTGCACCGATTGCAATTCTTTTATTTTTAAAAAATACTTCCCTATTAAAATTTAAAATAAAGATTACTTTCCTAAAAAGAATCATGCATAATAAAGTGCAAAAAGTATTACAGACTTGTAATATTATTTAAATCTTGTTGCAATATAATATTTTCAAAACATGTGCAAAAACACTTTCTAAGCTTATGATCATACGAATATATATTGATTAATACGCAAAACAACCGCATTCATTATATTTTAGTAAAGGAAATATTCGTTTAAATATAATTAATCTATATATTTAGACAGTAAGAGTTAATGTTATTAAGATTAATTAATATTCCTATTTAAACATAACATTCATAAAACACTTAGGAAACTTTGTGATCGGCACTTCATTTCATTAAAAACGTAAGGAAATGAAACTTGAGGAAGATTGTCTGTTAACGAACTTCCCTACCTAACCGAATCGCAAAGGGACTGATTATAATTCAACTGACAGTGATGGATAGGTAAATGATTATATGCCTTTGGTTTCGTAATTTTTAAAGTAAAGTTTCTAAGTTAATGAGGGAAAGTTTTGAGATGAAAACTTTTAACGTCACATAACAACGCTAAAACTGAAAAGAAAGTAACTGTTATTTTAAACACTGTTTTCATTTTTTAATTGATTATTATTCTGAGAATAGTTAAAGAGAACTCTCGCGTGTTTGAGCAGATATTTCAAGCCTTTAGCTTTTTATTGACATGGTTTAAACTTATTTTTGAGTGAAAGATTTATATATATATATATATATAAACCAGTCCAGCAACTTAATGTATTTTATTTATTTATTTATTTGTTTGTGCGGTTTTGCGATCCGCATTTTCTAATGTATCTTTTGAAAATTCTCATTTTTAACACTTTGGGGTCCCGTATACTAGTAATATTACCTGTCAGTTAATTGAATATTATTTTATTTTAACAAATATTTTTGTTACAATTTAGAGGTATTAATATTAGTATGTGTCTATGCATTGAAAATAAAACTTCATTAACGTTTCAGAATTTAGTAATAATAAAAATAAAAATAAATATTTCTTAACTTTCCTTGCACCGTTTGTGAATCTTTTATTTTAAACATACATTTCTCTGTTTAATTTTAAAATAAAGATTACTTTCCTAAAAGAATCATATGTAATAAAGCGCAAAATGTATTAGAAAACTTGTAATATTACTTAAATCTTGTTGTAATATAATATTTCCAAAACATGTCTAAGAACTCTCCCTTAGCCTACCATCATATGAATGTAAATTAAGTAGTACGTAAAACAATAATATTCATTATGTTTCAGATAACGAAATATTCGTTGAAATCAAATTAATCTATTCGGATAACTAGAGTTAATATCATTAAGATTAATTAATATTCCTTTTTAAACATAAGATATAGAAAACACTGAAGAAAGTTTAAGATTGACACTTTATTCAGTTAAAAATGTAACAAAACGAAACTTGGGGAAGTTTGTCAGTTAACGAAATTCTCTAACAAATCGAACCGCAAATAGACTGATTATTCACAAGCTGACAGTGATGCATAGGTAAATAATAACATGCCTCTGGTTTCGTAATTTTAAAAATAAAGTTTCTAAGTTAATGAGGGAAAGTTTTGAGGCGAAAACTTTTAATGTCACATTACAACTTGAAATCTGAAAAGAAATTAATTGTTATTTTAAACACTAAAGGCTGTTTTCCCTTTTTTAAAACGATTATTACTCTGAGAAAAGTTCAAATGAACACGCGTGTTTGACCGGTTTGAACCGAGCAGATGTATATTTTCAAGATTTTAGCTTTTGTTCAATATGATTTAAATTTATTTTTGAAATAAGTTTGTTATACATTTAGGTATAACATTATTTTTATATTCAGTGGTTTATGGAGCTCAGGGACACATTTAATCAATATATACATATTACAAATTTAAATTTTTTTGTTTGCCAAAATTAACATTCTACTACATTAATTTCCTTTTAACAATATTCCGTATTTATTCTGGCTTATGAAATTAAAATACTATTATTAGATCTAATCTCTTAATCTTTATAGAAACGATATAAATTCTTACTTCACTTAAACAAATATTTATTCTGATACTAAATCTAAAAAATGCCCCTAAGTTAAAACTACTCTTAAATAAACTTTATTTCTTAAAATTCCTAAAAAAAACTCACTTTTTCCTTTTTTTTTATCAATCTCTTTTTAATTTAAAAAAAAAATTATTCCGAAAAAGCAAGCTTGTTCAAAACATCATTCTTTATACATTTTGTTTATTTCTTCGTGTTTTATATTTATTGTATATCAATAAATTCATTTTTCCCAAATTACTGAAATTATCGTCTGTGGAGTATATTCAGATTTTAAGTACATTCGATTATTAAATAAATGAAATAATATTTTTTAAAATAAAATTATCGCTTTTGGAAGACATCTGATTCCTCAGCTTTAACTTCGACGCCAAATGCTAATTCATGTTTACATAAAGGGATTGTGGCGGAGATTATCGAGTATTCTAAAAACTACTTTTTTCTTTAGCCAGGTGGTTCGGAGTGAAGGTGGGTAGTCGGTTTTAAACGAGTGGTAGAAATGCTCTGGCGGATGCTTGGTCATGGATGGAACATTTATTATTTGGTTTATTCATTGAATGGAATGTTTATTATTTTCAATGGGATTCATTTCGCCATGAAAGTAAGATCTGATGATATGACTACCTAAACAAATTTATTTGACGCTGTATTTTTTTTAAGCCATCGCTCAAGTGCAGTACTACGGGGGAATAATTTTTAAGCTATTGCATAGCTTTTATCGCGGGCTTTGAACGCAGTGACCGAATCTAGAAATTCCGTAACGAGAAAACTTAACACTTCCGTAACGAAAAAAAACCTAACACTTCGGCTAACGGCGTTTCAGTTCGGCAAACTTCGGTAGACTTCGGCAGACATTGACGCGGTATTTTTCAGATATTAAGATACAAAGCCTCAAACTTATGTTTCTTATGATCTAATTTTCATAGCGCGGCCAAATTTTGTTTGGTAATGTATTATGATACAAAGTTAATTTTTGGTGACAGGAGACCCCCCACCGTGAGGGTAGAAAAATTTAAAATGCTTATAACTCGCGATCTAATTTTCGTAGCGCGGCCAAATTTTGTTTGGTATTTTATTATGAGACAGTGTTGATTTTTGGTGACAAGAGACTCCCCACGGTGAGGGTCGAAAATTTTATAATGCTTATAACTCGCGATCTAATTTTCGTAGCGGGACGAAATTTTGTTTGGTAATTTATTATGAGGCAGTGTTAATTTTTGGTGGCAGGAGACCCCCCACGGTGAGGGTCAAAAAATCTAAAATGCTTCTAACTCGCGAACTAATTTTCGTAGCGCGGCCAAATTTTGTTTGGTAATTTATTATGAGACAGTGTTAATTTTTGGTGACAAGAGACCCCCGACGGTGAGGGTCAAAAATTTTAAAATGCTTATAACTCGCGATCTAATTTTCGTAGCGCGGCCAGATTTTGTTTGGTAATTTATTATGAGGCAGTGTTAATTTTTAGTGACAGGAGACCCCCCCCCCACGGTGAGGGTCGAAAAATCTAAAATGCTTATAACTCGCGATCTAATTTTCGTAGAGCGGACAAATTTTGTTTGGTAATTTATTATGAGACAGTGTTAATTTTTGGTGACAGGAGACCCTCACTGTGAGGGTCGAAAAATTTAAAATGCTTATAACGCGCGATCTACTTTTCTTAGCGCGGCCAAATTTTGTTTGGTAATTTATTATGAGACAGTGTTAATTTTTGGTGACAGGAGAACCCCCACCGTGAGGGTCGAAAAATTTAAAATGCTTATAACTCGCGATCAAATTTTCGTAGCGCGACCAAATTTTGTTTGGTAATTTATTAAGCTATTGCATAGCTTTTATCGCGGACTTTGAGAGCGGAGACCGAATCTAGAAATTCCGTAACGAGAAAACCTAACACTTCCGTAACGAAAAGAAATCTAACACTCCGGCTAACGCCGTTTCAGTTCGGCAGACTTCGGCATGGTATCCTTCGGTAGACTTCGGCAGATATTGACGCGGTATTTTTGCATAAGTTGATAAAAAATGCTATGCAATAGCTTTACCGCGGCAGTCCCCGAGTGCCACATACATTTTTTTAACAAAATGTAGCTATGCTATGAAGATTTCAGTGGCTTTCTATCTCCTTATGTCACTTACATACATATCGTATTAATCTGAAGAATCTTAATAAAGTACTGTATTAAGTATAAATCTGTGTTGGTATACGCATCTTAAAAAATTATGTTTCGTGCTATTCATATTATTTTTAAAGATGAAATTTTCTATAAACATGCCTTAGTACTGCGTTCACCTAAAGAAAATAAGGGTAAAAGTTTTTTGTGTTTATTTGTGAGTTTCTTCTCTTATAAGGTATAATAATAGAAATGCGATTTTTAATAATGAAAAAAATGCACAGAAATCCCCCAGTGAAACTTTATTTTCAACTTAGATGGACTTCATCAATTTCCTCCCATAGGAGAATGATTACAATTATCACAGTTTATTTTTTCTTTACCTTTAGTAATTACATTAAAAAAAAATTTAACTACCTGGCTAACAACTGAATGTTTTTTTATTGTTTTTTTTTTCGTTATTTTACATCTAAGATATACTTATGTTTTACATTTAATCAAGTTTCAATAACTGATTATCTCATTCTGAATGTATACTTAGTTCTGCATAAGTGAGATATTAACCAAAAGGCAAAAATTATTAAAAATTATTAATTAAAATATTTTTTTTACTGTCATCAGTTCCTTTTTTCGATTCTAATTTTAAAAGGGAATCTTAATTTTAACACCTTTTAAATAGACATAAAAAAGCATCACGCTTGGAGGAAAATCCCCACTCTAGTAAACAAAAGATCCTTAGTTCTAAGTCCAAAGTTGGAACTTAAAATTTTCATATTAAGATAGATTTTATTATCGTGTTGTATTTCACATTAAGATAGCAGAGATTTCGTATTATTTTAGACATTCATAATAGTTTTTTCGAATTTCATTATTTTCTAGTTTTAAAATTTTGGATTTTGTTTAAATAATTTCATTTTACGATTTTTACTTCGATTCAAATAAATAACTTCCTTTTATAAAGACAAATTAAATGTATTGGTGCTATCACCTATATAAGAATTTAATAATTCTAAAATAACAATTAATTAAATAATGAAAGATTTAATTAAAGATTTTTAGTTAAAGAATAGGTTGTTTTAAAAGAAATATTAAACGAAAAAATCTATGTGATCTGCTATCACACTTACTCACTTGTTTAGTGGATGAGTGGGTTTTGAGATTCTGTCTGCGATCGTGGTTTCCTGGAACATAACATTAACAAGTAAATAAAACCTTTTCTTGTGTTATTTTTTAAGTTTCAATAATACCCATATATCTGCGTAGATCTGGATTTAACTTTTATTTTTGTAAAGATTTGTTAATTAGTTAATTTTGGTTTGATAATAGCTGTATTATTCGTCTGGGATGTAGCAGATGATATTAGTGGGTTTAGAAAGTATCTCGCCTTCAGAGTTGTTGGTTTTCTCTTTATATTCAAGTCATCCGTTAACTTCATATATAAACTCAGATTATCAGTTACTGATTTAGTCTTTCGCTTTGTGTTTTTTGCCTATTTGTATGATATTGAGTTTTCTTCTTCAAACTAAACATCCTTGTTAAACACGTGGCACCATTTGTCGTGTTTTATTTTCTGTTAAAATAGTAAATTTCACAAGTTCTTTCAGTACGAACAATGACGACATATAGTCCCGCGTTAAGTTTATTTTTGAAAAGATGTGTTAATTAGGTAACTTTGGTAAGTTGGTAGCTATATTACTAGTATGGGCAACAGCAGATGATATTAGTGGATTTAGAAAATATCTCGCTTTGGATTTGCAATTTTTTTCTTGATATTCTTGTCACCTGCTAAAATCAAAAGGAATCTTAGACTATCAGTTTCTTATTCAATCATTACCTTCTTATTTAGTTTTTGACTATTTTTAAGATGTTGAGTTTTTTACTTCAAAGTAAACAGCCTTTTAATACATGGGGTACCATTTATAGTGGTTTTTTTCTGTTAAAGTAAATTTCACAATTTTCTGCAGTAGGAACTATGAAGACATATGATTATATGGATATATTTCAATAGGTTTTTAAGTGATTTGCACCGCTCATTCTCTTTTAATATGAGCTTTTGATAAATCAATTTGTGGGGCGCAAAACTTCATATTCAAGATTATAACTTTTTTAATAACGAATCCTAACGTATTTTCGAGACGAATAGAAACAAAAATACAGATATTTCGCTTTCCAAAAGCACTGGAACACGACGTTCTTTCGATTGTCATGTTTTCAACAAGTGTATTTTTCAATTATAAAAATATCTTTTGCAATAATGTATTTTAATTATAACCAATACGTCTTCAAACGTTACATAAAAATTTTACATCTCGCTAAATCTATTATTCTATAACGTCAAAAGAATATTCTATGCTTTTAATGCCAGCCGTCGAATTCATATAAATATCCTATTTCCTTTTCCTCCTTTTTTCTATTTACACAGCTTCGCATTCTTTTAATGTCAAAGAAGAATTTCTTTTACTACCACGAGAAATGAGGCACCGAGAATTTTCAGTCGGAATGCAAGTGTAGCTAAGAAGGTTTCCCACATCCCTCCTGACACCTGGAGCTGCTACAGACTGTGGTAAAACAGAATCTGAAAAAGAAATAAAAACAAAAACAGTAACAGTTCTTTGGGAGGAAGAAAAAAAAATGAGTTAACCTGCCCATAAAAAAAAAGTCAATCTTTTTGAAGTAGTGCAACATCACATGGAAATTTCTTTACAATCATTGACTTAAATTTTCACAAACACACCTAAAGAAAACATTTAAAAATTGAAGCTTCAGTTATCATCAAAACAAAATTTTGTGTGCTTAGTGAAATCTGCGTGATCGTATCTTTTTAAGTTGAGAGACGCGAAAAGAATGCTTTTGGGTTAAAGTTTATTTAAATTGAACTAACAGATCAGTTATACTTCATATAAATAACTTCTTAATCGTAATATTCAAAACATACGCATAGACTTCAATACTTTTATCTCGCACTATTTTATTGATATTATTTTAATAGAAATGTAATTTAGAAAATTTCCTTTTTCCATTCGTTTATGTTAATCAAAAATTTGAAACAAACACATATTATAAATCTGTTTTAATAATATTCGAAAAATTTTACTTAATTCTTTCAATTTAAAGAAAATGAAAATTTCCCGAAAAAATAGCTAAAGTTTGCACCGTTACAAGGTTTTACTACTCACCACTTTCCATTTTTAAATAAAAAATGTAAAATAAAATCGCATCATATCCTAACGAAGCCATTTGAAAATTTATTAATTAAATAATGTCTTTATAAATCAGTCTTTAAGATGTAGAAAATTCTTATTTATTTGAGAAAAACATTAACTTCATGTTTTAGACATAAGCGAAGAATCATTATTTTTTTTAAATAAAAGTTTTGCATTTCTTATTTGAATCCAATTGTCATTTTCACTTAAAGGAGATTGTAAATGTAAACACTATTGGAGAAATATATAATGTTTTTTCATTCAAAAATGTGCAAATTTCACACTATTTTGGAAAATATCAGTGAAAAAAAGTATTTAATGTTTAATGCTAATATATATCTAAAAAAATATGGATACATCGGATAAACATCAAATTTTCCACCAACCACAAAAGATTAGATGTAAAGACTAATTACAGAACCTTCAAAATACATACAGAATTAATTAATATTAATTAATATTAACTAAATTTAGTATTAATTATTTTTTTGACACTGAAAACTAAGGATGCATTTTGGCCAACAGCCGTACAAAGCACTTCTAAGAAGCAATATTTAAACAATGAATCAGTATTCATTGGCCAGTAGCCAAATGTTCATCTTTAGCTGCAAGGGAAATGAATGAAGCATAACATGACACATTTATGCTTGATTTGTTTACAATTTTTACCCCTCTAAGTGTTAGGCACGTAATATTCCGTTCACTTACTTCCAGGTTTTACTGCATTTTACATAGGCAACATTTTCAATGCATTGAAGAATGATTAAGGCTCTCAATGATTAAATTCATATTTGTAACTAAGTTTTCATATATATATATATATATATACAGGGTGATCCCAAATTTTTTTTACAATAAAAGAGGGGTGATAGTACACATCAAGACAAACAATATTAAATAGGAGACCAAGGGTCCAAAACGTTTTTCTAAGGAAATAGCCGCCATTAAAGTTTAGGGACCAAAATTTCAAATAAACATAAAAAACGGAAAAATCGGTCGATTGATTTGCGGTTTTCACTAAAATTATTCTTTATGTCGGCATTTTCTTGAAATTAAATTATAAAGATAAATTTCAAAAAATGCCGATAGAGGGTGCTTTAGACTTTGGAGTAACGAACAACTATTTTTTGCCGGTATTTTTTGCATCTCATTAAATGTTTTCGTAAGCTTAGACTCAAACTTAAATTTTGAGCTCAAAATCTGTAGTTGGGAGTGGTTAAGTAACACAAACTGAGCTGTGTTCAGAGGGTTCAAATTTCAAATGATTATAAAAAATGGAAAAATTGGTCGATTGATTTGCGGTTTTCACTAAAACTATTCTTTATTTAGGTATTTTCGTGAAAATAAATTATAAAGATTAATTTCAAAAAATGCCGATAGAGGGCGCTTTAGACTTTGGAGTAACGAAACACTCTTTTTTGGCGTTATTTTTTGCATCTTATTAAATCCTTTCGTAAGCTTAGACTTGAACTTAAATTTTGAGCTCAAAATCTGAATAGCTGTAAGTCGTTAAGTAGACAAACTTACCTGTGTTCAGAGGGTTCAAATTTCAAATAATTGTAAAAAACGGAAAAAATTGGTCGATTCGTTTGCGGTTTTTGCTAAAACTAATTTTTAAATCAGCAGTTTTCTTGATCAATCAGTGTTTTCTTGAAAATAATTTTTAAAGATAAATTTCAAAAAATGCCGATAGAGGGCGCCTTAGATTTTGAAGTAGCGTACAACTATTTTTAACTGTTATTTTTTTAATCTCATTAAATGCTTTCAAATGCATAGACTTAAATTTTGGGATGAAATTCTGAATCGTTGGGAATGTTTAAGTAGCGAAAAATTGAATTGTGTTCGAGGAGGAAAGAGGGTTAAATTTCAACTCCTGAACACACTTCAGTTTGCGCTTCTTAACTCCTCATAACGATTCAGGATTTGAGCTCAAAATTTAAGTTTAAATCTAAGCTTCCGAGAACATTTAAAACGCTTTTGCAAGCATTTAATTAGAACCAAAAAATAATGGTTAAAATGAATTGTTGGTTACTCTGAAGTTTAAGGCGCCCTCTGACGGAATTTTTTGAGATTTATCTTTAAAAATGTTTTTCAAGAAGATACTGACTTAAAGAATAGTTTTATTTTAAACCGCAAACGAATCGACCAATTTTTCCATTTTCTATAATTACTTTAAATTTGAACCTCCCCCTCCCACTTGAACACAGTTCAGTTTGTGCTACTTAACCACTCCCTACTATTCAGATTTTGAGCTCAAAATTTAAGTTTATGTCTAAGCTTCTAAAATAGTTTAATGAGATGCAAAAAATAATGGTGAAAACTAGTTTATCGTTACTCCAAAGTCTAAAGCGCCCTCTATCGGCATTTTTTGAAATTTATCTTTATAATTTATTTTCACGAAAATACCTAAATAAAGAATAGTTTTAGTGAAAACCGCAAATCAATCGACCAATTTTCCCGTTTTGTATAATCATTTGAAATTTGAACCCTCTGAACACAGCTCAGTTTGTGTTACTTAACCACTCCCAACTACAGATTTTGAGCTCAAAATTTAAGTTTGAGTCTAAGCTTACGAAAACATTTAATGAGATGCAAAAAATACCGGCAAAAAATAGTTGTTCGTTACTCCAAAGTCTAAAGCGTTCTCTATCGGCATTTTTTGAAATTTATCTTTATAATTTAATTTCAAGAAAATGCCGACATAAAGAATAATTTTAGTGAAAACCGCAAATCAATCGACCGATTTTTCCATTTTTTATGTTTATTTGAAATTTTGGTCCCTAAACTTTAATGGCGGCTATCTCCTTAAGAAAACGTTTTGGACCCTTGGTCTCCTATTTAATATTGTTTGTCTTAATGTGTACTATCACCCCTCTTTTATTGTAAAAAAAATTTGGAATCACCCTGTATATATATATATATATATATATATATATATATATATATATATAATGTTGAAAGAATCTTATTTTCTTAGCATTTAAAATGAAATGCTGAAAAGACAACATTACAATTTTACCCTTTTGCAAAACACTCACTGGGGAATTACATATAATAATTGTGAGAAATATTACATTTCATTTACTCAATTTATACATTTAAAGTTTTATTAGAAATATTACTCTGTAAAATAGGAAGTTAATTTTCATAATTTTGCTTAAAATGTTATTTTGATAATTATATGTTAATTGATGTTGATATACCGGGCTTTCTGGCTATATTAATTTTTTATTACACGAGCAACATCAGTACTTATCGCTTCTTTTATGTTAGTCTTGATTATTAAAAGCACACTATTTTTCTTATTAGTGTACTTAGAGAAGATAAGAACAATCCGTATCATTTATTGACAATTTGCACTTTGACAGTTAATTGCCAGAAATTGTAGTGTACTACATACTGTTATGCATGATTTTACACAGTAGATATGTGTCTCTTGAAATGTGTAAATAATTATTTTTCAATGTAAACAAGTTCCTGATACAAGTGTATTTTTTTTTAACTGTATCTTGTATCGGAATGACCCAATTTATTGGATCAATTGGGGTGATTTCTTTTCATATACAAGATACACAGTTATAGGTAAATTGGACAAAAAGATCTTGATATATGCTTTAGAGCAGGATAATTTTGGTTTTACAGTTACAACTGTTCTCAGGGATACAATATTGCAAACTTAAAGACGAACGAAGAAACTTCTCTTAAGGGATTTTACATATTCACATATTTTTCACGTTTCCAACAAAATAAAATCAAGCACAAAAATTTTCTTTTAGTATTGTTCTGTAATTTTTGATGTGTTACTAAAGAACTAAAGTTATTTTTTTTTCAAAATATCATGAAATGCAAGCAAGACGAGAAAAGAATTAGCCAAAACTCTCTATTGTGAAGAATGAAAATTTTATTTAATTATTAATTTAACTGTTTATTTAATTGTTTTTCTAAATTGTTAAGTGTGTTAAAATTTAGAATAAATGTAAAAAAACAAATGTTGATCTATCATAAAATATGCAGTAAAGTAAACCAAATAAAGGGCATTTTACAGGATTTGAAAATTAAAAGAATGAAAATGCATTCCAAACCATAAATTTAATAAAATAGAAAATGAACTATGCGATCCCATTTACCTTTAACCCAAAAATTGTATGATTATTTTTTCACACAATTATTTTTATTTCTGGGATAGTCAGGTACAGGCAGATTATTAACATGATAATTTATTTATTCAAATTGTAACTATTTCCTCTTTAAAATATTTTTTTTTGTAAATTTAAATCCATAGTTATTTTTTAATATTCGTACAATTTTTAGGTAGATTTCGTATGAAATACTACCTATTGCGGTCGCTCCAATGTTGGAATTTCTGAAAAATTCTTGCAGATCTACGCCGATCATGACCTCTAGTCCCCAAAACTACCATCAGTAAAAAAGTTTTTCTCTCTCTCTCTCTATATATATATATATATCATCATCATCATCATCAACGGTTTTCGATCCACTGATGGATGTAGGTCTCCCCCAAATTTTTCCAATGTTTTTTGTCTAGTGCTTTCGTCATCCAATTTACACCAGCCACTTTTCTAATTTCGTCACTCCATCTTACTCGCGGTCGTCTTCTTGGTCATTTTACATCTCTGGGATACGACTGTAGTATATTTGTGCTCCATCTATTGTCTTGTCTTCTTGCAATGTGCCCAGCCCATTTCCATTTTAGCTGCTTGATTCTTTCAAGGATGTCAAAAACTTTTGTTTGATTTCTTATCCAGGTTATCCTCTTTCTGTCTCTTCTAGTTATGCCTAGCATACATCTTTCCATGCTTCTCTGTGTTGTTTGTAATCTTTGTATTATCCATTTTGTTAGTGTCCATGTTTCTGCAACATAGGTTAATGCAGGTAAAATACATTGATTAAAAACTTTTCTTTTCAAACAAAGAGGCATATTACTCTTCAGAATAATACTGTTCTTCCCGAAAGCACTCCACCCATTTCTTACTCTTCTATTTATTTCATGCATGATACTATTATTCGATGATATTTCCTGTCCTAGGTACACATAACTTTGCACTTCTTTAATCTCAGTGCTCTTGTAGACAATTTTCTTTTTTGATGTAAATGAATTAAACATCACCTTAGTCTTTTCTAAATTTATTTTTAATCCCACATTGATGCAAGCTTCTGCAAGATCTTTTAGCATAATTTCCAATTCTTCAAGACTGTTACTGAAAATTACAATGTCGTCAGCGAACCGGAGATGACTTAAAAATTCTCCATTTATTCTATATCTATATCTATATATATATATATATATACAGTACAGCCTCGATTATCCGAGCAATTGGGTGGCAAGGGCAGCGCGGATAACAAAAATCGCTGATAAACCGAAAAATAGAGTGCAAACACGAAAAATAAAATTTTCAACATAAAACTGTGTTTTATTGTACATACATCTGACAGTACTGCAAAAACATTCACTCTACTTCTAAATCACTAAAAAAAAGAAGAGCAAACAAAAAAAATGCGATGCGAACATCAATAACAATTGGAATATAAAATAATCAATTCTCGTCCACTGATGTCTCCACTTATGCACATCACCTCAATTAAAAAGTGGATTTACCGAAATTTCGTACTTCCATAGGAAACCATCTAGGAATGAGACACTTGTGAGAGAAAATACAAACGTTGTCCTCTATAGCGTGAACTCTAGCTGACTGTGAGTAGACTGGCGTAGTCAAGGTGAGTGATCAGAGAATGTACACGCTACATAATTTTCTAGCTTTGGGGAGGTCTATTAAATTTGCTAACTATAGGGTCAATTCAATTTGCCTTGATGTAAAAAAAAAAAAAAAAAAAAAAAAAAAATCGCGGATAATTGGGGTTTTATTGTATATACAAAGTGTCCCTAAACAAATGGTATATACGGTAGGGGGTGATAGATCACTCAAGACGAGTAATAGTAAATAGGAAACCAAGGGTCCCAAACGTTTTCCAAAGGATAAAACTGCCATTAAAGTTTGGGGTCCAAAATTTCAAATACACATAAAAAGCGGAAAAATTGGTCGATTGATTTGCGGTTTTCACTAAAATTATTCTTTATGTTGGTATTTTCCTGAAAATAAATTATAAAGATAAATTTCGAAAAATGCCGATAGAGGGCGCTTTAGACTTTGAAGTAATAAAAAACTATTTTTTGCCGTGATTTATTGCATCTCATTACATGGTTTGGTAAGCTTAAACTTATACTTTGAGCTCAAAAATCTGAATAGTTGGAAGCGGTTAAGTAGCACAAACTTAACTGTGTTCAGAGGGTTTAAATTTCAAATGATTATAAAAAACGGAAAAATTGGTCGATTGATTTGCGGTTTTCACTAAAACTATTCTTTATGTCGGTATTTTCTTAAAAATGAATTATAAAGATAAATTTCAAAAAATGCCGATAGAGGGCGCTTAAAACTTTGGAGTAACAAACAACTACTTTTTACTTTTTTTTTTTTCGCATCTGATTAAATGTTTTCGTAAACTTAGACTTAAACTTAAATTTTGAGCTCAAAATCTGAATAGTTGGGAGTGGTTAAGTAGCACAAACTGAACTGTGTTCAGAGGGTTCAAATTTCAAATGATAATAAAAAACGGAAAAATTGGTCGAATTTTGGAAAATTCGGAAAAATTTGTTTGCGGTTTAAAATAAAACTTTTCTTTAAATCAGCATCTTCTTAACCCATTTTAGGCCAAGCACAGAAATTTTATAAAATGTAGTATTATTTTTATTGAAATATGCTTAAATTACATACATTAAGACACAAAAAAAGATTCATGCATGAAAAATAATATTTTATATAATAATATAAAATATTATTTCTTATAATGAATAATATGAATATGAATAATATTTTTATGACTTTTGTTTTATTCTTATTTCATATACAGAATTTGCAACTTTAATCTATTTTAAAAACATATAATTCATTTCAATTGGAATAATAATATATTTTTAAAAAGTCGAATTTGTCAAAGGCGTTTCAAATTAAAACTCTAGCGTATTTTGAAAATTTTTTAAGAGAAAGTGTTTACTCCAATTGAATTACTAATATTTTATGGATGTCTTCAAAAGCCTTAAAAAATAGAAGAAAAATAAAATTCTTGAAAAAAATGTGTCAGAGTGTTAAAAAAAAATATTTATCGAAATGTGTCGTATACGAACCTTTGGCCGAAAATGGGTTAAAAATGAATTTTAAAGATAAATTTTAAAAATTTCCGATAGAGGGCGCCTTAAACTTCAGAGTAACCAACAACAAATTTTAACCGTTATTTTTTGTATCGAATTAAATGTTTTCGAAATCTTAGATTAAAACTTAAATTTTGAACTCAAACTCTGAGTCGTTGGGAAGAGTTAAGAAGCACAAACTGAAGTGTATTCAGTGAAATTTAACCCCCCTCCTCGAACACAGTTCACATTTGCGCTACTTAAACACTCGTAACGACTCAGAATTTGATCTCAAAATTTAAATCTAAGCATTTGAAAGCATTTAATGAGATTAAAAAAATAACGGTTAAAAATAGTTGTACGCTACTCCAATGTCTAAGGCGCCCTCTATCGCATTTTGTGAAATTTATCTTTAAAATTTATTTTCAAGAAAACACTGATTTAAAGAGTAGTTTTAGCAAAAACCGCAAACGAATCAACTAATTTTTTCCGTTTTTTTTTATAGTTTTTCGCTTCGTTTGAAATTTAAACCCTCTGAACACAGTTCAGTTTGTGCTACTTAACCACTCCCAGCTATTCAGATTTTGAGCTCAAAATTTAAGTTTAAATCTAAGCCTACGAAACCATTTAATGAGATGCAAAAAATAACGGCAAAAATAGTATTAGGATGGATTATTTCGTTAATCCAAAGACTAAAGCGCCCCATATCGGCATTTTTTGAAATTTATCTTTATAATTAATTTTCAATTAAATATCGACATAAAGAATAGTTTTAGTGAAAACCGCAAATCAATCGACCAATTTTTCCGTTTTTTATAATCATTTAAAATTTAAACACTCTGAACACAGTTAAGTTTGTGCTACTTAACCGCTTCCAAGTATTCAGATTTTGAGCTCAAAATTTAAGTTTAAGTCTAAATTTACGAAAACATTTAATCAGATGCGAAAAAAAAAAAAAAAAAAAAAAAAGTAAAAAGTAGTTGTTTGTTACTCCAAAGTTTTAAACGCCCTCTATCGGCATTTTTTGAAATTTATCTTTATAATTCATTTTTAAGAAAATACCGACATAAAGAATAGTTTTAGTGAAAACCGCAAATCGATCGACCTATTTTTCCGTTTTTTTATGTGTATTTGAAATTTTGGACCCCAAACTTTAATGGCGGCTATCTCCTTTGGAAAACGTTTGGGACCCTTGGTTTCCTATTTACTATTACTCGTCTTGATGTGCTCTGTCACCCCCTAGCTTATATACCATTTGTTTAGGGATACCCTGTATATATATATATATATATATATCACTTTCTTATGGACAAGATAACTTCTATAATTCTGCTCCAATCTCTTCCAAATTGCTACACAAAATCAAGAGCTATAAAATCTCGGCCAAGCTCGTTAATGGGCAAAATTGATCCAAGGGGGTGGTAATATGGAGGGTTTTTGGGAAAACCGAAAAAACGCCATAACTTCTTAATTAAAACAGATATCGAATCGGTTTAAAGTTTATATTACTTCTTAGAAATGGGCCAAAAGTTTATGCATGACAGATTTTTGATAAGTTTAGAAATGAGCTGAAGGGGCGAAATAAAAAAACAGGGGTTTTTTGGAGAAAAAAAATCATAACTTTGTCAATTCTCAAGGTATCAAATCCAACTAAATTTTTTATAAATGCTCTTATCTTCATCTAAAACTTTTGTATTTGCAAATTTTTGATAGGCCTATTTCTTACCAATGAAAAAAATTAAAAACGAAAACAAAAAAGTGGGGGGGGGGGGTGAAAAAGACAAAAATTATTAACTTCGTCAATTCTTAAACTATCAAATCTAATTATATTTATTTTACACCTTCTCAATAAAATCTACATTTTTTATACTGTCGAGTTTTTCATAGGACCAATTCGTAGAGCAAAAATAAATTAAACAAAAATAGAATTTAGAGAAAAAAAAACTCAAATCCAAACTGCTTATATTCTGACTCATTTTTAAATTTATTTTTGATTTTAATCGCATCCAAATGGCAGATATTTTTATTTAGGAACTATATAATATGACGCATTGTTCAGTTTTTTTATAAAGACAGAATATAATTCAAAAAAGGCTGCCAAAAAAATTTATTTTGAACAGAATTTCCCGACATTATCGTCGTTGAAAAATTGAGGAAATACAACAAATTGCGTTTTTTCTGACTTATTTTTAAATTTATTTTTGCTCTCAAACACATCCAGTTTACAGGTCTTCTTATTTAGAAACTATATAATGTGATTCATTGGTCAGTGTTTTGATAAAGACAGAATATATTTCAAAAAAAGGCTGCCAAAAAGGGTATTTTGAACAGAATTTCCCAACATAATCGTGATTGAAATTTGAAGAAGTATTCAAATGATAAATTGCGTTTTTTCTGACTCATTTTAAAACTCAGTTTTGCTCTCAAACGCATACAATTGAGAGGTTCTCTTACTTAGGAGCTGTTTAATGTGCCGTATTGGTCAGGTTTTGATAAAGGCTGAATATATTTTTTAAAATGCTGTCAAAGTGGAAGAACAGTGATTATTTCTCTAGGAATTTATATTTTTAATCCACAAAACTTCACATATATAATATTAGTCATACTTATATAATTAGCATAGTCATTTCATTAAAAATCTGTTACATATTTTCCCTGAAATTTATCCCTATTATACACTTATCTGTCCTAATACTGCTGCTCTTCTCAATAATAATAATGCCTGATAGCATGGTGTGTTAATATAATAATATTAACACTTTTTGTTAATATGACCGTATAATTTTAATAAAATTTAATTTTATAATATACTTATATAATTTTAAAAATATATTTTTTTTCTGTTAGCAATCTATCTAAAGTTTTTATGACATTTTTTTCAAAGCAGAAATAGGCACTAACAAGACAAGATAATTAATATGTTTAAGTGTAGCGAGCATATTTTGTTAGGATACTTCTGTGTTGCTTTTACTTTTTTTAAAAAGAAAAAAAGTTTAATCATAAAAATAAAACATTTTAACTATTCACTGCAGGATTATTTCTATTTTTATGAAAAAAAATATTTTGAAATATTGGTCCAATAATAGAAAAAATGTTTAAAAAAATAATTTTCTAATTTTCAGCGAAATTTTGATATTTTATAAGTTACTCTATATACGCAATTAGCATTTTAAAATAGTGCATTGATATATTTTTCAGCTAAATAAGCTTAAAATGGTTATGTAACACGCGCCTACAAATTCCAAAAAAGGGGAAAAATAGCCTATCACGCGTCACGTGACCTGAGCTCTGCTGAATTAAAAATGGAGCTGGTAGTATTTTTCGTTTAAAAAAATCTGGCAACATTAGTTCTATTAAAAATGTTCTATTCGAAGTTATGCTCGAAAATTCGAAAGTTGGCTGTGAGCAGTGGGTTAACTTTTTTTTTTTTGGTGGTGTATGCAATTAGAATTATGTAAAAGAGCGCAATTTGTAAATATTTTATGTTTGTTTATTGTTATATGTGTTATGGGTTGTCTTTGAAGAAATAAAAAATATTTAAAGAAGATCGTAGCCCCGAGAGATCTATATTTACACAAGTGAAGCTCCTTCTTTTTCTTGTAAATAAGTAAGAGAAGTTCTTGCAGTTAGATGTATCTGCTTAACACACTGTAATATTTTTTATATTAATATTTTTAAGTATTCAGTAAAAACAATAAAAGCAAATTTTGGCTTAATAGCTTGATCGATAGCTTGATTTTTTTTTCTAAGAATAAATTCTAATAATTCGTCAAACACAGCTATTTTACATGAACAAAATATGTGGTATTTTATTCTTTGGACAGTTCTTGGTTTGTGATAGAGATCCTATTGAACAAATTCACGGCACATAATAAGAATTTTATTGGTTCTAGATATGTTAATATTACATATATTTAACTTTGTAGAAAAACAAACTAAATATCATAATGGCAGTTAAGAATATCTGGCAAATTCCTCTATTTCAAAATGATCGATTGATCTTAATATGTATTATAATAAAAAAATTCTTCTTCAGAACACGTTTTTTTACAGCTTAAAGTCGTAACTGTGTATTAAATCCACAGATGTCTCAATGCATATTTAATTCACAACAGTTTCTTTTAAATCCAAAATTAGGATACTTCTGACTATACAACTTACTTTTAATTCATTACACGCTTTCACTCTTAAGACCGCTTTATCATTAGAATTCTAAGCACATTCCTTGATAAAAATGTGATGTGTTTTAATGAGAAGAGAAAGGACGATTTTCCAAAATTAACATTAATCGATTTTGTTTTATACAGACGATTTAACTAACGTAAAATGATGATTTCATCTATAGACAATCAGTCATGAGAATGATAAAGCTTCATTAATTTTTTTAATAAATTTCATCAAATTACTTCTGAACCCTTTGGTTTTGTTTCAAATTTTTAACCGAGTGGAACATTTTAAATAATATTAACTTATCCATAATATACTTTCTAAATACTTCAGAAACTTTTTATTTCTACATCTACAGCATTACGGCATTATGATATTGCTAGAATCTCTCCTTAAATATTGTCTCACGTGTTTGCATCGTTACAAATTAACTTCGTTTCGATGTTCATATTACAATCTTAGAATACATATCGTATTCTGTTGTCTATGTCATAAACACACACAATGAGTGTTCAACATAGTTTAAAAAAGTTCTGTAGACAAAATCCCATTTTTTATTTATGGATTGTTTCAAATGAAACTTTTTCCTTTGATATGTTTTTATACAACGTTTGCACGTTCCTTATTTTTTATAAGGATTCCAGCACCACTATTATTGGGAAAATTTACCTTTAATTTTTATAACACAGAATTCGCAAGCACCACCGTCGTTCGAAGACATTGCAATATTTTTCCGGCCTGAAATACCTTGAAAATATTTTTAAATTTTAGTGGTAGAACTGTGCGAATCCTATTATATAATAAACATATTGCAACACTGAAAATAGAGAAGGTAAGAAAGTCCTGAAAACTATATATGGTTAATTCCATTTGAACTTGTTTGTCTGTTACACTGTTGAAAATCGCTATGGTTGATGGCCACCGTTTTTTTCGAAAGGTTTGCCTCGCCTGATTCAATTTATGAGATCTTCAATAAAATATATATCTTCGATAAAATAAGTTTTTACTGGTGTTATACTGGTAGCCAAAAATCTTAAAGCGTAACAGACAAACAAATTCGCATGGAAACAGCCATATGCATTATAAATTTAAAAACTAAGCATACATAAAGTTTTACATGACGCTAGAAATATTCGCCTGATTTTAATAATTTTTGCACCGTCGTGTGCAGAAATGTGTAATTTGAATATCTCTATCTGTAGTTAAATGTTTTAATTTTAAAGTTATATAATTAACTTAGGTCAATGGGCCTCCGTGGCTGAGTGGTTAAGACATCACGCCGCTAATCGTGAGGTTGTGGGTTCGAATCCCACTGGCTCCATTGCACACACACTTTGTGTGGAGCTCCTGGTTGTACTTCTCTTGTGTTGTAATATTTCCTTGTGTGCTATCTCGTCTCTGTATATTGACGATGGCTTATAAGCAGGCTGCATGTCGAGCACACAAGTCAGATGTATGTTGTTCAATAAACAACCAAACAAACAAACTTAGGTCAATAACGTGAAATTTAAAAAATGACCCAAAATATGCAACATAAACCCGTAAATATTTCATTAAGTTGTAACTTGATTACATTTAGGTTTTTATTGAGCGATTTACTGTTAAAAGAACTAAGTAAGGAGGACTGTGTTTGATTTGAAGGACGAATATGTCGTTATCAAGGAGATGAACAGTGCCAAATTTCTATATGAACATAAAAAGCAATTTATGTAACTGAAAAAATATACATATATAATGTTTTAGAATCTATCCTAATTGAAGGAGTTTACAAAGTAGCATAAAAAGCGATTTCTCTCTTTAAAATAATAAAATTTCACTTTTTTTTTAAAAAAATAAATGCAATAAAATAAAACAGATAGCAGATTTGATATAACTGGAAAAAACTAATTTAGAATCATGTGGTTGAAGTATTTGAATAAAATTTTAAAAAAACATTATATATAATATGAAAAATCACTTTAAAATGCCAAATTACATATATTATGCTACAAATGATACATTAAAATAAAAATGTCGAAATATACCATTTATTTTACATGTTCCGTATGCTCTAACGGCAAATTTTTCAAAAACAAAACGATAAAAGAAAATCTTTGCTAAAATAGTTTCGAATTGAAAAATAGTATACAGAAACATTATTATGGAAAAATGAAATATATGCAACTGGGGTAAAATATTTAAATGTTAGTATAATCTCTTCTGAGAAAAACTGTTTTTTTTTTTCTTTTAAATAAACTGGACCCTAGTAATAAAATGAAACAAAAAAGTAACTCTTAAATTGCCTTATAACTTAAATTTGCTATTACATAAAATTTACTAAATTTGCATGAATTCAAATTTACAAATATTTCAAAAATAAGACCTGTACTAGAAAATATAAAACTAGATTCGGAATCGGCACAAAAAATTGTAAAAAAATTAGTTTATTTTCTGTATTAGATAAAAATTTAAAATCGTTGATCAGATTTATTTGCCTGCAAATAATCTCCTATTTTAATCTCCTATTTACAGTGTCTGCAATAAGTAAAAATGAAACTTCCAGAATTAAGAAATTCTATTTAACAATCAATTAAAATCTGACTCGGGAATATTCAATTCTAAAAATGCGGATTTTTATGAGATTGGTGCTTTCAATAGTTCTTGCCATGAGGATCAAGAAAATCATAGTAATTATGTTCCCAATTTAAATTTTTCAAGAGATATAGTAGACGGTTTTCCTTTTTCGGAATATGTTTTTATTTTAACAATACAGTGGAACTCTCCTTTAATGATGTCTCTATTTAACGAACATATTTACTCAATGAAATTTAATCTTATGTAATCTCTCATCACGCATATCAGCATTTGTTGCATGTCAACAAATGATTTACTTCTAAAGAGGTCAGGATCCTCCCTTATTTTATGACTAGCCTGATTACAAATCATGTACTGTGTATCATATGATTCATTTAAGCTATTACATTACCTTTCATAGGTTTATAAAATATTAAATATGATTCACTAAAACCTACGATTGAGACCTACGATATTTTTGAATCACGCAATCCATAGTTTATACAAAATACTTATATTACTAAATCATTAAGATTTAACCCTCGTTTTCATTAATTTTCCTTCAAAACGTAATAATATTTATAAAGTACCAAAATTACTACGTTCATATCTTTTATGCACTTATTAAAAATGAACAAAGATAGTAATGAATTCTCATGATAATACACACAGCTTCGTATATTTGAAAATAATTTTTCTTCATAGATTCCCACAAACGTTCCTTAACGAACTGGGCGAAGTAATTGTTTTTGATAAAGTAAATATAGGTTATTTTATGTATTCTGATTCTCGTATAACTAATCAAACACTGCTAAAATAGAATTTGTAATTCTTTAGTTTATTCGTATTATCTTTGAAGAACGCAAAGAAGTTCCCTAATTAAAAGAGCGTAATCAATGAATTTACTATCATTAGGGAATACTAAGGACTAAATACAAAGCACACTGGAATATCATTTTCTCTGTCAACATTAAATACTTTGCCGTCGGTTCCTGATTTCATAAACATAATTTTATTTAAAAAAATTTGAAGTATAGAATATTAATTATCGAAAGTCAATATTTATCCCAAAGGTCTGAATTTTCCAAGCATTTTATTTTATTTTCCACACTGAAACGAAACGAAGTATTTACAGAGTGCCTAATAAAGTCCTTTACCACACTCTTAAAAGTCGAACAACTGTAGTTATAATCATAAAAATATAATTATAAACTTCCAAAATTACTTCGCTCTTATTTTTCTATCTTTTCTGCACATATTAAAAATCAATAAAACATAGTAATTAATTCTCATGATATTTCATACTGCTTCGTATATTTACAAATATTTTTTCGTTATAGATTACCACAAACGTTCCTTAACGAACTGGGCGAAGTAATTGTTTTTGATAAAGTAAATATTGGTTATATTATGAGTTCTGCATCTCGTATAACTAATCAAGAACTGTTAAAACATAATCTGTGTTTCTTTAGTTTATTATTATTATTTTTGAAGAACGAAAAAAAGTTCCCTAATTAAAAGAGCGTAATCAGTGAATTTACTATCTCTAGGGAATATTAAGGGTGTTCTTAAATCAAAAAGGGCAACTTTGTGACACATGCCTTAATTTATTTTTGTTCGCAAATGCATGAAAATAGCAGATGTTGTTATTCAAAAACTGTCTAATTGCACTCAATTTTTTTTAAACACAATAGATCTTTTATAACAAGCCTTCAAAGATGACGTTTTTGAGCACATTTCCCGATGAAAGCAGAAAAACCGGTCGAAAAGCAGGAGAAAAACGGGTGATCGTATGATCGAAATAGCTTAGAACTGGATAGGTAATTTAATTATAATAAAATGGAAAATTCAGTTCGATTCGAAATCGCTTCTATAGTCAGACATTTCAATTTTATAACTTTTTGTTAAAAAATGAATTTGTGTCAAAACGTTTTGGGCTTGTTGAGCGGAGCAGTTGAGAACACCCTTAAGGACTAGTTAAAAAGCACATTTGAATAACATTGTCTCTGTCAACATTAAATAGTTTGCCGCCGGTTTTGGTTTAATGAAGATAATTAAATTAAAATACCAGAAATAAATAGCGGAAAAACACCGAATATACTTGCCATAATTTATAATTACAATGGTAAATTTTGTAACATTCATAATAAGATAAATATCCAAGCAGCACTCATTTCAAGCTCAATAAATACAGTTCGTAATCAGCTGAAGATGGCAAGCTGTAGGTCCAAACGCGTTTTGCTTTAATTTTTACAAAGCCAGAAATAAATATTTTGTGATGTGTAAAATATGAGCCTTTGAAAGGCAATATTTTCCCAAAAGGTCTGAATTTTCAAGGAATTTCATTCTATCTTCCTGATTTTACACATTAAAACGCAATAAAGCATTTGAAGCATGCATACTAAAGTCCGTTTCCACACTCTTAAATATTGAAGAACTTTATTCCTATTATCTTTGAAAGACGCAAAGACGTTCCTTATTTATAAGAGCGAAATCAGTGAATTTACTATTACTAGGGAATATTAAGGACTAGTTACAAAACCCATTGGAATAACATTTTCTTTGTCAAAATTAAATATTTTGCCGCAGGTTTTTGATTTCACGAAGACAATTTAATTTAAAAAACCTTTAATGAGTATTTTGACGAGTAAAATATGAACCATCGAAATATATTATTTTTTGGAAAGGTCGGAATTTTCAAGGCATTTCATTTCATTTTCCTGATTGTACTCATTAAAACGTAACAAAGCATTGCATGGTGCTTACTAAATGCAGTTCCTATATTCTCAAATGCCTAATGACTGCAGTTATAGCCATAAAAGTGTCTAGATATGGAGATGAACTTCTCTTTAACGAAGTACCTATTTAACGAAGTTTTCTATTTAACACAAATTTCTGCGAAACCTTGACTTTGAACACCATAAACGTAGGAGTAACATAATCTGAATATTACGAAAAATGTATTCTATATAATAATGTATATTCCACTTCCATGCATGTACAATATTCGAACAGAGAGATTTCTCTGGCGATGTATGAATAAATTTAATTCTGAGGATTTGTACTAAAAATATTTTTTTTAATTTTTTTTAATCATTTGCATTTAAAAGAAGAAATGCTTTAAACATTTGATGCAATATGGGGATTCTATTTTTTACGAAAATATTGCAAATAAATTCTTCGGAGACTTCGAAAAGTACAAATTTTTTCATGAACGGTATTTTATATAAGAAAAACCTGTAGAAATTAATATATATATATATTTTTAATTTAAATGTTTTGAGTACAAAGAAAAAAAGTTTTATTTTAGTAACACTGAAAAAAAAATAATTATTATGCAGAATTTAGTTTTCTGAAATGTGCAATGAAGTTTAAATATATACAACCTTTATTGTTAGTAAAGGATTAAGCTCATTATAAATATTTTAGGATAAGATTAAAGAAAAAAGTTATACAGAATAGCAATATCTGTTATAATTTACGCTTCATATATTGCGCGGACCCTCTGAGCACTTAAACGAAACACACAGCTGTTTCCTGAGAGGGAAAATAAAAACTGAGGCCTTGTGGAGTTATCATGAAATGTTTCTACAAAGTGCTTCAAAAATAGCTCATGAAAATGTAGGAGAAAGATAACCTACTCTGTTATTTTCATTATCCGCATTTCTATATGTTTGATTGCTCTATTATTACAGCCTTTGTTTATTGTTGTATCGTCACACATGACCTGCAGAAATTTAGAAGTGTCTGTTCCGTTTTCTTCGAAATAGTCTATATTGAGCTTTTAGAACTGAGCATTTTAGACTTCTTAAGATTGGTACTAGCTGGCAAAAGTGCTTAGAACCCTGTTCCACAATTATTGTAATGTGTTCTTCTTTCTTTAGTGCAGCATGTCCCTTAAAGGATTTTACGCCATTAAACCCAATTCAACCAATCTTCTTTCTTTAAGATTGGCGTCGTTTTATTCATTTTTCAACTAATACTAAAGTATCATCGTCCTTGCCACCAATGTACATAAATGTTAGGCCTTTTATTTTATTGCTCCCGCTATTCCAAACTGGCACTAAATCATAATTTGCAGTATCTGAATGTGCATGTGGATCTGAATAATTTTCCAAAACCACATTTTGGTTCGTTAATTGGGCAGATTGTGGGTGGAACTCAAGGTGCAGCCATATCACGGTGGCGACTCCTGAGTCTTCCCTAACCCGTAAATGCCTCGTCCCACTTGGCAGGCTGATGACACTGGAAATTGATGGAGTAAAAAATGCGGCATCTTGTTCCACTCCGGTGAAAATTGGTAGAGATTTTGTTTCGACTTTGAGCCTCAAGGTTCCCTTATTTACGATCAAGTCGATCATTCGATATTTATAGCTATCGTAATTCAGGTTTATTCTACGAAAATTGACCATTTTTGCCCCCTTGAGATGATTGGAAAGGAACAAAGTTTGACTAATAATATACTCCTCATTTCAGAGCACAGTCTGACATTACTCAGACGTTCAGAAGTTTTTATGCAAGCGATTCAAACATCTAATTTTAGAAATTTCTATTGTGCCTGACTAAGCGGAACACTCGAAAACGCACACTTCACTAATATCAAGTACGAGATTCAATTTCCAAATATCAGGACTGTTGTAATTTATCTTACTCAATGTGGCATTTCAAAGAACAAAATCGCCATATATTAGTTATTTAAATGCAATTACTTGAAACCTGAAATTTAAAACGTTGTTAATTAAAAAACACCCAAACAATTTTTAAGCTTAACAGTGCTATTTTATGCATTTATTTTACATTATTAATCACACAGCTAGCTATATATAAATATTACAATAAAATAAATACAATAAAAATTAATTAATAAATATTGGTATATATTTATATTTTTGAAAATATAAGCAAGCTTGACAATATCTGGTAAATATATAGAGACAATATTTCAGTGCTGGCACATCACAAAAGCTATTTTGACACTGTAAGCTCAACTGAATGTCGTCATCGCTAACGGCAGTTGTACTCGATACCTCAAAATCAGGCCAATGTGAAAACCTTGGACGAGGAGAATTAACAACAACAGAATACCACTACGGCATACGACGTTCAACTTTAATACACTTTTCAGATGCTAAAAGTTTTAAATAGTGTAACGTCAGTGTATTTTTGAATGCGAGATCAGTCGTTTCGTATGTTAAAACATCAGTTAGTTTATAGATGCACGCATCTGTATACGTACGTTAAAACATTAGTCTGCTTTTTGAATGAGAAATCAGATTTTTCTTATGTTATGTCCTTGATCTTATGTATGTCTTATGTATGTCCTTGATCATGCATGAGTATAATTCGTTTGAATAACAAGCTTTTCCAAGTCTGCATCGAGATACCATGCATGACATTCGTATATGTCACACATTTCCCTCAAAATGATGAATCCACTTATAGTACGTGCTCAAATTTCAGAATACGTAAATGAATATACTTAGTATTCGTGATTTCTGCCTTAAAATTAGGCTCAACAGAATGAGCCGCTGATGTAAATATCAAGCGATCACACAACATCATACTTTTCAAAGGAGCTAAATGTCTAGTGATATTGACTATTGTTCAAAACACTATACATTCAGAGTGTTTTAAAACACTCAGTGACTCAGACTAACATAACACAGGTGCTCAGCAATTTTTAAGGAAGTGAAACAAGCATGTAATCTTAAAAGTTTCGATTGCGCCTAACTAACCGAAACTTGATTTCACAAATACTCAAAACACTCCGTACTTCATTATTCTTAATTGCCAGATTTATTATCCAGAGCTCAGGACTGATTTTGAGTTGCTTCTAAGAGACTTTTGACACTCGTAGTACAGAATAATATCTTTCTATCAGCCATATGTTGCCACCGATGATACAAAATCTTATCTACGTTATATAAAACAAAAGTGTCTGTGAGTAACGGTGACGCTATTTTACAAATAGCAACAACAGATGGTAAAATTTTGCTTTTACTGAAAAAAAATTCTACATGTTGTGTTTTTATTTTTTACATCATAGAATAAAGATAAATGTAATTTTAAATGCAATTTGTTAAAAAAAATCATCGCATTTTGTTTAAAAACTGTATGGACATTTACTGTATTTTTTAATGTTTTAAAAATAATTTTCAAGTATGATATTTTTATTCAAAACAATCTTTGTCGTGTGCAGACAATTGTTAAAGATAAATCCGTTTGTATTTAAATTAATATGAATAGTCCATAATTTTTTCCAGATTATGTTCGATAACAAAATTAAAACATCCAATTATTAATAAGTAAAACAATAAAATAAAAATAAAAATTTCATACAAGCAATCAAATTTTGCACTTAGACTACTAAAATGAGCATAATAAGAAATGTTATTTGTAAAATCGATTTATGGAGCTAATATTAATAATAATTTAAGATAGAAATTGAGAATTAACAGGAAGAAAAATCATTGAAAATTGACATTGATATGTTGTTGAAAAACGTTTCGTAAGTCTTAAGTGCAAATTTAGTATTTTTGTCCTATGTTTATTCTGTGACCTATTCGAGCATTTGTAGTTTACATAAAAATTTAAATGAATTTCATAAATATTGTATTTTAAAAGACCATATCACGAAGTTTTGTAATTAATTTACACTGTCTTTTATCTCATGAACATCAATATTTCGTGTTATAGTTATAAGATTATCTTACCCTAATTTCCTGCGTATAATCCGCGGATCAAACAATCATTTTTCGACCCAGAAATTTTATTAAATAAAAAATAACTTTTCAGATCGCCGTAAATATTTGCCTTCATTTACGAAATAAAATTTCTGGGTCGAAAAAGAATTGTTTGATCCGCGGATTATAGGCAGGAAATTAGGGTAATTGTTTGAGAGAAAATTATTTAAAACATTAAGAAACGAAATAGTATTGATTGTAAAAGAAAATTCCGACAATGTATTTAATTTAACTAAAATAACTAGTTTAACTATTTTAAATTTGTGTTTTTTATAAAATATCTTAAATAATTTAAATTTACATACTATTTTAATCAAGTTCAACACGAATTCTGCATAAATATATTTTCATATTAATCTGTATGGATCTAACTGAAAGATTCTAACATTGAATCGTGTTTAATTAGCATAACAGTTCAGTAAATATTTTGATGTTGAGAGAATAAACTTATTTTAAGACATTTCTCAACACGAACTTTGAGCTTGTAAGAGGAAATCGTATTCAGAGATTATAACTTCAGTTATGTTAGAGATTCCAATTAGTAATTTTGGAACAAAGCTATTTTAGTTGTAGTTAAAGTAGCTTTATTAAATCTGTGTACAACTCAAATCTCGTCTAATTCTGTTGAACTTGATAAGTTTATATGAATAAAAAATTTATTCCAGTACACTCGTATTAAACAACTAAAATATCTTTTTATTAAATGTCTAATAATACATTTCAAAATTTTCACGGAAAACCTTATAATCTGATTTATGCTTTTTTAGCAAGTATAAAATAACTTATATTTATGTATTTTGAAAATAGACTGATAAAGTTCTACACTTCAAATACTGCATCATTATTATACATTTTTAATGTCTATAATTTTGAAATTATTTTTATTCATTATTTTCATAATATGAGTAACTAAAAATTTTAAGGAACGAAATAGTAATAATTCTAAAAGACAATATTGTTAATCCTTATATATTAAAAAAAAACTAGCCTTAAACAAATCGCCAGGAATAACTCCTGGAATGATGCTGATGTGAAGGTTTCCAGAAATAACGCGTCCGGATGGACCACACCTTCCATGAGTCGAATAGACCAATCAGTAAAGGGCTCCGTCTATACTTCGACCAATGAGGAGAGGGATGAATTCCAAAATTGAGTGTACACTGTTAAAAATCTGCTGCATTTTGTTGCAACGCTCTCCACCGCTTGTATATAATATCTCTATTCCAATCAATGAGAAAGCTCCATTTCGCGGCCAAGTAACCGTTTTCTATACAAGCAGAGGAGTGCTTTGCAGCAAAATGCAACAGATTTTTAACAGTGTATGGAAAATAAGGTATCGCGAAGCGATTCCATGGTGTATTGGCGAGCGCAGCAAGCAGGGGTAGCCTACAACGTGGAATCGCGAAGCGATTACGCGGGGGGGGGGGGTTGGCGAGCGTAGCGAGTAGGAGGGTGGAGCCCCCTTAGTATAACTAAACAGAATGTTGTTTCTATAGATATTTTAAATAATTTAAATTTACATAAAATTTCAAATCTACTAAATATAATTTCATTCTATCTGTTTCTAACTGAATGATTCAAACATCAAATCGTGTTCAATCAGCATAACAGTCAAGTAAATATATTGACATTGAGAAAATACACTTATTTTAAGAGATTTTTCATCACGGACTTTGAGCTTGTAAGAGGAAATCGCATTCGGAGATTATAACTTCAGTTATGTTAGCAATTTCAATTAATAATTTTAGAGCAAAGCCAATAGTGCTTTTATTAAATCTGTGTACTACTCAAATCACGGGTAATTCATTTAAACTTGATAACATTAGATCATTATTCAAATTTAGAATAACTGTCATAGTACATTTATATTAAATAATTAAAATGTATTCTTGGTTTAAAAAAAAATAATAATAAATGTCTAATATACGCAGGAAGGTTTTAAAGGAAAATCTTTTTATATAATTCATGCTTTTTTAGCTATTCAAAAATATTTTATACCTATGTATTTTTACAACAGACGGGAAAAATTCTACACTACAAATTCTCCATCATTATTACACTTTTTAATGTCTATATTCTTGAAAATATTTTTATTTATTACTTTCATGAAAATAGTATATATTTGATCTCAATGGTCATTTTAACGTTTTATATATAAACGTTTGAGAATAAATGGTAACTAACTAAATTTAAATCACAGTTTTGTGCATATTTCCAATTTACCGTATTATAATAAAGATGTCAACTTATATAATCTTTAAAACATGAAATCTGCATAAATATATTTCCATCTTAATCTGTATGGATCTAACTGAATGATTCTAATATTAAATCGTGTTTAATTAGCATAACAGCTCAGTAAACATATTGAAATTTTGAAAATGAACTTATTTTAAGACATTTCTCAACACGAACTTTGAGTTTGTAAGAGGAAATCGCATACAGAGATTATAACTTCAGTTATGTTAGGCATTTCAGTTAGTAATTTTAGAACAAAGCTATTTTATTTGTAGTTAAAGTACCTTTATTAAATCTGTGTGCAACTCAAATCTCGTGTAATTCAGTTAAATTTGATAAAATTAGATCACTACTGAAATTTAGACTAAATCTTACATAATATTCATATTTAACTATTCAAATGTATTCAGGTGTTTTAAAGATTTATCTAATTTATGCTTTTTTAGCAAGTCAAATTAATTTATACCTATTTATAATTTGACAATAGATAGAAAATGTTCTACATTCCAAATACTGCATCATTATTATACATTTTAATGTCAATATTCTTGAAACTATTTTTATGACTATTCGGCGATGTAGTCATTTATGTCGTCGCATGTTCGCTATAGAAATTTTTATTATTAATTTACATAATTACTTATCTCATGTTGGTTAATAATTGTTGTAGTAATAAAAATTGTTTAGTTGTTTCTGATAAAATTATTTTAAATTTTAAGAAACAAAATAGTAATAATTGTAAAACGACATTAAGGCAGTATACTCGTAGTTAATTATTTAAATAAAATTTTGTTTATACAGATATTTTAAATGCTTTATTTTACATAATTTTTTCATCAAGTTATACACGAATTCTCCATAAATATATTTTCATATTAATCTCTATGGATTTAATTGAATTGTTCTAACATTAAATCGTGTTTAATTAGATAAGAGTTCAGTAAATATATTGACATCGAGAGAATAAACTTATCTTAATACAATTCTCAACAAAAACTTTGAGTTTGTTAGAGGAAATCGCATTCAGAGATTATAACTTCAGTTACGTCAGAGATTTCAATTAGAAATTTTAGAACAAAGCTATTTTAGTTGTAAGTAAAGTACCTTTATTAAATTTGTGACAACTCAAGCCTCGTGTAATTCAGTTAAACTTGATAAGATAAAATGAGTAATAAAACATAGAATAACTGTTATGGTATATTTATGTTAAATAATTAAAATGTTTTCTGTTTTTTAAAATATTATTTAATTTATGCTTTTTTAGCAAGTCAGATTAATTTATACCTATGTATTTTGACAATACACAGAAAAAGTTCTACATTCCAAATGCTGCATCATTATTATACATTTTAATGTCAATATTCTTTAAACTATTTTTATGACTGATCGGTGACGTAGTCATTTGTGTCGTCGCAGGTTTGCTGTAGAATTTTTTTTATTAATTCATATAATTATTTATCCCATGTTGCTTAATTGTTGTAGTAGCAAAAGAAATGTTTAATTGTTTGTGACAAAGTTATTTAAAATTTAAGAAACAAGATAGTAATAACTGTAAAAGAACATTAAAAAATGTAGTTGATTATTTAAACAAAATGCAATTTATATAGATCTTTTAAATATTTTTAACTTACATAAAATTTTATTCGGGTTAAACAAGAATTCTGCATAAATACATTTTCATATTAATCTTTATGGATCTGACTGAGTGACTCTAACATTAAATCGTTTTAATGAGCATAACAGTTCAGTAAATATATTGACATTCAGAGAATAAACTTAGTTTAAGACATTTCTCAACAAGAAATTTGAACTTGTAAGTGGAAATAGCATTCCGAGATTATAACTTCAGTTATGTTAGAGATTCCAATTAGTAATTTTGGAACAAAGCTATTTTAGTTATAGTTAAATTACATTTATTAAGTATGTGTACAACTCAAAGTTCGTGCAAATCAGTTAAACTTGGTAACATTAGATCTGTATAAAATATTAGAATAACTGTTACTTCATTAAACTACTAAAATTTTTCCGGCTTTTAAAAAATTTTTTGTAATAAATTCTAATATACACAGGAAATTTTGTACAACTCAAATCTCATCTTATTCAGTTAAACTTGATAAGATTAGATCAATATTCAACATAAAATCTTAATCTGGATATTTTAACTTTTGCATTTAAAAAAATCATATCATGCAGTTTTTAAAAATTAATTTACATTGTTCTTTATTTCATGATTATTAACAATTGGTGATATATTAATAAAAATTGTTTAATTGTTTTATAAAATTCTTTAAAATATTAGGAAACGAAATAGTAATAACTGTAATTATTGAGACAATCATATTAAGACAATGTTGCTTTAACTCATCAAAATGTTGTTTAAATAGATATTTTAAATAATTTACAGATACATAAAATTTTAAGCAAATTAAATACGAATGTCCCCGAACCTCATTATCCACTGAAGTAAACTGAATAAAAATGACTAGTTGTAAGTTGCGATTTTTGGCGCTAATGCTAATAATGATAAAAAATGTGAATTTAGACATAAAAACAAGATTAAACATTCAAATCGACATTACTATGGTGTTAAAAAGTCTTTGTAATTCTTAGTGCAATAAATAGTATTTTTAAAATTCCTGCGTTTATATTCTGAATTACATGGGAGTTTGTAATTTCCTTAAAAGCATAATCTAAATTTGATAAAATAGAAATAGTGATAATTGTAAAACAACATAAACACAATGTAGCTAATTTAACTAAGTAAAATGTTGTTCATATAAATATCTTAAATAATTTAAATTCACATATAATTTTAATCAAGTTAAACACAAACTCAGCATAAATGTATTTTGATATAAAACTGTATGGATCTAACTGAATGATTCTAACATTAAACGTGTTTAATTAGCATAACAGTTCAGTAAATATATTGACATCGAGAGAATAAACTTATTTTAAGACATTTCTCAAGAAGAAATTTGAGCTTGTAAGAGGAAATAGCATTTTAAGATTATATTAGAGATTTCAATTAGCAGTTTTGGAACAAAGCTACTTTAGTTGTAGTTAAATTACATTTATTAAATCTGTGTACAACTCAAATCTCGTGTAATTCAGTAAAACTTGGTAAAATTAGATCTGTATTAAATATTAGAATAACTGTTACTTCATTAAATTATTAAAATCTTTCCAGCTTTTAAAAGATTATTTATAATAAATTCTAATATACACAGGAAATTTTGAAGGAAAATCTTTATATCTAATTTATGCTTTTTAAGCATGCCAAAATTAATCTATACCAATGTATTTTGACAATAGACACTAAAAGTTCTAAATTAAAAATAATATCTCTTTATTCTACATATTTAATTTCAGTATTATTGAAACCATTTTTATTAATTATTTTCATAAAAATAGAATATATTGATCTATATAATAGGACATTTAACATAACCTGCATAAACTTTTGTTAAGAAATGGTAAATCTGAAAAAAAATAACAAGTTAGAAATTGCATGTCAAACGTGGCAAATGAAGTTCGTTAAGGTATTGATTATTATATTTTTATACTTATTTTATATATTATATTATTATATTTATATATTTATATTATTTATTATATATTTATTATATTTACATTATTTATATTTATATTATTATAATTATTTTCTGAATCTTCATAACTTGATGTATTAAACTATATTAAACTCTTATGCAAAAATGTATGAATGCAAAATTTGATGCGGTTAAATTTAGCAATATGAAAATAATAGAACTTAATCAACTGGCAAACCTATAATCATTACCTATCATGGGATATCATAAAAATGCGTAACTCTTATGAAAATCATTTTAAAGTTATTTTCATTCATATTCTGAAACTCGTGCAAATTCCGTTGTATTACCCTTATAAGACTACAGCATTTATTCACACAACGTAATATGCAAAATTGTTGCTAAACTTAAAAACTTACATCTCAACTGAAAATGCACTTAGAGTAAAAATATGCAACGTACAATATCTCTGGTACAATATAGTATCCGATATCTTTTGTGAATCCCTATAATATTGTTAACACTTTTTATTATACAGGAAGTACCTTACAATAAATCTTAGCAACTTATATCAATTTCATTATTCATGAAATACTTTAACATGACTGAAATACACCGAAAACAATGTTTTCCCTTATATCATTAAGTAACGGAATTCTTTTATGTAGCTGTGTAAATGAATAATAAACATTTTTCACACCAATTATTGAACAGAATGTATATTTTAGTACACTTCAGTAAGTGCATGTGAATTTTAAAATGTTTGAAAGGCTTTAACACCATTAAAAGGAACTTGAAAGAATTTTTTCCCTTTGACCGTAACGTAACGGAATATTGTCGATTAACCCTATACTCAAAATATTCATCCGATTTGCAAAAAATTTGAAATGACTCGACAGATTTATGCAATAATTATGTATTTTAAATTTCAAATGATTCGGTAAGGTAGTTTTTGCTCTGTTATAGTCAGACATGCGGACAGACGGACAGACGTACCGACTGAACGACGACTATAGGTCCTATGTATTTACATAATTATGAACGCACATAAAAATTAATTTTTTATAAAAAAAAAATCCAGTTTACCATATAAAGGTGTCTGAATGCAAGGGCAGAAAAAAAAATCTTGACATTTAAGTGACAATCTCAATGTTTGGATGTTTTAAGATAATTTTTATGAGTTTGAGGATAATTTTTCATGTATTTTTTTTAATATTTCACAAAACGTCTAAAATTGTAAGCAGCCAATAACCTTTGGCTATATAGTGTAGTTTGGATAAGTGTTATACAGGTGTGCAATTATCGGCACGTATAATCGCATTATACTAATATTTTACGGCCATCGGTTAAACTATACAATGTAACCTATAAAATTATGTAACATATTCCACTTGCACAAAATTTCAGTTTGCAGGCGAAGGGACGAAACGTCCTGGGACCAAAATGTCTTGGAACCGAAATGGCTAGAGACCGAAATGTCTTCGTACTGAAATGTCTTGGGACCGAAATGACTTCGGACCGATATGTGATGGAACCGAAATGGCTAGGGACCAACATATATTAGGATCGAAACGTCTCGGAACCTAAACGGCCAAAGCGAAATGGCAGGATCAAAATGACGAGACTAAAATGACCTGTTTTTTTAATTGGTTACCAATTGTTATCTCAATTATATTTTTCATAAAGTAATCCGGATTATTTATGATAATTCCCCCAAATTGTCACAAAACTTCTTAATGGACGTTCGCATGTTATCATCAGTGAAATCGGTGATATGCGGCAATATCCGGGCGCAGAAGACGAACCCTTCAATGAGATTCGCATGCCTGCAGAAGCAACAAAGCTGAGCTATGATCTATTCTGAGTTCACTAAGCGCATTACATTTTGATAAAAAATTTTAACCATATTACATCTGGTTGAAGGCGAATGAGAAACAATGGTCTCATCGAAAGCTAGACGAAATAAATATATTTTCCCTGTTAGTATCTGTTTTATGTTAAAATAAAATTTTGCAAGAGTCAAGGTTTCGTTTTTATTTTGATCTAATGCGATGAAAATAGCAGACACTTCCCGTTAAATAAACGGTTGTGTATCACACTATAGCCTGCCAAAGTTTTTGCTTTTTTCATCAGAATTCATTGTCGACATTTAGTATATTTGAAAATTTAGCATTTATATTTTAAAATACATTTGTAACGCTGATGAAAGACAAAAAACAGCCCATTACCTAATGTCATAATAAATTGGTATTTAATACTTTTCTATAAATAACATCAACGGATATTCATATTCACGATTGATTACAATCATGTTTTCTATTTATTATTCTAAGCTTTCTGCAAGTAAATTGTTTCACAGAACGTAACTTGAGTATAAAATATTTCACGAAGGACTTTAATTAACTGATTTCTGATTTATACACAGAGATTAAGGTCACTAAATAATGTAATTTAATTAACCTTTAGTCCTTACCAGTAGTTTAAAAACGCATATTTATATACATATATTATTCAAATTTAAATATAAATTATCATACATAAAAGTTTGAAGATGTGTCTTTTCAAATTCTATTAAAAATAAAAACGCATTTATTCAAAAGTTGTTTAAATTAAGTTACAAAGTTTTTAAAAGACTCATTTCGAAAACATTTTAAGAAAAACGTAAGAAATTCTTTATGAAAAGCTCTAAATTAAATTATATGAATTTGAAATAAATTATGAATAGACGAATTAAGTTACTTATTATATCAGTTATGTAACATAATTTTAGATAATCTTCAGAACTCGTACCCTAAATAACATTTTCTGTTTCTAAATAACACAACAATGAAAACATTAATGAATTAGATTAAGTATTTTTTAGTGATTTGAATTTCACCGAATTTATAAAGTAATAGTTATTTAATACTAATGCTGAATATATAAAATAAAATTGAGTTTAAATATGTTATTAAATTTCGTTTATTTAGATATTTATTTTTACAGACTATCTTGTTTAATACAATTAAAACTTATTTTAAAGCTAACAAACTGTTTTTTTTTTTTATTATAGTTGGAACATTATTCATTTTTAAATGCATAAATCATATTCAGTGGATTTATTTTTATTCAAGCTGTATTAACTATATTGATAAATGGATTTACATTGCTCTCAGTAAAATTTTATTTGCACGGATTCATTAAATAAAATTTTAAGTCAAATTTCTTAGCAGTAAATTCCAAGGAGGTGTTTTATAAACTACTATCAAGAATGTAAATGTAGGAATTGATAAACAAATGTAAGTAAGGAAAAAATGGTATGTTAACTATAATTAGCAACGCTGTGAAGAGTTATTTTATTCTTAAAAAAGTAGTATATGCAATGACAAATGATAGCTAATTTTCAAAGTATAAGTAAATATATAAATGAAAGTATTCAAATGAAAATTGTTTTTTCAAGCAATGTGTATTGTGAATATTTCGCTAAAATTATTTTAAAGTTAATACCTTTTGGACTTTCCTTTATTTCAAGTCATACTTAAAAACATTAGAATTCCTAAAATGCTGAAAAAATACTTGAAACTCGTGTTCACAATCTATTTCAACCTAGAAATCCTCAGTCGAAAGCTCATATGAAACTCATGATAATATTTGAGTAAACATTATCAAGGACTTCCAATCATGATTAAAGATGAATACCGTTAGAGCGTTCGACGTAATTTTTCGGCATAACTTAGGGTTGAAGTAGCTGGTGAATTCGAGCTTAAATATCATAAACAGTTTTGCCTGAAACTGAAAATGGAAATGAGCCTATTGTGAAAGTGTTTAGTGTTTTTTTTTTTTTTTTTACTTTAAAAATATCATTCAGATTACAAAGACATTGCTAATTTCAATAACAATTTTAATTTTTCTTGAGAAAGGTGTTATAGTAAAAATAAAGCACATTGACATGTTTCGGAACCGTCAAATAAGTTCCATAGTCATAATATAAATAAAACAAAATTTCAAAATATTACTCGGTCAATACAAATGACACGCGACACTGAGATATAAATAACAAAAAACACGCGCTGTATAGCAAAAAATTAAATTAAAATATAGACCATGCTCTAAAACCTAACTAAAAATAAAAATAAAAATTTCAAACTATTTCACGGTCAATACAAATGACACGCGACAATGAGATATAAAAACACCAAAAAACACGCGCGCTATTGAAAAAATTAAATTAAAAATAGACCATAATCTAAAAGAAACTCCAACATGGTTCATCCCATTCAAGCCCTCACGAGGAATTTATTCATTAATTCTAACCATAACTTAGGAATAATAAAAGAAACGGTATCATTGCAAACCAGATTATTACGCGAATAAATTTCAAAGGACTCTCTTATAATAGGACTCTCTTATAATATAATCTCTTATAATATTTTAATTTAATTTTTTGCAACAGAGCGCGTGTTTTTTGTTATTTATATCTCAGTGTCGCGTGTCATTTGTATTGACCGAGTAATATTTTGAAATTTTGTTTTATTTATATTATGATTATGGAACTTATTTGACGGTTCCGAAACATGTCAATGTATTTTATTTTTACTATAACACCTTTCTCAAGAAAAATTTAAATTGTCATTAAAATGTTTATATAAAAGGTGAATGCTTTAAAATCTGATGATTTAAAAAATCAATTGGATTTAATTAACTTTTTATCATTGCTAATTTCTCTTTTGGTTTGAAAATCCTGTAGGGTAGACTAAAATTGTTGACATAATTTCTACATTTTTCTTTCTTTCTTTCTTTCTTTTTTTAATACTGATCGTAGAATACATTTTCACACTTCATTTTACTTTTTATACCATCAGTTATCAAAACAAATTTGTGACATAAGTGTGATATAAAAAACCTGATGATTAAATATTAAAAATGAAAATGATTGATTATATCACGAGAAAATAATGAGTCAATGGTGACGCTTTTGATTGATATTTGGGAACACATATGGGAGGCTTGATCCATCCTATATTATATTGAAATATACTGCTCAAAACAATTAAAGGATATTTGAAGTTTTATATAAAATAAAGCTATAAACGAAATTTTTTTTGCCGAAAATAGAAGAAGAGAATCACAAATGCAAATTTTTCTGGTTTTCAAACTGTGGAGTATGCAAATTTTGAGTTCGACGTCAAAAACGTCGCTTCGGCGGCAGCGAATGAAATTTGACTTTCAACTGGATAAAAGTGAATGAAGACAAGGATGATCGACATTCAGTGATTGCTTTGTTTCGATGAGTACGATGTCTCAGCGAAGTCATTTGACAGCTTCAGAAGCTTGGAGAATTGTTGGTAGGATAGAAGGGGGCCAAACTCAAGTCGAAGTAGCGCAAGCCATTGGAGTGTCACAAAGTGTTATTTCCAGGATCTGGAACCGTTTTTTGGAGAGTGGATGTGCAGGCCGAAGACCTGGGCAAGGTCGTAGACGGGCAACAACGCCCAATGAAGATCGGTATTTAGCGATAACAGCTCGGAGACACCGAAACATGAACGCTACTCTTCTCCAACAACACATTCGCTCGACTACAGGCACCACGATTTCAACTCAGACTGTCCGAAACCGGCTCCATGCTGTAGGTCTGTATGCTCGCCGACCGATGGTACGTGTTAGATTAACATCAAGGCATCGTCGCGACCGCAGGGAGTGGATAACCGAGCACGTCAACTGGAGGAGAAGTGAATGGAGCAATATTCTGTTTTCTGACGAGTCCCGTTTTTCTGTGCATCCGGATAATAGGCGTATTTTCATCTGGAGGGACCGTGGCAGTAGGAATAATCCTGCGTTCGTGCACGAAAGTGTCAAATTTGACGGTGGAGGAGTGTTGGTGTATGGTGGCATTTCCATTGACGGGCGCACTGACCTCTACATAATTCGAGATGGAGCTTTGACTGGTCGCCGATATAGGGATGAGATTCTCAGACCTATTGTAGTCCCTTACGCTGCAGCAATCGGAGATAACTTCATTTTAATGGACGATAACTGCAGGCCACATCGTGCAAACCTGGTGGAGGATTTCCTTTTCGAGGAAGGAATCGTTCGAATGGAATGGCCAGCGTGTTCTCCAGACATCAATCCAATCGAGCACGTTTGAGACGCTCTAGAAAGACGAGTTTCTGGCCGCCAACAACCCCCACAAACTCTCCAAGAACTGGAAAGAGCTCTTCTGGAAGAGTGGGGCAGAATACCCCAACTCGTCATTAATAGCCTCATTGAGTCCATGCCTCAAAGGTGTTCAACGTTGCTGGCCGCCCGTGGAAACCATACACCCTACTGAAAATGATTTTCTTTGAAGAAAACACCTTTTCTTATTCTTTTTTTCTCATATGCACAAATTGTGTTTTTTCCTTTTGTACACAAATGCGCAATAAAATGCATTTTTTTCTGCCAAACATGTGTAATTTATTCTCATATAACGTACTATGTCTGTCGACCATGTATCAATCAGCTAAAAAGTTTCCCAGATACAAAATCCACCTAAAACTGCAATATCCTTTAATTGTTTTGAGCAGTGTATTTGATAAAGATAATAAAATCTATTTAAAAAAAGACAAAATATCTTCATGCAACATTGTTTAACCATTATCGAATGTATTTGGGAAAATGTGATGCGTAAACAAACTTGCTTCGATGAAATTCAGGACACAAGTTTTACACACCTCCTTTTAGTAAAACTTGACCTAACAACAATAGTTTCCATATAGCTTGATTTCGTCATTCTTTTTTTCAGAGGCATGAGCATTTTTAACTTTTCTTACATCTGCAGCTTTTATCCTTTCTATTATTTTCCTTTTTTTCCTATTTATGTATTATGGGAACTGCTTAAACTAAATAAATATTCTATCAACTTTCCAATCTAAATTTCATTAGTTTTTTCTTGAATCTATAGCAATTTTTTACGTTTTTCTTTATTTTAAACATTTCCCTTTCTATCAATACATTTTACTGAAGCTTACAGAATATATTTACATTACTTTATGAATATAATCATTAACCCTTCATTATGCTCAATGTATAATAAAAAAGATTTAAAAAGACATTTTATTAATTGAGCTTTGACCATACCTGTCCTCTCTCAGATTGATTGGTCAAGGCTTCTCACATAGCCTCATTTTAAAGTATAGAACATGCGTGTTCTCAACCAACATCACTGTACAATCTTTATGCCTGAAATGAAATCTAAACGTTTCTGCGTTACAATAAAATAAAGTAAAAATAAATTTATGACACCCTTTTTCCGAAACGAAATTTCAAAATGTTCCTAAAAATGCACTGTTTAAGATGAAAATTGTTCGCAATTGACTTTTTAACTCTTTTTCAACCGCAGCTTTAGTTTTCACCAATGGGGAAAGCTCTGAAACTATTTTAAATGTGAAAATCAAGGACTAGGTCAAGTTCCCTTACGGTCAATTCCCCGTAGTCTCTCAGATTTTCGCCTCACCAGTGGCCACGAGGTTGTGACCTCTAATCTGGTAGACGGTAGGTGCTGAGTTCGAACCCAATCGCGACCGTCGGCCTAACCGTTCGAAGTTTTCCGTGGTTTTCTTCGAACCTTGCGTAAATACGGATTAGGTTCCCTTAGAAAGACCCCCACGGAGGGCAACCCACCCAATAGGGCCTATATACCATAGCGTAGATAATCGGCCGACAAAAATACACCACCACCACCACCTCTCAGATTTTCAAACAATAACTTTTCAAAACTAATGTCAAGTAACATTTTGTACGCAACACAATGAATAAGATATGTAGAATTTTTGATTGAACACACCATTTATTGGTTATTCTACATTATGAGACTGGAACAATTATGACAGATTCTTTCTTACTATAAAGATAAATTTTGATATTTACTATCAAATCGAATACAATAAAATCTTATTTATACAGGGATTGCTACTTCTACTTTCAACTAATAATAATTGACACTCTAAATTCCACACAAAATGACATATGTGTATGAATAAACATCAGTTATTTATTAAAATATTCTTTGATGATAGGTTTGGGAAATAAGACCTAAACTACTAAGAAAGCCAAGCTCTCCTTTGGTCAATTCTCCTTTTTATTCTCCTATTGGCAAAACAATAACTTTTTAAAACTAATGTCAAATAACATTTTGTATTCAACACCTTTGAATATAGTACGTACAATTTTTGATTAAAAAACACTGTTTATTGGTTATTCTACAGTATGAGGTTGTATTAATTATAACAGAGGTTTTATAATTAATACAATAAGTTTTAGAGGACTAGTTTTACCTAGGCCCAACGGGTTTATCCTAACGCCCATCGGATAAACTAGTTTTTCCTAGGCCAAACTAGTCTATCCTAAGGCCCATAGGACAAAGAAATTTTTCCTAGGCCAAACTAGTTTGGCCTAACTTTTATAGGATAACCTAGTTTAGCCTGCTGTTTATTGGTCTGAACTATTTTATCCTAGGCCGATCTAGTTTATCCTAGGCCAATTCAATTTGGCGTGATTTTATTGAATTCAATGACCGCCTCAGCGCCAACATTCTTTTTTGTCCCACGTTGATTTAGTTCATTCTTGGCCAGCGTAATTTTACGTGTTTTTAGCTCACGGGTGTCAAAGCCAGAGAAATAATGAGCTCACAGGCTCTGCATGTATGTATGTATGTACGTATGTACGAAACGCAATAACTCATGTTAGAAATACCTATTTGCTTCAAATTTTGGATGTAGCATGGTGTTTGCTTATTTTATTTTGTTTTCTGCAGAAAAATCTAACTGAGATCAGACTTGCATTTATTATTATTATTATTATTATTATTATTATTATTATTATTATTAGTAGTAGTAGTAGTATTGTTGTTGTTGTTGTTGTTATTTTTATTATTGCATATTCGAGCCAGATCGGACCTGAATAATTTTTTGGAGTTCCATTTACAGCGTTTTCCATTTCTGAGAAATCAATTACCTGTCGACATATAAGCTATTCTTGTCATGTCATCAAGTTTTTTTTTCCATGAAGTCGTAACCGGAAATTCTATTCAAAACGTAGCTTTAATTGTATTTTCTCAAAGGTACATCGCTTTTATGAAAAAATGGTAACGCCATTCGATTACTTATTTTCTAAGTGAAAATGCCTGTTAATCTTATGCATTTACGAAAATAAATTAAAACCTAAATGTATTAGGATGCAGTTCGTTTGGTTTTGAGAAAAACCTTAAGGAATGATTGAGAAACATATTCACATATCTACTTTTTACTGAACAGATTCAATAGTTATGATGTTTATAACTCTCTTTTTTTTCTTTTGTTATAAACTACATTAATTATTTATAAAAGCCTTATTTGAATATTGAAAGGCTTAAGAATCTAAATAATCAATAGTACGTTGTGTATTTTTCGTTCTGTGAACATATCGTAATTTAAAAATACATTGTAAAATTATTCAATAAATATGTATGCAGTATTTTTTAAAGGAATCCTAATTGTGCGTAACTAAAATCTGAATATTTTGAAGAAATTGAGTAAGGCCAGACTGAGCCAGAGTTTCAGTGATTTTTGTACAGGCAGAGATGGGGCTGAACTTTTAATTTTTACGCCGGGTCACGGCAAAATAACTTTCCTTCGGAAAGGGTGGGGCCCGGAACTCGATATTCCGGCCCGTGTAAACCTCTAACAGTATTCTACAACCCTTCGAATAAAATACATTATATAGGGGTGATAACAAACCACTTTGCAAAAGGTTAGCAATGTAGCAGTCGTCGGGATCAATATTAAAAAGAATATTGCCCAGTTAAACTGATGGCTTTGCATTCACAGGCTATTTACACTAATTGTGTATTACAGCTTTATTTTTTAAGAAATAATACCCTAAAAAAATAAAGTAAGTACTTTTTCCCATTTCCCCAATTACACTTAACCATTGATCCCCCAAAACTAATCATACATACGCTTTATAAAATTAAACAATTATCCAAAATTTGAAGCAAAACAAATAATTCTGCTCAAAAAACCATTCGTCTGATTTAAAGAGGGTAATACCCCATTCCTCCCTTTATACCTTATCATTAAATCCTTAAAACATTTCAGGGATTCGCCTTATAAAGAAAAACACTACATTCAAAATTTACGGCAAATCGGGTTAATCTGCAAAAAAACCCATTTATCTAATTTAAAGAAGGTGATAAATCGTCTAATTCTCCATTCTACTTAACCAACAGAAAAAAACCCAAATTAATTAAAGAAGAGCCTGATAAAAATGAATTCATATCCAAAATTTTAAGCAAATTGGATAATTCTGTATTATAACCAATTTATCTTATAAAAGGAAGGAAATAAATTGTACGTTTCTCCTTTATACTTGCCGAAGAACCACCAAAATTAATCAGTGAAGCACTTCATCAGTATGAACAAATTCAAGATTTGCAGCAAATCAGGAAATTCTGCATGAAAAACCCATTTGCCAAAATTGGACGGGATCCCGCCGTTCTTCCCTTTGTTCTTATTCAATTAACCCCCAAAACTAATTAGGGAAGCGCCTTACCAAAATGAATTTATTTCTAAAATTTGAAGCAAGTCAAGTTCTGCGTGAAAAAAAAGCATTTTCATAAATTATGAAGCGTTACCTCTATTTTCTCCTACCTTTACACTTAAACAATGAACACCCACAACTAATTATGGAGGCCCCACACCAGTATGCCCCTATATCTAAAATTTGAATAAAATATGCTAATAATGCATGGAAACCCATTTATTTGAATTAAGGGAAGGGGCGAGTTAGCCTCTCGTTCTCTCTCTCCACCCCCCACTCCCTTTATTCTTTTCCAATGACCTCCCAAAATTAATCAGAAAAGCTCCTTAAAAAAATAAACCTAGATTAAAAGGTCGATGCAAATCGAGTATTTCTATCAATAATTATTACGTTCCGTACTTACGTACATACATAGATACAAAACCCACGGGCACATTAGTTCTCAGGCTTTGGTAGTCTAACGAGATAAAAACATAACAACTTACATTATTTCTAACAAGACTTACCGCATTACGTACATACGTACGTACATACATGCGGACATACAAACATACAGAATCTGTGAGCCCATTATTTCTCTGGCTTTGACGCCCGTGAGCTAAAAACACGTAAAATTATATTGGCCTCGGATAAACTAGATCATCCTAGGATAAACTAGAATTGAAGTCATTGAATTTAATAAAATCACGCCAAATTGAATAGGCTTAGGATAAAGTAGATTAGCCTAGGACAAACGAGTTCAGACCAATAAACAGCAGGTTAAAGTAGTTTATCCTATAAGAATTAGGCCAAACTACTTTGGCCTAGAAAAAAACACTTTGCCCTACGGGCCTTAGGATAGACTAGTTTGGCCTAGGAATAACTAGTGTATCCGATGGACGTTAGGATAGACTGGTTTGGCCTAGGAAAAACTAGTTGTCCGATGGGCGTTAGGATAAACTAGTTTGGCCTGCAATAATATGAAGAAATATTTTGATATTTACTGTCAAGTTAAGTATAATAAACTCTTATATATATTGGTACTGGTACTTCTATTTTCAAGTGATAACTATTCACTCTCTCATTTTCAAACGAAATGACGTATTTGTATAAATAAACAACAATTATTTAGTAAAATCTTCTTTGATGATAAATTTGGGAAATACCACCGAAACTAAAAAGAAGTTATAACAAAACTGTATATTTTAAAGTAGTAATATCTCTTTCTTTCATGTTAGTCGCTTTATAAATAAAACACTGAGCTTTTAAAAATTCCTGTTGTATATTTTATGTTTAAATCCAGGTGAAATATTGCTTTTCATCTGATGATTTAATTTACAAAATAGAATGTTTTTATGTAATTTTTATGAAATAACAATCTGATATATACAAAGAAAAAACAAAATTAAAATATTTCTTTAATATTATATAGATTTATTTAATAAGCAGTTTATGCCGGTGTTTTTGGGAAATAAGTAATCATAAACTCTTCTTAACAAGAGCATTTATTTAAAGTAATATAAAATATTATAATCAAATAACATCAAATAACTCAAAACACAACATAAATATTATCCTCAAATAATATCTTTTTATATTTTTGAAAATTAGGTTTCATTTTACTACTTTTAACGGACAGTGATATCAGAGTAAGATCACGTATTTCTATAAGAGTTTCAATGCTTCCTTTTTGAAAAGTGTTGATAACTTATCAAATAGGGAGTGTCTTTAAGGGGGCTCAGGGGTTGAAAACTTTAAAATAAATCGATTTTCTTTATGACTTAGTTTGATTATTCAATTAATTCTTAACTCAATGCAAAAACAGCATAAAAATATTTGCATTTTTAACGGAGTTATAAGCATTTATGTATCAACACTTTCATAGCCGCACCCATATAATTTCAACTTTAAGTCGCGTTTTCTCAAAACTTGATTTTTGACGACTAACACCAAGATTTAAAAAGAACTATTTGATGGAATGGCTTAATTTTTTTGCATGCATCTAACTTTATCTATGGAATGAATTAATATAGTTTAGATAGTTTAATATTTTGAGTATTTTTAATGAAAAAAAAGTTGTATTTTTTAGGGTTTTTTTAATTTTCAAATTTGAGAGATTTTTTAATAATTTTTTTAAGTGATAGTTATATCCTTAATTTATTCTATAGATAATGATGCATATGCATACAAAAAAAAAAAAAAAGCCATTCCATCAAATAGGTTTTTTTAATCTTGGTGTTAGTCGTCAAAAATCAAGTTTGTAGAAAACGGGACTTAAAGTTGATATCACATGGGTGCGGTAATGAAAGTGTTGATGTATAAATGCTTATATCTCCGTTAAAAATGCAAATATTTTTATGCAGTTTTTTGCATTGAGTTAAGGATTAATTGAATAATCAAACTAGATCACAAAAAAGTCAATTTTTTTGAAAAGTTTTCAACCCCTGAGCCCTCATAATGTGATGATGCAAATATAAAAAAGCCTTTATGCAACACGATTTTTTTTATTAACTTTAATGACATTAAATGAGAAAAAGTCTAGGACGGCCATGAGTGGTCATTTTGATCTTTACTACATGAATTTATTTTAGTTCAAACTAGAAATTTCACTCCAAAATGAGTTTAAAAGATACAAAGAAGAAAAACGTTAAATAATAAACTTTACTTTGTTTTGATTGTTTTAACCGAAATTTTTTGTGTGAAGTATATTTTTTTAACTTTAAAAACAATTTCCGAATTTTCTCGTGTTAAATTGGTCTTTTCTCATATAAAAATGGAGATGTTATAAAACATAATTAAGAAATATGTGAATATTACCTAAACACTAAAAGACATTTATACAAAATAAGAAATTATAAGTATATAATAAATATTATTAGCGCTATCTCCATGAAATCTATTATTTGTAAACTTGGAAAATGTTATTACATTTCTAATATAAAATCAATAAAGTTATTCTCCCTTCTGGGAAAGTATAGATTTCATTTTATAAATGCCATTTTATAAATTTTGAAACGAAAGCATTTTTATTTTATTTACCATTTACGCCGATATTACTTTTATACATTTTAGATATTAAGCATTAATGGTGCTTATGATTTTTTTAAAATAGCATAAAATGTTATAGACAAATAATTCATCACAAAACATAAGGGATTATTATTCCATGATATCTTTTTGACATTTACGTATCATTTTACTAAATTTAAATGACACTAATAACAAAGTAACTAACTTGTACAGTTATGCAAATTTCAATTTTTCCTTTTAGAAAACTGTTAATTTCATATCAAGTCACGTTAGATACGTAATCTCATTAAGAGGGATTAAATTGCTCTATTTTCATACTAAATAAAAGATATTAACAAACATAATTAAGAAATATATGAACATCACCTTAAGACTAAAAGACCTTTTTACAAAATAGGAAATTACAAGTGCATAATAAAGATGTTTAGCTCTATCTCCTTAAAAACTATTATTTGTCAATTTGAAAAATATTATTCAATTTGCTAAGTGTGAAACCGAGGAAAGTTAGTCTCTGTTTTGGAAAGTATAGATTTAATTTTATAAATACCATTTCATAAATTTTAAAACAAATGCAGATACATTTAATTTACCTCTTACGCCGATATTACTTTTGTACATTATTGCTTACATCTTTTAAAAATGACATATAATGTTATAGACAAATAACGCATGACAAAATTTAAGAAATTATTCTTCCATAATAGTTTCTCGATATTTAAGTATCAGTTTACTACTTTTAAATGACACTAATATCAAAGTAAGCAACTTGTACAGCTATAAAAGTTCAAATTCTTCGTTTTAGGAAATACTTGATTGCTTATTAAGTCATATCCGATAGGTGCTCTCATTAGGACAGTGGGTGTAAAAGTAGACTAGCCTTTATACAACACTTTTTTTTCTTATCTGTCTTCAGCGGGTTTAAATTGTTCTCTTTTCATTCTAAATAAGATATGGAATCAATCATAATTAATAAATATGTGAACATAATTTAATCACTAAAATAACTTTAAACGAAATAAGAAATTATAGGTGTATAATAGAGATATGTAACTCTCTCTCTTTAAAAACCATTGGCGTAACTAGGATTGGTGCACAAAACCAGTAATATTGTAAGGATTTCTTATTTTTCATCCAAAACAGAAAATCTTTTGGTTGAATAAGACGAAAAGAACTTAAAAAAATTACCAGTTTTCAGAACACTTGTTCATCCACTTTGATTAAACCCCTGAAAACTAGTATTTGTCTACTAAAAATATGTTTTTCAATTTCCTAAGTATGCAAGCAAAGAAAGTTTTCTGGGAATGTTTAGATTTAATTTTAAAAATAGCATATCATTAATTTTGAAACAAATACATATTGATTTAATTTACCTCTTACGCCGATGTTACCTTTATACAACATAGATATTGTTTATTAATGGTACATGTACTTTTTTAAAACGACAGAGAATGTTATAGACAAATAACTCATGACAAAACTTAAGCGATTATTCTTCCATAATATCTTTTCGACATTTAAGCATCATTTTAATACTTTTAAACCACAGCAATATTAAAGTAAGCAGCTTGTACACCTATGAAAATTTCAATTTTTCCGTTTGGAGAACAGTTATTTTCATATCATGTCATGTTAGAAACAAATTTTCTTTTAAAGTGTGGCTATAAAAGTTGATGAGCCTTTATACAACACGTTTTTTTTCTTATGTATATCTAATGGGGTTAAAGGATATAAATTGTTATCTTTTTTTACTAATTAAAAGGTGTCATAAACCATAATTAAGAAATATATCAACATTACCTAAACACTAAAAGAGCTTTATATAAAATAAGAAATTATTTGTGTATAATAAAGACGCATACGAAATGAGAAATTACAAGTGTATAATAAAGATGCTTAATTCTACCCCCTTGAAAAATAGTATTTATCGCCTAGAAAAACATTATTCCATTTGGTAAGTGTGAAAAAGAGTAATATTATTCTAACTTCTGGAAAAGTATGCAGATTCATTTAAACGGATGCAGATTTATTTAATTTACCATTTACGCAAATAATACTTTTATACATTTTAGCAATTGCATATTTATGATACTTATACATTTTTAAAGTGAAAGAGAATGTTGCAGACAAATAATTCTTGACAAAACTAAAGAAATACTGTATTTTCCATACTATATTTTCGACATTTAAATATCATTTTAGTACTTTTAAACCTTTCTAATATCAAAGTAAGTTGTTTGTTCCGCTACGAAAATTTCTATGCTTCGTTTTAAGAAACTGTTGATTTCTTATCAAGTCACAGTAGATAAGTACTCTGTTAAAGAGAGTGGATATAAAAGAAGACCAGTCTTTATGGAACACGTTTTTTCTTTTCTGTTTCTATCAGATTTAAATGAGATTAAATTGTTCTCTTTTCATACTAAATAAAATGTCTTATCAAACAAAATTAGGAAATATAAGAACATTACCTAAACACTGCAAGTATTTTATACGAAATAAGAAATTACTGGTGTATATTAGAGATGTTTAATACTTTCTGCTTGAAAACTATTATTTGTTTTTTAGAAAAATATTATTCTGTTTTCTAAGTGTGAAGTGAGGAATGCTTCCTGCACGAGATGTATGAATTTACTTTTATAAGTAATTTTATTACATAATTATTGAAACGATTATAGATATATTTAATTTCCATATATAACTTTTATACAGATGTGGATTATTAATGGTATATCGTTAAAAAAACTGAAATTCATAGATAATATTTCAGACTGAATTTTACAGAAAAATGCCTCATTTCACGTCAAAAGAGCATTTTACGTTAAAATGAAATGTTTGAAATTTTCGTTATATTTATTGAAAATAATGAAACGGACGAAGATCGAAGGAAACAACAAAGATATGTCATTATTTATCTCAAATTTAAATTCAATGCTTAAAACTGACATGATGGCACTCAGAAATTAAAATTCTCAATGAAAGAAAACTGGCTCCTTCATAAGTATGTTAATGCTATTAAATTACAACTATATTGATACTGACAACTTTTTGAAGAACAAATTAACTGGACCATATTCTAATCATTCATTGAACAAATAAAATTCATCAAAGAAACTATTTAATCAAAACATATTATAATTATTTATTAACCATAAGAAAATCATAATAATAAATTAGCCTTAATATTTAAAACTTTCAAGATTTGTAACAGCATGGATAAATTTAAAATATACCTTGCAAAAAATCAAGACATTGTATAAAATTCACAATGTAACTTTAGAATCCCGTATGCTGGAATAACTTATGACGTGGTAGCTTGAGCAAGGGGTTACATTTATGTGTTAAAAATATGAAATTCAATTTAATAAATATGAAATCATATATAGCACTATGTCCCTCTGAAAAAGTTGTGTGTTACATAATATACATATATATATAGAAAATTGAAAATATATTTATTTTTTTTAGCTAAATATAATCTTGTTACTGTTTAATGACACTGATATTAAAATCAGAAGCTTTTATTTGTAAGAGAAAGGCTTGATTTTAAGAAACAGTGGATTTCTTATCAAGTCATGTGAAACGGTTCTCTTTTTAAGAGTGTGATGTAAACCAGCTTTTATCCAACATATTTTGTTATCAGCGTGTATCACACGATTCGGCGAGCAGCCCTTTTCCCCGCCAAAAGCAAACGATTTTAATGCAACTGAAAACTTGGATTTTTAGAATCCACGTAAATGGTGTTTGATGAATTTAAACATAAACAATGAGAGAGTTTAATATATTTTATACATGTATATGTATTTTAAATTGCATATGTATATATTATTTGTTGCTGTAGTTATTTAATTTACTTCTGTAAAAATGTTTTCATATATAAAAAAATCTTATTCAGTAAAATTATTTTCATACATTTAAGGATATTCGATACATACATTTAAGGTTCATAAGGATTTCATACATTTAAGGATATAACAGTATCGAATTGACAATGCTCAAATGGACTTTGAACTTGAAACAATTTCAATTAATTTAAATTTGAATTTCGTTTCAAATCTCAAATTTTATTAATTAAATTCGGATTAAATACATATAGATATCAATATAACAAAATTATGCTTAAAACAAACTAAAACTGACAAAAACAAAGATATTTAATTTATCTAAACACGTTGTACATGAACCTTTTTTCCTTTACAATGCATTTGACATAAAAAAAAAAACATTTTTTGAAATTGCTTTTCATCGCCAACCGAAGATAAATCGCCAAATAACGAAATTTTCATTATTTTTTTATGGACAGGGAACGGGAGTTCCGCGAAATTTTTTTTATAAACGTATATATCCTCATGAGAAGAACATTCTGTAATTTTTTCAGATTTATGGAGACTTCCTTGTAAGTCAGAGATCTTGTAACACTTAATTAAGAAGTACGTGAACAATATCTAAACATTTTACAAAATGTAAGGACTATTCGTGAAAAATAAATTTCAGGTGTATAATTAAGATGATTAGCTCTATATCCATGGATATTGTTATTTATATGCTAGAAACATGAGATCAGTTTAATAAGTATGAAATTATATAAAACACTATGTCCCTTAGAAAAGATAGGGTGATACTTAACCCATTAAGAACGAGCCTCTTTTGATTTTTTTTTTACATTTTTTGACATCATTTTTTTCAATATTGTAATTTTGAATTATATAATCGCTTAAAATATCAGATTAGATAATGTGAAAAATTTCAAACTAATATACTGGTATTGAAATTTAAATGTTTTCTTTGCTCATTAAAGTCGCTTTGCAAGTTTTCTTGCCATTTGGCTTTGGAGAATTAAGAACTATACATATATATATCTATATACAGTAGAGCCCCGCTAATTCGGACCCCGTAAATCCGGATCAATTTGGTCGATACTTTTTTTCCAAGTTTGAGAAGTGATCAGCAAACTTCCATAACATAAATTTATTTCAGCTTCATATTCTGAATAAAAAAGTCTTTTCTGAGTCTTTTCGGAAGAATGCCTCAAGCGTTCTTATTTAAACTTTTTAATGTTATCTATGAAAGGAATAACTATGCTTCATTTAAGCTTTGGCAATTCTAATTTTCACAGTTTTCTATTTAATCAATTTAGAAATGTCATCAAACGCTCACTGCACAATAAAGTTTTACTCAGAGCATTGCAAAAAAGCAAAGTAAAATAGTCCTTATAGACACACTGACTAATAAGGATAGCTTTCTCATCTTTGTCAGCCAATCCATAGTCTTTTGGCACTGTTTCCTTGTCTTCGTGCCAAAATTCTTCTGCAAATCACTTGCGGAAAATCGAAATAGAAGAAGAGAGAAATGAGAATAAACCAGAATGAAAGAGGAATTATACTTGAAGATTTTGTCAGCTTATTTCAAAAAATTTATGGTTGCTCAGATGTTGAATCATCGACATTAGCAATTGCTTGGAAGCATAAAATAATGAAGAGAATGCCTCGCTTACATATCACTTAAAAATAGTTTGTGCACAACTAAAGAAAGTGAAGATGATGCAGACGAAAACCATTATCAATGATGATCTACCAGAAGTTATAAACTATAATGAAGCAACATCCCATTTTGAACAATTAATGATTTATTTTAAACGTCATGCGGAGACTACATCCAATGAACTACTTAAGGAAATGTGTGACCATGCGGCTCGCAAAATTGGCACAGCACAATATGACAAATTTTATGATCACAAAGTAAACATTTCTACACTCTGTAAATATTGAATATGTTCAGTATATAGGTGATTTTCTGTGAGTATGCTTTATTTTATTTTATTTATTCACATTCTCCGAATAATCCGGATTTTCGACAATCCGGATTGGACCTGGTCTCAATTAATCCGAATTATCGTGGCTCTACTGTATATTGAAGGTTAAAAATATGTTTAATTTTTAATTTATATATAATCTTATTACTGATTAATGGAACTGATAACAAAATAAAAAGCTTTTGTTTGTACGAGACACGCTTGCTTATAAGAAACAGTCGATTTCTTACCAAGTCACGTCAAATAGTTCTCTCTGTCAAACTGTGAATTTAAAGGTAAACCAGATTTATCCAACACATTTTGTTATCAGTGTTCAGCAGAAATAAATGGGATTGAATTTTCCTTCTTTAGGCTAAGTAAGAGATCGTATCACAGTTAATTAAGAAGTACGTGAACAATACCTAATTATTTTACAGAATGTAAGGTGAATTCATGAAAAATAAATTTCAGATATATAATTAAAATGATTACTTTTAACTGAATTGATGTTGTTACTTTATGATAGAAATGTGAGATTCAGTTTAATATGTATTAAATAACGTATTTTTAATTTAAACAAAAACTTATTAGTGGTTAATGACACTGATATTAAAATAAGAAGCTTATATTTATAAGAGAAATGCTTTCTTTTAAGAAACAGTTGATTTCTTGCCAAGTCATGTAAGATGGTTCTCTCTCTCTGAGAGTGTATTTGTAAAAGTAAACCAGATTTTATCCAACCCATTTTGTTATCTGTATACAGCAGAAATAAGTGGGATTGAATTTTACTTCTTTAAGACTAAGTAAGAGATCTTATCAAACTTAGATAAGAGATACGTTGACAATATCTGATGATTTACAGAATTTAATGTGTATTCGCGAAAAAAAATTTCAAGTATATAATTAAGATGATTAGCTCTATAACCATAGATATTGTTATTCATATTCTAGAAACCTGACATCCAATTTAATAAATATGAAATCTTTTTTAGTAATATGTTCCTGAGAAAAAGATAGGGTGTTACTTAATATACAAATACATTAAAAATTAAAAATATATTTAATTTTTAATTTAAATATATTCTTATTACTGTTAAATGATACTGATATTAAAATAAGAAGCTTTTATTTGTAGGAGAAAGGCTTGCTTTTAAGAAACTGTTGATATCTTATCAAGTCACGTCAAATGGTTCTCGCTTAAACAGTGTTGATGTAGACCTAAATAAGCTTTTATCCAATACATCTTGTTATCGGTCTTCAGCAGAAATAAATGCGATTTTTCTTCCTTAAGACTAGGTAAGAGCTTTTATCACACTTAATTTCAAAGTACGTGAACGAAATCTAAACATTTACAGAACGTATGGTGTATTCGTGAAAAATAAATTTCAGGTGTATAAGCTACGTGGTTAACTCACTTCTATTGAAATATGAAATTCAGTTTAATAAATATAGTTTTATTTTATTGAACACTTACGCTGATATATTTTTTTTGGATTCATAAGTAATATATTCTACTTAATGAGAGGACTTTTGCAATTTTTAAAACGACATAATAACTTACACTACAACATAAGGTGTTAACCTTTCATATAATCTTATTCGCGAATAAATATGATCTTATTACTGCTTGATGACACTGATATCAAAATAGGAATCTTTTATTTGTAACAGAAATGCTTGCTTTTAAGAAACAGTTTATTTCTTACAAAGTCACGCCAAATGGTTCTCTTTTTAACCCGTTCGCGAAGGCACGCGCATTCAGAAGTGCGCATCTCAGGACGAAGCGGGAGAATTCGATTTCCTCTTCAGGGCCGAAGGAATTTGAGAAGCTAAGCCTAACTCTTGAAAAGTGTTCTTTAAAAATTTTAAGAAAATCATTTTTCCATATAATCTTTTGAAATTATTATACATGAAATAAATTGTTATTATGTATATTCACGCAAAAAATTGGGGTAATTTCTCCGATATTTTAGTTTAAAATGACCTTTTAAATGTTTATAATGCCTATTTTAGCAAATGTTTTAGATTATAAATAATATAATATGATTACAAAAGACTTACTAGCCTTTATTTTAGAAACATATGAAGCATTTTTCCCAAATAGAGAATAATTTTGTGAAAAAAGAGTTTTTTTTCTAAATACTTTTTACTACAATCTTTAAACAAAGTAAGTCTTTTAAAAAGCTCTTTTATTCACTAATAAAACTGTTAAATAAAGTTTATAAGCAACTAGCGCATGATACTTTTTATTATTAATTATGCAGACATACATAAAAAATAGTTTGAAAATGTTTAATGTAATTTAAAATATTTTTAAAAATTCAAAAAATATCTTTAAATACATAATCAAATTGAAAAACGTTATTCAAATAAAAAGTATTTAATTATAAAGATAAGTAAAATAGAATTTAACTTTAACATATACATTGCTTAAAAGTTATTAAATGTTAAAAATATTTTTCAAATCAAAATTAAAAAATACATAGCAATGCTCAATATAATAGCAATGTGTAATGTAATAGCAATATAAAATACAATAGCAATGTAAGAAATACCAAATAAAAAGTATTTGATAATAATAAGAACTTGAATGATGGCTTAAAATACATTCATTAAAGAATATGTTTATGTTAATACGTCTTTATTTATATCTTATGTTTAAAAAAATCTAAAACAAAATTAAATTTATAAAAATTTAATGTATTGAGTAATGAATAATAATAATTAAGGAAACTTTATAATAATTTAAAATAAACTGATCGCAAATGTCATTGATGTTAAAGGTATTTTTGAAAATGAAAATGTATATGTATGAGTAAATGAATTGAATTAAAACAGACAAAAGCAACGAATAATTCGAAATATTAGCTTTAATGTATGCGCTCATTTATCAAAATAGTCAGAGTTAAATTATTATGTTATAATCATTAACACTAAAATTTTTATTTTCTGAAGACTACACATTTTTCAGAATCTCCTTTATTTCATTCTTTGTTTAATGTATCGATTTTTTTTCATTTTAATGAATTACGGTACATAGATATTGATGATGTAATTTAAAATGGATTAATTTGAAACGAGATAGAATATTGCTGAAAATTAAAAAAAAAATTAAAACCAAAATAACAAGCAAGTCTTTTAAAACCTTTCTTTGCCGAAACTATTCCGAATGTTTAAAACAATACTATACCACAATCGGTCATTTTTTACATTTTCGTTTCATTTCTTTTCTTTTTTATTTTCTGCTACGTAAATTAATGTACCGGAATAAAAGTGTAAAGTATAGAGCGGCTTTCATTTTTAATCAGCATGTTTCAGAGGTCAGCAATGTATACGAATAAGCAATTTTAAACCGAGGGGAAAAAAGAAAAGAAAGAAAACCTTTGAATTACGCATCCGTCAACCAACAAATAAATTATTTCTATCGAGATAAAAATAGAACAAAGAAAAAGGAACAGAAACACCCATTAAGTACAATAGTCTAAGTCAGAAGTACATGTACAGCAGATATCATATATTTGCGTTCGTCAGCTTATCCACCCCCCCCCCCCACACACACACACACACCACCAAGACTGCGACATATGACCGCGAAAAGATCACAACTCAGAAACATTAATAGATGGTGAAATAATTTCTTTCTTTTCATTGCAGTATTTTTTAAATTAATAAACATTGGTTAAAAATATATTTATTCATCGATTTCATTTGCTTTCCCAGTTAAATGAAAATGTGTTCTTTCCAAATATATATTCTAAAACAACTAAAAAGGAACAGAAACACGCATTAAGTACAATAATCTTAGTCAGAAGCACATGTACAGCAGATATCATATATTTGCGTTCATCAGCTTATCCTCTCCCCCCTCCCCCCCAAAGCACGATAAATGAAAAATAAACTTCTATTACACATGTAAAATGTTTATGATCGCGAAAAGATCACAACTCAGAAACATAAACAGATGGTGAAATAATTTATTTCTTTTCATTGCAGTATTTTTAAAATTAATTAACATTGATTAAAAATATATTTATTCATCGATTTCATTTGCTTTCCTAGTTAAATAAAAGTGTGTTCTTTCCAAATATATATTGTAAAACGACTAAAATATTTTTTTCGAACGGTATACATTTAGACGCATAAAGTTCCGCATACGCGGCACGAATACTAGTCGCTAGTGATCTGAGTGCCAAAAGCGCTGCAGCGTATACTGTTCTCGGGATGTGAGTGCCAACGACGCCGGCACGTATACCGGTCGCTCGTCCCGAAGGGGTTAAGAGTGAGGATGTAAAGGGAAACCAGATTTATCCAACACATTTTGTTATCAGTCTTCCATTGAAATAGATAGGATTGAATTTTCCGTCTTTAAGCCTAAGTAAGAAATCTTATCACACTTAAATAATAAGTATGTGAACAATATCTAAACATATTACAGAATGCAAGGTGTATTCGTGAAAGATAAATTTAAGGTGTATAATTAAGATGTCTAGTTCTAACTTCAAAGATATTGTAATTTATATGCTAGAAACATGAGTTTCAATTTAATAAAAATGAAACTGTGTAGTGAACACTGCGTTCCACAGAAAAGTTAGGGTCTTACTTAATATAGTATATATATGCACTGAAAATTAAAAATATATTTAATTTTTTATTCAAATATAGTCTTATTACTGTTTAATGACACTGATAACAAAATAAGGAGTTTTTATTTGTAAGCGAAATGATTGATTTTAAGAAACAGTTGATTTCTTAACAAGTCACGTAAAATGGCTCTCACTTTAAGAGTATGGATGTAAACGTAAACCAGGTTTAGGCATTCACATTTTGTTATCGAGTCTTCAGCAGAAAAAAATCTGATTGATTTTCCGTCTTTAAGATTAAGTAAGAGATCTTATCATACTAAATTAAGAATTACGTGAACAATATCTAAAAATTTGCAGAACTTAATGTATATTCGCGCAAAAAAACATTTCAGGAGTATAATTAAGTTATTAGCTCTAACTCCGTAGATTGTAATTTATATGCTAGAAAAATGATATTCAATTTTAACGGTATGAAATCATATATAGCATTATGTCCCCCAGAAAATTTAGGGCGTTACTTAGTATACATGTATACATTAAAAATTAAAAATAAACTGAATTTTTATTTGGAATATAATAAGGATGAACATAAAGTCCCAGACCATTTTACAGAAATATTTAATGCATGGATTTCATATTACAAGTTAATGATACTCCGAGGATATGCTAACAACAGAAGAATGAATTGCGGTTGTAGCGGCACTTTTGTGTGGTCAGACATTCAAGAGGGGTCAGGGAGACGTTTCATAGAAAATTTGGAAGAGAGGCTCCTGTTACGACTTCATTCCTTGGGGAAAGAAATGATCCCTATGGGGATTTTGTCGTGACGTCATCCAGTCCCGAGGGAAAAATATAGTTTAGAATGTTTTTTTATTCCAGCTTGGATGGAAGATTTTTTTTTGTTCCGGCGAAAAGCCGAGAAAACTATTATTATATGTTTGTGCAGCTTAGTGGATGTTTATGTGTTTGTGAATAATAAACTGCATGTGTTCAAAGAAATGGATGATTGATGAGTAGAACACAAATATTATAATTCGAACGACGTGACGACAGACGAGTACAAGATTCTTCAGCTCTAACATGAGGAAATATCCGAAAAATGGTGAAAAAATTTTTGTGCTCGATGAGAAACGCATAGGTTGACCATCGATGATGGTAGCGAACAGTAGCGAATATCCGTAAAGCCACTGAGCGTAATCCCGATGCATCCCGATGATGTTGGAAAAAGTGTTTCCACCTACAACTGAACCAGTGGGGTACTTATTTCGAACGTGATGGACATCACGTGGAAAAGTACTAATATGCTGCATAATACTACTGAAAAATAAAATTCATGAATAAATTATTTCTACAAAATGGGCTAGGACTTTATGTTCACCCTGTATTATTACAGTTTAATGACACTGATATTAAAATAAAAAGCTTTTATATGTAAGAGAAATGCTTGATTTTAAGAAACAGTTAATTTCTTAATAAGTCATGTCAAATGGTTTTCTCTCTCTAAGAGTGTTGATGTAAAGGTAAGCCTGTTTTATCCAATAAATTTTGTTATCAGTCCTCAGAAGAAATAAATCGGATTGAATTTTCCTTTTTTAAGACTAAGTAACAAATCTTATCACAGTTAATTAAGAAGTGCGTGAAGAATATCTAAACATTTTACAGATCGTAAGGTGTGTTGGTGAAAAATAAATTTTTGATGTATAATTCAGAAGATTAACTAAAATTTCATTGATTCTGTTATTGAAATATGAAATTCAATTTAGTAAATATAGTGTTCTTTTATTGAATACTTACGCTAATATTTCCTAGAATAGTAAATTTTATATTCCACTTAATGAGAGCACTTATGCAATATTTAAAGCGACGTCCTAAATAACTCAAACCACAACTTAATGTGTTACCTTTTCATACTACCTTATTCAGCGTTTAAATATAATCATCATTGTGCGCGCGGCAGCGCGCAACAATAATATGATTGAGCGATAATGCACACGGATTTTTCAATTTTTCTTTTTGCAATAACTAACTAAATACTTATCCAATTTTGATGATTTTTTTTTTAAATGTTCGTCTGACCAAGAAGCACAACATAGCACAAAAATTATTTTTTTTATGGCATACTGTAGGTGTACTGTAGAGTATTCTGAAAATCGGACAAAAATTTTGTGTCACAGCACTTTTCTCGAAAACTACTAAAGATAAAAACTTATTTTTTTTTAAACAAAAGACAAACTTTTTATCCCGGGGTAGTCATCGAGAAAACGTTATTTCGCTGGGCGGTTTTTCTGAAATTGCGTATTTTCCAAACTTGGTCTTAAAGGGGTATATCTAACGTTCTATTGCAGATAAAATGTTGCGGTAAAGGTTATTTTAAAGACTTTTCGATGCTAATTAATCCTGCAAAAATTCATAGCTTTACGTTAAACAGTTTTTTTACAAGATGAAATAAAAGAATGGCAGTCATCAATCTAAGGTACTTGTGATCATCGGAGAGAAAAACCAGTTACACCATTCGATTAAGCATAAAAAAATACAGAATGCTTTTTTTTTCTCTTATTTTTAACTTAATTTTTTAACGAATTATGAATTTTTTTGAAATTTTTGACATGCTGATTTTTGTCATTTTTTAATACTAGAACGCCCGGATGGAGTCGATTCGACTCCAATCATGTAACTAAATTTCAATTCGAACCAGAAAAATTTTCTTGAAATAATTTAAATCTAATCCACGCAAATTTACGTTAAATAAATCAATTAAATGATTTTGAATAAAAATTCTGGTGAGAAACTTGAAGAACCTGAACTTATTTTCAAACTTGAGTAGAATTTCCGCGCGTTCTAGTGTTAATGAATCATTTACTGAATAATTATGCACGGTGTCTAGCCCTGGTGGCTGTTAAATTTGATTTTTAATTTTAAATTAGGCAGTTTTTTGCACCATACCAAATTTATATTTTATCCATTTTTTTCAATTATTTATATTTTGTTTTTAGCACAATGGCATCAATGGCAAAAATGCCTGGCATACCTGTCAAATATTGGGGCCCTGTACTTTAACAAAGTGTGTTTACTATAAGTATATACCGTATTTATTCTAATAGAATGCGCCCTCTAATAGAGCGCGTCTTCTAATAAAGTGCGCACCTTGGTGCTGATTGAAAAAATAAATATACGGAAACGATATAGTAGATAAGTAGAAAACGATTACTTAAATGCATTATCGAGGATTCTCATCGATCAAAATAGAGATATTCTATCAAAGCGATGGAGTGGCGATGCAGCAAAAGTTTCAAATTTTGAACAATGTACCACTCCTGTAAACTATAGCGCCAAGGATATGCACACTGTTAAAAATCTGCTGCATTTTGCTGCAACGCACTCCCCTGCTTGTATAGAAAACGGTTACTTGGCCGTGAAATGGCGCTTTCTCATTGGTTGGAATCATTGTAAACGCGGCAGCGCGCAACAATAATATGATTGGGCGATAATGCTTAAGCATAGGAAACCGCAAAAACACGGATTTTTCAATTTTTCTTTTTGCAATAACTAACTAAATACTTATCCAATTTTGATGATTTTTTTTTAATGTTCGTCTGACCAAGAAGCACAACATAGCACAAAAATTATTATTTTTTTTATGGCATACTGTAGGTGTACTGTAGAGTATTCTGAAAATCGGACAAAAATTTTGTGTCACAGCACTTTTCTCGAAAACTACTAAAGATAAAAACTTAATTTTTTTTAAACAAAAGACAAACTTTTTATCCCGGGAACATTTTTTATTTCTATATATAAAATACAAAACAAGTTGTGCAGTATCCCAGTGGAATATGGAAAAATAGAAGGACTAGTGAGAAATGCTCCAAGGAGCAGTGCAAAAGCAGAATATGATTTTAATTGAGCATTAAAAAGTAATGGACAAGTGCTTCTCTTAATTACTGAGCATGAGGAAGGATAAGGGATCCCTTCTTGGCTACAACTCACTTCAATGCCAACTTTGAAAAAATCATATTTGCGCTTTTTCGGTGAAAACAAATCAGTCGCAGTTACTATAAAAATGTATAGTGTAAAGACGTAACCAGTAAAGATGCAGCTTAATTAGACATAAATGTAAAGGAAGGCGACATAATGCCAGATACCTAGTTCCTGCAGGTATCACATTCATGCACTGCCACCAAGCATACCCTAAGTGTATAATTGCACAGAAAATTGATTTGTAGTATAGTGCAGAGTGAACAGTGCAGTTAACATCAGAGATGTAGTACAGGCTATACGCCGTACACCTTCTGGACTTTTTAATAGAACACCATATACCCTCTGTTTTTCAAGAAAGCTTATAGTATACACATTCTAGAATATCCCTCTGCTTAGAGCATATATCTTATGTTATTTTTATGACTACACCCCTGGTTAACATCTAAAGCACGGTGGAAAATTCTACTAAAGAACCGCAAATTTCTTTTATATGGAAAAAGCGCAAATATGATTTTTTCAAATTTGGCATTGAAGTGAGTTGTAGCCAAGAAGGGATCCCTTATCCTTCCTCATGCTCAGTAATTAACAGAAGCACTTGTCCATTACTTTTTAATGCTCAATTAAAATCATATTCTGCTTTTGCACTGCTCCTTGGAGCATTTTTCACTAGTATTATGTACTGTTTAATGACACCGACAGAGCTGCCAAGTCACCGGCTTTTTGGATACCGGTTATTTTAATACAGAAAATGTTACTTTATTAAATTGGAGGAATCTGTTGATGTAAGGGTGTAATTCGATTCAAACTGCTTATTTTCCGATTTATTTTTGAATTCACTTTTGCTCTCAAACTCATCAAACTCACAGATTCTCTTATTCAGAAAGTACTCAAGGTGCCGTAATTGTCGATTCTTTGATAAATGCAGAAAATATTGCAAAAAAAGCAATCAAAAACGGCATTTTGAATAAATTTTTCCGAAGCGGGATATTTGTGGACGAAAAAAAAGGTCATACTGAGAAGATATTTGTTTATAAATCAAATTCTTATGAATGGATACTAAAATGACATCACACGGCACCTTATACATCTCCTCAAAAATCCCCTAAGCAAGTTTCATGTTTCTACTTTTAAAAATGTGTCTGAAATTGCATTAGAAATTTTCGAGATGTTGAAGGTAGAATAGCGTTTTTTCGAATACACCCTTAAAAGAACAACATTTTTTCTAAAATTGCACTGGTGCGAAAAAAGCCTGAGACTTGGCAACTCTGCACCGATATCAAAATAAGAAGCTTTTATTTGTATGAGAAATGCTTGCTTTTAAGAAACAGTTGATTTTTTAGCAAGTCACGTCAGATGGTTAAGAGTGTAGATGAAAAAGATAAACGAGGTTTTATCTAACACATTTTGTTATCAGTCTTCAACAGATTGGATTTTCCTTCCTTAAGAATATATAAGAGATCTTATCACACTTAATTAAGAAATACGAGAACAATGTCTAAACATTTTACAGAATGTAAGATTTATTCGTGAAAAATAAATTTCAGGTGTATAATTAAGATGATTACTTCTAACTCCCTGGATATTGTTATTTATATACTAGAAACATGAGATTTAATTTAATAGGCATGAAATCATGTATAACACCATGTCCATCAGAAAAGATAGGGCTTCATTTATATATATGCACACACACACACATATACATATAATTATTATATATGACGATCTCAGAAGCCAAGGGGTACAAGGGACAAAATGTCGATTTGGAGTAAATTGAGTTTAAACGTAATTGATGTTAATTTGGAACTTCAATAACAATTGACTAAATTGAAATAGGAAACATCTGCATATTGCATCCTAATCTTTGAACGCTCATTTCAATAACTGTTAAAAAATAGAGTACAATTTTCTTTAAATGTATAATTAATCAATCATGTTTGTTTTTCGAAAAAAGTGGTTTATCTCTGTAACTCCCCAAATAATAAGAAAATGACCTATATTTCTTTACCTGAAATGAAAAAAGCATATTTCCAGATACCCTGTGCACTTAACTCAATTTTTTCAATTTTGTCACTTATACCCCTTGGCTTCTGGGGTCCTCATATATTATTATATATAATTATATATACATCATATATAATTATATATAATTATATAATTATATAATTATATATATATATATATATATATATATATATATATATATATATATATATATATATATATATATATATATATATATATATATATATATATATATATATATATATATATATATATATATATATATATATATATATATATATAATAATCCAGCTTTTATACATTGAAAATTAAAAATATATTTTATTTTTAATTTAAATGTAATCTTATTATTGGTTACTGGTACTAATATCAAAATAAGAAGCTTTTATTTGTACGAGAAATACTTGCTTTTAAGAAACAGTTGCTTTCTTACCAAGTCACGTCAAATGTTTCATTCTTTAAGCGTGTGGATGTAAAGGTAAACCAGCTTTTATCCAATATTGATATCAGTCTTCAGCAGAAATAAATGCGATTGCATTTTTTCTTCTTTAAGACTAAGTAAGAGATCTTATCACACTTAGTTAAAAGTTACGTGAACAATAACTAAACATTTTCGGAACGTAAGATGCATTCGTGGTAAATTCAGGTGTATAAATCATAAGGTTAGTTTTAAATTCACAGATACTGTTATTCATATGCTAGAAATATGACATATTATTTAATAAGTACGCAATCATATATTGAACTCTGCTCTTTTGAACAGATAGTGTGTTACTTTTAAAATATTCCTTATTAAAAGTTAAAAACATGTATATATATATATATATATATATATATATATATATATATATATATATATAAATTTAACATTTTTTTGATTTTTCTCCATTAATATGTTGTATACACTATAAGGCCAAAAGTGACCGGCCACTTGCGATTTTAGACGTTTTGTTATCTAAAAATACATGAGGAATTATCCTGAAACTCTAAGTGTGTAAACATAATAATATAGATCGTACATTTCCGTGAAGATCTTTTCGCGAAATTGCCAAAGGGACCGTCGACAAATTAGAAATGAATGAATGTCTTTTGCATAACCTTGTCAAAATTAATATAGCAAAAGCGTTCAATCTTTAGATTATGATTAATTGGATTATTATAATAATTTGTGCTCATTTTTATATGAATATCATGGATATTGATAAAATTTGGAAATATAAAAACATTTCCAAAACTTTCAAGTTTTTTTGCTTATAATGTGAAGATTTTTATTATAAAATAATGTCCTTTTTAGAAAATATGACAAATAATATTGTACAAAAGTCACTGGAATCAAAATTATAAAATAATAAACACTGTCTAAAAAATAAGTAAGTTTATTAAATAATTATTCATTACGCATGCGTGAACGCTATAAAAAAATTTATTAGCATATAATCTTATGCAAATGTTTACAGCAAATTTTGTGAATGTCTCAAAAACATAGCTTGGAAATTCTGAAAATGGCCGCCGATAGAATAAGCTCAAAATCAATTGTTTCCAAATTGAAGCATAAAGGTAATGGGCTGTATCCATATGTATATTAGTACGCACCATATTGTGTATTCTATATTGGCACTAATGAATAGCTATATGGATATAGGACTTCATCTTATTTCTTCATTTTGTGAGTAACGGATTTTGAGCTTATTCTCTCGTCGATCACTTTCAGAATTTACAAGCTATATTTTGGAGAATTTTCTAAAAGTTGTTCAAAATATTCAGTTAACTCAATATGAAATTAAAATTCTGATAGCATTCACTCATGTGCAATAATAAATATATTTATTAAACTTGATTATTTTTTTCGTACAATTTCTACTATCTTTTAAATTTTGATTGCTGTCTGTTGGGTGCAATATCGTTTGTTAATTTTTTTGAAATTAACATTATTTTATTTTAAGAACTCTGCAAATTATAAGAAAGAAACTTGGAAAAAATTTGGGCTGTTTTTATAAAAATACTGATTTTTCAACGAGTAAGCATGCTATCTACATAAAATGATCACAGTTTATTAGAATAATCCACTTAATCATAATCTACAATTCGAGAGCTTTTGCCAGATTAGTTTTGACAGCGTTATCTAAAAGGTATTCGTTTTTTGCATTTTGTTGATGATCCCCTATAGAATTTTTGGGAAACACTCTTCACGGAAATTTATGAATTTATGACCTTTACTACTATGTTTGGTCATATACTGTATTAAGCTTAAGGAGGTTGTTCAGGACTCTTTTATAATGACATAAACTTGTTATAATTAAATGACATGAAATAAAAATTAAGTAGCAATTATCCCATATTCTCATAATTATCATATAAATATTATTCCGCTAATTTTGAATGACTCTGGTATGAAATAAAAAGCAATGCTTGCTATTATGAAACAATTCAATTGATTGTTCAGCAAATCACGTAAGATGGTTTTATCTTTGAAAGTGTAGATGCAAAAGTAAATCAGGCTTTGTCCAACGCATTTTTCTTATCAGCTTCAAAGAGGAATAAATGAGTTTCGGTTGGTTTCTTTTAATGCATAATAAGAGATGTAATGAAGCTTAATTAGAAAGTATGCAATCATTATCCAAACTCTAAAAATAGGTAATGATAACATAAAAACAGAAAATTTAGATGGATAATTAAGATGTCGAGCTCTAACTCCATACAGATTGTGAGTTGTCTTTAAGAGAATTATTATTCAGTTTGATATGCATAAAAAGTTTAATCCTTCCATATGCCTACACTAAACATCCAAATATTATTTCACTAGTTTTGATCGACACTGGTGTAAAAGTAAAAATAATGAGAAATGATGATTGTATGAGAAATCCAATGCTTCTTGTTATGAGACAATTCAATAGATTTTTAAGAAAGTCACTTTAAATATTTTTCTCTTAAGAAGTAAAATATAAATGTAAATAAGATTTTATAAAATGGCTTTTTCATATCATACTCAAACAGCGTTAAATGAGCTTTGATTGGTTTCTTTTCATTAAAAATATGAGAAGTTTATAAAATTTATTTGGGAAATATGTGAACATTATCCAAACAGTAAAAGATATTGAGGTGCATCTGTAAACAGAAATTTTAGATAATTAATATGTCGAGTTCTAACTCCATAAAGACCATAAGTTGCATACTAGAAATTAATTATTCAATTTGATAAATACAAATTAGATAAGAGAGCTTGGCAATTTTAAAAATGTATAGGTTTAGTTAAACCGATATATGTCTCACGTCTCATTTTGGAAAGCTTGTAATTTTAATAAATCTGCATAATTTTCTTCTTTTTTATAACATAAAATTTGTATAAAAGAATTACCAATAATTGTGTTCATCTGTTGGTGAAAGATGTCAGCATAAGATAATTATTTATTTGATTCAGGGTGGGGGGGGTGTAAGGAGTTTTATAAACATTTCATTTTTCAATATAACGAAATGCAAACAATAAATTTATTTGTGTTTTTTCTATCAAGGATTTAAATAAATAAGACATATTCTAAGTTCGAAGACTTTTTTAAATACGTATTTTTTATTGTAAATTATATATTCAACCCTATTTTTCATACATTTTTATAATGTATGAAATGTAGCATTCCACAAATTGATACAGATTTTTATTATTCATTTATTGGTCATTAATTTATGTAAAGATGATTATGAAACAAATCGTTTTTACCCTTAAATACAATTATTCTTAGATTTTATTAATAATACATCTAATTTTATTGATGTCTGTAAAGATATTTATCTATATCTTTTTTTTGTAGTTCATAACAATTCTAATTATAGTATATAATATACAATTTAAAAGTAAATTTTAAATAAATTTGGACAAAACTTATTGTTATACATGTTATACTATTAGAAATATCATGCAAATTCCCAAATTTAGTACGTTAGTATATTTTAGTATGTTTTTTGTGCCACATTTTAAAGTGTTTTTATCAAAATTTTAAGAAAACAAAATTTAGACACAAATTGATTAAAAATGTGTTTTCTTTTTAATTTTTGATATTAATTGTAGCTATTAGGTATGAGCATCAAATCAGCTATTTTTTAAAAAAGGTGCAAACATATTTCAGAATTAAAATAAAGAGAATAATGTATTTTTAAACTTTTAAAATAAGCATTGAATTAATAATGATAAAAGAAATTTTTCATATGCATATAATAATGGCAATCATTATAATATGTAAATAGAAAATTGTCTTATATTTAATTGTTATTTCATTATGTCAACATTAAATTAATTTTATAAAAAATAAAAACTGTAATTAGCTGTAAAACTGTAAAAGAAGTCTTCGCTGAACCTTTCATCATTATCTTGCAGTTTGAAAGTCACGTAATACGTATAAGTCTCACAAAGTCTTTTAATTTAATGGCCAATGCAATTTTTAAAGACTTGAGAAGATAATGTTTTAAATATTAGTAAAAAGTTTCACCATCTTTTCGTTACCGATAATTAACAATTTAGGTAATTCATCGTGTTATAAATTATCATTCAGGGTATAAAAGTTTTCGGTGGACCACAACAGGTACTCAAAAAATTTGCTTAATATTCGCGGTTAATGTCTAAATGGTAATTAAAATTTAGTTTAAAATATAGAATACTAAATTTTTAGTTTGTTCTGGCAATTATTTTTATGTCATTTTTATTATGACTAAGCGTTGAAAATAATTATCTTCTTGTTGAAATGAAAAATCTAATATCGTAATTTATTAATTCGTTCAATATTTCGAGTGCTGTCGCTTGATAAAAATTAGATTGTCGCAAGATGTCAGACAAACATAAATTTAAAGCTGTTGCACCTCTGGCGTTTTTTAAGACAAAGTCGAAACAAAAAATTTTCCTGAATCTTTGTATGAAGGTAAAACACTTAACTTTTTTTCTAAGTTACTATATTTCTTTTCAATTTTTAAACAAAAAAATATTTCTACTACTAATAATTGGTCGCCATTCTGAAGCAAGATGGTAGATGAAGTTGACTAAGAAGTTCGTCGAGACTCTTGCTTAATAATATCCAAATTGTGTACGATAAACGTACTATAGAAAAACAAAAATCCAAATGTTTCAAAATGTCCATCATATAGAAATTTAAAACTGCAATATCTCAGACATTTTAGAGTCCCGTGCTTAAAAAACAATGCAGAACCATTACAAGATCACTCCTGTATCTGACTTTCTGCTTGTCTATCTGTCTGCCTATCGAAGCCATTTTACTCATAAACTATGGAGCATGAAATATTCAAATTGGGGGAAGTGATTAAGAACACGGAACCACATATGTACAAATTATAATATGTTGATTAATTTTTAAACATTTACAAATTTATCTAGGAAGGGAATAGGGAGCTAATTAACATGGTTCGTACCGGTACCGTTATTTTCCAGGTGAAATACCAGAATTTATTTACTGAGAAATAACGTTGTTCAAATGCGCGAAATTTCATTTTTAATAATAGTAGATTTTCTATAAGAAAATACTGGGGCTAATGAATTTCCTGGTCATGAAATTTCAGGACTCCTACAAACCTTGATTAAGCTACTTGAAGATTTTATATATATAAATATCGTGCGGACTACCATGTAAAAGCTTTCATTACGCTGAACTCAAACACACAATTCAATTCTTTTCATTTTAGGTATTATAACTTTAGAGAGCGTCAAAAATGTAATGCCAAAATTTATCCTACCCCATTTTCTTCCGAGTCTTCTCAAACTAAAAATTTTAAAAAATATAGACGTAGTAGCCATTAATTTCAACCTTGCAGAAAAACTATAGTTATTACCCTAGACCACACAGTTTTTGTGAAAAGTGCTTTTTTCCGTTATATACAACCAGGATTTGTGGGTATCCATCAAAGGTGTTGAATATTTTTGGTATTCCTTACCATAGAAGTAGTATAGAAGCATTGTTATTAATGATTTTTTGGGAAAAAATCGTTGATAATTCGTCACGAGCGGTTTGTAAGTGCATAATATCAAGGCTGTGTACTACATGACGCATGCAAACAGAGGGGCGGGGAGAAGAGAGATCAATTAAATCTAAAAAAGAAGAAATGTGGTCACTTTCGGCGATTTTTTATCATTTACACTTTTAATAAAAAAAAAAATATCTGTTCTAAGGAGCCCCATCAAATCAGGGGATCCGTAGCAGCTGCCCCTCATGCCCCTGCATTGGTCAGGCCCATATGATAGTGAGGTATAAGTTTATTTCCTTAAGATTGAGAGTGTCTAGAACAAAACTCTCCTCTATAACTCATGCAATTTTTTTTCTTTTTTTTTTTTTGTCAAATAAAGACATGGTGCAGCAAATAATTATTTTCTTAGGAAGAACTTTACTTTCTTTTGAACCATTGTCTTCCTAAAGGATCTCGTACACATCAACGTTCTATATTGTCTTACTTCATTCCCACTGTTATATTACTACCGGTTCTTATTCAATGATTTGTTTTGTGTTTATCCAGTTATCTAAGCGAGGGATATGGGTACATAAGAGTAGGAGTACCCTCCATGGAGGTCTTTTTGAGGAAACCTAACCTGTATTTACGAAAGGAAATCTTAGATTCGATGAAAACCATGGAAAACTCCGAAGAGTTAAGCCGACAGTCGAGATTGGCTTCGAACCCAAACCCTAACGTCTAGCAGTTTCAAGATCAGAACCTCTTGTTCACCTTATTCAATGTTACAACACACACTAATTCATCTACACCATCTTAATTTCACAAAAATATACTATGGGTATAAATTTGGAAAAAAATATATTTTTATATCTTTTTCCCAAGGTAAAGGACATTGTATCTTTTGGATAATAAAGTAACTTTTATTAATAAAGTTCAATAATAAAGTATAATTCAATAATAAAGTAACATTCCTAAATATGAATCCCATTATAATGATATAACGATGTTAACTGGCATTGTAATTCATAATTTTTTTAATGAATCAATCTCATAAACAATAATTGTACTGATTTAATTATAATGACAGTTATCAATGCATATACAGAAAAAATGTTTTAGATAGAGTTGATATTTCACTACATCTTTTCAAAGAAATTTGTTGAAAATGAAACATGCTTAATATTTAAGAGAAGCTTGCTGTTAATCTTTCACCCTTTTCTAGTTTAAAAATCACACAATACTGTTGCGATGAACAAAATATTTGAGTATTTTCATTTAAAAGGACAAAGTAATTTTTAGCCTAAGTTGAGAATATAAATTTTATAAATATAAAAGTTTTCATCTTCATATTATTACTGATAATTAGCAATTTGAATTGTTCATTTTGTTAATACATTGTCATAAAGACATTAAAGAATTCAAGTTCTTCAAATAAATGTAATCTTATAGAACTTTCAGAACATTCTCGATTAATGACTTAATGATAATAATAAAAATGTAGTTTAAAATATACTATAAAGAATTTTTCTGTTTGTTGTGGCAAATATTTTTATTTCATACTTATTGTAATTTAGCGATAAAAATGTTATTAATCTTGTAAAAATAGTATATCTAGTTGCTTAAATTAATCCCGTAGAGCATTAATTTTATAAATGTTTGACTTTCTTAATTTACTCGCTGATATTTTGTTGGCTAAATTTTTTTTAATATAATGATCATTTAAAGAACAGAAATTATTTTATGAAAATTTTGATACATAAATATTATCATATATTTTGTTCAAGTAAAGAAATTACCTTCGGAATTAGAACCTTTATTTTTAGGTGCGTTCGTAATTATGTAAATATGTAGCACCTATAGTTGTCGTTCAATCCGTCCGTCTGTCCGTCTGTCTGTTTGTCCGCAGATAACAACGCAAAAACTACCATACCGACTCATTTGAAATTTAAAATACATATTTATTACGTAATTTTGTTGATTCATTTCACATTTTATGAAAATCGGACACATAGATCAATTGCAGGGACAATTCTGTGACATTACGGTCAATGGGGAAAAAATTCAAATAAATTTTAATCGTTTGAAATTTAAAATATGTAATTATTAGATAATTTTGTCGAATCATTTAAAATTTTACGAAAATTGGATGCATAGATCAAATACAGGGGCAATCAAAAGTATTTCGTTACATTACGGTCAATGGGGAAAAAGCATCAGTTGCATTTTAATCGTTTGAAATTTAAAATACATGATTATTACATAATTTTGTCGAGTAATTTCAAATTTTATGAAAAAAGGATGCATAGGTCAATTACAGGGGCAATCAAAAGTATTCCGCCACATAAAGGTCAATAGGAAAGATTAGTTTCAAGTACATTTAAATGATCATAAAATCTTTCGAATAGAATAGAATTGGCATGAACTTGTGAAATAAATAAATATATATATATATATAAACTAGAATATACATTCTGTACAATCTGTGATGCAAAGAACATATATTATTAAATTACAGGACCACATAAAAGTATTTGACTACATAATGCTGTACGGGGAAACATTTTTTGGGACGTGTTTTAATTATATTAAACTGTTTCACATTTTATGCATATGATATACGTTGCTAAGGTTTAATAGTAAAAGTTACTTCCTGTATATTTACAGGAACACAAAAAAGAATTCGGCCATTATACTGTATCCGAAGTACTGTCTGCTATAACAGCAACATCTGAATATTTTTAAAACTTCGTTATCGTACGAACACACCTCACTTGCTACGCTTCATGTGCAATTTCAAACGTGTTACATTTGAAATAGTTTTCTTATCTTGCTGAGACCCGAGCAAATTAAAATACATACATGTGTTCTATTATTAGTTTTTTTTCAACAAACAGTTATCAAAAATAAGGTTTTTAAAGAAATTAATAAATTACGATTTTTTTTAACTTTGCTACACAACACATCCATTTAAATAATGTTCAGGTCATAGTGGCTTTAAAATAACACCTCTGACAATAAAGTTCGGTGAATAGTCCTGTAACATTAATGTAGATGAAATATTAACGAAAGTTACCGTGCCATTCTTCGAAATAGTTATCTCCCATAACTATGCACCACTCAGCTTTGCTATACATGTCCTGGGAATATCCAAAGAAGTCTTTTTTTGAGATGGAGTTCAAAAGCTTCGTCATTTTTCGTTGGATGTCAGCAATATGGTTAAATCTCTTTTAAAGAGTTTGAGTCGTGAAAATTGAAAGAAGTTTGGAGGATTGAGATCTAACGAGTACGATGGATGTTCAATTTGCACAACCCCTCATGAATTTCTCTCGGTGTCTTGCAAAGATTAAAATAAAACTTCAAACTGATCTTTTGTCGTTCATCATCTTGTTCTCATTTAAGAACCAACACACTAAACAAGGACTTAATAAAGCACGTCTTACACAGAACATAAACAACGCTCAACTGAATAACGGTGAGGTAAGATGGTCAACACTTGCCGCTATGAAGTTGCTGTGTTTTGTTTCCCCAGTGTTGCCAGATCGGTCGTTCTGAATTCATTCACCGAACTTTTTTTGTTAGAGGTAGTAATTTTAAAAAAATAATAAATGTATGGGGAGAATATAATTTATTATTAAGAACACCAGGCAAATATTAATATCCTCTATTGAAATCGCAAAAAAGGAAACAGTTGATAGAAATTAAAATAATATAAAAAATAACACTTACCAGAAAAGCGTCTAATTTCAATTAATAAGTTTGGTTTGATATTGCTTTCAGGCTTATAGCAGCCTACGTCTTTCGCCTCAAGTGATCCATATGCACACAGATACAACGACAATTCAGTACTATTGTTATTTCGCATATCCAGTATATATTTATTAAACTATAAAGGGATAACACACCATCCAAGTCTTAACCCTGGATTCGAGCCCCGACAATTCAATATGGCAGTAGTTACCGCTACTGATCACGCCTCAGGTACGACATTTCAAAACATTGCACCCTTTTGTAAGCAAAACAGTTACCTTTGCCAAAATCCAAAAACCGAATGTTAATTTTTAATTCATACATTACAATGTCACATTGGTTTTAGATTGTCAAAATGAATTGTATTGCAAAAGTAGGAGAAAGCAAAACATCCATTTTTATGGAAACCAAGCCTTAGAAGATTATAATCTTTATTTAACATGTTAAAGTAAATGATAATATCAAATTAAAGAGATTTTATTTCTATAATAAAATCCACTTCTTGCTTTTAAGAAACACTTGATTTCTTATCAAGTCACGTTAAATGGCTCTCTTCTTAAAGATGTGGACGTAATCCAATAGGAAACCAGATTTTATCCAACACATTTTGTTATCAGTCTTCAGTTGAAAAAAATGATATTGAATTTCCTTCCTTTCAGACTAAATAAGGTATCTTATCAAACTTAATTATGAAATACGTTAACATTATCTAAACATTAAAAGAGTTTTAGGAGTTTTCGGAGAAAAAAAATAATTTTCAGATGCATAAATATCATGGTTAGCTAGCACTACATAAATACTGTCATTTGTCCGACAGAAAAAATTACTCAATTTGAAAGGTTTTAACTGAGCGTTTTTGAAATGTATGAATGTACTTTTAAATATTTTTTTTAATTTAATAAATAGATTTTTTCCTTATAACTTTAGTTGATGTATCCTTGTTGAATAGATCACATATTCTGATTAATCTTGGTAGTTCTATTGGATTCGAATTATTCTGAACAGTCATTTCAAATTTAATCTATGTCTTTAAATAGTTAAGTGGATGTTAATGTACAAACAATCACCATATTTACTGCAATATGTTTAATTGAGAAACAGAACGCAAAGTATCTAGTAAAAGTTACATCTAAAAGAATTCTAACCTCAACAATAGATACCTCTTTCAAGTTCAACAGTGAATTCTTCAAAAACAGAACATGAGCCAAAGAACTAGCTGTTTGGAGAATTAGCCTGAACAATGGTATTTATGAATCTTTTAAAAACTCATAGAATTTATATTTACAAATATCTTAACTCATTCGCTGCCGCTCACGCGAAAGCACGTGATGGCGCCAACGTTAAGGGCCACTCATGCTCCAGCGCGTGATGTGGGGTGAAGTATAATAGCCAGTTACGCGCTGGCGCGGGAAAATCTTTCACTGATTTTTTGTTATAAAAAGTAAATCAGCTTCTGGGAAAAACCCACTTCTACAGTGCGGCATTAACCACCATCACATCTTTACGTGAGCGGCAGCGAACGTGTTAAAATACAATTTTAGATGTTCTTCTTAAATATTACATTACTAAACAATACAATATCCAGAGCTGCCAACTTCTACGCCTTCTTAAATCATATAAAGTTGTTTGGAACCACAAAATATTTTTAGTAAAATGTATGCCAAATGCATTCAATATTATGTATTGCAGTACATATAGTCAATTACTAAATAAAATTTCTGTTTCTAATATGTTTATTTAACTGTAAATAGGCGTAGAAGTTGGCAGCCATGAATATCACCTCAATTTTATAATCTGATACTGAAATCAGTGTAAGCAGCTTTTATTTGAATAAAAACTAAATGTTTTCTTTTAAAACAATTGATATGATATCAAGTCACTTCGAAAAAATTCTACTTTAAGAGTATGGGTGTAAATATAAACAAGCCTATGTCCAACACATTTTCTGATCAGTTCTTCATCAGGAATAACTGATATTTTATTTTTTCTTTTTGAAATTAAACTGCAGAATTTAAATTGATGTTTATAAAAGTTTTCTCCAGCTTTAACTCTTAAGTTATTAATTTAATGAAATCCCATGATATATAATTATTTTAGTTTGCCATGGTGATTGCTTCATATTTAAGACGTGGTCATATCATTTTCCTGTTTACTAAATTTAATATAATAGTAATATATTTTGTATTAATGCATTTTTGCATAACATTATTGTGGGAGCGATTCTTTCTCCTAACCTGTCCTGCGGCAGCTATATTTCCCACGCAGCTAGATGGAAGCCGACAATTTTTACAACGGAAGTGAGCAAATCGTGAGGAGAACGTTGGTTGTGCTTTGGAAAGAATGTCGCAGAATAACGAATTCAGAGATAATAGAATACTGAACTCCGATGCTTGAAATGTGTGTAATTCATTGTAAATAGTATCCTGTAAATATTACTTTTGTAAATAATTAATGTTGAATATTCAAGTTTCAAAAGTTATCGGTGTCAGGTCTAATTTAATATGATATTTAAAGAACATCTTATTCTACAAAAATTGTTTCAGTAAGTGGGATAAGAGACGCACGCCCACAGAAGTGGAAATAATTTCTGAATATCTTGGAAGCTGTTTGATGCTCTGACGAAAGTGCTATTAAAATGTGTAAAGCTGAACATCTAATTATGAAGTGAGATTAATATTTTATTTTATTTTCAACCATGTCAAAAATCATTGGCTTCAATTAATTAGAAATTTCGTTGAAAGCAGAAAAATCGTCTAGTATTAAGACATTGCATAAATTAATTTTTGAAGAAATCGGTGACAGAAATAACAGACGTAGAATTCGAAATGTTACTGGGTTTGCGTTTGAAGTAGATTCCGATGAATATAAATCAAAATTGAAAGATATTAAGAATATTTTTTCTGTAAACGATTTAATAACCATTTGCAATGTTTTATGTATAAATAATTCGGGAACTTTTGATTATATTACTACCAGAATACCACTGGATTACCCAGATCTAATGGCCAAGTCGAATGTCTAAATTCTGTCATAATATCTGTTTTGTCTTAATTATCTGTAGGTAATCCTTAAAAAAAATGTGTACACACGTAAGCGGCGTCCAAGAGGTAATAAATTCGACTTTTCAGAGAAGTATTAGCACAACCCCTTTTGAATTGATGTTTGGTACTAAAATGAAACTAAAAAATAACATAGAGATTACTAGCCTTCTGAATGCTAAATGCAATCCGATTTTACTAATAATCGCGAAGATATGAGAAAAAATGCTAAAAAACAAATTTTAAAAGTCCAAGAAGAGAACTGTGAAACTTACAATCTCAGACGAAAAAAACCTAACAAAATTAAGCTCCATGGTATGGTAGATATAAAAAGAATCACACTTACAACAAGGTCCAGGGTTGAAGTTAAAACCAAAGTATTTAGGTCCGTATAAAGTCATAAAAGTAAAAAATAATGACACTTACGATGTAAAGAAACTTGGATTTAATGAAGGTCCCATGGTTACCAGTACTTCCGCAGAGTACATGAAGCCATAAACGGATGAAGTTTGACAAAGAAAAGAAAAAGGAATTTCATTGATTGTGACACTATCCCGACTATGGCACTCCACTAGACTGACAACTAAAAGGATTTTGACTTAATTATTCCCTGAAAGACATAAGAAAGAAGACGAAAAGACGTAAGGTAAAAGGAAGACGAAAAGTAGTAAGAAAATGAAGACGAGAAGACATAAGAAAATGAAGACGAAAAGACGTAGAGAAAAAGAAGGCGAAAAGGCGTAAGGAAAAAGAAGACGAAAAGACGTAAGGTAAAATAAGACGAAAGGACGTAAGAAAGAAGAAGACGAAATGACGTAAGAAAAAAAAAGGACGACGAAAAGATTTAAGGAGACTGGAAGAAAAATCAGACGAAAATACGTAAAGAGAAAGAAAAGAATACGATTTTTTTAAACGAAATACTTTAGATTCTCATCATGATGATTTCTTTTTTTTTCATATAAGACTTTGGATTGTGCTGTTTTTTCTTTCTTATCTTTCCAGGTGATCCAACTGCTGCTACCACCAAACCGACATGCATTCGGGTCGAATGCAGCGTCAGGCAGGCCGTTGTGGGAGCAATTCTTTCTCCTACTGCAGAGGAGGAGTGTTTCTCATTTCCCGGTGCTGTCGATGAATACAAGGTACTGCAGCGCAGCAGCTATATTTCTCACGCACCTAGATGGATGCTGGAATTTTTTAGAACGGAAGTGAGCAGAGCGTGAGGAGAACGTTGGTTGTGTTTTGGAAAGAATGACGCAGAATGACGAATTCAGAGGTAATAGAATGTTGAACTCCGATTTTTGAAATGTGTGTAATTTATTGTAAATAGTAACCTGTTAATATTACTTTTGTAAATAATTAATGTTGAATATAAGTTTCAAAAGTTATCGGTGTCAGGTCTAATTAAATATGATATTTAAAGAACGTCTTATTCTGCATCATAACAGCTATTGCATTAACATCGAAATATTTATAATGAAAGCCATAGTACAATGAACGCCAATTGCGACATTTGATGTACATTTTCCAATTTACTTTTAAGTGATTTTTTAATCTAAAAATAAAGCAAAAATCCCTTTTTTGTATGAATTGAACTGTGTTCGAGAGGGGGGGAGAGTTAAATTTCAAATCCTGAACACAATATAATTTGCCTTTCTTAACCTCTCCCAATGATTCAGAATTTGAGTTCAAAATTTAAATCTAAGCTTTTGCAAGCATTTAATTAGTTGTAAAAAATAATGGTTAAAAATAGTTGTTGGTTACTCTAAACTTAAAGGCACCCTCTAACGACATTTTTTGAAATTTATCTTTTTAATATATTTTCAAGACAATAATGGCTAAAAGAATAGTTTTAGTGAAAAACGCAAATCAATTGACCAATTTTTTCGTTTTTTATGATTATTTGAAATTTTGGACCTAAATTTTCTTGGTGGCTGTCTCTTTTGGAAAACGTTTGAGAACCTATTTAATATTGTTTTTCTTGATATGCACTATCACCCCTCTTTAAAATTTAGAATAACCCTGTACATGTAATAATAAAAAAAATAGCCTTAATTCTAAGTAAATTACTTCCAAAATCTTTTAACAATGAACTGTTTCCTTTCTTTTTATAAATTTTAATACATTATTTTTAATTCCATACCTTTAGTAAACCCTTTTCTTTTTATTTTATTCTAAAAAAACATTAACATTTCAAAATAATTCTATTCGTAGAAAGAAAATAAAATTACTTAATTCATTGTATCAGTTGAATAATTCCTTTCTTTACTCTCTCAAATTTTCGAATATCAAGAATCATTTGGTCGTTTTTGTTTGAACGAGGGAGTCCAGTTGAAAATTACGGGACCGTCTGAGAGAACTAAATTAAGGTCTGTGTCAGCGGTTTAAATTTTATTGGTTAAAAGTAAATTTCCAAAATGTAATTGGTTATCCCGGGGTTTGTCGTGAAATCCCTTTTTTCCCGCGCTGATAACTTTTATAAAGGATTACGATGGCTTTGGAATCAGTCAGATCAGTTTTAGTTTATTTTATGTGTGTGTTTTTGATTTTTTAAGTGTCACTTGCTAAAATATGTCGTCTATTGCGATTTTTTTTTTCAAGAATAGACTTCGTTTGATATGTCATGTCTAGATCTGATGCGTATTTAAGTGGGAAATACTCAAAGATTTCTATTCAGTGCCTTGATATCTTAATCTACAGGACTGCAAGAGATAAAATATTCCTGGTAATTTAATAGTTAGAGCAGAATTTTACATGCACACACACGCACACACATATATATATATATATATATATATATATATATATATATATATATATATATATTTATATATATATACAATTGATCATCTACAATGAATATAGAATAATCCAACAAACTGAAGCATGACAAGACAATCAAATTGAATTAGCAATATTGAAACAATTACAAGTAAAATTTGAGATTATAGTACGTATCCCTTGTCGTTATCAAGGCAATGCAACAGAGTCACAACAGTTACGATTTATATATATATATATATATATATATATATATATATATATATATATATATATATATATATATATATATACATAAAACCATTGATTGTAATAAAACATTTTCTTAAAACATTAAAAAATAAAGTATAAGGAATTTAATCGACATTTGTAGTACCATAGTAGATTCGTTAGACACCAAATAACTATGGAAATACAAATACACTGTTAAAATTTTTAGTTCAAGTTTGAACCTAAATTTGGAGCACATAAGTTGATGAAATCTCGTATCAAAATTTGGAGTTTCCTATTTCAATCTTGTTTTAATTATTTTAACTATGCTTCAGCAGGAGCTACAAATATTGGTTCATGATTTCACCATCTTACAGGGTCAGCTACTGAGCACCAAAATTTCGTTCAAACTAGGACAAGGTTTTTAACAGTGTAAAATGCGTGGTTTCATCTTCGTATCAACCATGAAAAAGCAAAATAAGGCGAATATGGGGTTACTAACATATATAAAACAGTGAAAAAGTGGAGAAAGCATTAAAAATAATTCATAAAAACAAGATTAAATTGGATAGAATTGGATAAACATGCCAGATACTAAATATATCCCTCAAAAAACTTTTTAAACAATAGACCGTTATGATAACATTCAACTGTTGTCAAAAAAATAAAATAAAAAAGAAGGATATTTTAAAATATGGATTCCGCGCTTTCCATACTACCTCCAAACTTTAATGTTATCCAATATAACATTTTAATGCTACCATCTCTTGAGAAATTTATGTATACAAAACAGTACAACTATATATACAACTATTTTTTGTAGTCAATCAGAACCAGTTGTACTATAAAACATGAACAAAATCAAAATGTAACTAAGTTTGAAACTTTAACCCTTTCCGGCGCACTATTCTTTAAATTTGGAATTTAAAGGGAAAAAAATTAAGCAATCTATTTAGGCCTAGAGGAGTACACAGGTATTGTTTTGTAAAAATTGCACTAACCATTTTAATTATACAGCTGTTGCCGAAGTGGTAACCTCCCATAAGTAAAGAATTGATAAGCGCAGTGAGAAGAGCATTGCTGTGAAGCGCGTATTACAGTAAAACATTTTACCTATTATTTAAAAACAGTAGAGTTTGATCTCTGTGGTGCTGCCATCTAGAACTCATAAAAAGGATTTAAAGTAGCCATTAGAGTAGTTTTGGAAATATTCACGGAGTGTTTGAGTCTCTAAACAGGGGGAACTTTAGGTGTTGCCGACCCGGCAACACTGCGCGTTAAAGGGGTTTAAATAATTCCCCTCAAAACACATGTTTTTCATGTGCACATCATATTTATAAAACTGAGTAACACAGGATGATAATACTTAGCATTATTTTAAGTGATAATTTCCTGCATTTTTGCACACCAGTATTTTGTTAGAGAAATTGTTGTTTGTTAAATCGTTAAAATATTCCGAGTAAATGAAGTTCTATTTTCTCTAACAAAATAGCAATATACAACAATGCAGAAATGTCATCGCTATAAAATGGATTTATATAATTTTATAATCTCTACCCTTTAAAAAATAGATAAATTAATGTATTTATTTAAAAGCTTGCATTTTAGGGTTTATTTAGCTGATTCTTCTACAAAATTTGTCGTAAGAAATAATATGTAATGAGAAATCAAATCGTTGCTATTTTTTTATCCAAGTGCTCCGATTTTAATCATCACGTATAAATAAAAATAATTAATTGAGTAACTTAGTTGTGTAATGTATTTATTGCTCTTTATAAAAATGCTGCCCATTTTTATATCATCTAAATTTCATTAACATTTTTCGCAAAATTTTCAACAATTTACTTAGCATTAATCATCACGTTGTTTAAATTTAAGCTATTTAATTTTTTTATTGGTAATAATTTCACACATAAATATTTTTATCCAGTTATTCCTCCATTTTTCAGAATTGAATTATTACTTAAACCTTTTAATGGTTTTTCTAAATTTTATGCTTGAAATTTCCTTTTCAGTGAAAGAGGATTAAGTACTTTTAAGACTGTTGTTTAGAAATGCGATTAAAAAGCATGTTTTAGTTTAATAAAAGAATATGCTATATTTAACATGTTACCTTTTTCCCCTGAATGTATATTCCAGTATTCTTATTAAAGTATTTGGCTATTTTTGTTTTTAATCAACTTTTAAAATTATAACCGAGTTAAATATACACCCTGTTTTTTTTTAATTCTTAAGAGTAAAAGGATTAATAATAAAACCCATTAAAGAATTTTAAATCTTAAAATGTAGATTTTATGTTATATAGGATTTAATTTTACCTCTCTAAAGCGACCACGATCTGTCACCATAAAAATTGGTCGCTTCTAGAGGTGGTCTCTGAATGAAGGTTATATTTGAATCTAGAATTTCGATGTTGAAAAAAGGCAACATTAATGTTACAAAATTTATTTTTACACATTAAGAAATAATATAAAAATTTAAGTATTAAACGTATGTTAATCACAGCAAAGTTTAAAAAATTAATGCATTGACTTTTTTTTAATAACTTTTGTTACATCCCCTTTTAAAGTTCATTAAATAAATGCATTTTTTTAAATGTGAACAAATAATGACGATTTTATTACTTTGTCTATTTCTTTGAGAGTTTAGAGCACTTTGAGAGTTTGAGAGAATAGAGCAGGAAATTTTATTGGCCGCCATTCTTGATTCATCATTCCCATATATTATATTTATACATTTTAATATATCTACCTATTAAAAAAAATGCATTTATGTATTTATTTAAATTTTACTTTGAACATTTTAGCACAATGCTTGCATTTTAGTGCTTATTTACCTAATTCTTCGACAAAATATGTCGCAAGACTGAATATTAATAAATAATAAGAAAACAAATTATTGCGATTTTCTTCCAGTAAGCGCTTCGATTTGAATCATCATGTATAAATAAAAACATAATTAAGTAATTAAGTCGTGTAATGTATTTATTGCTATTTATAAAAATGTTGCCCATTTCTATGCCAACTAAATTTTATTAACATTTTTTGCAAAATTTTCAACAATTTATTTAACATTAGTCATCACGTTGTTTAAATTTAAGCTCTTTAATTTTTTTTTGTTGGTATAAATGCACGCATAAATATTTTTATCAAGTTATTCCCCTATTCTTCAGGATTAATATTACTTAAACCTTTAATGTTTTTTTTTTTTTATTTTATGCTAGAAAATTTTTTTTTCAGTGAAAGAGGATTAAATGCTATTAAGAATGTTGTTTAGAAATTCGCTTAAAATGCACATTTTAGTTTAAGAGAAAAGTATGCTAACATTTACATGTTAACTTTTTCCCCTGAATGTAGATCCCAATTAATTATTAAAGCATCAGGCTGTTTTTGTTTTTTATCAACTTTTTAAATTATAACCGAGTTAAATGCACACCCTGTTTTATAAAAACCTTAAGAATAAAAGGATTTAAATTTTAAAAAAATATTTTAAGTCTTAAAAATGTTGAATTTATTTTAAGTAGGACAAATGTACATTTTATTTTATATAAAATTTTATTTTACCTCTCTAAAGCGACCAAGTTCCGTTGCCAAAATAACTGGTTGTTCCGAGAGTTGGTCTCTTAATAAATGTCATATTTAAATCAAAAATTTAATTGTTGAAAAAAGGTAAATATTAATGTTATAATAAATTTAATTTTCACATTAGGAAACAATGTAATAAATTAAGTTCCAAAACATAAGTTAATGTCTGCAGACTTTAAAAAATGTATACATTGACGTTTTCTTTGATTGTACGGTTGTATCTTTTATAACGTTTGTTTCCATCTCCTTTTAAAATTCAGTAAAAAATTGCAATTTTTTTAATATGAACAGATAATGACGATTTTTTTACTTTATCTATTTCTTTGAGAGTTTTGTGACAAAATAGAGCAGGAAAATTTATTATCCGTCTTTCTTGATTCATCGTCAGAGATAAATGCATTGCCTTAAGGCTCTTGTCCCTGGCCGACGAATCGCTCGCGAGCTAATGCTATTCCTATGGGGAAATTATTTTCTAATATCTGGTTTGCATTTTGACATTAAAAAATATTTATTTATTTATTCTTTTTTTTTTTTTTTTTTTTTTTTTTTTTTTTTTTTTGCGTTGCATAGCTGATGTGTATTTCTACAGCCCTACTTTTTTATTTATTTTTGATTTTGAATACAGGTTTGTTTTTTTTTTGTAAAGTTAGTTTCACTTTCAAAACCGGTTTCGAAAAAAGAGTGATGTCGGCATGCACGTCAGCTATCAAATGCAAAAATAAATAAATAAATATATAAATAAAATACAAATAAATAAATTGTCGACATGCAAACCAGATATTAGAAAATAACCTCCCCACAGGGATAGCTTTAATTCGGGAGAGCTTCGTTGGCCAGGGTCAGGAGCCTTAAAAGATACAATTGTGTTTAAACAGTTAAAAGTTATCGGAATAATAATAATTATAAATCTAAACATAGTTCATAAGTTTGATGAATAATGTGCTCCCCGGAATTATGTTTCTTAGATAATATTCAAGCGACTAGGAAATACGGAATATGTTTCATTTTTTATCAAAGAAATCGGTCGCTCATGGAGGGAGTTCAACTCGGAGGACCTCTGGATGCAGGTAAAATTGGTATTTAACATATGGGAATAAATTTCTTTTCATGAAAATATGGTCCTTGAGACAGGTGGTCACTTAATGGAGGTTGTCGTATAGAACAGTTTCACTGTATACAGGGTGATTAAAAAAAACGTGGACAAAATGATATGACAAAACAAGCATGCATTAAGAATAAAAAATCATAGGTTCGCAAACTACTTATTGGGTCACAAATACAGGGTGTTTTATTCTAGCTAGACACGGTCTGAAAGTAATAAATTTGAGGAAAAAAAAATATTGTATTGAAAATGCAACGATATATACCTTATTTTATGTTACATGTGATAAAGTTAAGAAAAGATGTGGAAAAAGATATTGCTCAAGCAATCGATGATATCGCATAAACTGATTATCACAGTGCAAAATGTGAGGTCCCAAGTGCATATTGCTGGTGCGCATAGTGCAAACTTCTGCCATTTTTGTTTGGTGTTATCACATTTAAAACAAAGGTTGTGAGGGAGTGACCTTTGTCATAAAGGCACTCTAGTATTTCTGAGATCGTGACGTCAATAATTTAACATGTGTAAGCGTAAAAGCGACATCTATCCTCTCTTTTATTTTAACTTTCTAGAGTGTGTGTGTCTCTTTCGGGTTCTGCAGTTAGCTCGCGGTTATTAGTAATATGTTAATGTGAAGTATCTCAGTTTGCAGCATATAAAAGCTTGGAGTTTGAGTGTGTGGGGAGTATCTCTGGCATTAGCCAGCGAGAGAGTGTCTCTGGCATTAGCCAGCCAGGAGTGAGCGTGTCTAGCCATATTACTCAGCGAAGTGCTAGCAGATTGAAAGTAGCAGCGAGCCTCCAGTGAGTTGTAAAGGAGTTTCGATATTTGACTTGAGAGTTGGCCGTGGTAAGAAGTTTCATAGTAATTACATTTTGATTATTTGAAAGTGAATAAAGAATTTCACACAGCCACGGGCTGTCTAATTAAGCTTTATCTAGCAGCTTAGCCGAAAGATAGTTGAGAAGTAATAGAAGGTGCCACGATTGAGCTAGTCCGGAGCCTGTGAGTATGCGTTTAGTCTTTTCGTAGTATTCTCAGTTGTGAAAATTTAGACTTGCTCCACTTCCCTTGAGCCCCTATCATTTTAATAAAATGTGTTTTTTTATCTTAATTTCTGAGTATGTCTGCATTTAACCCCCACCACGACCAACCAAACGTTACAAATGACACCCAACGTGTGTTTAATGTTACAAGGTGAGAATGTCTGTTAAATGTTTTATTATAATATACTTCAGTTTTCTGAAATTTATTAACATCAACCCAAAATGAGTTGGGATGAAACACCCTGTATTTGTGGCTCAATTTCGGCCTTATGTTCCTGTGTGATTTTTTATCCTTGTCATATTCGTGATTTGTCATATATATTTGTCCAAGTTTTTTTTTAATCACCCTGTATATATAACTATATATATCTAATTCTAAAACACATTATGGTACAAAACGGTTGGTCTGTTAAATATTAATATCATCATATCAATAGTAAAGCAATAGTAAATCATAGTAATATCAATAAGTTTAATAAGTTTAAGTCTAACCTAGAGTTTGTTTGCATATATATATATTTTTAATATTTACACTTCCATTTTAATATATAATTCTAATGTATATTTAATACTCAACTTCTTTAATACACTATATCATCGGAAATCATATGGGAAGTCATTCGGATAAAAAAGTTTAAGATGCATTAAAACTAACTAGTTCGGAATATTAATGTTTAATAATGAATTCATTTGTAATCTTTGCAAAGACAGTAATCTAATTCGGGTAGATGTTTAAGCATACTTCAAACAGTACTTGACAGATTTTCATGTTTATATTTATTGTTTCTAGGAATCGATTTCTGTTATTAATGTTATAAGTTAGAATTTAATTTTTTAAGTAAATAATTACACAGTTTATTTAAAATTAATTATAATTTATATACGTTCAAAAAATATATATAATTTTCGATTACAAAAATGTTAACGAATTAATATTGTCAAGAAAAAATACGGTTTTTTAAAGCAAGCAAAATGTTATATGACTTTAATACAAGTAATTAAAGTCAGAGAGATTTCTCTTCAAAACAAAATTTATAGAAATGCACATACATGTATACTGCATAATGAACCGCGACGAAAAGTAAAAATTGTTTACGAATCGTATTATAATAGTGCAAAAAAAAAAAAGTTACTGGTCAATTCAAACACGGATTGAAAACATTTATGAAGTCAAACAATGTCTTCCATACGCGCATTGCCCTTAAAGCTTTGGAATTTGAACAAAAATCGAAGAGGATTCTTCATACAAAATTCGTAAAAAAATTAAATTTTGGCACGAAGGGAAAAAACTGCACATGCCTCACGTACCCTTTCCCTATCCCCCCCCCCCCCTTAGATGCGAAAATGGCCAATTTTAGTAGAATTAACCCAACTTACAATATGTATAAATATTGGCTAATCGACCTGATTTTTTGTGCTTTTGCAAACTAAATACAAAACATCCCCCCTTTTACTTAGAGGGGTATGCAAGATTGAAACTTACAGTTTTTGGCCTTTTCTTCTAACTACGACTTATGATTCACCACGCGATTGTGGTTGCACTGTGATTTTCACAAACTTTCTATCCAACGAACCAATCAAAATGTAAGCATGTAGAATTATTTAGATCCACTTACAGGTTTAAGTAGAAAGAATTCTGATTTAATGCAAATTTTAGCATGTAAGTACGAGAAAAGTGACTGGCTCTTCTCATCACTCATTCCCTAAAACATCTGAGGAAATCTGCGTCACCAGCTTGACAGTGCGGTCTACGTCTTGCATATGACATCGTACGTCTGCCAGCTTGGAAGGAAGGGTTAGTTTTTGCCTTTTGGAAATTAAGTCTGCAATGTCAATTTCAGAAAAGTTTACCAAAAACGGTGGACAGGTAATCTTGTTTTCAACCTATTTATGATGTTATAATAATGATTGGCATCAAAATTTATGAACGGAAATAGAAAAATTCTGACAGATTTGATCTTTGTGGCAAGTCTGATTTGGATTTCAGTAACTGACGAAGTTCAAGCTCATTCCACATGCAGCCTAACATCCAGTACCACTGACAGCTGAAGGTTTTCTGAATGGGCAAAGAACACATTTGTCTGAAAGACCTTCTTCTTCACGTCTATGACTTTAGATTCTGCGTTTTGTGATGTATTCGAAAATACTTTAAAAGTCCTCAATTACTGAAGATCTTGTCAAAATTTTGAACCACAGATGTGTGTATATTGTCATAGTGCACATGATAATCTTGATCAAATTTTCGGGCGGAGTTTCCAATGAAACATACGATGTAGCTTCAGAACCTGTTTGAAGTCATTAACAACGGTGAATGAGCTATTGAATTCGGATCTCGATTCACTAGTACTGAGGAACAAGTCTCAGAAGCCATTAAAATGGCGATGTGGTGCAGGTATCTTTGATCTTTACTCTGGACATTTGGATGTGCCATGTGGCAATCAGTTCAGTTCAAAGCAACTACAGGCAAAGACTCGCAATCATCACACTGTTTCCAAATGTCCAAGAAGTAGCGAAGAAGGTATTTCAAACAAACTTTTTCCTTGACCATTCAAAAATTGTTGTTCAATCACTGGTAGATGTTTGTAAGCAAGTCGTTAAGGAACTTCGGCGTGTACTGAAATCCAGACATTCCCACAAAAAGCAAAACCTTTAGAATGTTTTTTCGGTCATAAAATTAGACGCCAATGATTATTTTGACAGAAATTGGCCTGAAACCAAGATTACCTGTCCACCTCTTTTGATAAGCATTTCTTCATATGATGTTATAGACTTGATTTCAGAGAGAGAAAATCCAGTCTTCTTTTGAATCTGAGAGGCATACCATGTCATACGCAAGCCATAGATCACGTTGTCAAGTTAGTGATACAGGCCTTCTAAAAAGTTTATGGATATGAGTGATGCGAAGGCTTTATAAGAGCCATCCTCGCTTGATAAGCTACCATGCTCAAGTTTGTCACTAAATCAGAATTCGCAGAAACTGGATGTAGATGTGGATTTTCATAATTATCTTCGTCTGCATTTCAGTTGGTCGGTTGAGTAGATTGTGGGGGGAGTCGCGGTGTAACTTTCTTTCCCTGATCAACCCTGAGTTGTCTTCAGAAAGAACATTTTCGATCACCTGTACCCCTGCAGGGAAAAGGACAGGAGGAAGATATTTATTTTTAACTTTAGCGTCAAAGTTTCTTCATATACAAAAAATCTGATCAATTGGTCACTATTTCCACCTACTGTGATTTGGTTTATTTTTACAACAATTGGCCATTTTACCCCCTTGGGGGGGTTGGATGAGGATAGTATAGAGGTGTGGAGAATTTTCCTTGTTTTTTACACTTCATGGTTATAATATGTACAAAAAATAAATTTGATCGAACAGAATTACACGTTTACGATTTTTCGCATATGTATTTAACTTATGTTATCATTCGAAACTTTCAGTATAATTCGCAAAAGGAAGATATTGTCTAATTTCAAAACTTTTTCAACTGTGCTTTTATTGATGAAATGTTACTTTTCCTCAGTAGTATCAGTTGATTCACAAAATTCTTTCTTTTTTCTTCGGTCAATTGTATATGTTTCCGCAAGCAACAACAATGTCTCATAAACATAAAAAAGAAAAAAAATTGATAAAATAACAATCGATTAATTAAGATCAATTACAATGAATGTTATTTATCGAAAAGCAGAGTTCATTCACTTGGAATAGTGCATCGACAGTAATCCTAGACATGTAAACTAAACTAATATTCTTCAGAGTTCTACTATTCTGAGAGTCTTTTAAGCATAATTAAAAAACTGTTTGAGGGAAGCAGAGTAAGCATGAACAAAAGAAGTTTTTTCAAAAACGGCGCAGGAAGTTTAAAAAATCAGCTGAAGTGCAAAGGCAGTTTAGTATAGAGTTTCAAAATATCTCCAGTGTAATTTACAATAACTATAATAAGACACATTTTTTTTTCAAAGAGAAGGATAGAACACTTTAAAAATTTTAGAAATGCTTTTTAGAAAAACCATGCTGAACAGCAATCATGTAAGTTAAGGGTGTGTTTTGTTGTTCCATTGCATCAGGTTGTCAACAGTGCTTTGACCAGAAATAGACATTAGTTTGAATACATGTGTTAAGAGAGAATATTCCATCTACTTAATACATGATCAAGGCAAAGAACAAAACGTGTGAAGAAGGGAAGGCGTTTTAGACGCAATTTAAAATAATTCTAGCCAAAGAAATAGTCGTTCATGGGTTAAGTCAGTAGTTCCCTTCTTATGATTAGATGTGGCCTTTGGATAAATAAACTATAACATGACTTATTCAACCTCGAATTCACATTTGACATTGGTTCATTATATAAAACGTCAATTATTCTAGTTCCATTTCACAATTTGAAATAAAATGTATGTTAATAAAATATAATACATAATATTTTAAATTTTGCATACATTTTTAACAGACATTATAGATTTTAAAAGTTAAAAACAAAACCTAAAACACGTTTATAAAATTTAAGTTAAAATATTTCAAAGAATAATTAATTTATACTTAAAACAATTCCACGTATTATAATGACTCAGAGAAAACAGTTGAAATTTAATTTCTGTGTTTTTATTCTCCTATTTTTTGCATTTGTGACAATTATTTCTAAATTAGTAACAAAAATCAAAGGGAATGAATTGCGTTTTAAAATGCTACATTTCTAAACAGCAAAAGGGACAGTATTTAATTGCATTTAATATCTCTTAATGGTGAAAAAAGAACAATGTTGCATTTAAAAGGATAATAAATGAAAGTAAGTTATTGTAATTACGCATACAATAATGTTTTTCTTTTAAAAATCTGTACTTAATTGTGTTTAATTAACTCAAGACTGTAATTTTTAAATATTAGTCGTATCATTTCATAATTATCATATTTATAATTATTTAATGTACTACAAACTACATTGTCATTGTTTAAAATGTTTATTACTCTTTTTATTAAACTAATTTTGAGGAAGTAAAAGTTAAATGTAATTTAATGTTTCGACTAGTCGATGTTGAATTTCAGTTTTAGAAATAGTTCTTTGATAGTATTTAATATTTAATTGCTGTTCATATTCAAATTTGTCTTATTAAAGGGCTTAATATTGCTCTGCATTTTTGAATATTTTTCATCTTATCATAAAATTTAATTTAATGGAAGAGTAATTAAAAAAGCATTTAATGTTAAAAAACGTTAAATATAATTCGTAAAGAACGCCAAATTTACAGTTATACCTGATAAGTATAATTTTCTATTTAATGTAGGTAAAATTTTTGCAATTAATATTTATGGAAAATGGACTTTTAATGGATACTAAATGTGAAAAAATCCAAAAGCCAAATAACAATAATAAATAATAAATTATATAATAAATAATAATAACTAAACAACTAATCTAAATACATGTTTTTGTATTTACCGAAGTACATTCACTTATATAAATCAAATGTCACAAAATAGCAAATTATACAAATTTCATTACACTATATTTTCATTAAAGTCGTATTTGTTTCAATAATTGCTTTGATACGCATTATTCATATTCTGTTTATAAGTAAAAAACAATGGAAAATGCGTTAGCAATATAAACAATTGTACTATGCGAGGCAATTTACTTCCAAAGATAAATTTTGCTTTTTTCTGTTATATGTGTTTTGGCGAGATAGATGCGGCTATTTTTTATGTAATAAACTTTTTATTTATTTTTTTGTATTAAAAATGATTTACAATTGTTTTTAGCAAAAATTTATAACTGGAAAACGATAAATAGTAATATTTTAAAAGAGCTATTTGACATCGATAGAAATAATGGTAAATTTTATTAATACACAGAAAGTTCAAAATTGTGAATAGCAAAAGATTTTTGTTTTACAAGAATTCAAAATAAACAATATTTTCTCATAAATTATTTTACTATCGAGAAAAAATAAATAATTATATGTTAGTCTGTAGGAAATTATATTGATTAAGAAGAAAAGAAAAAAATAACCAAAGAAAACAGGCATAAAAAACCATAAAAAAAAGGATTTTGTCATCATTATTAATATTTGTGTATGAATCAAAAATTAAAATAAATATATTTATAAGCTTCGATTATTTATATCTAGAGACTCGCATTAATAGAGACTCGCATAAGAAATATTTCATATCAAATATTGTTGAATGTTTATATTATTAATACATTTAATACCATGTCAGAAGCTGGGATTTGACACAGAACTTTTGCTCTCTTTAAGTCAAAGAGAAAGTCTTTTACTATAAAGTATAAATTTCAGTATAAAATATTACATTAAATTTTAAAATTTAAATTCTAAACAAATCTTAATTAATTTCAGGATTGTATCTTCAATGTAATAAATATTTCTTACCAAAGCAATTTCATGGGTTGTATAAAAACACATTAAGCATAAAAAATTTTGTCTTTTGCAGCTATCACAAAACAGGGATAATTTGGTAGAGAAATGGCTTAAAAATTAACTTAAGCTATGCTAATTTCTCTACAAAATTGTTTCGCATATTTTTCGTAGCATAATTTATAATATCGTCACAATTTAGAGACTTTTATAATAATAATAATAATAATAATAATAATAATAATAATAATAATAATAATAATAATAATAATAATTATTATTATTATTATTATTATTATTATTATTATTATTATTATTATTATTATTATTATTATTATTATTTTAATAAATATTTTGGGCCCACACCTAAAGGCAGACAAAATAGTTTTCGCTCAATATATTAAGACGTTTTAATTGTTTGATCAGGGCTATATGTCTCCAAGGGGATATTTCTCTTATTGTACTTGTGCCACATTTAAAATAATAATATCTGAATATACTTATACTAATATATTTACAAGCAAAATCAACCACAGAGATAACATTCTGTAAATTGCAAAAATAATATAAAAATAGTGGCCATTTCTGGCAGGTGACCAAAATGTTAAACATTGATCGATGTAAATAAAATCGGAATGATCTACAAAAATTCCGTAATGATAACACTTCTAACAAATTTATGTTGTATAAATGTAAAAATTTAAATGTGATGAATGATTTATACTTTATTTTGCTCATAAAAGTAAAACAAAATTGTTAAAAACTTGCACATTTAGAAAACAATGAATACCTCATTTGGCGAAAAAGATGCATTAAAATATTTGAAGGTAACAAAATTTTTTAGCAAAATCTCAAAACAGCAATTGAAATCAGCGTAAAAAACAAACATGATAGTAAATTGCTCATAACCCTGTTAAAGAAATGCGGTAAGGAAAATATCGAATTCTATCTGCCTACATTCTGATACATATTTATTTATTTTTTGTTTAAAAATAATATAAAATTGAGATGTTTTGTTTAAGGAAATTTTTTAAACGAAATAATTGTACTTTTTTGGTAAAAAAAAAAAAAAAAAAAAAAAAAAAAAAGTTTTAAAAATAATTCTCGCGAACGTGACGTTTTGACACGAATGTCTGAACACGATAACGCAGAATATTCATATTGACATAATAACTGTTTATAATAAAAGTTGTTTATCGTAAAATGAAAAAAACTGTTACATTACAAATTACTTTCAAAAATCATGCTTAGATGTGTAATGTTTATCGTTTAAAATGCATATATATTACATACATATATATGTATATGTATATATAATAGAAAAACGACTTAAATATATTATTAACAAAATATCCCAATTTGAACAAATAGTGGAAAAAAGAATACAATTAGTTACACCAAACTGAAATTACGACGAAAGAGAAATAGCGTTAACGTTATAATAATGTCAAAGCACATAACAGTAGCTAAACAGTTTGATTTTTCTGTTGCTCGTTTAAATGTATAAAAACTAATATATTTTTAGTTATGTTTCTTCAGAATTTGAATAGAAAGGTTGGTTTTGGTAAAAGTAGCAACTTTAAAATGACTACGCTGTAAATTACATGGTTTAGCTTAAGATTGTTTTCAAAGCTTAGCATACATTTTTTTTAACGAATATATTATAAAATAAAAATTAAGTGTTGAATTATTAATTATTTAATTAAAAATAAAATATTTTAATATATCTTTCTTTTGTGCTGAATGTTTATACAACACAGTTTTTTGAAATTTTTGTAAAATTTTAATAATTGTCATTGAATTAAAAATTTTAGTGATTCAAATGAATTTGGACATTTTTCTACCGTAGTGAGTTTTTTTTTTTTTTTTTTTTTTTTTTTTTTTTTTTTTTGTATTTTTCATTGTAAAAGATGAAACCAAACCTATATTTTTTAATTAAGAATACATAGATATTTACAATTTGTTTTTAAAAATCAATAAATTCAGTAATTTATAAATTTAATTGTAATTTATATAAATTGAGCATATATAAATTGAGAATATGAATTCGTAATTTATATGCTCATATTTTTTTCTGATTCTCAAAGTGTGTTACTTTACAATCATAATCACTTTTATATATATATATATATATAAATGAATCGAACTTTAACACACACAATGTTTTATGTGACATCTTATTAATGATTCCTTAAAACACATATATTCCTAAGATAATTATTCCAAAATTTAAGTGATATATTCTAAGAAAGTTGCAAAATTTTGAAAATGGATTGATTTTACATTTGAGTGGTTGTAGATACTTATTCAATATGTTTATAATTTTTTTGTGATTCTCAAAGTAAGTTACTTTATAAACCGAATCAGTTATCAAAAATGGCCTTGGCATTACAAAGAACAATAAAAAGAAGATTTGCCTTGTAGCTTACCACATATAAAAATACTAATTCGATAATAATTTTCTCTGGAATTTTATTACACCATTCGACCACACCCTTTTCGTCCTCAATTTCCCCAGCGGTCACGGTTTCGAATCACTGAACAGCATAATTAAATAACTAAACACAGAGATTTTTTGTGGCTGTTGGGTTTTCTTATTGAGAATTTTTACATGCTTTGAAATAATATATATTTTTTATTAATGAATGAATCGTTCTGTAGAATACACATTGTTTTATTCTTACCTTATAACTGATTACAAAAAACATAAGTAATCAAAAGATAATTAATACAAAAATAAAAAGAAATATTACGTCTCTCAATGTTGATAATGGAATCATCTTACATTTGAGGTGTTGTAGAAATTCATTAAAAATTCAACAAACACAGGTCGTTTAAAAAAAGTAAATAGTAAGATGTAATAATTGTTAAAATATTTACAATAATAAGTTCACTTGTAAAATACTATAATTTAAACTTTCAGAGTGAAAATATTGATATGTATGCTTATTTAACTGTTGAGGGGGCTCAGGGGTTGATCAATACGGAAAAACATGTAAACAGAGCTCTCGCTTCGAGCCCATATAAAAGCAAAAGTATTCAATGTAATTAATTTAAACTTTCTGATATTTTAAAGGTATGATTGTAGTCTTATAAAATTACAAAATGAAGTATTTCAATGTAATATAATAAAAAATATAGCGAAATGTATGTAACACAATTTTCGAAAAAAAATTATATGATATATCACCAACACCAAAATATCTTGACGTTGAATTGACTTAAGAACCTAATTTTTGCTTTAAAATGATCAGGAAACTTTACTCTAGAGAATGAATTAAGGATCTAAAAATCCCTCAAAAAAATTATTAAAAAACTCTTAAATTTGAAAATTGAAACCCCCCTATAAAATACAACTTTTTTTCATTAAAAATACTCAAAATATTAAACTATCTAAAATATATTAATTCATAACCTAGGTAATGATGTTATATAGATGCAAAAAAAAAAAAAAAAAAAAAAAATATATATATATATATATATATATATATAGCCATTCTATCAAATAGATTTTTTTTTATTTTGGTGTTAGTCGTCAAAAATCAAGTTTTGCGAAAATGCAACTTACAGTTGAAATTATATGGATGCGGCTATGAAAGTGTTGATACATAAATGCTTGTAACTCCATTAAAAATGCAAATATTTTTATGCGTTTTTTTTGCATTGAGTTAAGAATTAAATGAATAATCAAATTAGATCATAAAAAAATCGATTTTTTGAAAAGTTTTCAACCCCTGAGCCCCCTTAAGTTGGAAATTTTCATTACGAAAATGTTTAACATTCTCGCCCTCAATACATGTCCTGCTTAATGTGATACAACAGATTTGAGTATATTTTATTGTTTTATTGCACACACACACACACACAAAATAATAATATCCTAATATAATCACAATTCTAAAAATTAGAAAAAAATGGAAAATTTATAGATTAAAGTAAAACTAAAATTCCGCATCGCTAGAAATGTTATAATTTATGATGATCAGTGGTTTTCAAGTTGACAGTTTTTTTACCCTAGACTTGGAGGCGCTATATAAAACTCATTATAGCATATAATATATATCGTATTATCTGGTAAGCTGAACAGCCTAGCTCAAATTATTTTAGATCAGTTAAATAATCAGACTTTTGTTCAATCTTCATATTTTCGTAAACTTTTTGTTAATAATATGTCTATAAAGAGCAGCAAAATAATAGAATTCTGCTTATGGAAAAAAAAATTTTGAATGATCAAGACATTTTTACATTGCAAAAATCGTAAGGGCAAGCAATAAATTTAATTTTTAGGAGTTTGCACTGAACAATGGGTTTTTTTCAACAAAAAATTAATTCTCAAATATCCTTTCCATCTCTCTCTCGTCAAAATAATCGAATCATCGAAATTATGTGCCTTCATTGTCTCCCAAATAAAACCTTTTTAAGTCATCCTAGATGTGTCACTCCTACGTCTACCTGTCGAATTCCATTCAAAGAGGATTTTAGCAAAGCTTACTTCTTTTATCAGGCGAACATGTCTATACCATCTGAAATTGATATAGTCAACTATAACACTTGTTTGGTTTACATAATTTCACGCATTCTTGAATTTTTAGTTTGAAAGCAATATGTAATACAATTTCATAAGCGATCGTTACTGATGGAAAATTAAGTTATATATTATGGAACGTATATAAAATGGTGTAGTTGTCTGGTGTGGTATATATACAGGGTGATTCCAAATTTTTTTTACAATAAAAGAGGGGTGATAGTACGCATTAAGACAAACAATATTAAATAGGAGACCAAGGGTCCAAAACGTTTTCCTAAGGAAATAGCCGCCATTAAAGTTTAGGGACCAAAATTTCAAATAAACATAAAAAATGGAAAAATCGGTCGAGAAATTTGCGGTTTTCAATAAAATTATTCTTTATGTCGGCATTTTCTTGAAATTAAATTATAAAGATAAATTTCAAAATATGCCGATAGAGGGCGCTTTAGACTTTGGAGTAACGAACAAATATTTTTTGCCGGTATGTTTTGGATCTCATTAAATGTTTTCGTAAGTTTACACTCAAACTTAAATTTTGAGCTCAAAATCTGTAGTTGGGAGTGGTTAAGTAACACAAACTGAACTGTGTTCAGAGGGTTCAAATTTCAAATGATTAAAAAAAAATGGAAAAATTGGTCGATTAATTTGCGGTTTTCACTAAAACTATTCTTTATTTAGGTATTTCCGTGAAAATATATTATAAAGATAAATTTCAAAAAATGCCGATAGAGGGCGCTTTAGACTTTGGAGTAACGAAAAACTATTTTTTTGCCGTTATTGTTTGCATCTCTTTAAATGATTTAGGAAGGTTAGACTTAAGCTTAAATTTTGAGCTGAAAATCTGAATAGTAGGGAGTGGTTAAGTAGCACAAACTGAACTGTGTTCAAGGGGGAGGAGGAGGTTCAAATTTAAAGTAATTATAGAAAATGGAAAAAATGGTCGATTCGTTTGCGGTTTAAAATAAAACTATTCTTTAAGTCAGTGTCTTCTTAAAAAGAATTTTTAAAGATAAATCTCAAAAAATTCCGTCAGAGGGCGCCTTAAACTTCAGAGTAACAAACAATTCATTTTAACCATTATTTTTTTGTTCTAATTAAATGCTTGCAAAAGCATTTTAAATGTTCTCGGAAGCTTAGATTTAAACTTAAATTTTGAGATCAAATCCTGAATCGTTATGAGGAGTTAAGAAGCGCAAACTGAATTGTGTTCAGGAGTTAAAATTTAACCCTCTTTCCTCCTCGACACACACAAGTCAATTTTTCGCTACTTAAACACTCCCAACGATTCAGAATTTCAGCCCAAAATTTAAGTCTAGGCATTTGAAAGCATTTAATGAGATTAAAAAAATAACAGTTAAAAATAGTTGTCCGCTACTCCAAAGTCTAAGGCGCCCTCTATCGGCATTTTGTAAAATTTATCTTTAAAAATTATTTTCAAGAAAACACTGATTGATCAAGAAAACTGCTGATTTAAAAATTAGTTTTAGCAAAAACCGCAAACGAATCGACCAATTTTTCAGTTTTTTACAATTATTTGAAATTTGAACCCTCTGAACACAGCTAAGTTTGTATACTTAACCACTCCCAGCTATTCAGATTTTGAGCTCAAAATTTAAGTTCAAGTCTAAGCTTACGAAAGCATTTAATAAGATGCAAAAAATAACGCCAAAAAAGAGTGTTTCGTTACTCCAAAGTCTAAAGCGCCCTCTATCGGCATTTTTTGAAATTTATCTTTATAATTTATTTTCACGAAAATACCTAAAAAAACAATAGTTTTAGTGAAAACCGCAAATCAATCGACCAATTTTTCCGTTTTTTATAATCATTTGAAATTTGAACCCTCTGAGCACAGCTCAGTTTGTGTTACTTAACCACTCCCAACTACAGATTTTGAGCTCAAAATTTAAGTTTGAGTCTAAGCTTACGAAAACATTTAATGAGACGCAAAAAATACCGGCAAGAAATAGTTGTTCGTTCCTCCAAAGTCTAAAGCGCCTTCTATCGGCATTTTTTGAAATTTATCTTTATAATTTAATTTCAAGAAAATGCCGACATAAAGAATAATTTTAGTGAAAACCGCAAATCAATCGGCCGATTTTTCCATTTTTTATGTTTATTTGAAATTTTGGTCCCTAAACTTTAATGGCGGCTATTTCCTTAGGAAAACGTTTTGGACCCTTGGTCTCCTATTTAATATTGTTTGTCTTGATGTGTACTATCCCCCCTCTTTTATTGTAAAAAAAATTCGGAATCACCCTGTATATTTTTAAAATGAAAGGGTAACTAAATCCCCACTCAACAACATGCCTAAGGATATGCATGCGTTCATAAATACAGAGCTGCCTAGTCTCTGGATTTTTGGATACCGGTACTTTAATACAAAAAATATTGTTTTATTTAATTGAAATATTCTGCTGATGTAAAAGAACATCAATTTTCTAAGCTAATACTGCTACGCAAAAAATTTAGAAAATTGGCAACTCTTTAAAATCCTTTTTAAGCTCATGAAGGCATTAAAGATTAAATGTGTAAATATATATTTCATAAAGAAGATGTCTAGTCGGAATTTGAAGTTATAAATTGATAATTTCATTATCATCATCCCCGTCATGGATAGGTTATAAGCCTGTTCCGGTCTCAATCTATCTCTTTCGTGGCCTTCTTCTGTCTGTGTTTCGCTGTGGATAAATGTTATAAATAAAAATAATAGAAAAGAAGATCATTAGAAAAGCAAGAAGCAAGACTTTTTTCTTTTGAACCGCAATACAATAAATAGCGGGTGTTCCAAAAATAACTGACGGATTTTGAAATTAGATAACTTGCAAACAGTGACAGATGTTCAAAAAATTCTTGCAGGTATTGAATAATGTTCTTGCTTATATATGATATCAGGAGTTTTTTACAGTAATTCTTGATTTTAGTGCAAATTTTAAACTGTAGATGGCGGTGAAAGCAACAGGAGCTCAGTCCAGACTAGATGTTAGGTACTCCTTGATCCATTCAATATATTTTAAACTCTACTTTTTACATGGAAGTATAGAGGAACCAAAAAATCGAATCTGGATTTGTGGTTATTGCTTGCAGCTACTAGTCAATAAAACTTAAGAATCAAAACAAAAAACTCGTGACATCTTACTTAAAACTCCATTTTACACATCACACATCTAAAAAAACTTAATACCTTTCACCATTTGAAAATTATTGAATTATAAATTTCACCATTCATTTTTCGGACCCCAGAAAATGTACAATTATCCATAAAAATATTTTAATAAAGTACTAAGTACAATTTATTCAGGAATAGGATTGCAAACTATTAAAACTTTATTATTTTCCCTCAAAATTTTGAAAAGTTATTAATTTTGCAAAATAAAACAGGGCTTCTCGATAGATACAGAAAAACATATAAACAGAAATTTCGCATCGAGTCTGTATAAAAACAGAAGTATTCAATGTAACTAATTTCAAGATTCTGATACTTAAAAAAATATGTTTGCAGTCTTATAAAATTATAAGATGAAGTATACTTAAATGTATTAAAATAAAAAAATATCGTAAAATTTACATAGTCCTATTTTCGAAAAAAAAAAAGGTATCATAACACCATACGTAAGATGTCTTAACGTTGAAATTACTTAAAAACCTATTTTTTATTTGAAATTATCAGTAAATTTTATTCAATAGAAAGAATTAAGGATATAGCTATCACTCAAACTAAACTTCAATAAAATCACTGTCAAATAAAAAAATTAGAGAAAAAATTTTCTTTTTCATTAATTATGTATTATTTTTTTCATTTTTAAATATATTCATATCATTTTTTCATTTTTGTTTTATTTCCTCATCTAAAATATATTATTTTATACTACAGATAATAATGTGACATGAGTGCAAAAATGTAAATAAATATATAAAAAAATAACGCATTTCCTAAAATATTTTTTTCTAATTTTACGAATAGTTATCAAAAATCAAGTTTTGAGAAAAATCGACTTAATGTTAAAATTATATGAGTGCGGCTTTGGAGGTGATTGTTACATATATCCTTACAATTCAATTAAAAATGCTAATAATTTTCTGCGATTTTTCCTCTTTGTTTAGAATTAATTGAATAATCATAATAGATAAAATAATTTTGATTTTTTGAAAAGCTTTCGAGCACCCTTAATACTAGAACGTCCGTTAGTGTCATTTCGACACCAAACCAAATTTAACCTTATCTCTTTATCTCATTTTTTTATCTATACTCTAGAAATTTATTGACTTTCAATCAATTTTCGTAATAAACAGACTGTTGATATTTTTATTATGTGATTCTATTTTTTAAAAAGTTATAACTAAATTCACCTAGAACGTCCGCAGGTGTCCTTTTGACACCAAGCAAAATATGAAAAGAAATACTTTACTTTTGTCTTTTTTTCCAGTTCGTGTGACCTTGATTTCTACCTCTTTCCGTTACGGAAGGTCTATTATGCTTCCACCCCTCAAAAGGGGGAAAATAGCATAGTCCTAATCAGGCGACTAAGTGTCGCCTGTTCCTTTCTTTGTGTTTTTATAATCTTTGAAAGCACTTGAAAAAGTTTTATTATTGGGAGGTTTTTATTCTTTTACATGCTATTTTTTTCAGAATTATGTATCGCAAAAAAACTCTTAGTCCCGAAGAAATCGCCAATCTTTTGAGGGAATTATCCGAAAAAGAATAGGATGGTGGTGATCTTTCTTGTTCTGTATTAGATTCTAATAATGAGCTTCTATTGCAGAAAAATGAATCAGAAGAATCTGATGAATGCAATAGGGATGATAACAGTATCCAAATGAATTTAGACTCTCATATAACTCGAGATGGAACCGAATGGAAACAATTCAAAGCTGCTTCTCATTCGGGTCGATTTTCTGAAAGAAATATACGACGTGAAAAATGCGGTCCTACAAATTTTGCAAAGCGAAATCTTGATGAATGGCTTATAAGTTCCTGGCTTCTCTTTGTGGATAAACCAATGTTGGATCATATAAGAAAGTGTACAGAAACGGAATCCATGCGAGTTCTGCAAGTTGATAGCTGGATATTATCCTTCGATGAAATATGTGTTTATCTCGCAATATTATATGCTCGTGGAGTAAGCGGTGCTAAAAATATTGAATTACAATCCCTACGGTCTGACTCTTGGGGCTTGGATTTTTGTAAGGAAACAATGACAAGAAACAGATTTAGAGAAATATCTCGCTTTTTGAGATTTGACATAAAATCAACTCGTTTTGAGCGACTTCAAGTAAATAAATTAGCTATGATTTCTGAAGTTTGGGACAGTTTTATAGAAAATTGTATTTCAAGCTACAAACCTGGAGATAACATAACAATTGACGAACAATTATTTCCGAGTAAAACAAGATGCCCATTTACCCAATTTATGGCTTCAAAATCAGACAAATACGGGCAGAAATACTGGATTGCTGTTGATTTAGAAACAAAATATGTGTTGAATGAATTTCCTTATTTGGGGGAAAATGAATCTCGACCTGACGGTAAACGATTAGCCGAATCCGTAGTTCTAAAACTAAAGGAACCTTATAAAAATAAAGGTCATAATGTGACAGTGGATAACTTTTTTACTTCACTGGAATTGGCAAAAGAACTGATAAAATATAAAATAAGTCTAGTAGGAACTGTGAATCGAGCTCGAAGAGAAAATCCAGATTGCTTGAAACATAAAAAAGACAATCTGTATTCCACGAATATATATAAACACTAAAGCACCGGTACCCTACTTACTGTACATCAAGGAAAAAAAGCAGAAGAATGTTATAGTACTCAGCACACTTCATTCGAACGTTACAATTGGAAGTAATGAAAAGAAAACACCAGAAACTGTAACATTCTATAATGAAACCAAATGTGGAGTGGACATTTTCGATCAGATGGCTAGAAAATATTCCGTAAAATCCGGATCAAGGAGATGGCCGGTACCTACATTTTACAACATTTTAGACATAGCGGCTATAAATGCATGGATTGTTTACAAATCAGTATCAGGCAAGCAGATTTCAAGTAAATGTTATATTCAACAGTTAGCAAATGAATTGCGTTCAAATTATGTAAAGGTTAAAAAATGTGCTATTATACAAAATTATGTACCAGAATAAAACCATAAGCATAAAAATGTGAAATTAAAATGTGTAAAGGTAATGTCACTAACAGAAAATGCTCTTCTTGCTTGAAGATGGTATGTGGAAAGTGCACTGAAAAAATCGCCTGTGACTGAAAAAATTGTAAATAAGGTATGGATATGATATTACATTATTTATAAAATATGTGAAGAAAAATAACAATTTTTTTTAAATAATTTTGTTTCCCTTTCTTTAAATGTTAATTTCACTTTATTTAATGTATCTTTCTATAAATAAATTGTCTTTTTTTATTATTTTTTTTTTGTAAAAGTGTAACAATGTAAGCTAATTAAAGTATAATGATCAAATATAGTGTAAAATTATACTTTGTAGCATCCATTTTGCCTAATTTAATTTGTGGTGTCGAAATGACACCGGTGGCTGTTTTAGTACGATGAAATTCTCGGAGGTTCTAATGTTAATTGGTAACTTTTTTCTAAAACATTAAATTAAAAATGCGTCTAATAATTCATAAAAAAGGTTTCATAATATAATAAATATCAGATATAAATATAATAAATATCAGTCTTTTCCTCTATTGCATTATTTTCCTATTAGAAACATTGTGTTGGGGATTTAGAGGATAACGTTTTTTATGGTACGAAATATTATTTCTTGTTAAATAATCTTTTTCGATATGTAGAATTTTCCAGTGCAGCACGCATTATTAGGTACTGTATAAATACAAATATCGTAAAATAGTTACATGAAAACGTAAATCGTTTTTTACTGATGGGAAATAGACTTCTGCATTTTTATGTGATTTTGCAATTTTTTTTTTATGTTACGCATTTTTTAGACGATTCTCATTTGTCAGAAAAGCATACAGAATTAGGAAACACTTATACATACATATACAAACTGAAAAAACTGAATTTTTTATAATCTTTTTGTTTTTAAATATATATATATATATATATATATATATAATGCACGTTTGATATAAAAAGTAGTAGCTATTACAGATGCTGAAACGTTTCCATATTTTTGTTATAAAACTAATGGTACAATCATGTATATATTTTTTTCATTTAAAGATATATGTTGTTTATTTTCGAATTAATAACTAAACTATAATTCAAAAGTACCATTTGGGTTTTGAAGTGGCAAGTTAAAAATTTCGCATTTATAAATAAATTTGATTTATATCTACTCGTTTTTAACAATAAATTAAATACAAAATTCCATTATATATGTAATATATTCTATGTTTCATTATTTAAGGCATATTGTACATAAAAATATACTTTATATTCTAATACTTTAAATAGAATTATTTTAATTAGGACACATTTAAATATATATTCTAAAATTTATAGTTATGTATTTTATTAAGATACCTTAAGAAACCATAAAAATATGTTTTAAAATATTTTAATTAGGTATATTTTCGAGTGTGTTAGAAAAAGTATTAGAATATGCTAAATATCTTTAGAATACATTACATAAAAGGATTAAAATATTTTAATTATCTTTAGAATACATTACATAAAAGGATTAAAATATTTTAATTATCTTTAGAATACACTATAAAATGTGTTCGAATATTTTGACCAAATTGATTCAAGTATTAATCTAATACAGGATAATATAATATATATATATATATAAATATATATAATATATATATATATATATATATATATATAAATTGAAGCAAAAAACTATGATATTTATATAAAAATAATGTAAAATATAAAAGAAATGTACACCATCTGTTAATTCTGAGGCGAAAGCCAAGTTAAGTTTACCACCATAGCCGGAGCCTCCCAATTCTATTAATGTGCCCCCATCATGTTGTCTTTTGGAGAAATTTTCCTCTCCTTCCTTCATGTCATGCCAATAGGAAACAAGGCTGTCTGATCCATCCAAACTAAAATTTTTCTCATCTAAAAACATAACAAGATGCCGCTGGTTCTTCCAGGTTTTTTTTTATAATTGGCCCCATGAACTCTGCTTTACTTGTGGATAGCTTTCAACATAGGGAGGTAGGCGAAGTCTTATTATGGTATTTAGATGCTTCAACTACACTATACTTAACCTCTCTTTTTACTCAGAACGCATGCAGACTGCTAATTACCAAGAAATGCTAGCAACTTATTTACTGTCATTTGCAGAGAGAATTGGTTGCCTAAGTTGGATTTTCCAACCTAACAACGCCCCCCACAATCTTTGCAAAATTCCCCTAGGAATAATTTTTGTATATTTGAGTGCATGTCATGGAGTGGCCTGTCCTGTACGTTCTGTACGCACATCTCTACCCTCAAGAAAACATGTTGGATTTCCTCAGTAGACCTGGATATGCTAATTGCAGACAGTTTAACTCTATGGCTGAAATGGAAGCCTTCATCATTGAAGCTTCAAATAATATTGATGCTACTGGCTTCCAGAGATTGATAAATGGTATGACACATGATATATTCTTTGTCGTATATAAACTTTGCGGATATATTGGCAATTAACAGTAGTGACATTATTTAGGCGCGACACTTCCATCCCCCTATTTTTTTATACATTCATTGTTTTCCTGTCCAGAAGGACAAGGAGTGAGTTACTCCTTGTAAATATGCAGGCTGATTCAAAAAAAAAAAAAAAAAAAAAAAAAAGTGGACAAATTGATATGACATATTAGGCATACGACAAGGATAAAAAATCACATAAGAACATAAAGTCACAAATCATTTATTCAGCCACAAATACAGGGCGTTTTCTCCTAACTCGATTTGATTTCACGGTAATAAATTTCCGAAAACAGAAGTATATTATAATAAAACATTTAACAGACATTATCATCTTCGTTTTAAATGTAATAACACCAAGCAAAAGTGGTAGAAGTTTCAATTATGTGCACCAGCAATATGCACTTAGCACCTCACAATTTCGACTGTGATAATCAGTTTACACGGTATCATCGATTCCTTGAGCAATATATTTTTCCAGTTCTTTTCGTAACGTTATCATATCTCACACAAAATTAGGTACCTATCGTTGCATTTTCATTACAATGTTTTTATTTTCTTCGAAATTATTATTTTCAAACCGGGTTTGGCTAGAATGAAACATCTTGTGTTTATGACTCAATAAGTAGTTTGTGACCCTATGTTCCTATGTGATTTTTTATCCTTGCTGAATGCTTGATTTGTTATTTCATTTTGTCCACGTTATTGTGAATCGTATATTTGTCCACGTATATTTGTCTATAAACTTTCTAATTATATTTGTTTTGTTCTCATTGGATTGTTACCTGTCTAATTACGATACAAAATAATGGTAAATTTATATCGGTGAGACATATTGTATGTCACACTAATTTGCAATAAAACCTCTTAAACAGTAGAATCAAAAATTTCCTATCCATATTTTATCTAAGACTTAAGATTTCCTGTAGATTTTCGTGTTTAATGAACTCGGGGGAGAATGAAAATCATTACTTCTAACAATTATAAATGTCTTAAAATATTTTAACCCGTTTAAACCCCAGTCATTCATCGGGTTCTAACACTGAAATTTCCGTTTAGGCTACGTCAGTCACGGTCACTGACAATATAAAATATGGTCAGTCACCGATGACTGACAGAATAAAATACGATATAAAATTTTATAAGTTAAATTCTATAGAAATTTTAAGTAATTTCAAGGTTGTATCCTGAATATACTAAATATTTTTTACCAAAAAATGTCAATGCATTTTATTAAAACGCAGTAAACATAAAAATAAATGTATTTTGCAAATATCACAAAATGTGACAATTTGTTTAGTTAACCTTTGGTCATTTTTCTATCAAATTGCACCGCATTTTCTTAGTAGCATACTTTACAATACCGTTATACTCTTGAAGGTTGTTTTTTTTAGTACATTGTATTGTGTAACGGGAATCTTATATTGTGACCAAAACGGAAAGTCAGGCAAAATTGACTTCGCATTCAACATGTTATATGAGCATTAGCCAGATGAGAGGCGTTAGGATTTTTTCCTGTACAACGTTTTTTGAAAACAGATTTCCACTAGAATCTTTTCATAAAATGTTTCTTTATAATACTGGTAGACAAATATTGCGCAATTGTTTTTTCCTTATTTTAAAATACTATTTGTTTAGAAAATCCGCTGTAAATTCCGCATTACAGAAAAATAATTAGAGAAAAAATAAAGCTTACAAATGAAAGGCAGTTACACAATGTAAGATTTATTTTGTATTTTTTTAAAACGAAAAGAAATACGTCCAAACTTACAAATTTATATTAAATTCATATTTATCTTAGAAAATGTTTACATTAGAAAAAATACACTATAAACATGCTATTTTTAAAAATTCGAAATCACATTCCCTCATATACAGTGTTTTTGCATTTTCTTCTTCTTCTATGTATTAATAGAGATTACGCATTGGAAGCTAGTTTACCTCTTTGCAGGATTTCGAAAGCATTTCGTATGCTTCTTGATACTTTTGAGGAGGCAGCCCTTTTGGTATTCTCAGTGGATTCATAGAAGAAGATTACTAGAAACGAAATTGCTTTTTTATGGCACACTGGTCTGCAGTAAAATCTCTTAAGGAGCAAAATCATGAATTAGTTATCGATATTTTATCCCAAGTTAAAGTCTGCTGCTGTTTTTTGATTCTAATAAACAACAGAAAGCAAAATCGATAATGTGCAATAATTATAATGTTTGTAGAATTTTTTTAATTGACATTAAAGCAATAGAAACTTGCAAACTAAAGGGAACAATGAATTACAAATTTATTTCTCCTATTTTTGAACAATAAAGAGGGTAACTTATTCAGGCTAAAAAAATGTATATTTTGAAAAAATGCCAAGAATATTATACATAAATTTCGATAAAGGAAGTTTTTTTCCTGTTAAATAAAAATAAAATACACAATTGTAGTGTAATAGACATCTAGAGCGCAGCATCTAGAACTGTAGGAAAAAATCATTGAGATTTTTAAAAATAGGTCTAATTATGCATACTTATATATTCTTGCAAAGATTTATGAATATTTTTTTCAGATATCTAACTAAAAATTGACACTGGAAAGTAGTTTTTCCTCTTTGAGGGGACACAGTACCTTGGAGTTGGTCAAAATGTCGATTTTATTATTTTAATATTAGTTGAAAAGCTTCTTTAAGGAATTACAAATCTCTTTCTCTTATATTTGCGGGACGAAGAGGTTTACCTATTCAGGCTAGAAAAATGGCTGCGATATTTTAACATCTCATTTTTATCTACAAGCAATCATATTGCGAGATATTTTTAATTTTGTTAATCGACCCAGCGCAAATTACCCTTACAAATGAAAACTTAAATTGCTTTGTCTCTATGTTCACATTTTTGTAACTTGCCTGTTCGATACATACTAGAGCTTTTTTACTAAATTAGATAGACGTTTGATTTTTTTTCTTGTTTTCCTTGGTGTACTTAATATTGTTGTGAGTGATTTAACATTCAAGTTCATATTCATTTTTTTAAAAATACTTAAATTGAGAGTTTATGAATTTCCTTCCTTTTTATTATATTTATTTATTTATTTATTTATATTTTTAATTAATTAATTAATTAATTAATTAATTAATTGAATTTAATTTAATTTTTCTGTGGGGGGGGGATATTTCAATTAACTTTAACCCTTTCCGGCACACTGTGCCCGGTCTGGGATACCTAAATAATTCCAAACTTCCAGATGGCTCCAATAATATTTTAGTAAAATTTTGCATTTACAATAGAAACTTAAATTAGGGGTTTCAATATATCTAAAAAATTCGTTTTAAATTCCGGTGTCAATCGATAATTTCTCATTTTACTAATAGATTTTGCCCGTGTCGGAAAGGGTTAAATAAGATTGAGACAAAAAAGTATTGTCTTTAAAAATTATTTCTTCAATAATTTTTATAGGAAGAATTTTCTCAATTGCTTTTCTTTATTTTAAATTATTTTTTTTAGAAAAATTCTGTGTTAATTCAGCATTTCAAAAAAAAAAAAAACAATTATTTATCCATGATAGAGGATAAAACAATTAAATCATAAAAATGAAAGGCAAATACAAAATATCTATAAAATACATAAATATATATATATATTGTATTCTTATAAAATGATAAGATATGTTACAAATTCATATTAAACGCATATTTATGTTATAAAATGTGTATATAAGAAAAAATACATTATAAACATGTTGTGATTTTTTTTAAATTCACATTCACTCTTATACAATGTTTTAGTATTTTATTTTTCTATCATGTATATATTGAGATTAAGCGTTTGAAAACAGTTTACTCCTTTAATTGATTTCGAAAGCATTCCGTATGCTTGCGCGAAACTTTTAAGGAGATAGCTCTTTTAGTATTCCCATTGGATCCATAGAAGAAGATTACTAGAAACGAAATTGCTTTTTTATGCCACACTGGTCTGCAGTAAAAGCTCTTAAAGAGTAGAATCATGAATTGCTTATCGATATTTTATCCCAAGCTAAAAATCTGCTGCGGTTTTTCGATTCTAATAAATAAAAGAAAGCGAAACAATTATAAAGTTTGTAGAATGTTTTTAATTAGCATAAAAACTTGCATAGTAAATGTATGCATGAATTTATTTGCTTATTATTTTTCTTGCATAATGAAGAGATTATTTATGGAAAAATGAATATTTTGAATAAATGTATGGAGTTTATAAATTTCAATTAAAAAAATGAAATAAAACAAAAATAAAATAAACATTTTGAAGTATAACTGGCAGCCAGAGAACAGCTCCCCAAACTATAGGATAAAGCCATTGAGATTTTTAAATGTACTACAGTAAAACCTCCATAACGGACACTCCCGAATAGCGGACACCTCTATTTAACGGTCACTTTTCCAATCCCCACTCCCCAAACCTAAATTTTTGTATATTTAACCTCTGAATAACCGACATTCCGAATAGCGGACAATAATTTTGATGATGAAAGATGAAATAATATTTTTCAATGTGAAAAAAAAGTAAAAAGCCTCTAAATTTATCAGATTAATGCGTCAAGTATCAAGAAACAAAGAAAAAACAAAAAAAAATTTCAGTAGTGGTCATTCATAAAATTCAATGAGTAATTAACTAGATTGCATATTGCATAACATAGAAGAGATAACTCAGAGACGTCACACGGCGTCTATATGATTGGAGCAAAAGAAAAATAATCACTGAAAACCTAAAGTACATTTTGTTTATGTGTTTTTACTCTTTTATAAAACAAAGAAAAGGGTTACTCTATTTTATTTATTATTTTTTTTTATTGGCAAATTGCATACTGATAATTTTGGCAGCGAGGATTAAAGGCGTCAAGAATGCGATGAGAATAGGGGGTAAAAAAACTACTTCTCAATGTTTATTGCTCTTTTCGATTCTTGTGAGCGTTACTTTAACAATGGCCTCAAAAAGAAAACGATTAACTTTAAAAAAAAAATTGAAATTGTAAGTGTATCTGAGAGAGAGAAATTGAGTTTACGGATACTTGCTGATCGTTTTAAAATAGGTAAAACACAGTTGGGCGAAATTTTACGAAATAAAGAAGAAATAAGAAATTTATGGATTACTAACTCACCAAAAATGTGAAATTGAGGAAGACTAATTCCATTGAAATTGATTCTATAATTCTGAATTGGTTTATTTCTGTTCGTTCTAAAAACATTCATATCAATGGACCTTTGATTCAGGAAAAGGCTTTGGAAGTCGATAAAAAAACTCGGATTACACCATTTTAAGACTTCCAGTGGATGTCTGGAAAAGTTTCGATCTCGGCACAACATCTCTTTCAAAGCAATATGTGGAGAAGCAACATCTATAGACCTTAAAGAGGTGAAGGATTGGCAAGAACGACTCCAATCAATTTGTGAAGGTTACGAGGAGAGAAACATTTTTAATGCCGATGAAACCGGACTCTTTTTCAGAATTTTTCCGACTGATACTTTATGTTTTAAAAAGGATGATTGTATTGGCGGAAAAATGTCAAAAGAGCGACTCACTATTTTATTATGTTCCAATATGTTAGGAGAATTTGAAACTCCTCTTTTTATTGGAAAATCTCTGAAACCCAGGTGTTTTCCAAAGAATATTCAATTTAATAAATTTGGTATTGTGTGGAGAGCTAATAAGAAGGCATTGATGACCAGTCCTTTAATGATCGAATGGTTAACTTCCTTTGATAATAGGATGAAAAAACAACAAAGAAAAGTTCTATTGTTTTTGGACAATGCAAGTTCTCATCCAAAACATTTGAAGTTGGACAATGTTAAAATTATGTTTTTTTCCCCAAAACACCACTTCAGTATGCCAACCACTTGATCAAGATGTAATGCGCAATTTTAAAGCCTTGTACAAAAAGCTTTTATTACGTCACATTATTTCAAAGTTAGATTCTATGGATACAGTTGAGAACTGTGTAAAATTAGTTAATGCTCTCGATGCTGTAATTTGGATTTCGTCAGATGTTAAAAACATAAAACCGGAAAGCGTACAACAGTATTTCAGAAAAGCAGGCTTTATTTTAAACGAAAATGAAACGCACATTTTCGACACAAATGAAAATTTAAGCGAAATAAGTGAATTAATGGAATATATCAGAAATGAAGAAACTGCCGAAAATTTCATTAGTATTGATGATGAATTGCCTACTGAAGAAGACTCAGCTGATATATATGATTATATTCCTTCTTCATTTTCGACAAAAGCTGACTCTATTAGTGATGAAGAAACAAATACGGAAACTGGAGATGTTTCTTGCAATATCGAGAACTTCCAAGAAGCGGCAAAATATAGTGAGCAGTTACACATTTAAAAAAAAAAAAAAAAAAAAAAATGATTCAGAAGGATTAAAACTACTGACTGAGTTAAAACTTCACATTGAAAAACAAATTACTTGTAATCGCAAGCAAAAGCAAACTTTAGTAACAGATTTTTTTCATAAGAATGTGATAAACGAGGAATAAAGGTATGCACAATTTTATTTCAGTTTTATTGCTTAACCCTTTAAGACCCGTGAGGGAAATTTACGGAACGAAAGAAATGTGATTTTTAAGCAAGGTAAAAAAAAAAATATGTGTTCAACCAGTCATTCTAAACTATCTTTTATTATATTTTGTATTTCTAAATGTTTCAGCCCTTTAGTATTGAATGAATTCCTAGAAAGTAATCAATTTTGATAAAATCGAACCCGCACGATCATACGTATTGGGTCTTAAAGGGTTAAAAAATAATTTTAATTTTTGATTAATCATATAGTATAAGTTTTAGGATATATAAAAGTCAATTAATGAAACATTGTGCTTTTTTTGCAATTTTGCTTTTCTTTTGGATATTTGGGCTTTTCCGAATAGCGGACACCTCTGAATAGCGGACAGTTTTCACACTCCCGAGGAGTCCGTTATTTAGAGGTTTTACTGTATTTAAATAATTATTTTCAAATGTACTATGTAATTTACAAACTTACAAATTTATATAAAATGAATTTTTGTGTTACAAGGAATTTATATTAGAAAAATACATAATAAACATACTATGTTTTTTTTTTTTTTCTTGAAGTCACATTTGCCCTTATAGAATGTTTTTGTGTTTTATTCTTCTCGATGTATAAATAGAGATAAAGCAGTGGAAGCTAGTTTACTCTTTTAATGGATTTCGAAAGCATCCCGTATGCTCGTGCGAAACTTTTAAGGAGGCAGATCTTTTCGTATTCCCAGTGGATCCACAGAAGAAGATTACTAGAAACGAAATTGCTTTTTTATGCCACACTGGCCTGGAGTAAAAGCTTTGAAAGAGCAAAATCATGAATTACTTATCGATATTTTATCCAAAGCTGAAAGTTTACTGCGGTTTTTATATTCTAATAAATAATAGAGTCGATTACGTGTAATAATTATAAATTTCGTACAATGTTTTTAATTAACATTAAAGCAATAATAACTGAATGAAAAAAAGCATGGAATTACACATTTCTTTCTCTTATTCTTCTATATTTAAAAAATATATATATCTGGAGTTTTATTAAAAGTTCGATAAAAAATAGAAATTTTTCAAATGAAATTAAAAAATATATATATACCTTTTGAGGCATAATATTTAGCCAAAGCACAGCTTCTAAAAATATAGAGAAAACGATTGATTTAAAAAATAGATATACTGTAAATAAATAAATAAATAAAAAAAAAATTAAAGAAAAGCAAAGTTATTAAACTTTTTCTAAGGAACTGGGATTCCAAAAGCTTTTCATGTAACGGTAACAGCAAAAAATCATGTAACATAATCGGTTATTCGATTTTTTGCTGTTACTGTTTCATAAAATGTTCTAGGAATTTTCCTAGAAAAAAATTAAACAACTTTGCAGATTTTTTTTTTGGACAGAGTAGAATTTTGCACGTATTGAATAATCTTGAAAATATTTGTAAGTATTTTTTTTTTTTCAGATTTTTATCTAGAGAATAAGCACTATGAAGGTAGTTTACTCCTTTAAAGAATTTTGTAAGCATTCCGTAAGAGAAACTTTTAGGGAGTCAGCCATTTTTGTATTCTGGGTGGATTCATGAAAGAAGATCACTAGAAACGAAAGTAGTCTCTTAACCAAAGAAAAGAAAGGAAAGAAGAAATTCTTAACGAAATCTTAAAAAAATCTCTTAACCCTTCATTGCACGATTTCTTCTATTTTTTATGAAAAAAATATATTTGATACCTATATATCGGTCTAATAATGGGTAAAAAAGTAAAATAAATAAATAAATAATGTAAAATAAGATAAAATTCAAATTTTCAGCTAATATTTGAAATTTTATGGCGTGTACCCTATATATAGTGTTGTTATTTTTAAATATTATATTGTTAAATTTTTCAATTAAATAGGCTTAAATTAAATTATTTTATTTGCTTAACACTCTACAACTTTCTTTATATTAATATTTTTAAGTGTTTGTAAAAATAATAAAAGTAGATTTTGCCTTAATAGCTTGATCGAAAACTTTTTGTTTTCCGAAAAACTTTTTTTTTTTTTTTTTTTTTTTTTTTTTGCCAAATGCAGTCATTTAATGTGCACTGTTAAAAAAAGAAAAAAAAACTTTTCAGTTACTTAATTTTTTTCTGAGAAATTGGAATTACTAGAACTTTTTATGTAACAATAACAGCAAAAATTTAAATAACAGAATAGCTTGCATCAATGTGTAGAGAAAATAAATACTATCTCTGTCCCAAATTAGTTGCGACATTTGAATACTTTTGCACTGATTATTGATATTTATGACTTTATGATTTTGTTTGAACATTTTTCAGAGAGCTATACTATCAATCAACAATATTTACGTACCTAAAATTCCCGCCATAATTCCATAAATAGGTAATTAATCAAATAAAAAAATTCCGGTTCAAACGCGCTTAAGCCACGCCCAATTTTGAAATTTGTTTGAAGCAGTTATCGCATAAAACTATTATTTCTTTTTTTTTTTTTTTTTTTTTTTTTTTGTTTAAATTCGAGTTAAAGTTGCTTCTGACGCATAGTATACACCGTTATATTCATTCTAGTATAATTTTACCGGTGTCGATCTACTGATCTGCATCAGAAGTTATTTATGACTCCACCTACTTGAAATGTAGCAACTAATTTGGCACAAAATTTTCAACCTAAATGTCGCAACTAATTTGGGACAGAGGGAGTATTATATTCTTTGAATTGTTCTTGGTCAGCGATAGGTATCATAGATGTAGTGCACTGGGCAGCGAAGGGTTAAAGTGACGAATGAAGAATGGCCTATCGATCCAATCTGAAAATTTTTATAAAAATATGGAAACAATACACAGAGTTTCAGAAAGAAGATTACCAGAAAAGAATTATTTTTTTTGTGAAAAACTGTTCCTGCATCAAAAACAGCTAAAAATTAGAATCATGAATTGCCTGCCAATATTTTAACTCTACATAAATACTGCAACTTTTCAATTCCAATAATTGATAAAAAAAAATAATTACTCGTAACAATTATAAATTTCGTAAAATGTTTTAATTATTATTAAAGAAATAATAGCTTAAAAGCAAAAGGCGAATATAAATTGTTTTTTTTTTTAAGTTCTTGCAAAATGAAAAGATTTTATTTTAAATTTTACAAAGTGTATTTCAAGTATTCAGTATTCAGTGTTTCAAGTATATGTATATCTGCTGCGACTTCTAAATTCTAATAAATAAGAGAAAATAAAAATAATTACTTTTAACATTTTTAATTTTGTAAAATGTTTTAAGTATCATTAAACAGTAATAGTTTAAAAGCAAAAAAACGAATATGGAAATTATAATTTACTTTTACTATTTTCATTATTATTATTGCAAAATGTAAAGATTTTTTTTATGTTACAAAGTAGATGCATTTTACATGAAACATTATAAACAAATAGAGTTTCATAATTTGAAATTCCATTCTATCGTATAAAATGATTTAATATATTTTTTTTTATTCTATAAAGACTTAATTGAGATTAGACACTGAAAGATAGTTTAAGCCCTTTAATGAATACCGTAAACATTCTGTTTTCTCCTGGTAGACTTCGAACGCTTCATAAGTTTTGGTATTCTTTGTGGATCCATAGAAAAAGACTACCTGAAATGAAATTGCTTATTTATACCACACTGACCTACAATAAAAAGTCTTAAAGGGTAGAATAATAAATGGCGTATCGAAATTTCATCCAACGCTAAAAATCTTCTGTGGCTTTTGATTCTAATGAATAATAGAGAACAAAATTGATTACATGAACAATTTTAAAATTTGTAGAATGTTTTTATTAAATATAAAAGTAATAAATACTTAAAAACGAAAAGCAAATACAAAAGTCAAAATTTATTTGTATTACAGAGTATGTATAGTTGATATAAATATCTGTGCGATCTATCTATCCGATTTTTATTCTTAAAATTTGAGAACAATGCACAATTTTATAAATCAATACCAATCATTATCTTTTCGTTGAAGAAGATTACTAGATCCTATCGACTGTAAATATCTGCTGCGACTTTTCAATTCTAATAAATGAGAGGAAATAAAAATAATTGATTGTAATAATTATAAAGTTCGTAAAATGTTTTAAATATCCTTAAACAGGAATGGCTTAAAAGTAAAAAAAAAAAAAACTAATATGAAAATTATAATTTACTTTTAATACTTTTATTATTATCTCAAAAAGAAATGATTTTTTTATGTTACAAGATAGATGTATTTGAAATAAATTATTATAAGCAAAATGAGTTTCACAATTTGAAATTCCATTCTATCGCATAAAATGCTTAAACATTTTAATTTTTTATAATGTCTAAATGAGGATTAGACAGTGGAAGACAGTTTACATCCCTTAATGGAATTCGAAAGCATTTCGTATTCTCCACATAAATTTTTAGGTCGTCATTCCTTTTGGTATTCTCAGTGGATCCATAGAAGAAGATTACTGGAAACGAAATTACTTATTTATGCCACACTGATCTACAATAAAAATTCTTAAAAAGCAGAATCATGAATTGCGTATCGACATTCCATCCCAATCTAAAAATTTTCTGTGGCTTTTCGACGCTAAAATATAATATAGAATAGAATTGAATGCGTGAACAATTATAAAATTTTAGAATGTTTTTACTAAATTTTTAAGCACTAAAGTTTAGAAACGAAAGGCAAATGTGAAAGTCAAAATTTATTTTGTTACAAAATATGTATATTTGAAGAAAATATCTGCATTTTGATTTTTATTATTAAAATTTGAGAACAATGCACAATTTACAAAATCAATATCAATCAAAATAAATCTTTATCTTTTCGATGAAAAAGATTATTTCACCCTATCTAAATATCTGCTGTGATTTTCCGATTCTAATAATTGAGAGAAAGTAAAAATAATTTCCTGTAACAACTATAAAGTTCGTAAAATGTTTTTTGCAAAATATTTTCGTAAAATGTTTAATAGCTTAAAAGCAAAAACTGAATATTCTAATTATAATTTACTTTTTTGTATTATTATTATTATTGCAAAATGAAAAGATTTTTTAGGTTACAAAACAGATGTATTTGAAATGTAACAGTATAAACAAACAAAGTTTCATAATTTGAAATTCCAATCTATATGCATAAATTTTTTTAATATAATATTATTCTATGAAAACTAAATCAGGATTAGACAATGGATATAAAATCATATAAACGGTTTTTTTCTGCTTCTTTAAAATTTAAATAGAGATTAGGCGTTGGAATATAGTTAACCTCTTTAATGGAATTCGCAAGCATTCCGTATTCTCCTGATCAATTTTTAGGGCGTCATCTCTTTTGGTATTCTCAGTGGATCCATACTAGAAGATTAATAGAAACGAAATTGCTTATTTATGCCACACTAATCAACAATAAAAAGTCTTAAAGAGCAGAATCATGGATTGTGTATCGATATTCCATCCCAAGCTAAAAATCTTTTGTGGCTTTTTCAATCTAATAAATAACAGAGAATGAAAATAGATTACGTTAACAATTATAAAATTAATAGAATACTTTTTAAAAAATATGAAAGGGATTGTGGCTTAGAAACGAAAGACAAATATAAAAGTCAAAGTTTACTTTTTGTTACAAAGTATATATAATATATAATTAAAATAAATATCTGCATTCCGAATTTTACTATTAAAATTTGGGAACAAAACACATACTTTTTAAAAAAGAAGATTACAAGAAACGTATTGATATTTTATGAAAAACTGGTCCTGCAGCAGAAGCAATTAAAGATTAGAGTCATGAATTGCTTATCAATATTTTAATCCTATCTAAATATCTGTTGCAGCATTTTGATTCTAATAATTGATAGATATCAATAATAATTACTTGCAATAATTATAATGTTCATTAGATGTTTTAATTATCATTAAAGCAATAAAAGCTTAAAAGAAAAAGGCGAATATGAACATTATTACTTTTTTTTAATTCTTGCAAAAGGAAAAGCTTTTTTAATGTTAAAAAGTAGGTGTATGTCAAATAAGACATTATAAATAAAATGAGTTTCATAATTAAAAATTCCAGTCTATCGTATACAATGATTTAACCTTTCGCCGAGCGCACAAATTTTCATCAAATGAGCGGGCGCGCATTGTAAATTGTACAAAAGGTAAAAAACAATCAATTATTGCTGCATTATTTTAATTTTACAAATAGTTTAACTTACAAATATGATATAAATTATATCTGATTAAAATTTATGAAAGTATTCCGCAGTACACTTATTTTGTTATAACATATTAAAGGAGAAGTTTAGATGTATAAAAAGCTACTTGCTATTACAATCACAAAGACTAAAAAGTAGTAGTGAATTACTAAACAATAATTAAGTAATTTCGGATTTACAGAATTAGTTCTATATTGCGTTTATTTTAATCGCTTTATATATCAAGCATAAGATTTACTTTCTGAAGGCTGTTTACAGATAAACCTTGCGCATTTAATACACTGTTAACAGATTAAAATGACAGGAGAAGCTAATTGCGCAATCGGTAAAACAAATAACTTTCAGGAGACATCCCATACACAGCTAAAGACATCCCATAAACGAGTACAAACGGTTATTAAAACGCTCTACTGCTTCATTTTGTTTTAAAGAAAAAAGAATGTGAATGTTGTACTTTCTACAACGACGCGCCCGACGGAAGGTTAATATTTTATTATTCTATGATGTCTAAATGGTGATTAGAGATTGGAAAACAGTTCACCCTCTTTAAGGTTGCTGGTCACTGATTTTCCGAATTTCCCTCCGTATTGTGAAGTGTAAGGGCGGTTGATACATTTTTATATTTATAATATATTTGTTTATCTGCTTCGGAAACTAATAATTTTAACTTCATTTTTCAGTGTTTTCTTTTTTAAAGGATTCCTTTTTTTCTTAGTTCTTAAAATATTTGAAAATTTTTTGCCTAATTTAATATTTTATGTTTTAAAAACTGAAAAATTGTGAGTAAAATTTTAACACTTTATATAAAGTTAAGCTTAGCTTTTAGAGACATTTTGAAAACTAAGAAAGGAAATAAACATGCCTAAAGAAGAAAAAGCTGAAAAAAGAAGTTAAAAATATTATTTTCCAGATCAGTTATTTTGAATATAAAAATGCATCAAACGTCCATAGACTTAACGTTATGGAGGGCAATTCAAAAACTGAGTGACCAACAGTCTTGATGGATACTGTAAGCTTTTCGAATTCTTATAAGAAACTTTTAGGGCGTCAACAATTTCGGAATTTTCAGTAGAATCATTCATGTTAGAAATAACACTGTTTTTTTATGCCACACTCGTCTGCAGTAAAATCCCTTAAACATCAGAATCATGAATGGTTATCGAAATTTTATCACAAATTAAAAAATAATGCTATGGCTTTCATAAAAAGCATTTACCGAAACTGAATACAGCGTTTTTCTTATTTGTACAATAGGTAACATTATGTTACAGCAAGTAAAGTGATCCAGCCAGAGTAGAGATACCCCTTATCAATCTTAATTGAACTTTAGCTCCAAACATTTCTAGAAATATTTTATTAAGATATTTCTTATTGAAAAAATATAAGTATTTTTTATATTAGGTTTCAAACCTGATTTTATAAAAATATAATTAATAAATATCTGTTTATAAATTTGGCTTAACTTTATTAGAACTTAGTCATATTATATATATAAAAATATTTGATTATCTTTGATAGTCTTACAGAAAAAAATACATTAAACTCTTCAAACACCCAGCATTTATTTATATATTTTTTTAATTTCAGTTATGGCTTTATATTAACAAACTTATAACTAAAAAAGTTTAAACAACGAAAAAAAATTATTTTTTCAACGTAAAATTTAATGGTACATGGAGACTTAAAAAGTAAACTTTTGGACAATTTCTTAAGACTTTTTTTTATTTATTTTTCTGCATTGAAGTTGAAAAACATAAAATAATTATATATTTAATATTTTTTACCACTAATGGACTCTACAAATTTTTGTGCACAGTAAAATTACATATTTACGTTTTCATTCTTGCACATTTCGCACGTTTCTCATACAAATTATTTTTATAAACACTTAGCTGGCTCAAACAACTTTATATGAACCAAATTGATATTTTGTTTTAAACTATCTCTTAACTCCATTCATACCAATTTCTCTTTTTCGTAAACAGTTCTTATACGTTAAAAAAAAAAAAAAAAAAAAAAAAAAAAATACTTTAAGTCTTCATACTTCAGCTCTGAAAATTTAGATGAACATGGTTATAGCGACTTTCAACTGACGTTAAGATTTTATGGAAACGTTAATAATACAATTAAATAAGAAAATCATTATTCTTAGAAAGCATATAAATGTGTTATTTATGAAGCCGATCACGAACTATACGGTCGTCGGACTACGCAAGAGATATGGGACTAAATGTAAATGCTTCTAAGGGATACTAATATGTATTTACCCGAGGTTCGAAGAAAACAACGGGAAACTCCGAACGGTTAAGCCGATGAGCGCTATTAGGATTGGACCCTATACTTCCCGTCTACAGCTTTGAGAGCTAACTTCTTAGCCACTGATGTGGCTAGAAAGCATAAAGGAAACTTTAATATGTGACACAGAGACCATTATTAAATTTAGTTAAAATACTAAATTGTAATATTTTTTTATTTATTTATTTATCAGTGATGTGCCATAATATAAAATATAAATTTAAGTTATCTTACTGAAATATTTCTCATAAGTGATTTTATGTTGCAATATAAAAAAACATATTTTTAACTATAATTTACACTCATTACTGACAACTGTGAGGTTATCAGGTAATTTTAAACTTCTTACAGTTAAGACATCCTGGCATATTCATTGTAATGGCATATTCACTTATAAATCTTTTAAAAGAAAATGCACATTATGTGTACAGTAATTAATGAAATACGTATAAAAAATACAAAAAAATTGATAAACTAACTCTTTTTATTCTTTTGCTAACCCATGTCAAAGATTTTATATCTATCACCTTCAAATGTATGCACTGATCCTCCTGTGACACTCATTTTCCCATACTAAATATAAATTTATAGCGGTTTGCGACGCAGAATTTTCATAAAAAGAAAATTTTCTGAACAGATTTTTACAGAAATGAGTCCCGCAAGAAATATAAATTCATTAACAATCCAAAATAAGTCCCAGATGCAAGAAATGTATATAGTATTCCTTTTTATTGCTGTTAATAAATATTTGCATATAAATGAATGATTGATATTTGTCGATTTTAAAGGTAATAAGATTTATAGTATATTACCAAGTACCGTTTGTTAATAGGTAATGAATAACAAAATGGGTATTTGTATGAAACTTGACATTTCGTTTCAACTAAACGTATTAGATTTAGCGTAAATAATTATGAAAAACCGACAAAATGTTTAAAATGCTTAAAATATTTACAAAGTAGTAAATAATTGAAAATAAATCAATTTATATTTTATGTAGTTAAACTTGCATAATTATTTTAAATGTATTTCTTATTTTAAAAGTATAGAAAAAGATTTTTCCTAATTTTTGTTTCTTATTATTACATTTAACCCTACATAAATATCATTCTATAGTACACTATATTGCCATTGATTATGGGACACTTGCGATTTTAGACATTTTACTAAATATCTAGAAAAATACATGAGTAATCATCTCGAAACTCTTAGTGTATAAATATAATAGTATACGTCATACATCTCCGTGAAGATTTTTTACCGAAACTCCATAGGGGACTGTCAACAAATTAAAAAAGAATGAATATCTTTTGAATAACCCTGTCAAAACTAATGTAGCAAAAGCGCTCAAACTCTAGATTATGATTGAATGCCTTATTGTAATACACTGTGCTCATTTTTATGCAAATAGCATACATACTCGCAGAGTAATTAAGGTTTTTATAAAAATGGCCCCAAATTTTTCTACGTTTTTCCCTTATAATTTTCAGAGTTCTTAATATAAAATAATATTTTTTTCAGAAAATATGTCAAACAATATTGCACACAGTACCCTGTAATCAGAATTAAAAAATAATAAAAATTGTATGAAAAATGAGTATGTTTACTAAATAATTTTTTACTACGCATGCGTCAAAGATATCAAAATTTCATTTGCATATTATGTTAGGTAAATGTATAGAGCAACTTTTGTAAAAGTCTCAAAATTATAGCTTGAAAATTCTGAAAGTAATCGTCTATAGAAAAAGGACAAAATCTGTTGTTTCCAAAATGAAGCAAAAAATGAGGGATTTTATCCAAAAGTAGTCGTAATATCCCGTATTGTGTATTCTATATTGACACTAATCAATGAATATATGGATACAACCCCTCTTGTTTTTGCTTCATTTTGAGAATAACGGATTTTCAACTTATTCTATTGACGATTATTTTCAGAATTTTCAAGTTATGATTTTGTGACTTTCACAAAAGTTGCTCTATACATTTAGCTAACATAATATGCAAATGAAATTTTGATATCGCTGACGCATGCGCAGTAAAAAATTATTTAGTAAACCAACTCATTTTGTATACAATTTTCATTATTTTCTAATTCTGATTACAGGGTACTGTATGCAATGTTGTTTGTCATATTTTCTGAAAAAAATATTATTTTATATTAAGAACTCTGAAAATTATAAGGAAAAAACTTGGAAAAATTTGGGACCATTTTTATAAAAACCTTAATTACTCTGCGAGTATGCATGCTATTTGCATAAAAATGAACACAGTGTATTAAAATAAAGCATTCAATCATAATCTAGAGTTTGAGCGCTATTGCTACATTAGTTTTGACAGGGTTATTCAAAAGATATTCATTCTTTTTTAATTTGTTGACGGTCCCCTATGGGGTTTCGGTAAAAACTCTTCACGGAGATGTATGACGTGTACTATTATATTTATACACTAAGAGTTTCGAGATGATTCCTCATGTATTTTTTTAGATATTTACTAAAATGTCTAAAATCGCAAATGTCCCATAATCAATGGCAATATAGTGTATATACAGGGTGTATCTAAACTACTGGGCAAAACTTTAAGGGGCGATAGAACACATCAAGACAAATAATATTAAACGGGAAACTAAGGGTCCCAAGCGTCTTCCGAAGGAGATAGGCGCCATCAAAGTTTAGGGTCCAAAATTTGAAATGATTATAAAAAACAGAAAAATTAATTGATTCGTTTGCTGTTTTCACGAAAACTATTCTTCATGTCAGTATTGTCTTGAAAATAAATTATAAAGATGAATTTCAAAAAATGCCGATAGAGGGCGCTTTAGACTTTGGAGTAACGAACAACTATTTTTTACCGTTATTTTTTGCGTCCCATTAAATATTTTTAAAAGTTTAGACTTAAACTTAAATTTTGAGCTCAAAATCTGTGGTTAAGTAGCGCAAACTGAACTGTGTTCGATGGTAGTGGGTAGGTTCAAATTTCAAATGATTATTAAAACATAAAAATTGGTCAATTGATTTGCGGTTTTCACTAAAATTATTCTTTACGTCAGTATTGTCTTGAAAATAAATTACACAGATAAATTTAAAAAAATGCCGATAGAGGGCGCTTTAGACTTTGGAGTAACGTTAACTAGTTTTTACCATTATTTTTTGCATCTCATTAAATTTTTTAGAAGCTTAGACATAAACTTAAATTTTGAGCTGAAAATCTGAATCGTTGAGAGTGGTTAAGTAGCGCAAACTGAACTGTGTTCAATGGGGGTGGGGAGGTACATATTTCAAATGATTATAAAAAACGGAAAAATTGGTCGATTCGTTTGTGGTTTTCTCTAAAACATTCTTTATGTCAGTATTTCCTTGAAAATAAATTTTAAAGATAAATTTCAAAAAATTCCGTTAGAGGGCGCCTTAAACATTAGAGTAACAAACAAATATTTTTAACTGTTATTTTTTTTATCTAAATAAATGTTTTAAAAGCTTAGACTTAAATTTTGAGCTCAAAATCTGAATCGTTGTGAGTAATTAAGTAGCGAAAATTTGAACTGTGTTCGGAGGGTGGGCAGAGTAACATTTCAACTACAGAACACAGTTCAGTTTGCACTTCTTAACCCCTCTCAACGATTCAGAATTTGAGCTAAAAATTTAAGTCTAAGCTTTTGCAAGCATTTAATTAGATACAAAAATAACAGTTAAAAATTATTGTTGATTACTCTAAAGTTTAAGACGCCCTCTAACGGATTTTTTTAAAAATTATTTTTAAAAATTATTTTTAATAAAATACTGACATAAAGAATGTTTTTAGAAAAAACCGCAAACGAATCGACCAATTTTTCTGTTTTGTATAATCATTTGAAATTTGAACCTTCCCACCCCTATTGAACACAATTCAGCTAGCGCTACTTAACCACTCTCAACGATTCCGATTTTCAGCACAAAATTTAAGTTTATGTCTAAGCTTTAAAAAAATTTAATGAGATGCAAAAAATAACGATAAAAACTAGTTGTACGTTACTCCAAAGTCTAAAGCGCCCTCTATCGGCACTTTTTGCAATTTATCTGTGTAATTTATTTTAATAATTTTAGTGAAAACCGCAAATCAATTGATCAATTTTTATGTTTTTTATAATCATTTGAAATTTGAACCTACCCACTCCTATTGAACACAGTTCAGTTTGCGATACTTAACCACAGGTTTTGAGCTCAAAATTTAAGTTTATGTCTAAACTTCTAAAAAAATTATTGAGATGCAAAAAATAACGGTAAAAAATAGTTGTTCGTTATTCCAAAGTCTAAAGCGCCCTCTATCGGCATTTTTTGAAATTTATCTTTATAATTTATTTTCAAGACAATACTGACTTAATGAATAGTTTTCGTGAAAACCGCAAACGAATTGACCAATTTTTCCGTTTTTTATAATCATTTCAAATTTTGGACCCTAAACTTTGATGGCCCCTATCTCCTTCGGAAGACGTTTGGGACCCTTAGTTTCCCATTTAATATTATTTGTCTTTATGTGTACTATCACCCCTTAAAGTTTTTCCCAGTAGTTTAGATACACCCTGTATTTATATAAAATTGGTAAATTAACACGGTAATATTCTTCGAGAATTGAAAGTATTACATGAAAATTAGAGGTTATTAATGAAAAATTTGAAACTTTTGTATGCATTTATTTGTGTAGACAACCCTCTTAGTAAAACTGAAATATAACACTCAATAACAAAATGGGTATTTGTATGAAACTTGACATTTCGTTTCAACTAAACGTATTAGATTGTGTGTAAATAATTATGAAAAACCGACAAAATGTTTAAAATGCTTAAAATATTTACAAAGTAGTAAATAATTGAAAATAAATCAATTTATATTTTATGTAGTTAAACTTGCATAATTATTTTAAATGTATTTCTTATTTTAAAAGTATAGAAAAAAATTTTTCCTAATTTTTGTTTCTTATTATTACATTTAACCCTACATAAATATCATTCTATAGTATATATTTATATAAAATTGGTAAATTAACACGGTAATATTCTTCGAGAATTGAAAGTATTACATGAAAATTAGAGGTTATTAATGAAAAATTTGAAACTTGTATGCATTTATTTGTGTAGACAACCCTCTTAGTAAAACTGAAATATAACACAAATTGAATTAATCAAAAACATTACAAATTAAATTGCACCAGTGACATTTCTATACCATGATTAACGGCAGAATTAGTAAGGGGTGGGGGAACATTTTTTGTTTTCCCCAAGTCTTCACATTTAAGCTAAGACTAGCTTGTTAAGACTGCATAATTGTGTTAACTAGCAATTAATAATAAGCACTTTATTCTTTATATAATGTATATGTTGCAGCGTATATGGGGTTCTTTTGATCTTATGGTTAGACAACTTCAAACTCTTGTCAGAAAAGTAGAAAATAATTTATTTACAGAACTTCAGAAAAACAGAGTCTTCGAAACTCACAAATATTACTAGGTATTCAAAAATAATTGTTCAAATCTATCGTACAAGTGCAGATATAGGTTTCAGAGACTCTTTATACAACGTCTCAACACTAAATCACATTCAAAACAACGTAAATAAAGAACAAGCAAACTTTCTTTGACAATCGTAGCTCACTCAATGACTGACTGATAAATAATAACAACCGCTCGCATCGCTTCTCTTTTTATATAGGCTCGCAGCATGTGCGGAAAATTTCTAGAACCGTCTCGAAAAATCCACGGAAGAACAAACAATGTATCAGCATATCTAAAGGGGGGGTTACCATTGAGAGGGAAGGGTTACCATCGCTAACAATCGCCAAGTTTGTCGCCAATTTGGCGATATATCGCCAAATTTGGTGACTAAAATTAGTCGCCAAAAATGACGCCAACTTGGCGATATCTCTAATATTTCGCAAAGCTGCCATAGACATTCACTGAAAATAATAGACAAGTTTGCTTGATAACAGAGACAATGTAACAAAAACTAATATTAGTAAAGAAATGGAGCTTAATAAGATTATTTACATTATTTTGCAGTACAAACACTAACTATATACAAAATTCGTAACACTCCTCAAAGACTGCACGTCCCGGGCAGTGCAATCCTTGAGTTAGAGGAAAACACTTAAAATAAGTAAAAAAATAAATAAATAAATAAATAAAAAATATAATAATAAGATTTACATAAATAAGAACTAATTGCTATTTACATATTTACAAAAAATGACTTTCATGACCATGGTCTGAAATTCAAGTTTCGAATTTCTAATCTTTTTCGCCAAAATAAGGGGCTAGCCGGTTATAATGTACGACCTTGGGCTTGGTGTGTGGCAATTTTCATATGCGTACGACGACGTCATTCAGCTTGTTGACGACTGTGTAAGGACCGTCCCAGTTTCTTTGTAGTTTTGGTGACAGTCCCTTACGACGTATGGGATTCCACAACCAAACTTTCTCACCTTCGTTGAACTCATGTCCAGTTGCCTTTGTGTCGTACCGTGTCTTCATCTTTTCCGATGCCAGTCCGATTCGGTTCCTCGCTAGACGATGAATCTCCTCAATCCGTGTCTGGAGTTCATCCACGTACTCCTCGGGCGATAAAGGAGCATCAGGAGGACGGCCAAACAAAAGATCCGCGGGTAGACAAAGATCACGACCAAAGAGCATTTGAGAAGGGGAATAACCAGTAGCCTCATGTGCAGCATTCCTGTAGGCAAGCAGGAACAGAGGTAATTTCTTGTCCCTGTCCTGTTGATCTTTAGACACCAGGAGGGAGAGGCTATTTAGGATGGTACGATTGAACCGCTCTACCATGACGTCCGATTGCGGATGTAGAGGTGTAGTTCGAGTTTTGTCCATGCCGAGTAGTCCACACATTTCCTTAACACAGACGAATCAAAGTTTCTTCCTTGATCGGAATGGATTTGAAGAGGAACTCCGTATCTGGAAACCCAGTGTTGAACCAGTATGTCTGCTACGGTTACCGCCTCTTGATTAGGAATGGCGTAGGCTTCAGGCCACTTAGTGAAGTAGTCCATGACAACGAGGATGAACTTATTGCCATCAGATGTTCTAGGAAGAGGACCCAGGATGTCTAGAGCAATTCGTTCGAAAGGAGCTCCTACATGCCGCTCCACAACGCTGCAGTCGCCCACAGGTGCGCCTCTTTGGACCTTTACGTGCTACACAGGTGTCACAAGTTCAACACCACTTCTCTACATCACTGCGAACATTATTCCAGTAGCAACGCTCTCGAACCTTTTGCAGGGTCTTCATTACACCAAAATGACCTCCTGTGGGACTACCATGCTGTTCTTGAAGGACCAAAGAAATTCTCGACTTAGTGAGTAGTAGTTGCCATCTACATGTCTTTCCATCGTCAGACTCCCATTTTCGGTACAAGATACCGTTCTTCACATGTAGGGAATCACAGAGAGCCCAATAACGTTTAGTCGTAGGATGATAATGGGCCATGTCTTGCCATCTGGGCTTCCTGTTGGACTCCTCTTTCAGCTCTAGAATTGGCTTAATTTCAGGATCAGCAAGTTGATCTTTACGCAGGCTCTCGTCACACCACTGATCTTGCGATGATGTAGAACCAGTTGTAACTTGTCTTACTATAGGACCTTTGACATTAAATTTCTTCTCAACCCGGTCGCAGCATCTACAATTCTCTGAGCAGGGTCTTCTTGAGAGAGCATCTGCATTTCCATCTGATGAGCCTTTTCGATGTCGTATCTCCATATCGTACTCTTGAAGCTTTTGTAACCACCTGGCTATCTGGCCTTCAGGGTTCTTAAAATTCAATACCCAAGTTAGAGAAGCATGATCAGTTCGGATCAGGAATTTTTGACCGTAAAGATAGTGATGAAAATGGTCTATGGCTTTCACTACAGCAAGAAGCTCTTTTCTTGTTACGCAGTAGTTTCGCTCTGCCTTCGATAAGCACTTGCTAAAATAGGCAATAACACGCCCCTGGCCGTCGATTTCCTGGGACAGTACAGCGCCAATGCTTTCGTTACTCGCGTCCGTATCAAATATAAACTGTTTATAGATTTGAGGATATGACAGAATTGGAGTGGATGTTAATGCCTCCTTAAGCTTTTCGAAAGCAGCGTCACATTCCTGTGTCCACATGAAATTTTGATTGGCTTCTGTTAATTTATGAAGTGGTCTTGCAATCATCGAGAAGACTTTGACAAATTTTCTGTAATAGGTGCATAATCCTAGAAAACTTCGAAGCTGGTGAACATCTGCTGGACGACTCCAATTTTTCACGGCTGATATCTTCTCCGGATCAGTCCTGACTCCATCCGCCGAAATGATGTGTCCAAGGTAGTCGACTTCATTGCGAAACAAACTGCATTTCGAAGGGCTTAACTTCAAATTAGCTTCCTTTAACTTTTGTAGTACCCGCCTGAGGTTATTCAGGTGGTCATCAAAAGATTTTCCAATGATTATGATATCGTCTAAATAAACAAGACATGCCTCATATGACAGCCCCCGGAGAACCGTTTCCATAAGGCGTTCAAAAGTTGCAGGTGCATTACATAGACCAAAAGGCATAACCTTGAACTGCTATATTCCTTGTCCCGTTGTAAAGGCAGTCTTCTCGTGGTCGTCCGGATGGATCTCTTTGCCAGTAACCACTCTTCAGATCCAGAGTCGAGAACCAAGTGTTGCCCGCAAGTGTGTCGAGAGTGTCGTCAATCCTTGGTAGAGGGTAACTATCCTTTTTAGTGACGTCATTCAGACGGCGGTAGTCTACACAAAATCTTGTAGAACCATCCTTCTTTCTTACTAATACAATGGGAGACGCCCATGGACTTGTCGATGGTTCGATGACGTCATTTTGTTCCATATCCTTAATTAAATTCTGCACCTCTTCTTGCTTGGGAAAAGGTAATCGTCTAGGGTGCTGTTTAATAGGAGAGTGATCTCCCGTGTCAATTCGGTGTTGTGCCATTTTAGTTCGTCCAAAGTCTTCAGAAGTTTGGGAGAATAAAGTTTGGAATTCCCTAATTAAACTTTCCGCAGCATCCCTTTGATTTGGATCTAAGTCTGTATTTTGTAACAAATCCTTGAATAAATTATCTGAAGATTTCTGAGAGTGATTGGAATTTTGACTTATGCACGTCACAGGAGCACATGATGCTATCACCTCTCCTTTCTTGATTGTCCTCGTGATATCACTGATGTTAGCAATTCTGACTGGAATGGTCTTCTTCGAGAGGTCCACTACAGATGAAGCCACCAATACTCCTTCTTGTTTACTATTGTCTTCGGGATAATCTATATGGCCAAATCGGTAATTATTTTTAATTACAGCTGGAATTAAAAATTCTGTTCTTGGATCAAGATTGATGTTTTCTTTGGCTATTACTGTTTGTTTACATTCAGTTTCGTTATTTAATCCAAAAAGACTTATTTCTTCAAATTTTGAGAGCATTTTGTTATTTTTGAAATCAAGTTTGAAGCCAAACTTCTTCAGAAAATCTAGCCCGATTAAGCAAGGATCTGTTATGTCAGCCACATATGCCGTATGGTAATATTTCGTTCCTCCAAAGTTGATGGTTAAATCGGCCTTTCCATATATGCCTATCTTGTCGCCCGTCACAGTTTGCAGGGTCACGCAGGGCGGAGTCCAGATGAGTTTACATTTCAATTTTCGAGCCAAATCTTCTCTTATTATTGTTACATTGGCTCCTGTATCCACAATCATACGGCATTGAATGTCGTTAATAAATCCTATCACATATAATTCATTATCGCCGCCACTCATTTTCGATATTTGAAGGATCTTCAGGTGGGGCTTTTTATTCTCTGGTCTTGAATTCATCTCACGTTCGTGGACTTTGGGGCAGTTTCTTCGGAGATAATCTGTATCACCGCATCCCCAGCACCTGAGATTCTGTCTTCTTGAGCTTGTTCTTCCGTATTTTAAAGCTTCAAGTTCTTGATTCATTTTTCTAATTTCTTTCAAGAAGTCGATCTCAGTGTCTGAGCTTTTGTTCACCGTTGCCCCTCGGACTGAATGGCGATCTCTTCGGCTGGCTTGTGTAGCTGCTTCCAACTTTAAGGCATATAGTAATGCAGCCTTTAAATCCTGCACATCTGCCATTCGTACCGCTCTCTGCACTTCTGGATCTTTTATTCCGTCTACAAAGTACTGCAGTGAGAGCATCTCCCGTACATTTGTTGGACAGTCAATGAATGCTAAATTTGCCAGCCTTTCAATTTCTCAGGCAAACCCTTGAAGGGTTTCATTCGATTTTTGATGGCGGCTCTTCATTTGTATTCTCGCATAATCTTTGAAAATTTTTTCTCCGAATCTCATTTCAAGTGCGCAACTTAAAGTCTCAAAATTGAGTTGCGTCATATTCGGGCAATGTTTGCAGCACGTCGGCGGCTTCTCCTCTTAAAGATGCTGCCAGTTCACAAGCTTTCACCTCGTCACTCCATTTGTTCGCTTCGGCTACAATGGTGAATTGGGTCTTGTAAACTTGCCAGGAACTCTTTCCGTCGTATGTCGACAGCTTGATGTGCACGGGAGAAGCAGGCGGATTCCTAAATTCTCCATAATTACCACTGGACGCTGAAAGCTTCTTCTCAAGATCTTGTACTTTTTTATTTAGCTTTTCAACTACTTCACCTAGTATTTTCTCTTCAACATTACTGATTTTCTCTTCAACGTTACAAACTTCATTCTGAATTTTCTCTTCTACTTCCGCCATTTTCCTTTCCATTTTCTGTTCAACATTACTAACTTCATTCTGAATTTTCTCTTCTACTTCCTCTATTTTCTCTTCTACCGAGCCTATTCTTCTCGCTACCGACGAGAACTTTTCTTCTAAAGTTTTCTTCATTTCTTCTTGGCCTTTATTAATCTTTTCAATTACATCTTCTTGGCATTTCTCAGTTTTATTTGTCAACTGTTCCATTCTTTCTTCGTTTTTATTCATTTTTTCCGCCAACTCTTCTTGGCCTTTATTCATCTTATCCGCCAACTCTTCTTGGCCTTTTGATAACTCTTCTTGTCCTTTGTCGATTTTATTGGTCAGCTCTGTCCTTAATCCGTTAATAGCTTCTAACAGTTCTTTCAGTTGTCCGTCCATTGTTCTTGTTTTCGCCATAAGATCCCGACTCCTGACACCAAATGTTGCAGCGTATATGGGGTTCTTTTGATCGTATGGTTAGACAACTTCAAACTCTTGTCAGAAAAGAAGAAAATAATTTATTTACAGAACTTCAGAACAATAGAGTCTTCGAAACTCACAAATATTACTAGGTATTCAAAAATAATTGTTCAAATCTATCGTACAAGTGCAGATATAGGTTCCAGAGACTCTTTATACAACGTCTCAACACTAAATCACATTCAAAACAACGTAAATAAAGAACAAGCAAACTTGCTTTGACAATCGTAGCTCACTCAATGACTGACTGATAAATAATAACAACCGCTCGCATCGCTTCTCTTCTTATATAGGCTCGCAGCATGTGCGGAAAATTTCTAGAACCATCTCGAAAAATCCACGGAAGAACAAACAATGTATCAGCATATCTAAAGGGGGGTTACCATTGAGAGGGAAGAGTTACCATCGCCAACAATCGCCAAGTTTGTCGCCAATTTGGCGATATATCGCCAAATTTGGCGACCAAAATTAGTCACCAAAAGTGACGCCAACTTGGCGATATCTCTAATATTTCGCAAAGCTGCCATAGACATTCACTGAAAATAATAGATAAGTTTGCTTGATAACAGAGACAATGTAACAAAAACTAATATTAGTAAAGAAATGGAGCTTAATAAGATTATTTACATTATTTTGCAGTACAAACACTAACTATTTACGAAATTCGTAACAATAGGTATCATACATTTTTAATGTACTAAACGCTTGATATTTCAAATTGCGATTTTGCGTGCATCTATAATAAATTAATAACGATGTTTATTTTTAAAAATTTTCTTTTATTTGAAAATATTCAAATTATATGTATAAAAAAGGCTCAAAATCATTAAAGATAGATTACTTCTAATTGTAATAAATGTGTCATTTAAGAATAAAATTGTGAACACAATGTCTCTCAGATTAAAATCTTTTCTTTAAATTATTCTTAGCGCTAACGATATTTAAATGTAAATCAGCTATTAAGGAGACTAAAATTTCCTATAATCGCTGTAAAGAGGGGTACGCTGATTTTCGAATCACAGACTTTAAACTCTTAATTAGTGGTGGGTAAAGCTTTATAAAGCATACAACATTTAGAAGCAGAGTTTAGTTTCGGGTTATTAAAACCCCGCCTTTTAACTCGAGAGTAAATTTGATAATGAAATTTATAATGAAAAATGATATTTTTACAAGTAAGTATGTTTTATTGATAATTTAAAAGAAGCGCAAATTTTTGTTATAGCTTAGAATATTTGCAAAACAATATGTACTCAAAATTAATCAGTATATAATTTAAATTATTAAAATACTCCTACTATATGATGATAACAGCGGGGTTGCAGCTTTTCCGCTGAGGCCGAACGTAAATAACTTTCCTAGGCTTAAATGTTTATAAACAGCGCCAAATTTTTTTTCTTGTGATTTACAGTGACTATTTATTGCATTATTCTCTAAATGTTTTTATTTACTATTTACTCTTTTCAATAAACTAAAATGGGTGATTATTCAAAAATTTACATCTTAAAAAAATTAAATATTGTAATATATATATATATATATATATATATATATATATATATATATATTATGGTGAGGGGGATTTGCCTTTTATTTTGGTTAAAAAGTGAAATTTTCTTTTTCAACATTTTCCTAGTCCATATAGAATGTAAATAATCCACGTACAATGATTTAGATAAATTCAAAGTCTATTAGTATTTAATTACAGCTTTAGCGCATTTCGTTTATAAGCTTATACTGTTTTGGAGCATTATAAAAGCATTTTAGGGAAAATGTCATTTTTAAAATTGAGCAGAGCATGAATATTATGAAACCAATCTTACCATTTTTTAAATTAAAGGTAATACGCTTTTGGGATTTTGGATCGTTTTCAACTATTTATGTATATATGTGTGTAATAGAAACGCGCAAAAATGAGAAAAAAGTAACAAAAGAAAAAATAAAAATAATCGCTGAAAATTTGTTGATTTTAAACTATTTATCTATAAAAAGATTAATGTTCCAGACAATATCATCTACTTTTACAGTTTATCATGGAAATTGATTGCAAACAGATCTGACAGTATGTTTGATTTCGTCCGATTGAGTGTTCCACGCACACTTGTGCATGCAGCCATGTGACTCGAGGGACATCATCAATATGTTATTAAAATATTTTTTCGAAAATTTCTTCAACCCGTAAGGCATGGTGACGTCACATCGACGTCGTTGTGAAGCCACATTGTGACTTTGTGACCATCGATTGTCGATGTGAAGTCACAGTGACTAAAATGTGAAGTCGTTATGGCCGTTTTAGAGCTCTTTTGTGACGTTTCACAAAGTGGTCACAATGTGACAAATTTGTGAAAAATGTGTCATTTGTGACTAATTTGACGTTAACATTGTGACGAAACTGTGACAAAAGCAACGATATTTAAATTGCCAGAAACATGTTTTTTAAAGTAAATAGCATGTTTTGACGGCTTTTTTTATAATTTTTAAAGATTTTTAAAAAAGTCACATCTCAGTCACAATGTGACGTCACTGAATGGTGGCAATTGGTTCACACATGTGATGTGACCAAAGTGACTCACAGTGACGTCACTGTAACCATGCATGCTATGAGGGAAATGTTAACAAATAACATTCGAAAGACTGGAGCTAAATCTTCAGCCTCATTCCATAATTAGTAAATAATAATGTTTTTCCAGCATTTTACAAGCTAAATACTCCTTAAGACAAAAAACTTTTTATTGTTTGAAAAAGATTAAATATATGATGCTTCGTATTCTGATTAAGGAATGATTGGAATAATTGAATTGCAGAACCAATAGCTTTCAAATTAAAATTTTTATAGGTTAATTTATCCGTAGTTATAACTATGTTTCAACAGTATTAAAGTGCAAAAATTAACCATTTAGCAGACTAATATTTTCTAAAATAGCTTTAAAAATCTGAGTTTGGGAACGAAAATCTCTAAACGCATAATTAGTGGTGAGTAGAGCTCTTTAAAACAAATAACAGTTTGTGGCACAGTTTAGTTCCGGGATATTAAATGTTCGCCTTTTAATTCAGGTCTCAATGATCTTAATATAAATGTGTTACGTAATGCGTATTTACATGAAAATTGACATATTTTTTTCGACTTACGTACATTTGATTTATAATTGAAGCTAAACACGTAATTTGTTTTTTATGCTTACAACATTTAGAAAGTATAGCAAATAAGCAAAAAAATCTATTTATATTCTCGTAAATATTATCTCGTAATTTAAATTTCTAATGATTATACTAAAAAAAACACTTTAAAGAAAATGTAGTATTATTGAACATGTTCTATTATTCGGGGAAGGGAGATTCTTGAATAAGCATATTTTAGAACAATATACTTGAGTACAAGCAGATTTTCTTATTTTCTTTTAAATTATGATATGCACAATAAAACTAAAAAGCAATAAATATTCAGAAAACTAGTAGAAAACCGTTTTTAGAAAACATGTGTTTATTTGAGAGCACTTAGGGAAAACAGAAACTCATTCATCACATAAAGGATAAAATTTTATAAAGATAGGATCTTCTTCAACATATTCACGAAACCAGTTGTGAGCTTTGATGCTCTACATTTCAGAATTATGCAAATAACTCCAACTGGGTAAGATATTGCACGTTTTTTTTTAATATCTAAAATCCGTTATAAATCAGAAAACATTTTTTTAAATTTATTGTAAATGGGTATATTCAGAAGCTATAAAACTCTGGATAAGAAAAAAACATTAAAGAAGAAAGGAGATTTCTAATCCTAGATTTAGACCGATTCATAAAAATATTTCACTGATCCGGCTTGTTATAAATGCGAAAAGTTTGATCCATGCTCGGTTGGACAACGTCTGATTTTGTGTGAAACTTGTCAATAATTCTGAATCATCATTATATTCATTATCTTAAAATTGAATTTATTAATAAAGCCCATTTAGGTCCATACATTTTCTATTTTCGGATAATGTACCGAATTTATATTAGTGCAGAATAACAATAAAGATAATGATTACTCAGACAATTACACGGCTAAATACTTATTGTTAAATAAGCAACTTTATATATCTGTGGCTTCCGATAATAACCAGGTAGAGCACATTTTTAATATTTTGAGTAATTAAAGTTTAACCCGTTCGCGACGGGAGCCTTTTACGAAATTTTTAATGTTTTGTCACCGGTTTTATAAAACAGAAATTTGCACCTTGTTAAATCGAGAAAATGCTCCGATTAAATAAGGCAAATTTTTCAGTAAAATTTTACTGGTGAGAATAAACAAGGATTCTTAGGCCTTTTCATGGCACGTATACTTGTCGCTCGTCCCCAAAGGGTTAAAGTTTTCAAATGTCTTTTTATCATTACTTTTATAAAATAGATTAGAACTTAAAAATTTTCACTACATTCAATTAGGATATAAAAACTTTTTTTTTTTTTTTGCTAAAATAGTTTACTAAACAACTACATTTAAATGAAGATTTAGTAGAATAGGAAAATAAGTTTACAAGTCGCAGATAATTTTTAAAAAAATCGAAAGTTTAAAGTTCTACCGAGAAAAAAATTACATAAAAAAATAGTTTTCTGAAATTTATCAAGCCACAATTAATTTCTAAGGATTTCGCTAGACAAACGTTCGTACATCGCTATAATTTTTGCAAAAATAAATCAATAAATTGACTGCTTAGTATTGATTATACGGGGTGAAATGAGAGGTATGCACGAGCCGTACCAATAGTGGGTTTCATACAACCTGGATAGGACAGGTGCCGAATTTTTAGATTAAATGCCGGACTAGGAAAAGCACTGGAGAATTGAGTTCGTGTAGACTGAAGGAATTAAGTTCTTACAGGGCTTGACCAGAAAGAAAGAGAAGTCTAGCCCCAACATACTCGAATCTGCAGAAAACTGTAAGACCAGCGACCGATTAAGAAAAAAAAAGATAAAAAGAAAAGAAAAGAAAAGTTAAGACAAGACGCGCTTCGAGCTTCATTCATTGATCCGATCATGGATCGCGAACTGTTTGATTGTGAGCTATTTTTGAAAAAAATATATAAATGTATCTATGAGTGTATTCGTGTGTATTAAAATTTTCCTCATATTTTCAGGACTCCTATGCTAAGTTTTGTAAAATAGGATGTAAATTTTTATTTATTTTTGCATTAGTATTCCCACTAAAATTAATTTTAAGATTATCTGCAGAAATCGCTACAGAAATTCTACAGAAACCTGAGGAAAATTTGCAGACTTATCTTAATCTTTAAAACATCTGCAGAATTTTTAAAGATAGTCTTAAAAATATCTGCAAAGTGGGCCAAATACCTTCGGATTTCCCACAGATTTTGGGCCAAAAAGCTGTAGATTTTCTACAGATTTTTTTAGTGGGGATTTACTTGAATCCACAATATTCGGCAAAGCTTTCGAAAACTAGATTCGAATCATTCCCTATTTTTTTTTTATTACCTGTATTTAACATTTAGGTGTGTAATGAAGCAATCTCAGTTTCGCTAAGAAATTTCTAATGTCTGTATAAACATGTAATATTGAGGCAAACACAAAATTTTTTTATATGTTATCTTAATTTTTTTATTCCGCTGGTTATATCGAACTTAGTCTATTGATTCCTTATTGACACGATATAACGAGGGGTTGCTTTATTTATTGCATTAAGTCTCGCTTTGAATTTCACCAAGAAAATTCTCATATGAGTATAATTTTACAATATGCACTGTAATATATATATCTAATGCTTCCGGTAATAACCAGGTAAGGCACAGTTTTGAAAAAAAATGAGATAATTTGGGAAAATGTAGCTTTCAAAGAGTACTTTTATTTGCTATAGTACTGAAAAATGAAAATCGAATGCCTCCCGTCATAGGGCGACTATAAATTTTCATTTAAAAATCAAAAACATTTTTAATTGGTTCTCCAAATTTAAAAACCATTCTTATATAACTATTCTAGCAAAAAAAAAGAAGTTCTTATATCCTAATTGAATGTAGTGAAAATTATTAAGTTCTAATCTATTTTATGAAAGTAATGCTAAAAAGACATTTGAAAACTTTAAACGTTAATTACTCAAAATACTAAAAATGTGCCTTACCTGGTTATTACTGGAAACCACAAATATATAAAGTTGCATTTTTCAGGAAACTGGGGTTTCTAGAGCTTGTTATGTAATGGTTGCAGCAAAAATTCGTGCGTCCGATTCTGTTACATGATTTTTTGCTGTTATTGCTACTTAAAAATTTCTAGGAATACCAGTTTCATTGAAAAAGCTTTGCAACTTTACTAAGTTTTTTACAGTGTTGATACAAATACAAAATATTTTTTGTTGGTTATCATTCGTATTTTTTTTATCTCCTCGTATTTTTTTATCATTCGTATATTTTTTGTCTTCTATATTGTAATTTTTTAATCCCATTTCGGTAGATGGAATCTAACAACGGCTCACTATACCTGTTGCTTTTTGCATCTCTCTCGATTTCAATGCTAAAATGATAATATGTGTATAAACATACAATGTATAGATAAACATAAAACATTTTGTTGTATGTTATTTTTGTTAATTTTTTATCTCCTCAAATATATCCACTTATTTCATCACTCTTTTTTTTTTTTTTTTTTTTTTTTTTTTTTTTTAATGTTATATAATGAGGGATTATTATATTTAATGCATGCCTTCCATTTTGTTTTCTGGAACCCTGAAAAATTCTGAAAGTTAGCGAAATAGCAACTACTTTTAGAAAACAATTTGTAGCCGCTATTTTTTTAAACAAATTATTGAAATATTAACTAACTATATTTTTGATAAAATAATTGTAGCTGTAGGTTTCTACAATGAAAAATGCGTTTTTTTCTTTCCCCCTAATTATAATATTTGATGTATGCTGAAAATATCTAAATATCTAAACACCTATTCTATAAATTAAATAACTGTTATAAAAGTAACACAACTTTATAACAAAATGATTTATTGATTTCAGTATGCTTGAAATTTTAAACACCTCGTTGGTAATTGGAAATTCAGGATAATTTGTTGAAATTTAAACTAGTATACTTTACGAGTAATCAATCACATCTAACGATCCTTTATTGACATTTTCTGACCCCATCCAGTTTCACTAAAAAGTCTAAAAATAAAAAATGCACAAAGTAGATTTCCCCTGTTTCAGAATTTTTTAAAAAAAGCGTAAATTTAAGTTTCCCTCTATTCCAGAAATGCTGAAACCCCTAAAAAAATCCGACAGCAGCAAAATAACTATTACTTAAAAAAATAAATATATACAGCCCTTACTTTTTTTAAGAAGTTATTGAAATGTTAATTAACTACATTTTCGATAATGTAATTGTAGCTGTAGTTTTCTACATTGAAAAATATATTTTTTACATTTCATCTACTTACAATATTTGATATATTTTGAAAATGTCTAAATATCTGTTCTATAAATTAACCTCTTGGGGACGAGCGACACGTATACATGCCGCAAAAAAGGCTTAAGAATCCTTGTTTATCCCCGCCAGTAAAATTTTACCACAAAATTTGCCTTATTTAATCGGAACATTTTTTTTTTCGATTTAATAAGGCAAAAATTTCTGTTTTTAAAAACCGGTGAAATTAACATTAAAAATTTCGTAAAAGGCTCTCGTCGCGAAGGGGTTAAATAAATATTATAAGTAACACAATTTTATACGAAAATGTCGTATTGATTTCAGTGTGCTTGAATTTTTAAACACCTCGTTAGTATATGGAAATTCAAGATAATTTTAGAAGTAATCAATCACACCTAACGCTTCTTTATTGACATTTTCTAACCTTATCCAGTTTCATTAACAAACTGTAAAAAAAATACATAAATTAGGTTTCTCCTGTTTTAGAAATAATAAAAAAAAGCTTAACTTAATTTGGAAACTATAAATGAAGTTAAGTTCTAAGGCGTTATTTAAGTCTTCCTCCGTTCCACAATTGCTGAAATTCCTGACAAAATCTGATAATAGCAAAATAACTATTACTTAAAAAAATACAGTCGTTACTTTTGGAAGAAGTTATTGAAATCTTAATTAACTACATTTTAATGCATGCCTCCCATTTCTTTTGCAGGAACCCTGAAAAATTCTGAAAGTAGCCAAGTAGCAACTACTTTTAAAAAGCAATTTGTAGCAGCTATTTTTTAAACAAATTATTGAAATATTAACTAACTATATTTTTGATAAAATAATTGTAGCTGTAGTTTTCCAGAGTGAAAAAGGAGTTTTTCCTTTCCCCCTACTTTTAATATTTGATGTATTCTGAAAATATCTAAATATCTATTCATTAAATTAAATAACTGTTATAAAAGTAACACAACTTTATAACAAAATGATTTATTGATTTCAGTATGCTTGAAATTTTAAACATCTCGTTGTTAATTGGAAATCCAGTATAATTTGTTGAAATTTAAACTAGTATACTTTACGAGTAATCAATCACATCTAACGACCCTTTATTGAAATTTTCTAACCTCATCCAGTTTCATTAACAAACTGTAAAAAATGCATAAATTAGGTTCCTCCTGTTTTAGAAATAATAAAAACTAAACGTAATTAAATTTACAAACTATAAATGAAGTTAAGTTCTAAGATGTTATTTAAGTCTTCCTCCATTCCACAAATGATGATCTCCCTGACAAAATCTGATAATATCAAAATAACTATTACTTAAAAAAATACAGTCGTTACTTTTGGAAGAAGTTATTGAAATCTTAATTAACTACCTTTTCGATAATATAATTTTAGCTGTAGTTTTCTACTGTGAAAAATATTTTTTTCCTTTTCATCTACTTTGACATATGTTGAAAATGCCTAAATAGGGTAACATCCTTAGTAATTGGCAGGCACCACTGATTGGCACATCCTACAAAAATGTTTTAAAATAAGATTTATATCCAGTCTTTTAAAAATGCAAGACCATATATCAGTTATATGCTCATTTACTTTACATATTATAACTTTGATTTATGCTACTAGATGACAATAGTGCCTAGGAAAGAGAAACAATTAGGCTTGCATCAAATTAGCCATTTTTGTTCGAAATCCTTCTTCTCTGGTTTAAGAAAGGCGTGCATTTCAATTTATTGTTATCTGATTTATAGTATATTTTAAATTTTAATTGGCGACAGTTTTGTTTAGTTGAAAAGGGTTATTTTAATTGTGTAAAAATCTAAGTGTCAAATACTGGTGATTACCGCAACTTTTTTTTATAAAAATACTTTTTCAAATATTTTTTTTTTTAGTGGACGAAATAGATGCACAGATATGCACTCTTTGATTTAAAAATATTTGCAAGTAAATATTTTATATTTGGTAATGAAAATAGAAGTAAGTTTAAAGACAAATCCTTAATGTGCCAATTACTGGGGATGTTACCCTATCTATTCTATAAATTAAATTATTATAAATATAACAAAAATTTATATTAAAAAGATTTATTGATTTCAGTATGTTTAAATTTTTAAACACCTCCTTGGTAATTGGAAATTCAAGATAATGTATTGAAATTTAAACTCGCAAACTTTACTAGTAATCAATCACACCTAACGATCCTTTATTGACATTTTCTAACCTCATCCAGTTTCATTAACAGACTGTAAAAAAGTGCATAAATTAGGGTTCTCTTGTATCAGAAGTGAAAAAAAGTGTAACAAAATTTAAAAACTACAAACGAAGTTAATTACACAAATGTTTCTTAATTATTTTTCCATTCCACAAATAATGAGATCCACAAAATTTCTTTACCATATTACAAAACGTAGATTTGCTTATTAGCCTTCTATTAAATAATGGTACAATAATTTATTACTAATTAATACTTTAATAATAATTTATTTTTATTTAATTCTTATTGCTATTTTTAATAAAATGAAACTATATGAAATATTTAAAAATTAAAAATTGCAATTGAAGTTATCTACACCGATATTACATTAATATTCCTCCATTTCATACAAGTTGAGATTTTTCTAAAAATTATTTATTATAAAGTTAAACGTAGCTTTACTTATTAACCATTTGTTAAACAATTCTACAACAATTTATTATTAAGATATTATTAATAATAATTAATTAATCTTTAAAATTATTTTTAATGTATTATTTAACAATAATAATATTTAATATTTAATATTATTGCTAATTTATTGAATCTCGAAAAATTAAATGAAGCATATCTTCTCCAAAATGCTTTAAGATATAATTTTACAATTTCTAATTTATTTGAGCAAAATTCATATTTTAAGAAAAAAAAATCTGTGCTTTTAGGAATACATAAATACGCTTTAAATATTTAAAAAGTTACTAAATTCAGTCACTTTTCAATGTTAATTGCAGTGAAACAGGTTTAATTTTTTTTTAAATTAATTAATATACTGAAATTAAGTTGACTCACATTCCTTTCAAAGTTATCTCATTTATAATATTAAGATTCCATCAATTAATTCTAAATCCTATAATTTAAATATTTTTAATTACTTTCAAAGATTGCAATGTAGATTGGTGTAGTCGCAATTATAACTCAAATCATCAATTCATAAACATTCAAGATGTAGGTATAGCAATTAAATTTTAATAAACTGAAATCTCAAAACTAATGCATGAATTAAAAATTTAAATAGTCAGATTTGTTTAAAAATTTAAATAGTCATTTTACTACTTTTTTAATACTATAAATGTGTGGATGTATAATTTGTAAAAAAGAAACAAAAGTATATCGTAAAAACTAAATATTTACAAATTTTCATCAGCAAAATATTTTTAAAAAGGTTCATCCGTGGAAGAAAAAACAAAAAAATAATGCCTCAAGTATAGATTATGAAGCGTTTTCATACACATCCAGAGTAATGCACCAAAACTGTGCCGTTTAAAAAATTAAAATATTACGTCTCATTTCACCTTTAAAAAATATATAACGCATTTCAAAACCAAATTTTAACTGTTCTCATCTACGATTGGAAAATTCTCCGAATTTTTTAGCATCCTTGTGTATGTATAGAGATTTGAATCGATTAACAACGTGTATTCTATATTTAGTTTATTTAACAGATACATATATTTGAGTTGAAAATTCACTTTCAGCAATTTCCACTAATAAAGAGAATAGTATGCGAATACTTTTGTGCAGCCCTGTATATTAGGCATAGAATTTATGTATAAAGTGTAATATTCAAGAAACCAATTAAATTTAAAAATATATGCCGAATACTTGCCGAAACGTACTCTTCAGCAATTATTATGCAAAGATAATACTGTAACAGATTTCTTTTGTGTGTCCCTGTAAAGTAATAAAAAATGTTATAAATGCTATAAATGCTGTGCTTTATCATGATCGTAAAGAAGTTCAGTGATTTAAATCAGTTTCAATATATTTAAAGTAGCGTAATTTCATAAAAATATTCTCCAAACGATTTTTTTCCATATAGCATAATGTAATCGAATTATTTTGAGTGTCTCTATAAATGAACCATTAACCGTACATACTTCATACGCAGTACGAAACGTGCGCTGGTGACTCTAAACAATTGGATAAAAATCCGAGTATTTACGGGCGTTAGAGCATAGATAGAGGAATAAATGGACAGATGGACAGACTAAGGAAAGCATAAGCCTTTTCAACTTTGTTGGTAAGTGTTAAAAAAGATTAAACTCTCTCTGGCCAACTATGTAAAAAATTAGGGTTGAAAAAAGGTACCGGTGTCAGACGACTAGACATAAAATTTATTTCAATATGTTGTATACAGGGTGTAATATGTTATCCATCTCCGATTTTTAATTTCTCAACCATTGGTCGTAGATATACAGAGTGTTTCTAAACTCATAGTACAAACTTTACGGGGTGATAGTACACATCAAGACAAGCAATATTAAATGGGAAACTGAGGGTCCCAAACGTCTTCCGAAGGAGATAGGCGCCGTTAAAGTTTAAGGTCCGAAATTCAAATGATTTTGAAAAACAGAAAAATTGGTCGATTCGTTTGCGGTTTTCACTAAAACTATTCTTTATGTCAGTGTTGTCTTGAAAATAAATTATAAAGATAAATTTCAAAAAATGTCGATAGAGGACGCTTTAGACTTAGGAGTAACAAACAACAATTTTTTACCTTTATTTTTTGCATCTCATTAAATGTTTTAGAAGCTTAGACATAAACTTAAATTTTGAGCTCAAAATCTAAAATGTGGGGCGTGGTTAAGTTATGCAAACTGAACTGTGGGGGAAGGTTCAAATTTCAAATGTTTATAAAAAACGGAAAAATTGGTCAATTGATTTGCGATTTTCACTAAAATTATTCTTTATGTCAGTATTATCTTGAAAATAAAGTATAAAGATAGAATTCAAAAAATGCCAATAGAGGGCGCTTTAGACTTTGGAGTAACGTACAACTAATCTTTACCGTTACTTTATGCATCTCATAAAATTTTTTTAGAAGCTTAAACATAAACTTAAATTTTCAGATGAAAATCTGAATCGTTGGGTGTGAGTAGCGCAAACTCAACTGTGTTCAATGCGTTTGGGGAGGGTGAAATTTCAAATGATTATAAAAAACGGAAAAATTGGTCGGTTTTCGCTAAAACTATTCTGTATGTCAATATTTCCTTGAAAATAAATTTTAAAGATATTTTTCAAAAAACTCCGTCAGAGGGCGCCTTAAACTTTAGAGTAAATAACAACTGTTTTCAACCGTTATTTTTTGTATCTAATTAAATGCTTGTAAAAGTTCAAACTTAAATTTTGAGCTCAAAATCTGCATCGTTGTGAGTAATTAAGTAGCGGAAAAATTAAACTGTGTTCGAGGAGTGGGGAGGGTAACATTTCAACTCCTGAAAACAGTTCAGTTTGCGCATCTTAACCCCTCCCATCGATGGCCTGCCGGTCCCTATAGATTTAGGAACACTTTATACAGATCATAAGAGATATAATATAAAAAGCTTGACTTCTGTACGACAAAAATTGACAGAGTTATTAAGTTTCCAAGTTTGACATTTTTTGCACATGATTTTCAATTTCATTTGGCGATCAGTTAAAATATTAATTAAAGTAAATCGAGATCAAAATTTGTGAGCAATGTCCCCTTTTTCACGGCGAAACTAGTACTTTCACTCTCTCTAGCTGGTACTCTAGCTGCTATTGTCATATGAGGGTATCACCTAAGAGAGTTGTTTCATCTAAAAATTTCTGTTAACTTTAACGCTTTTAATGCATGCGTCAGGTCTGTTTTCAATTCAGGGGATTTCCGCATCAAATTAGGCAGTAAAATATCAATATGTAATCCACCATTACATATATCAAGAATGCCAACTCATGCAAGTTTTCAAAACTTTGATAAATGTTAATGAAAACTTTTCCATACAGGAGCTAAAAAAATACTTATAATATTTTAATTGTAAGGACAAATATACACAAACTTATCTGTAATGATGGGATATTCATATTTTAGTGCCTGATTTGATGCGGGATGTAGCTAAAATGAAAACAGACCTGACGTATGCTCAAAACGGCTCATGGTTTTGCTCGGGTTTACGATAACAAACAATACCTACTTTGACATTTGAGTGTTATTTGATACCCTTAATATTAACTGAATTTTTTATATGAAATAATTCTCTTTAGTGATACCCTGATATAGCGATACCGGCTAAAGCTTTTTTCGCCGTAAAAAGGGAAACCTTGCACCCTGATTTCGACCTCGAATTAATTTAATAAATTTTTTAACCGATCCCCTAATGAAAGAGTAAATCATGTGCAAAAATCTCCAATTTCGAAATTTAATATTTTTGTCAATTTTTGTCGTACAGATTTTAAAATATTTGTGTTATATCTTTAATGATAAGCGTAAACTTTTACTAAATAGAACTATAGAAAAGCGGGGACCGTATAAAATGTTAGATTTTGTAATTTTTATAAAATTTATTTTTTACATTAAACAACGCCACAACACGAATATTTACCTCGTTCGAAACATTTTTGCAATCGGAACTGTATGTCTGCGACCAATAGAAGAGAAATTAATGATCGTCGATAGATAACATATTGCCCCCTGTATATGAAATTAGATTAGAGAATCATCAACAAATAAAAATCGGGCAAAACTTTCTTTTTTTCAGCGGGAACAACAAACTTTCACAATATATTTTAAACCTTTGGTTTAAACTATGCCTAGATACGTAATTTCAAGTCATTTGTATAGTACGTTTTTGAATTATAATCATTGAAAATCTAGAGCTTCTAATATTAAAGGGTCTTGTACTTTTTAAAAACGATGAAATTTATCGAAAAAATTAAATTTTGAATTAGTTTATCTTTAAAACTTTTTCATGTATAAACATGCAATTTTGAACATACATTAAACAGAACATTAACTTATAATATGCTACCGTTAGAATCGTGTTACCCTGGAACATAATTTGAAATTTTTGAAATTAAAAGAGTTCTTTTTTTTGTACATTTTTTAATAGTTTTTAAAATAGTTTATTTTCTTAATTAGAACTCCTATGGAGTTGCAACTTATCGCAGCAAATTTTGCACCATTATTTACGAAGCTTTCCTGTAGGAAGTATATGCATAGGGGCAATATTTAAGGAGATAGCCTATTTTTCCGATAATTATGACTCACCCTGTATAACTATTTTGTATGTGTGTATAATATCACAAAAATCTATCGTTTTCTTTCGTCATAGACATTCTTAAAATCGATTTTAACTACTACTATTACTATCACTATTATGCTTAACTTCTACGACTATTGTTTAAATGCTATATAGTAATTTCAAATTTATGTGTTGATGCATATATTAATGTTTGAAACGTTTAATACATTACTTTATGCCATTTTCTCTTTAATTAAAAGCAAAGCGATTGAATTTGTCTTATTAGAACTTTCTAACTTCTCCTAATTATGCACTTAATATAAGATGTACATAAATTTAATTGCTGTATCTTCATCTGATTTCTTTATGAAAGAACGATTTTAGTTATAAGTGTAACCTCATCAATGCAGATTCCAAGCTTGAAAAGTAATTAAAAGTATATGTTGAAATTATAAAATTTAGATTTAATTCAATGAATGTTTCTTTGGAAATGGTATATCGTTGAAATGAAGGTAACCCAAGATACTTTTAATATGCTAATTAATTAAATTTTCTAAGCTCGTTCTAGTGCAATTTTTTTTTTATAATACATTAAATTCTGCATCATATATTTTATTATTTCAGCCAAAATTGTAAAAATCTGCATTCCTATAGGAATGTGGTTACTATGTATAAACCTTTCTATAGATTTATTACTATTTATAAAAAGAAAAGAAAATTATTTATGGAAATTATAAAGCACTTTTGTAAAAATAACACGCATTTCAAAAATGGTGTTATAATTTTAATAACAAATACAAATACATATATATATATATATATATATATATATATATATATATATATATACATATATATATATATATACATATATATATATATATATATATATACATATATATATATATATACATATATATATATATAAATTCAGTTTCTATTTATAAGTTGTATAAACATTTATTTTATTTCATTTCGTAAAACTAAAGAACAGTTTAGATTTCTCTATTTAATAAAATAAAATAACTGTTACTTTTTTGTTATAAAATTCATTTTTATTCTAGTATTAAAAAAATCACTACATTATACATTAAGACATACTTAAGATTTTCCTTTAATTCGACGGTTACAGAAATATTTTAAAGAATTTCCAATTTTTATTCATTTTATTTCTTTTTCTAGAATTATTTTTATTGCATTATGCATTTTATTTTTTGCAGAGTGTACACCATTATTCGAATTCGACCTCATTTACTAGATAATTTTTTATTTTAAATGAAATAATAATTTTTAAAAGTTGTCATGAATTCTGTGAACAGTTGAAAGTAAAATGGATTGCCATTTCCTTTTATGTAGGATTTTTGAAACAATACAATTTTGATTATATTATTTTCAGAAATCTATAATAGCAATAAAAAAAACATATAAAAAATAAATGTCATTGTTAAAATATTGTATTTTAAATATTTTATTTCTTTAAACTTTTATAATTTTAAATAATTCATTGAAAAAAAATCAATTTTTATTCTATTCTACAATAATTTCTCACATTATATATTAAGACACATAATATATTCTATTAATTCGACGGTTACAGAAAAATTTTAATGTATTTATAGTTTTCATTCATTTTTTTTCTTTGTCTTGAATTGCTTTTCTTTTTTATACGTTTTATTTTTCACAGACTATATATTATTATTCAAGCACCAACTCATATACTACGTAATTTTTTATTTTAAATAACATAATTTATTTTAAATGTTGCCATAAATTCCATAATAAGATTAAAATGTATTTCCATTTCAGTAGGTTTTTTAAAGGCATACAATGAAAATATATTATTTTCTGTAATCGATAATAGCAATTTCAGTAACAATTAAAAATTATGTGTCATTTTTTTTTAAATATCGTATTTTAAATCCTTTATTTCTTCTGACTTTTATATCTTAAATAATACTTTGAAAATAAAATAGTTGTAACTTCAATTTTTAATAATTTTTTATTTTCTCTTTAATTGTTTTTTTTTTCGTTCCATGTTTAATTTTTTACAGCGTATACATCATTATTAAAACACCAACTCGCATATTTGGTAAATTTTTATTTTAAATTAAATAATAAATTTTAAAAGTTGTCATAAATTCCGTGACAAATTGAAGATAAAATTTGATTTCCATTCCATTATATGTAGGGATTTTTTTTTTAATTGATAATAGCAGTTTCAACAATAATTAAAAATTAAACATCATTGTTATTTTTAATCAATTATTTCTTTAGAATTTTATAATTTTAAACAATACTTTGGAAAGATAATAATTGTAAGGTTTTTGCTATTAAATTCATTTATATGATATTATAAAATAATTCATCGTATTATATATTAAGACACACATAATACTTTTCTTTAACTCAACAGTTAAAAAAAAAATTTTAAAGAATTTTTAATTTGTATTCATTTTTTTTTCTTTCTCATCAATTGTTTTTCTTTCTTTATACGTTTCATTTTTCATAAGATATACATCATTATTCAATCACTAACTCCTATACTACGTAAATTTTTATTTTATTTAATGTAATATTTTATTTAAATTAATATTTTTATTTTATTTAATAAAATATTTTACTTAATATTTTTATTTTATTTAATATAATTTGAGGCTCGAAACCGCATATTCTATATTATAACTCTTTTTTTAATGTTCGAGGTTCAAAACCGTTGGGAGTTTGCGTAAATACTCTCTTTTTTCATACTTCTTTCATTACCAGCATCGACAAATAAAAGAACATTTACTGATGGAAAAATGACTTATTTGTACATGAAAGTGTTCGACGTAATGGTGAAAATATTGGATGGCTCAGACCTATTTTTAGGCTTCCTTGGTTGATAAAATTTGGCCGACTTGGGGCCAAAATTTGATCAATTGAATCAACGCTGGCCTCGGTCTTTATGCTTACATTGGCTACTTTTATGGTTCACAGTTGAAGCAGAGAAGATGTGATTTCTTTCGAAAGGATTTCTCTTTCACCGGAATTTCAGGTTTGACTTTAAGAAATTTAGTGTTCTCTTAGTCATGCTGAATTTTGTCATAAAATTTGAGCTTTTGTTTGAATTCTAGAATAGAATGGGATCCATATAAGATTGTTTTTCTAAAGACAGGTTTGAGTATACCATTAATAATGTATTGTATTAATGCAGAAAAACCGCGTAAACACAAGTGTTTCATAACAAGAAAACATTTTTCAAGGGGTGCAGCTTCTTGTAATTTTCGTTTATCTTATACAGGGTGTCCCCTCTCAACGGTGGCCAATGGCTAATTTCTAAACCGTTGGTCATAGACATATAGTTCCAATTGCAAAAATGCTTTAAAAAAGGCAAAGAATTGTATTTTAAGCGATTTTGGTCAAAAAAATGTTTTACTAAAAAATTACGAAAATTAAATTTTTATACGGTCCCCCGGTCTTTTAAGTGATATTTAGTAAAATTTTTTCAACACTCTAGCAAGTAATACAGAAAAGGTCCCATTCATATAACATTAAAATCGGCCGAGTTATGAAACTTTAAATTTCATGACTTGAACCACTTTTCTATAGCTGAAAACGGATGAGTTCAACTGAGCTTTAAGGGAACGTACACTAAGTGCTTAAAGTATTATAAAGGGAGTCGATTTCCAACGCTGTTCAAAGGCTACTTCCTAAACTATTTGTCACAGACATATAATTCCAATTACAAAATGTTTTAAATGAGGGATTTAACTGAAGGCGCTGTCACCGTATAAGTTTTAAGTTAGTGTTAATTATAATTAATTAACTTCTAAACTGGTCATTAAAATAACTGAAGACATGAAGTTCAAAATTCTCTTTATCGAAAAAATCAAATTTTGGGAAATAGCGAAAAAACTTTAAATGCATCTATTGGTTTTCATTATAAATTTTGAGATTGCATTGTTACAATAGTGGAGGTTTGTATAGACTGATAGAGAAATCAAAAAGCGATAAGTCGAGTTTTGAAATTCATATCATCAATTGTATTTTTACGTATGTTTTATTTTGTAAGCAAATGAAGCTGATTCTTTTCGTGATTTTATTTTTAAAAGGTATGTTATTTTGATAAGCTTTTATTTTATTCATAGTTTTCGTATGTAAATTTTCCTAGTTCAAAACTTATATTCAAATTTTAACTCACTTCCAACTATCTGATTGAGATTCAATTCCCATACTTATTTAAACCCGATGACAATCTAATATTAATACGATTTTAGGTGCGTTCCATTTATTTATTTTATAGGACTACATCAAATTCTATTAGGTTGAGTAATCTAATAGAGCTTTAAATATGTATCATTTTGTAACGATTTGTGACTGTTGCTTTTCATAGTTTAATTTAACAAAATTTCTGTTACTTTTTTACTTATATTTTTAGCAAAAATTGCATATTTTACTTTAACATGTAAATGTCAACATAAATTCAGAAACAACATTGTAAATTTTTTTTTACTCTCAATGTTTAAAGTTAAATTTTCTATCTGATGTTTATTTTTATTTCCAGTAAATTTGTGACTGACCCCTATTTTGAAGCAAAAAATATGTTTCAACTTTGAACAGCTAGAACTCGGTCAATTTTGATCGCAGACGAATGGGACTTTTTTTGTGTTACTTGTTAGAGTAGTGGTAAAAATTTTCTAAATATCACTTATAGGACCGGGGGACCGTATAAAAATTTAATTTTCGTAATTTTTTAGTAAAACATTTTTTTTGACCTAAATCGCTTTAAAAATAATTCTTTACCTTTTTTAAAGCATTTTTGCAATTGGAACTATATGTCTATGACCAACGGTTTAGAAATTAGCCATTGGCCACCGTTGAGAGGGAACACCCTGTATATCATGTTAGTAGGCAGAATTATATGTGGTACTGAAATCTGAAATTAAGATTTGTTTAAGCTTCTCATATCGATTTTTCATCTCTCCTGCGAAATTCTACTTTTCTCGTAAGGATCTTTTAGCAACTATAAATTTGTGGAATCACGATAAATTAACCATGCTAGTGATATCGTAAAAATTACTAAACCAAGAATTTATATCTTGAATAGAAATTCCATCAAAAGGAGGAATTATAGGAAAAAGAAAATTTGAAAAGGAGGCACTTTCAATATCTTTAAAATTAATAACCAATAGCAAAAACTTTGAAATGGAAATCGGTTATTTTTATCCTAGTTTGATGATTCATTATCATTATTTGCAATATTGTTATTCAACGTAGTATTGTTTAAAAACTTTCGAGTTCTGAATCGGTATCGCTGTCATAAAGGAATAATATTAGCCTGGCGTAAATTGCCGTCTGTAAGGTATGTAACTTATCGGTTTGTATGGTCACTTAAAAATCCTTCATCAGAAATATAAAGTAAATTGAAAATTGTAATAAAATGATTTAAAAAAACTTCTTGAACTTTAGTAATTTTATATTTGAATTCAGGATTGGCTGTTTGGAAACCGAAACCAGTGAAACCACGAATTCTTTTCCTATAAGATCGGTTATTTTCAGTCTCAAATAATTATTTATATGATAATATTATTTCATTAGTTTGTTAATTTTTAAATGCAAGTTCTTTGATGCCTAACTTCGTAATAAAATGTAAAATATATAACAATGAACTCACCCTCAAGAACTATATTCGGCTTGAATGAGGAGAATAAATAATTCAAAGAAATAAATAAAATAGGTGGGTTAACAATATCTTCTGACACTAATTTGTGCGGCACGAGACCACATATTCAACATTTTAACTCTTTTTAATGACGAACTTTACTTTTATTGAGGACAAGCAGGCGAATATAAATAAAAATACAAATAATTTCTCGTTGCGTACTAAATGTTAATATAAATACGGCAATCTTTAGTTATACTCAATACATCGTTAAAAGTTTCTGAATTTTTAGATCTCGTCAGATCTTTTATTTGATATCATTGAAACAAGACTTTGTTCTATCGACATCCACCGTCGTATTCTTTAAAAACATTCTATTTACTTTTTTCCCCTTTTACTATTCACACAGCTTCGTTATCTTTTAATCTGGAAAACAGAGTTTCTCTTCGTACACGCGATAAAGCGTCAGGAAGATTCAATCGAATGAAAGTGAAAGTACGCATAAATAATATAAAATCGCTCAATAATATAAAATTACATAAAGTATTAATTACTTAAAAGATGATTAAATAATAAAAATGTGATTTTATACATCAACTACCTTAGGGTAATACCTATCTTTCATCAGGATTTATAATTTAGACAGTTGTTGCTATCACTACCAGTCCATATCTCTTTCATAAACCTTCGTTTCAAGTCATTTTTTATTCCGATTACATGGTTGATTTCACTAATATGGCAAAAGCAGAAAAAGAGCAAGGTGAGGAGGCAGCCATTTATTCACAAATTACTGTTCTCTCGCATAACCAAATTGGCATCCCACACCTCGTAAATACAAACGCATCTGGATTTTTTAATCGTCTACATTCATTGGAAACAAATTTTAAAAAACCTACTGTTTCAATATTAATTTAAGAATTAGAAAAAAATGCGATAAAAATTACACAGAAACTGCGATATAGTTTTGAAACAAAATGCATATAAAAGTACACTTTTTCCCCTATTTGAAAGTGTAAAAACTGAAAATATGCTGTATTTAGAAAAATATAAAATTGGAATAGAAGCTAAAAAAAGATAAACCTAATCATTTGCAGTTACCATTAGCTTAATGACGTCAGATTAACCCACGTATACGTTTATCCTTTATAATATACATTGTGTTATTAATATTAAAAAAAATATCAGGGAAAAAAATCTAAAATTATTGCAATCTAACAACAGGCATCCTGTATATATGTGTATAAAAACAAACAAGTTAGAGATAAAATTTTACTTAGTTTTTTCGCGCTGAGTTTGTTAGTATATATTCCGATATTTTTTAATGGCTCTCGTAAAACATATCATACATTTTAGTTTTCTTTTAACATTTTTATTATAAAACTGTTCTTATTTAGTTTAGGTTTCTTTTTGTATAAAGAAGGAATCTAATTAAATATATTTTTTCAGAGAAAGATGCATCAAATAAACAAAACATTTGAATACTGATTCAAAATAAATAAATAGATAAATAAGTAAAAAGAAAAACATTTTTAAGCTATTGCATAGCTTTTATCGCGGGCTTTGAGCGCGGCGACCGAATCCAAAAATTCCGTAACGAGCAATATCCTAACACATCCGTAACGAAAAAACCTAACACTCGGCTACCGTCGTTTCACTTCGGCAGACTTCGGCATGGTATCCTTCGGTAGACTTCGGCAGACATTGACGCGGTATTTTTCAGATATTTAGAGGATATCAAGTCTCAAACTTATATATCTTATTTCAGTTACTATAAAACTAAAGTTTCAATAATAAAAATTCCTGATAGAATGTATATAGAAAAGAATCGTCTTAAGATAAAACAAGCTAGGATAATGTAGCTTTTGGTAAGTGGAGACCCGCCCAATGATGAGGATCGAAAAATTTAAATGCTTATAACTCGCGATCTAATTTTCGTAGCGCGGCCAAATTTTGTTTGGTAATTTATTATGAGACAGTGTTAATTTTTGGTGACAGGAGACCCCCACGGTGAGGGTTGAAAAAGTTAAAATGCTTATAACTCGCGGTCTAATTTCGTAGCGCGGCCAAATTTTGTTTGGTAATTTATTATGTGATAGTGTTAATTTTTGGTGAAAGGAGATTCCTCATGGTTAGAGTCGAAAAATTTAAAGTGCTTATAACTCGCGATCTAATTTTCGCAGCGCGGCCAAATTTCGTTTGGTATTTTATTATGAGACTGTGTTAATATTTAGTGACAGGAGATCCCCCATGGAGAGGGTCGAAAATTGTAAAATGCTTATAACTCGCCATCTAATTTTCGTAGTGCGGCCAAATTTTGTTTGGTAATTTATTATCAGACAGTGTTACTTTTGGTGACAGGAGACCCCCCCCCCCCCCACGGTGAGGGTCGAAAAATTTAAAATGCTTAGAAATGGCGATCTAATTTTCGTAGCGCGGCCAAATTTTGTTTGGTAATTTACTATGAGACAGTGTTACTTTTGGTGACAGGAGACCCCCCCCCCCCACGGTGAGGGTCAAAAACTTAAAATGCTTATAACTCGCGATCTAATTTTCGTAGCGCGGCCAAATTTTGTTTGGTAATTTATTATCAGACAGTGTTACTTTTGGTGACAGGAGATCCCCCATGGTGAGGGTCGAAAAATTTAAAATGATTATAACTCGCGATCTAATTTTCGTAGCGCGGCCAAATTTTGTTTGGTAATTTATTATGAGACAGTGTTACTTTTGGTGACAGGAGATTCCTCATGGTTAGAGTCGAAAAATTTAAAGTGCTTATAACTCGCGATCTAATTTTCGCAGCGCGGCCAAATTTCGTTTGGTATTTTATTATGAGACTGTGTTAATATTTAGTGACAGGAGATCCCCCATGGAGAGGGTCGAAAATTGTAAAATGCTTATAACTCGCCATCTAATTTTCGTAGTGCGGCCAAATTTTGTTTAATAATTTACTATGAGACAGTGTTACTTTTGGTGACAGGACCCCCCCCCCCCCACGGTGAGGGTCGAAAAATTTAAAATGCTTATAACTCGCGAACTAATTTTCGTAGCGCGGCCAAATTTTGTTTGGAAATTTATTATGAGACAGTTTTACTTTTGGTAACAGGAGATCCCCCTTGGTGAGGGTCGAAAAATTTAAAATGCTTATAACTCGCGATCTAATTTTCGTAGTGCGGCCAAACTTTGTTTGGTAATTTATTATTTTTGTATAAAGAAGGAATCTAATTAAATATATTTTTTCAGAGAAAGATGCATCAAATAAACAAAACATTTGAATACAGATTCAAAATAAATAAATAGATAAATAAGTAAAAAGAAAAACATTTTAAAGCTATTGCATAGCTTTTATCGCGGGCTTTGAGCGCGGCGACCGAATCCAAAAATTCCGTAACGAGAAATATCCTAGCACACCCGTAACGGAAAAACCTAACACTCGGCTACCGTCGTTTCACTTCGGCAGACTTCGGCATGGTATCCTTCGGTACACTTCGGCAGACATTGACGCGGTATTTTTCAGATATTTAGAGGATATCAAGTCTCAAACGTATATATCTTATTTCAGTTACTATAAATCTATAGTTTCAATAATAAAAATTTCTGATAGAATGTGTATAGAAAAAAATCGTCTTAAGATAAAACAAGGTAGGATAATGTAACTTTTGGTGAGTGGAGATCCGCCCAATGGTGAGGATCGAAAAATTTAAATGCTTATAACTTGCGATCTAATTTTCGTAGAGCGGCCAAATTTTGTTTGGTAATTTATTATGAGACACTGTTAATTTTTGGTGACAGGAGACCCCCACGGTGAGGGTCGAAAAAGTTAAAATGCTTATAACACGCGGTCTAATTTTCGTAGCGCGGCCAAATTTTGTTTGGTAATTTATTATGTGACAGTGTTAATTTTTGGTGAAAGGAGACCCCCCACGGTGAGGGTCGAAAAATTTAATATGCTTATAACTCGCGATCTAATTTTCGTATCGCGGCGAAATTTTTTTTGGTAATTTATTACGAGAGAGTGTTAATTTTTGGTGACAGGAGACCCCCCCCCCCGCAGTGAGGGTCGAAAAATTTAAAATGTTTATAACTCGCGGTCTAATTTTCGTAACGCGGCCAAAATTGGTTTGGTAATTTATTATGAGACAGTGTTAATTTTTGGTGAAAGGAGACACCCCCCCATGCAGAGGGTCGAAAATTTTAAAATGCTTATAAATCGCAATCTAATTTTCGTAGCGCGGCCAAATTTTGTTTGGTAATTTACTATGAGACAGTGTTGCTTTTGGTGACAGGAGACCCACCACGGTGAGGGTCAAAAATTTAAAATGCTTATAACTCGCGATCTAATTTTCGTAGCGCGGCCAAATTTTGTTTGGTAATTTATTATCAGACAGTGTTACTTTTGGTGACAGGAGATCCCCCATGGTGAGGGTCGAAAAATTTAAAATGCTTATAACTCGCCATCTAATTTTCGTAGTGCGGCCAAATTTTGTTTAGTAATTTATTATGAGACAGTGTTAATTTTTGGTGACAGGAGATCCCCCATGGTGAGGGTCGAAAAATTTAAAATGCCTTTAACTCGCGATCTAATTTTCGTAGTGCGGCCAAATTTTGTTTGGTAATTTACTATGAGACAGTGTTAATTTTTGGTGACAGGAGACCCCCACGGTGAGGTTCGGAAAATTTAAAATGCTTATAACTCGCGATCTATTTTTCGTAGCGCGGCCAAATTTTGTTTTTAATTTTATTAAGTTATTGCATAGCTTTTATCGCGGGCTTTGAGCGCGGCGAAAGAATCTAGAAATTCTGTAACGAGAAAAAAAACCTAACACTCCGGCTAACGTCGCTTCAGTTTGGCAGACTTCGGCACGGTATCCCTCCGTAGACTTCGGCAGACATTGACGCGGTATTTTTCCGATATTTTGAGAATATCAAGTCTTAAACTTATGTTTTTTTATTTCAGCTACCATAAACGTATAGTTTCAATGATAAAAAATTTTGATTAACTTACATGTATTGTAAGATAATAAAAATATTTTGAACGATATTAACTTCTCATTTGTTCAATACAAGAAAAAAAAATTGTTATCGGTCATCACGCTCAAAATGTTTAACTTTAATTAATATCAAAGACAAAAAAAAAACCGCATAAATAAAAAATGAATAAATAATTATAATTGCATAAGTTAATAAAAAATGCTATGCAATAGCTTTACCGCGGCAGTCCCCGAGTGCCACACGTATTTTTATAATTATTTTGTTATTTTTAATCATACTTTAAGTAGACGAATATGATTCTGTGTAACATAACATTCTGTGTAACATAGTAATGAAACATTTTTTTTTGATTACATGAGCTACATTTATAAATCTTAGTTATGAATGTAATTATTTAAAAAATAACATTTATAAATAAAGATATTTTAACAAATATTTAATTAAAATAAAATTTATTCCTAATTATACTCTTCAGAATAAAATGTGTAATTTGAATTGAATCTTTTTAACTTGTTAAAACACTAAAATGTATTATACGACAATTTTTCGTTTAATATGAATTGAAACAAAAATGTAAACCTCGTTTGATGTTTTTTTTTTTTTTTTTTTTTTTTTTTTTTTTTTTTTTTAACAAACATTAGAAATTAAATAAATCAAATACAATAAGAGTCATTTGAACATAAATTTGAAATACTTCTTTATTTCATGTAATATATTCAAATTAAATTGCGTTTTTTCTAAAATTTTCAATTGAACTCAAATTAAAATTTTTTTATTGAAAATAAGATTTTTAATGTCATCATTATTAAAAGCAATGTTTTAATAGTTCAACAGATTATGAGATTTTTTTTACAATGTAAACATTAAAAATGCTGGTTATTATTATTTCGAAACGTGTAGTTCAAACCATTTGAACACAATTTCATGAATCACGAGTTGCAATAGAACTAAAAATATGTTTAGGATTAAAATTATAATTTACAAAGAAGAAATATTGTTTAAATAAAAAATAGAATAAATTTGAGGTTATCATTATATTACTATAGTTTATCTTCACAAAATAAAAGTTTTGAATAGCAAAACTTTGTGAAAAAAAGTTTTAAATGAAAGTTAAATAGCATTCATTTTTTTCTTCTTTTAATATTACAAATCGTAATTCAGAAAAAATATATAAATATTGGAATTTCATATATAACATTATTCATTATTTCGTAAATATTTACTTATAGTGATGTAAACGATTATATTCATTTATTTATTTTAAGATCACAATAATGATAACTCACCAATTTTTAGAATTTTCCTTTTTTTTTTTTTTTTTTTTTTTTTTTTGTTTGAATTTGAAAATAACACGCCTGTAAGTTGTTAGTTCATAACAAGCACAATAAGTGGGTTGTAAGTAAATACTTTACAATCGATTTTGGAAATTCAAGGTTTAAACTCAGAAATAGCAGTTTTGTGTTACAGATCTGAGTGTCAATATACCTTATTTATATTACTATACAACTCCAAAATCATGTCAATATGCTGAAGAATTTATGAATGAGAAATCCATCATTAATTTTTTTAATGTTACTAAGCGATCTAAACGGCTCGGACTTGGATCGAAGCGTGACTGAGGCGAAGATAAATATAAATATATTTATATATAAATATGCACCGATGCTATATTGACAACTTCAGAACTGAATGTTTATAAACATGAAAGAAACCAATAAGAAAACAATAATTTTTGAGACATTCACCTTTTTTTGGCATACTGTCGGAGTGCAGGATTCTAAAAGATGTATATTTAATGATGGTCAGCTACTACAACATACTTCTGGCACTCAAAGCAGAATACTTAACAATGTTCTGCAATAAAATCTAGCCGATTAAAAATGTTCGGTGAGAATTGTACGAGTTTTTCTCATGTCCTGTTGGTAATTTCGCAAACTTTTGAAATGAATGATTAAAAAATTTTGAGAAATATTTTGACCCAGCTATTACGCAAAAACTTACCAGAGGTGATTCTGAGTTTAAAAAAAACTGAAATTAACAGCAAATTTTCTGAAAGATTACAACAGAGGGGTATAAAATGTATTTCCAGCACTATTTTTTTCTTTTTTGCATCTCTTAGATAAAGTTTACTGTTTTTGCATGATCTTTTGACGAACCATTCAGCTTTTACGTGATTTTTTGACAAAATTTGTATTTCTTTTGTGATCTTTTGACAAAGTATTCAGTTACTAGGTGATCTTTTAACAAAATTGTGTTTTTTTCGATCTTTTGACGAAACTTGCGTTTTTTTTCAAGATTTTTTTGAAAAAAATGTACGGTTTTTTTTTCAGGATCTTTTGATAAAATTTCCTGTTTTTGCAATCTTGTAATGAAATTTTCCGTTTTTTCGCGATTTTTTGGTGAAATTTGCCATTTTGTCATGATTTCTTAACAGAATTTATCGCTTTTTCTATAGCTTTTAAGAAAATTTGCTGTTTTTGCGATCTTTTAGCTGAGGTTCATGTTGAACCACATTCAGGATCTCAGTACCCTCCCATGACTAACGCCGGCAAAGACAGACAAACTGTGAAGTCGGTCCTGCAAAACCAAACAATTACATTATGGACCATTATTCAGTAAATGGGCTTGTTTAAAGCGCGCCCAGAATCTGCTCGTACGGTGAGACGACGTTTGCAGCTGCCGAGACTGTCAGCACGGCAACAATTACTGCGACTTCCCCTGAAAATGAACCATAAAAAACGCCTGGGTGCAGCAAACGTTAAAACAGGACACGGGAGGGGCATAATATATTAGGCGAGTCTCGGTTCTGCTTACAATACTCTGATGACCGTATACGTGTCTGTTGGGTTCAAGAAGAATCCTCATCACCTTGTTGTATTCGATATCGGCATAGGGGCCTTATAATTGGTGTGATGGTTTGAGCAATCATTGGGTAAACGACGCACATACATGTAATTTGGATCGACGGCAATTTGAAAAACAGATCGGCACATATTTGACACCTTACTCCCAGTGACTGAGCCCTGTCTTCGAGGTATTCCAAACAGCATCTTCCAACAATATAATGCAAGATCATATGTTGCACGTCATGTTCTGACTTTCTTCGATACACAAAATATTCGATTGCTACTCTAGAATGAACGATCTCCTGATATGTAACCAATTGAAAACATCTGGTCATGGATTGCTGAGAAACTGGCTTGCTACACCTCTCCAGTTGATGCAGTTGATGAAGTGAGACATAGACTTGAAATAGCATAGAATACATTGTCCGTTTCTTTCATCCAAGCCCAGTTCGACTCTGTGCCTAACCGGGTAAGAGTCGTTTACGCTCCCAGGGAGGAGAGCTGTTTATAATTAATTTTCTACCTCTATAAACTTCCAAACTGCTTACAACTTTAATCATTTTATTTTCGTACTATATTATTTACTTTTGTAAATATCTATTACTGTTTATAATTACAAAATATATTTTTTGCATTTTCCTTCCTTCGTGCTGTGGCAATTTTAATTGCAAGCAGCGTATTAGTGTATCTTTAAACAGTGTATTAGTGTTAGCTCTGAAATTTAATATTATGATATATATACATATGTGTTTGTGTACAAAACTTAAATATAAATTTAAAATTGTGGACTTGATCCAATTCAGTTCTGAACTCCTCAAATATGGTCTTGGAAACATTTTGTAATTTTTTTTCCAAATTTTACATATAAATTTTAATTTTTGCAAACAATACTATGTGAACTCACGTTGTTTTTCACAGAAAATTAGTGTATACATTTCAAATTTATATTATGGACAAATGCATGATATATTAAATTCAGCTGCATAAAAAGTAACAAGGTGATTCAGCTGCGATTTCTTCATTATTTTCTAAATATTTTTTACTTTGTGATAAGGCATTATTTGATACAAATCCTACAAAACACACATTACAATTTTTCTAGTTGGCATGTTCTGCTAAATTATAGTTTCCTTTATTAATTTATTTTTAAATTTTTTCTAATGTTTTTCATCATGGGATTTAACATTTAGTGTAGTAATACGCATACATATATTTTTTAAAAGAATGATTAAAATGCACAGACGTATTCCTTTGTCTACAGTAATTGAAATATGTTTATTTTTTCAAAGCATTTATTTTTAAGGGTTTTTTTTATACCCAGTATCTAGATAATTAAAAAAACAAGTATACTTCCAATTATTTCAATTTGCAAACATTTACGAAATTCCTGTATCCTGGAAAACATTGATCAAGATATTTCAAATCATAGGCTCTAATCATAAATGGAGTAGTAATTTGTGTAACTAGACAAACTATGTGTCCCCTAAAGCAATATTTGCAATTCCATAATGTATATGAGTTGCCGCGATAAATTCTCGGAAGCTGTTTGAATTAGAATATGGTTTCTGGCTGTGCGATTAAGCTACCAAATGTAGCATGTTTGAATTAATTAGTATTTTCTGTTATAACAGTTTCTTGTGCTATGACGATCAAAATATATGCATATGTAAAATAGGGTGGATCGAAATTTTTTTTTTCACAGTGTCAAAATCTACCTATGCGGATAGGATGTTCTCTTGGATGGAGATTAAGGGAAAAATAATTAAAAAGTTTAATTTTAAATTTTACTACTGCCACAATAAGGCTGAATTTCGAAAAAAAGTGAAAAAAGACCTAATTTTATTATTTTTGATTCAAAATAATAGTTTAAAAAATTATCCAAAACCTACCTATGCGTAAAAAATGTTATATTATATGCTGAGTATGAGAAAAATAATTTAAAAAAATAATTTTAAAATTTAAATCTGCCGCAATGTGGCTCAAATGTATGTATTTGAACATTTTTACGGTAATTTTTTTTTCTTTTTTTGCAAAATAAAATATGAATTTTAGAATTTTTAACATTTATTGCAATAAGGGGATATTTAATTGATTACAAGATAAAAACTTTAGTTCCTTATTTAACAGCTTCATTAGTCAAGAAAAATCTTCAACATTGCAGTTGGCGATAATGACGTTCGGTATTGAAAATCGAAATAAAATTTTGTAATTCAATTCGATTTTTAAAAAACTGTCTCTTATGTATGGTCCATACACAGCAGAAATACTTCCGTGGCTCTTTTGATTATTAGTTTTGTAGAATGAGCGTTGCGTGAATAGATATTATTGATAGTAGATGTTATTGCCACTGGAATGATTGCTTGATTTACCTATTGCTTCTGAAATCATGTCATTACTTAATCCGTCAGTTAGTGGAGATTCCACACATTTTCCTATTTAATTAAATCTATGTAATCCGTTGCAAAAGATCAAAAAGCTGGTAAATGGAAAATATCTATATATTAAAACGAAAGGCAGAAAAAGTAATCGTGGTTTAATTGCGTCTCTACGCATCGATACTTGCGCCGGTCTCTGAGAGTCTCCTCCTATTGGTTAATCAGAGGAGAGTAGTTACTGTCTGTAAGAGCATTTGCAAAGCGCGTTTGTAAATATGGGATAAGAACGCTGACACTGTTTAATGCAATGCTATAATAATTAATTTTTTAACTTTACGCATCTTATAATGATTGGAATACATTGTTTTTTTCACTTTACGTAAGTTAATTAATTTATTTCCATCTGTATTCTTTTTTTGCAATGTTATTGCCGGCAATCTTAGGCTTAATTGTAGAGATGTTTCATATGAAATTGAAACATTCAATAAGTTAATGATTAAAGTGTTTATTTACGTTCTTGGCCGATAAATCATTTTCTATATTGTAATTTTCAAATTTATTTATTAGTATGTGTAAAAAAAAAAGGCTGGAAATCACATTGTTTTTTGTTTTGTGTTTTGATGGTGCGATTTTCGACGGATAGTTTGACTTCATGGATGTAAACAGATTCGCAAATCACTATTTATTTTTTGCTTCAGTTTCTTATTATACTCATGTCAAAAAACGGTGATTTTTTTTCCCACTTATAATTTCATTTTTGAGCAAATTCATAACGTATAGGAAGTATTTACATTACATCTCATAGTCTCGCCGAATAATAGAAAATTGCATATGAAATGAAAATAATCCCAGTTATAAACAGCTTTGTAAATCATTAATATTTCTTTAATGTTTCACTTTTTTTTGAGTACACTTTTTTTAAAAAGTGTTCCCGTGACAAAATTTGCTGAGTTTTTTTGGGGAGAAGGAGGAGGGAATATTTTGATGAAATTTGCTATTATTATTATTATTTTTTTTTTTAATCGCTTGATCTTGATCTCTCAACAATGTGTTTTCAGAAATATGAAGATCATTATAATCAACAAAGAAAAATAAAATTATCAGAAGAGATCCCTCTTTTTGCATAGCTTTCAATCATGATAAAGCAGTCTTTATATACCATATTCATTGCTTGCTGGGTTTTTTTATGATTATTTGGCAAAATTTGCATTTTTTGTGGTACCTAGATGATTTGAAAATTACAATATAGAAAATGCTTTATCGGCCAAGAACGTAAATAAACACTTGGAAATAAAATAACTTATGTAAAGTGAAAAAACCAATGTATTTCAATCATTATAAGATAAGTAAAGAAAAAAAATATAATTATCATAGCATTGCATTAAACAGTGATAGCAAAAATGCAGTCTCTCTGTGTTGTTTTCTCACAATCTGTTTATCAATATTTGCGTTTTTTGAAGTACCTAGACAAATTTAAAGTATTTTTTCAAGATCTTTTGACGAAATTCACATCTTTTCTGGTACCAGGGAAAAATTATTTGTTTTCTTAGGGATTTTCGGGGAAATTTGTCATTTTTTTCTCGCTATCTTTCGATGTAATTTGCCGTTTTATCAAATTTATGCTTTTTTCATGATTTATTTTTTTAAATTTGTCGTTTTTTTTGTTATTTTCAGAAATTTCTCATATTTTCGCTTTTTTTTTCTTTGCAAAAATTACCTGTTTTGCGATCTTTTGATGAAATGTGCCTCTTTTTTTCATCTTTTGACAAAATGTGTTGTTTTCTCACAATCTGTTTACCAATATTTGTGTTTTTTGAAGTACCTAGACAAATTTAAAGTATTTTCAAGATCTTTTGACGAAATTCACATCTTTTATGGTACCAGGACGAATTTCTTTGTTTTCTCAGGGATTTTTGGTGAAATTTGTCGTTTTTTTCTCGCTATCTTTCGATGTAATTTGCCGTTTTATCGAATTTATGCTTTTTTTGTTAAATTTGTCTTTTTTTTTTGTTATTTTCAGAAATTTATCATATTTTCGCTTTTTTTTCTTTGCAAAAATTACCTGTTTTGCGATCTTTTGATGAAATGTGCCTCTTTTTTTCATCTTTTGACAAAATGTGTTGTTTTCTCACAATCTGTTTACCAATATTTGTGTTTTTTGAAGTACCTAGACAAATTTAAAGTATTTTCAAGATCTTTTGACGAAATTCACATCTTTTATGGTACCAGGATAAAATTATTTGTTTTCTCGGGGATTTTCGGTGAAATTTGTCATTTTTTCTCACTATCTTTCGATGTAATTTGCTGTTTTATCGAATTTTTTCGTGATTTTTGTTTGTGAAATTGTTCTTTGTTATTTTTTTTTAGAAATTTGTCGTTTTTTTCCACTATTTTTAGCTAAATTTACCATTTTTTGCGATTACCTGGATAAATTTTATGTGCTTTTTGAGATCTTTGGGCGAAATTCACATCTTTTATGATAACTGGATGAAATTCGTCATCTTGAGGTCTTTCGGCAAAGTTTATCGTTTTTCTCGATTTCTTTCGATGACAGTTGTCGTGTTGTCATGATTTTTCGATGTAATTTGCCGTTTATTGAAGATCTTTTTGCAAAGTTTATCTTTTTTGTGATTATTTGATAAAATTTGCTTTTTTTTCAATCCTTTGACGAGAATTGTTGTTTACTCACAATCATTTGTCGAAATTTGTTGATTTCTCACAATATTTTGAAATTTTTTTTCATATGTTTACAAATTTGTCATTTTTTAAGGATTTTTTTGTCAAAATTTACCTTTTTTTTCGAAATTTTTTCATGAAAATTGCCATTTTTTTAGACGAAAGAAAGATTTACAATATAGAAAATGCTTTATCAGCTAAGAACGTAAATAAACACTTGGAAATAAAATAACTTACGTAAAGTGAAAAAACCAACGTATTTCGATCATTATAAGATAAGTAAAGAAAAAAAATATAATTATCACAGCATTGCATTAAACAGTGATAGCAAAAATGCAGTCTCTCTGCGTTGTTTTCTCACAATCTGTTTACCAATATTTGCGTTTTTTGAAGTACCTAGACAAATTTAAAGTATTTTCAAGATCTTTTGACGAAATTCCCATCTTTTATTGTACCAGGACAAAATTATTTGTTTTCTCGGGGATTTTCGGTGAAATTTGTCATTTTTTTCTCACAATCTTTCGATGTAATTTGCTGTTTTATCGAATTTATAATTTTTTCGTGATTTTTGTTTGCGAAATTGTTGTTCTTTGTTATTTTTTTTTTTTTTAAATTTGTCATTTTTTTCCATTATTTTTAGCTAAATTTACCTATTTTTGCGATTACCTGGATAAATTGTATGTGCTTTTTGAGATCTTTGGGCGAAATTCACGTCTTTTATGATAACTGGACGAAATTAGTCATCTTGAGGTCTTTCGGTAAAGTTTATCATTTTTCTCGAGTTCTTTCGATGAAAGTTGTCGTGTTGTCATGATTTCTCAATGTAAATTGCCGTTTATTGAAGATCTTTTTGCAAAATTTATCTTTTTTGTGATTATTTGATAAAATTTGCTTTTTTTTCAATCCTTTGACGAAAATTGTTGTTTACTCACAATCATTTGTCGAAATTTGTTGTTTTCTCAAACAACATATGCAACAATTTACAAATTTGCCATTTTTTAGGGATTTTTTTTGTCAAAATTTGCCTTTTTTTTAATTTTTCATGAAAATTGCCATTTTTTTAGACGTTTTGGCAAAATTTTTATTTTTGTGCAATACTTTTGCGAAATTTGTTTTATTTGGGATATCTAGACAATTTTTTTGCAGTTTTTTGACAAATTTTTTAGAGATCTTTTGAAGAAATTTGTTGTTTTTTGCAATCTGTTGACGATATTTGCTGTTTTATTTTCCCACATCTATTTATAAAATTTCCGGGCAATGTTTTTTTTTTTTTTTTTTTTTTTTGGGGGGGGGGGGAGTATTTTGATGAAATTTTCTAATTTTTGTGATTATTTGCCAGAATTTGTGTTTTTTATGGTACCTAGACAAACTTTGGTACATAGCAAATAATTTCTAGCATTTTTTTTAAAAAACTTAAACAGTTAAAAAATAATCTTCAAACATTTTCAAGAGTCTGTGACGTGTGTCGCAGCGTTGCACCAATTCTGCGCCCGGGATCATGTCATGTTGGTGTTATGTTGGTAAATGGAAAAGCATATTGAAATTTTTAATAAATATTAATCTTTAAAAAAAAATTTCTTTGAAAATTTTTTTATAGTGGCAAAATACTTTTTTTTCTTTGATTCTTTCATATTGTTGCTGTCAAGTTTTGACGGGTTTCACCTAGCCAGAATAAATATTATCATTAATTTTTTTAATATGTGAAATTTACATGTATTTTTGATTTATGAAAAGGTAATAGAAAAGTAGTTGAAAATGCAAATGTTTATTTGTTGAATGGGGTGGGTAATGTAACAACAAATTAACCACGGAGAGGATCATTGTTATAGTTGTTGCTAAATGGCAAACTATAAATTCAGTCTTATTTTGCTGCGAAATAAGTGAAGTATGTATATTTTGTATGAAATGAGTGATGACAGTAATTTATGATTTATTCATGTTATGTACAATTTATTGGTGTTGTATTTGTAAATGAAAAATTATCAAATGAGAGAGATTCTAATTCTATGACAGCATGTTTGAATGTAACTCAGCCAATTGCGGGTCATTTGCCTGGATGTAAAATGCAGGTTGTTCTTTTATTTATTGAAATTTTTGCTGAAGATTAGTCGTGAAAAAATCCTTTAATAGCTGGAAAATACCTTTTTCTTTCTTCGGTGCCGTCAAGTTTTGACGGGTTCCATCTAGTAGATATTTTTTAATGTAATGATTAGGATTACAGCAGACCGTTTGATTTCACTCGCGCGCTTTTACAACTCATATACTGACATAAATGAAAATACAAAAAGCTTCTAACATGCTGCGAATAATCTTTCTATTTCACCAGTGAAACATTTGTGCCCAGCTGCGGTTCCATTCACGCTACAAAAAGTTGACATAGTGGAACCTCATTGGTGTGTAACTAGCACAAAAATTATTGTAGTTTACACTTGAAGATCACTTCCATATTTCGAATAACACATCCTTTAACATCTATGTTAACAGATACTCCGTCACAACCGATCGCAACCAGCTTCGTTACATGTATATTATTGTTAACACATGACAAAAAAATGCACGTCGTGTTTTCAAATTGTTTGGTACTCTCCCAGAATTTACATATATGTGGCTGATGTATTCGGAACCAAGTTCTTTTTTCAAGCTCAAGTCTGTTATGATTTTTCTTCTTTTGTTTTCTAGTGATGTAGTTTGTCTTTACCCCCATCAAAGTTTAAAGAAAATGCCCATGATCATAACCTTTTACAAATGACTAAAGAGAATGACTAAAACGATGGAGTAATCTTTGGTTTGTTTTTTCATGCCGATTTTTTTTCTGTCAATAGCATCTGATTCATAGTTTTCTGAGATAATGCCCACATCTTGAAGTACATCAGACACGATGGCAGCATCTGCTTGGTCGGAAATGACCAAACTGTCCTATATTCTGGCTGTTGCCAATCTTCGTCACTACAGGTGATATGACACCTAACTCGGCAGCATTTTGGCTTTTAAGTGATAGCTGATGATGCAGAAAAATGAGTTTGTTCTCAATGCGTTGGTTTAGTTTACACTCAATATTCATATTCATATTCAAATCTATTGAACTGAACAAAAAATAGGCAGTATTTTTGGAAATGTTCCAAAAGACTGTAGTAGCTTTCAATACCTTATTTTGTTTTACAAGAATTAAAAAGAGCGCAATATTTGTCGTTAAACAGTTTAATTTTTCTTAAAATGCTGCTGTGGTAAATTATTGAAATTGAATCTCATTTACAGGTCACTTGTAACTTATTAGCAACTCCTTCTCACAGGCAGGAAATAAATAGATGTTGACCGATTCCTTTCTTCGGTTATTTTTTAAATACAAATATATAAATTTTATAACTTTTTGTAATAGGGAGCATATTTACTGGTATATCAAAGCCAGACCCAAATAGGGTGTAATTCATATATCTCTCTCTCTCTTTTTAGTTTTATTTATTTATTTATTTATTTATTTTTAACAACGCCATGGTACAGTAATATTCAAGGTACTCTAAGCTACACAATACACAAGCAGATAAATCCTAACTGAAAAAACTGAAGTTGCCAGTTTTTCGTAACTTTAAATCATTTGCAGCAGTATTAAATTTCGAAATTAGTCTATTTATTTTTATTTTTTTTACCTAATATCCATGCAATATAATATTTCTTACGCAAAGGTAGGTTTTGATTGATATTAAAATGCTTATTTTGCGTCAAAAATAAATCTAACCAAAATTAGATCTTTTTCCATTTTTTGAATATTTTATCGAATTTTCAACTTCTTTGTGGCAGTATTAAATTTTGAATTTATTACTTATTATTGTTTTTTACTTAACCTCTATACGATATAACATCTTTTCCGCACTGTTGGATTTTAAAAAGTATTAAAATGATTAGTTTTTGACAAAAGTAACATAACCAAAATTCGGTCTTTTTTTATTTTTTTTCGAAAATTCAACCCTTTTGTGGCAGCATTAAATTTTAAAATTAATTTTTTTATTATTTTTCCCTTAATCTCCATACAATAGAACATCTTTTCCGCATAGGTAGATTTTGATGAATGGTAATTTTTTTTTCGCCATAGGCAATCAATCCACCCTAATGTAAAATCTATATGAATTTTTCACAGCAGTAAGATTAATAGAATAAAGGATATTAAAAACAATAGCTTTTACTATTAAAATTACAGGTAGAACCAGTCGAATTTCGAGAATTTTTTTTAATGTTCAAAATGTTTAAAAATGGACTGTTCAATTCATTTTATAATAAACATAAAAATTTATCTACAATTAAAAAATCATCTTCTTATTTCGGTTAACTCTTGCAAAAAATCACTTTAATCAAAAGTTATCGAAATATTGTTTCTATAAAACTCAATTGACTAAATTATTGACAAATTAAATTTTAATCATATATGTAATAACTTAGATATAATTAAGATCAGCTATTACGATGAAGTTATCAATTGAAGCTGTTTTGTTTAGTATGTTTGAAAGAAAAAGTTATAAAACTTCCATTTTCACAATATCAAATAATTTTTTCCCCATGAAATCGAAATTTGCTATCATTTTTACATTCTATAGTTTTAACTACGCAATTCTCATGCATTTTAATTTGATCATTTTAAAGTCATTTTAAAAGCGAAACATTAAGTCGAAATTTTTAGCTAAATATTTACTTGTGAACAATCGCACTCTTGATTTAAGATTCTAAACTCAGCATATAAAAGTGAAAATTTGTAAAATGCATGCCTTTTATACGCATTTGTGGAAATATGTTTAGTTTTATCTAATTTAAATGATCATTTTTTAAAATATATACTTACTTAAGCAATGTTCTCTTACTTTTTTTTTTCCAGGAGGCTCATACACAGTATCACCAGAATGTAACAAATATGGAATTGTAACAACTTTATGAGGAAAAATGTGTGATTTATAAAGCAATACATCATTTTTCATATAAAATATTTCTTGGGGAAGCATGAATCTAATGCAATTTTGTATATATAGATTAAATATATAGATTATATATTTTTTAAATTATATTCGAGTTAACTGAAAATTAAAAAAAAATAAACAAATCATGTTATTTTAAAACATTATAGTAGAATATAATAAAGCATAGAAAAAAAATTTGATTTTCCGTGAGACTTTTTTGACAAACACTTGCGGAACCCGACATTTTTAAACCTTGAATTATTGCAAAAATCATCGTTTATTTCTTTTTTAACTCGACAAAGTTAATACATCCAAGCGAGAATCGTAGGCTTCTGTAATTTGAATTGCCAATTTTTGACCAAGGACTTTAAATTTGAGCATGCATACCGTATGTCACCATTAATTTTAAACACGATTATTTAATCGGTAAATTAATTATAACACATGTAAATTTTGCCTTTTTTCACTTTTGGCTGAAAAATGTCCGGCTCAGAATGGTTGTGGTTAATTGGGTGAAATAGTCCTCCAGTGTTCGTGTCCGGGATGTCTAAGTTGAAAGAGCATTGGCTTCAGCCAATACATCCCTGGTCCGGACTGTTTTCACCCAAAAATAAAAAATGGAAAAATTTACATGTGTTATATTTTATCCCAGCTAATTTTAATCCTTTTAACACCGAAATTATTTTCTTTGCTAAATTTAAATTTTAGATTTTCCACCATTTTTAAAAGAAGAATAATTTTAGAAGAACGATTAAATTTTTCTTTATTATCTTTGATGAGAAAAAATCGTATAATATCTTTTATTTATTTGAAAAAAAAATAAAATTGAAAATTCCGCTGTGAATCAATATTAGAGAAACACAATTACAGTCGGCTCTCGTTAATTCGAACTCGTCGGGACCACAAGAAATGTCCGAATTATCCAAAGTTCGAATTATGGAAAGTATAAAATAAGGACATACTCAATAAGAACATACTATTACAAAGGAATTAATATTGAAGTGTTTTTTTTAAATTTATTTCGTCTGTTATCATTAGAATATGACTTAATATTAAATTAGAATGGGTAAATATGCAAACTAATTAAAAGATCTGAAACAAGCACAATGGGAGAAAAATTTTAAAAGTCACTTATAGACAGACAGGGAACTAAGAAAGTAGACATAAAATGCATTGGATTATACGTATACTCGCTCGGAACAATTTTCACAAAATTCAAAGAAAGAAAGTTATTCAAATGATCTGAAATCCGCGAGAAAGAAAGGAAAAATGAAAAATCGGAATTCTCGTTACTTGGAATTAAACGAAGTCAAGAGAAAATGAGTTCGAATTAATGAAAATGTTTAGCATTATTCTGCCCTTGAAAATTTCGGGACATTACGTTTAGTTCGAATAAAGCGAAGATTCGAATTATCCGATTTCGAATTAAATAGAGTCGACTGTACTTGATCCTGTGTGTTTTTGATTGCTTCCCTGATTTGTCCGTATGTCATCGGGCAATGGCATTTTTGCCAATCATGAATTTCTGGTACCACGTACGGGCATCCATATTCCAATTTTGATTTATTATTCTCTCCAGCATCATTTAATCAAAGCATTATTTAGGTGCGTTCGTGATTAGGTAAATACGTAGCACATATATTTGTCGTTCAATCCATCCGTCTGTCCGACTGTCCGCATGTAACAACTCAAAAACTACCCAACCGAATCGTTTGAAATTTAAAATATGTAATTATTAAAAAAAATTGTCGAGTCATTTCAAATTTTATGATAATTGGATGCATACTTCAATTACAGGGACAATCAAAAGGATTCCGATACATTACGGTCAATTGGGGAAAAAGTTCCAAGTGCATTTTAATGGTCTTACATTCTTTCGAACATAATAAAACTAATATACATCTATGATGTATATACTTTTATATTTTTTCTGTACAATCTGTGGTCCAAAGAATATTTGATATTGATTTACAGGCCACACTAAAGTATTCCATTACATATTTATATATTGAGACATTGTTTGGTGCGCGTTTAAACTGCATAAAACTATTTAACATTTTATGAAATTTATGTATGTTGCTGAGGATTACTACAAGGTATTTCCTGTAAAATAGAAAGCAGATAGTATTTACAGGGACAAACAAAAGATTTCGGCAATTGTACTATACCTGAAATAGTGTATATTATTACACCAAGATCTGAATATATTTAGGTGCGTTAATAATTATATAATTACCTAGCACTTAAAGTCATCCTTCATTCCGTTCGTCTGTCTGTCCGCATAATAACATAGAAAAAACTACCAACCAAATCTTTTGAGATTTAAAATACATAATTGTTGCATAACTTTGTCGAGTTAATTAAAATTTATTAAAATCGGATGCATAGCTTAATTACAGAAACAATCAAAATTATTACATCACATTACGGTCAATAGGAAAAAACAATTTCAAGTACATTCTAATGATGTTACACTCTTTCGAATATAATCGAATTGATATAAATCTATGAAGTAGATACTAAAATATACATTCTGTACAATCTATGATACAAAGAACCTTTATTATTAATTTACAGGACTACTCATAAGTATTCCACTGCATTATGGTAAACGGGGAAATATTGTTCGAGGCATGTTCTAATTTTATTAAATTATTCCATATTTCATGATATTGATATACACGTTGCTTCAGTTTAATACAAGTTACTTCCTGTAGAAAGCAGATAGTATATACAGAAACACTCAAAAGATTTCGACCACTATACTGTAGCTTAAGTACTGTATACTAAAACAGCAAGATTTGAATATTTTAAAATTTCGTTGATGTACGAACGCACATCATTTGATACTCTTCACGTGCAATTTTCAACTTGTTTTTATTTAATTAGGCAAAAAAAAAGCGTTGATAAAATAGGCATTATCTGATTTTTTTAAACATTGATCAGTTAAATTATTCATGCAATTAACGAATATTAATTATTAATCGATATTTCAGTATAGCATTAAATCTGTAATATTACCTGAAGTTAAATATAATGTAAATGCTAAATTAAACACTAATATTCAATGATCGAATTATTTCGGGTTTGACAGTTAGACAATTATAAAAGCACATTTATTTTTATGCAGTTTTAGCAGTCGTTTACAATTCATATGAAATGAAATGAAATTAATACCAACCGCTTTTACAATGCATATCAGAGAAATTTCATTTCCTTACATTTAACAGACACACAAATATCCAGTTACTGTAAAATGATTTATTTGTGACTTAATGAAGCAAATGCGTATATTTCATTATATAAATTTGATTAGATGTAATAGAAAACAACTGTATATTTGATAAATGTAATGTATTATCAGAATAAAAGAAAACGAAAATCCGTTCATTGAGATATAATTAGTTCAGTCGTAAAATACAATTAAGGATAAGAACCTCATCATGCACTTTATCGAAATTTCCGGAAAATACATCTGTTGAAACACAAAAGAAATACACTGACGGAAAAAAGAAATCCCAACACCAATAAAGACTTGTGTTATCTAAACGAAATTTTGCAGGCGTGTTTATACATCTGAAAGATGACATTGATTCAAATTTTATGCTTTCTGCATAGGTGTAGTGCTAGTAGTGCCACGCAAAAATTTAAAGTCAGGTTTGCTTTAAATGTGTGCTGTAAAGTTTGTGAGCATTGTTTATCTTCAAAATTAGACGAATTGAGTTGAGGTAGATCATGACTGCTTCTAAAAAGACGAAGAAGCAATTATCATCAGCTCCCCGAGTTGGAAAGTGGTCGTAAAGTAGAACTACGAGAAAATGGATTTTCTTTTCGCGATTTTGCAAAAAGACTTGGATGGAATGTATCCACTGTGCATGAATGTTGGGAGCAGTGGTCGAGGGATGGTACTGCCTCAAGAAGACCAGGTTCCATGTGACCACGTGGCACTACTGAGCAGGAAGACCGTCGTATTCGGCGTACAGCTGTGGCGCATCGTACTGCGCCTGCGACAGAAATTCGAACTGCAGTTGGTTCCACAGTGACACAACAACTGTTAAAAATCGGTTTCTTCAAGGACAGCTCCGAGCAAGGCGCCCTGTTGCATTCGGCTGAGTTCAAGTCATTGTCGTTTGCGAAGTCAATGGTGTCAAGCCAGAGCTCATTGGAGGATGGAGTTGAGATTTGTTGTGTTTTCTGATGAAAGCAGGTTCTGTCTTGGGGCCAATGATGGCCGTGTGCTGGTCAGAAGGAGGCCAGAGGAACGCCTGCATCCAAACTGTCTGCGGCCTAAGCACACTTGCCCTACAACCTTAGGTCATGGTCTGATGAGCAATTTTCTATGACAGCAGAAGCACTCTCATGGTTTTCCCAAACACACTGATTGCAAATGTGTACGTCAGTCTGGTAATTCAACTTGTAGTGCTGCCATTCAAGAAGAGCATTAAAGGGGAGTTTTTTAACAGGAAAATGCTCGCCCTCATGCCGCTGCTGTAACGCAACGTTCTCTACAGAGTGTCGACATGTTACCTTGGCCAGCGAGATCACCAGATCTGCCACCCATTGAGCTCATATGGGATATCATTGGATGAGAACTCTGGTGTCATCCCTAGCCTCCACTGACCATCATAGTATTGACACACCAAGTAGAACAACCATGGAACTCCAAACCACAAAGTGACATTTGGCACCTGTGTGACAATGCATGCACATGTGCTGGCTTGCATTCAAAATTCTGGAGGTTATAGCGGCAATTAATGGAACAGCATTTCACATTTGAAATGAATTTTAATGACCTTAAATTAACATATGATCTCGAAAATCTAATCAATTAAACATGTTAACTAGACAAATGCCTTGTCCAAATTTCATTACTCAACAATAAGTTTTTCTTGGTGTTGGGTTTTTTTCCGTCAGTGTAGTATAAATGAACGGCGTTCTATTGTGGATTCTATTGTTCTGTTGCGTTCCATTGTCATGATTAGGTATGAGAAATCTTAAGAAAATTCCCTCATCCATGTATGTACATTTAACCAGCCAGTAAGGTAGAACCTACAGTTGAATATGGCATTGATAAAATATAAGCGACTTAAATTATGGATTATTATTACTACAAAACATTTCTCTATATTTTTCTATAAATTTTACAAATAAATACAACAGGTAAATTTGGAAAACTGGATACAGAATTAAGCCCCATTTTTACGTTGCTTTAATTTGGATTTTACGGAGATTTTTGCAAATCTCTACGGCCCGAAGTTTACGTAAACTACCTAAAAATTTACTCGATGTGACACAAGATGTAATCGCTAATAAAATTCTGTGTTTCGTCAGCCCTGCATCAGCCCTACATCATAATTATTTTATATATTATAGATAAAGGAAAACTAACTCATTACAACATAAGCCTTAAAAATATTTTAATTCTGTAAAAGAAATAGCTACGTTTTATTACTGATTCATCTGAAACAAAACCTTCTAATAGCCCTTTTATAAATTATTTGAAATATATTTTTTTATAAACATCGCCTGAAAAATACATAGAAAGTTTAATAGCAAAGGAGCGATTGTATTTTTATTGATTTTGGTAGTTGCTGGCATTAAAGCGTTTTCCAATATGTTTGCTTTCAACATAGTCAGCAATGGTATAATAGTATGACCAATATTGGTTTGCTGGAGGACAATATTACAAAAATGGTAATAACAAAAATTTTTCTGTCACTTCACTGCTGATATTTTTATTCTAAGGCCAATATATTTGAAATATTTCATCTTCTTATAAATGTTTACAATTAAAAAACAATTAAACAGTTATATAGCAATTAAAAAATTATTTTAGTATTTTATTGAAAATATCTCTGATATTTGCAACATCGGTATCACATCGAATAGAAATATAATTCCTATAAGAAACATTTGTTTGCTAATGAAGAACTATGATGTTTATAATACATTTCAGCAAATAAATGTCTATAGAAGACTTCATTGGGTAAAAAAAAAAAAAAAAACAAGTAAAACAGCGAATATTGACGTATATTTTTTATACATATCAAAGCAGTTTCAGTCTTAATGCTAATTTTAGTTGTATATATAATGTTCACACACACAAAAAAAATATTATAGAAGTTAAACTATGAATAAATTGTTCGTTAAGAAATCAAATAAAAAAACACAAAAATTTTGTTGATAGAGAGATTTTAGATTCCGTTTCTTTAAAAAAGTAAATATTGAGTATTTTTACTTATATGTTTTTTAAACGATAAATTTAGAGGTTTACGACTGACTTAAGTGTCCTATCCCTGGCCGACATAGAGCTCGCGTGCTAATGCTATTCCAATCAGGAGTGTTTTTTTAATATCTTGTTTAAATTTTGACATTTTTAAATAATTTTTGTGCGATGCATAGCTGAGATAAATAGCTCCTTCTCTACATCTGTATGTTTTTTTTTTCGATTTTGAATGCAGAATTTTTTTTATAAAGTTAGTTTTACCTTCAAAACCTGTTTCAAAAGTGGCTTTTTTTAATATTTTCAATTAATATCGAAATAGTAAAAAATGAGCGATGTCGGCAAGCACCTCAGTTATCGTATGCAAATATACATATATATATATATATATTTAAAGATGTCAAAATGTAAAGCAGATATTAGAAAATAATATTCCCGTAGGAACAGCATTAGCTCGCGAGAATTTCGTTGGCCAGGGACACGAGCCTTAAATAATTCAATCGTAATTCCCTTTGTTATTTCTTAAAAAGGAAAAACAATCTTATCGCTGACAGCAATATTATTTATGATTTCATAACTTTTGGCGCCTTCAGCAAGTTTTTATACAGAATATTGAGAAAATTATTCCAAAATATTGAGAAAAAATATTGTTTATATTGATATTATTATAAGGTACCTGTGCCTTATATGGATACCCTAAGGAAAATTAATTTTTTTTCACCTCCATGTACACGTGATAGGTCTCCAAAAATGTATATCCATGATCCTTGGGCTCTTGAATATCATTATATCATTATTAAAATTAACGACCTTGTAACTATTCTGGTTTAATTTAAATGATAAAAACAAAAAAAATGTTTACAAATGTCCATATAAGGAACCACCAGTCCCTATTATGGACAGGTGGCTACTTATTGACCTACCACACTGGGTGTGTGGAAGAGCCACTCTTCTATGGAATTTTAGGGGAGAGGGGGTAAAAAAATTATATCTTACAGTATTGCGGGGGAGGGTAGGGCACAGTAAATATCTTCAGAACATACACATTAGAACGGGGGGTCATTTTTGGTTTTGGATCTTCGAAGACCGATGCAAAGCACCTCAGTTACTACAAAATATCATGAAATAATGGGTGATTTTGCTTAGCTTTCAATTTTTGTGAATCTGAAAATTCATCTGTTGTACTTCCAATGTGGGCATAAGGTGTCCATATTGGGAATCGGGAGTTGTTTTATTAAATCTTGTAATAAATAAATAAAGAAAACTTTTTAAAGCAGTATAAACAGTAGCAATCGAAAATATGTTTTAAAAGCTTTCTAAAGCACTCCACTTTCCAATATTTAAAGTAATTTTGCAATATCTAATAAGAATTTAAACTTACCTGTAATTAAGATCAGCACACCACGAAACAACAAGTTTCCTTCTAAATGGCGAGCAGCGCGCTTTTTTGTACTTTCCTGGCTTAATTATCATTTCAATTGCTTTTTTTCACGGGAATGTAATGCGACTTCTCTATCAAAATTGTTACTATTAAAAATATTAGGGATGTCCACATTGAGAGCGCTGTCCATAATGGGTACAAGTACCTTATTCAATTTTGCATCAACATTAAGTATAACAGATATAATTATAAAAATACAAATATTTTTTCAAAATTAGATTTATAATGGAAAATTTTATTCATACGGCTATAATTTATTCATATCAGCTTTTTACTGGCTTTTTACTGGATATAATTTCAGAGAAGAGACGATATGATTATTGCTACAATTTTTTTTAAAGTGCAAAATACCAAACATTGCAGTGAAATGTAATGCCAGTTAATATCAAAATACAACCATTATAATTAATATCGGGTATTTTTATTAGTGTTTTTCTTCATTTTTCTAAAAATAATTATAATCCAATAATCTCAAAAGTTTCAAAAGTGATTCATTTTGCCATTTAGAATTTTTCTTCAGAATGTTATATAAATCAACATAGTTATTTCCTTTACAAATTGAAAAAAAAATTCGAGCTAACGTCATAATAAGTTAATTTTATTTTAAGCATTTATCTTAATTTTTAATAACATAAAAGACTCTTTCTGATTACAATTAACAGTAGAATATAGAACCTTCTTTTTTATTTCTGTTTCAATAGATGCAATTCAAGAAATTTAGTTTAAGTGTGTTAGTGATGATCTCGTCCTAAATTTTATTCTACGAGTGAGATGAATCTATCTAACTAGACATTTTTTTTTAAAATTCCGGTACAATATTACATTTATAAATTATACAATCATATTAAAATTTTTTAATTAATTTTCTAAATATATTTATAATCCAATAGTATGAAAAAGATTTAAAAAGAATGTATTTCGCTAATTAGGATTTTGTATTAGATTGATAAATAAAATAACATAGCTATTTCCTGTATAAATTGAAAAAATAGTTTTCGAGCTATCGTCATTATGAGTTAATTTCATTTTAAATATTTATCTTAAATTCTGATAAAGTAAAAGTCTCTGTCTGATTACATTTAACAATAGAACATAGGAACTTCTATTCTATTTCTGTTTCAATAGATATAATTCAGGAAATTTAATTTAAGTGCATTAGTGATGATCTCGTCTAATATTACATTTTACGAGTGAGGTAATTCATTCTAACTAGACGATTTTTTTCTTTTTTTGTACATTCAGGTACAATATTACATTTATAGGACATACAATTATGTTGCAAACGCTCTGTTATTTGTCTAAAGACATTTATAATCCAACAATCTCAAAAGTTTTAAAAGGGATGTATTTCGCTATTTAGGATTTTGCTCCAGAATAATAAGTAAAATAACATAGTTATAAATTGAAAATAATTTTTCAGCTAATGTCATAATAAGTTAATTTCATTTTAAGCATTTATCTTAATTTATAATTAAATAAAAGACTCTGTCTGATGACAATTAAAAATAGAACACAGAAACTTCTATTCTATTTCTGTTTCGTGATACACAATTCAGAAAATTTAATTTAAATGTATTAGTGATGATCTCGTCCTTAAATATATTTTAAGATTGATGAGTTTCTATCTAACTAAACTATTTTTTTTTAATTTGGTACAATATTACATATATCAACCATACAGATACTTTCTGTTTCAGTTAATTAAACTTATCTAATGATGTGTACATATTTCACTTGTAAAGTTATAGCTAACTATTCTTGCAATAATGGTATATGTGTGTTTTCCTTAAAAATATTTTAAGAAAAACCGCCTGTAATAATATGCATTATACAAAGCAATAACGATGTTTTCCATTTATGGATATTAATTTTATAACACTACATTACTGTGAAATTGCTTAAAAGAAAAAGTACCTTATTTATCATTTTATGATAAAGCCCGGGAGAACTTAATATTTAAAATGCCATTCGTTTAAATAGCATTTTCATCAGCTCCCATGAAAGTACCAATGTTAACTATGAGTTTTTACACGCGATTTTACTCCTAGTGTCACGTTATATTTTTTGCGCCTTATAAAGAATTGCATAACAAATTGTATTCTTTATTCTTAATCACATTGTACTGCCATTTCACTGACTGCTTTTCGATAGAGGATGCAAACGTAAGTTTGAAAATAATGAGCTATTTTGAATTTCAAAAAATATGTATATATAATTTATAATGAATACTACTATTGTTATTCCTTAATTATTTTGCCTTTCATTAGACAATAATGTAAAGATGCTGAAATCGCCATTTTTGTGTTAGTTGTGAAGCTTTGATTGTTTACCGTTGCCGCGTTATAGCTTTTATATATGTCTAAGTAAGCTCTTCTGCAAGTAGAGATAAGATCTAGCTTTTCTTTTTAATATTTATGAATAAATTAGTCTTATCATCTTGTACTTCAAAGGGGGGGCGTTTTCAGTTGTCAAGCTTCTGACGAGGAATATTGTGACCCACCAACAAAATAATAGATCCAGTGTTGTAAATGCCGAGAATGGCGACTTGAGAAATGTTGCAGTTATGAAAATGGAATTTTTATTTGTGACTATTGTTAACTGCACAACTAAACACTTCAACATTACGTTACAATGCATTATGCTTAGTTTGATACTTTAAAGATTTAAAAACACATTTATCATCTGTCAGCCATGTAATGTATTCAAAAGATAAAATATGTTCAACCTTTTTCAGTGTTGTCGGCCCCACCAGTGGCCGAGAGATTCTGACCTTTAAACTGGTAGACGGCAGGTGCTGGTTTCGAACCCAACCGCGGCTGTAGGCCTAACCGTTCGGAGTTTTCGTGGTTTTCTTCGAACCTTGCGTAAGTACGGGTTAGGTTCCTTTAGAAAGACCCCCACTAAGGGCACTCCCCTCCTGGTCCTATATCCCTAGTGTAGATAATCGGACGACAAAAATAAACCAAACCATAAACCAATGTTGTCATATTGCCCCAAGGTCAAAGTCGATTTGTTGATGTTATAAAAAAATAAAATTATCCTTTATTTTTTTTTATTTGAAAAATTAAATGGTAATATATTTCATACTACAAAGGTACACTCTAACGGTTCATACAAAATTAATTTTCTACACTTAAAAATAAACTAATAAACAGTAGAAATTTTTAACATAGTCATCTTGCCTCGTTGTCAGCTACAGTTTAGGAGAAATGGTTTGCCCGGTTCGTTAATGTGTTGTCGGGCGGTCAGCCGTATGGGTTGAACTGGGGTTATTACTGATTAATTCTGCTGGATGTCTCAATGTGTCTTGCAGCATAGCCCAACAACTCTGGGGTTAATGTCAATTCGAAGATTATGCGTCAAGGAGGCATGATCTAGACCGAATATGAGTTACAACATCTGTAGAAAACTCTTTTCTTGATCTTTTTGGCTGGAAGGAAAAGACACACTACCTAGCCGCAGCTCGTTGCAGACCACTTTGTAGCGCCAAGAAGAATCACCGTTGGATCATTTCAAAAAAATTTGCAAATTAGCTATAGCTGACATGTCACAGTTATTAATAAAAGTATTCATAGAAGTAAAACATATTTGTTTGTGAGTAAATGCAAAATAAAAGATTTCAAGATTATTTATTTAAGTATAAAAACTTACTTTAAGAATTGATACAAAATTGAAGTTTTGTGTTCATGCTTCAAATTCCAATTTTGATTATTAGCATTAGGAAGGGAAAGACTACCTTAAAAATTATTTACAATTAGGAATTAACAATAAGTAGCAGATAAACGTAATTTAGTAATATTGTTTTTATTCTGCAATGAAATAATAAATAAAGGGAAAAATGAATATTTTTATTGCTCGTTTGAACATGAAGGAAAGCTCTTACGCTTTTAAAATTGTTTGACACTATTTATGACGTAAATTTGAAATATCAAGGCCCTCAAGCTTCCTTGTCTATTAATTTCTTACTGAGAAAAAATAGACATTGAAATATACTGAGTGAAAAATTAATATTTCAATCAGTTTTTCGATCATGAATGAAAGTCCTTAAAACTTTTAAAATATTTGATATTATATATAAATTTGTATTTATAAGTATACAAACTTTTATTCTTGCTTTCAGTTTTTTTTCCTCAAGTATTTTAATAGAATATAAGTAGAAAAAAAGTAGAGTATAAAAACTTTGATTCAGTTGAACAAAAAATTATATATCAATCCTAAATCCATATTGAAAAGCAAATTTCAGCACTGTATATTTCCTTGAAATGTTGCAATATTTGCATAAACACCCGCTTATTCAGGTAAATAGCCCACTCAATGTTACAAACATTTCAAACCATTTTTGTTACATTAGAAATCAAAAAACAATCTTGAATATTTTTGAACATATCATGGATTTAATAATCTTTATAACTGTGGGATATTGTTAATGTCGAACATTTCCTTTATTTATTTTTTCCGCAAACATAATGCAAAAAATTAAGATTTTGTATTTTTTGGTAAGTTTTTTTGAAGATGAAGGAAACAAATGCAATTTTAAAACTAGGGGAATCCGATCTTCATATGGAATAATACACAAGGCATCAATTTCACACATGTTTTATATTCCTTTGATTTTGTTAACGTTTCTATTTTTTTTTTAATTCACACATTTTTAATATTTATTACTAATTTAAGATTAATCATGGTGTTACCTGGTTATTATTACGCAATAAATATAAAAATAATGTATCAGAGTTTACAATATTGTAAAATATATATACATACATTTTTATTAAATAGTATCAAAGCACAAAACTTCAACTATGGACGAATGCACGTATGTCATTGTATATCATGAGTATTTTAATTGTCCAAAACTACTAAAATAATTTATTTTTTGTCAAGATATTTTCCAGATTTCTACTTAAATATGAAATTAAAATGTATATGAATTTTTTTTTAATCTATTACTATGTGGCCAAGACTTTAAAAAAAAATTTTTGCTCCTTTTACGTGGTATGACCCTACTACTATGAATCATGGTGTTACCAGGTTAATATTATACAATAAATATAAAATTAATGTATCAGAGTTTACAATATTGTAAAAAAATATATACATTTTTATTAAATAGTATCAAAACACAAAACTTCAAAGATTTAACTATGAACAAATGAATGTATGTCATTGTATATCACAAGTATTTTAATTGTCCAAAACTGCTAAAATATTTTACTTTTTGTCAAGATATTTTCCAGATTTCTACTTAAATATGAAATGAAAATGTACAGGAATTTTTTTTAATCTATTACTATGTGGCCATGACTTTTTTTAAAAAACATTTTTGCTCCTTTTATGTGGTATGACCCCACTACTATCAAAGCACCTTTACAATGCAACCAGTTGTGTGTGTCCTCGTCAAAGGACGACAGAAATGGCCTCACTGATGTTGCGTGAAGGAACACATTTCCTTGACTAATTCTGTTTTCTTCATAGGCGTGTACATTAGGGTGGAGCGAAAAAAATTATTTTTTAAAAATCAAAAATGGGTAGGTGCCAAAAGTTGCCTTTATAAAAAGTACATAATCTGTGTGAAATTTTACCGCTGAAAAAAAATTGCTTGAGTCTGCGCTTTTGCTCCAAAAATCGAAATTTTGGGTAAAATTTGTCATTTTTTGACATTTTTTTAAAAAAAATTAAAAAATTCCTACAGAGCTGGTTATTATTTAAAAGTGTTACTTAAACCTTTATATTTATCTGGTTAACATATTTAAACTATAAAACAATATTTTTATTCCGTATAGTTGGAGTAAAGCAGACAACTTTTGGTAAGGAAACAGCATTTCCACTCTATTGGGACATACAATGAATTGTTGTTTTTAATGCAGCTCTTCTTTTCAAAACTAACATAGACATCGTGGAGGTGGCATATTTCATATACCACCCTTCCCAACTATTTGTTCATCTTAGTACAGTGTTTTATTTATATATTGATTTGTGATTTTCTTTATCAAAATTTGCATGTTTTCGATGCATCCACCTAGTTTATCTGTTTTTTCTATCTACATGCTGCTGTTACTATCTTAATGTATATTTTTACAGATTATACAAAAAAATGACAAGCAGAGTAATACACAGGAATATTATTAAAGGGATCCATTTGGCCAATTATTACCTTTATCAAACTTGCATCAAGTTAGATGAAAGTGATTGGAAGTTCTGTTGCCACAACATTTTTCCAGTCAATTATATTTTTTTACGTAATGGCATACTTCAAATATAATTTCAGGTATTTCAACTGTAAGTATGCTATCATTTATTCTGCTTTTGCTTTTTTATATTTTGAGAAGCGAGCAGTTTAAAGTGATTTCTGGTGATCGTCAGAGAGAATTGCAATGGGAATTTGTCCAGCACGTGCAGAGCAACCGTCGTTTAAATAACTTTTTTTGCATTAGTTGTATGCCGTTTTCTAAGTGTTTTCATAGCCAGGTAATTTCCCATTAACTTTTAGATCCCCATTTTATAAGTGAACAATATTTGATGGTGAACTGTCCTGGGCATAAACTTAAAATGCATAGTACTTTTTAAGAGAATGTACAGACTCTAATTGACAATAAGGACTCATTTAAACTTAGGAAAATTCCATTTGTCGCTGTGAACCATTTTGCATTGGGTAAGCTTAGAATTGTGTATAATAATGGATCATATGCTATTTCAACTCCAGTGAATTTTCTCTGCGTCAATTATTGGAGAAGTCGGTGTAAAACGTTATACTCTACATGGATTCATTGGATCAATAAGAAAATCTTTGTCTACGTACTATTCACTTCCTATTGCAATTTTTTATAAAATAGATAGTAATTTTGAAAAAAATATTTTCTCAAATTAAGTGACAGATACTCAGAACAGACAAGAAATTTCTGTCGGAGATTGCAAAACTAATTCATAAGGAAAGCTATTTCTCAGAAGAAATGGGGAATAGGAATTTAGAAAACATCTCGCACAAACAAAAACAGATCATAAAAAGAATAAAATTTTCCGCTTTATATAAGCACAGATTGGCAATCAGAGTCTATAGATTCACTCACAAAATATGTAATCAAGGTTTATAGCGCGGGATATTTTATACCAAATGTAATACACACCTAAAGAATACTTATAAAAATTTATTAGAAATTACTCGACTACGAAACAACACAGGAAACTACATAAAACAAATACTAAAACTTCTTTTGTAATATTGTTGCTTTACGTGCAAATTTTGTTTGCAATCCTCTGTCACGATCGTCATAATATTAAACTGCTAGCTTCTCAAAATATATTCAATGTAATAGGTACAGTAAATGAGTACAGTAAACACTTGAAATTGAATTCCTACAATCATTTTTTAGGCATATCAATATATATATATAATGTAATTGATTGAAAAAATGTTGTGGTAACAGAACTCCCAATCATAATGTATTAATTGTATGAAAATTTTATGAAGATAATAGACTGCTGAATAGGTTCAATTAACAACATACCTAATACATTACTCAGCTTCCTCTTCTGTTATACAAGGTATAAAAATACACATGCAGCAGGTCGCACCAGTAGCATCCAATGTCAGTGAAAAGAAATAAGAGGTAAACTACTTTGATACATAGAAAACTTATGCCTTCTTCCGGAAAAAAATAACAATTCAATACATAAATAAAACACTGGGCCTAGATTATTGGGTGGCTGAGACGGGTGGGATATGAAAGGCAACCACATCTACGAGTTATATACAGAATAGTTTTGATAGCAGATAAGTAAGAAAAGCATTCAAAAGAACATTTCGTTATATGCTCCAATAGAGAGGAAACACTGGTTTTTACCAAAAGTTATCAGATTTGCTCCAATTATAAGGACTACAGATATTGTTTTATAGTTTAAATATGTTAAGCAGATAAATATAAAGGTTTAAGTAACACTTTTAAATAATAACCAGCTCTGTAGGATTTTTTTAATTTTTTTGAAAAAATGTCAAAAAAAAAAAAAAAGAAAAATTTTACCGAAAATTTCGATTTTTGGAGCAAAAGCGCAGACTCAAGCAATTTTTTTTCAGCGGTAAAATTTCACGGAGTTGATGTACTAGTATAAAGGCAACTTTTGGCACCTACCCGTTTTTGATTTTTAAAAAATAGTTTTTTTTCGCTCCACCCTAGTGTACATATTCACACTGGAAAGCGATTGGGAATGTTTGGTGGCCTTTAGGCAACAACGCGCCAGCGACCACCAATTCAAACATGTTGAAACACATATGTTGTTTAATCTTGAATCAATTCTAGCATATTTTAATCCATAAATATCCCTTTCCCTTTAACTTGAAATCCAAAATCTGGGTTTAAAAACACCCCCCAAAATGCACCTCCTCCCGTTACATCCTTGACTATAGTTTCAATGTATCTGTAGTCATATCAACATGCATATTCAAAACTAAATCCTTTAATGTAACGTAACTATCTACATGCATCAATACTATTTAACACTTTTAAAAGACTAAAACTGCGTACAACAGATTCAAGGTTTTTCACAATGACAGATTACAAATCATAATTCATTATTTATTGAGAAGAGAATTATGGAACAGCTTGCGCCCTCTATTAGCATTAAATTCAAGAGTTAAACACATGTACATAGGGATTGGAATCATATTTTGGGAACGGATCTCGCTTGGTAGTCATAATGACCTGCATCTGCTTCATGGAGGAACTCTGACATGAGTGAGATATCGGAATGATATCTTTGTTCCCTATAACCACCCATGTGCCAGTGCTAGTGTTGACGACTTACTTTTGATTGTGACTTCACCAAGAAGTGATTGGCCAGCTTTCTTTCCAGACCTGAATCCGATAGAACATTTTTGGGACTATTTTGACAGACGAATTGCTGCTTTAAGTCTTCCTCCAAGGTCAATAGATTATCTGGAATAAGGCTCACTTCATGTCTGGTCCTTGCTTCCCATTTCGGTGTCCGACAACTTAACCGTTTACAAGCCGAATTAACATCTCAATGTAATTATAATTTTGGTTTTCCTATATTACAGTTTCAAATGTTTAAATTTATGCATACTAATTTAATAAAATAACAAAAAAAAATATTTCTACAGTATTTTTGGCCGTTTTCATTTCTGTGTTCGCATTTTGGAACATGATTATTGATTGACAACCTATGAAAATTATGCTATTGTATACTGTCCTTGAGTATTTTCTCAAATTCCATAAACGCTTGCATTCCTAGCGGTAAAATGTAATTAATAGAGAGAAAACGATAAAAGCAAATAATATATTTTTATGCAAATTAATAAATTTGCATATTCCATATACCTGTGATAAATGCTTAAACATAAATATTTTTTTTCAAAAGTTGAAATCAACGTTATATTTTATAGGAAAAATAAGGACATCGTTATTATGTTGGAAAATATATGTTTTTGTATTACAAATAATGCAATGTTCTCATTCTGGAACATTGGTGTTTAAACGGTTAATTGCCACCATTAAAGTCAAGGGTCATTATTCCTAATTAAAAATCATTTTTTGTGATCTTTCTTTGTCATTTTACTACATAAGAATAGACTTTCCCACGAAGAGTGCTTTTTTATTGTAAATCTTTTTTGTCTTTAGCTTATGTAAATTCGTATATTGCATTCAATAAATAACGCTTTAGTACACATTTCTTCTAAATTTATTCTTTCTACATACATTTGCAAACAATACACACACAAAAAAAAGGTTATAGCTTAACTTTTCGAGGTAATTTAAATAAATTTCTACTCTTTCTATTTCTATTTGTGCTCTATAAAAATTACGAACTGTAAAAACTGTTAAAAAACATCGTACATTTAGTACTTTTTTTACCATTTGGCTGGAAAAATAATTATAATTGTAAAAAAAGGGTTGGAACTATTAGAATTATCATAAAATATTCGTAAATGTGAAAGTTAAATTCCATTTTATAAAAGTTCAAAGAAATGGACAGTTAAAAAAGGCTTGATGTTTAAAAATTTTGTATGTATCCATCTTTTTCTATTCATTTAGTTGTAAAGATGATAATTGTTACCATGATAATATCAAAAATGATTATTATAATATTGCATAATTTAATAATTATTGTAATAATAACAATTATTATTTTTATTGGTACTTACGTATTAACGCCACCGCAGCAGAAGTTGCGCTAATACGCCAATAAAGAGCAATCTTATTGTCCGCACTCGCACGCAGTTATCTTTTGGATTCATTTGGATTCATTTTTAAAGTCATTTTTTTAGTGTTTTTGCTCATTTTTGAAGCTATTTTTTGTGCATGTGCGAACAACAAGATTGCTCTTTATTGGCGCATTAGCGCAACTTCTGCTGCGGTGGCATTAATAAGTAAGTACCTTTTTATTTTTTTCTGTTTCTGTATTATTATTTTTTAAGAATTTTAAATTTTGCTCATTTAACTGGCTTTTGTTCAATTTTACATGATTTTATTTTCTTATCTATCTTTCATTTCTCCGTTTTCAATAATTTCTCTTTCCTTTTCAATTTTGTTTTTCAATAACAGAGCATTATCTGTAGAAACTTAAGAAAAGTCGACCAGGCATAATCTCATGAATCACACGATTGTGCTATTTAAAATAACATGATGAATAATAGAAGACTGAGATAGCCAGTCAACGCGCCACCAGTTTTTTTTCTTTTGTGCTAATTTTCCATAAATTAACAATTGTAACTACATCGTTTATACTTATAAATATAAATGCTGCTTTAGATGGAAAGTAGAAAATTCGCAATGGGTGCTGTGGTCTTAAAATATAACGCGCAATTTATTATGTCTTTAAAATACAAAATGTTGAAAGTTTCAAGTATGCAAAAAAACTTAGCCTTTGAAAGCATTGAATTTAATGTTTAAATTATAGATGATTATGATAAAGTTGAGTTAAACCGTGCATGTTTAATTTTTCTTAAATATACAACTGTATTTTTATCCATTTTATGTTTACCAAATGATTACCACATATGTCTATACTGTTTAAAGATAGAAAACCAATAACTATAAATGCACAAATAAAGTAATAAAAGGTGAGCAATGCCGAAACAGCTGTTTGCTTCCCTTTTATTACTTTATTTGTGCGTTTATAATCGTTGGTTTTCTATCTTTAAACATTTTTGCACAAAGGCTTTATTTACTATTTTCATATGTCTATACTTTTTATTTCTATTTGATTAGTTAATGTGCCCACGCAAGGGATTGTACAATTCAAATGCATACATGATAATTAAATCTTGGTAACCTGATATAATAAGTTTTTTTAAATGGTGACAATAAGTAGCTTTATTTCTTCTGCACACTCACAGAGGCCTGGCACCTTAAGAATCCTTATTCCAGCCCAGATACCTGGCTCACAAATATCTTAACCCGCCCAAAACTACTCCGTCAATTGGCACAAATTTATCACTTCCTTATGGACCTGGCCAATCTTACCACTTAACCGTTCTCTCCTAAGACTGCCCGCTGTCGCGTTAGAGCCTTTGTTGAGCTTTTGGCAGTCGTAGCGCCACTTGTCGCGATGGAGCAGGTCTCCGACGCGCATATCACTGTGTTGATGTTGTATACAGCCTGTGTATTATGTATTATTATTATTATGTATTTTATGTTTTTTTTTTCTTTTTTTCTTTTTTTTTTTTTTTTTTTTTTTGTTGTTGAAGTTATTGTAATGAATCCCCACATGCCGGGGAACATTCCGGGTGGGACAAATAGGGTCTACACCGGATCCTAGCGATCTGGTGATCTTGTCCCACTTAGGCATAAATAAATAAATAAGTAGCTTTAGTTTTATCAATGCTAAAATCTAAATTGATCATTAAAATAAATCATCACCAAAGCATAATATTTGCAGCATAATTTCAGTTAATAATAAATAGTTTCGACGTTTACTAATTATAAATTTAACACCATTGTATTTTGTCACTATACATCATAAATTTAAATAATAATTAAAAATTTAATTTGAAATAGAAAACGAAAATATAACAGAAATAGGTTTTGGACGTGCAAAAATTCAATCAAAATAAATTTTGTTATTTTTGAAGAAAATATTTTAATTAAAAATCAACTGTGTTCTATATATTATTTTCATTAAATGCATTTGCATTTTCGAAGAATGTTCCAGTAAAATTGCAGAAAAAATATTCATGTAATATTCTTCAACCGTTTCTTTTTACCAATAATACCGGGCAATATTTTACATAGGGCTTAATAACGACATATAGTATGATTATGATATATTAAGTTGCAGTGGTGTTATACTTGTGTTAATAAAACAACTTTTTCGGGGAAAATATTATGTTTTACTTCTTTAAGACACCTTTTCTCTTAGCACAGAATAAAATTTCTATTTATTCATATCTACACGTCTTCTTATATTTGTACAGCTTAACCTTTTCTAATCATAAATATTATACTTTCATATGTCCATATAACATGTAGCCATTACATACCTTTCTAACTTTTAATGTTTAAGATGCATAGAAAAACTTTTTTTTTTTAAATTTAAATTCCATTAAAAGCGTAAGAGTAGAAAAAAAAAAAAACTTTCGTATCATTTTTTCATTTTATTTTATTTATATGTTTATTTTTCATTGATTTGTACGTATCTAGATATCACAAATAAAATGTCACTGTATTTCAACAGAAGAATTACCTTCTTGCTTGTGTTAGCAGATATTTCGTGATATAGAAAAAAATAATACAAATACAGCCCTTATATTTCTTAAATTTAAATACTCTTCATTTACAGTCTTTACTTTTTTCTTATCTACCTTTATCTACAATGAAACTGACATTGATTATTTTTATTTTTGGCATTGGAATCATTATTATACGCTGTTTATACTAAAATAAAATACTTTTGAATGAGCGCTTACATTAATATTAGCTCCCTTTAATTTTTAGAAAAAAATACTTTTATCTTCAGTTGATACATTCAGATATCAGGTATTGTGATTTCATTGAACTTAATTTATCCCCTAAGATATGAAATAAATATGGATTCAAGCATAAAATTAAACCCATTGTGACATTTGAAAAAAAATTAGCATGAAGTTACTTCAATGTGATTCTTAGATAAACAAATGTTAGATAACAAAATGTAAAATAAACAAATGTCTTTGTATTAAACTAATTTATAACATGAATATTCAATCGGTAAAGGAATTATTACATATTGTGTTATGAATTAATCTGATTCCAGTTGTAGGGTTTTCGGCATTTCCTTATATTAACCTTCGATTTATTCAGTTGAGGTGATCCAAAGTATCAGACCAAATTGTGTGAATGTTAAGGTTGATTGGATGAATTAGTCCTTCAATATTCGGACGGGAAATTCAGTTGGAAGATCATTGGGGCTCATTGATTGATTGATCATTGGATCATTGTTGCCAATACATTTCTGGTTCGAATCTTGGTCCGGACATTTTTCACCCACTTAAAAAAATATTTCTGTTACAAATGTTTTTGTTTTTACCAGGTATATAAAAATACATTTATATTACATCGAGTGTGTGTTAGCATACATAGGTTCAATCGTGCATTGTATATTAAAATGAAAAATTTTTTGCAAATTAAGGTTGAAATCAGAGGGATCATCTGCCTTCAATAGAGGCTGATGAGGTTGAACTGAGGTTGATTATATTTTATGACGTCACAGGAACATTGTCTATAGTATTATATTTCAGATTATAAAATATTTTAGTATATGTTTCTAGCTAATAATAGTCGATACTTCAAGTTTGGAGTTAAAATGATTTTAAAATGATCAAATTAAAATACTATTTTTTTAAGTGAATACGGATACAAGAGATGCGAGGTGGTTAAAATGGTGTCGGTTTTAGATTTCACGGGAGAAAAGCTCCATGATTCAGTCAGAGTGGAATAATTTTACTATTTTTCAATTTGGAATACTATGCTTAAGAGTCTTAATATGAACTGTACAATAACAACTAACCTTTATTGTACTTTACTGTTTACATATACGATTAAAATGTAATTTTATTAATCTCTACAACTGAGTTTTATAGAATAATTATTTTATTCTTAAGGTTATTCATCATCTGTTTAATAATTAGACTTAAGATATATAAGATACATTTTATTGTTACCAATACTGTAGGTTTATTATAAATCAATGAACCGTTCCTATTTAAAATATATTATTTTGTCGAAATTCGACGGGTTCTACCTTGTTCTTTTAACTACAAAAATGTTACTTTATTCAATTATTTCCTTTTTTTATTTTAATTGCATTAAAAAGTATTCATTTTGTAAAATCTTCCGTGTTACAGTCATGTACAATTTTAATCTTAATATTTTAAAAAATAAATTAAAAAAAAAAATAAAATAAAATAAAAAAAACAGAAAAGCAATATTGTAATTTTTTTTTCAAATTCATCAGAAAAAATCATCGAGAAAAAGAAAGAAATATTCATTAAGCGAATGTATTTAAACCAGTGTTAAATTAGTGTATAAAAACAATTCTTTTCTAGAAGAAATATAACTTTTTCCTTCTTTAATATACATAGAACCATTTTTCATAGCATATGTAATAATATCTCCTTATTCAGCTAGGCCTTTTTCACAAACTTTATCCTCCTAAATCACAATCCATACATATTTCTTATGTTCTTACAATAATAATTAAGCTACGTTTGATTCCTTTCAGCTTCGGCAATGTAGTTATTCCTATAGTCAGTTCAAACAAGACAAAAAATTGTTGACTCATACAGGTCTTTTCCTGTAATTCTCTGCTTTTGCTTTTGCTTTTGATTTAGCCTTACGCTGTATTCTCATGAGCAAAGGCTTTTTATTCCTTTTTGTTAATATTTTTAGAGGTAAATGTTGATAATAGAAGTGAGCGAATTTTCAGAAAATATTATAGGAAATATATATGGAGTAAAACGAAAAATTTAGATATATAAAACATGACAAAAATAAAAAAATCGTTGTAAGAAGATAAATATTCGGCATCAGAATTATTCTTTTAACTGTCAAAATATTACTTTATTCAATTATTTCCCCTTTTTAAAATTTTATTTGCATTAAAAAGAATTCATTTTGTAAAAGCTTCAGTGTTACAGTTATGTACAATTTTAAACTTAATAACTTAAAAAATAAGTACCAAAAAAAAAAAAAAAAAAAACAGAAAAAGTAATATTGTACTTTTTTTTCAAATTTCATCAAAACGCTTTTCAAAACGAAAAGCATTTGCTCATACGCCACACGCTCATGCGCAATATAAAATATGGCGAAAATAAAATAACCACTCTAAGAAGATAAATATTTGGCACCAATATTATTCTTTTAACTGTCAAAATGTTACTTTATTCAATTATTTGCCCTTTTTAAAGTTTTATTTGCATTACAAATATTCATTTTGTAAAAGCTTCCGTGTTACAACCATGTACTGTTTTAAACTTAATAATAAAAAAATGGAAAAGTAATATTGTAAAAGCTTCCGTGTTACAACCATGTACTGTTTTAAACTTAATAATAAAAAAAAGGAAAAGTAATATTGTAATATTTTCAAATTCATAAGGATTCTTTGAGGAAAAGAAAGAAATATTCACTACGCGAATGTAATTATAGTTGTGTTACCTTAGTGTTATCTAATTATTTATTTTCTAGAAGAAATAAAACTTTTTCCTCCTTTAATATACATAAAACCATTTTTCATGGCGTATGAAATAATTTCTCCTTACTCAGTCTGGCTTTCCTCACAAACTTTATCCTCCTGAATCACAATAGTTGGATATTTCTTATGTTCCTATAATCATAATCAAGCGGCGATTGATTACCTTCGGCTTCGGCAATATAGTTATCGCTATAGTCAGTTCAAACAAGAAAAAACACATACGTTGACTCATATAGGTTTTCTTTCCGTAATTCTCTTTTTTTGCTTTTGTTTAGCCTTACACTGTTTTCTCGTGAGCAGAATCTTTTTATTCCTTTGTGTCATATATATTTCAGATATATATGCTGATAATAGAAGTGAACAAATTTTGAGAAAATGTTATAAAAAATAAATATGGAGCTTAACAAACGGCTTAAATATATAAAATATGGTGAAAATAAAATAATCATCGTAAGAAGATAAATATTTGCCATCAGTATTATTTTTTAACGACCAAAATATTACTTTATTTAATTATTATTATTTTTTTTAATTTTTCTTTGCATTAATAACGCGTTCGTTTTGTAAAAGCTTCCGTCTTACACTCATGTAAAGTTTTAAACATAATATTTTAAAAAATAAGTTTAAAAAAAAACAGAAAAAGTAACACTGTAATTTTTTCAAATTCATCAGACAAATTCATCGAAGAAAAGAAATAAATATTCATTACGCGAATGTAATTAAATCAGTGTTACTTTAGTGTTATAAAAATAATTCTTTTCTAGAAGAAATAAAAGTTTTTCCTTCTTCAACACGTTCGCTGCCGCTTAAGTGAAGGTGTGATGGTAGTTAATTACGCACTGTAGAAGTTAACTTTTCCCAGAAGCCGATTTACTTTTTATAACAAAGAATCAGTGAAAGATTTTCCCGCGCCAGCGCGTGACTGGCTAATGGACATCACCCCACATCACGCGCTTGATTGGCCCCTTAATGTTCGTACCATATCACGCGCCAGCGCGTGATCGGCAGCGAATGCGTTAATATACATAGAACCATTTTTCATGGCGTATGAAATAATTTCTCCTTTTTCAATGAGGCGTTTCTCACAAACTTTATCCTCCTCAATCACAATTCTTTGATATTTCTTATGTTCCTATAACCATAATCAAGCTGCGTTTGATTACTTTCAGCTTCGGCGATGTAGTTTTTGCTATTGTCAGTACAAACAAGACAAAAAACTGTTGATTCATACAAGTCTTTTTACGTAACTCTCTGCTTGTTATTTTTATTTAGGCTGGCATTCTTTTCTTATGAGCAAACACTTTTTTATTCCTTTGTGCTAATATTTTCGGAAATTTATGATGATAATGCAAGTGAGCGAATTTTCGCAAAATATTATAGAAAATAAATTCAGAATAAAATGAAAAGCTTAAACACATAAAATATAGTGAAAACTAAACAATCATTGTAAGAAAATAAGTGTTTGACACAAGTATATTTTTTTAATTCCTAATATATCATTTAATTCAATTATTTTCGCTTCTTTAAATTTTACTTTGTATTAAATATGTATTCATTTTGCAAATGCTACCGTGATCTATTTTTTGTTATGTATGCACGTGTTAAAATATCCTAAATACGATTTGACTGTTTTTAAACCGAATTATTACTTTTTTCTTAAAACTATATGTAGTTAGATATTCCATGATCTTGTGCAACAGATTAATTTTATGACAAATAAATATTTTCTGTTTATTCAACCGTGTACTTACCAAATTTGTCGCCCTCAATGAGAAATATTTCATGTTTCACAGATTCATATAAATTATAATTAAACTTTCTATGGTTAGCAGTTGAACTAGTGTAGGTATTATTATGCACAGTTCAGAAGAAACCAAACGTAAACAAAAAAAAAATCTTTTGATATAAGCTGATACCGCCTTTTTCCCCTGTGTCTTCTTATTTATATTTTCACTGGCCTCTAAAAGTTAAGATACGACAAATTTTTCGAAGTTCAATACCCCCCCCCCCCCCAAAAAAAAAAAAAATGGTAGTAAGGATACATTTCATAATTTATATCAATGATAATAATGAACACAAGAAAAAAAACTTATGCAAAAACGATAATTATCATTTTCATTTTATAAAAACAGATACACGTACTATGCATAAATGAGAGAAAAATATGGAAATATCAAACTTTAGTAATTTTGTTTTGTTTTTTGACTGTTTTGGGCAGTTTTGTTGACAAAAGACAGTAGAAGTTAGAAATGTTTAAGAAAAGTCGTTTGCCCGAATTTTTGTAGGGGTGGGCTGTCGAATAGGTGCAGATGGGTTGTCAAAGGCTAATGCTACTAGACGTTTCAATATGTCTTGCAGAATGGTCCAACGATTCTGGTATCAATATCAATCCGAAGATTCTGTGTCCAGAAAACATATTCTAGCTCTAATACGAATAATAAAATCTGCATAAGACCGTTTTCTAGCTGTTTAGGTGCAAAGGGACCGCACTATAGTGACACAGCTCGTAGCAGAGAACTTTTTAGAATCAGGGAGAAGAATATCCGCTACTACGGTAAGAAGGTGCCTTCAAAAAGCTGGTTTCTATGCAAGGCAACCAGTTACGTGTGTATCCTGCAACGGACAACAGAGAAGGGCCGTCTTATTTGGGCAAGAGAACACGTTTCCTAGAGCAAATAGCAATGAGCTTCTGTACTTTTCTCAAAAGAGTCCAGATTTAAGATCTGGTCATCGACTTAGGGCATCGTGATATGAAGAGAACAACGCACCAGATACCATCTATCCAATACTGTTAAAACGCACAGGTAGAGAGATAAGGGAATCATGGTTTGGACAGGGACTCGGGAGTCACACAGACGTGCGTTGGTTATCATAGAAGAATTCTGACTAGTGTGATACATTGGGATTAGATCCTTGATCCACATGTCCACCCATATGCCAGTGCTATTTATGACGATTTCATTCTGATTGTTAGTAAAACGGATAAGTTAAATGATGCACGATTCCTCCAAACTGTGACGCTCAAGATAACCTTAAAAAGGTTATATTGAGGGTCACGGTTTGAAGAGAAGAGAATGACCATTTGGAACAATGGTTACTCCGTGTCTGGTCCACGCTCCCCATTAAAGTGCCTAACAGCTTAATTGGCAGCGTGGAAAGTCTATGATGCCAATACATACAATTCAGTGGTGGATATATTCCTTAGTAAAATATTTCTATTACATATAATACTGTGATGTACTGTTTTATTCAAGAATGAGTTTTTCCAACAAGTGTGCATTTTTCGCTGTAAATAACTTTCGCGTTTAACTTACTTGCATAAGTTAAAAGCAAAAATTATGAATTCCTATGTCGCATTCAATAAATAATTACTTTCTGAATATTTTCTGTAAATTTGTTGCCTCTACAATCATTCATTTTCAAATTAGACACATAAAACCGGTTATACCTTAATTCTTAGAGGCCAGTGCAATTTAACTTAGATTGTTTTATTATGTATAATTTTGTGCAAATATTTTCAAGGAGAAAAATGAGGACAAGAGTAAGCAGATTTTTATCCATATTTTCAAAAAAAAAAAAATGGGAAGCAAGTAATTAAAAATATTTATTGGATTTTTCTAATTAATTAGCATTTATTAGGAGCAAATTTCTAAAATGTGTTCTAACTGAATATAATTTCAGCTGTGTTACGCAACTGTTATGCAATCTATCTAACTATCTATCTATATATATATGTATGTATAAACTTACTAGAATAAATATAAAATTTTCCATCTATTATAATACAACTTATATTTATACAGCAATATTTTTCTAAAAATCATTAACCTCTGCAATCATATTCCTTACATTTTTCTTGTATTTTTATAACCATGATCAAGCTGTTTTGATTACATTCAGCTTTGTTAACTTAGTTATTATTATACTAAGTTCAAATAAGACAAAAAATTATTAACTCATACAGACCTTTATCCGTAAGTTGCCGTGTTTAGAATTAATTTAGACTGACTCAGTTTTCTTAGAAAGAAAGGCTTTTTTTTATTCTTTTTGGATAATATATCTTGAGAGAAAACGAGCTGGTAAAGTAAGCAAATTTTAACGAAATAAATATGAAGTAAACGATAAGCTTACTGGAAAGATAACGAACTTAAATTCAAATTATTAAATAAATATTTAGCGTCACTATCCATATTTACATGTCTAAATATTATATTAATCAATCTTTTAACTAAAACTTGTTTTGAATAAAAAAAATTAGTTTTGCAAAGGATTTTGCCTGTTAATTTTCAAGGATCCACATATATTGTAATGTCCTAAATACGATTTGACTAATTTTAGATAGAAATATCGGATTTTACTTATGAGTAAAGATTAATGTGTTTTAAGGGGGTCCGGGGCACAAAAATCTGGAAAATTTTCTAAAGATACTTTATTTCATTAAAATTTTCTTCATTTTTTTCTGCTTAAAATGACGTTTAGATCATATTTCTAACTTAATTGGGACGTATTATTTATTTTATTTTATTTTATTTTATTTTATTATCTTTTTTTTTTTTTTTTTGGTTTCTTTTCAAAATCTAACTTTTAACCAATGAAAGTTATGGAAACAGCTTTTAGTGAAAATGTGATTTTCTTATTGGTGAGTTTTTAAACATTTCTTCAATTTAAATTACTATAAGTTGAAAAAAATAGACGATAAAGGGCAAAAACTTGAAAGATGTCTTTTAAATTATTTTAAAATATTTATTTTTTTAAATATGATTTTTTTTAAGTTACATAAATTTTTGTCGGTATTTTAATTTAAATTTTTATGTATTTTTTTAATTAATACTCTTTAAAATGCTGAATGAAAATTAAAGCTTATATATTTCTGTTTATTTAAATAACAAAAAATTAATTTCTGCAAATATTATTTTGAGTTACAATGGTTTTAAATTACCTCCCTAGTTTAATAAGTGTCAGATTATATATTTTTTTCATTATAATAAATGTTATTATGTGGTTTGAGTTTACAAATTATATGGTTAGCGATCATAAAATACTTCAAAATTTTAACCCAATAAATAAAAAATATTTTAAAATGTATCTTGGACACCGTTAATGTAATATATATATATATATATATATATATATATATATATATATATATATATATATATATATATATATATATATATATATATATATATACCGAGTGATTATAATTGAAGTTACGATTTTAAAAATCGATATTTTTAAGGATGCTGGTCTGAATAAGCTACTGGACTTGATATTTTAGTAGAACACTCTTGAGGCAATGGAGTTTTGTTTGGCGAAGGACAATAATAGTTTCAAAATGTGCCGATAGATGGCGCAGCCAGCATTCACATTGTCTGGGAAAATGCAAATTAGTAAAGCGTGTCATGTGCACCTTTTCTCCCCCGGGAGTGCACCTACACTCTAAAGCGAAAGCTGATTTCCCGGGGTGGTCATCGCTTGTCAAGTGCACAGCAGACATATCTGCAATAAAAATGCAGAGCACCAGCTCTTTACTCGAATGCTTCATTATGACTCTGATTATGAAGAATACTCTACTAGTGCTCTGCTACTGAAACTTTTTTATAAGGACGATGATTGTGCATTTACAGCTGTTAGAATGTTTCGGACATTAAAATCCACAAAAAAGGAGTCTAATAACGGCAAATGGTGTGCAGAAAATGATTCCTAAATTCGAATAGACCAATTCATTTGACAGTCGGGGTGAAGGAAAGAAAGCAGTTTCGGATGCGGCAGTGAAAGAAGTGGCTGCGGCATTATAAGAACAAGATAACAATGATGCTAGAATCAGCAGTGGATGTGGAACTGGCTGAATGCTGGATATACTGAATAGCCCAGTGTGTAAAGATCTAAGGAACATCTTATGCTTTTATCCGTACAAGATAACTCACGCCAGGAGACCTGCTAAACTGGAAGCATGTTAATCTTTTGTACTACAATTTCTTGCCCCGGTGGAAATAGACAACAGATAACCATGGAACATTGGTCTGAGGGAGCTCACTTCCTTTGAAAGGGACTATAATTATGCAAAATTGCAGGACATGAGCGACCGGGAATCCGTCGCAGCAACAGCCATTGTCTCTTCAGTCTGAAAAGGTCACATTGTGGTGCAGAATAATTGCAGTGTTTATCATCAGACCCGTTTTCTTCAAGGAGATCAGTTCTTCGCTTCCCATTACCGACACAATTACTGGCAAACGGTATGAAGCATTATCGCGTAATCATGTCCATCGGACACATCAACAGCGTCGGTGTGTGGATGGCACTACATTTATGCTTAGTGGCGCTCCTTCACATATTGCTATTCAAGTGGAGCATCTACTGAGTGCTAATTTCAGAGATACTCATAAGCCGCTATTTTCCAAAAACATAGACGCCACGTTCCCTCAGTTTAAATCCGTGTGTTTCCTGGCTTTTAGTCTAAGAGCCGACCGCTCAAAACCCTAAGTCATATAGCACAAGTAAAAATCTTTTATATTATGATAGATTAGTTATAGGAGAATCTAATAATCCTTGTCTGCCGGAAGCAAAGTATTGCATAAGCCAAAATTTAATACCACTAGTGGCCATTCGTAAGTCTATCATTGTGTTTGCCGTATAATCAAAAGTATGAAAACACGAAAAACGAGGAGCAGGAAAACACAATGCTAAATCTATGAGTCGCCCACTAGTGGTATTCATTTTTGGCTCATGCACCATTTTGCTTCCGGCAAACGTGGATCTTTACATTCCCCTATGACTATTCTTCCATAATATAAGGGATTTTGTCTTGTGCTCGACGACTTAGTGTGTTGTGCGGTCGGCTCTTGGACTATTTGGGGATACTTGGATGTTCTTGACAGCGGGCAGAATCAGAATATACCCGTCTTGAAGGCAAGCATCACACACCATACCCATTGCATCGGCACAAATAACCCGTTGTGGAGTTTCCATTTTACGCTTCCAGTTAGTAGCGAAACAAGACGGACAGAATATCGAACAAATTATCAACAGTAATCAGCAGTAAGATGGTTAATCCATAAGACTCTTTTCTCTTCTTTTCATTTTTTATTTTTTTTATTCTTTGTCATTATCGCTGTTTTTGCTGTAAATACATATTCTTGTCTTTCCGCTAATAAATTTGTAGTAAATCCCTGAAATCATTTTTTCCTTTTAGATAACAATATTACTGTGTTTAACGAATACATTTTTGGTTTTCCCTTGACATTATCTTGAGAGCGCCATCTAACGGCACATTTTGGATTTTTTTTTTTTTTTTTTTTTTTTTTTTTTTTTTTTTTTTTTTTACCAGACAAAATTGCATTTCCCCGCGAAAAAGTTTTAAAATTATCAATTTTTGAAATCGCAACTTTAATTATAATCGTCCTATATATTCTCTTTATTCAGGTTTTAAAAATCTTACCATTGATTAGAATTCTTTTATGCTTATCACATTCTTACAATCATAATAATCCTGCTTTTAGTTACCAACTGAAGAAACGTGCACATATCTTTCATTACACATGATTCATAAAGCGAAACAAACTGACTTTTACTAGTTTTTTCCCAGTAGGATTATTGTATTTATGTTTAAGTTAGGTTTGTACTGATTTATAGTTTATTTTTCTGTGCTAATATTGAGCAAACATGGATACAGAAATTAGCTATTTTTCATCCCATATTATACAAAATAAGTACGACATCAAACAGATCGATGAAGCATCAATGTGATTTTTGAGACAAATTTACATTCATTAGGAGAAAAATTTAATTTTATCACTACACGAATATACTTTCATCTGTGTTTTATTAGTGTTAGCATGATAAATAGTTTCTACGCGCATTATAATGTCTTACTTCATTAATACACACAGAAATATGAAGAATATAACATACATTTATTCAGCCCAAGTTTCTCATAAATTTCATACTCCAGATTCACAACTCTCACATTTCCTTATATTTTTTATAGCGATAATCAAATTGTGTTTGATTACTTTCGGCTTCAGATAACGTAGTTATTGCTATAGACAGTTTAAATGAGACAAAAACTTCTTGTTTCATACAGGTTTTCTTCCGTAAGTTTCTGTATTTGGATTTACTTAAGCCCTACATTGTTTTCTTAAGAGGGAAATTTTTTATACTCTTTTATGCTATAATTTTCAGAAAAAAAAACGACATGGTGATATGAATGATTTTTCAGAAAATCTTACAGAAAATAAATATGGAAGTAAACGATTAGGTTAAATTTATAAAAGAGGGCAGAATCATAATATTAATAATAATAATGATGAAATATTTGGCAATGTAGTACATTTTGAAGAGTTTCAATATTAATTAATTCTTTTCGCTTTATTAAAACTTGTTTTGTATTAAAAAAGAAGTGGATTTATGAAGGTTTACTTCTTTTATTTTTTGCTGCATTTATATTTTTTCTCTTAAACATTATTTAACAGTTTTTAGACAGAAGTGTCTTTTTGTTTGTTTGTACTAATATTATAATAGAGTGAGCATGGGGACAGAAAGGAAATATATTTTAGCGTTTTTGTTGACAAAAAATAAGTACGAAATGTTTTACAATGTATCAATGAAGTTATTTAGGGAAATTTAAATTAATCGAGAGAAAATTAATAAATAAAGTTAATGTCCATAACAGTAAAAATATTTTTAACTTTGTAGCAGTCGCGTGTTTGTCGTTTTGCAATCAATATTTATTAATTTCTCCTAAGACGTATTCTTTTAGAAATGTAATGGATAACTACCATGCAGCTAACTAAATGTTTCTTCATCAAAATAGGATTAACACATCTCTGGTTTCCTTCAGATACATTTTTACAAGCAACGTTAAAATTGGCGAAAAAATCTACAAAACAGTTCTAAAATCAGTTCATTTTTACTTTTTGCATTGTCCAAATCTCAATAATTAAATATTTAATTTAAGTAATCTGTAAATTTTTAACTGCCGAAAAATAATATTCGAATATTAAAGAGTATATTCGAAATTTTCATTTTTATGCGTTGGATTATTCAACTCTATACTTGCTATTAATTTTATTATACTCTATTAATAATATTTCATGTTTCACCGGTTCATATAATTTACTTAAGCTGTATATATGTTCCAGCAACTGTAGAAAAATTATTATTATACAAATTTACAAAATGACCATATATATATATATGTATATATATATATATATATATATATATACATATATGGTCATAGATTTAACGTATTTAAAAGAGAAAATTGTGGAATTTTATGTTACTGAGTGTAAATCAGAAACTGATATGGATTTATTTTTGAATTTATTTAAATTTGTTGTAGAAGAAAATTACCTTTACGACGGTAAAAAAACGTTTAGACAAATTCGGGGCATTTCAATGGGGGGGGGGTGTTGTAGTTCAATTATAGCTGACATATACCTATATTTCTATGAACGTAACAATAACTTAAATAAAAATATTTTGTGTTATAGATACATTGATGATGTTTTATTAGTTAAATTAAATAACGATAATAGCCATGCCGCCCGTCTCCTTGTTTGTTACTTTTCGAGTTTCTTGTTTAAGTTAATTATGAGTTGTTATTTTGTTTGATCAGTTTATAATTTATGGATTAGTTATTGTTCACGTAGTGGTTTTTCAATTTTGTTTGGCGGTGTAGATGTTCGTGAGTTTTTGCTTTTAAGAATATTTTTATAACTTATATATATTTTTTTAGTAAATTATATATGGTGTTCGATTTGAATTTAATATATCAGTTTTATATATATATATATATATATAATAGTGTGTGTGCGTGTGTAATATATACTATCAGCTGATTATGTTTTTTCGACTAAGTTTCTGTATTATTGTTTACTTTAGTTTTATAATGTGTTATATATTGTTATTTGCAAATATTAACAGAGAGTAATCGTAGTAATAGATGTGAACAATTTTTGATTAAGTATTTTTCATTATAAATATGAACGTAAACAAGGCTGAAAAATATCGATGTAGCTTTTGAGAAAAAATTATATTCATTAACAGAAATTTTCTAAATATTGCATACATGAATTTAATTTCAGTTGTGTTATGTTATCGTTATCATAACGCCTGTTTTCTATAAAAATATAAATCTCCTTAAAGCACTAAGTACAGATTTTCATAGTATGAGAAAAAGCTTCTGTATAGTGAGTCCCATCATTCTTTAAAACTTTATCCTCCTTCATCACATTCCTTATGCTTTTGTTTTATCCCTATAGCAAGCAGTATTTGATTACGTTCAGCACCAGAAAATTGGTTATTGCCCTGCACAGTTCAAATAAGACAAAAAATTATTGATTCATACAGGTCTTAGTACGTATTATTTTATGTTTAGGTTTAATTTAGTCTTACATTGTTGTGTTAGGAAGGAAAGACTTTTTATTATTTTGTGCAAATATTTACAGAAAACATTATAAATGAAATGAGCGAATTTTCACGAAACATTATAGGAAATAAATGCGAAAGAAAGTTTTCTATTGTCTTAATATTTTGAGTGAGCGAATTAGATGATGGAAGTGATCATATTTTCGCAAAATATTGTAGAAAAACGAATAGTTTCAGTACAAAAAACTTTGAAATACTCACTACGTGAAATTAATATTTATTGCGTTATGTGACCGTTATCATAACACCTATTCCCTATGAAAATACGAAACTCTTTCATGCACATAATACGGATTTTAATAGCATATAAATCAGATTCTGTTTAGTCAATCCTATGATTCTCACAAAATTTATCCTGCTTCATCAAAATCCTTATGCTTTTGTTTTTATCCCTATAGCTATAATCAAGCAGTATTTGATTACATTCAGCGCCGGAAAATTGGTTATTGCCCTGCACAGTTCAAACAAGACAAAAAAATATTGATTCATACAGGTCTTATTCCGTATGTTTCTACGTTTAGGTTTAATTTAGTCTTACATTGTTTTCTTAGGAAGGGAAGCCTTTCTTTTCTTTTGTGCAGATATATTCATAAAGAAAACATGATAAATGATCTGAGCAAATTTTCACGAAACATTAAAGAAAATAAATGTGTTATAAAGCATTCTATTGTGCTAATAATCTTCAGAGAACAAAATCAGTTTAAAGAAATGAGGAAAATTTCAGAAAATGTTATGGAATATCGAATGGCTTAAATACCTAAATATAGGAAATTTTTTGAAATATTAACCCTCCAAGCGTCTTGCAAATGGGTAAAATTGTAATGTTGTTTTCTCTGCATTTTGTTTTAAATGCTAATAAAATATTATTATTTCAATATTACAAAAAAATCTCATTTAAGAGTATAAATGTAACTAATGAGAGTCTTAATCATTCTTCAATGCTTTGAAAAATCTTTAAATTTATAGAATTATAATATCTTAAACATTGCTTATATTGCAGTGAAACCTGGAGCTTAGTGTACGGAATATTACGGGCCAAACGCTTAGAGGGTTAATCTTGAAATAAATATTTGGCAGCATTTAAGATTTTTTAATCACGTAAATGTAACATTATTCAATTATTCTTACTGTTAAAAGCTTGATTTGCAAGTGAAAAGTATTGTTTTTTGAACGTTTTTCGTATTTTATTTTATGTTGTATTTAAATATGTTTTTCTAAATTTGATTTGACAGATGTAATCTTTTCTTCATTTGAATACAAATGAATGTGTTTTAATTTTGAATTTTTCCTTATTTATTAACTCTATAATCTTCTAATTTTTTTCTTCTGTAATCTGGATTCCTGTGTTTTTTTATTCTCCTATAATCGTGCAAAAAAATGGCACACAATGGCTTCTTTACCTAATTTTCTGGGTCTATGTCTAAGTTAGCTTGATATTTCCTGTTGCACTCTTCCATAGTCCACGCGATGATGATTTTTCCTAGATTTACGATCACCGCTCGTACAGACTTCGAAAAAAGTTACTTTATTTGATAGGCTGCTACCACCGATATAAATATAATACACGATGTGAGAAGGATTATAAAAAATGCTAATCTTGTTCAATTATTATTAAAAAACAATTTATTAACACATTATTTGCATAGAAACAAACATTATTTACATTTCAGAGCTCTGATAAGATGGTCCGGCCTGAAACTAAGTTGTATATCAAATACGTTCTACGTACTGGATCAACTTATTAAATTACTCTACTTCTTTCCTGACTATAAACTGTCACATTAGGTTCGTCGAAGGACCTCCTTAGGGCCTCTTATTGCTCCGCTCTGGAGTCCAGCCTTCTCCTAAAAACTCACTATACTCTCGAAAACGCAAACAAATACTTTACGACCTCACTTCTCTGGATTTTTCGCAGAACCCCTGTCTATCTTAAAGTGTTTTTTCCACAAATACAGAAAATACTGTTCGGAGGGACACCTTTCTTTTCTCTAAAAATTCCCCCTCTTGTGGCATTCACTATGCACAGGATAAAGAGAAAATTTATCTGTTATTCTTTATCTACGCCTTCTTCTGCTCAGCATTACTTATTATTGTTGCATACTATATTTAAACAAAAAGAGTAGCTGGAAAACAGTGGAATTTCTTGTTACAATAGAGCTTGATAATACAAAAAGATTTAACTATCATAGACCGTATCAACTTCAAGTTGTGGAAAACTATTACTTTAAACTCACGCTCGCAGAAAGTATTACATATGAAATGTAATACACTAAAAAGATAATATCAGATAACAGTAATCTCAATTAGTTCCCGAATTTTAGCGTGAGAAGTGTGACATTGATTTAGTATTTATTGTTTTCTATTAACATTTTAAGACAATAAATATGGACTAAGAAGCCAGTTCTTTGCAATCTCATATTATCAAAAAGAACTACAAAATAAAACAGATAAATTAGATATCAATGTGACTTTATAAATATAAATTTACATTAATGAAAAGAACATTTTTAAATATTCACTTATATTTTAAGTATGTGAATACAATTTTTGCTATGTTACGTTAGTGCTCACAAAACAGCTATTTACTAGAAGTTTTTAACGTTTCTGAATTGGTTTTTCATTTCACAGAAAATTACTTTCATTTATCCAGCCGTATGTTTCTCAAAAAATTTATTACCTCCAGTCACAATTCTTACATTTTCTTATGTTCATATAACCATAATCAATTTGTGTTTTATTACTTCGGCAGCGTAGTTTTTAGTATACGCAGTTCAAACAAGACAAAAGAAAAAAATTATCATTGACTCATTGACCGGTCTTCTTCTGTAATTTTCTGTGTTTAGATTTAATTTAGCCTTACACTGTTTTCATAGGAGAAAGAGGATTTTTATTCTTTAGTGCTAATATTTTCACAGATCAAACGAGATGATGGAAGCAAGAGAATTTTCAGAAAATAAATACGGATGATGACGAATAGCTATAAAATATAAAATAAGGCAATATTTATTATAAAATAAGAATGGAGTAAATATTTGATATCACTTACAAATTTTTAACACCTGAAAAATTATAACATGTTATTGATTTTTCTTTTAAATTTTTCATTTTGCATAAATGAAATACCAGCTTTCTAAAGGTATTCGTCTAATAATTTTTGTTGGATTTAAATATTTTGAAATGTTTGAAATATGATTGCGACTATGCATTATTATTATTATTTATTTTTTTTTACTTTAATACAAACGATTTTTTTAAAAGAAATATTTCTTTATGTAGCTCTGTGCTGTTTCAAAATGTACTATTAACTGTTTGAATTCTTGCGTATTATTCATGTTTCTATAAACATAATCATGCTACCTACACTGTAAAAAGAATCTGTGAAGGTACTAAACATTTTCTAGGAAACTGGGATTCCAAAAACTTTTCATGTAACGATAACAGCAAAAATTCATGTAATCGATTCTGAAACTTGAATTTTTGCTGTTACCGTTACAGGAAAAGTTCTTGGAATCCCAGTTTCCTAGAAAAGGTTTAGTACCTTTGCAGATTTTTTTTTACATTGTAGTTTTACCAGCTGACATTAGGTAGCATGAGAATTAGATGTTAGTTAGATGTTAGTATAGTTAGTAGATTAGATGTTATTTTATGTAGTTTACAAAACAAAAACAATAAAAATCAGATAAATATTTTCTTCCCCACATTTCCGTGTTTATGTTTAATTTATTTTTATATTATCTTATTTATTCTACTGGATAAATATTTGAGATAATAAACAAAGTGACAGAAGTAAACTATTTTTTACCCTATTATAGAAAAAATCGAAAGAAAATAATAAAAATATTTATAAAATTGTTAAAAAAAAATTACTTCATTAAAGGTAATTTGTAAAAAAATCCGTTATGTATCAAATACATATATATTAATTTAATATTGAAATAACACTTTCACAACTTCTATTTCTTAAATGAAAGAAATAAAAATATATTTATTTAAACAAAATTGTTTAATTTTATGAATTTTCATGTAGTCATTGTTAGAGACCTCTTAGTTTCAGGTTCAACGGATTCCTTATTTTTACGCTTCCTTAAAACGCTCCTTATTTTTAGGAGTCAAATTATTGGGGACATTGGGGAATTATTTTTAGATTGCGGTGTCCAATATTATAATAACTTAATAATAGGGAATCTAATATTATAATAACTTAAATACTTCCTTTGAAGCACGAGCTACGTTGGTCGCAATTCAGTATGTCCAGCGTTTGCTCGTTTTCTTCCGCGGATTCAATAACGAAACGTTCGATATTTCTTTTTTAAATTTTTTGTTTTGTAAATATACCTGTACTGTGTGCTTATACACAGTACTTATACATATGTTAAAAAGTGTGTGCTACTTTGAACCGAAATTTGGTGCTTAGTAGCTGCCACCATAAGATGGTGAAATCTTGTTCCAAGATTTGGAACTTCAGTTGAACCATAGTACCATTTCTTCAAATAATATGGTGTAAAGTCATTCCAAGATTTCGACCTTCGATTGAACCATCCTATGGTGGCAGCTGGTAATAGCTGCGAGCACCAAATCTTGGTTCAAAGTAGCACGAAATTTTTAACAGTGTAATTTAATAATCTCAATTAAAAATTGTAAATTCGTACATTAATAAAAATGCTCAGATATTTAAATTTTAACTTAGCGTTTTTTATTTTGAAACCATCAATTCTCGTCATTTAAAGAGATTAAAGAATAAAATGGATCTATTATTGAATAATTAAAGTTCCAAAATAGTTTCAAAATTTGTTGTGTTAAAATAATATAAGTTAAAAAAAAATAAGAGCAGAAAAAAAGATAAAGGATAATTAAAAATAATTTAAAGCGCAAGCATATACATTAAAAATTTGGAAATCCTTAATATGCAACTTTTTTTTTATTCTAATGCTAATTTTTAATGTAATTATGATTGTTACTTTAAAAGCAGAGTACTATTATCACCGTATTGGCTTACATTGTTATATATAAGTAATGTATAAGTGACAATTTATAAGTAATGTCTATTTAATATCATAGAATTACAACAATTACTCATTATTTTTGGAAGATCTCGAATCATTAGTTTTGATTCAGTCTTGTGCGTAGTGGATGTAAGTAAAAATACAATTCTATATTTTTCATGAAAAGTAAACGTAAAAAAGTAAAATAACATTTCAATACAGAATATTAAAAAAAACATTTAAATAAAACAGTTGTTAAGTTGTCTATATGAAAAAAATTACACATTTATGTTTTATAAGGATCGAAAAAAAATTAAATGTGACATGTTCCTATATTGCACCCGCCAAGTAAAAATGAAGACTCCAGAAACCCCAGAATAAAGCATATTACAAGCAAGTTTGTATACATATTATACAATTTTAAAAAAAAGGTCGATCTACTAAAAAAATTTTAGTAATCCTTGTAATTAGTAAAAAATTTTTAGTAATCTTACTCGGTTACAAGGAATCTGTAAGAATTATTAGAAAAAAGCTAGCAACGAATAGAGTTAATAGTTTTACATTTTTAATAGCTATTACTAAAACTCACTTGGGATGGCCATAATAGCTTAGTGGTCATAGCACTCATAGCACCGAACTCCAGGCTGAAAGTACCAGGGTTCGATGCTGGCCGCCGCCAAATATGTACCGAATGTAATAAAGGGATTATGAAAATTCTGTCTTAGCAGTTACTATGGGTAATGATCTCTGAAATTTTCCTCCCCTTTAGAAACATGTCAAAATAGAGTAGGTAGCAATGTTTGGCACTGCCATCTATTACGGCTTTACCGAAAATCTTCCGTTTTAGAAGTCTCTATTTTTACCCACTGGATGCAGCTCGAAGGAAGCTCCTTCACTTCGGGCACACGTAATGGTTACTAAAAACAATTTTGGAGCTATTACTAAAATTTGATTGGTGGCTCATACTAAAAAGTTTTAAGTTAGTTATACAAAAAATTCTTTTGTTCAGTTTACAAAAGAAATGTTTGTTTCACTTGCAAAAAAAGTTTGTAATGGTTACTAAAAAATTCTGTGGAATACAAATTTACTAAGAAATTTTTAGTAACCTCTAGAATTTTTTTTTTTTTTTTTTTTTTTTTTTTTTTTTTTTTTTTTTTTTTTACAGTGTAGGCAGAACATTTTCATTATTACCACATTCTTTTATACAATTATCATGATTTGCTAGTATACAAGGCTCCCAAAAAGTCCGCGAACTGAACACCAATGTTTTTCAACAGAAAATGTCATGGTAGATTTCAACAGCATTTGGGCTAAAACTAACCTCCGAAGGCAGCTTTTGCGCAATTTGCAAGAAAAATATAAAACGAAAATATTTCTAAGAAAATAGTGGACAATTTGGAAGCCCTGTTGTATATAAAAAAATGGGTTTCAAATTTTAATCTTAAACTGTTTTTAATTTTTAATCTTAATCTTAATCTTAATCTTAATTTTAATCTTAATCTGCATATTCATATTATCCGCAAAGAAACTCTTCGAGAAGGTTGAATTCTGATAGGGATTGACCGACGCGTTTTCACGTAACTTGGCGATAATTATACTTGGCGAGCGATAGATGCTTCAGTCGAGGAGTTTGATTTCCTTCCAATCCGATTACAAAGTAACTTTTCTCTTGCAGCATTGCATTGGATGGAACATGTTTTACTGAAAGCTGTACTCCTTAAAAGTTTTTAAACACAATTTTTTACTTTGTACTCGGCTCCGAAGGAAATCAAACTCGACGGAAGCGTCTACCGCTACGCCAAGTATAATTATCGCCAAGTTACGTGAAAACGCGTCGGCCAATCCCTATCAGAATTCAACCCTCCCGAAAAGTTTCTTTGCGGATACTGTGAATATGAGAATTATCTATATTATAAAGGTCAACAGTGTTTGAGCGTAGCGCTGACGTTACTTTGACGGTGACAGACTTTTCAATTCCTTTTATTTTACTGTAATTTTGTTTAACTTCTCAGCATCACATGTCTACAAGTTTTGCTCATTAGAATAGCTGAAAAATGTATTTAGAACTGCATTTTTTCAAGACTGTATTGTATTTTATTTCAAAATTCTACCGCAATTTACCCATTTCTATAATTTAAAAAATAATTTTCAAACATGATTTTTTAAAATATCTATATGTACTGCTTTCATATAATCATGAAAGGTAAATCCGCACTTAAGTTAATATAAATAGTTCAGCTTTTTTTTTCCTGGCTGATGGCCCATAACGAAAATAGAACTTTATAAATAAAGTACAATATAAACAGAAATATAACAAACATGTAATTGAACTATTCGCTTAAACTATTGATATGATCAAAATTAAAATGGATTGTTGTAAGCCACAAAATTTTTCGTAATTTCCTTCGCTACTATTTTAGACGAAATTATCGCTTTTGATAAGTTTCAAAACTTTATTTTAATGCAAAAATTATATTTTTTCATATAAAAATGCGTTTATATATTGATAGTTTTCAATAAAAAAATTTATTCACATACAATTTTTTATATGTATATTCAATGCAACCGGGACATCCGGGTTGGATTCTCTTGCATTTTCATAATTTTCGAAATTCTTGTTTATGAAAATATACACGAAAAATTGCAACGATGAAAACAACGTAAACGTTTTAAGCTGGGCTTCTTTCTAACGCATTTGCATCATTTTCGCATGCATAAATTTCAGATCTTGTTTTTTAATCCTGAAATTCCGTAAACGTACGGAAACTTGAAGGAAATAATTTTTATTCTGTTGAAATATAAGATATCTGCCATGAAATTTATCAAAATTTGTTATGAAAAAATTCTGATTTAAATTTCGAATTTCTGAATTTAAAATAATAATAATAATTCCGAATTACGCAGAGTTGTACTCAAATGATGCAAATGTGGTATTACTATCCAAATAATCTTATAGTAAGGTACCCTGGGGAAATAACGCCACGTTAAGGTTCTACCAATTTTCACGGCTTAGTTTTAGATTGTATTTTTCAAACAAATATAGGATCTGATACAGCAACTCATTGACTATCTATATAAAATAAAATAATTTAACAGATATGTATTCATAAAATGTAATGGCACTTTTTCTTGACCAATGCTATTTGGCGTTAATACCCACCTATATGGGTAATAACGCCATGCAAACAAAACTATAAAATAAGATGGAATAATGGCATGTAGATTGCCCAATTTTAAAAATACTAACTCTACAGCTCTAGAAATTGACAAATTGCAATCTAAGCTATTGAAAATGTACAATTCTTTTGTGACTCTGAAAGAAAAAGAAAGCTGTGGTGGTGGCGGGGGGAGGAGGCAAAAGAATATCAGATTCTAAGCTACGTTTTGCTTAAAAATGACCATTTAAATAGAATTATTAGAAACATTGCACGGATTATTTGAATCAGCATTTATATTCCCATGTATGCATTCTATGCGATAGAAAATATTGATTTTTTTGTGAAAGTGAAAGAAAAAGGAGTGAGGGGGGAGCTTTAACAGAATATAACACCCCGTGTCTCTCTTTGCTTAAAAAGTCCCGCTTAAATATGATTATAAGAAACATTGCATGGTTTTAACCATTCATAATGTCATAATTAATCATGTCAAGTTTTATAATAACTAGAGTTATATGTAATAAATATTTTTGCTAAACCTTAACTGCTGTTAGCGTCTCACATACCGCTGAGTTTTTCAAGCTTCAGAGTTTAATTTGCAATTTTTAGTTTAACTATAGATACCGGGAAATTTTTGTTTCATTTGGAGTCCTATTACTATAGCTAGAAACTTTTGAATAGCTAAATTTTATTTATAATAGTCCTGTATATAAGGTTCAATACAAAAATAATATTCTAAAAGTTAATTTAACATTTTATTCATCGTTAGATTAAGCGGTCTGACAGGCCGCTCACAGTAGGTTATGCGACAATTTTTGTCACAGCAGTTAAGGGTTAATACTATTATAGTAATCTAGTAAATAGTTTTTAACCCATAACTCCACACTAATGCGGATTCTCCAAACCTACAGTTAAATTGTCGACGTTTTAAAGAGCATGCATTAATAAATTTTTAATAAATTAAATAAAATTTTTGATTAAAAAATATTATCCCAAAGAGATCTCTTATTCAATTTTATACATAATTCATTTTGTTATATATCATTATCTCTATATTAGCAACAAAATTAACCTTTAACTGCTGTTAGCAATCTGACTGAACACTGTACCCCCCCCCCCCAAAAAAAAAAATAGCGTTTAACTTGTATTTTCCAATTTAACTATAGTTACAACTGAAATTCTCTTTCGTTTGGAGTTCTCGTAATATTGTTAGAATTATTTGAATAGATTAAATTTAATTAGAATTAATTCTGTACAAAAAGTTTAGCGCAGGGACAGTATTCTATGATTTTTAATCATGGATCGCATTTTAACCTTTAACTAATGTTACCGGTCTCGTAGACCACGATTTTTCTTTTAATTTTTTAGTTTAACTTGTAATTTAGTTTAACTTGTAATTTTCAGTTTAACTGCAAACACTACCGAAATTTTCTTTCATTTGGAATTTTAGTACTATCACCAGAGACTAAATAGGTGAATATTAAGTATAATACTCTTGTATAAAAAGTTTAGTACAAAAACACAATCCTATGAGTTATTCCCGCCTTTTATTCATCTTTCAATTTTGTGGTCTCATAAACCGCATCACATTCATACGTTAGAATTTCTGTCACATCAGTTAAAGGTTAAATTTATAAAGTTTTGAAAAACCGAACGCTGAGAAAGCGGACAGTTAAAATTTCGAGCTCAATTGAACAATCCAGTGGAAATCTAATAGAAACCTGATTTTGAAGATGTTCGAATTTGAATCTCGAAAACATTTTGACATAGTTTTATTTACAAGAGTTAAAAATTATTTTTTACATTAGTAAAAAAAAATAATAATAATATAATAAAAAATAAAATAGAGAGATTATTTTTAAGTATTGGCACCCCCCCCCCTTAATCTTATCATTTCAACAATGATGATAATGCTGTCCCATATTAATATATAGCCCCCTTCGGATATAGTTCGGCCACTGTTGGGAATCAACCGATCTCCACCACTGTTGGGAATCAACATCTATCCAATATCTTCTACAACAATTTGAAAGTACATGAAATACACTACAAATTTATGTAATAAACAAAGTATTTCTGGATAAAAAATATAGTCTTCAGATCAAAAACCTTATCTCGCAAATTTTAGATCAAGCGTTAATTTTAGTTGCTTGTAAAAACAATAAGACCTAAAAATGAAACAAATTAACTTGAAGCTGTTTTTTGCGATTTATATGACTCAAAACCCTTCTGGGCAGAGCACATGGGTGTCATTTACCTGATTATTTCATAATTATGCAAAATATAAGCACTTGGCGTTATTACCCCGCCTGGCGTTATTACCCCAGGGTACCTTATATTTGTATACGTCAGTTTTGAAGAAGGTTTTTCACTATACAGTTTTATTTTACAATATGTGTATATTAAAATTGTCCGAATAACGTCCAGAAATGTTATTCTTTCCTACTATGTTTTATGCATTATACTCTACTTTTAAATATTTCTAAATATATCGCTTTTGCTTCGAGTAACAAAAATGCACATATAACGAAAAGTCTAAGATTATACTTGTTTTTCTTTTTCTCCGAGAATTATTTTTATTGTTTGTATTTTCAAAATTCGCAAATTCTGGGTATATTTTAAAATAAACAACACCCTAGTTGATCCATATACGGCATTTTCTGTTTAAAAAAATAAAAGAGAGAAATTTATTCTAAAATTCTCCACACTTTTCAATTTTATAAAGCTAAATGTTCCCCTAAGGAAGTTATAAAACATGGGAGAGGGAAATAGAAATATAGATAGTAAACAAAATATTTTAAACTATTTTAAAGTTTTTTTTTAATTTTTTCTAGAGGGTTTTTTAATGATTGATTGACGCAGGGAAAGGTGGTGTACCTCGGAAATAATTTGACTTTTGTCTTTTTCATTTTTTAAAAAAATGTCAAAACTAAAAAAAAGAAAAGATTTCATAAAACTTTAAGATGTTATACAATACATATATTTGTCTCATTTTTTTATATAAATAATTTCCATGAAAATTTTTAAATTAAAAATGAAATGAAAATAGGACCGAGGTACACCACTGGTGGTGTACCTTGGTCCCATTATTAATAATGGAAAAAAAAACTTATTTTTAGCGAATAAAATCACCATTTATTAATCAAGAAGCTATATATATAATTTTTTTATACATTTCATTGTTTATTAGGTTTTAAAAATAAGAAATTCTAAACAGTTTAAACTTTAGAACATTTACACTTAATATATAATAATATGACTATAATCATAAAATACATTAAAATTCGTTTATATTAGTAATTATATTTATTTTTAGCCATGATTGTAATTAGATAGGTCAATTCCAAATGTTACCTTCTTGAGATTCCTTTCAGATCTATTAGACAATTCCTTGTGTACCTTGTACCCAGTCCAATGTAAGATACTTTTATTAGGTTCCAGGTACATCACTTGGCAGTTAAAAAGAAAACTAGCAATCATGATGTTAATGTTAGGCCTAACTTTATTTAAAGCACATAGTGTAGTAGCTAGAGCATTGTTTTATTATGCATAATCCTCATTTAAAAAAATTACATATGTTTTAGTATAAAAATAACATAGAAATATCTAAGAAAAAATACTTTTAAAAGTGAAATTCTCTTTTTTTTAAATTGTACAATTATTTGAACTTCTAAACAAATGCAAAGACATCAATGAGACCTCTGGTGGCAAACACTTAATATGCGAATGCCTTTGTTTTATGATCTAACCAAGTAAACTAAAATTAGCATAGGTACGAGGTATACATATGTCCAAGGTACACCACTCTCCCCTACGAAATCAGTTTTATTCAATATAAGGTAATGTAACTGTTTCTCACATTTTTATAAAAATTCCAATTCATCTTTTAGCACACTTTAGTACCATACATTTTTTTCATAAATTTTTTAATGGATGTCAGTTATTTTTATTTAAGTCTTCTTTTTTTCTAAATAATGTGAAATATCATAGTGTTGTAAAAATGTTTTCAAATTTCTATTAATACTATTTTTTAAATTGTTTTTAAATTTTACAATTTATTTGTATGCTTTAATTCTTATTTATCTGGATTTCAGTACTATAAACTAATCATATATAGTTCTCTCACATTTTCTTAAACTGAATCTAAAGTTAGCAGAAATCAATAAGTTGTTCATTTCACTAAAAACTATTTATAAAAATTGTAATATAACAAATTACAATGATCATTTTGGAAATGATATTTTTAAAGACTATAATTTTAGATAAAAAAAAAAGAATAATAATGAGCATCACTTTTAAGACGTTCGAAATGTGGCTTAAGTAATAACAGAGTTATATTTAATACCGTGGATTAAATATTAATTTTCCTGCACCAATCGTAAAAAAAAAAAAAAAAAAAAAAAAAAAAAAAAAAAAAAAATGAAAATTCAGTTTTACATGTTTTGATATCCCAAATTTTTTAATTTGTAAAGTTTGCACATTTTCAATATTTAGACCATCGTATAGTGAAAAAAATGTACTTTTAATGTAATTCCTTTGAAATCTGTATTTCAATTTGTTTCTGGCTGAATATTTTTGTAGTTCTTAATACTTTTTGTAAGCGTGGTAATAGAAGTATTTCTGGAATTAAACATGGACAAATCAGAAAACGAATAAAATCCTGCATCACAAGAAATCAGATGTGTCTTATATAGCTCTAGACCAAATGCACCAAACTTTTTCCAAATCGGTAAGTAAATTATACATTAACAATTTATTACGATTACAGTAATTCACCAACTTTCACCAATCCACATTCACGTTGTCTAGTCCGAAAAAAAAATTAATTGAGATGCATTGTTATACTTCCTCAATTTTATAACCACTATTCGGGGAATTCTGTTCAAAATACCCTTTTTGGTAGCCTTTTTTGAAATATATTCTGCCTTTATCAAAGCACTGGCCAATACATCACATTATATAATTCCTAAATAAGAGGATCTGCCATTTGAATGCGTTTAAAATCAAAAATGAAAATGATTCAGAATTTAAGCAATTTGAATTTGAGGTGTTTTCACCAACTCCTATTTTAGTTTAATTTGTTTTTGCTATAAAAAATGGTCCTGTGAAAAACTTGTTAATATAAAAGTTGTAGATATTATTAAGAAGATGTAAAATAAATTTAATTAGATTTGATTGCTTAAGAATTGAATAAGTTATGGATTTTTTTCTTTTTCTTTTCATTTTTTTAATTTTTTTCATCGGTAAAAGTTAGTCCTATCAAAAACTTGTAACTACAAAAGTTTTAGTTTATGTTGAGTACATTTATAAAAAAATTATTTGAATTTGATATCTTGAGAATTGACGAAGTCATGAATTTATTTCTCCCAAAACCCTGTTTTTTTCGCCCCTTGAGTCCATTTTTAGCTTTATCAAAAATCTGGTAATTTTAGCCCATTTTTTAGAAATATTAAAAACTTTAAACTGATACGATATATATTTTAATTAAGAAGTTAACGCGTTTTTTCGGTTTTCACAAAAATCCTTCCTATTTCCACACTCTTAGTCCGATTTTGCTCATTAACGAACTCGACCTAATTTTTCGTATGTTTAACCTCTGAATAACGGACATACAGAATAGCGGACAGTAACTTTGGTGATAAAGGATGAAAAATTATTTTTTAACGAGAAAAATAAAATAAAAGAAAGTTTCTAAATTTATCAAGGTAATGTGTCACAAGCTTTGTAATCGCAGATAACTGTAGAGAGTGGGCTGGGAATGCAAGTTCTCATGCAAAGTATTTCAAATTCAACAATGTTAAAATTGTGTTTTTACTCCCTTCAGTATACTAGCCACTTGATCAAGGCTATAATACACAATTTTAAAGCCTGTTATAGACAATTTTTATTGATCTACATTGCTTTAGAATTAGATTCTATGAATACACTTGAGAACTGTTTAAAGTTAGTGAATGCTGTCGATGCTATAATTTGGATTTTTTCAACTGTAAAAAATATAAAACCGGACAGCGTACGAAAATGTTCTATAAAAGTAGGTTTTAAAGTAAAATAAAAGAAAATGAAACCCATATTTCAGACACAAATAAAGCGAAATAAGTGAATTAATGAAATATATCAAGAGAGAAGAAATTGCCAAAATGTTCATTAATATTGATCATGAATTACTTACTGGAGAACCTTTAATTGCTGTATCCGATTATACTGCTTCAGAATTTTCGACAAAAGCTGACTTTTAGTGATGATGAAACAAATACTAAAATTGAAGATGTCTCTTGCGATATCGAGAGTTTCTAAGAAGCTGTAAAATATAGTGAGCAATTTCATAGCACACTTTTATAACAGATTATTTTCGTAAGGATGCAATAAACAGTGGATAAAGATTTGCACAGATTTATATCAGCTTTATTGTTTGAAAAAATAAGTTTAATTTCCGATTAATCCTATAATTGAGGTTTTAGGACATATAAAACTCAATTAATGAAATATTAAGCAATTTTTAGCAGTTTTTTAATCTCCCATTTTCCCCATTAACGGACACCTCCGAATAGCAGACAATTTCCGCGCTCCCGATGTGTCCGTTATTTAGAGGTTTTACTACATATAAGGACCGTTTATGGTTCACATCAATTTTTAACAAAAAGTCTAGTGTGGATCTGTCTCTGTCTGCATCTATGGTATGATTATCACGGTATGGCTAGGTCTACGACTAAGGACTACATTCTATCCAGGTCACAATGACCTTTAAATTTTTACGAAGCTTTTTTACTGAAATCCATATGTAATACAAAGGGCCTACTAACCAATCCCCTTTCTGCCTAGATCGCAAGTTTTTTCAGTTACGTCTTGTTGGTCTATCCAGTCTTGATCTGATTTTCGTTGATATACTTGATACATGTGTTTCTAATCACGTGTGATTTTTATATGCTAGATATTTGACGCAATTTCAAGATTTCTTTCCTTATAGCAATTTTAATTACATTCTGCTTATTATTTTCTCCTCAATAACGACCCTGCGTTTTCCAGTTATATAATTTTCTAAATACATGTAAGTAATAATTAAAATCTACAAAACTTTATTTTTTTTTTTATTTATTTTTTTTTTTACAAAGAATATTGAATAAATAACAGATTTCTTGTAGTAAACGGTAAAAATAGAAGCAATAAACCATTTTATAAATTATAAAAATATACGTATTATTTCTGGCAAAATGTATGGTAATTGAATTTTGAAAAAAGAAATCCTTTTTAGCACTTTCCAACAAAGTTGAAAAGTGCTTATGAATTCGGTTTGTCTGGCCGTCTCACAGTGGGGCAAAGTATGCAAGGCACATATACAGCATATACAGCTGGCCAAAATATGAAAATATTATTCAAATTGTAAGAAAATTCGTATACAAGTGTTTTTGAGGATGCTAAGTAAGAATACAAAATTTAAATTGAAAAAAAATGGCGGATACAATATGGCGGAATAAAAATTAAAATGTTTCGAAAGTTATTCAGTGTATATGCAATTTCGTAAACTTTTCAGGATGCTAATTAGGATTCAAAAGTTAAATTAAAAAAAAATAAATAAATAAAATTACAGATTAAGAGTAAAACATTAGACAATTTAATTTTTATAGTATTAAAATAAAAACGAAAATACATTCCAGAAATTAACCTTTAGAATCAACTGTAGTGTAATGAAAAGATTTTTCAGAGGTCAAGGTGTCGAAATAGTTAGCAGAACTTGATGGCGGTATTGGAAGATCCTGTGACTCTTAGGATCAATAATTTTAATTTCTTCTACGGTAATTTACGTAAACTGGAAAGAAAGAATCTGATGACATTAAAAAACGTAAAAATATCTTTTTTTTTTTTTTTTTTTTTTTTTTTTTTTGCTATTGCATATTTGCGATAAATCTTCTCGATGCCTTTTGATCAGTTTGTTGCATGATTCTTGAATATCTTATGGCATTTGACAAATTGGCAGTAATGAAGATAATGTCATTTCTTTGTCATTAATAAGTTTGTGTACTGAAGTAAGCATATAGAACCAGGGGTTCTGCTCAAATCTACAAGCTATTTGTAAGGGAAAATTATCAAATAAATCACATGGCTACAAAAAATTACTTTTGGCATAGAAACATTTAATCAAATGATCGTATATGCTCGTTTAGAAACAGAAATAGTTGCATTTTCAAAGAATCGTTGAATTGTATTTCCATCATTTGTGCTTCCAAATCTGGGATTTAGTTTATCGGCGAGAAGTCTTGATTGTAAACGAAATATTTTTTGCATATTTTATTTTGCAATTTCAATGATCTTCTTTTCATGCAGAGTACGAGCTTTTCATTTTTTCTATCCAGTTGTCTGCCAGGTGTAAGGCCTCTCTAAGCATCTTTGCATGTAACTTAGATATTCTGAATTCTAAATTATCTCAATCCACTTTTAATAAAAAATGTCAGATCGGTAAGATGCTGTTTTGATGCTGTCTGACATAGGTAGCAACGTTGAGTATTACACTAATTCGTTTTTAACGACTTTTTCTTCTGTATCAATGATTGTATTAAACGAAATAAGTTTATTCTGCTAGTATTTAATACAATCCCATTCATTGACAGTTGCTTCGTATTTCTTGAAAAAGAAAAATGGATCTTGATTGGCCCGATAAAATCAGTTAAATGAAGATCTTGATCTTTTCAAATTGACGATTCATGAATTATTCGCAATATTTATCTATTCTAGTAGCACGGAAGAAAATAAAAATATATTAGACATAATGCCATCTTCATAGCTAAATATTTGTTTAAATATACTCAGAATAGATGTGTCATCACATCCTCGCTTGCAAATCAAATCCAAATTACTAATATAAGCAAAAGTGATATTCATAATGATTTTTACTCGCATTAATGAAATACACTCAGTAGTTTGATCTAGAAAATATAGCCATTGACAAAATAATTCTTCTAATTATAATAGAACAAACAAAATTGCTACCTGTAAAGATAAGAAAATGTTATTCGTTATTCTACCCAATCAGTAATAGAGAAATATTTTCATTTTTTCATTACTAAGCTTACTTATCAAATTAATGTAATCTTATGATTACAGTACTTATTTACAATATAATAGGAAATAAACTATTATGAAATAGAATAATTCAAAAATTTGAAAAATGTTTATCAGCTAAATTATGTGAAAACTAGTCAATTTCAAAATTTTTGAGGCGGCCGAAAAAGTGGCATTTTTACTTGCGGTTACTAAAATATGCGTGCAATGCAGAAAGGCAGTTTTTGGCAACTGATTTTTTATGAATCACTAGACAATAGCTCAAGTTATTATTTCCATTAAATTTCGTTGTGGAACACTGTGAAACATTTGAACTTTTTGATTTTCAAACAAAAAAATAAAATAAATTCTAAAATTTTTCATCAAAAATGACAATGAATTTATTAATTTTTACGTGCTTAATATAAATTTTGTAAAGCATGCAAATAAAGTACATACTATCATAGTGTGAATCCATTTCAAATCATTAAAAACGGATAATATTATAAAATATAGCACGCGTTTAGAGGAACTGTTGTTTGGCTGTTTTTGTTCGCTCTAAATGATACTCCTTCAAGCATCATTTTTGAAATGATGCTGCTTGTAAGGGCAAAGCAAAAATCTTTTTTTAAATACAGATTCTGACTCTCCAAACATTATTCTAGCCAACTGTATAATCGAAATTCCCTAAATCGTAATTTTATTTTTCGACTTTTGGCTAGCTTTTTGGGTTTTTGCCCCACTGTGCGTCTGTCCGTCTGTCCGCGCTCTAACTGCCGTAAATATACTCGTATTGCTATGAAATTATTATACGTTATTGAGGTTTACCCTACCACGAACCCTATTGAAAATGAAGTATCTACCATGATTAGTTTATCTATAGAGAAAATCAAAGTTTCCCAATACATTACGGCCTATGGGAAAAAATCGTTAATATACTCGGATTGCCATGAAATTTTAGGACTTTATTTACGTTTACTCTAGCACGAACCCTATTGAAAATGAAAGTTCTACCATGATTAGTTTATCTACAGGGCAAATCAAAAGTTTTCCATTACATTACGGCTCATGGGGAAAATCGTTAATATACTCAGATTGCCATGAAATTTTAGGACGTTATTGACGTTTATCCTAGCACAAGTCCTGTCGAAAATGAAGTTTCTAGCATAATTAGTTTATCTACAGGGCGAATAAAAAGTTTCCCATTACATTACGGCCTACGGGGAAAAATTGTTTCAAAGTAATTTTAAAGATGTTATACTCTGTCAAACATTTTAATATATGCATTCTATTAAATATAAGGTGAAAATGTAGCTATTATTCATTAACAAGGCCACACAAAAGAATTCCATTAGATAATGGTAAAATGGGGAATTGTGTGTGACATATTTTAAATATATTAAGCTGTTTCATGTATAATAAAATTGATGTATGTCACTGAAGCTTAATATAAATTATACGCTACTGTCTTGCATAATATGAAGTACATAGCATTTACAGGGCCACACAAAAGATTTCAAGTAGTATATTCTTTCCGAAATACCGTATATGTGTCCGATGATGGCTGATGGAGGGATGAAATGCATTTTAATTATGATATGCACGTTTATATTTAGCTAAATATATGCACATTATATGGTGTGTATAAATGTTATAGTTGATATACAGGACTACGCAAAAGAGCTCACAAACATTACTGAATATGAGCGTAAATTATTTAAACGTGGTTCTTAAATAAGCTATGCATTTTTACGCTGAGCTTCATTCAATTTACTGAGAAATGTTTTCAGAATATAGATAAAAGGATATACAGGGCCACGCAAAGAATTCGGTACATGGACGCCTGTATTGTAGATCTGTAATTTAAAGTATGTTGACAGGTTCTTTTTAAAAATGCATTCGCTAGTTATAGGCTATGATCGCTTAAGACAATAAATGCTCTTTAAGAAAAATTATTTATTTGCAGTAAACTTCAAAATTTAAGGGTTTCATACAGAAAAGTTAGGGATGGTGCCTGAACGCATTTTTTAAGAAAACAGTCTTCACATGACTGAGTTCATGAAGCGAGAGGGAGGCAATTTAATTCCTCACTGAAAAATTCACACATTGGCATCACACCATTGGCGATATTAAGCATATGAAAAATGACTGATATCATCTACGCAAAATTGTCAGTTACGCTTAAACAATAAAAGGATTTTGAATTTAATAGCAGGGTAACCAGAAAACAGCAGTCCTAAAAAATACGCCAAAAAGGAATCCGACTGCCAATTCGTACGTTAGGAGCATATTTTGGGAAAATGTTCTCATAAGACAAAACAACCATTATGTACATGAAAAGACTCTTATGCAACGAATAAGTTAGACTTAAAATTACGCAGAGAGGAAAATGAAATTTCACTGACCGCAAACACATTCGATCTTTATTCTTTTTTTATTTGTTTCCAGCAAGGGTGAAATACGCATCTTAATGAATTCTCTTTATCTGATAGCCGTTTTTCAGTAATAAAGCAGATGCTAGGTGTTTTTCTTTCTTTTCTTTTGAACGGAAAGTTAATGTGGGATCGAGAATAAGCGTTAAGATAAAATAGATATTAATTAAAGATTATTTTTAACTGTAATTTAGAAAAATGTAAAATTTAAGAATACTATATGTGATTCTACATCACAGACGCCTATGAATGATAATTTATGAGAATGTGATTTCAGTTGTTTTAAAAGTGTTTTAGTTTACAATAAATTTTAGCCTAATGCTGACGTGTAATAAAGGTACAATGTAAACTACAGGGCTGAACAAAAGTATTCAAGTATGTTTCCATCTAATAGTATGAATTGCTGAAGAAGAAATTTCAAGCTACTGGGTATTTTCTTGCTAAACTAAATTTTCCCATTATATCAACTGGCATATGAAATACAGCGCTGTTCAAAAGTACTGGAATACATATTTGGGTATATTTGGCTATACACTATTATTTCCCTAAATAACAAAGTTTTGTTAAAGATTTCATTAAGTGTTGGAAAGTGCTTCATAATCTAAGCTTAAGGCATGATTTTTCTTAATTGTTCAATTTTAGTGAAATTTTGCTTATTATCTTCTCATCTATAATGTCACTGCGTTTTCCAATTATTTAAATTTTAATATACTGTAAAAACATTCTTTTAAGTTTACAGTGCATCAATGTTGCCAGTTGTTTTAGCCGTAAAATTTCAGCAAAATTACATGTAATAAAAAAATTACGTATAATTTTACTGCAATTTTTACGGAAAAAACTGCTAACAACATTGCTGCTAGCAGTTTTCCGTAAATTTAACGGATATATTTTTTTTTTCAGTATTCATATAAGTTGTCATTTAAATCTTGAAAACTTTTTTCGTTATTTAACATTAAATATTGTAAAAATTACAGATATTTTACAATAAAGTGTACAAATACAAACAATAAACCATTTTTTAAAATACAAAAAAATATATTGCTGTCAAAAATATATGATAAATGAAATATGAATATATATATATATATTTTGTGGGATATTTGTATCAAATAGGGGACAGATCTTCCAAAATTATCTCTGCAAAAGTGTTTAAAAAACAATTCCTTAATGAGAAATAACAAGTTTTTATTAAATTATCTTAACGTACTTTTTTAGATATAAATATTAAGATGTAATTTTAAGCTTATACAGTAAGAGCTTTATTCCTGAAATTTTTTTTTATGTAATAGTAAAAGAAAGCACTAAGTATTCACATTATAAACAAAACTTCTTAGATTAACCTATCCTATATTAGATTACTGAAAACAAAATCTTCTTAGAGCATAATTTATTTAACAGACTTCAAAAGACAAAATATTTAGGCAAGCCTTTAAAAAAATGCATTTTGCAAAATGCAAAAAAATGCGAATGCCATTTTTAGGTGTATTTTAGGCGAGAAAATCATTTTGCTGTCATTTCTTTTTATACATGCACTTAATAAGAAAAACAGAATTATGAAAATCGTAGAAAAAACTCTTCATTTTGTGCTAAAGTACTGAATTTAAGAATATTACATTGCTTCATTATTATCCAAGACAAGGTTTGGATAAAAACAAATTAATTAGATGAAAGTAAAATATGAATAATTCCATGTAAAAGATTATGGCATATATTTTAAATTCTAAAACAAACAAAAAATATTGTTAATTAAATGTAATACACATATAAAAATTTAAATATTTTCAATGTTGTAGCATTAAATAAAATTAGTGAAAGCTTCAAAAAATGAATAATTACATCAATATTTACTACAATTTTTTTGTAGTAAAATTACAATTAGAAACATTAAACTATTGTATAAAATACAAAAAACATGTTATTTCTATCAAAAATCTATGATAATTAAATTTAGAAAATAATCCTTTTTTATGGATGTTTGTATTAAATAAGTGACTGGTCTTTCAACATTATCGCTGAAAAAAGTGTTTGAAAAAGCTTCCATAATGAGAAATAACATTTTTTTATTAAATTACTTAACTTACTTCCTTAGATATAAGTATTAAGCAGTAAACAAAAGCTAAATCAATAAGTGCGTTATTCCTGAAAATCTTTCTAATGTAATAGTAAAAAATGCACTAACTATTCACATTATAAGCAAAACTTCGTAGATTATTCTACCCCATATTAGATTACCGAAAACAAAATCTTCTTCTTATAGAGTAATTTATTTAACATACTTGGTTAAGCCTTTAAGAAGTAAGTGAATTTTCATCTAACTACAAAGCAAATGCAGTTTTGAGTGTATTTTAGGGTAGAGGAAATCGGTTTATGACCGATTATTTTTATACTTGCACCTAATAAAAAATACCGAATTATGGAAATCTTAGAGAAAAAAAAAATTTTTCACTTTGAGAAAAAGTTCAGTGTCTGAAAATATTACATTACATCAAAATTACACAAAATAATGTTTAGGTAAAAACAAATTAATTAGATGAAAAGAAAATATGAATAATTCTAAGTAAAATATTACGATAGATATTTTAAGAACGTAAACAAGCAAAAGAAATGTTAATTAAATGTAATATGCATACAAAAATTCAAATATTTTCGACGCTGCGGCATTAAATAAAATTAGTGAAAACGTAAACAAAACTAAATGAATATTTTCATCAATATTTACTAAATAAACAAATTATCTTATGTATGTTTAATAATAAACAAAATGTACTGAAGCAGATAAATGCAATTTAACGAAAAAAGAAAAATAATTGCTGATTTTTAACATAATAGCAAAAAATTCACAAACTATTTACATTTTAAACAAACTTTTTAGATTACCCTATACTATATTGGATTAGCGAAAACAAAATCTTCTTAGAGCATAATTTATTTAACAGACTTCAAAAGACAACATACTTGGTGAAGCCTTTAAAAAATAAATGAATTTTCTTCTAATACAAAGCAAATGCCAGTTTTATGTGTATTTCAGAAAAAAAGTCGGTTTATCGTCATTTTTTTCCCATGAAATTAATAAGAAAAACAGAATTATGAAAATCACAGAAAAAATCTTCGTTTTGTGTTAAAGTACTGTGCCTAAGAATATTACATTGCTTCATTATTACCCAAAACAACGTTTAGGTAAAAAACAAATTAATTAGATGAAAGTAAAATATGAATAATCCCATGAAGAAATTTACGGTACATATTTTAAAAACAAAAACAAGCAAAAAATAATTTGAATTACATGTAATATACATACAATATTTTATATATTTTCAGCGTCGTGGCATTAATTTAAATTAGTTAAAGCTTATACCAAAACTGAATATTTATATCAATATTTACTACAGATTTTTTATAGTTAAATATACAAATAGAAACATTAAACCCTTTTATAAATTACAAAAAACGTATATTATTTCTGTCAAAAATCTATGACAGTTAAAATTTGAAGATAATTCTTTTTTATGGATATCTGTTTTAAATAGGGGACCGGTTTTTGGAAATTATCTCTGCAAAAAGGGATTGAAAAAGCGTTTCTTAATGAGGAACAAGAACTTTTTATTAAATAATTTTAACTTACTTTCTTAGATATAAATATTGAAAAGCAAATGTAATGTAATTCAGTAAGTGTTTTATTCCCGAAATATCTTTTTAATGTATTAGTAAAAAAAGCACTAACTATTCACATTATAAACAAAATTTCTTAGATTACCCTAACCCATATTAGATTACCGAAAACAAAATCTTCTTATAGCGTAATTTATTTAACAGACTTCAAAAGACAACATACTTAGTTAAGCCTTTGAGAAGTAAGTGAATTTTCTTCGAACTGCAAAGCAAATTCTAGTTTTGGGTGTATTTGAGGAAAAAAATCATTTTATAATCATTTATTTTTATACTTGCACTAATGAAAAAATCAAATTATGGAAATCTAAATTTTGTGCTGAAGTACAGAGTTTTTCAATATTGTATCGCGTCAAAATAAACCCCAAAAAACGTTTAGGTGAAAACAAATTAATTAGATGAAATTAAAATATGAATAATATTATGTAAAGGATCACGGTACATATTTTAAAAAAGTAAACAAGCAAAAAATATCATTAATTAAATGTAATATTCATATAATATTTGAAGTATTTTCAACACTGTAGTACTAAAAAAATTAAGTCAAAGCTTATAACAAAAAAGAGGAATATTTACATCAATATTTACTAAATAAACGAATTATTTTATATATTTGTATATTATAATATACTAAATCTACTTATGTAGATAAATGCAATTAATAAACAAACGAAAATTGCTAATGTTTAACGCATATAAAGCAATAAAGCCTCTTTCGCGTATAGTGTAAATAATTTTCCCTAAAGCGCGTAATATTTTTGAAGATAATCATATAGAAAATAAATGTGATCTAAAAAGTAGTAAAATTACTAAGCGCGGAATAATTAGATTAAGTGTCTGACTGATTAAGAAAAAAAAAACGTGAACTTTGCTATTTTTCATAAAATGAAGTATGAAACTAAAGTGGGATGCGAAATTGTATGTCATAGTTTATGTCAAAAATATTATCTCTAATAATAAGTTTTTTCCATAGTCCATAATATACAATATTGTTATTTGTGTGAATTACATACACTGTTAAAAATGAATCTGTGAATTCACTGTAAAACTACTGGCAGCAAAGTTACCAGAGTTTGTTCGATCCGCTAATAAATATTCAATTCTGGATAAATAAAAGAAGGAAAAAAAACCTGTGAAGAAGAGGTAGATTTTCCATTATAAAATTAGTATAACAACTGGCTGATGACACCATATATTGAACAGTTTAGAATCTCTTCCTTCTACTGATTTGGGAAAAAGTAATGCCGTCAGAGTGATTCGAAATCACAACCTTTGATGTGAGAGCCCGTTGCTTTAGCTATCACGCCATAGGATCTTCGATTCAATGTGATTCTAAAGGCATATAATGGATTCGACAATGTGTTTATATTTTAATAAGGAAGATTATAATTTTATCGATGCTGTTATAATTCTTGGAAGTTTCAATTAATAAGATAAATTTATTATTAGGATATTTTTAATAGTTAATGCATAATTATAATATGGCTTGATTAAATAATTTTTTAGGGAAATTTTCTTCGCTGAATGAATGGTTAATATAAGGTCTGATCAGTGCTATGGTCGTTGCTCAGAACATTTTAGTTATCAGTGCAGTTACACTTTAGCAACATGATACAAATCTTACAAAAGAACCAGGATTCTTTCACCTAGATTTTTCATTTCTGTACAACAACATGTCAGTTTTATAAACATTCAAAATAAATTTGTGTTAACTGACTGTCTCCGTTGTTTCCTTCCATCTTTGTCCGTTTCCTTATTTTCAGGAAATATGATGAAAATTAAAATAGCAAATAAAGCCTTTGTGCACAAATGTTTAAAGATAGAAAACCAACGATTATAAATGCACAAATAAAGTATGAAAAGGTAGCAAATAGCTATTTCGAATCTACTATCGAGATTCTTCATCAGTACAAAACTCAGCGAGCTAAAAAATAGCAAAACTGAGCAAAGAGACAGAGAGACGCAAGTTTATATACCCGCTATGAGAACAATCCCGCCTAACGAAAAGCAACCAATGAGAAGAAAGCAGCCAAAACAACTGGGTGGAAGCCTTAAAATTTCCGTTCTATGTTCGTTACGTAGATGATATCTATGCTTTAGTTGAAGTGAATTCAGATATAAATCATATTCTCTCTGTCACGAATTCTATTGATTCTTGCATTCAATTTACTTTTGAAACTGAATCGAACAATTGCCTTTCAATTGTAGGCGTCCTTGTTATTCGCAATCAATATAATTTTCACACTACTGTCTTTTGCAAACCTTTTGCGGTCAGTCTTCTACCTCACAGATATTCTTCTCATCCTCCTAACCAGAAAGTTGCGGCTTTTAAGACTTTTGTTTTCCGGGCTTCCAATATTTGTTCAACTCCTCAGATAGTGATGAACTTAATTATCTAAAAGCTATTGCTGTTGATCGTGGTTATTCCCCTAATATTATAGATTCAATTCATAGAAAATTGACAAAATCCACCCAATCTGAAAGAAAAAAGTTTAATTCGAACTCCAGTGCTTTGGTTGTTTTGCTTTTTTTCCCAAAATCAGTCAGCAAGTTGCTAAAATTTTAAAAAGGTTCGATTTCAATGTCTTTTTTCTCCTGTTAATAAAATTACTTTTTCAAATCTTAAGCACCCCATCGATCTCTTAGATAATTGGGGTATTTACCAAATTTCTTGCCAATGTGGTCTTTCTTACATTGGTCAGACTAAACGTGCTCTCAGATTTCGTTTAATGGAACATAAAAGGTATGTGAAAAATCAAGAGCTTAAACGTTCCTCTGTTGCTCAACATTGTTGGTCTTCACAACATAAGTTTAACTTTTCTTCAGCCACCATCATCCATAAATGCCCTTCCATTCTTGATCTTGATTTTTGGGAAGCTTACCACATCATAAAAAATTCTCACTCTTTAGTAAATGATTTATCTAGTACTCATTATTTTCCAAGTATTTGGAAATCTTTAATTTAATACTTTTTTTTTCTTCTTTCAATCGCTTTTTAGTTTTTGTTTTGCTTGTTCTCCGATAGATGTCGCTACTTGTCCACCCAGTTGTTTTGGCTGCTTTCTTCTCATTTGTTGGTTTTCGTTAGGCGGGATTGTTTCCATAGCGGTTATATAAACCTGCGTCTCTCTGTCTCTTTGCTCAGTTTTGTTTTTTTTTCGCTCGCTGAATTTTGCACTGATGAAGAATCTCGATAGCAGATTCGAAATAGCTATTTGCTACCTTCTCATACTTTATTTGTGCATTTTTAATCGTTGGTTTTCTATCTTTATATATGATGAAAATATTCGATTTTTAACGGAAAAAACCCTTTTGTCGTGACGAAGGACATTTGCGAAATTCAGGAAAAATATATCTGTAAATTTCAGATTATTTTAACAATATATTCTGCTGATCATATACTTGGGATGCATGCTGTATGTGAACATTTCGATTTCACGAATAAAATATTATGCAAGAGACTCTCGTGTCCGATATTATGCATACGAATTAAATTTATGCGTGTAATTTTAGAATATACTAAAATACATTAAACGATGCGTACGCATATATAAACTTTAACCTTATTCCGTTTTTAATGTCTAACCCCACAGTAGTCACGTGCGAGACTGTTCTATATAAAATATTTTCTCCTAACTCATATCAGCTTGCGAATACAATGGAGAACTACAATGGAGCTGATTTTTAATGTTTCTTCACCAACACGTTGTAGGAACAAAACATCTCTGTTTTTTTCCCTTCAGATACATTTTTGCTGGCAAAGTTAAAATTGCTGGAAAAGTCCACGAACCTTAATGTTAGTTTATTTTTACTATTTACCGTTATTATAAATCTCATTAATGAAATGTATACATTAAATTAATTGCAATTTTATAACTTCATAGAAAGGTAATATTTGAATATTAAGTGAAAAAGGCTTAATATTTTACATTCTAAGCATACAGGGAGCCCAGCAGTAACACAAAAATTGAAAAGAAAATTTTCACGTTTTGGTATCATCTTTCTTGGAGTAGAATTTTTTTAATGTATTATAATCGTCTAAATGTCTTATTTGAATATTAATTGCTAACTCTTTCCCAAGTCTCGTAATAATGCAGATTTCTTTTTAATTTTCCAGGTATCTATAATCAGTGAGACAATTCCGATAATTGTTTCCTTGCGTTTCGTTACTAAAAATAAGCAATATTTCATTGTCTTGACCTCAAAGGCAAAATTTTTGCATGAAATGCATTAATCACTGAACTCCTTGGAAAATGATATTCATTAACCATTATTTTCATTAACCATTCATTAACCCAACTATTCATTAACCATTTTTCATTAATATTCATTAATGATATTCATTAATGATATTCGTTAATTCATTAAAAAGTTATAAAATGATTTTATAAAGTGACTTTTATCCATGCGTTTTGCAATAGTGAAGACAAAACAGCTACATTGTGAACAGTCTCACTCTGAATGTTTTGTAATGCTCAATTCGAACTTTTATTTCGTAATACACTCTAAAAAAATGTGTAAATTTACACACAAAAATGTGTAAATCGATGATACAGAAACGACATGTCTGTATGTGTAAATTTGTGTGTAAATTGTGCCAAATGTGTAAATTTCAGAATACACATTTTAATGTGTAATTTGATGATAAGTCCAAATGTGTAAAAGTTATCTGATAACTCTTGAAATACACACTTTAATGTGTGAATTGCACTGAAATACACACATTTCTGAGCACTATTTTTACACATACATATGTGTAATACTCTTTTTTTACATATATTTTTGTGCAATAGGAAAATACCTTCAATGCTGTGTAATATGCAAAATACACATGTTTTTGTGTTTTATACAGAATGCACGGATTTTTGTGTAATATTCTGTTTTTACACATATGTCTATGTAACATGGAAAACACATTTTTGTGTAATATTTAAAATACACAGGTTTTTTTGTACAAAGATTTATCTTATTCTTTGATGTGTAAACTGTGAAAAAGTTTTTAAAATAGCAAAACAAAATTACGTGAAGAACAAATTCGTATATGCTTGACTTGTTTCTAAGTACGCGATCGTAATTATGTAAATACGTAATAACTATAGTTGTCATTCAATCCGTCCGTCTGTCTATCTGTCCGTTCGCATATAACAATGCAAAAACTACTTATCCGAATTGTTTGAAATTTAAAATACATAACTCTTGCATAATTTTATCAAGTCATTTTTATGAAAATGAGATGCATAATTCAATTATAGAGACAGTCAAAAGCGTTCCCTTGCATAACGGCCAATGTATAAAAATAGTTTCAAGTGTCTTTTAATAATGTTACACGTTTTCGAACATAATAAAATTGACATGCATCTATGAAGTATATACTACAATATAAATTCTGTATAATCTGTAGTGCAGAGAATAGTTTTTATTAATTTACAGGGCCATACTAAAATATTCCATTACATTATGATAAATAAGGAAAAATTGTTTAGGACGCGTTTTAATTTTATTAAAATATTTCACATTTTATGAAATTGATGTTTATGTTGCTGAGATTTGCTAAAGATTACTTATTTTACAATGGAAAGCAGATATATAGTGTTTACAAAGAAGACAAAGAACATATTTCGGTTACTTAAACAGTATCCGAAGTACTGTGTACTATTACACCAAAATCTGAATATTTCTTAATTCGTTATAGTACGAAACGCATCTCATTTGCTTTTTTAACGCGCAATTTCCAACTTGTTTCTTTGTAACAGATTTGTAATCTTAAAGCAAGACTACGAATCCTTTACGCTTAATCAAGGAACAGGGTCGTCTCAAATTGTAATCTATCGTATTTCTGTTATTATAATCTATTTTCTTGAATTATTTTCCTTCATCTATTTTCTTTCTGAAACTATAATCCATTTTCTCCTTGTGTTTGCAGATATACAATGTGATGACACAGAGGATTAATTCATTTAACATAAGGATTTGCAAGCAATAAAAAAAAACTTAAAAACAATTTTTTGATTATTAAAAAAATAACTTTAATAATAGATTGTCGATATTACATGCTTATTTATGAAATTATAAATTTAAACTAATAACTCTTGATACATGATTTTAAAAAAACGGTCATTAATTGTCCATATCTTTCAGCAATTGAATGTACTCTATTTTGCCTATATTGATAAATTTTTATGTATTTTTTTTCAAAGATGTAATTTCTCGCTGAATGTCTGTTGCCAAGGCTACTATAACACCGATACTATCATAAATAGTACAAGGGATTAGAATTATTACTATCCAATTTTTAGAATAAAATGTGGAGAAAATTTTATTTATATCAGTGCTATCAAAATACAGGTTATTTTTTATAAGACACAATAAAAAAAGAATAAAGAATCCAGTAATGGAACCTCACAAAAGTAATAGATTTTTATAAGAATAATTAGAGCCAAAATTTAATGAAGGCATACTAATAAAACAAAATAATTACTTCAAATAAATTCAACGAATTAGAATAGCAATAATTAATTAAATATTTTGAGAACTGTTTACTGTTTAAATCAATCACTGTAGCTATCACAATATCAAAATTTTTAATTATTTTAGATACAATGTTTAAACTTCTAAATGTCGGATGATTACAGTTATCAAATTATTTATTCATTGGGAGGTAAAAGAAAGGTGGGTAGGTAAAAGAAAATATGAAAAAAAGTTATTTGAGCACAAATTCGTTTATTTCCCTCTATTTTTAATAATTAACACGTTGAGCGCCACTCAGCTACCGGTAACAGATACAGTAGATGCAATTGTTTGTACAAAATACAATTGATTTTTAACTATTTCTGTAATTGTTTTTCTTTAAACGGGAATTATTAGATTTAAATGGCAACTGAGCGACCCCTCCCTCTCCTGAACCAGTATACAAGGTAGAGTTAATAAAAATATGTTTCGATTAAAACATTGAAAATTTTATAAACCACACGAAATTAATTAATAGCAGTTATATATAATTTTTTTTTATGTTTTTACAGTATAGTAAGTGCAATTTATATGTTAAATTGAATTACTTAGATTTTCAATTAAATTTAACGATTTTATGCACTATGAACAATACTGTAATTGCCCTTTTATCTATGTCAACATTGGATTGCTCTGTACTGGAAATTGAATAACTAAGCATTTCAATAACACACGCTTCTTAAATTCTTAAAAATAAATGAAATTTTGCAAATAGTCATAAGTACATAAAATTCAAAGCTTTCTTTCTAACGAAACATAAGCATATGCAAATTTTGCAAGGAAAGAAAAATTACAGTATTACTTTATTAAATGAAGCCAACTCTTAGCATATTCATTAAAATTTTCACTGAAAATCGATGGAACTATGAAATATTATTTTCGGCATCTTGATTGGCTCGATTGGGAGCATAAAAAATAATATAGCTTTTAAATCATGTAAAGAGAATTTATGAAAATATATATATAAATTAAACTGTTACTAAATATTTTTTTATTAACCAAAGATATTGAATCTTGTCTATTACCTTCTCATCTAGTCTATATGTATCTCATATGCATGATGTACATATCATATATTTCATATTCATACATTTTATGATGTGATATGATTCATATATGAGTTAAAAACTGTGTTTAACGTTGAAATTATTGGGATGGTATAATACATGTTTAGCAGTTATGTTAACTATTGATTAAATTACTTTTAAAACCGCAAACTTTTAAAATTGAAAGAAATTTAACCACATAGTTTTAAAAGGGAAAAAAATCTGATTTAAATGTTATTTAAATGAATGAATCATTGGCATGCGGCCGTTTATTTCAACGAAATAAAAATTAAACTTATTAAAGTTTATTGAATTGATAAATGTTAAATTAATGTTAATCATTGCTTTTATAAAATGTTTATGTGCAATTATGTAAAACTAAAACTAATAACTAAAAAAGGAAGCTGAGAAAATATTTTTTTCTTACCTATTTCTTGGCTATTCTATTCAATGGCCCTCCTCTGTGTTAAATTGGGATAATCCAAAAATAAATAGATTCTTTCGTATTCGTAGAATTATGTCCGAATCCAGTACAATGACATTAATGAGCTCTATTAACTACACTACTGAAACTGTACCTTTTTCGGACTGTTATGTAAAATATCCTTTGGATGAATTCTTGTACATTCTCGTAAAAATTTTAAAATTCATGTGAACTATATACGTTTATAACCTAACAATATGTTCGAACACTCTGAATGCTCTTGGTCTGTTTCTATTCTAGAGAATAAATACACACGCTTGTGATCGTCTGCAGGGCAGGTGAAATTTTGCGTTTTGCGCGCAGATGTTAGTTTCCGCTTATTTAAATACAATGCTAGATTTGGAAGTTAATTCATGAGAGTGTCTCTGATTAAAATTTCCAGTTTGAAGAATTTTTTATGCACTTCATTTTTCTTTTTATTTAATTAAAAAAATTCTTGCTAAAATGAACTTCAAAGTTTCTTTTTTTATATAAATTATTAAGTTGTATTAGTCATAATATGGCACATAAATTAAAAATGTGTGAACTTTTAGAAAATATAAAATCAGTTTAATGAGCAATAATGCATCAATTATAATAAATGACCACATGTTTTTGTATCACATGTAATAAATGCAAAGTATGTTCCTTAAAATAAAATGGGTTATCTGGGAAATAAAGTTATTATTTAAGGTATTTTTACATGTATTTTTAAAGATAGGTTTTTTTTTATTTCGGTGCGCGCGTGTTGGGGGGGGGGGGAGTTAAATTAGGAATCATATGTCATAGGACACATTTTGTACATCTTATTTTATAATGACAAATGTTAAATTTATTCAAAAAATGTGGGACCAATAGCAAAATTTATTTTTAATGAGTCAAATAGTTAAACACTAACAGAAAAGAAAATATTTTTTGAAAGTATACATGTGTCATTACTATAATAAGGCATACTAGACCCCTCCCCCCCCACACACAGCGAAAGCTTAGTTTTCTCCACCAGCGTATTATTTCTTGTCGTTTCTGATATTAAGAGCAATTTATAATTAATAAAACTAGGGTAGCAAATGCTGGCTTCTAATATTTTTGAACAGCCCTGTATTTGATCTGTCGGTTAATAGATATACTATAGAATAGGGAAGTTTAGTTTAGCAAGAAAACGCCTAACTAATGAAATTTTTCTTTTAGCAATTTATGCTAATATATGGAAACATACTTGAATATTTTGCTCAGCCCTGTTGTTTACCTAGTACCTTTATTACACGCCAGTATTTTGCTAAAATTAAGTTCTTACAAAAATACTCTTTAAACTACTTAAATCACATTTCCAAAAATTATTATTCATAGGCGACACTGTATCTATTTTTTTGCATGACCCTGTAACTCATTTTATCTGTATTCTAGAAATATTCCTTAGTAAACTAAATGCAGTTCAACGTAAAAATGCATAATTTATTTAAAAACAACTTTTAAGTAAATTACATTCATATTTAGTAACCTCCCGAGCAAAGCTTAGTAAATTCCGAGCTCTTTTGTGTAGCTCTGTATATCTAAATTATGTAACTTTTAGCATTTATAACGCCTTATAATATGCATACATTTAATAAAACTTAAAAGCGCTTATCATAATTAAAAATGCATTTCATTCATTTACAGCCATTATTCGTAATATACAGTTCTTCGGATAGAATATACAATTTAAATCTTTGCGTTTCCATGTAAACGCTATGCATTTCATATTATGCGTAAAAATTAATTCAGCTTCAGTGACACATATAAATTTGATTTTATTTTTCCATAATGAAAATGTGTCACAAACAATTCCCCCCTGAGTTATTATGTCTTTTAATGAAATAATTACGCTCTGTAAATGAATTATAACTATTCTTTTCACTGCATATTTTACAGAATGCATATTTTAATGCATTTCGTAGATGCATATAATTTTGAATATGTTTGACCGGGTGTAATACCTTTAAAATTCATTTGAACCGATTTTTCCCCATAGGCCGTAATGTAATCGAAATTTTTTAAATGTCCCTGTAAATAAACTAATCATGATAGAAGCTTCTTTTTCAATAGAGTTTGTGCTAGGGAAACGTCAATAACGTTAAAAAAAAATTCATAGCAATCCGAGTATATTTGCGAGAGTTAGAGCGCTGCCAGACGGACTGACAAACCGAAAGCATAAACACTTTTTAAATTTGTTGGAAAGTGTTAAAAATGCACTTCCAGCAATCATCTCTAATATACAGTATAGCTTGAACTGTAAAAATATAAACGGGCCTATCTCGGGCCGAACTTATGATTTTTACACTTGCCCACGCTGGGCCAAGAAAGATGTCATTCGGGTCGCGCCGGGCCTGGAAATTGCAGACGGTGCAGACTTCTAATACACTTAAACACTGTCCTTTAAGATTTGCCCATTTATAATTATGTGTAACACTCCAATTCGTGTAAATTCACGTAATTTTTTACATTTACACACTTTTGTGTGTCTATCAACTGACAAAAACAGACAGACTCACTGTCATAAACGAAATACTCATAAAAACAGTTACTGTTTTCAACAAAATGTGTAAATTTTATGACAAGTGGGTGATTTCCGAAATTTACACACTTTTCTGTGTACACATAATTATGCTTAAATTAGAATGACACTCCATTTCGTGTAAATCCAGGCATTTTTCAGAATTTACACACTTTTCTGAGTTTATCAAGTGATAACAAATTACACACTTAAATTCAGAAGCTAAATACACACAAAAACAGGTATTTTTGAAAAAAAAAATGTGTAAATTGTATTACAAGTGTGTAATTTTAGAAAATTACACACATGTGTGTGTAAAATTAGCCAATTTACACATTTAATTTTTAGAGTGTATGCACTGTACGCACAGTTTATATTATTTAAAAAAAATAGGGGTTCTTTAAAAAGTGATAATTTTGATAATTCTGTAGGCTAATCATAGTTTCTTATCCTGCATTTCTGGTTTCCTCTGTTCATATTTTGTTTATCTTTTGAATCTTGTTCATACATTTGGGATTTCATTTTAATTACATGTACATATGCATATATATAAATATACATACGTATATGTATACATGCATATATGCATATATATTTGCAAAAGAAAGTTGAAAGACTGTTTTAAAGTGTGAAATACATAGTTAAAATGTATTTTATGATTGTGATCTTCAGTTTCAAATCTCGCTTTATAATTTATCTTTAGAATCTTTAGAGTTTATTTTTAGAATTTTACCAACTTGTTCATACGCTTGTAATTACATTTTAATTATACGTGCATACATGTACATATACATATATATTTATACATACATATAAGTATACATATGTTTATGCATGTATATATATGTGTTTATGTACGTAGGCAAAATAAAGTTGAATCACTCTTTTTAAGTGTGAAATACATAGTTACAATGCATTGTATAATTAATGTCGTGAGTTTCACTTCTCGTTTATTGAAAAATTTAAAAAATAAGCTTTGTCTATCATTATATTCTATTGATGAACCTCCATCGAAAAAAACACTATAATATGCAAAAAGAAAACTAGATTTTTGGTATTATAAAAATCATTGTTTACAATTAACCCATTAACGCCCAGCGTCCTCTTTTGAGGACGGTTACAAAAAAAGCAAGAAAGCGATTTTCCCACCAGTAAAGAGGAAGATAAATATATACCTTATTTCACGAGACAGAATCCTCGATAAATTTAGATAAAAGTTAATTTGCTTTTAACAGTGGTGGGAAATACAAAATTTAAATTTTAGCGAAGAAAATAATTCGGGCGTTAATGGGTTAAAACAAATGCACAAAGTCAGAGGTTTTTCCGCGATTTCTCAACATTTGATTTTACAGGTAAGACGATATTTAAAACTCACTATATTTATTATTTCAATATCTACTAAATAGGTATGAAACATATGAAAAATGTATAATTAATTTTATCTCATTACGTTTATATCTCGTTATATAGTTAAATGGTTTATGAATATTGCTAAAAATTGTATTTCTTATATAAAGCGCATTATCAAAAAATGTTTGTAATCTAATTTTACAAAATTTGCGTTTGAAAGAAACAAATTTTTTAACTATTAATTCTTGTGAAAAAAATAAAGGAAAAATAAAGATGCTATAATCTAATCATCTCGAAATATAGCCATATCAAAAATTACTTATTTAATGATGAAAATTGCTTTAGTGAATAATGCAAAGTTGTTGTTGTTGTTAGATTTTTTCGAAGCTTTGTATTATTTCATTAAAAGAATGTTGTTTCAAACCACTATTCCCATTCTTTCAAGTCCTTTTCTAACATTTTTTTCTCAACTTAACCTAATGAGATTATAACTAATTTTCTACGTCTAGTTAACACAAAAAAGTCCATCAATGAATACAAAAGAAGTTTATACTGAAAGATTTATTTACATTCTATTAGCATACAAAATTGTAATTATATTTGATATGAGATAATTAACTTTAAAGGCAATCATATAAGTGTTAAAATATGGAACCTATAGAATAAAAACAACTAATTCCTTGGAAAGTATTAAAAATTGTAATTTTATTATCAGCAAAATAAATTTTTAGCTTTAGCGAAAATGTAATATTGTTGGAATATATATTCACACAATGTTTTTTATTGATAACTTTCTTTTTATAGATAAAACATGCATACGTTTTGAAAAAAAAGAAAGAAAAATAAATATCATAGTATGTTTACGCTAGTCAGTAGCAGCAAGACAGTATTCGATTCTGCATTAAAAAACTTTATATAGCTTTTTGTTTTTTCCCAACATACAATTCATTCTACTTAAATTAGATTTATGCATATGGTTCGAAAAATATGATAGTATTAGAAAAATAGATATTGAATAAAATTTCAATAAAATTTCAATAAAATTTGATCATACATAGAGACGCCCGTAAAGAATTTAGCCTATTAATTATTTTGTTTTCATTTATTTATATTTTTCAGAAAAAAAGCTTATTTAGAAGGTTCGGACGCAAACCTCTTCAAATTTTCTATTAAAAAAATGTTTCATTAGAAATTTCTCGATGTGTTTCTGCTTACAATGACGTCTAAATTGTTTCTATCCAGAAAACATTAATTGTTTCGTTTTGCTTTGTTTTTAAAATCTAACTATCAAGCAATGGTTGACATGGAACTGAATTCTTGTAAAAAGACGTTTTTCTTTATGATGGGTTTTTTGATATTTTTTGGTATTTAAATTGCTATAACTTAAAAACCGTTAAAGCTAAATTCTTAAAATTTGGAACATGTCTTTTCTGTTTTACGCTAATATTGATTAAGTAAATTTGAAAAAAAATATTTTTTTTAAATGTGAATTTTTAAAAATAAATGTTAGATTCTTTAAAAAAATATTTTTAAATATATTTATTTTTTGTAATATTATTATTTTTTAAAATGCGGAAACAAAATTAATGTTTAGATATTTCTGTTTATTTAACCTCCCCACTGCCGCGACCGGATATATCCGTTCACTAGGCTGAAGGTTTCACTGCAGTTGAAGCTTTATTTCAATTAATATAATTCTACAAATATAATTCAGTTTTAAAAAATTAAGTTATGATTGATAATTTCAAGGCTTATAAGCATATACGTAAGAAAAAATTTACACCATGATAGGAAATCCCTCTTTTATTAACATTTAAAAGAAATGTTAAAAAGAAAATCCCTCTTTTATTAACAATTAAAATAAATTGAGAAGAAAAAATTACAATTTTGCCCTTTTGCAAGGCAGTCAGTGGATTAAGAGAAAAAAAATTGAAATTCTACAAAGAATAGTTTGAGTTATAACGATTTTAAATTATCCCACTTTTTTAATAAATTTTACATTTAAAAAATTTTTTACAAAAAAATGAGAAATTTATCAAGTGATTTTGTTTAAAAATGACATCGTTTATAGGGTGTATCAAAAACTTTTTTTTTTTTTTGAAAATCAAAGTTTCAAGTTGATAAAAAGTTGTTACTATGATCACATATTTTACCCCAAAAAGTATTTTTGAAATAGAAAAATATTTAAGTCTCCCGGAATGAGGATGAAGTTTTAACTTTTTGGTTTAAAATGTAGATTTATTGATATTTTTTGACTATTTGAATGTAAGGTAACTATTTTTTTAACAAAAAAAAACATAAAGTTTGGATAGGCATTTGACATTTAAAAAAATTTCGATTCTGTCATTAATGATATACGTCACGCGGGATCTATTTAAAAATGTCATTATTTTACTAAATATCCCAGATTTTCAATTTATTTTGTTTGTGGTTTTAACTTTGTTACAGGTAATGGTTTACATCTACAAATCTCCTGATATCAAGCAAATAAAATGTAGATTAATTTTTTAATTAGCTTATTAATCTAATTTGTTTTGGCACATGACATTAGAAACAATTTTTAAAATGTCACACACACAAATTAATGTAATACTTCGAACGTGTAATATTTAAATGAAAAATGTATCAAATACAATAGTTAAACATTGAATCTGAAAATATTTATTCAAAATAAATCTCGATATCCTTTTCTGTACATCTTGATAAGTTCTGTACATCTTGATGGTTTTAAGCAGTGCACCAGAAGTATAAACAGCTTTTTCAATCTGCAATTAAAGTTTTTGTTTCGGCTGCTTCAAATATATAATGCAATGAATTACAAATATGTTTATTAAGCAAAAATATTAAATTAAGTTAAATACTATTATTATAAAAATATTAGTGAATTAATACTATAGACAAAAGTTTTACTTTTTCCGTCCACTAATCTTCACCTAATGAAGCCATATCGACCTTTGAAACCACACACGTGTTTAGACGCTCATGTAGTTCTTTTAAAATTTTTTAAACTGCCGGTGTTCATGAAAAATTTTGAATTCATTTGTATTATTAGTTTATGAATCAACAATCAACTCAATCTATTGTTTGCTCAAGTAAATTACGAGAGGTGGTTATTTTACTGTAGTAGATTGCCAATCAATAAAATTGATGTAGTCTTCTGCCCCATAATTAACTTGTAGTGGTTTTAAAACTCACTTTTCATTGAATCTGGTTTGTCAAGAATTTTCCATTCTTTTTGCTGGCCACAGATCTCATTTGTTTTCTAGACTCAAACAACATTCACAGATGGATATGTTCTGGATATATCGTAAATGCGTTTCTCTGTAGAGTTCATTTAATAACAATCTTAAATTCATGTTCTAAGTACTTGATATACTTTACGATTTAAAAAAGTGATAGGATACAAAAATAATACTAGGTTGACATTTTATGTTAAACCATGAGGTCGAATTGACGTTCATGACACGTTGAACTGTTTTTTTTATTTGTGGAATTGGATCATTTGATGCAATGAATAAACGTATAATCCTGTTTGCCAATGTTAGGCACCTTGCAAGGGAAACTTTTCCAAGTTTTCTGCTTGCCAATTCTTGGGAATATTGCGCTATCAGTACAACTTGATGTATGTCCCATACATATTTCTGATCCGTGCTCCAATCTTTCTCATCAACTTTTGTAAAAATAGTATCGATTTTGATATACTCAAAGATAGGTCATTTTTGACAGTTTATTAAACTTCTAATTATTGGACCACTCAAATACATTGGACCATATAAGACAACAAAACTTTCCTAAAAGGTAATTCATTTTAATGAAGCCAAAAAACTACTATTTGTACTGTGTGCTTATAACACTAATTAAATACAATTTATTCATTAAAGACATCAGTACTTGTTGCCGTACAATACACCAAAGTGTTTTAATAGTTATCTCTTCAATGCAGATACATTTCATCCATTTTAGTATTGGTGATACTATGTCTTTCCCAGAACTACTGTCTGTATATCAAATGCCTAGCTAAACTTTATGTTTTTGTACTTTGAACAAAATAGTTACTTCATATTCATATATTAAAAAAAAATTAAAAAATCTACATTTTAGACCAAAAAGTTTAAAATTCATCGTCATTCCGGGAGACCTAAATATTTTTGCATTTTTAAAAATATTTTTGGGGGGGTAAATATGTGATCATAGTGACAACTTTTTATCAACTTGAAATTTTGATAAAAAAAAATAAATAAATAAAATAAAAAATAAATAAAAATTAAAAAACTTCGTGATACACCCTAATAATTAACTACCACAAAAAAATCAATTTTAAATCAATGAATAAAAATTGTTTAAAAATGTGTCACTATCCCCTTCAATCACAATATGTATAAGTATATAATAATGATAATAATAATAATAAAAGCTTTAATATTTAAATAATAAAACTAATCTTATAAAACAAACTTTGCTACAATTTTGTAATACAGATTTCATATTATTAATATTTCCTTCCTTTGTTACTCTGCATTTGACGTCATCGCTTTATTATATCAGGAAACTAAATTTAAGAAAGTCATGTTATAACAAAAACACTCTTTAAATTTTCCTTTTTCTTTCAAGTTCAATCAAAAGACGTTATAAGAAACAGCGTAACAAGGCATCGACTTCAAAATTTCCCAACAGTTAATTTTACAAAAAATAATTTTGCCATACATCTTTATTATTTTTTGGAATTTAATAAAAAGCTTTATTTCTATAAAATATAAAAAAATAAATCTAAAAAGAAAAAATTAGTTTAAATTAACGCCATGCTTCCTAATTCACGTAAAATTGCAGTCACGTTTTTTTATTTCAATTATTTCTCGTGCACATCAGAGTTACTACTCCGTTTAGTAACCAAAGCTTTTTATTAAAAAATGTCTGAATAATACTTTTTAATCAAATCTTTTCTAACTTCTCAAGATTTGTATGCACGGCGCATCTGTTTGAACGTGATTCAATCTCCACCATGTATCTAAATATTCATAATCTATAACTCTGTTACTTCAAGAACGAGTTAAATTTATTTATGGCAAATATATTCTGATATTCAAATTGTTATATTGAATGATGGAAACGTGTATTTCGGAATCCTTGAGAGTAATTTTTAGTTTGTTTTTATTATTTTTTCTTAAAATGTGTTAGAAAAAATGTTTAAAGCTTTTTTTCTGCCTATGGTAATATAAAAGATTTATTGTGTTTTGAGATATCGTATTACGAATCACAATACAGAGTTGTTAAATTTACTTTTCATAATAAATAATTTTGTTGTAAAACTGATGTTGTCAACAACAAACAAGCGTTAGCCGCAATTGTAGTTAAATGCATAAATTTTAACAAAAGTTTTGAAAATTTTAACGAAAGTTAGGTTAAAAAACATTTAAATTTTTTAAAAAACATATTAAACATCCACATGCTGTAACTATATTTTTTTCTTGGTGTTTTTAACAAACTAGCATTAATAATCATACTCAATCGAACTTTGTAGTTACATTCAAAAACAAATATGGAGCTGTCAGTAGACGAATTTTAGTCTTGTCCTAAGATCACGTGCATAAGATCAATTCATTAGTTAATATCAGTGTTTCTGTGTTTAATTGTGCTCGCTTTCATATTAAGAAAAATTAAGAGGTTGATGCTCAATTAGTGATGAAAAACGATCTTATAGTGCTTTCAAATATAACTTAACTGCAATATAGCATTGAATAAAAGTTTTTTTTTTAATCACAAAGACAAATATCTAATTTAAACTTAAACAAACTAGTAATATTGGTTACCATCCTTGCAAACATATTGGTAATATGATAGGTAGAAATGCGCAGTAAAAAAAATATGTAATGTCACTCTATAAAATTGGTGGCAGCATTGCTGCCTCAATTTTGTTACATAGTTAATTTGTATATACACTTTTTGATATATAACTGGTATATATACAACTGTATAGATATAATATAACTGGTGTTGCGTTACGCTGATGTATAATATTTCATCTGTTACATCAATTTTATTTACACCATTATGCTACTTAACACTCTGGTGGGTGAGTGCTGGTGGGAAAATTTCTTCAAAATTACAAATGTCACTTTGGCATCAGTATTTTGCAAGGAAAATAAAACGGTTAACGATATACACTAAAAAACGCATTAAACTTTTTTAAAATAAATTTTGTTGAATTATCTGATGCCGTTGTAAATTTTCGGAACTAAAATTATGTGGTAGAAAATTCTACCACCAGAGCTCAAAGGGTTAAGATACTCCATAAAATTGGAGACATCATGTTACCTCAGATTTTCTTGAGTAACATTTCATATTCATTTCTACAATGCAGAATACTAGATGTAATACGAAAAAATAAATAATAATAATATGTGTGATTGGTACTTGATTCAAAAGTTAGTAAATGTCTTAATTATGATATTAAAGATGAATTGTATGAATTAACACCTATTTAACTGGCTGATGAATTCATACAAAGACTTTTCTCATTTTAATTAAATTTATAGTATATGTATATATATATATATACATATATATATATATATCTAATAATTAAAAAAAATCGCCATAATCTCGTTTTGATTTCGTTCTAAATTCTTATAAGAACATACTTTCATTATTATTTTCCGTAATCTACAATTATTTATTTATCGACTAAAGTTAATTCAGCATAATATAGTATTTATTTTCCTAAAAAAAAAACTAAACTGTATTACTTAAATGTCAATATCTTATTTCGAAATATTAAAATTATTCTATTAATCTATTTCAATTTTTAGAATAAAACATTTATCGAAAACTTTAATTTTGTTTTATTTATTTAATAATCGTCTGCGCTGGTTGGACTCATCCGCATGAGGCGATTTACTCTTGCAAAATACTCCGATTAGTAAAGAATCCTTACGACTAGCCCCACTCATGAACCAATGGAAGGGCTCGAAGTAAATTACAACTACATTCGAATCAATATTAGTGGATTTTGAAAAACAATGCGTCAGAGGGGAGGGACCGATTTATCTGGGAGTTTTTGAGAGAGTCAGTTGGATCATTTCGAAGCGATCAGAATCAACTAACCTTCCCTATGTTAAAGTACTCATGGTCCTTCTCCGATTATTTTTAGAACGTTCTTGCTGCGTTGCGATGTTTTTTCAAAAACGGCTTTGCACATATCCCTTTTTTATTCTTTTATTATTTATGGTGATATGGACTCAGTAAAGACGTCTTGTCTGTTGTGGTGCATTTTTTTCTGATGTAAATGTTTGAATCAAGAACAATTCTGTATTTACTATCGAGTGTTGCAGATTGAGGGATGTGTGGAGTGACAGTGAAAGTGAACGGTAATAAAATGTGATGTTCCCTATTCTCGTGTATTTTTAATTAGTTGAAGAAACTACTAAACGACCAGATCCACTTATCTACATTTATCTACCAGCTTTCTTCGTCCACTAATAAATGAGAAGTAATATTTTCGCGTATGTGATAAATAATGACATATCGATCATCGACACCTCTCGTACCTTCTTCTTACTACATATATATATATATATATATATATATATATATATACAGGGTGTTTCAGAATTGACCGTTATATTTGAAAAATGAATTAAAACTAAACGGACAGCGTTAGAAATACACCGTTTGTTGCAATATGCTTGGGACAACAGTAAATTTTCAGGCAGACAAACTTGCGAAATTAGTTACAATTTTCAACAACCGATGCGCTGAGATCTTTGAAAAATCTTAAGTACGATATTTTCCAAATATCCATCATTGGCAGCAATAATATGGCATAGTCTCTGAACCATTTTTTCACAGCAAACGCTTACTGCAAAAAAAAAAAAAAAAAAAAAAAAAAAAGGCTTACAGAATGGCGAACTTATAGACTGCATTTTTTTCTATATCTTTCAAATCACCTGCAGCGCCATCTGTTGTTGAAAATTATTACTAAATTTGAAAATTATCTGCCTAAAATTTGCTGTTGTCCCAGGCATATTGCAACAAACGGTGTATTTCTATCGCTGCTCGTTTAGTTTTTATTAATTTTTCAAATATATCGGACATTTTTGAAACACCCTGTATATATATATATATATATATATATATATGTGTGTGTGTGTGTACATACATATATACCTATAAATTTTATGTATTATATGTAGTTTACTAAAATTGAATCACACTTGAATCCTTCTTAATTGTAAGATAATGTTCTATCCTCTTCAGTTCCGAAGCCTAACATTTTAATGCAAATATTCATTTATGGGTTTTTATAGAATAAATGACATCATAAATGACGGAAAAACTTTCTTTTCTGAAAATGATCCTTTATGGGCTTAGTAATTTAGGTTCAAAAATATAGATCTAAAAGTATAAACCCTATTAAAACACCAATTTAAAAACCATTAAGGCCCCCGTCCTCGCTCGAGGAAACGCACGCGTGCTAATGCTATTCCTATGGGGAAGCATTTTTCTAATAACTTTTCGCATTTTCACATTTTTGAATTTTTTTTTTTTTTTTTTTTTTTTTTTTTTTTTTTTTTGCATTGGATAGCTGAGGTGCGTGCCGACAGCGCACCTTTTTTACTTTTTTGATTTTGGTTGCAGATATATTTTTTAAAAAGCACTTTCAGTTTCGAAACCGGTTTTGAAAGTGAAACTAACTTTGTTAAAAATATCTGCAGCCAAAATCGAAAAAGTAAAAAAAAGGTGCGCTGTCGGCATGCACCTCAGCTATCCAATGCAAAAAAAATTATTCAAAAATGTCAAAATGCGAAAGAGTTATTAGGAAAATGCTTCCCCATAGGAATATCATGAGCTCGGTAGCGTTTTCTCTAGCGAGGACAGGGGCCTTAACCAAAATTAACGCAATCTCAAATTTAAGAGCTTTAAACGAGTAAATAATCTAAAAATCCCCCCAAAAAATTTTATTGAAAAAGATTTAAGTTAAATTCTTTATAAGTTAAATACTAATTTCTTGATCATACCGTCTTCTGAGCACTTTTAGGCATTTTGAAAACTCCGATAGAAATAATTCTCATTTTAGGAGGGATTCAGCTTAGATGACAGCCATTTATTCGTTTGCTGTCAATTCAAAAGCGTTCAGATATTAAGAAATGATGTTAGAATGTAAAAAAATCGTACATTTTAGTTTTCATAAAGAAAAGAACAGAGGTCCCCGAGTCAGAGGCAGGAGAGGTTAAACAAAATATCATTAAAGCTTTTTTCATTACCTTATTTAGTTTTTTCCCACCTTCCATAAAACCACTAAAAATATAAAAACAACTAGTTTATTTATTTATAATGATGCTACGTGTTATATAAATGATACTATTTTGCGTCCCATATTAATTCCGTTTGTAACTTGCAAAATATTTTTTAAATTTATTTAACAGTAAATAAAATTACATAGTAAATAAATAAATAAATAAACACAAATTAAATAAATAGAAAAATTATATTCTACATCATGTATTGTCAGTTATCATTTCAGCAAGATTGCGTAAGAATGGATTCCTTGGTAGAATTTTCATTTAAAATGGAATTGTGGAAAATATATAAATTTTTCTTCCTGTCAGTTGTAGTTAAAATTTTATCCTTCATAAATAATAATTTTTTTTTTTTTTTTTTTGAGCCGGAAGTTATTTTTTGTCCGAAAGTTTTCGATGCACTTATATTCAAGCACTATATATTTAAATATCTATAAGAAAATATTGATAAAAAAGTGGTAAGTGTAAAATAATTCGAAGCTATTTTTGTCCTGTACGGTTGTAACCTAAACGCAACAACGAAATATTTTTCTCAAATATTGTAAACATCTTCTAAAGCTACGACTATACTACTCCAAATATGGTAGTATACAAAATATATAAATATAGTTTAAAAAAAACTAAAAAACACGCTTTTTAAGTATATCAAACTAAAAAGTGAAAAATAATTCGTACTATAAGCTGAAAACGAAAATAGATGAAAAATACTATATTACTATAAAATCATTGTTATTATAGAAATCAATTAATAAGCAATAAATAAAATTATCGTGCAAAAAAAGCGTGGGGTGCTCCATCTACCATGCTCCATCTATCAGTTCTTAAGAAGCATCCCACGCTTTTTTTTCCACGATAATTTTATTTATTGCTTATTAATTGATTTCTATAATAACAATGATTTTATAGTAATATAGTATTTTTCATCTATTTTCGTTTTCAGCTTATAGTACGAATTATTTTTTAATTTTTAGTTTGATATACTTAAAAAGCATGTTTTTTAGTTTTTTTAAACTATATTTATTTTTCACTTTTTAGTTTGATTACTTTAAAAGCGTGGTTTTTAGTTTTATTAAACTATATTTATATTTAATACAAAAACCAAATTAATCGGTTGGATAGTTTCAGAGTAATTGGTGAACATACATAGAAAAAAAAATACATACGCGTCGAATTGATAACTTCCTCTTCCTTTTCTGAAGCCGGTTAAAAATAAAAATTGTAATTTTTTTTAAAAGCAGAAATTTTTTTTAGAATTTTTTTTTTAATTTTACATAGATGTAAATAATGTCAGGAGTGGGGTTCGAACCCACAATCTCTTTCGAAAAACAGAGCTTCAATCCAGCGCCTTAGACCGCTCGGCCATGCTGTCTACACTCCATTCAGTGAACGTATTCAACACTTTTAATTAGTGAAAAATCACTAATTTTATTAGTTTTTGCCTAATTACTAAAAAAGTACTGAACCAATTTCGATGAAACGGAAGTGGTACCAATTCGAGAGCATCGTCTTTCATTTAACATCAAAACCAAGTTAATCGGTTGCATGGTTTCGGAGTAATCCGTGAACAAACATAAAATAAGGAGAGTTACAAACTCACAAGCTCGCAAACTGACAAACATACAGGTGAAGCTAATAAAAGCGTGTAAAAAAAATGTATAAAAACAGGAAAACAAAAATATGCTTTTTTAAGAAAAATACTAATCGACTTCAAAAAAAGAAACAAGTTTGAAGAAAACTTGGCACTAACGCATATGAAGGCATATTTTTAATATGCTTATGATTTGAAAACGGTTGCAACAATAAAAGATGATTTGCGCCAAATCATTATTTTTTAAAAAAATCAAATTTACATTTTTTTTATCGAAAAAAAAATTCTAATCATCAGAATTTAATGAAATTAAAATGGGAGCACATGGGTATCTTATACTTTCAAAAAAAAAAAAAGAATTATCGAAATCGGTTCATATTTAAAGAATTTATGAGTGAACAAGAAATATATACAGGTCGAAATGATAACCTACTCCTTGACATCGGTTAAAAATAGATAAACAAAATAATAATAAAGAGGGCAATAGTAATAAACAAAATAACAGATAAACTATTGATATAAATTGGTAAATCATAAACTTGGGCCATACAATACAGCCATTTATCGAATCTACAAATATAGCATTTCGGAGAATTACTTTTACATTTTTCATTGAAATTTAGGAACCTCCGTTGTGTCTTTATCTCCAAAAATAAATTTACATTCTTGTCATCCCATTTATAAGGGTGGTCCAATGAAAAATGGACAAGCGTCAGAATGACTGAAGCTACAGCAGCGCCATCTATAGGATATACGAAGAGCGCCAGCAATTTCGCATCTTATAGAGCATTTAACAGTGAAACCCGTTCGTGGTAGAGGAATTGGAAGTAAAGTTGTGACACGTATGGACGTATCCAGATTAGAACAAAACGTGGTAATACGATTTTTCATTACGAAAGATGAGCGCAATGAGGACATATATTGGTGAACGGTGGTTGTGTATTAGGAACACTGTTTATGTCGAACGGCAGTGAACTATTGGTGTAAAAAGGATATCGGATTGGAAGAAAAAACAATATCGGATCGGGAAAGGCCGGACCAAACAGACATCTTGGTCATCAACGATAGCATTGCCAACGTTGGTGAAGTGATCAGAGCCAATTCGCACCTGTGACAACATTAACAAACTCAAACAACGATCCACACCAACATCCGCCAACATTGCTCCAATATGAACTTATAAATATATGGCACGTTTTTACTTTCGATCAATTTCCTCTGCCGCGAACAGGTTTTAATATTGAGCGCCGTAGGTGGCGCACACCACTTGTCGCCCTTTATAACCCTATAATGCTGTTTCAGCTGCAGACATTCTGATGCAATTGCACGTTTCAACTTTTCATTTGGGCAATCCTCATACTTGTTCGTGCTTCAACTTTTAGTTAGATTTAGTAGGCGTGGCTTTCACTTTGATTTCATACATAATAAATGTCATTTTGGAATTCGATACTCAAAGCTTAGTAAAAACAATATCAAATTTCTAAATGCTAAAAGAAGTTCGAATCGAAAACGAATCCTTATAACCCTTTTTTGTTTATCTGCTATATCTGCAGTCATTCTGATGCAATATCACGTGTCTAAATTTCATTTGATCAAGCCTAATACTTGTTCGAGCTTCAACTTTTAGCTAGATTTATTAGACGTGGATATTATCTTGATCCCATATTAATAAAAGTATTTTTTATATTCAATATTAAAAGCTTAGTTAGAAAAAAAAAAACAATTATCAAATTTACAACTGTTAAAAGAAGTTTGCATGAAGAAAAAATTTAAGATCAGGAGGGGTAACTATGACCACTTTATGCATTTTCAGCATTTTTTTTTACTTTTTTCTATTTGGAAAAGTGGTGTTTTAGTAAACGGGAATTAATTTAAACCCTTCAATAACATATCTTAAAATTACACTCTCTCCCATTTATTTTCTTATAAAGTTTGCTTCAGTGTAACATTTGGTTTCACAATCACAAAAATTTGGGGTTATTAAGATCATTAGTGGGGAAATTAACATCATTTGAACACCAAAACTGATAATTCAGTTTATCAAAAATTTTGGTAGAGTTTGTTCAAATTGCTATTTGGATCTCAAAAATATTTCAGATTAGTAATAAAGAATATCTAAAATGAAAAATACATCACAAGGTTAATATATAAGCTTGAAATAAAGTTTTACTTTACACAGATTTCTCCATTATATCGGTGGTTACAATTACCTCCTGATCATAATTACCCCAAATGACTCTAACATTTTTGTTTAAAATATTTTTTTAAGAGTTTAATTTTAAATTTTACTATGCGAGTATTTCTGACGAATTCAATTTATTTTACTTTATTTTTTATATAAGATCCCATTTATTTTTTCAATTTTGCTTTACAGTAACATTTGGGTTTGAAAGTCTCTCTCTACATATTCATAGCATTTTATACATCAAAAGAAATTCTATATCTCTAAGCTTAAAATATTTTTACAGCGAGTTATATTTCATATAAATAATGCAGAAGTAAAAATAAAAGTAAAGAAATATGCTACAATAAAAATAAAAACAAAATATGATTTATTCTGAAAGGATTACTTTTTTGTTAGTCAACTTTAAGAACGTTTGATATATTTACAGCTGCGTGAAAAGCTATATATTTAATAGCAAAATATGAATATGTGATTGCGATTTATTTGTTCGTATATAAACCAATGGTAACTGATGGAGGTAAGAATTTTTAGAAGTAAATTAGCAACAATTTATACTAATAGAATAATTAATTTTTAACAGTGACCAAAATAGTTCAGTACTCTTTACGAGTAATTCTACGCAAATAAGCCTTTTTCATATAATTAATGACAGAAAAGAAATTATCAAAAGTTTCTAATTAAAAAAAAAATACTAGAAAGGTTACTTAATTAAAAAAAAAAAACAGCTATCAAGATTAACATTAAGAAATACTTTTTTTATTTATTTATTATTTTTTATTAGAATGAAGGGATAGTTTCAAAAAGAGGAGGTGGGAATTTTGTAAAAAAGACATGTTTCAAATAATAATTTCAGCAATACTTTTGTCCAGAAAGATAAAATCTACTTCCTCTTTTATTAGAAGGCATTAGGGATTCAATTTTGTTTATAAATGTTGCGTTTACGTTGGATGTATTTGTAGGTCGCTTAAACTTTCAATTTCTCGTATGTTCCATATGATTTCGTTTGATTCATTCTTCATGTATTTCCAATATTTCTTCAGGATACTGTTTAATTTCAAACTTCATGATTATACTCCAAGTGTTTTAAAGGTCCTGTTGATTGAAATGTATTCAAGGGAAGACACGACTCGGACGCCATGCTCTCTCACATTAATTTTACTGTAACATTCCATGAATATTTAATATGATATATTTATGAAGATGCTTTATTTATGAATAGTTTGAGATTTTGAGCTCTCCTTTAAATTGTACATTTTAATTAAAAATCCCACTAACTCCTATAGTTCGCGAAAGATTTTAAAAATTAAAATTTGGTGTTAGAGAGTAAATACAAAATCGTATGTGGTAGACAGTTTAAAAAACATTAGTTTTGAAAAAAAAAATCTGAAAAATGGAAAATTTCTGAAAGTTTCCAGTTGCTCCATATAAGAAGTTCTAGTCATAAAGAACTGTCTTCTGTAATTCATGAGCATAATCTAATGAATATGGATTCCAAATTTCATGAAAATCAGTCGCGTAGTTTATGAGGACATGGGTTTTAAATCTCGCATATATCCCATAAGACTTTATTGCGTCAATAAATAGTTACCACAAATCCTTTTTGAAAAACCACTAAAGAAAGTAAATTTTCTTAGAACTTTAACTTCTCGTTAGATTTTTCATTGAAATCTTTTTATACCTTCCATACAGATGAAAATGGCAGCAGTGATTTTCTGGCAAAAAAAAAAAAAAAAAAAAAAAAAAAATCTTCCAGATCAAAGGCTAAAAGAAGGATTGTCCACAGCATATGAATTTCTAATTTCATGGACTTTATGAGTTCTGATGAATGCCTTTATTTCTCGATTATTTGAAATAAATTACCTATTTCAGATGTTTTTTTCTGAAGTAACATGATTTGTTTTACGTCTGTTTATTGCAACCTCAATACACACAATTTTTGATATCATAACCTTCCCCTACAAATGTTTAAAATTATTCTCAGACCATCTGGAGACACAAACCAGTGATCTGCTTCATTAAAATTCCATGTACATGTGGATATATTTGGCAGAAAATTTAACAAATTGATAGAAATCAAATTAAATCAAAATATTCCGATATTGTAAATATTATCGATCGCTTATAACAATCGTAGGGAAAATATAGGAAACACCTTTAACAAATAACTGTAGAAGAAAGTTACTGCTACTGAAACACAGTTAATTGTATACTTTTAAATCATACATACAAAATATTCTTATGGGGTCGTTTAGGTGTTAAAATTAACCGAAACACTGCATTTTCTTCAGTAGCAATATCAACTTTAATAAGACATTTAAAATCTGTGGTTTAATATATGCCTATACTCCTAATTTCAAGTAAATTGAATGATATTTTTTTTAATTATGAACATTAAAATTTAGTGCTTCTAATGTTAAATTACATTTTCATACTTTTATAAAAATCTCCTGAAATTATACTCCTAATGCGCCATTTTTTTATATAGCAATAATACTAAAATACCAAAACCTGAGTACGTTAAATTTGTACTATTTATAATTTTGTTATATGAATAATGAATTATTAAATTAATATTTGAAAAAAAAAATAATGAGTTGCAACCTGCAACTTTTTTGATGTATTTAGATTTATAAATTCCTGCTCAATGGAAATCAAAAATTTCAAATTTGTTTTCCAAATAGTTTTCAAATAGTTTTCAAATTAGGCTTTAAAAAAGGCAAAATGATTTTTTAATCGGTCATTTACAACAGAACTAACTAGATATTTTGAAACTTCTTATACTACCCTGTAATCTAGCAATCTTCATTGATTTCTATAGTGGAGCATAAGATACCTTGATCAAGAAGGGGACTCTCTCGATAAAAAATTGTGTACGGAACTTCAGTATGGATACAGCCCGTAAACATATGCTTGTTTTAAAATAATTGATTTCTCGGAAACTTATTTCACGAATTGCATGAAAATATATATTTTAGGCTAATTGAAGGTGTAGAGTGCATTTATGCTGTCAGTACTGGGTACTGCTATTAAAGAGAACAAATTTAGGGTTCTTTTCAATATATAGATGGCAGCCTAATCATATTTTATGGACGTCATCTAAAATAATACTTTATTTTCAACCATTTGGTACAATAACTTTCTTCTCTGATACTTTTCTGCAGTGTCAATAGGGGGCGTTTACTTTTATTTCAAAACTGTACATTAGGGCGGAGCGTAAAAAACATTTCTTTCGAAATTCTTTACTCCCTAGCGTGGAAAAATTGTAGAGTGGTATCACTAACATACTCACAAAATTTCACAACAATCAATAAATATCTCTCGGTTCCATTTTTGTGTCGAAATATGAAAATTTAACCGAAAATGTTGTAAATCTTCACATTTCAGCAATATTTTCGATTTCCGATTTTTTCTTCACCCTGGAGCGGAAAAGTTGTTAGAGCACATAAGGAACATAAGTTCAAAATATTAAAGTAAATAAAAAATATCTTTCGGTTCCACTTTGGAATTAAATACGAGAAATTTATCGAAAATGATGCAATTTTTCACATTTTAGTGATTTTTTTTAGTTTTAGATTTTCTATTCCCGCTGCAACGAAAAAGTTGGAAAAATGTAATAGAAACATAGGGGAAAAACTTTAGAATAATAAATAAATATCTTCCGGTTTCCCTTTCGACACCTAAAATTGTCAAAAATGACAAAAATTCTGTAAATTTTCTCTTCTCAGGGATTTTTGTCTTATCGATTTTCTCTTCTCGTAGCGCTGAAAATTAGGAAAATCATATGATAAACATAGGTGTAAAAATTTTAAGTAATTAATAAGTATCTTCTGGTTTGTCTGATGTTACTTAAACTGGCAAATACATGGCATTAATGTACATAAATCATAGAACAATCGAATTACAAGCGATCTGAGGGAAATTTTTCTAATAAGTTCAGCTCCCCCTTCGTTTACTGTAGTGTTACCGACGGTTTCGTGATAAGTTCGTAATAAGGATATTCAATTTTAACTTCGATATTTTATTGAAAAATAATACATCTGAAAGTGATTACAAAATTTTAATTTGTAATATTGTGTTGAACAAACAGTGTGCATGTAAAATATTACACAGAAATATGACAATTAAGGCGCAGTACACCGGATTTTTCTCATCCCATTTTACCATTAATTCTAAACTTCTTATGCAGAAAAGATAATCCTGTAATCTATCAGTTTTTAATGACTACTTGAGTGACTCTCCTAAGATGCCCTCATCAAGAAGAAAACTCTCTTGAGCAACAATTGAGTACCGAACTTCAATTTCAATACAGCCCCTAAATTATGCTTGTTTTAAAAAAATTAAATATTCGGAAACTTATCGCACGAATTGCAAGAAAATATCTATTTAGGCTAAATGAAGGAGGTAGAGCTCATTTATGCTGACAGAATTAGATACTGCTTTTTTAAAAAGAGTTAGGGCTCATTTTTATATGTAGATGCCTTCCTAAGCAAATTTTATATACATTATTTAAATGCAGAATAAATTTTGAATTGATTGGTAGCATATTTCTTTTACGGTATTTTTTTCCAGAGTTAGTAGGGGGTGTTTACTTTTTTTTCCAGGAAAGTACTGCCCGTAAGGTATGATGACGTCACGGCGACGTCGTTGTGAAGTCACATTGTAACTTTGTAACCATCGATTGTCGATGTGAAGTCACAGTGACTAAAATGTGAAGTCGTTATGGCCGTTTTAGAGCTTTTTTGTGACGTCACATTGTGACCACTTTGTGAAGTCACGGTGTGAAAAATTTGTCAAAAATGTGTCATTTGTGACTACTTTGACATTAACATTGTGACGAAACTGTGACAAAAGCGACGATATTTAGATTGCCAGAAACATGTTTTTTTTTTAAGTAAATAACATGTTTTGAAGAATATTTGTAATTTTCTAAAATTTTTTAAGAAAGTCACATCTCAGTCACAATGTGACGTCACTGAGTGGTAGCATTTTCGTCACAGATGTGATGTGACCATGCATGCTATGAGGGTGTCTACGCGTATCAGCGATATTTTCTATAATATGCGTTTAAAAATTTACTTACTTTTTTATAACTACGTAGTGTATATAAATGCTGTAAATCATATACAAGGCTAAACAAAAGAATTCATTACCATCACCGAATATGAACGTGATTTTTTGAAAGGTGATTTTTAATTAAGCAAAGAATTCTTAATCTGAAATGTATTTAGAAATTTAAAAAAATTAAAAAAAAATTAAATGTATTTTCTTAGAGATGTTTCTAGAAGACAAATGAAATTATGCATAGAATTACGCAATTTATTGAAGACACACAGAGTCTTTAGGCAGTAATTAACGCAAGCGTGATTTCCGTCACTTTTAGCGAGTTTTTTCGTGATAAAAATCTCAGCTTAATAAGTGTCGTTCTTAAAACCTATAGTTTATACAGGGTTGTACAAAATATTCCGAATATTTTTTGTCGAATGGTACAACTTAATGAACATTAGTTTTTAACAATGTTTTTGCATAGTATTTAGCCTATTAACTACATTTTGTATAATGTTTAGATCAGGGGTGCAAAAATCTAGGCGCTAGAGGGTAGTCTCTCATCACTAAAATTTTAAAGTTTTTTCCGCTCAAAATTTAATAGCATTCTAGCAGGAATTTTACACGAAGTATTAGACGAAGAAAAACCAAATAAATTTTGTGGTGAGAAACTGCCTGTTGGCGCCTAGATTTTTGCACCCCTGGTTTAGAATATATACTAATCTATTGATTATATACGGATGCACACCAAAAAATAGATTGACTTTTTGTCAGTGGTCGATCAAATCTTAAACATAGTTTCCAAATATGCTATATGTTTTCTAAAACCTTTTTTTGGCATTTTATTTCCTTTATAAAACAGCCAAATTTTAGTAAATAAAATTTGAAAGTATTGCAAAATGACTCATGATCTGATTTTATTTCCTTGTTTAAATTTATGTGTTTTTTAACGATTTTTTTTATTATTACTTAAATTTTTCCGACTGCTAAATACGAAAATTCCAAGTTGTTTGAATATAGAATACACTTTTATAATTTACCGTTTCGTAAATTTAATTAAATTTATTTATTTTTGTATACATTTTATATCATTAAAAGAATAGAACAAATCATGAAAAATGAGCATTTACATTTATCTAAATCGCAAATGTACACTGCTAAAAATTTAGTCCTAGTTTATACTAAATTTTGGTGCTGAATAGCTGCCACTGTAGGAGGGTGAAATATTGAACCAGTATTTGGAGCTCCTGTTCAAGCTTAGTTCCTATAGTTGTAACGAGGTTTATATAGGAAGCTCCAAATGTTGGTACGAGACTTCATCATGTTATGGTGGTAGCTACTGAGTTCCAAAATTTGGTTCAAACTAGAAAACAAATCTAAGAGTGTACTAAAAAAATAGTTAAATAACTTTTTCTTTAAATAAGCGTCTGATAAATTTTTATAAAGCAACCTATTTGCAGCAACAAAATTTTCCTTATCTTTCATAAAAGCTGCACCCATTTTCTTTTAAACTTTGCTTCAGAATAATATTCGAAAAGAAACATATTCTATACACATTCATTTCATTTCGTATATCAAGAGAATTTAAAAAGTATGTTTAAATCATTTTTATAACGCGATAAATTTCATATAAAAATGCATAAATAAAAGTATGACAAAAGAAAAAGATATATTTACAAAAAATATAAATACCAGTATCTAAAAACGCTATGGGCTTTATTTATATTGCAACGCGTCTATAAGAGAAATCTTTTTAGATTCTGAACGGATGAATAAAAACATAATAAAGTTTATTCTAACAGCGTACGTTTTAAATCTGTCTGCTACAGGATTTTTTCGATTATTACTGAATGTGGAACTGTAAATATAACAGCAAACTAGGTATATTCTACTCGAGTTATTTACTTTCTATTTAACAATTGTGATAAATTGGAGTTCGAATATATCACGTATTAGCTTACAACGATATATTTTTGTGTGTGTATGTGTGTTGTTTGTATATGTTTTGTTTTCTCCAAGTAAGGGCGATTTTCATATTGCTTGATGGTTTTATTTATTTTAATGCTTTGCAAATTAGTTGAAAAATGTTTATGAAAATGCTTGATATGTATTAGCTAACTCACGTAATTATAGTTCGATTGACGATTTCTAATTTTCCGATATTTTTAACGATATATTATTTTTCCGAAATGTAAATACGAAATTTTCAAGTTATTAAAATGTGGAATGCATTTTTAAGATTTATTGTGTTTACATGTTTAATTAAAATTTGCATAATTTTGTTTCTATTTTATACCTCTAAATTAATATGTCTAATTATAAAAATAAAAATTTTTACTTATCTAAATCGAAATCGTTGTCAAGAAATTTAAACAACTTTTTTGTTGATATTATTTTCCAAATGTTTCTCATGCGGAAAGTAGTTATAAATTCGATTTTTATAAAGCACAGAAACATAATTTTTCCTTTTCTTCAGAAATAAGCCTACGTATTTTCTTTTGCGAATAATATACGAAAAGAAACGTACTGTCTACATACTCGTTTCATTTAATATATCAAGAGAATTTAAACACTTTTACGCTTAAAGTACTTTTATAACGAGATATATTTCATATAAAAATGCAGAAATATAAGTATGACTGAAAAAACGCGACATTTACAAAACATAGATGAGCCAGCAGCTTAAAACTTTATGAGCTTTATTTATTTTGCAATATATGCATAAATAATATCTATATAGTTTCCGAAAATTTCTGAATAAAATCACAATTTTGTTTATTCTAACAAAGAATGTTTTTATTCTGTCTGTTGCAAGAACTTTTCGATTATTTACCACTGAGTGAGGAGCTAGAAATTTATCTGCAAACTAGGTACATTTTACTCGAGCTATTAATTTTTTATAGATAAGATTTTCGCATGCGGAAAGTTCTTTTAAATTTCACTTTTATAAAACACAATAATATAATTTCACTTTTATATATATATTTTTTTTTCAGATACGCATCTACGCATTTTCTTTTAAATTGGACTCCAGAATAATATTCGTTATAAACGTACTTTGTATATATTCATTGCATTTTATATATCAAGATGATTTATACACTTCTAAACTTAAAGTACTTTTGTAACGAGAAATATTTCTTATAAAAAATTCAGAAATATAAATTTTATGAAATAGAAACTCTATACATACGAAAATTATTTGAGCCAGCAGCTTAAGAAGGCATGGGCTTTATTTATGTTGCAACGTATCTTTAAGTAAGATCTTTATAGGATCCGAAAAGATGAATAAAGGCGCAATATGGTTTATTCTAACATAGTACGTGTTTATTCTGTCTGCTACATGAACTTTTCGATTATTTACTATTGACTAAGGAGCTATAAATTTGACAGAAAGCTAGGTACTGTGATATAACACATATTTCATTATATATATTTCTAATATTAATATTTCAAATGTTAGTCCACCCCCTTTTTTTAATTTCATTTTAAAAGAAAAGCACTTTAAGTAGGTATTTTTTATTGAGTGTTCGTCTCCAAATTGCATATAAAATAATAATAATAAATAGAAAACAAATAAAGTAGTTTTTAAAATATCACTTCATTTCTAGATTTTTCTTTCTTGATTTTCTGTTGATTAAATATCAAACGAATTAAATATTTTTTTTTCTGTTTTAAATAAGTGTTATTTTTATTTCCTATCATCTCATTTTGTCTTGTATAACGAACTTAATTTTTACCGATTATGCAATTTTGTTTTAGGGTTACTGTGCGTTGCGCGTTTTTTCGACGCAAGCGATAACAGTTGTATTCTTGACAACACTCATTTTAAAATTTTCCCATTGCTTTTTATGTTACGGTCCTTTTTACCTGTACGTTTTTAGCCCGGCTTGGGAATCTATTGTATGCCAAGACATTTTTTCTTGGCGTTTGTGTAATGTGAAAGTTTATTGAGATTACGTTTTGTCACGTGCAAGTTAACCAGCACAATTCGAAATGAAACAGAAAATGAAAAATGTTTCTTCATTATGTTAGTGAACGTTTGTTTTAGCATGCTGCATTCATGGTGTTTAGATCTGCTCATATTCTTGTAGTCTGCAAAAAAAAAAATAATAATAATAAATAATTAAATAAAGGCAATTAGTCAAAATGTTTAAGAACTGATTTTTTTTTAATCAAAATGCTTATATCATTTTGTTCCAGAGGGAAAAGTTAAAAATGGACCTGGTGTACTACACAATGTAGAACTGCGATCACGGCCAATCATTAAAGGTGGCGTTATTATAATTTTTTTTTGCTACCATAGGTACATTTTACTTGAGTTATTAATTTCTTATAGATAAATAGTGATATATTAGACTGCGAATATTTTATATTTAATTTAATTAGATATAGTTTACAATATTATCAATTTTTGTGTGTGTATGTGTTTATTTTGTCAAATAAACGAGATTTGCACATTGTTTGAGAGTTTTATTATTTTTAATACTGCGACAAATGCTTATGAACGAAATCTGTGCTCTAATTCACTTAAATACAGTTCGATTGCTGTTTTTTTTATTATGTAACATTTAAACGGTTTATTAATGTTTAATTTGTTCCGGCAGCTAAATACGAAATTTGTAAGCTAATAAAATGTGAAATACATATTATACATACCAATATTTACATGGTCAATTAAATTTTATTTATTTTTGCCTCTATTTGACATACTAAAAAAATGTGTAAATTATTTTAAAAGCAGTTTGTACTTATCTAAATCGCAAATAAAATCAAAAAATTGTTAAATACCTTTTTTTTTTTTCCTTCAAATTATTTTGCAAAATTTTCGTGTGCTGAAAGTTGTTATAAACTCTATTTTTAAAATACATAGTAACTAAATATTACTTTTTTTCATGAAAGCGTCTACGCATTTCCTTTAAAATTTTACTTGAAAAAATATTCGAAAATAAACTTAATTTGTATATATCCATTGTGTTTCATGTATCAAGAGAATTTATACATTTCTAAGCTTAAAATACATTTATAACAAGATATATTTCATATAAAAAATGCAGAATTTTAAGTATGGGTAAACACAAACGCCACATTTACAAAACTTATTTGATCCAGTAGCTTATGACGGTATAGAGTTCATTTATGTTGCTTCGTATTTGTAAGTAATACCTTTATAGGTTCCGAAAGAATGAATAAAAACACAATATGGTTTATTCTAATATAATTTTTTTTATTCTGTTTTCTGCAAGAATATCTTGATTATTTCCTACTGAGTGTGGAGCTATAAATATAACTGCAAACTAGGTATATTTGACTCGAGTTATTTATTTTATATAGATAAATTGTGATAAATTCGGTTGCAAGTAATTCACATATAATATAATCAGATACAATTTACAACGATATCATTTTTTACTTCCTTCTAGCTTCAATAGAAGAAAGTATCGTAATCGAATTTTTTTCGACTCCAGGTTTTTGGCGGATTTACAAGTTTTAGGGGTCAAAGATTCCAAAAAACATGTTTTTACAAGATGTATTTCTGTGTGTGTGTGTCTGTATGCCGCCATTATACCATCAAAAAGTGTATGAAGATAAGCATAGAATTGAAGCAAATATTTTGCGAATGTTTTTGGCTGTGGCAAGCAAGTACTCCTTCAATTTTGAAATATTTTGCTGGAAGGGGCACTGCAATAGCAACTTTTGTGCCATTTTCAATAATGTACCGACTAAAAGCGTATGAAGTTATGCATCTAATTGAACCAAATTTTTTGTTATGGTTGTGTATGGCTATGGCTAGTTGGTTCTCTAGTTGGTTTTGAAAAACAAAATCTGCCAGAGGGGTGCTGCAATAGCAATTTTTTGAGTCATTTTCGATTTTGTACCGATATAAAAGTGTATGGAGTTATTATCCATCGAACCCATTAGTTCCATTAGTTCCATCGAATTGAACGAAATTTTTGGAGTAAATGTTTGGTTATGGCTAGTTGGTCCTCCCTAAATTTGAAAAAAATCCGCCGGAAGGAGACGCTGCAAGAGCAATTTTTGTGCCATTCTCAATATTTTACCACAAAAAAGTGTATGCAATTATGCATAGGACTGAATGAAATTTTTTGTATAGGTGTCTGGCTATTGTCAGAAGACCCTTCCAGAATTTGAAAAAAGATACGCAGGAAGGAGGCGCTATAATCGCGATGTCTGTGTCAATTTTATTATTTTGCCATTAAAAAATGTTTGAAGTTATGCATAGAACTGAACTAATTTTTTTTGTATGATTTTTTGTGTGTATGGCAAGTAGATTCTTCCTGAATTAGAAAAAAAAAATCTGCCTATCTCTCTACTGTGCATCGGCTCGTGCAGAGAATACAAAAACTCGTTTTCATTCCGATTAATTGACTGAAGGAGAAATTTAAGATGAAAATCATTAGTTGGTATAGTATCGAATTAATAATATTAACGTATTAACATGTGTAACTAAATTTTAAAATATTAAAATGTACATATGAGATAAAGAAATTTCAAATTTTTTCACTTCCAACTAGTTTCAGTGTGTATGGGTTCTGTTTTGTCACGTAAACAAGATTTCTTCATTATGTGATAGTTTTATTATTTTTAGCCAATTGCAAACTTGTTCAAAAATGTTTAGGAATACGGTTTGCATGTTCATCTGTCTGCACTCTAACTTACGTATTAATAGTTCGATTACTGATTTTTTACTGTCGATATTTTTAACGATTTATTATTATTATTATTTAATTTATTCTGGAAGTAAAAGGAAAAATTTTAGAGTAAGTATGTTTGCATAGCTGAATAAATTTTATTTATTTTTTTATCTTTTTATACCATTAAAATAATGTGTCAAATTATTTTTAAAAAATATACTCACACTTATCTAATTGAAACCGAAATAAAAAAATCAATAAATAATGGTTTTCTTCAGATTCTTTTGAAATATTTTCTTGTGCGAAAACTTTTTATATATTTAATTTTTATAAAGCACTGTTACAGAATTTTATTTTATTTTTTTCATAAAAGCGTCTACGCATTTTCTTTAAAATTTTTTTGAAAGAAATATTCGAGAAGAAACGTACTTTATACATATTGATTGCATTTCATGTATCAAGAGAATTTATAAATTTCTAATCTTAAAATACGTTTATAACGAAGTGCATTTCATATAAAAAATCCAGAAATGTAAATACGAGAAAAAACAAACTCTACATTCACAAAAACTATTTGAACCAGCAGCTTAAGACGCTGTGAGATTTTTTTTTTTTTTTTTTTTTTTTTTTTTTTTGTATATTGAAACACATTTATATGTAAGATCTATATAGGTTTCCAAAACATGAAAAAAAAAAACACAATACGGTTTTTTCTTACAGCGTACGTTTTTAGTCTGCCTGATATAACAATTTTTCGATTATTTCCTACTGAGTTTAGAGTTATAAATTTACAGGAAAATTAGTCTTTTTTATTCTAGTTATTAATTTTTTTATATAAATGGAGATAAATTAGACTGCGAATGTTTCACATTTCATATAATTAGATATAGTTTACACAATAACATCTTTTGTCGGTGTATTTGTTTCGTTTTGTCACATAAACGAGATTTGCACATTGTTTGATGATTTTTTTGTTTTTAAAACTTTGAAAATATTTATTAACACATCTGCCTGTGTGTGTTTTAAATCACATAAATATAGTTGATTGCTGATTTTTTTTCTGTCTGATTTAATAACAAATTTTTTAATCATGATTTTATTTGCTCCGGCAACTAAGTAGGAACTTTTCAAGTTTTTAAAAAATGGAATGCATCATATAATTTGCCATGTTTACATGATCAATTAACTTTTATTTATTTTTGTATCTACTTTATGGCATTTAAGAAATACGTAAAATTATTTTAAATGATTTATATTTATCTAAGTCGTAAATAAAGTATGAAAATCGTCAAATAGCTTTTCTTTTCAAATTATTTTGCACGATTTTTGTATGCGGAAAGTTGTTATAAATTCTATTTTAAAATACACAGTAGTTTAATTTTACTTTTTGCGAATAATTCAGATTTAATATAATTATACATAGTTTACGGCGATACCATTTGTTGTGTATGTGTGTGTTTCGTGTTGTAAAGTAAACGAGATTTCCATATTGTTTGACGGTTTTATAATTTTTTTAACAGCTTAACAGAAAATAGTTGAGTAATATTTATGAGTGCGGCTTGTCTCTCCATATTCCACGGTCTAAACTCACTTAATTATTGTCCGATTACCAGTTTTTTACTATCCAGTATTTTTAACCATTTTTAGCACTTTCCAACAAAGTTGAAAAGTGCTTATGTTTTCGGTTTGTCTGGCCGTCTATCCACGCTCTAACTCTTGCAAATGTGCTCGGATTGCCATGAAATTTTTTATGTTATTTACGTTTGCCCTAACACGAATCCTAATGAAAATGTATTGTCCCCCACGATTTGTTTATTTACAGGGTCAGTCAAAAGTTTATATTATAAAAGTTTAAAAAAGTTACAGTTACGTTACGGCCTATTGGAAAAAATCGTTTCAAATGAATTTTAAAGATGTTACACCCTATAACGATTATTTCGTTATATATTGGTTATTTTCTTAAATTATTCCTTCCCCCCGTCTCTTTTCAATTCAAAATCAGTTTTAAGTGTCCTTCATTCACTTTCCATTTTTTTCCCTCGCCTAGTTTTCTCTAACCGAAAAATCGGCAGCTGCTTAACTTTGTCTGTGAGAAATACACTTACATATCATTCAACCGTTTAAAACATTTCCAGATGTCTGCTATTTCCGATCGAAGCAATTCTGCATTACCTTATATGGACATCAGCTCTGTTTCGCAGTTAAAATTTATGCTTACGCTTCTTTTTCCTTTCTCGACAAAAACCTAAAAAGAATTTAACATCTGCGCAGTAAAATCTGATGTCCCTTTGGTGTGCCTCTTTATTAGACATAACAACACGTGTAACATTCTATCGTTTGGCAACCTTTTCCTTTCCCATCCTAGCTAGGAAACCAATCTGAATTCTTATCTTGCCGGCTGCATTTTAACTGTATTTGGCGTATACTATCCATTGTGCATGGGCGAACTTGTGTATGTTGAGCTGCTTAACTTTGTCTGTGAGAAATACACTTACATATCATTCAACCGTTTAAAACATTTCCAGATGTCTGCTATTTCCGATCGAAGCAATTCTGCATTACCTTATATGGACATCAGCTCTGTTTCGCAGTTAAAATTTATGCTTACGCTTCTTTTTCCTTTCTCGACAAAAACCTAAAAAGAATTTAACATCTGCGCAGTAAAATCTGATGTCCCTTTGGTGTGCCTCTTTATTAGACATAACAACACGTGTAACATTCTATCGTTTGGCAACCTTTTCCTTTCCCATCCTAGCTAGGAAACCAATCTGAATTCTTATCTTGCCGGCTGCATTTTAACTGTATTTGGCGTATACTATCCATTGTGCATGGGCGAACTTGTGTATGTTGGCGATTTTCTATCATGCCAAAAGTGGCAATTTGTTGCTATGTACGAGGTCACTAGACTCTCTGCGCTCGTCTTGTTAACCTGCTATTCTTCGTTCGGAGATTTTCTCCGAGAGTTGTAAGTGTGCCCCCCTTCGTAATAGATGTTAAAATAAAGTGTAACTTTGCAATCATCGTGGGGTTTTTTTTTCGAGCATCCGAACCTGGACTGATTCTATACCGATCATACCTCTTCTAAACCTTCTAACATATATATGCAACTACCAAAATCCCTCAAGAAACTCTTCTTTATACACCCAATTAAACATATTCAAATTTATGCATAAAAAATCGCACTAAATTATGTATTCTGTAAAATATGTAATGAAAAGAATAGTTACTATTCGTTTACATGGCCACACAAAGAATTCCATTACAAAATAATAAAGGGAGAAATTGTTTGCGAAATATTTTAATTATGATAAACGATTTAATGTGTAATCAAATTGATATACGTCGCGTAAGCTTAATATGAATTATTTCACGCATAATACGAAGTGCATAGTATTTAAAGGGATACAAAAATGTTCCAAACAATGTTTTCTACTGGAAGTGCTGTCTATTATAGATGTTGGCTGTTGGATGGATAAAATGCATTTTCAATCATGATATGCCCTTTTAATTTTCACTAAGTATATGTACATTATATGGTGTGTATAAATACTAATAGTTACACATTTTAGATATACAGGGTTACACGAAAGAGCTCGGAAAGGTTACTGAATATAAACGTAACTTATTTAAATGGGATTTTTAAATAAATGATGCATTCTTATGTTGATATGAATACGGTTTACTAAGAAATGTTTGTAGAATACAAACAAAATGATATGCAGGGTCACTCAAAGAACTGGATAAAGAGTCGCCTGTGGATGATAATTTCTGGAAATGTGATTAAACAAGTTTAAAGAGTATTTTTGTATGAACTAAATTTTAGCAAAATACTTTCATGTAATAAGATACTATATAAGGTACAGGGCTGAACAAAAGTATTCAAGTATGTTTACATCTCTTAGTATAAACTGCTAAAAGAAAATTTTCAACTAGATAGGTGTTTTCTTGGAAGACTAAATTTACTAATTCTATAGTATATATATATATATGAACCGACTAATCAAATACACGGCTGTTCAAAAGTATTGGAATACATATTTAACTATGGACAGTAAAAAAAAAAAAAATTCTCTAGATAATGAAGTTTTGTTAATGATTTCAAGAGGTGTTGGAAAGTGCTTCATAATCTATGCTTAAGGCATGATTTTTCTTACTCTTTTTTATTATTACTTAATTTTTCTGACAGCGAAATATAAAATTTTCAAGTTACCATATTTTCTTATTTAATGAAATTAAATTTATTTTTGTATCTATTTTATGCCACTAAAAGAATATGTGAAATTATAAAAAATGAGCATTTGCGCTTATCTCATTGCAAATGTAGTCAAGAATTCATTGAATAAGTTTATTCTTTAGATTATTTTGAAGGATTTTCGTGTGCGGAAACACTTCTTATAAATTAAATTTTTACAAGGCAGAATTAGAGAATTTTACTTTTTTTTTCATTTTTTATTTTTTATTTTTTATTTTTTTTTGTAAAAGCGTCTAAACATTTTCATTTAAATTTTACTTGAGAATAATATTCGGAAAGAAACGTACACTAAACACATTAATTTCATTTAATATATCAAGAAATTTAAACTCTTCTTTGCTTAAAATACTTTTATAAAGAGATATATTTTATGCAAAAATAAGAAATATAAATATGACTACAGAAAAACGCTACATTCCCCAAAAAAGTATTTGAACCAGCAGCTTAAAACTGTATGAGGTTTATTTATGTTACAACATATCTATAAGTAATATCTTTATAGCTTCTGAAAGGATGAATAAAAATATAATGTGGTTTATTCTAACAGCGTACGTTTATATTCTGTCTGCTACAAGTTTTTTTTTTCGATTATTTTGTACTGAGGGTAGAGTTATAAATTTAACAACAAACTATGTATATTTTACTCGGGATATTTAATTGCTATTGATAATTAGTCATTGATTAAGGTTCGAATAATTAACATTTAATCTAATGAGTTGTAGTTTACAACATAACAATATTTTTAGTGTGTGTGTATTTCCTTTTGTTAAGCGAGCCAGATTTCCGCATTCTTTGATGGTTTTATTGCTTTTTTACACTTTCCGTTACACTTGAAAAGTGTTTAGGAGCACGGTTTGTCAGTCTGTCTGTCCCTCTTTTAACTATCACAAATGTAGTCAAAAATAGATAAATAACTTTTCCTTCAAATAACATTCGTATAAATTAAAGTTTTATATTAAAAAAAAACTATTTACAGCAGAAAAAATTTACCATTTTTTTCATAAAAGTGTGTACGCGCTTTCTTTTAAATTTTTACTTCAGAATAACATTGAAAAAGAAATGTACTCCATACATATTCATTTCATCTCATACATCAAGAGAATTTAAAACTTCTACGTTTATAATATATTTATAACGAGACGTATTTCACATAAAAATGCAGAAATATAAATGTGACTAAAGCAGAACGCTACGTTTACAAAAATATTTAAGATAACATCTTAAAACTGTATGAGCTTTATTTATGTGTTGAACGAATTTATACGTAAGATCTTTATAGGCTAGAAATGAATGAATAAAAACACAATATGGTTTATTCTAACAGCGTATATTTTTATTCTGTCTGCCACAGGAACTTTCTGATTATTTACAACAGAATGTGGAACTATAAATTTAACAGCTAACTAGATACATTTTACTCTAATTATTTATTTTCCAATGATAAAGATCGACAGATTAGGGTTCGAATAATTCACATTTAATCTAATTAGATGTAATTTACAACTATAATTTTTTTGTGTGTGTATGTTTTCGTTTTGTGGTGTAAACTACATTTCCGCATCGGTCTTATTATTTAAATTCTTATTATTTAATGGTTTTATAATTTTTTACACATTCTAACATACTTGGAAAGTGTTTATGAACATGGTTTGTCAATCCATCTGTCCGTCCTTTAACTCTCGCAAATAATCCGTTTGCCAAGGAATGATTATATTTTATTGTGTATCACTGTGGCTTGTTCGAATTTCAAAATAGAGTGTGTACCATTTATTGTTACTTTAAAAAGACACTTGAAATAAGTCCGTGACTTTATGATCCATGGGAAAAAATTGTTTGGGGTGTATGTTAACGATATTACACTTTTTTAAATTAGTTAACAGAAAACAGAAACGCTATACGTATACATATATATATATATATATATATATATATATATGAGCCAGCAGCTTAGAACGGTATAGGCTTTATTTATATGAGGTGGAACACGTCGTAATTCGATGAAAGAAAATATTTGAGAAAGAACTGTTTTATTTATTTATAATATATATACAAAATTAGTTACAGTAAAAAATACATCTTATATTGGCAGTCTAAAATTAATTTAAACTGAAATTAACAAAATACTATAACTCTCAATTATTCAAATTATTAAAAGAAATAAAACCAAAATTCACAGGATTTTATAACAGACACATTTTATTTTCTAATTATTATAATTTTTTTTTTTTTTTTTTGAGAGAGAGAAAATGGAGTGATTCTGTTGCCAGAATTACAAAATTGGTACTAAAAATTATTAAAATAATAATATATCAAAAATAAATTGAGATACAACTTTGAATTAATTGCATTTAACAGCACATTTTTTGCTCTATACGACGATGTAAAAAATTAAAATGTAAGATGTATAGAAATGTAAAATATGCAGTACCGAAAACTGCAAAACCTAAATTGAATGAAAAAGTGTTGAACATTTTAATTTCTTTTTTCTTTTTTTAAATTTTAAGAGAAAATGGAGTGATTCTGTTGTTACAATTACAAAATTGGTACTAAAAATTGTAAATAAATTAGTACCTCAAAAATAATTTGAGACACAGCTTTTAAACAGATTACATTTAAGAGTGTATTTTTTAAACGACAGTGTAAAAATTTTAAACATGTGATGTTTAAAAGTGTAAAATTTGCAGTAGCGAAAATTGCGAAACCGAAATTACAGGACAAAGTGTTGCCATTCGCAAAATGACGTATGCGTTACGCACAGATACGTATGGCCTTCATAATGTAGATAGCAACGTATAAATAATATAATTATGAATATAAATAGGGTCTTTATAGGTTCCCAAAGTATGTATAAAATCAAAATGTGGTTTATTCCAACAACGTATGTGTTTATTCTGCCTGCTGCAAGAGCTCTTTGATCATTTGCAACTGAGTGTGGATGTATAAATTTAACAGCAAACTAGGTACATTTCAAACGATTTTTTTTTCTATAGATAAATAGAAATAAATTAAAGTGCAAATAATTTTACTTCTTTCTTGAAATGTCTTGGTATTTTCTTTTAATTTTTTCTGAAAAACAGTAAAAAATCTCCTACTCTGTACATATTCATTGAATTTCATATATGAATGGAATTTATACATTTATAAGCTTAAACTACTTTTATAACAAAGCGTATTTCCATAAAAAAAGCAGGAATAAGTATGAGTGAACAGAAACAGTACACTGAGAAATTTTTTTGAGCCAGCAGCTTAAAACTGTATGGGCTTTATTTATGTCGCTACGAATAAACAATGTAAATAAGAATATAAATAAAGTCTTTATAGGTTCCGAAAAGATGAATAAAATCACAATATGGTTTATTCCAACAACGTATGTGTTTCTTCTGCCTGCTGCAAGAGCTTTTTGATTATTTATAACTGAGTGTAGATGTATAAATTTAACAGCAAACTGGGCACATTTCAATCGATTTATTTTTTTTCCTTTTATAGATAAATATAAATAGATTAAAGTGCGAATAATTTACATTTATTACAATTAGATGTATTTTAAAATATACCATTTTTTCTGTGCATTTATTTCGTTTTGTCAAATAAAAATGTTTATGAATGTGATTTGTCTTTCGTTTGTCCGCGCTCTAACTTGCGTAATTATAGTCCGAATGCTGATATTTTACTGCTGGATATTTAACGATTTTTTTTTAATAATTTAATTTGTTCCGACAGCCAAATACGAAATATTTGAGTTATTAAAACCAGGAATACGATTTTAAGATTTACTTTGCTTACATGGTTATTTTAATTTATTTCTGTATGTTTTTTACTATCAAAATTATAAGCCAAATTATAAAAAAAATAAGCATTTGCACTTATCCCATCGAAAATGTAGTCAAGAAATCGTTAACTAACTTTTTTCTTCAGATTAGAAATAGTTTCGTGTGCGAAAAATTTTTATGAATTCAATTTTTATAAAACACAGTTTCAGAATTTTAGATTTTTTTCGTAAAAGCGTCTTTGCATTTTCTTTTAAGGGGTCACAGGACTCTTAAAATCTGAATTTTTAGAAAAGGAAACCATCTTCAATATTTAATATCTTAAAATTTGTATGGTATTAAATCATAGATTTTATTGAGATTAAAGGTATAAGTACGTTCTTTCCTTTTCTGTCTTTAAAAAAAAGCAAGGTGCAAAATTAGCATTTACAGGGAGCTCAAAACTGTCAGATATTTGACAAGCAGAAAATTGATATAATACACTGCTCAAAACAATTAAAGGATATTGCAGTTTTAGGTGGATTTTGTATCTGGGAAACTTTTTAGCTGATTGATACATGGTCGACAGACATAGTAGGTTATACGAAAACAAATAAATTGTGATAATGATAAATAATGAGAACAATAAATTACACATGTTTGGCAGAAAAAATGCATTTTATTGCGCATTTGTGTACAAAAGGAAAAAAACACAATTTGTGAATATGAGAAAAAAGAATAAGAAAAGGTGTTTTCTTCAAAGAAAATCATTTTCAGTAGGGGGTATGGTTTCCACGGGCGGCCAGCAACGTTGAACACCTTTGAGGCATGGACTCAATGAGACTATTAATGACGAGTTGAGGTATTCTGCCCCACTCGTCCATAAGAGCTCTTTCCAGTTCTTGGAGAGTTTGTGGGGGTTGTTGGCGGCCAGAAACTCGTCTTCCTAGAGCGTCCCAAACGTGCTCGATTGGATTCATGTCTAGAGAAAACGCTGTCCATTCCATTCGAACGATTCCTTCCTCGAAAAGGAAATCCTCCACCAGGTTTGCACGATGTGCCCTGCAGTTATCGTCCATTAAAATGAAGTTATCTCCGATTGCTGCAGCGTAAGCGACTACAATAGGTCTGAGGATCTCATCCCTATATCGGCGACCAGTCTGAGCTCCATCTCGAATGATGTAGAGGTCAGTGCGCCCATGAATGGAGATGCCACCATACACCAACACTCCTCCACCGCCAAATCTGACACTTTCGTGCACGAACGCAGGATTATTCCTACTGCCACGGTCCCTCGAGATGAAAATACATCTATTATCCGGATGCACAGTAAAACGGGACTCGTCAGAAAACATAATATTGCTCCATTCATTTCTCCTTCAGTTGACATGCTCGGTTGTCCACTCCCTGCGGTCGTGACGATGCCTTGATGTTAATCTAACACATACCATCGGTCAGCGAGCATACAGACCTACAGCATGGAGCCGGTTTCGGACAGTCTGAGTTGAAATCGTGGTGCCTGTAGCCGAGCGAAGGTGTTGTTGGAGAAGAGTAGCGTTCATGTTTCTATGTCTCCGACCTGTTAACGCTAAATACCGATCTTCATTGGGCATTGTTGCCCGTCTACGACCTTGCCTTGATCTTCGGCCTGCACCCACTCTCCAAAAAACGGTTCCAGATCCTGGAAATGACACTTTGTGACACTCCAGTGGCTTGCGCTACTTCGGCTTGAGTTTGGCCCCATTCTAACCTACCAACAATTCTCCAAGGTTCTAAATCTGTCAAATGACTTCGCTGAGACATCGTACTCATTGAAACAAAGCAATCACAGAATGCCGATTATCCTTGTCTTCATTCTCTTTTATCCAGTTGAAAGTCAAATTTCATTCGCTGCCTCTGAAAAGATGTTTTTGACGTCGAACTCAAAATTTGCATACTCCACAGTTTGAAAACCAGAAAAAATTGCATTTGTGATTTTCTTCTTCTATTTTAGGCAAAAAAATTTCGTTTATATCTTTATTTTATATAAAACTTCAAATATCATTTAATTGTTTTGAGCAGTGTAGCTTACGCGCACGATTACAAAATGAATATTACAACTCGAATGGAAATTTTGGTGCAGACATATATATTAAATTGTAATAGATGCCTTGAACCTAAATAAATTTATATTTAAAGCATTTTTCTATTTTTAATACAAAATTGTATTTAACTAATACAAATTTTTGAAAATTTCAACAACATAATTGCCTAAGAAATAAACTTTTTTCGACAATAAAGAAAATTTTAGGTTCAGTTCATTCAGATTAGCATGAAACGTATATTTTGAAAATTTTATGTGAAAATACTTACAAGATTTTGTGATAACGTGCGCGCTATGAAAAAAATGTCATTTGGAGAAAAATTACTTCCAAATTCCGGAAATGCCGCTTCCGCTATTGAGCGGGTAAAATTCTAAAACCCCTAACTTTTGTTTTAATGAGAATTTCGAGAAAACACTTATATTAAAAATTTCAGAAAAGATAGCAGTTTAACGTATAAAAAATTTAAATTTCGAAAATTTGGAAGCTTTAAAAGTCCTGAGACCCCTTAAATTTTACTTAAGAACAATATTAGGAAAGAAACGAACTCTTTACATATCCATTGTATTATTTGTATCACGACAATTTATACATTTCTAAGCTTAAAATATTTTTATAACGAAACTATTTCACAAAAAAGGCAGAAATATAAATATGAATAAACAAAAACGCTACATTTGCAAAAAAATATTTGAGCCAGCAGCTTAAAATACATGAGCTTTATTTATGTTGACACGCATCTATAAATACTATCTTATAGGTTCCAAAAGGATGGACAAAAACATAGTATGGTTTATTCTAACAACATATGTTTATATTCTGTGTGTTGCAATAACTTTTCGATTATTTACAACTGAGTGTGAATCTATAAATTTCACAAAAAACTAGGTACATTTTACTCGAGTTATTTCATTTCTACAGATAAATAATCATAAATTAGATTGCGAATAATTGACATTTAATATAATTCGATATAGATACCATTAGGATCTAATTTTTGTGTATTTATGTGTTTTTATTTGTCAAATAAACGAAATATCTACATTGTTTGTTGTTTTTATTATTTTAAACATTTTGCAAAATAGTTGTAAAATATTTTTGAATAGGATGTGTCTGTCTGTCTGTTCACGCTCTAACTCAACTATAGTCCTATTGTCGATTTTTTTACTGTCCGAAATTTTTAATGATTTTTTAACCGACTTCAAAAAAGGAGAGAAGGCTATCAATTAAACGCGTATGTATTTTTTTTTATGTATGTTCACCGATTACTCCGAAACTATGCAACCGATTTCTGTTATTTTTGTTTGAAATGAAAGATGATACTCTCGAATCGGTACCACTTTCATTTCATCGAAATTGGTTCAGCACTTTTTTAGTAATTAGGCAAAAACTAATAGAATTAGTGATTTTTTGCTAATTAAAAGTGTTGAATAAGTTCACCGAACGAAGTGAAGTCAGAATAGCCAAGAGGTCTGAGGCACCGGATTCAATCTCTGCTTCTCGGAAGAGAGAGCATGGGTTCGAACCCCACTCCGGCCATACTTTATATCAATGTATAATTTACGATAATATTTTCCGTATTATAATTTTTTTTTTAACCGATTTCAGGTAAGAAAGAGGAAGTTATCAATTTGAAGCGTATGTATTTTTTCTATCTATGTTTACCGATTACTCCGAAACTATCCAGACTATTAATTTGGTTTTGTGTTAAATAAAAGGGGCTACTCTCGAATTGGTACCACTTCCCTTTCATTGAAATTGGTTCAGTAAATTTTTAGTAATTAGGAAAAAACTAATAAATTTAGTGATTTTTCGCACATTAAAAGGAATATGTACTTCGAATAAGCTCGCCGATTGGCGAGCAGTCAGGGTGGCCGAGCGGTCTAAGGCGCCATATTTAAGCTCTGCTTCTCGAAAAAGAGCGTGGGTTCGAACCCCACTCCTGACGTAATTTACAATATTTTTTTCCGTATTATAATTTTTATTATTAAACGACTTCAGAAAAGGAAGAGCGAATTATCAATTTGACGTGTATGTATTTTTTTTATGTATGTTCACCAATTACTCCAAAACTATCCAACCGCTTAATTTTTTTTTTAATAAAAGAGGCTAGTCTCTAATTGGTATTACTTCCATTTGATTGAAATTGGTTCATTAATTATTGGTACATTAATTAAATTGATTTTTTGGAGTCAGTGCCAGCCAAGCCAATTTCAAAATTAAAATTTAAATATCCAATGCAAATCGTCAAAGATTAAAGTTACATTTTTAACTAAATATTAAATCGTAAAAAACTAGTAAATACTTGGATGTGTGTCTATTGGAAAATTACATGTAACTTGGCTTGGCTGGTACTGACTCCAAAATATCAAATTAATGTACATAAATATAATAATACGCATGGTAAATACTACGCTCTTAATTTAATTCCTTATTACTTTTATGTACAAAATTATTTTTCACTTTACAGTAGTCTTTGAAGACGGTTCAATTTTTGGTGGAAAAGTTTATTTATCATTAAAATTTAATTTATTCTGACACCCAAATACGAAATTTTCAAGTTGATAAAATGTACAGTACAATTTCCAGATTTACTGTGTTTGCATTTTTAATTAAATTTTATTTATTTTTGTACCTAATTTATTCCATTAAAAGAATGTTTCAAATCATAAAAATCAGCATATGCACTTATCTAATGGAAACTGTAGTCAAGAAATCATTAAATAGCTTTTTCTTCAGAATTTTTTATTAGCTATTCGTGTGCGGAAACTTATTTTAAGTTCAATTTTTATAAAGCGCCGTAACAGAATTTTAGTTATTTTCGTAAAAGCGTCTACGCATTTATTTTAAATTTTATTTGAGAATAATATTCGAAAAAAATGTACTCTATACACATCAATTACATTTCATGTATCAAGATAATTTACATTCTACTAAGATTAAAATACTTATCTAACGAGATATATATCATATAAAAAATGCAGAAACATAAGTATGAGAAAACAAAACGTTTTACATTCACAAAAATTATTTTTTAAACTGTATATTAAAAATTTATTAAAACGGTATGGCCATTATTTAAATGAAAGTTGTATCTCATATATAAATAAGATCTTTATTGGATTCATTCTAACAGTGTACTTTTTTATTCTGTCTGTTACAAGAACTTTTCGATTATTTACAGCTGAGTGTGGAGCTGCAAATTTAAGAGCATTCTAGGTATACTTTACTATTTACTTTTTATCGTAAGTAGTAGATAAATGTGTGAATAGTGTACATTTGATCTAATTAAATGTAATTTACAACGATACCATTTATTTGTGTGTATGTATTTCAGTTTGTCGAGTAAACCAGATTTCCCCATTGCATGGTGATTTTTATTACTTTGAACACTTTGCAGTATAATCGATATATATTTATGTATGCTGATTGTCTGTCCATTTGTCTGGGTTTTAATTTGTGTACACTGTTAAAAATAAAGGTGACGAACCGGTTGCATTTGACGCCCAGGGGTCAAAAAGTTAAATCATTTGACACCAGCGGGCTTGAAAATGTGTTTGGGGTGCCATAGGGTGTTTCACGCTAATAAGGGTGCCGCGCAATGCATACCGTTGGAAGATTTTCAACCCTTAGTCATTTGCGCATGCTCTGTAACGTGTATCCTTGCACTTCAACTCGCTGTCACTGGTGGATTAACACAGAAATTTTTTCCTACGATGACTATCACCGCTATACGCTATCCCAATTTTGTTTAGAACTTCGGATGCCTAACTTTTGTCGAGCTTTTTTATATAAAGCAACCTTTGAATTTCAGGACATATGAACATTTCACGGAGACTTTGAAAGTGAGCTTGATGGCCGAGTGGAAAGGGCGCTGAGCTTGTAATCAGAGCGTTCGAATCTGCGTTCGAATCCATCGAGGGCCGAAAATCGGTTAGAATATTTTTAAATTTTTTATCATTCGGCACTCTGGATTAAGGGTGCCATCTTTTAACCCTATTTAAAGGTGCTATTTTGGCTCTTTTAGGGGTGTCACCAGTGAAACAAGCCTTTCACCCTTTAAATGTGCAATGTGTCACCATTAGTTTTAACAGTGTAAGTATGATCAGTTTAATTTTGTTGTCCGACTTTTTAACGATTTTTTATTATAATTTAATTTATTCCGACAGCTAAATACGAAATTTTCAAGTTAATGAAATACGTAAAATATTTTTATAATTTATCGTGCTTGCATGGTTAGTTATTATTTGTTTATTTAATTTTTATATCTGTTTTATACTACTAAAAAATATGACAAAATATAAAAAGTGAGCATTTGCACTTATCTAAAACGCAATGACGGTTTCGAAATCTTTAAATAATTTTTTCTTTCAAATTATACTGCAAGACTTTCGTATGCAGAAATCTCTTACAAATTCAATTTTTTGTAAAGTAACCTTTTAAGAGAATTTTACTTTTTTTTCATAAAACCATATTCGTATTTTCTTTTTAATCTTACTTGAGACATTCGATTCAATTACATTAAAACATTATGAACTCTACATTTTCTTTGCAATTTATGTATCCAGAGAATTTACACTCTGCCAGGCTTAAAATATTTCTATATCGAGACATATTTCCAGAAATATAAGTTTGAGGAATCAGAAATGTTATATTTTCAAAAAATATTTGAGCAAGCAGCTTAAAATGTTATGTGCTTGATTTATTTTGTAACGTATCAATAAGAAATTTCTTTATAAATTCCGAAAGAATGAATAAAAACACAATATAGTTTATTCTAAGAGCATATGTTTTTATTCTGTCTGCTGTAAAAACTTTTCGATTATTTACAACTGAGTGTGAAGCTATAAATTAAACGCCAAACTAGGTATATTTTATTCGAGTTATTTATTTTCTATCGATGGCCTCTCACTGACAAGCCCGTGTTAACACGTTCACTAAGCTCCAGGTTGCACTGCAACACAAACAATATTTAACGTAATGTAATTGTATTCATTTAATAGATTTCTTTAAATATTGAACAGTATTTTCATGGATAACATTAATATTTCCTTTAATGTTTTTTATATAATTTTGAAAAAAAAATCGTCTTTTTTGCATTTAAAACGTGATGCAAAGAAAACAACATTACAATTTGCCCTTTTGCAACACTTTCAGAGGGATAGTGACCGATTATGATGTGAATATTTCACATTTAATATAACTACATATAATTTACAACAATACCATTTTTTGTGTGTATGTGTTTCGTTTCGTTTATTAAATGTGATTTCTACATTGTTTTTTGGTCTTATGATTTTTGACATTTTGTTTATGAATGTGGTTTGTTTGTCCGTCTGTCTGTGAGTAAATATAGTCCGTATAGTGAGTAAATATACTCAAGTGAATATAACCTGATTGCTGAATTTTTATTTTCTGAATTTGTAAAAAAATTTTTTATTATCTAATTTATTCTGACAGCTAAATACGAAATTAGTTTTTATGTTATTAAAATGTGGATACATCTTATGATTTACCATGTTCAATTAAATATATTTTATACCATTAAAGAAGTGTGTCAAATTACTTTTTAATAAACGCGAATTTGTACTTATCTAAATCGAAAATAAAATTAAAAAATCGTTAAATAACTTTTGTCTCAAATTATTTTGCGCGATTTTCATATATAGAAAGATGTTATAAATTCTATTTCTTGAAATACACAGTAAATGAATTTTACTTTTTATCATAAAAGGCGATTTTTCTTCTAAATTTTATTCAAAAATAAATTTACTTTGTACATACTGATTGTATTTCATGTATCAAAGGAATTTGTAAGCTCAAAACAAATTTATAACGAGGTGTATATCAAATAAAAAATACAGAAATATAAATATGGATAAAAAAGAAACCCTAAATTTACAAAAAATATTTGAGTCAGCAGTTTAAGAAGGCATGGGTTTTATTTTTGTTGCAACGTATGTAAAAGTAACATCTTTATACTTTTCAAAAGGATAAATAAATACGCATTATAGTTTATTCTAACAACGACCGTTTTTATTCTGTCTGGTGCAAAAACTCTTGGATTATTTACAGCGGAATGTGGAAATACAAATTTAACAGAAAGCTAGGTATAGTTTACTTGATTTATTTATTTTCTATTAATAAATAGTGAAAGATTAAAGTGTGGATAATTTAAATTTAACCGAATTCAATATAATTAATTAACAACGATACCATTTTTGCATGTTGCACCATGTTTTATTTTGTTAAGCAAACAAAACTCTCAAATTGTTTTATGGTGTTATTATTTTGAACACTTTCTGACATAGATAAAAATTAATTATGAATACGATTTATGTGTCCGTCTCATAAGAGACAGACAGCATACGCGGGCGTCTGTGCTCTAACTCCCTTAAATATAGTTCGATTGCAATGAGATGGATAAATGCTATTGGTTATCAAGTTGACATGTTTAGTAACGAAAAGGGAGTCTATAGAGTTTGTGGTTCATGTACAGGGATACTTAAAGATATTTCGATACGTTACCGTGGAGAAAAGTTGTGTGAAACTTTAAAACTTGCAACTAACAATAAACTCCGAATTTTAAATTCAAATCCTTTAACCCTTCACTGATTTATGTGCGACATCTGCACCTACCTAGAAGCAGTATAGTTGTCAATGTTTGTCAGGAATTTGTACATAATGATCCCTGTAACTGATCAACTGATCAAGAACAGTACAAACAATGGAATAGTATTTATTTTACCCGTGTCAGATAACTGTAACTGGCAAAAATGAAGATTAGATTTTCGGAAAGAAAAAAAATCCAGCTATTAAGGCAAAATTCAGGTTTTTTATTTTTATTGTATAATTAAAAATATTAATATAAAGAAAGTTACAGAGTGTTAAACAGATAAAATTAATTAATTTAAGCCCATTTAATTGCAAAATTTAGCAATACAATATTTAAAAACCCTGACTTTGTACACGACATAAAATATCGAATTTTAGGTGAAAATGTAAAACTTAACATTTTTTATTGTTTTGCTCGTTGTTAAAACAATATATATATATTTCAAATATTTTTTTCATAAAAGAAGAAAAAAGTCGTGCACTGAAGGGTTAAGAGCTTTATACTTTGATCAATTCTATTTGTGAACTTGCTTTAATTTTATCTTTTAAATAGTATTGCAATAACAAAAATATGACAGCAAGTTTTTAATGTGCTATGATGCATTCTATGTTTACGTGCCTCTTTAACTAAAAAGAGAGACAATTTTTTAAAATAGAAAAAATAAATTTTAAAAGGAAGGAAAAACTTTGGAAAGAAGCATAAGTTTTTGATTAAAACGACTTCTCTCGGATGACATAAACTTCTGATTAAATTTTAATGCCAGCTAGACAGAAAACTTTAAACTCAGCAAAAAGTCTGATTGCATTGACTCTAGTGAGTCATGTCATCCTATTACGCTTATAATTGGTCATCTTTTTTTCTGTTAGGAGGGGAGAATCAAAATTTTATGAAATTGAATTTCAAACACAGAAGAAACCTATTTCTTCTTAGCGATTATTAACTGTAAATCATATTACTATATATATATAATCCAATCTTACAGATTAATGTGTGCAAAACATTTATAAATTAATTAGTAATAGGATTTAATATTAATATTTTTAATCACAGAAAAAAAAATCTATTTCTTCAAAGCAATTACAATTATAACACTATTATAAACACAATTACTAACACAATTATAACACTAGACCAATTATAACATTAAATCCTATTACTATTTATTTTACAAATAAATTGAATCTTGCAAATCAATATTCTTTTCCTTTATCAAGTTATTAAAAAGCACAATTATAACTTTAATTGCTTCAATTTTTAGTAATGAATTTTTATTAATAAATTTTTACTAATGAATATGTTTTATGTGATTTTAATTAATAGAACCAACAGAGTTAAAAAATGTCCAGATCAGATATCAAAACTGTCTAGGATTATTGTTTGTTAACGCATTATAAACATAGCTTATTGTATGATGATAGTGTCTGACTCTTATATGTTACCACACTGTAAAAAAAAAAAAAAAAAAAAAAAAAAAAAAAAAAAAATTCTTTTGTAAACTGAACAAAAGAATTTTTTGTATAACTAACTTAAAACTTTTTAGTATGAGCCACCAAGCAAATTTTAGTAATAGCTCCAAAATTATTTTCAACAACCATTACGTGTGCCCGAAGGGTAGGAGCTTCCTTCGAGCTGCATCCAGTGGATAAAAAGATAGACTTCTGAAGCGGAAGATTTTTGGCAAAGCCGCAATAGATGACAGCACCAAACATTGCTACCTGCTCTATTTTGACATGTTTCTAAAGGGGAGGAAAAGCAAACAGATAATTACCCATGGTAACTGCTACGACAGGATTTTCATAATCCCTTTATTTAACGAGTACTTACATTGCATGCATTCGGTGCATATTTGGTGGCGTCCAGCATCGAACCCGTGTACTTTCAGCCTGGAGATCGGTGCTATGACCACTAGGGTATCACGGCCACACCAAGTGAATTTTAGTAATAGCTTTTAAAATGTAAATCTATTAACTCTATTCGTTGCTAGATTTTTTCTAGTAATTCTTGCAGATTCCTTGTAACCGAGTGAGATTGCAAAAAAGTTTTTAGTAATTACAAGGATCACTAAATTTTTTTTAGTAGATCTACCCTTTTTTACAGTGCAGGTTTATATCTAAGAGGAGGGATTAATCATGATTTCATGAAATTGAGTTAATAATTTCTGACACAGAAGAAATTTATTTCTTCTTAGCACTTAATAACTTTAAATCCTACAACTATTTAATTAAAAAAATATTTTAAATCTTGTAGATTAATAAATGCAAAATATTTATCAACTAAATATTAATAGAATTTAATGTTAATAATTTCAATCACAGAAATAAACTATTTCTTCAAAGCAATTATTAACATTAAATCTTATTATTATTTAATTTACAAATAAATTAAACCTTGAAAGTCAATATTCTTTTCCTTTACCAATTTTTTACAAAGCACAATTCTAACTTTAACTTATTGAATTTTTCGTAATGAATTTTTATTAATAAGTTTTTACTAATGAATTTTTTACATGATTTTATTTGTTGAAATTAACAGAGTGAAGAAATGTTCAGACCTAACCCGTTACCAACATATCTTACTGTAGGATACTCACTTCTCACTTTTATAAGTTACCAGGCTTGATATCTGCGAGGTGGGGGAAATCAAAGTTTTATGAAATTTTGTTAATTTCACACACAAAGAAATTTATTTCTTCTTTAATTATTAACATTAAATGCTACTACTATTTAATTTACAAATATTTTAAATCTTGCTGATCAATATTTTTTTCCTTTACCGAGTTTTTACAATGTAGAATTCAATCTTTAATTGCTTGAATTTTTAGCAATGAATTTTTATTAAAGAATTTTTACTAATGAATGCTTATTAAATGATTTTATTTGTTGAAACTGATACATTGAAAAACATATCCAAAGCAGATATCGGAGCTTAGTATTAATATTGTTTTTAACGAATTATCAACGTTATTTACTGTACCATATTCATTCCTCAATCTTTTAAATTACCAGGTTTCATATCGTTTTGTTAGATCAATTGACAAATTGTTGGAAACCAAAGACAGTGGCCCAGGTTCGAATTTTAGGTTATGGAAAATTTAGAAAACAGGTTATGGAAATTATTTCAATCTGTTTCTTTAACATTTGATGTGCCATAAGAATATCTTCAAGAAATTGATATTTTTTACTTTCTTCTATGTTTACAAGAAGAAGGTATTGGATTTGTGAAATTTTTCGAAATCCAGTTTTTGTCTTATTTATATGTTTCATGTGATCAGAGAACCCGAAAAACATGTTTTTACTAAATGTCTATCTGTGAGTCTCTCTTTCTGCATGTGGCAAAAGAAAGTCGCGAACGAATGCTTTGAATTTCACAAAATTTTAGAAAGAGTTAGAACTTTATATAAACTAGATCTGATTAGTTTATGGTGTATATTGCTGAACAACTGGTACTGCTATTGCATTATTTACAATTACCACAGTAACCATATCTCAATAACTAGTGCATGCATTTTCATAAACTTTAGATTTAGTTAGTACATCATTTAATATGATGCTGATTGCGTTTTTGTGCAAACAGCTCAACAGGCGGTGCTGCCAGTTCTTTATTATAAGCATTATTCGTGATTATTGCAATAGCTCTATTGTAAGAATTAACGCACGAAATTTCACGAAACTTTAGATTCCTTTAGACCTTGATATAAACTAGATCTGATTAATTTTTGGCACATTAGTTTATATATACATATTTCGACCAAGTTCATTGATTAGTTTTACCCATCAAGTTCTTTTAATATGCCAGGCATTTCAAAATATCGCCGAATTTGGTGACCAAATATAAATCACTTTTAATAAAACCAGCTTATATAAAATTGACTAATTTCTCGAAATTCTCATTCATATTCAAAAATTAGTCTTGAATGTTCTTTAATCGAGTTTCACTAATTTGAGCTTCGTATGTTTGAATAATATATCCTGATTTAAATAATATAATAATCAGGAATATGATAGCTACATCTTTCTCGAGGCACTGGCCGGGAGGACTTGTTTTCTCTTTTAGAACTTGTGAAACAAAAAAGTATAAAAGTATTGTATAAAAGTTGATATAAATTGTATAAAAGTTTAAATTTGGTAATTGGTATTTTGTTAAAATAAGTTTAGTCTTTTTACAAAATCGGATTTACGCATGATGTGAAACAGCATTTAAAGCTTTAACTCTAAATCTATCTGTTTAGCTCTTATTGATTGGCCAACGATAAGAAAAGGGGCATTGTACAAAAATTAAATCTTACATATTATTGATTCGAGCCGGTTAATAAATATTGTCAGGTTTCTGACGGTAATGAGATTCAGGCCTAATAAAATATATTGTTAATAAATTTTATTTTCTTTATTTAGTGTATATATATGTGTATCATTATTACACACTTGAGTAATGGTTACATTTTCTTATCAATTGCATTGAAATACTAATTCATATTTCTGTCGTATCAAAAGCTTTATTGCATAAAAGGAAATTCCTTAAGAGAGTCTTTTATATATCCTAATGAGGATAATAACAGACATCAAGATAGTGATAGGAAAAATGTAATCTCCTGTGATGCTGATCAGTGGACCAGCAATTCAAAAATGTACATGGGATGCCTTTGGCTTTACAGATGAGGCGCCTGAGTCTGGTAGAATTTGCATTCAGAACGAGTAAGAGAGTCATTCTGAGAGTGGATGTGTAACGTATAGTTTGGTGAAAGGAACTACACCTGCAGTTAGATTAATTTTAAACACCATTATTCAATCGGTAAATCAATTATAACAGAAGTAATTTATTCCATTTTTCAATATTGGGTGAAAAAAGTCCGTGCCAGAATTCGAACCAGGGATGTATTGGCTGAAGTTCAGTATGGAACTGCAGAAAATCGCTGCATACGAAATTACATTAGATTAATTTTAAACACGATTATTAAATCGGTAAATCAATTATAAAAGAAGTAATTTATTCCACTTTTCATTATTGGATGAAAAAAGTCCGGGCAAGGATTCGAACAAGGGATGTATTGGCTGAACATCGTTGGCCAATATATCCCTGGTTCGAATCCTGACTCGGACTATTTTCACCCAATATTGAAAAATGGAATAAATTACTTCTGTTATAATTGATTTACCGATTGAATAACCGTGTTTAAAATTAATCTAATGTTACTTCGTATACAGCGATTGTGGTGGTTACTCGATAACCCCTCACATATTTTTATTTTTATTCAATTGTATTAACTATTTTATTTCCTATCATCTCTTTTTTATTAATGTTCTCAATTTAAAATATTATTTCGATTTCGTTTCTTTTGATATCTTCCCCTGTAAATTTTTCTTCCTCACGTAGCTTATCGAGTGTTCTAAAACGGTAAAATCTTGTTTGAATTCATTCCTTCCGGTTTAAAAAGCTTCTAGAAATTTCTCGATTGTTCGATGGGTGGTTACTTCCGTTTAATCTGGCCCTCCCTTTGGCCTATCAAATTAAATTCCACAAGTGACGTGATTTAACCAGTTAAGTGCCTGGCCACCTTCTTTGGCTTTCCTTCTTTAAGTGTATTATCATTTTTTTTTCCTTATTAAATTCATATTTCCCTATTCTTGACACGTAGCTTGGCCTCTTTTTCCTCGCTTTCCCCATCCTAACGTTGCCAACTTGGCGTATTCCGGGTTTGCGGTAACCCTTTATTTTTTGCTCTCCCCTCTCTCTGCGCCGCGAGTTCAGTTGAGCGGATGCTGCACTGCAAGATGGAACGTAAACCTCCGAATCGTCGTTCTGCTGCGAAGAATAGTGCACCTCTGCCGCTGCGATCTAATCCGTTTGGCCATTTTCTATGCCGGCCACTCAAAATGTTCTCTTGGCTTTTTGAGAATCAATTAATCTTTTTCATATGTGCTTCGTCGTAGTTTTAAAAAAGGGGCTCTCTTCAATTTATTCAAGTTCTTCCAGTTATTTCCATATTGTTATTATCAGTGAAATCATCTTTTCCTCCGAAGATAATACAAAGAATATTCTTCTTACTTAAAATACCACAGCTTGTTCTTTTTCGATTCATGATAAATCGCTCATACGCATAAATATGATTATCTTTGCATAAACGGGATCCCCACTGGAAGGTATTAAATATCTCTTTGTGATTCAAGTGTATTCTTTATTGAGTTGATATTGTTTGATATTCTAAAAATAATTTATTCTTCAGATCGTTAAAAAAAATGATCGATCATGTTGTCAAAGTGAATACATATAGATAAAGAAAAATTATGTGAAAAGTATATCTACTCCTATATATTATCCTTGTAAAGCATTTGTACGAAATGAATAATTATACATTTACATAATATGAGCATGAAAGAGAATATATATTAAAAATATAAAGTCATGACGTATTTCACAAATAATTATAAATAAAAATTTTTGTTCTTCAATTTTTTTTTCTTCATTTGATTTGTCTCAAGTTAATTTATTCGTCGTCTGGAATATTTCTTCATTTGCCAAGATTCCAGGTAACATTCTTCTTATTATTTTATATTTTTCTTTTACAATTTACTTTGAGTTATTATTATCATAGTTAAAGAATTACTACTAAGAACTATAAAGGTTGCCTTTTGTCATGTCCTTTTATTACGGGTCTTTTGCTGGCACTCATCCAATGCAATGTATGTCTACCCACTAGTATGATCACTTGGCCTATTTTAGATGAAACGAAAACAAGCATTCTCATCTCTCTTCTCCCAAACATAACAGTGCAATCTCCTTTGGTGCCGTGTTTCCTTGTGAACCAATATTTTTCTTCTGGCACCATGTACCTCTTTGAATCAGTTAATATTCTTCAAGACATGACAATTATTAGATGATATTGTGTTTTCTTTATCTATATATATATTCAAAAAAATAAAAATAAATTATATCTTCATTATCTGTTCTTTATGCAGTGATCAATATTTTATATTTATCTTTTATTGATCGGAGTGTAATAAATGAATGCATAATATATTTTGGTTTTATGCTGAAATAATATATTTTTTGGAGCAGTAGATTCTATATAACATAATTTATTGATATATTTTTCTTGTCATGATATAATTTATAACTAATATCATATAATATTTAACGAAGGTGCTGGTAAAGATAATTGATTATTTTAATATAAATTATTCTCTTGTCATAAATATAAGAACATATGTTTTGAGGGATATGATATATATATATACATAAAAATTTTTTTGGGCCATGTTCTTTTGATCTGATGCTAAGAAAGATATGTTGGTATTTTTCTTCTCTTCATCATATATTTATTCTTCTTCTTAGTGTATAAAAATGATATATAACGTAAATGAAATTCGTCAATATTTTAAATAATGGGTCAATTTATATATTATTTATTATGTGACCAGTCTATAACCAAATTTAACCTGTCATTTATTGAGCTCTTATTTTAATTATCTCATCATGCCTCCCAAGTCAAAATTAAATATTGCAATACAGCCGTTCGACGGCAACCCACAGACTGTGGAATTCTTCTTTGATCAATTATCTGATATACAAGAGTTAAATAATTTTTCTGATAAAGAACTATTTGTTCTCTTCAAATCAAAACTTGAGGGTAGCGCCTTACTTTTCTTTCTTGAAACACAGTCTCAGTTCAAGAACTATAATTTCCATGACATTCGGAAAGCTTTTATAGACTATTTCTTACCCTCAAAGAAGGCTGTTTCTCTCAAATCCTTGCAAAATTTAAAGTTAGATTCAAACGAATCTGTCAAAAATTTTGCATTTCGTCTGGACAAACAACTTCGACTTGCATACCCTAAATTGGATCCTCCTGCTCTCAATTCATTAAAATTCACTCATTTTCTTGAGGCTTTGCCCAAACAAATTAAGCGAAAGATTTTAGAAGAAAATATTTCATCTTTTGATTTAGCTCTTGAACGAGCAAATTTTCTTCAACATATATACGACTCCCCCCCTAAAAATTCTTACGAGAATTATAATCAAGCCTATTATTTGGATACTGAAAAAGTCCATGATAGTTCTATTGCTTCTAGTAATGTGCTCCATAAGACTCCTATAAAACATACGAAGGGTAAAATTTATGTCAATTCTCAAACTACCTTCTCACCTTCGCGAACTCTAAAAGACAATTCTCATGCTTCTCGTAATTTTAAAAGAAAAGCTAGAACATATTCTCCTTCTCCAAATAGACAAGAGGCTACAGATAAATATAAAAATAATTTTCGTCAACATAGATCATTTCGAAAACGTCCTTATTATCAACCCACCTTCGACAAATTTTCTCACAAAAAAAATTCTACATCTTTTTATCATAAACGAGATGTTGAGCAATGTGCGTTTTGTGGAAAATTCAATCATCGTATGGACACATGCTACAAATTTAAGAATATTATCAATGCTTCTAATCAAAACTCTTCATCTCAATTTTCGTCTAATCCTCACAGAAGGAAAAACTACACCTCTTCTTCTGAAAATAAAAACAATGTCTATCATTTAAACAAATAGGGGAGACTGGTTCTACTGACCGCCTGCTCTCCCATAATTTTCATTCAGGGTCAGTACACTTTAATGACAAAAACAAACAACAATTTGACAAAAGCTCTTCAATCACTTTAGTATCATCCACAGCTGTCCAAACTTCCCCTGTAACACCTAAATTTAACAAATCTTCATGTTCCTATAATTCTTTGACGTCCAAACAAAATTTTGAAATTGATGATGATGTACAAGAAAGACATGTCATATGCAGCTCCTTTAATAACTCGTATGTTCTTCCATGCATCCTGATAAATATACAACATAATGAAATCTCAACGTTAATTGATACTGGATCAAGTTTGTCCCTTTTGGATCAAGAATGCTTTAATAGCATTAAATCCAGGCTTCACTACAAATTCTTATCCAGAAATGTGTCTGTTTCAACTATAAATTCTAAAGTTTTTTTCAAAAGATGCATCGAAATAGCATTTAAAATCAACAATTTTTTTTTTCATCATGTCTTTTACCTTACAAAGATACAAAATGTCCATTTTCAGGCCATACTTGGATTTGAGTTCATTAATAAACATTCTGTAACCATATCACCAACATTTAAATCTATCTTGATTAAGGATAAACATATCCCTTTTCACAGTTATAACGAATCTCCCACTTGTTATTTCATGAATTCTGAATATACTTATCATAATTCAAATGTGCCATATTCTTTATATGTACACAAGATGCCTTGTTATGAAGATTCTATATCAAATAATCTAAGTAATGGTACTTATACTGATGATGTATATGCAAATTATGGTGACACAAATTTACAATTAGTCAACAATTATACAACCTATCCTTACAATTATAATTTTCAAAATAGTGGTTTATTTACAAATAATGTTGCTAACACTGCTATGAATTTTCATAATCCTTATATTGATGGTAATTTTACTTTTTTTTCCAACTATTTTCCAACAGATGATAGTAATGTTGTGAACTATTTATCTACTAATGATAATATACCTGACAAAAATTTTACATCTGAAAATACTAATGATGTTAGTTATGTTGATGAAAAGCAAACTCATTTAAATATTGGTAATAAAATTTTGGTGAATTCCAACATGGTACAATTACTCATTAGAGAATTAATCCCTCCTAATTCCTTTGTTTATTTACATGTTAAGTACTTGAATCCTCCATCTAAATATTTTATTTTCAAACCTACTTTAAAAAATAAAGGTCTTGTGTTACATGAATCATTGCATTCCAGCTCTTCAAATCAAAATAATTTATTTTTGGTTGTATGTCAGAATATATCAAAGCTGGACATTCATTTAAATAAAAATTCAATTATTGGCGAGTGTATCAATGTAGATGAGAAAGACATTGAGGAATACTCTTTTGATTTAGACTTTGAAGACGAATATTGCAATTTAATTTTACCATCTGAAGAGATTAAGAGAAAACGTATCCAAGAACTGTCTCCAAATGACTTTGATCTAAAACACTTACCTCCTCATGAAAAAGAATCTTTAACCAAATTATTGTGCAGTAAAGCTTTAGCTTTTTCCAAATCTCTTGACATTTTAGGTCATACCGACCTGGTTAATCCTCAATTTACAATGCTAAATTCTCATCCAGTCAAAACCCTACCTTTTCCTGTGCCACAGGCACTCGAGCAAGAAGCTCTTGACCAAATTAATCAAATGTTAAATGCTGGTATTATTGAAAGATCAAATTCATCTTGGGCGTGTCCCATGCTCCTTGTTAAAAAGAAGAGAACTGATATGTCGAAGCCTCAAAAATATCGTTTGGCTCTAGATTTAAGATTGCTAAACTCTATTATTATACCATCTTCATATCCTCTTCCTAGAATTCAAAATCTATTGGTGCAATTATCAAAATTTAAGTATTATACGACTCTTGACTTGCCCTCTGCATACTGGCAGATCGCTGTACCGAAAGAAATGCAAGATAAGCTCAGTTTTACTACTCCATGGGGAATTTTTACCTACCTGCGTCTCGTGTTTGGCTTGAAGACAGCTGCAAGCACTTTTCAACAATTAATTGATTCAGTTATTCAATTATCTCAAATTGATTCGTGTTATGCATACCAAGACGACATTGTAGTTGGCGCTAATTCATTTGAAGAAATGACCATGAAACTCACAAAGCTCTTAGACACTCTTATTGCTAACAACATTACTCTGTCTCCTGAAAAATGTTCCTTTATGCAAACTAGTATTAACTTTTTAGGATTCCAACTCACAGATCATAAAATTCTTCCTATTACAAGCAACATTTTAAAAATTACTTCATTTCCAACGCCTAAAACCAAGAGGCAAACGAAAAGTTTTATAGGTTTATGTTCATTTTATAGGTCAATTATACCTAATTTTGCTAAATTGATTACTCCTCTCATCGAAGTCACTAAACCTAAAAATAAATTTTCTTGGAAATCTGAACAAGAAAATGCATTTAAAAAATTACAAGACATATTCTTTCAGAAACCTATGCTCAATCTTCCAAGGTGGAATGAAACCTTCTATGTTAATACAGATGCATCAAAGACAGCAATATCAGCTGTTCTTATGCAGAAATTTGATGGTGAACTTAGACCCATCTCCTATTATTCCAAAACTCTATCTTTGTCTGAAAGACAGTACCCTGCCATCAAATTGGAACTTTATGCCATTTACAAAGGCATAACGGCTTTTAAATACTATATTTTTGGTCGCCCCTTTATTCTATTATCCGACGCCAAACCTCTTAATAATTATAAAAAAGCTACATCACCAGCCGATATTACTACTCGATGGATGTTAGAACTGTCAGAATACTCGTACACATTCCAACATGTACCAGGCAAAGAAAATGTGTTAGCAGATTTTCTGAGTAGAACACCTCACATTCCTACTGAAAATCTCCATAATAATCCAGATCTTATTTCTACACAAGAACCACTACCGATTGTTGATAATCAGAAAGATTTACATAATGAAATTCCTCACTTTCCATGTGGTCTAGTTGAAAAAATGCACCACACATGTCATCGTCAAAGTGACTCTTCACCTCCAAATAATAATAATAATCAAGATCCATTATTAGAAATTCTTGATCACACCATCTTCTCTGAACAACACAAAGACCCAAAAATCAAAAAAATTTATGAAGATCTTAAAAGTAACAAAAAATCTAAAAGTTTAAATGGTTACTATATTAATCCAAATAATGATTTACTTTGCTACAATGGACATTTTTCTTCAGAAGATATTGAACTATATAAAGCTGTTTTACCTTTGTCACTTAGAGCAAAAGCCTTAAGAATTGCTTATGTTACTCATACTGGAATTCATAAAACTATTGTTAATTTAAAGAAAAGATTTACCTGGAAAACCCTTGTTTCTGATACCATTAATTATGTCAACTCTTTTGAAATTTGTTTAGTAAACAAAAATCATAAAAAAAATACTGCTCCATACTTACCAGCACCACTTCCGACAGCTCCTAATCAAAAAGTTTCTATGGATTTACTCTGCCCATTGAGAAATCGCCAATATGTCATGACCATTATTGATCACTTTTCTCGTCATTTAGAATTATATGCCTTGAATAACATTAGCGCTGAATCTGTTACCAAAGCTCTATTACATTACATTTCTACTCATGGAAAACCCGAATTAACTCTCACTGATCATGGCTCTCAGTTCACTAGTGATATGTTTTCTTATTTTAATAAAAAGCTTGGCATTAATTTGGAACACAGTTCTGTAGCCCATCCCCAGGCTAACGGATTAAGTGAACGATGTAATTCTCAAATAAAATCGTCTGTGAATACAATGGCTTCCCAAGGTTGTGATGTACCAACTGCTCTAAAAATTCACCAATCCATATATAATGCTACACCTCATCCAGCTACAAAATTCACTCCAAATCTTCTTCATTTTGGAAGAGAGATAAATGACATTTATGCTAATTACAAAACTCAAGCTTCCTGGAAGATTCTCAATACTGCCTATGAAATTCATAAATTAATGGATGTTATTGAGAAAATATACTATCAAGCTTACAAGAATAACGAATCTTCTAGACAAAAAGTGTATCAAAAATCGAGAGAAAAATTAAAATTTGCCAACATCAATGTTAATGACATTGTTTACGTAAAATTCCCCACTGTGTTTAACAAAAAAGTACAAGGCCCATACGTGGTGAAGAAAATAATTTCTCCTGTACTTATTCAAATTCAAGATTCCAATAATAGTCACGCTTCACCAATGTTGATTCACACTAACAGAATCTTGAAACTTCAAAAGAGAAATGAAGCATTACAATATCCTTCAGTTTCTTCTAAAAATGCATCACATGATCAAACAGCTGTTGATAATGCATCTTCTACTCCTGTGAGACAACACTCTCCTACTCAAGTTTCTAGTCATGATGCTGCTTGTAACACATCTCCTCAAATTCTTTCTTCTTCTAAGTGCCAACAAACATCTTCATGTTCAAGTAAATCGGTACAGTCACATGCTCCTCCTGATAGCACTCACAATGATGTTAGAAACAAGTCTACTCAATATAAAAATTATGATCTTCGCCCTCGCACTCATAAAATGTGTAAAAAATGAACTAATCTTCTTTTCTTTTTTTCAGGATGACTCTTGATTTGTAACATATTCAGTCAATACTAGTTCGACTGATATTCGAGTATGAAGAATGACTGTATAATTTTTGTTTTCTTCCTCCAAGCTGCAGGCAGCTGTTATTTTTTTTTCTCTTCTTTATTTAAGTCTTCTTCTCCTTGAAACAATACAATGGTCATCCTCCAAATGTATGTATGGTTTTAATATTTTTACTATTCACTGTATTCATTTCTAAACCATAATTATTGTAATAAGTATATATACTATTAAATATGCCATATACTACTACTTTTAGCCTTACAAAGTCTTTAATTGCAATAGTTGGTGCTAAATTGAGAAAGAATTTGTCTTTTTATATCCCGCGAGTAGTCGCGACTTTTTTCACAACGTCATTAGTCGCACTCGGTCTTTTCGCCGCTGCCCCCCCCGCATACCAAATATGTAAAATAAGATATATTTTTCACCTAATATACGAAAATAACATTACAACGAATATATAAATTTGTAGTTTTCTTAAATTATGCATTTTATTCATGAGATATGGAGTAATCGGAAAAAGTAAAAATGAACTCACATTAGTGACTTTTACGTAGACTTTTTCGCCAATTTCAACTTTGTTTCTAAAAATCTACCTGAAACAAAAACAGAGGTGTCCTGTTACTTCATTATGGGGCTCCATAAAGCTTCAAAGTCAGCTACATGGTAGATCTCTGCTGTATTTGAAATGTGATATAAGTTAGGAGAAGATAAGTTATACGGGCGGCGAAAAGACCGACACGCGACTACTGACGGGATATAGTTGTTGAAATATTGTGTCATTATTTAAAATTATTCTTGACAAATGTTTATTCTAATAAGAAAAGTGAATTGTAATTGATGTAAGGTAAACATGAGTACTCATGAAATAATTTTCCCTATTGTGACTTATATAATAATTTCTCTTTACAATGCATGCATGCTCTAACATTTAACCTCTTTTAACATAAAAAAAATGAAAATGCATGATAAACTTATGCATACTAATACTTCTACTCTTATTGTTGACCTATAGAAAATGAATGACTCACAATAAGTATTTTTTTTGTATGCTTCTGAGTATTTGAAATGTCTTAAAAATGTAAAAAAAAAAAAAAAAAAAAAAAAAAAAAAAAAAAAAAAAAAAAAAAAAAAAAAATTATTCTATAATTATACTTTGGATCCAAAGATATTGGTTGAGTCATTATACATTATATAAAACAAATACTTGATATATGACAACAAAAAAAAAATGAATGATCTCTTGTTATTTAAAAGGTTTGAATATGCCAATTAAACATATTCAAAATGTCTTATATAAAATTTTGACAAAATAGATTTTTGTTTGTAAATTGACATTATCAAAGTCATATGCTAGATTGATATATTCATATAAGTTCCTTTTATCAGAGTATAAATATCCTCTGTTTAAACTTTTTACTTTGAATATAGTATTAAAAAGTATTTATGAAATTATTTTGAATGTATGTTGAAATTGTTCAAGAATATTCTTTTATGAGAATATAAACATTTTCTCTTTGAAACTTATTGTATTCATTTTGAAGGTATTTTTTATTGGAAAATAACATTGTCCTTTTTCTACGAATTTACATATGCCTTTTTAGAATTTGTTATATTTTTCTTTGAAACTGTTGTTATTGAATGATACTAAAATTATTCAGTTAAAATTTGTTAAAAGCTTAAAGAGTACTATATGTTGATATACGTACATTTTTATGAGAGCCTAAACACTCTCTTGACCATTTGTATGTATTTTTTCTTTTTCAAATTTTCAACTTACAAATTCATTCAATTTATCATGTGTCATTTGAAATCATCCACTTGATATACACTTATAGTATGGTTCATGTTGATGTCAACTGAAAAATATATACATACATGTTGTTGTTTTATACTCAAATATTTTTTACATATGCTGAAGTATTTAATTATCATATTGCAATTGCACAGCTTAACAAGAAACTGCTAATAGTTAAAGACTGTTATTTCTGCAAATATATATATATAGACTTTAACAATTTTTGATACATGATAGCTACCTCTGGAAGAAACTTACCTTTTGTATACCTTCTATTCTAATATTTGCTATTTTTTTTGTATGAATATAAGGACTACTACTATGATAGTAATTATTTTTATTATTTAATATCATGTAAAACAATTATTTGTATTCATATAACTATTTCTAGTGCATTTATTTTGTGTAATTATTTTATATCTTTGTACATGTTTTAGAAAATATTGTCTCGATGAAAAAATTATTGAATTTTTGTCATCTCTCCAATATTTTCTTTTGGGGAGGCCCGGGTAGATATGTGGTGGTTACTCGATAACCCCTCACATATATTTATTTTAATTCAATTGTATTAACTATTTTATTTCCTATCACCTCTTTTTTATTAATGTTCACAATTTAAAATATTATTTCGATTTCGTTTCTTTTGATATCTTCCCCTGTAAATTTTTCTTCCTCACGTAGCTTATCGAGTGTTCTAAAACGGTAAAATCTTGTTTGAATTCATTCCTTCCGATTTAAAAAGCTTCTAGAAATTTCTCGATTGTTCGATGGGTGGTTACTTCCGTTTAATCTGGCCCTCCCTTTGGCCTATCAAATTAAATTCCACAAGTGACGTGATTTAACCAGTTAAGTGCCTGGCCACCTTCTTTGGCTTTCCTTCTTTAAGTGTATTATCATTTTTTTTCCTTATTAAATTCATATTTCCCTATTCTTGACACGTAGCTTGGCCTCTTTTTCCTCGCTTTCCCCATCCTAACTTTGCCAACTTGGCGTATTCCGGGTTTGCGGTAACCCTTTATTTTTTGCTCTCCCCTCTCTCTGCGCCGCGAGTTCAGTTGAGCGGATGCTGCACTGCAAGATGGAACGTAAACCTCCGAATCGTCGTTCTGCTGCGAAGAATAATGCACCTCTGCCGCTGCGATCTAATCCGTTTGGCCATTTTCTATGCCGGCCACTCAAAATGTTCTCTTGGCTTTTTGAGAATCAATTAATCTTTTTCATATGTGCTTCGTCGTAGTTTTAAAAAAGGGGCTCTCTTCAATTTATTCAAGTTCTTCCCGTTATTTCCATATTGTTATTATCAGTGAAATCATCTTTTCCTCCGAAAATAATACAAAGAATATTCTTCTTACTTAAAATATCACAGCTTGTTCTTTTTCGATTCATGATAAATCGCTCATACGCATAAATATGATTATCTTTGCATAAACGGGATCCCCACTGGAAGGTATTAAATATCTCTTTGTGATTCAAGCGTATTCTTTATTGTGTTGATATTGTTTGATATTCTAAAAATAATTTATTCTTCAGATCGTTAAAAAAATGATCGATCATGTTGTCAAAGTGAATACATATAGATAAAGAAAAATTATGTGAAAAGTATATCTACTCCTATATATTATCCTTGTGAAGCATTTGTACGAAATGAATAATTATACATTTACATAATATGAGCATGAAAGAGAATATATATTAAAAATATAAAGTCATGACGTATTTCACAAATAATTATAAATAAAAATTTTTGTTCTTCAATTTTTTTTTCTTCATTTGATTTGTCCCAAGTTAATTTATTCGTCGTCTGGAATATTTCTTCAGGGGTCTTCAGATTCCAGGTAACATTCTTCTTATTATTTTATATTTTTCTTTTACAATTTACTTTGAGTTATTATTATCATAGTTAAAGAATTACTACTAAGAACTATAAAGGTTGCCTTTTGTCATGTTCTTTTATTACGGGTCTTTTGCTGGCACTCATCCAATGCAATGTATGTCTACCCACTAGTATGATCACTTGGCCTATTTTAGATGAAACGAAAACAAGCGTTCTCATCTCTCTTCTCCCAAACATAACAGCGATTTTCTGCAGTTCCATATACTGACCTTCGATTTATTCTGTTGAACTGATCCAGAGTATCAGACCAGATAAAAGTGATCGTTGAGGTTAATTGGGTAAAATAGTCCTCCAGTGTTCGTGTCCGGGATAGCTCAGTTGGTAGAGCATTGGCGGCTTGAGCCAATACATCCCTGGTTCAAATCCTGGCCCAGACTTTTTTCACCCAATATTGAAAAATGGAATAAATTACGTCTGTTACACCTGCTGTGTTCTCAGAGTATTATGTACAGTGAAGTGTACGTATGTATATGTATTTTTGAAAAACATCTATGGCTCTCTAGTGGATAAGCCTTGCTGAAAACAATCAAACAAGACAAGAAGATTGTATTTAAAGGGAAAAAAACCAAATGAGTGGATAATATATAAACATGTGTACTTCATATATGTGTTGGAAAGCATCTTCTATAAACATACATAATAATTTAAATATTGTGTTTTAAAGTAAATATTTCGTAAAAGCAATCTTTCACTAATATTGTTTGATGAATACTTGTTTTTAATTTTCATTTGTCTCCGATCGTGCCCTGTATTATACCGGATGTAGCAGCATATGAACTAAGGATTGTTCCTTTGCATCTTTAAGTGTGGGAACTAAAATTTGTATGGTAGTTATCATCGAATCGGCAACTAACAATTTAAAGATTTAGGAGCTCTACACTTTTAAAATTTTTATCCACTATAAAAAAAATATATATATCTGCAAAATTACTAAATATTTTTTAGGAATCTGGGATTCTTAGAACTTTAAATGTAATGGTAACAACAAAAATTTATATAACCCTTTCTGTTACATGAGCTTTTGCTGTTATTGTTATATAAAAAGTTATAGGAATCCTAATTTTCTAGAAAAAGTCTAGTAACTTTGCAGATATTTTTTATAGTGTCACCAGTGCAAAAGTAATGTGGTTTCAGATTCGCATAACTCTTATTTAAATTACAAAATGCTTTGTAATTTGTTTAATTCATATTAAATCTTTATAAAATGTAAAAATATAGTTTAATAACATAAAATATTAAACAATACAGATGAATTAATATTCCATTTTTTTTTCATACGGTATGAAAGCCAAGCTGGATTCAAACCTTAAGTTAGCCACACGATTTCTTAACTTTATTTATATCAGCATAAATCTTATGTTAAAATGAACACTGAATTACATTTTGCTGAATGAATAAAGATCCCTAAATTCTTTAGCAAAAACTATTCTAAAAATTCTATTGATTTAAAAGAATCGAAAAATAATTAATTTATGTTGAAAGTGTTTATAATTAATGTTATTGAAAGTGTTTACTTATCCTAATAAAATTAATTAAAATAATTAATATTATTATAAGTATATTAATAAGCATAAATATTAAATATATTAACAAGCTTAAGTTGATGTTAATAAGTATAGAATAAAGCTTAGTTTAACGTAAATTTTTTGTTTATGTCTCTATTCTAAGTTCTGTTATCGTGCGATTGTGACATACCATATGAAAACATTTTGAAATATTAACTGAAATGTATCTTTTGTTATTTTGTATTATAAGTAGTTTTTTTTTTACATTTTATAAACCGTTAAATGACTCTTTTATATGTTAGAGATCTATTTAATTTCATAGAGAAGTTTACATCAAAATTCCACGGGAAACAGAGATTTTAATAGGTATGCAGCTCTTTCAACAAACAGAACTGTAATTTTTCAATTAAATACCAGAAATGTAGTTTTCTTATTTCAGTCTAAATACTCTAAAAAGTAGAAATTTTCACGAAAATCAAGCGCACGAAACATTCTTCATTAATTAACAAATTGCGTTCTTAAAGTGGCATCTGTGTTTTCTTACGCTCTTTGTAGCATGAATGCTCTTTTGTAGAAAGAATACAGGTTAATTCAACATTTTTTTATTTATAAACTAGAGATTTCCTGCATCATTAAATTAGGAATCGTATGTCCTTTATGTTTCTATAATATTAAAATTATACAGCTACTAAAATATTAGAATCATTTCACAAATCTAATTAAGGACATGGATAAAGAATTAAGTTGATTCTTGTTTAATTGGCATGTATCTAGCTTAAATATTTCTGAAAGAAAAATTCCGAGTTTTAAATGTAGTAATATTAATAAAGAATTTCCTTTTATAAAGGTAATGTGAAAATATTTGAATTATGAATGATGTATTTTATTCATGGACGCATTTTACAGACATGAATTAAATGTTGTTGAAATAAATGAAAGCTAATTTAACTTAATACATTAATTAAGTAATTTTCATAAATTTGTTTTACCCCAATTAACGTTTTCTAAACCAGTAATACTATATCTACATTCATTTAAATTTCAAAACAAATTTGTGTAAAACTCCATTCTGAGAGAAATGCGGACATAAGAATCTAGCTTCGAATTATTTAAAAACAGATATCTTTATGTGTTAGAGTTTATAAAACAGATCTACGAAAACAGTACATTCTAAGAAAACTAAATATGCACCATGGTATTAAATGGTTACTTTACAGGGCATTATAAAATATTGAGTTTTTAAATTTATTTTGAATCTTTTTAACTTATGAATCATGATGAATCTTATTTGTACTATGGTCATACTTCATTACTGAACTTTAACAGATCTGATCTCTATATTATTAATAAAAAACAGTTAAATAAAATCAGTTCCAAGTCATGAAGGCCTATAAAAATAACTATTTCGAATTTTAAGCCTGGAAATAATAATGAAATATCTCAGACTGAAAGGTAACTGGGAGATATGAAAATCATTTTAAAATACATTTAAATTAGAGCAAATATTACTGGCATGAATTAGACTCTGATGAATAGAATAAAAGCAAATTTAGCTTTAATTCATTCGTTAATTAAAATCTGAAATATGTTTTACAGCAATGTAACTTTTTAGAATGGTAGATTTTTCATAAGTTTTTTTTATTTGTTTATTTCTATTTAACAAATTTGTGTAAAACTGAAATGTGGGAGCAATGTTTGCATAAGCAATACTTCAGTTGAGTAAAATGGTGAATCATAAGCGTAGATACGATCATATATTTTACTGAAACTAGTTTTATAATTACAACAGTTTTTAATTTTTTAAAAAAGATATGTAATTTTCGTTTACTTCATTTTTGCACACAAATAGATTTAAATAAATGCACATGTTTTAAAATTATTTACAAGCAAATATTGCAACACGAACAAATTATGAAAATACTGATGGCTTCGCATATTATAGTTATTAAACAGTTTTACAAATCTAAACATTGTCCATATTTTTTCTAATTTCAGTGAAGAATTTTTTTTTCAATCCATACAAATGAAAACATTTTTCTCTAAATTTACAGGTTTAGGATTTATACACTTTTGCGTGCTACAATTGAAAAAAAAAAAACCTTTTATAACTGCCTTTTAAAACAGTTTTATATCACCGTTTATTCCTGTGTACTTTTTTGCTTGTTTTTCTGTGTATCACCTGATTTTTTTTTCTTTTCAAAATACAGCAAATGTATTCATTTACAAATAAATTAATAGTTACATAAAGCGCATACATGTTTGTATTAAATAATTTTAAAATACTTTCCCAAAGATAATACATTGTACGTTTCCTGGCAACATTCTTGATATATATAAAGTCTTGGCATTAACCTCATTTAGAGTTAATTTTCTTTTGATTTTTTTTTCATAAAATAAACTAGTTCAGAACTGGTTCGTATTGTTAGTGGAATTGACGATGGAATCCTTACAAACAGTTGCAAATCATATTTTTATGAATTATATGTGGACGAGTACAAGCCTTCAAAATTTTCAATCCTGATGATGACTAGGTTTTAACTGAAAGTACTCGATTTTTTAACATTGTAATTTTTTTATCACATTTTAAGAAGTGAATAATTTATGCAATTTTATGTTCACATATTTTCTGTGTGATAAAATATGGGGAATATAGATATATTATGTTCGTGCCTTAAATACTGGATAAATCAATGTATACCGTGTGTCCACTCTCAACGGTGGCCAATGGCTAATTTCTAAACCGTTAGTCTTACACATATAGCTACAGTTGCAAAAATGCTTTAAAAAGGGTAAAGAATTGTTTTTAAGCGATTTAGGTCAAAAAATATTTAATAAAAACTACAAAAATTAAATTTTATACGGTCCCCAGTCCTATAAGTAATTGCTAGTAAAAATTTTCCGTCACTCTAACAGCAATACAAAAAAGGTCCCATTTATCTAACTTAAAAATTGACCGAGCTATGAAACTTTGAATTTCATGATTTAAACCACTTTTCTGTAATCGAAGACGGATCAGTTGCACTAAGCTTTAAGTACACGTACAATAAGTGTTTAAAGTATTATAAAGGTTGTCCATTTGCAGCGCTATCCGATGGCTAATTCCTGAAACTTTTTCACAGACATGTATAGTTCCAAATACACAATTGTTTTAATGAGGTAAAAATAAAATAAATAAAAATAAAGCAATTTAACTGACGCTGCCACCACATAAGTTTTACGGTAATGCTAATTTTAATTAATTAACTTCTAGATTGATTAAAATAATTAAAGACGTGAAATTCAAATTCTCTTTTTCGAGAAAAATCAAAGTTTAGGAAATCGCGAAAAACTTTTAAATGCAGCCATTGGTTTTCATTATAAATTTGCAAATTATAACGTCTCTACATTAGTGCAGATTGGTAGACTGATAGAGAAAACAAAAGCGATAAGGTGAGTTTTGAAATTCACATCTTTAAATATATTTTTACATATGATTTATTTTGTATTCCTTTTGTATTCATTTGTATTATTTTGTATTCATTTATCATCCAAATATCCGATTTAGATTCATTTCGCATACTTATTTATATCCATTGACAATGTAATATTGATGTGATTTTAAGTGCGTACCCTTTATTTATTTTACAAGATTACACCAAGTTCTATTAGGTTAAGTAATCTAATTGAATTTAAAAAATGTATCATTTTATAACGAATTAATACTGTTCTTTTGATAATTTAATTTAGCAAAATTTATGCTATTTTTTTTACTTATATTTTTAGTACATGTTGTACATTTTGCTTTAGTATGTAAACATCAACTTAAATTTAAAATAATATTGTAAAGATTATTTTACTCTTAATGTTTATTGCCAAGTTTTATTTCAAATGTTTATTTTTATTTCCAGTATACTTGGTACTGATCCCAATTTTGTAACAAAAAAGGATGCTTCAACTTTAAACAGTTATTACTCGGTCAATTTTAATCGCAGAGGAATGGGACTTTTTTTTTTTAATAGTTAGATTAGTGGTGAAAATTTACTACATCGCTTATAGGACCGGTAAACCGTATAAAAATTTTATTTTTGTAAATTTTTAAGTATTTTTTCTACCTAAATCGTTTAAAAAATACTTATTTATACTTTTAAAAACATTTTTGCAACTGGAAATATATATATATGACTAACGGTTTAGAAATTAGCCATTGGCCACCGTTGAGAGAGTGGCTACTATATATTGAATCTATAAAATAAAATATTTTCTATCAATTATTTTTTAATAAAATAGAATCAAATCCGAAAGTTCAAAATCTGGAATTTCTCAAAATTTATGCAAACAAGTCCGGCCGGGAACTTAAAAAAATTATATATTTACCTTCTACCAAAATAACGTAAAAAGATCAGTGAAATTTCGAAAGTAGCAGAGAACAAAATTTACTAAAAAAAAAAACTTTGAAACTGAATTCTTTTTTTGTATAGTAAGAAACTGCTTTAGGATGCAAATAAACTCCAAAAATCATATAAAGAATGTTGAAAAAAAATCTGTATGATTACCGAATCAAATTTATTGAAAAAAAAGAAGAGCAATAGTATATTTATCTAAATGATTGAATATGTGAAATGTAAAATAAGTTATTCAATAAATAGATAAACAAAATAAAAATTAAAAATTAAAATAAAAAAAAACCTTAAAATATCAAGAACTGTCAATTTTTATTCAAAAACTCTAAAACTTTAAGAAAATCTATCGCAGTAGGCTTAAAAGCTTGAAACCGATGTCTGTTAGGAATATGCAAGAGAACCGTGAAACGGAAAATGCACTTTAAAACTTGTTAAAAAAATTCGTGAAAAACCGAACAATCGTTGCACATTTTCTAAAAATCTTTATCAAAGAGAGAATAACATTTAGTGTAGGGTAAAACATTGAAAACAGGTCCTTTTTTTACTAATATGGACAAATCATCGTAAAACTTTTTTTTAAGTTTAAAATTGTAGATTTTTTGTGTTGTTTTTGTAATGCATATATTTTTTTATTTCAATTGTGACACGCTCACGTGTGAATATTGTGATTTTTTTTCAAAATTTAAATATATATATATATATATATATATATATATATATATATATATATATATATATATATATATATATATATATATATATATATATATATATATATATATATATATATATATATATATGTAACTTTCGTGCATTGTTGGGTGACAATAATTCCATTCAGATGTGTCTATAATTCAGCAGTTTTAATTAAAGTTTTTTTTTTTCCGTTGAAAAATACAATTTTTAGTAAATGCCAATTTATTATTACTATTATTAGTAGTATTACATTCTTAGATTTCATGTAATCTCATACTAAATGTAATCATCAAATCTATAGATTTTTGTAATTAAAAATCCGCTACTTAACGAAGAAATGTCAATTTTTACTATTATCATTTCAATTTTTTAATTTTCATTGTTAAAACATACAAATGTAAATTTTGAACGCTTTTCATGTGTCAATAGTACACGATTAGTTATCGAGGAAGTACATCGGGATACACAATTTACAGAAATAATATTAATTATAATCGACAACGGTATCTGTGTTATTTTAAATTCTCGTTTTAAGAATCAGTTAATCATATCGAAAGAAAAACATTTTATTATTTAAAAAGAGTAAACTGAAATATTTGCTGTACCTTTTGCATATGTAAGCTGTGTGCAATATTTACTTTGTATTCTTTATTGATGATAATCTCATAGTATAACAAGTGTCTTTAACATATATTTTACACTATTACATTATTACGAACTTTAATTTTTCTGTATTTTTGCTACTCTCTAAGCAAATTTAAATTTCAAAGAAATAAGATTTGAAAATAATTTTAAATTATATTTTCATAAATTAAAAAACATACTACAATCCATAAGACATACAAGTAAATAATTACATAAATACAATTAAAAATGCAAACGTTTCGTGAAAAGTTTTAGCCTCGCATCCGTTTAATAAAAATAAAAAGTTCAGAAAATACTTTGATTACAGTTAATAAATACTAGCAGTTTAAACAAAAAAAAAAAAAAAAAAAAAAAAAAAAAAAAAAAACGGACTATATCGAAGAATGTATTTTGGTGGATTTGCACAGGATTCATTAATCATCAAAATTTGCTTGTATTCACGTGAAACTGCACAATATTCATTAATTGGCAAAATTTTATTGTATTCAGGTACAATTTCGCAGGTTTTATTAATCGATGAAATTTACTTGTATTCAGGTGGATCTACACAGGATTCATTAATCGTTGAAATTTTGTTGTATTCATGTGGAATTGGACAGTATTCATTAATTGACGAAATTTTATTATATTCAGCTGGAACTGAACAAGATTCATTAATAAGCAAATTTTGCTTATATTGAGGTAGAACTTCACTGCATTCATTAATCGGCGATACTTAGGTGGAACTCACAGCATTGCTTTCATATGGTTCTTCATACTTTCTTTGATTTTAACTGTTAGTAACTATTAACTTTAAACATGGTATATATATTTTATGGTCATTTTAATGTTATTGCACTGATAAGAAACGAAAATTTAGCCCGAAACGTTTGCTATTTTAATTGTATATGCATTTATGTAATTTTTTACTTGTATGGCTGATGAATTGTAGTATATTTTTTAATTTTTAAATTTTGTATATCAGATGTTAAACGATTAATAAACCAAAATAAACGATTTTTAATTAGTTTAACATATTTTTATAATTTACCAGAAGAAGTTATTCATTGGTACGGAAAATGAAATATCCTAATACAGTTAACTTTCTATTTGCTAGTTTTATATTCTTATAAATTGTTTCAAATTCAGTAGCTCTAATGATACTGTTAGATTTTTTTTTACATTGGAGATTCTTTAAAACTAATTAATATGCTTTTTTTCTCAGTTTATTTTCCATTGTTTTGCATTTTGAAATATTTTTCAATAAAATTTATCATTATTATCAATGCTGGCACGAAATTTACTTCCCTGTTACAAACTTTAACCTATTCTAAAACATTGTTAAAAATATTCTAAGATTTAAAAAAAATAAAAATATAGAAAAATGTATTTTGTTTTCATATTACGATAAAATTAATACTGTTCAAAATGAATACTAATATTACATTTTAAAACAGCAAAATGAAAACATGTTTTCTAAATTTATGTTAACGATACATTGTTACATAGAAGCACACTTTAAGCTATACAATGATGAAAAATGATATATTTTTATGAATTAAGTTAATATATATTTTTAATAATCACGTAGTGCAAAGATTTAATGAAACTAAATTAGGAATTTCTATTAGACTTTCAAAATTGTTCTAATTATGTTTACATATACTGCGTATAATAATCTTATTTTATGAAAAAAAAATTCAAATTAAGAATTCTTTGTTACACAGAATTTCAATCTACGGCATGCATCAAATGAAAAACAACATATTTTTAATAACATCTCTAATTTTTAAAAAGAGTTTTAAAGTTTTAATGAAATTCAATTAAGAGTATATTAGGCTATCAAAAAATGTTCTAATAATTTTTACTCATTTTGCTTATGATAATCTCATGTTACGATACGAGTTTAAAAACTTGGACATGTTTTAATTCTTTATGAGTTTTCAGTATGTACTGTTTTGCATATTCCCATTTAATTAGTTTTTGTTATTCATTTCCTTTTCCAAAACTGCTAATATTAATAGCATTGATTCAAATTTATTTAATTAGTTTCGTAGTTCCTTAGTGTTTTACAATTACTGAAATGCAACTCTCTTAAACAGTCTATACCTATCAAAAGAGAAGAAGAAATTTAATATACACGAGTATACTAAATTAATACAATTACAGTGGGAGAACATTATTTCTACCAAAATCATGTTAAATACTTATTCAAAACTGTAGCGTTATGCATGCCTTATTGTATACACCTACTAGGCAATTTGCCAGGCGTTAGCGGATCCCGTCGCTACTCATTATTTATGAAAATAAAAATATACATCCAAGTAAAATGAAAAAATACCGAGCATAATATGAAGCACTAAATGATGGCGTCTTATAGACTGTACAATTTAAAAATATTTTTTTTTAATGACACGGGTGCTGTCGAAACATGTTAATAGCTACATAAACTTATTTTTTAAGTTTTTACAATTTTAATTTATGTCACTTTGCACTTAATATTAGTATATTACTACAAGGTATTCATTTCTTATATATTGTAAGACCTATTCATCTTTTGCCTCAGGATTTTCCCCTTAGGTGGTTTACCGCAACCAAATACCATGTGTAGTTTTTTTTTTCCAACTCACTTCTTTTTTCCGCCTTTGCCTCAGTCCATAATTTACCCTATTCCTTCTCAGGTTATCGCTCCAAACTTTTGGCAGTCTTCCTCTTCTGTTTCTTCCTTCCGGTTGCCAGTTCAGTAGTGATCTTGGTAATCTGCTGCTTTCCATCCTTTTCACATGACCAATTCATCTCAAAATTTTCTCGTCTTTCTTTTGCATAAAATTTGTCTTTACATTTAATTTTTTATGATTTCTTATTTCAATGTTTGTCTTTCTTTCCGATCTCTATAATCTTGTTGCTCTTCTCCAATAATTCATTTCCGTTGCCATTTGTTATATTTTTGTTTGCTTTATTTATTGTCCTAGTTTCTGCACTATATATCAAAATATTGCCAGTTAAATTTATTAATGTGTTTTCAAAATATTAGGATACTATAAACATACTACGAACGCCCCCTAACTAAAAAAAAAATATTTTTATAATTTTTTTTTAATTCGCATCCCTTTGTCAGAATAGTAAGATAATTGAATTATCTATATGCCCCATGTGGTTAATTTCTTATGAATGTATCCAAATTTGAATACTAAATACATGGTATAAGAAAAATATACATATAACAAAATTAGGTATCTAATATCATAAAGAGTCTAAGATTTTTTCGCAAAGTATCTTTCAGCAAGTTACATCTTCTACTGTTTATTTATTTATTTAATAATTTTTAGAAATGATTATTAACATACATATAATAAATTTAAAAATTCTTGGAAGTGGATGTAAACAAGTGCGTTTCTTTCATCAATCCATGAATAATTTACCTAACTATATTATAGATGAAAATAAGGATATGTTTCATTAGGCGACCGAAATTATTAAATTATCCTGTCACTTATTATATTACTCAAACTAGAAGTTTTCTTTAGACGTAATTTTATTAAATAACACAAAAAGACAACACTATAAGTTCAAAACTTACAGCAAGTAAGTGAATTTTCTTCTAAAAAAAAAAAAAAAAAAAAAAACAGCTTGTATTAAAGAAAAAAAATTAATATATATATATATATATATATATATATATATATTAATTTTTTTTCTTTAATACAAGTTTATGTCTGCACTTGATATGCAAAGCAGATTTGTGCAAATATTTAAAAAAATCTGATATTTTGTAAGCGTAACGAGAAATATTACATTTCTTCACACGAACTTTAAATCTAATTCTGATAAAAATATTTGATTTTAAAAATGATGTAGATAGATTACGTCCCGCATAAGAGATTAAATTTCCATTGCACTTAATAAAAAGAAAGTAATAATAACATTATCGACCGCAATGTGTTTGACAGGAATTTTGGAGAAATCTTATAAATAAACACACATTTTCATATTTAATAATTCAATAATGATGTGCGCATATGTATTTCTAAGTATTATTTTGACGATATTGAAATAAAGAAACATTTTTCTTCATTCTCTAGGATATTTTAATTTTAAAAAATCACCAGATAATTGTCAAATGTGTTTTATACGTTAAAAAAAAAATTGAAAATTGTATGACAAACGTAGCATTTAAAGTGCGTTTGTACTATAACAAAGTTTTGTTCCGGGATTAGTATTGAACCCAAAGGGTAGCCGTGGGGGGGGGGGGGGCATTCCCCCAGGAACAATGAAATGTCGCCCATCCCGGAAATTTTGAATTTTTGCATTTTCGATGGTCAAAAAGTATAATCCCCCCGGAACTCTATAATGTCCCCTTTGAGCCACTGATGTTCCTCCCGGAGAAAAGTGCCTGAATTCACCTCTGGACGGGATAACAAAGCTATCCCGGACAAACCAGGCTGACACACAATTCACCCAGAAGACTAATATTTGTGAATTGGTTTGATATGTGAATCAGCTCAGCAGAATTAATCACAGGTTATAGAATCTCATGGACACATATTTATATTCATAACTCTCAGGTAATAACTCCAGTATACGCTGCAACTGATCCAGTAATTACGCATCCATCATTTACTGGAAATACATTACTTAACGATATTCGCTGTCGTCCGCAGATTAAAAGTTGCAAAAATATCAAATTTTTAAATACGATTACCAACATTTGAATACTCATATTTAATTTTTTTAATGAAGTTCACCTTGTGAGACATCCTGTTTATATATATAATTTTCTGGAAATATTCCAGGATCAAATGAAGTCAAAATTAAATAAGTCGGATGTTAAATCGACCAACCAGAATGCTGAAAAATCATGCAATTGAACTTTTTATATCAGTGACTTTATGTCTTTTTTTTAAAGAATAAGAAAATATTTTGAATGCATAATTTACACTTCCCAGTGGATCACATTCTAAAAAGCATAGCTTAGTAACTTTTGCAAAAATTAGTTTATTGCGATAAATAGCCTTTAATATGATTGAGAAAAACACATCATATATTTTGCAGATTGAACTGTATCACAAAAACTACCGATTTCAAAATCAGCTTTGTGCGCGTCATACTTAATATATTGTGTGATATCAAAAATTCGTGCCTTATTTCATTAATGTCAGTACACTGTTATTATTATTCTTTTTTTTAATTACAGATATGGATAATCAATTATCTCAAGTCTTGTGTAAAAATGTAGTTATTAGAAAAACAGAGAATTTGTTGAATAACAGAGACATTATTCGGTAAATTCACAGCAGAGTCTGTAAATTAACATTATTAACATACACAAGACTTAGTAAAGTTATTGTTAATGATAATAATTTAATTTAGCTCTCAAAATCTCTCAATATTCAGATAGCCTAAAATAATTTGCATATTTTTCGAGTAATTTTGAACTATTTATTTCTTACACAGTTTATTTCTAGCCGTCCTACGGTTTGAACACAAGACCTCTTGACAACAGAATACTCTACTGACTAAAATATTGGAGCATTTGCTTTTTCTCTCAAAATACGTCTTTTATCATTCAGCAATACGAAATCAATAAAAACCCTTCATGAACACTGAAGAGAAGATTTTTCCTTTTCTAAATTATTCTGATTTAATAAAAAAAAAATAAATAAATAAAATAAACATTCTCTTTTAATGTTTCTAATAAAATTACACAATAATATTAAAAGTGTGTATTTAACAGCAAATTTTAACAAAGATAAAAATATCATTAAATATAGCGAATATGCTACTCGGGATTGGATATAATTTAAATTCTTCAGTCCTGTCGTCCCTGGAGTAGACACTAAACAACGCCCTTTAAGCTGATTTAAAAGCTTTTAGAATTGTTTAAATAAATTCTAGACCTTTTTAATAAATGCGTGCAATTCATAATCATCGATATATAGAATGATAATTTTTTCGAGATATTATATTATAATTTTACACTGTTTACTTGTGCGGTCCCTCGTAAAATTTGTCCCGGGACTCAGAAGGATAAGGGAAATATCGGCAAAATGAAGACCAAGAAATTCGATCGAATTCATTTAACAGAGAACGTAAATTTAGTCACGATTTTTTCCTGTGTTTTTCAGTAATATCTAACATTGTAGCTTGCAATTTTGACTGTATTGATGCTTCTTTTATAACCATAATAATAACTTACATTAATCTTCATGTATAGTGAATAAACATATCGTTAAAAAAGGTTTTAAAAATACCGCATATGCCCGTGTATAAGTCGATGAATTTGAGACAAAATTTGAGCGTTGATGATGGTTGTCGGCTTATACATGAGTTAGTAGGGAAAAATAATTGTTTTTTAGATAATCGGTGAAAGGGGAAGTCTTTTAATTAATCACATATGGGTCTAGGTTGCAGAGAGAAAAGTAAAATTGGACAATGATCATTCCCCAGTAGCCAAACAATATTGGACCAATATTGGCTACATCTTTGATCAATATTGGCACATTGGCGCAATACTGGCATGAAATATTTCTCCAAAACTGTGGTGTTTACATTTTGACCTTATTTAGCCAATATTGGGGTTTCATTGGAAATGTTTCCAATGTAACGCCATAATTTGTACAAATTGGGAATTTATTGGAAATATTTCCAATGAAATGCCAATATATAATTAATATTGGCGTTTTATTAGCAATATTTCCAATAAATGAAATATTGGCTCAACATTGGACCAATATTGGTTTGCTACTAGGGTTTTCCTATGATTGACAAAAAAAGAAACAAAATAATGTCCCCGTAATTGTTCTGCACTTATTTTCTTTTGTGATAGCATTCCCTTCATTACAGGCACATTCTTTTCAATATTTTAATCCTCTTTTAAAAAATAGTTCAATTTAAAAACTTTTTTAGATTTTATTTTGGAAAGTACCAGATTTTAGCAGTCCAAGAAGCTGTCTTTAAAAACAAAGACTTAAATATATTTTTGAAAGTCTTTTTTTTTTTTTCTTTTTAACTGTCATCAAATTCACGTGAATATGGTAAGTTCGATGAATTAAAAAAAGGTCTAATTTAAAAACGAAGATTTTTTTTTTTTTTAAACTAATTTAACCGCTTCCCTCATTTCCCCGTACGTCATATGGGCAAGGTGTTTTTGCGAATCCTGATTTGCTCGTACCAAGTACGGGCATGCATCTCCAATCATGAATTGTTATTCTCATCAGTAAATTTTTAGGTACTACTCTGTTATCCCGTCGACCAAAATACTACCGCCAAATTATAAGATTAAATGCCAATAATGGCTAATCGTGAAGGTAGATTCAATAACATTAAATACGATACACGTGTTTAAAACGTCATTAAGTGATTTTTATTTGACTTTTTATTTGTATTTTTTTAATATTTTACTAATTATTTGTTTTTATAATTATTTAAAATAAAAATTACGTCAATATGAATATTTTGGCGATTTGTATAATTTGGTGAAATCGGTCGACGGGATAACAGAGTAGTACCAATTTTTATTATAAATTTTGCATTATTTAATCGGAGTATTTTTCTGATTAACTTAGTCAAAAATGTGATAAAAGATTAAAAACTTGGCATTATTTGAAAGATTTTTCAAAAATATTGATCGCTTAAATGATTAATGAAAATTCATTATTTTTTTTTATTCTACATTACAAATTACTTTTAAACATACTAGCAAAAATGACGTTCGATGTATACACGAAAAATCGATTTCCTTTTTCCAAAATTTTGTCTAAGAATTTGGGATTTTACTTATATATTAGTACATACATTAATTTGTCCGCAAGGTTAAAATTCAAAATGAAAAATGAAAAGGTACATTTTTAATCATGTTCAGTTATATGAATTTAAACAAGTTGGAAATTGCACGTGAAGCGTAGCAAATTAGGTGCGTTCGTACGATAACGAAGTTTTAAAAATATTACTTTCATATGTCAATCTCATAAAATTGTAAATAGTGAATTACAATTAAAACGCTCATCAAACAATGTTCTTCCTATACCATTATATAATGTAATACTTTTGTGTGGCCTTGTAAATCAATAACAAATGTTCTTTGCACCACAAATTATGTATGATGTATATTATAATATGTACTTTATAGTTGCATATAAATTTTATTAAGTTCGTATGAGTGTAACACGATTAAAATGCATTTGAAACATTTTTCCCATTGACCGTAATGTAACGGAATACTTTTGAGTGTCCCTATAATTGATCTATAAATCCGATTTTCATAAAATTTGAAATAACTCGACAAAATTATGTAATAATTATGTAGTTTAAATTTCAAACGTATAGAATATATTTGAAACTTTTTCCTAATTGACCATAATGTAATTGAATACTTTTGATTGCCCCTGTAATTGATCTATGCACACGATTATCAAAATATTTGAAATAACTCGACAGAATTATGTAATAATTGCGTATTATAAATTTCAAACGATTAAAATGCATTTGAAACTTTTTTCCCCATTGACCGTAATGTAATGGAATACTTTTGATTGCCCCTGTAATTGATCTATGCATCCGATTTTCATATAATTTGAAATAACTCGACAAAATTATGTAATAATTATGTATTTTAAATTTCAAACGTATAGAATATATTTGAAACTTTTTCCTAATTGACCATAATGTAATTGAATACTTTTGATTGCCCCTGTAATTGATCTATGCACACGATTATCAAAATATTTGAAATAACTCGACAGAATTATGTAATAATTGCGTATTTTAAATTTCAAACGATTAAAATGCATTTGAAACTTTTTTCCCCATTGACCGTAATGTAATGGAATACTTTTGATTGCCCCTGTAATTGATCTATGCATCCGATTTTCATAAAATTTGAAATGACTCGACAAAATTATGTAATAATTATGTATTTTAAATTTCAAACGATTCGGTTGGGTAGTTTTTGCGTTGTTATATGCGGACGGACAGACGGACGGACAGACGGACGGACAGACGGACGGACTGAACGACAACTATAGGTGCTACGTATTATATAATTACGAACGCACCTAAAAAGGATAGGTGTTGGACGCACTACAACAAATATTGAAGATATTAATTTAGATTGTTCTCCCGCTCACACACATAGCACTGTTAAAATGTAGTTTGTCGATTTCCGTCTGAACGAGGAAATCGCTCTGTTCGAACTTTTAGCATTGAAAATAACTTATTCCGTTATTCAGTGAATAATAAACTACAAATTACTGCTGAAGAGATTGCTGAAAGATTAAATGTTAAAAATTTGGCTGTATTTCGCTATTTAAAAGAAATTGGGTACACATGGAAACTCGATGCATAGGAGATCGATCACGATATTATGCTATCACCCGATTCTTACCAATTCACCCAATTGAATTTACCAATTTGCCCAATTCACTCAACTAAATTCTTTTGTGAGGTTTCTAAAGATACAATTTATGATTGATTAAAACTTTTCTATTTAATTATGTTTGATCATATGCTCTCTTTAAAAAAACTATGGTTGACGAATTGCTCACATAACAATATTTAAAACTGCAAAAGTAAAATATCAATTCGTGTTATGCACTCTCATAAAGACTTTCTTCAGTTCAAGGACCGTGAATTCACGAATATCCCTTTATTTATTTAATTATTTATTTTTACAAGACATAAAAAGTCCGTCAATTTAAGAAAGTTGGGAAAAAGCAAAAGCGGCTGATATAATATCGATTTTTTAATTCAAATATCATAAAAAATATGTTCATTTAAAGTATAATTTAAATGTGAATATTTATTTATAAACCACTTAATAAGTTATACTTGTTATGTTAATTATATTGTTATTTTACAATATTAAACTTATTCAACTTTAAAAAATCAGTTGTGAGTACATTTGAATAAATGATAAAAATAATTGCTATTTTTTTAAATTCGAAAATTTTTTGTGTTTTTTAATTAGAAATCTTAATTTATAGAATTTTTTATTTTTTCTTTAAAAAAATCCGATTTATTCTTAATAAACTCAATACGTATCGGTGATAGAAATGAACTGATTCTCTCCATCTTTTTTTAGATGTTCAGGGAGAATACGAGGATAAACATGTTTTATAGGAGTATGGAAATTATTTTTTTAAAAATAAGAAAAAGTTAGTGCATATCGATGAGTTTTTCTGACAATTTTATATACTTATTTGAATAAAATTTTAGGAACACTGTTATTTTAATATAAGTAAATGAACATAAATTTTTGTTATCTATTATGTATATATTTATGTAAAACAAAGATTTATTATGAGTAATATTGGACTTTTATCTCTCACATAAACCTTTTCGATGAAAATCTTTACTACCGTAGTTAGTTTTATGAGAATCGACTACGAACAAGCAGAAATAGTAAATCTCATAAAAATATTTATAAGATGATAAATATGGTCTGAGGGATATTAGAATTTGTTATTAATTAATTTATTGTACGTTAATGCAGACGGAAAGAAATTAATTAAATACTGTATAGAGAAAATATTTCATATATTCTCCATAATATTATTTATGTGCGTATCATAAATAAACTTATACGTAGATCTATAGTTATTTCTGGAAACATTATTATCCCTAATCTGACAAGAACTTTGAATAATAGAAGATAATATAACGTTTTATGCTATCTTTTCGTATGGAAATAACTTTAGCAAAATAGAGTTATGCATCATAAATACGAAAATATTACATTTTATGCTTAAAAATAAATCTTAACTAATTGAACATATTAAAAAAGGTCAGACGTAAATTAATCAAAATTTAAACTATAACATGAAAGACAAATCATGCGTCAAGCATTAATTATGACAAATTACCTGAATAAAGACCAACTTCCTGAATAATAATAACATGAATAATATAACAAACATTCATCTTTTAACTATGTAAAAAATGAGTTTAATCGAAAATTTGGAAAATGGATAATCCATTTAAAAACCCATTTTAGCATTTCCCACGTGCTGTCAGAATATTATCTGCATTCTTTGTACAGCCTTGTATTTGATATACATATTTGTATTTACATATCACACCTTCTATAAACTTCAATTACGCTGTTAAAAATGTTTCTGTGAAATTACAGAAAATCTACGGGTAATCCATTATCTTAAGTCTTATACAAAATTATAGAGACTAGAAAGACCGAGATTCTATTAAAAACAGAGAAGTTATTTGGTAAATTTGCAACACACTGTGTAAATTAACATCTTTTAAATTGCACAAGACATTTTGTAAATTACTAGTAATAGTAAATTAAAATTTAGTAAAATTAATTAGTAATAAATGAGTAATAAAATTAATTAGTAATTAATTAAAATTTAATAAAATTAATTAGTAAAATTTGTAAATTAGTGCTAGTAATTTAATTTAGCTATTAAAAATAATGGATTTCTTAAACTTCCGTGAGTGAGCTTCCGAGAATGGGAATTTTTCGAGTAAATTTGAAGCGCTGTATTACTGAATTTTCACACAAATTGTTTTAAGATATCAAACCTTGCAGAAGTTTGAACTTGAGACCTCTCGGCACGGGAAGAACACGTTACTGACTGAGCCTTAAGAGTTACTGCTACTGAGCACAAAGTATATCTTATATGATTCATCGGCGAAAAATCCCCCCTATATCTGATATTTTTTTTTTCTCCTTCTAAAGTTTTTTTAACAATTTTTTAATTAAATAATCTTTTTTCATACTTCTAATAAAATTGTAAAATATTTTTGAAATTGTCTATTTTGGATTACAAAAGCAACAAAGATAAAATATATTTAAATAAAGACATTTAAATCCCTACAGGAATTAGATTTAAGATAAAGTAAACATGAGTAAAATGAGAACGAGAGACTCAATTGAATGCATTTAACTGAGAACTAGCGTAAATTTAAAGAGAGTTCTATTTCTTCTGCGTTTTTATAGAAATTTTTAACAGTGCATGCAAAAATTTGATGCAATTAGAAAACACAAACTTCATTTGAATATTTCCTTCTGTGGTTTTTACTAATAAGAAGAAATGTATATGAATTTTATCGTGAAGATCTCCATACGATCAATAGAATTTATAATCAGTCAGTAATATGCAATGAATCAATTAAATTCTAACCCTTTTTCTAAAACTCTTTTTCTGCCGATTATGAATTCATGAAAATTGTACATTATAAAGCATTTTACGTAAATTGTTTAAACTAAATTAAAAGATTTAAATAGCCATTTAATAAATTTTTGAAGTATTTAGGATTAATTAAATTTCAATTTGCAGGGATTTTGTGCAATATTTATAACCTCACTCAAATCATTTATTTTAAATTGTTCTCTTAGCATTTTGTACAATTATAAAATGTACAAATATGATGTTCTTACAATGTAAATATAGAAATATTTCCGAATTGGATAATCTTCATCCCCCTCCATCAGCGCCAAAAAAAACTGAAAATATACAAAGGCAAAAGAAATCATGCTTTAAAAAATATTTTTGTTTTGTGTAACCAATGACGCTTTTGGAACAAAATAAAGTAATATATCTGTAACTCATTCTAAACAGCATTACAAATAATCGATATATTAAAAGTATTTTATAATAAGTAATTTTAATGGTACTTATAAGTACCGTTAGATAAAGGGTTAAAAGCACATACCTGAATTGAAAACGTACTGCGAGCAGTTATTGAATAACGACAGTACTGTATTTAAATTTTGTATGTGATTATAAATGAACAAAACCGCTCTTTTTATAATAAATATAATGTAATGAATTTCGGTAGTTTATATCAATTTTAAAAGATGACAAGACTGGGTAAAATCCTTTGGCGAAATATGCGAGTTTTAGATCCGATTCCTCGGAAACTACCCGACCGATTTTTATGATTTTTTGTGATAGAAAAAAATGTAATATCACACGTAGCAAACAGTTAGAAACGAATTCATTAGTTTGAGATAAAAAAAATCTAAACAATGGAAATTTTCTGAAAAATTTTCATCACTCTAATATAAGAAGAAAAAAAAAATAGTTGCGGTAGAAAATTTTCCACCAAAAGTTTTGATCATAATTCAGTGAATACGAATTCCAAATTTCATCCAGAGTTTCACAAGAAAAGGGTTCTCGCATGTACTTCACAGCATTGCACTCAATCTTGTCTTTCATAATTAATTTGAAAAAGAGTAATTTTCGATACCAAACGTGCATCGTAACCACCATTAAGGTATATCTGTTACATGGAAATCAGGGTATATTTATGCGAGTTAGAGTGCAAACAGACAGGTGGCCTCATAATCCGAATTCTTAAATACGTTTCAAAAGGAATTCCATGATCAGTTTAAACACACTCTTACAGTTAAAAGTTGTTTTCTCAATCTTAAAAATCTGAAATAAATGACAAAATATTTCGAAATCATCCATTATCATGAGGAGTAATAAATCGCGTTTCTTTTTTAATTTCATTTTAAAGTATGTAAATCATTTTAAAAGTATGTAATAATTTTTAAATATGATGAACAAAAAATATTTTATTTGAAAGATATCAAAAGAAAATACCTTAATTGAAAAAACAAGTAAATTGTATCTGAAAATATAAACAAAAAATAATTTATTTATTACATTTTTACACAACATTTCAGACTTTAAGTCTAATTTAATTTAATCGAATGAATTATGTAAAAATCTAAACTCTTAACGAAATATATTATTACTAATCTTAATTGTACTATTTACTTAGCTTAAGCTAATTTTGAAAGAAAATATATTACAAGTCATGTTATATAAAATTCTTTTCTTATTTCTATAGTATTAAAAAAAAGAAAGAAAATCGTGAATACTGGAGAATTAATTTTATTCGTGGTCTGTAGAAATTTTACAATATTACATAGGCATAATAGAAAGTTCATCAGACTTTTTTAACTTATTTAAACCTTGTTTCTCTGAGAATAAAATCATTAAAAATTAATTGCGGTATTCATATAGAGTTTGAAGTATATGCTTTCTGTTACTGTATATCTATTCCCGGGATTTGCTGTCTCGAACAATTGTGATGTTTAAAAAGGAATTCATTAAAATCGTGTTCCCATAACAACTATGGATTTTTTAAAAACAGAAAATACAATTTTGGATATATATATTCATTCATTTTGAAAATTAAATCAAAGTGAGCTATTAATTTTTCGCTTATGCAGTAGGTATGCTAGTAAATAATTTTATTGTGTCCGTAACTTCTGTATAAAAATGCAGCAAATTTTTTAAATGTTAAAGAAATATTTACAGTTAATCCTGTTAAATGTAAATAATAAACTTTTGTGCTTTTAAAACTTTTATATTAATATATCTTTTATAATATATATATATATATATATATATATATATATATATATATATTTTCAACGATAAAACTTCTCTGTATGTAAATTAACATTATTTCTATTAGTGAAAAATAACACTTAAAATGTTTTTATTCATATTCATTTTACTTTTGAATTTTTAATCTAGTAAGTATTAAATCAACTCTTCCATTTATTAAAAATGAATAGGAATTGTTTATTGTAAAAAATTATAAAATATCATAAATTAAAATATTTTCAAAATATATCATTTGACAAAGGTAGAAATAGTGTTTATATTTTAAGCCAGCAAATGTTGGTTAAAAATAAATATTTACAAAAACCACCATTTTCCACAAAAATATTGAATAAGTCAATTGAAGAGGATTTATGTAATGCTTATTTTTAAAAGTTATTTTTTAATTTTTACTTTAATTTTTTTAGGAAAGAGCAATTATGTAAATATTGCATACATGAGGTAAATTTTCAAAACATGCATATAGCAAAATTACACCTCCACTATGCTATTGGTAAGGCTCGACATTAAAATATGATATATTTCTCCTGTATAATTGTATAATTGATTCTCATTTCTTTACTTAATTAAAGTACAGTTACTTTATTCTATTTATAATAGAAGTAAGTGTTATAATTCACATTTTTTTCCATTTTCGATTTTCGACGGATTTATCGTCATAGAATTCAGAAATACCGAAAAGCGCGTGTTTACAAAATGTCTTTCTGTCTGTGTGTTCGTGGAACTGTGCTTCGAATTTATAGCATCAAAAGTGTATGGAATAAAATATAGAGCTGAGAAAAGGATCACGATTCAATTCAGATTTATTCCACCGGGAGAGAGCTAATTTATATCGATTTTTTTGTGCGATTCTCACGATTTTTTGGAATTTGAGTGATGACATTTGGAAAATTTTTCGATGAAATTTTATATTTAGATATAATCGGCCAAAGTTTGTATGGCATTTTGGAGAAATTCGTCCAGAATATTGACGTTGTAGTAGCGTGTTTATAGCTTAATTATGTACACACACACACATATATATACTTTTTATAAATAAATCCAATACAAAATAGATATTTACCAGAATTTTAAATTCAGTGGTTGATATATATATATATATATATATATATATATATATATATATATATATATATATATATATATATTTCACTTCATTTGTAGCTCCAAAGTATTTGGGGTCTGACGATTCTGCTATGGTTCTACAAGTTCCATTTGTATTCATTTGAATTATTTATTTTTCCCTTCATGTTCATTGCGGTATAAGTTATTAAATTCATATATATATATATATATATATATATATATATATAGAGAGAGAGAGAGAGAGAGAGAGATGTGGATTTAATGTTCATTATTTATGATGAATAAATAGAAAAAAAACTGTATAAACAAAATATGCATGTTGTGAAGAATATCGACGAGAATAGAAATCGGCCTAAAATTCACGTTTGATGGCATATCGGCTTGAATTTTGAATCTCAAATCATATTGCAATAGCAAATTAGCCTGGAAGTCGTGTTGTGATGGCAATTTGTTTTCGATTTCCTGAACGGACGGAAAGCAGTTGAAAGTAAATCCGTATTGCCCAACCTATGTTTAAAATGCGAATCTGTAATAAGCAAAGTTTTTCACATGTTTCTCGTGAATTATACTTCATTGCAAATTCCCGACTCCTACACATATGATTTTGAACCATTTATTGATAAAATAACTTGATGTTTTTTAAAACTAAATAAATAACAGTTCTGCTAAATACTCGGAGTTTTTTTCTTTCTAAATTGCATAATTATAATTAAAAAAAAATTTTTTTGACGTATTGCTAACATACATTCCATAGTAGGAAGAATTGGAATTGGCAAATCCAAATTTCATTTGCATATTTGTAAAAAAGAAAATGTTTCATATGTTTTTCGTGAATTATATTTCATTTCTTATCCCCCCTTCCCCATGGTTTTGAAACATTTATTGACAAAAAAGCTGGAAGTTTTACAATAATAAATAAATGACGGATGTTTATTTTTTTTAAAAATGCATAATTATAAAAAATACGCTAATGGTGCGGATACAATATGAAAATTGTCATCTATAATTGAAAATTTACAATACTGTTAGGTAAAAGCCATTGATGAATACAGTACGTAAACCGTGTTTTTATAATTTTACTAAAAGTCCATGTCGTAACAGTACTAGTTAAACAAAAAAAAATGTTGTTAAATACTTTTATACTGCTATTGAACATTTTATAATTCAAAAGTAGATGAGGCATCGAGTACGCTTCGTGTCTGATGTCAGTACAAACCTAACGAGTCTTTAAAAAATAAGGTTCATATCTTAATTTAAGATTTCCTTGAATTGTTTAATACAGGATTTCCAATGTCTCAGTTATAAATTTTAATAGTATCAGCTGCAAGTGTTTTAGAGTGCTGGTTCAAATTGACAAATGAAGAGATCGCACAAGCGAATTCTGATTTTCTTTTACTCGTCTGCGGTGCTATATACGCTAAATGGCGACTTCTGAGCGCAAAATATTATTGCTTGGCTGAAGAGCTCAAAGCTAACACTACCGTATATAAAATCAAGCAATTTTTCTCGTTGGAGCTTAATAACCCTTGAAGGGGGAAGAAGTGGGAATCTAGTGGGGTGGGGAATCTAGTGGGGAAGATTAAAGGGGAATCCCATGTTATCCTATGGGAAAAATACTTATCTATTTGTTCATCCATTTGTTCTTGGAAATTTGAAAAATATATTTTTTTAGCACAACGATAAGAACTTTCTTTATTGCTTTGTATGATTTAAATACTTTTAAAAAAAGTTATGAGTATTTTAAACTTTGTGTTAAAATTTCAAAAATTCCAAAATGTATAAAAAGTATTCTTTAGTCATTTATAATTCATGACTGAAAAAAGATAAAAACGGTTGGACTTTACAAAGGGATAAAGAACATTCTTATCTACGTACTGGAAAAAAATATTGCTGATTTAGCAAAATTTGAATGAACAAGAAGAATATATAATTTTCCCGTAGGATAACATGAAATTTAACATTTATCTTCCGCCCAGATAAGTTCTTAAGACCCAGGACGCACGACTGTGTGGATTAGACATTCATTTAAATTGCTTGTTCTGAGCTGTTTACAGGGTGTCCCAGAAGTAATGAGACAAACTTAAAGGGGAGGTAGGAGACATCACGTGGATTCAGAATTGCATAGCAACCCATGATCAGACACGTTTTCCTGGTGACGACACAAAACACAAGAAAGGAAGGATGCGAACAGGAAAAGAAAACATGTGCATTATACTTAGTGCTTCAAAAATACCGAGACAATGCTGGTATGTGCGGTGGAACTTGTTACACGCATCGTGGAAGCTGCTGGGTAAGTCCGGGACACTCTTGGTGCTTTCGAGATCATTAGATCATTCATGCGCTTCTAGATGTGCTTCGTGCATCACGACCCGGGATCGTAATTTTGAACATCTGTTTTGAAGACGATCGTTGTCTCTTTAATGTTCTTTTTTCTTAGATTTTTGCTGTATAAAGGATTATAAACATGTCTTCTCCCTTATTCGTGTCCGGTCTTTCTTGTGTTTAGTGTCGTCCCTAACGTGCCAGGAAAACCTTTTCGACCATGGGTAGCTATGTAAAACTGAATCCTTTGATGTCTCCTACTTCCACTTAAAGTTTGTCCCATTACTTATGGGACACCCTGTATAATAAAAACCCAAATAAAACGATCATTCTCTTTTGCAAAAAAGAGTAAAGTATCATTTTTTATCAACAGATAGTGGTTGTAGTACATGTTTTACTTTTAGACGACATGACCATCTTTCTCATTGAGTCATAAAGTGTTATATAACCGTATCTATATTCTTCCGATACATACAGATCTTCGAAAATTGAGACACAGAATTGAAGAGGCTATTGTTTCTAATATCTGGACTTATTCAAGGAAGTATGGGAAGAATTGGACATTAGGGTGAATCTGTGCCATATATCTAAATGTGCCGTCCCTTGGATACAAGGTGAATTGCAAATAGTCTAAATTTAAACTATTATATTATGCAATCAAATCTAGGGCATTATGTATGAATATTTTATTTATCTCCAAAATATAAGATAGTTTAAAATTTGAGAAAAATTACATTTGTTCCACCATATTTAATAGAGTGTACACTTACGGATCACGCTTATGGTTTTGCAACGCTAACTGAACAAAAGAATTACCACATCTAAGTTAACTTATTTTTCGATTGTGTTAAGAATGTGTTGCAATGTGTTGTGGCAAACAAAACGGTTGTGCAAAAAGTGTTGTTAAAAATTAGAAGAGGAGAAAGTGTGTTTTCAAAACTTTCATTTTAAAAATTGTATAATTTTAAAGTCACTATGTAGCAAGGGTGGATCCAGCCCTCCTTTTAGAGGCGGGTCATGATGCTTTTTATCTCTGAGGAGGAGGAGGGGGGGTTTCATGTATTTAATAAGCAATTTTTATATTGAAGATTCTCTCCACATCCAAAATGGATAAATTTCTAATACTTTTGGGAAGTTATTTTCATTTGTAACAAAATATAAATAAATACATTTTATTCATATGCCAAGAAATTAAAGATTTTTCCTTTATTCATATAAAATCAAACAATTATTCAAAAAATTGAGCATTATATGCATTTTTTTAGGATTTATCATTTACGAAAAGTCGCCATGTGAGAGCAATTGGCTGTCACGGCCTGAAATCCAGTTTAAAATTCTACAGTTTACGAAGATTTCGCGAAAAATTCTTTGCTTTTATTGAAAAATGGAAAACGTGAATCAATCACATTTGCTTTCAATAAATGCATCTTGCATGTATTATTAAAAAATATTTCATGGATATAGCAGAAATTATTCACTTTGGGTTAAAGTACGGCTTTAAAAGAGTCAGAAAGATTTTGATTGTTAAACATTTGAAAAAAATCAATATATATTTCCTTTTTTTAGCTTCTTTTCAAAATTTTCTTTGTTCAGGGGGGGGGGATGACCCCCGTGACCTCCCCCTTGGATCCGCCACTGCTATGTAGGAAGTCTTTAAAAGTGTTTTACATGTGTTGATTCCAATTACAATTGAAATATGTTCTATATTGTATAGTATTTAAAAAGTTTTGCTAATTTGGTTCAAAGCGTTGGCAAGCACAATAATATTAAAAGAACATATTTTTATCAAACACAACAGTATTTTTCGAAAACATTTCTAGGTAACAACATTTTTGCAACATATTAAGAACACAATCACAACACAAAAAATGTTTTGTATATGAAGAATTCTAATATACTACACATTAGGGTGGAGCGAAAAAAAATTTTTTTTGAAAATCAAAAACGGGTAGGTGCCAAAAGTTGCCTTTATACTAGTACATGAACTGCGTGAAATTTTACCGCTGAAAAAAAATGGCTTGAGTCTGCGCTTTTGCTCCAAAAATCGAAATTTTGCTTAAAATTTGTCATTTTTTGACATTTTTTCAAAAAAAATTGAAAATATCCTACAGAACTGGTTAGTATTTAAAAGCGTTGCTTAGACCTTTTTATTATTTGCTTAACATATTTAAACTATAAAACAATATGTTTATTCCCTATAGCTGGATCAAATCTTTTAGTAAGAAAACAGTATTACCACTCTATTGGGTCATACAACGAATTGTTGTTTTTAATGCAGCTCTTGTTTTCAAAACTACCTTGGACATGCGTCGTGAGGTGGCTATATTTTCTATACCACTTCGGCCCAACTATTCGATCATCTTAGTACAGTGTTTTATTTATACATTGATTTGTGATTTTCTTTATAAAAATTTGGCATGTTTTCGGTGCTTCCACCTTGTTTATCTGTTCTTTGCATCCACATGATGCTGTTACATGATGCTATATACTATCTTCATGTATATTTTTACAGTTTATACAAAAAAAATGAAAAGCAGAGTAATGTACGGGAATATTATTTAAGGGATCTATTCGGCCATCTATTATATTTATCAAACTTCATTCAGTTGATGAATAGTGATTGGAAGTTCTGTTACCACAACATTTTTTCAGTCAATTGTATTTTTTTTACGCAATGATTTGCTTCAAAGATGATTTCAGATCTTTCAACTATATGTATGCCATCATTTATTCGACTTTTGCATTTTTTATATGTTGAGAAGCGAGCTGTTTAATGTGATGGTGATCGTCAGAGAGAATTGCAATGAAAATTTGTTCTCCATGTGTAAAGCAACCGCTGTTGTAAATAACCTTTTTTTTTTGCATTAGTTTTATGCCATTTTCTAAATGTTTTCGTATCCAGGTAATTTTCTATTAACTTTTAGATCCCCTTTTTATGAATGGGCAACATTTGATGGTGAAATGTCCTTGGCATAAACTTATAATGCATAGTACTTTATGAGGGAATGTATGGATTCTAACCGACTATAAGTGCTCATTTAAAATTAAGAGAATTTTATTTGTCACTATGAACCATTTTGCATGGGGTAAGCTTAGAATTGTGTATAATATTGAATCATTCGCTACTTCAACTCCAGTGAATTTCCTCTGCGTCAATTATTAGAAAAATCGAAATAAAACGTTCTAAGCTGCATGGATTCACTGGATCAATAAGGAAAATTTTTGTCTACGTACTATTCACTTCCTATTGCTTTTTTTATAAAATAGAGAATAATTTTGAAAAATTATTTTCTCAAATTGAGAAAAAGATACTCAGAACAGACTAGAAATTTCTGTTGGAGATTGCAAAGCTAATTCATAAGGAAAGCTATTTCTCAGAAAGAATGGGGAATAGGAATTTAGAAAATATTTCACACAAAAGACAGCTCATAAAATTAATAAAATTTTTCGCTTTATATAAACACAGATTGGCAATCAGCGTCTATATGTTCACTCAAAAAATATATAATCCAAGTTTATACCGCGGGATGTTTTATACCAAATGTACAACACACCTGAATAATAGATCTAAAATCTTTTTAGAAATTACTAGACTACGGAACAACACAGGAAACGACATAAAGCATGCTAAATTTCTTTAGAAATATTGTTGTTTTACACGCAAATTTTGTTTGCAATCCTCTGTGACGATCGTCATAATATTAAACAGCTAGCTTCTCAGCATATATTCAATGTAATAGGTTCAATAAATGATGACATACGAGAAATTGAATTCATACAATCAATTATTAGGCAAATCATTCCATATAAAATGTAATTGACTGAAAGAATGTTGTGATAACAGAACTTCCAATCATAATGTACTAATTGCATGAAATTTTAATGAAGATAATAGACTGCTGAATAGGTTCACTTAAGAACATACCCAATACATTACTCAGCTTCTCTTCTGTTATATATGGTATAAAAATATATGTGCAGCAGGTCACACCAGCATGATCCAAATCATCCAAAGTCAGTGAATACAAAGAAAAGATAAATTACTTTGATTTATAGAAAACTTATACTCGTCTTCGGGAAAAAAATAACAATTCAATGCATAAATAAAACACTGGGCCTAGATGATTGGGTGGTTGAGACGGGTGGGACAATGCAACCACCTCTATGAGTGTAGTTTTGAAGTAGTAGTAGTTTTAGTACACAGTAGTTTTGAAAGCAGCTAGGTAAGAAATGCATTCAAAACAACATTTCGTTTTATGCTCCAATAGAGAGGTTAACGCTGATTTTTCACAAAATGTTGTCAGATTTGCTCCAATTATACAGACTACAGATATTGTTTTATAGTTTAAATATGTTAAGTAGATAAATATAAAGGTCTAAGCAACACTTTTAAATACTAACAAGCTCTGTAGAAAGTTTTTAATTTTTTTTGAAAAAATGTCAAAAAATAACAAATTTCGATTTTTGGAACAAAAGCGCAGACTCAAGCCATTTTTTTTCAGCGGTAAAATTTCACGCAGTTGATGTACTAAAGGCAACTTTTGGCACCTACCCGTTTTTGATTTTCAAAAAAAAAAATTTCCCTCCACCCTACTACACATCAATGAGTTGTTAATTTGTGACAAAAAGTGTTGTAAAATATGTTTCTTTTTGTGTTTCAGAATTTACAGTGAAGTAAATATGCCACGTTATTTCCTATTAGTAAAAATAGCATTTAATAAAATATTTTGTAGTAGTTAATAATTTGTTTGTTAAGATACATTGAAAAGCATAATTCTTATTATGGTAATTATTATATATGCATAATAATGATAACTATTATTATTACTAATTATTATAATTATTATTATAGTTAGCTTTAACTAAACAGAAATACATCCTTTAATTATACATGAATAAATTATTTTAAAAAAAATTAAAACTTTGTCTTTTGAAGGTTTGCGTAGAAGAGATAAAATGAAAATAAAATTCCTGTTATTTTCTATTGTGGGATATTTTCAAAATAAATTTTCCTTTGTAATAGATAAAGCGGAAAACACAAATGAAGCAATCAAAAGCAGAAAGAATATGTTGAAAGCTTTTAAAACATTTTATTGAAAATTCAATTCATGAAATTTTTTAATTGAGTACAATGTATTCTCGTGTAAAATTTATGTAATTGAATATTTTTATCTTAAGAAAATGAATAATTTGCGAGTTTTATAGAATTAAATTAATACTTGTTTTTAATAAATAAGAAAAATAAGTTTAAAAAAGAGAAAATGGAAAGTAAAAACTTTATTCATCTAACTCAAAAACTATGTTTGATTTTAAGTTGAAACTAGTCAGATGTGGCAATCCTAAAAATTTCTTCTATATCATACGTGATAATATTTTCAAAAAAATGCAGAAAAGCAGAGATACCTGTTAGATGATTTGCGCCAAAATCTAATCAACAATAATTTATGCAAGTTCTAATTGAATCTGAGGTTCGATGAAAATCCTTTGATTAGTTTTTGAAGCAAAACCATTGCAAAATCGTAAAAAAAAAGAAAAAAAAATCTAGATAGACCGACAATTTTTCTCTAAAAAGCGATTGATGTTTATTTATAGTATCAGGGACTAACCGAATCTGAAGTTCGATGAGAATTCTGGCATTAGTTCATGAGATAGGGCTATTAGGATAATATGAATAATGCTCCATAACAACGACACCTATCAAAGATTTGCAGTAAAAGGTAATCAAAACCATATTGTATACTAACGGAAATTGAAGTTTTGTGAAACTATCTACATTTGTTCTCAAGATATAGGTATTGGTGGAAATCATGAAAAAAAGCAATGTGGCAGCGCAGTCTTTTAGGCGATATGCACCAAAAAGTAAGCAGGTCCAGTTTATATCAAGGTCTAACTGAATCTAATTTTTTTCGAAATTCCGTGCTTTAGCTCTTGAGATCTTCGACGTCGTTGTGACCATCTATTGTCGATGTGATGTCACGTGACGATGATGTGAAGTCACAGTGACTAAAATGTGAAGTCGTTATGGCCGTTTTAGAAGTCGTTCTTGACGCCACGTAGTGACCACTTTGTGAAGTCACAGTGTGAAACATTTGTGAAAAATGTGTCATTTGTGACTTCTTTGACATTAACATCGTGACAAAACTTTGACAAAAGCGACGGTGGGATAAAATATTTTTTAAAAAGTAAATAACACTGTTTTGACGAATTTTTGTAATTTTCTAAAGATTTTTAAGAAAGTCACATTACAGTCACAATGTGACGTCATTGAATGGTGGAATTTTGGTCACAGATGTGATGTGACCACTGTGACTCACAGTGACGTCATTGTGACATCACTGTGACCATGCATGTTATGAGGGTACAGAGTACCAAATAGACTCACAAAGAGAAATTTTGTAGAAAACGTGTTTTTGGGGCTCTTTGACGTCTAAAACTTGTAAATTCATCGAAAACTGGTTTTCAAAACTTTTCACGAATCTAATACTTTTTCTTGTAAAGATAGAAGAATCTAAAAACATGTAGAAAAGGAAAGTTCTTCTATTGTAGTTTAAGGATAAAATTTTTGTAGTTTGGAATTTCGTTAATTAAATCCATTACAAATTGAAAAATTAATTGGAAATTTTATTAATGTGTATTTTATAATGTCACAAAGAGAATGTTTTTCTTCTAGAGTAAAGTTCCGTATAAACTGTTAAACTGCTTTGTTTAATAATTAATTATATTGCGATAAATAATTACTATTAATTAAAACAATAAAATGTAGCAATATTTAGATAATCAGATTTTTCAAAATAAACGAATAAAAAATGTAAGTAAATAGGATTACGCAAATCAATAGATATAGAAAACTTATATTAAAAAACGTGAAAGCTTTTAATTGTAATGTGAAGTTATCATATGAAACATGCATTTCCATAATTAAACCATTTAGTGATAGTCTAATAAAGTGTATTCATTTATTTCTGTTCATTCTTTGCAAACTTAAAAAAAATTGTAGATATGTTTTTATAAAAAGTGTTTTCATTCATTTGATGCATTAAATTAAAATGATTATTATGCTCAAGAATAAATATTTAAATTAATTATTGAAAACATATATTGTTTCCCTTTGTATTTTGAAAATGCATTATTTTCTAACATTTTATGCAGTGACATTTATGCCGCAATAAATTACAGAATATGCATTTATATGATATAATTGCTTTTAAATCACGTTAAATCTTACGTTTAAATCACGTTTATCACGTTTAAATCTCCCAATCAAAAAAAAAAAAAATAAATAAATAAAAAAATAAATAAAAAAATAAAAAAAAATAAAAGAAAAACATGGTTTAAAATTAATGATTTTTTAATTTCGGAACTAATAATTTCTTAGTTCTTCTTAGACAAGTCTCTGGATGCCATATACTTTTATTTATTTATTTTTTTTTTTTTTTGGGGGGGGGGGTGAGGGAATTACTCCAATCTCCTCATTCGTACTTTTGCAGAAATTCTTGAACTTAGAGAGCAATATGTGGCTGGTGTTGTGATGCAGAAGTATGAATCATCATTTATCATCCTATAGCGAGATGTGTATCTCATTGTAAAAGGGATATAAGAGAAACCGCTATTCTACATGTCTTGAAAATTCAGTCTACCGAGTCATATCCGAATTTACACTGCCTACCCATACAACCACTCTAAGATAATTAGCCTCCAATCTGCCTCCACTCTAAGTAAACATTTTCATTCCATAATATTAGTTATTGTGTGCGTAAAAAAATCTATAATTTATAAGAATAATTATTACTTTTGAAATGCTGCTGTTTGTTTGTAAGCTTTCTTTTTCAAACACATCATCGTCATAAATCTAGATTATCTATGTTTTATTACAGAGAAAAATAAATTTACAAATTCTAATCAAAGCTAAGTATTTCATCGATAAGAAATTTATTACTATAATTCTTAAAATATACTATCTCTTCAAAACTATTTTTTTTCACGCAAATGTACTTGTGATAGATATATTTTGTAATTTGTTGCATTAATCATTTCTATCCACTTTCGTTTTACATATATTTGTTTTGAAATGAATTAGTGAAAAATTACATCCTCCTGAAATTGTTGAAAAGCTTTTAAAATTATAAAGCTCCTTTATAGGTATAATACACAAACAGATCTACACTTCGCATATCTGTTATTTGTGCTTTTATCACTTCTGTGCAAACATTTATATAAAAGGTAATTTTAAATGAAATGAAGCGAAATTTCATCTATTTAAAAATATTAAAACAATGCTTAAAATATAAAAAAGTTGTATGATTATAACAAACAATCGAATAATTACATTAATAAATTAAAATTTGTTTGTGTTAACATAAAATTCAGTCATGTATTTTCAACATGGACAATTAATACAAATTTGTTTGTACACATAAATGCAGTGAGGCAAAATTATATTTGTTTTAGAAATTTAAATTGTTGTAATTAAAGAACTGAATTGAGAACAACAAATGAACGCAACTGCAACTCCTTTAATTTCTAATTTATTTCTGCTATATAATATTTTGTGTAAGCATTTCTCGCAAATTGCTGTTTTCCACTACACTTTTTTTCAAGAAAAAATAATTTTATGCGATATTCTTAGAATTTAGAAAAGTAATGTGACTGTAAATTAAATTTAAAATGTTTAATTCATTAATACATAGAAGTTAAATTGTATTTCACTCTTTTCAACAGAATCTTCTTCATATCAGTAATACTAATCCTAAATTAAATTTTCATTTCATGATTTCTGTATTTTTCCGATACTTTTTTCAGACTGTAAAACTTCCATCGTATTTTAATCCTAAAAATCAACACTAGTCACGCGGATAAATTACAACTCTGTTGATAAGTCTATGACACTTTATTTTCAAATTTCTCGGTTTCATTTTAATTTTTTTTTTTTTTTTTTTTTTTTTTTTACTTTTTGGAAAATAGCTGTTGTCCTCGTTAAAGTACTAAAAAATCTGAAGTATATCTGAATCTTTTTATTGGTTGAATACCGCAACTTATTTTATTTTATTCGCTTTCTGATTGGTCCATGTTTAATGTCCGAAATTGGGAAACTTCTGTTGCCACGGTAACAGAAAAAGTAATAAACATTTTTAACCTTTTTTTTGCATTTAAATCTTGCATTTTTTTCTCTACGCAACGGTGTACAACTTTTTAAATGTGCTATTTTAAGAAGTTCAAAAATTTGCAGTTCCAAAAATTGTAAAACTGAAATTTTATTTGAAATTTCTTTATGAAAAGGCAAAGGAATATTACTGTTTAATCAATCTTGTACGTAATATGAGGGTTTCAGAAGTTAATCTGATTAACTCCATCAAATATAAATGCACATTTTAAACCGTTAAATATCTATAAAGTACAGTTTTTCTTATCAGTGGCCTAGAATATTATTGGTCACGAATATCAATTTTTAATGCATGGCGTGCGTAGTATATGACTCGTTATGATTATCCTAAAAATGATGTTTATTATTATTATTAATTTAAATGTAAAATGTATTTATAAATCTTTAAAATTTTAGACTTTGAAAATATAATGATCCAAACAGTCGTTGTAATTTATTAAAATATAATTGTGTTTATTTATTTATTTATTTATATAATATTATGATATGTTCAATTTCAGAATTGGTTTCAGCCGGTTCCAAAAGTTAAAGTTTATTTTCTTGAACATACGATAGAGTAAGATGATCTACAAATGGGCTTTTTTTATTTTTTCAATTTTGGTTTCAGATTTTTTTAAAAATTACTTTCACTTTTGGAAGAAGCTGGAACTGGTTCTGAAAATTAAACTATCATAATAAAAAAAATAATAATAACCAACATAAAAAAGACAAACCCAGTTTTTGATTGAAGGCAGTTATCTTATATATAAAAAATCATCCAAAAATATTAAAATGAAAGCGAGAAATTTAAAAATAGCACCCCCATAGATTTTATATTTGCGTTTTCTTTTTTTTCAAAACAGAATTGGGTTCTTAATATTTTAAACAGTTTTTCCCAAATATCCATGCAAATACCTATACTAATTACAGTTAATGACATTTTTAGAAAAAAACAGAGCTATAAAATATCAATAATCAAGTACGTAAATGACACGAGAAAGTTTTATCATGTTATCATAAAAATAAAATTTAAAATAATATTTAAAAAATACTTTATTACAGTACTAGCTAACTCGCCCGGCGTTGCCCGGGTCCGCAATAATAATGTTAAACGAACTTGAAATTTTTATGATTTTATCTTTAACTCGAAATAGGTGTAAATACGCTGTTAAAAATTTGACCCTTTTGCTGCATCATCACTCCACCGCTTTTATAGAAAATGATTACTTCAGCTTATTATGGAGCATTCTCATAGGTCAAAAGAGACATATTCTATAAAAGCGGGGGAGTGATGATGCAGCAAAACGCTCAAATTTTTTAGAGTGTACATTATATTAAATATGTACCCCCTGACTGTGTCAAAAATTGGTTGAAAAAAAACTAATATTTAGCTCCAAAAATACCCAAAATGACTACAATGGAAAACGCAGGAAGGAATATGTGTTCAACGATTGCGTGATTTCCGTATTAAAGTGTTGATATTTATCCTTAAAATTACTGTTAAGTGACTTAACTAAATACTTTTTTCACATACATATCCCAAGTGAAATGTTTTGAATTTCAAACTATTTATATCACTCTTAAATCCCACTATACCGTGACCGACTATACCCCGGTTCTCGATGATTAGTTAAAAGGTTAGTATATAGTATTATAATTTCAGAGCCATTTTACAAAAATAGGTGTATATTTTTGATCAAACATGCGTAATGTTGATTCTGTGAACAAAATCCTAACCGTAACCTAATTGTGTTGTAATCATAACTTGTCTGTAACCTAGCTGTATCTTAACAGTAACCTAACTGTAACTTAAATAAAGCATAAATGTAACCTGGCCGTCACCTTATCATAACCTACCCATAATCTAACCACAACCTAACCGCAACTTAACCTTAACCTAACTGTAACTTAACCATGACCTAATTGTAACCTAACCGGAAATTAAATATAACATAAGGCTCACCGGAACGTAATTGCAACCTAACTGTTACCTAACCGTAACCAAGTTATAATTTAACTCTAACTATAAATGTAATATCTTAACATCTTGCGCTAAGTACTTACAAGGAAGGTCTCCATTGGGGGCATACTCAGAATTTTTTGAAAAAAAATATGAATTAAACTACTCATGTAGGTAATAAAGGATCAGTGAAAATTATTGACGGAATTACATTATTCGATATGTAAAAAAATAAAATAGTTTGGAATAATTGGCGTGAAAAGCTGAAAGCGACGCGGGATTTGGCGAGCAGTGCATTTCCTCGCCAAAAGCAGATGATTTTAACGAATCTGAAAATTGATTTTAATTGACTTCACTGTTAAAAATCTGCAGCATTTACTGCAACGTCACTCCACTACTTTTATAGAATATCTCTCTTCTGACCAATGAGAATGCTCCATAGCACTGTGAATTGACCATGTCATACACTGTTAAAAATCTGCTGCATTTTGTTCCAAAGCACTCCACCGCTTGTACATAATATCTCTATTCCAACCAATCAGAAAGCTCCATTTCACGGCCAAGTAACCTCCTTCTATACAAGCAAGGGAGTGCGTTGCAACAAAATGCAGCAGATTTTTAACAGTGCATTTTTCAATTTGGAACAGTTTTAATCAATTTAAATTGTCTTTTAAATGATAAAATATATTAATTCCATTTTGTTATAAGTACATATAAACGTATATGACAAAATTACACTTAAAGTAAAGTAAAGCGAATGGGTAGGTGTACTTGACCATTACTGGTAAAATGCAAAACTAAAATTACTTAAACTAAACTTATTTAAATAAATTGAACATAGAAAGTTTTTTCTTTAAAAAGTATTCGAAGCGTAAAAGCGTATTTTTCAAAATTTCGTCTTTTTGCCAACCGGAGATAAATCGCCAAATAAACGAAATTTTTATTATTTTTTTACGGACGTTATAAGGAGGTTCCGTCAATTTTTTTTATAAACATATATAACTATATGAGAAGAACATTCTGTAATTTTTTCAGATTTTTCTGAGTATGCCCGTATAGAGATCTTCCTTGTTAGTTTCATTTTCCACCGCTACGGAGCGCAATATGTTTTGTAGAACATCCGAATTTTAGGTTCGGATTGGATTCATGTTCATGGCAATTATTTTGTCTTTTTCGGATACGGTTATGGTTGTTTGGAATATTTTTTTTCAGTTTAGCTTCAGATTAGGTTTGGTTCAAATTTCGGGATTTCTTTTTTTAGAAATTTCTTGGTTCGGATTGGGTTTATGTCCATGGAAATTATATTGTCTTGTTCGAATCTGGTTATAGTTATTTGGAATATTTTCGTCGGATTCAGATTTCAGGTATTTTTTCAAATTGATTTTTAAGCTTCTGGTCGGATCCATGTCCAGGGAAATTATTTTGTTTTGCTCGGATCCGTTTTTGGGTCTTTGGAATATTTTATTCGGGTTCAAATGTTGTTCAATTCAGATTTCGGTTTTTTAGTGGAATATTTAGGTTCAGGTTAAGTTGCGCATCAACGGAAATTATTCTGCATTGTTCGAATAAGGATATGCTTCTCTGGAATATTTTTGTCAGATTCAGATTTAGTTCAGTTTTTTAGGTTCGGATTGGGTTCATGTTCATGGAAATTTTTTGTCTTGTTCAGAGCCGGGTATGATTCTGTGGAATAGTTTTGTCAAGTTCATATTTGGTTCGACTCAAATTTCAGGTATTTTTTAACAAATGGAATTTTAAGTTCGGATCAGGTTCATGTCCACGGAAATTATTTTCTCTTATTCGAATCCTTTTATGGTTCTTTCGAATATTTTGATCGGATTCAGATGTAGTTTGCATAAAATTTCAGGTCTTTTTTCAAATGGAATTTTTTAGGTTCGAGTCAGGTTTATGTTCACGGAAATTATTTTGTCTTGCTCTTATCGGGTTAGAGTTCTTTGGAATATTTTTATCGATTTCAGTTTTTGTTGTGGTCATTTTTCGGGTTTTTTAAACGAAAATATTTAGGTTCGGGTCAGGTTGCATTTATACGAACATTATTTTTCCTTGGTCGGATTGGGGTATGCTTCATTTGAATATTTTTGTGGGATTCAGATTTGATTCGGGTCAGATATCAAATCCATAGTTTTTTTTCAAATGGAATTTTTAGGTTCGGGTCGGGTTTATGCGCATGAAATTTTTGTCTTGGTTGGATCGGAGTATGGTCTGTTTTTTTCTGGTTGTTATCGGGTTATGTGTTAATACGCCTAAAAAATATGTTTTGCTACTATTCTTTTAGTGACTACTTTTGATTAGTATTTAGTATTATTTTGCTATTTGATAATTTATTACTGAGAATGAATCGTCTGCCGATTCGAACAATTGTACGCCAAACAGCCATTTCATTTTTGTTTTAAAAACAAATTAAAGTCTTAATAAAATTTTAACTTAAATAAAATGCATACAAATCTAATCAATGATTTAAAAAAACTGCTAAAGAGCCTCATATATACATATAAATATATTTACTGCAACATAGCTAACCACGCATAGATTCTAATGTACGAAGTACCAACGATCTGACGTAAGAGCTGTATTCAAAAATTTTAAGTTAAACTGACATTTTGCCAATCTATGAATTTTATAGGTCTTTGGGGGAAAAAAAACAGTCACTTTTGAAATATCAAAATCTCAAATTGGTTTCTTTCATAGAGTAAAAAGAAATTAATAGAGTAGAAGTATTATCTCTGGAGGTGATGCTAAAAATGTAATCCTACATTAAGTCCAATTAAGTACCAGCAAAAGCACGTGATTTGACACGGCTATCAATTGAAATAATTTTAAACCCGTATTTTTTTGCTCTTGTTTCTTAAAAAGAACTAATCTGTCGCTTCACCGGTAAAAATTTATTAATTATTTTATCATACGTGTTTCAATATCAATATAGAAAATTATTTTAACGTTTTGCTTGAAAATATAATATTCTTTTGTTAATATATAAAAATCGTCTGCAGTCAGAAATCTATATTTTAGATTAATATTTATTACTTAAGTTTTCATACATGATTTTAAAAGAATGTTTTCATCATTATATTTTAAATATTTATTTACATGCAATTATTAAGTCATAAACATTTTTCATCTACGTTATAAAGTATTTAAAATTACATTAATGAAGGAAACTTTTAGTTATACAATTTTTAGTTCGTATCAAATGTTTTCAATATTTTATTTAATTTTACTTTGATATTTAATTATTGTTAATTTTCCAATTTCCTTCATTTTAAAAACGAACATTTATTTTAATAAATAATAATAGAACAAAGACCATTTTAAAAATTTGCTATTTCCTCTTAAAATATGCTTTAATTGTAATTCATTTCTTTCAGTTCGTCTTATAATACAAAATCCCTTCCACGTCCTTATATTTGGCATATTAAAATTTCAGCGATAAATGGTTTCATATTGCAAACCTTTTTTGAGGCTTATTTCACCTCCACTTATCTCATTCCTCCATGGGTTTCATTAATTCTGGCCGTGTTCAAAAGACACTTTTTTAGTGCACGCGCGCTCAGAAGATTCTGCTTGGAGTAGATGATATCGAAGAAGAGAATTTTAAAGTTATTCAATTATTGCATTATGTTTATGGTTCAGAATTCATAAATACAAATACTATATCTCTTTATCCTTTCAAAACATGATTCTCATAACGGAAATACATACCTATGACCTCTCAAGTAAAATTTAAAATATTCCAGAAAGTATCACGTGACCTATTTCATGTAATTCAGCCCGATCAGCATTTAAATTATGACAACCAACCATGCTCAAAGCTGACGCGCGCTACGCAAATAAAACTGATGGGCGATTTGATCACGTGATTGTGCGTTTTGTGCTTATCTGTTATTAGTTGCTCTTTGTTTGGTAGTCAAAGTTGGTAGGTTGACTGATACAATTTAACAATTGGCGATTTAAATTTTTTAATAATTTTATTTTTATTTATTTAAAAATCAATTATCAGTTGCTTTATACTTTTCGTATTAAATAGAATGCTGTTGATAAACCAAGGTTGAGATATCCACACGGGGGACTAGCTAAGGGGGGGGGGGGACAGTGGAGAGCCTCCCCTCCCAAAACATTCACAAATGTTGTTACACTTTGCAAATTTAAAACTTTTATGTCAAATTTAATTAAAATTTTAATAAAAACTGCAATACATTTTCTATTTTTATAGAATTTGCAAAAGTTACAACTCTAATTGGAAATATTATTATTTTTTTTTACAAATAAGAACTGTATTACATTTTCAAAGTGCGTTAACTTGGCAAAATTATAAAACGAGTTGGCGAAGATAAAAATTTGACTTGACAATTTAAGGTTTTCTCCCCCACCAATAAAAAGTATTAGCGATGGCCCTGTATCCACATATTACAAGATTGATTTGTAATCTACAATACTGGATTGATTTCAATAGAATTTGCATTGTTAGTTAGATAATTTTTCAGAAGAAGTTTTAGTATGTGTATATTTCTTATTTAATGATTGCATATTTTAATACCGTGTGGATAACAGGCCAAAATATGTCATAAAATATGAGAAACAAAAGTCATCCGAAAGTATGTTAGTATAAGCAAAACACTTATTTATACTTTCAATAGAAAAATTATAAACATTCTAATCATATTTTATTCATTACAAAACTAGAAGGCAAACTCCAAATATTTCACCTCTTTAAAATATATGTATGCAGATACTCTTAATTTTAAAAAATGTATATCTTTTACATTTTGCTTTTATAATATTTTCCATTTTTAATTTTAACACCGTAAAATATCCACGCATGCATTATATTTGCATCCTAATCTCAATAAAAACTTACTTCTAAAATGTTCACAAAAATAAATAAATAAATAAATAAATAAAGAACGAGTAGAAGAACATAATAATTATTTTATGCGTATACGGATATTTTCGCAGAAAACTTTTTTTCATTTGCTTAATATATATATAAATCACTTTGGAACGATATTTAGAATATTAAAAGGATAATTAGAATATTAAAATTTTATCCGCAAAAATCTCATTTTCTCGTATTTAAATAAGTATTTTATTATTATAATAGAAATACATGTGCTTCTGTATTATTAATATAAAATTTACCTTTAATAAAAATGTCTTATTTATTAATAAAAAGCAACCAAAAAAAAAAAAAAAAAAAAAAACACAAACCAACTTTTGGTTTGCGCAGGTCTTGAACCCGTATCGTCTGGGCACAAGCTCAGCACTCTGACCATTCGGGCAGCGAACTCACATTCATTTGTAACAGATTATCTTTCTAATTGGCACCACAAGTAATTACATTCGTGATCTGTTCTCCATCTGTTATTGAGCGCACAGTTGCAGTACCGGTGGTACAGTAGCGAGTATTGAAAGCACATTCCGTCCACTATAGGTACCCACTCCATGTCCGTGGCTCCTGAGCGCGCGCGTCCAGCGCGCGTAGTAGCTGAACATGGCCTCTGTATCAGCTTTCTTATTACTTCTGCTAAAATTTTTACACAACCAACCAACGATAAACAAACGAAAGAGAAAAAAAATGGGAAAAAGATGATTTTTTACGAGAGTGACCTCTCGATTTTAATTAGTTACTCAGTTAATAATTAGAATTTCGAAATTCTGAAGCTCAGGTGCATCAGAAGAGATTTGGAGCTACTCTCAAAAAATTTTTGAACTTCGTACGTGCTGTAAATTTTGCTAGCCATCGCAGACACATACACACAGAGCGTTTTGTTCTTTTATTAGTATAGATGGATTGTAATCATTTGATTAGTTATATCAAGTATAACAAAGCATTACTTCTCTTTACAAAATGTACCACGTGTGTAAAACTATTTTATAACTATAACAGGTAAAGCCATAGGCCTTCAAAATTATTTTTAATTGAATTATACTATACGATATCGAGTATATAGAGTTTCAATAAAGTTTCTTTTGAAGTACATCCTTAATGGAAGAAACATTTTACAGGTTTAGAAAAAAGTTAATTGGTGTAGCACAGATTTTTTTTTTTTTTTTAATCCGATGTTAAAATTAAATTGGGTTTCATCTATTTCAAGAATGTCTAATTCACTTTAACAAAATGCAGCCATGAGTTAAATACCCCATTTATTATACAAATATTATCATATTACCTTTTAAAGTGGAATTTTCAATAAATATTGGTGCATTTTAAAACTGGAATGTTTCTTTAAGCGATATTAAAGAAAGAGGCATAGTAATTAAAGCTTAATTGAATTTTTAAATTATTTTTATGTTTTTAAATGATGAGTCAGATGTGGTAATCCCAAAACTTTCTTCTATCATCTGTATGTTAATACTTCCTGAAAAATACTGCATAGCAGAGCCACCGGTTAGGTGATTTAAACCAAAATCTATTCAGCAACAACTTATGCCAACTTATAACTAAATCTGAAGTTTCATGAAAATCCGTACTTTAATTTTAAAGAAAGACCTAATGCAAAATCGTTAAAAAATCCGTATAACAACGCCTCATGTTGGGTGATGTACACGAAAACTAATCATCATCATTTTTTATCAGGTACTAACTGAATCTGAAATTTGATGAAATCCCATTCATTAATTCTTGAGATACAATTATTGTGAAATCGTAAAAAATGCAGCATAGCAGAGCCATCTGTATTGTGATCTACACCAAATATTAAAAAATACCAATCTACATTGAGGACTAACTGAACCTGAAATTTTAGAAAATGTTGTGCATTATTTCTTAAGATAGATCTATCGCAATAATTACGAATAATGCACCATAGCCGCGCCATCTATTCATCGATTTGCACCAAATCGTAATCAGGACCATGCTATACCAAGTACTAACTAAATCTAAAGTTTTATGAAAATCCATGTACTAGATCTTGAGATATGGCTATTGTGGAAATTGAGAATAAGGCAGCATAGCAACGCCACCTTTTGAGCGATGTACCCCAAAAATAATCAGATCTAGTTTATATCAAGATTTAATAAAGTCTAAAATTTTAATGAATCTGACAAAAACAGGATTTTGAAAATTTTCACAAATCCAATATTTTCTTCTTGTAAAGATAGAAGAAAGTAAAAATGTCAATTTTATCTGAATGCATACTCCAAAAGAGAATTCACTAACATTATGGAAGTACCATTTTATATTAGGTTGAGCAAAAAGTTCTTGGTAATTTTTATCCAATAGTTACCAGAATTTGTATCGTATACAAGCGTACTAGTGTATACCTATAGAGGGGCAAAAATTTCGGTCCAGACGTGGTTCGATCCGATTATGACCTCTTTCGATCAGGGTAATTTTTTTTCAAGAGCAATCGATTTGAATCTTTAAGGCTTTAAACGCCACGTCAGACACAGTTAACTGACACTGAACTTTGTGTTTAGATCGCGTTTTCACCGATGACTGCCAGTCTTAAATATGACACACAACTTTAAAAAATGTATACTGTTTTAAGAACTATTTACTGTTTTTTTTCTTAAATTTATACTTAACTTTTATTTATTATAGGATTATATTTTCTTAATAATTACTTAAAACATCCTTATTTTTTCAGCTTCAGTGTATATCACAGTGGTACTAAACGTGTTTAAAAAGTTTAAAAAACACATTTTGAAGTTTTTTTTTTTTTTGGGGGGGGGGGAGATGAAAATTATTGATCATGGATATCTCTTCTTTAACATAGACTATATTGTATGTTACGATCGTTATCCCAAACAGAAGAAAAAAGTTTTAAATAATAATTTATTTAATATTATTCGGACTAGAATGTTAACATTTCGTAAAGTGGTTACTTCTAAGATGCAAATATTAACTACAAACAGTTAAAAAAAAGTTCAACATTTAAAAGCGGAAAACGTTCTTAAAAATTTCTGACTATTTATTTTTTAAGAGCTGTTGGATAAGAAACTTAAAATTCGGCAAACTTGACCTATCGTGTAATGATTACTTTAAAGAAGGAAATAGTATCTATAAACGTTTTAATAAAATTCAACATTTAAAAGTGGAAAACATTCTAAAAAAGTTCTAACTATTTATTTTTAAAGAATATTTAGGATTAGAAACTTTAAATTCGGCAAACTTGAAATTTCGGGGAATAGTTACTTCTTAGATGAAAATACTAACTATAAATGGTTTAGAAAAAAATTCAACATTTAAACGTGGAAAACGCTTTTAAAAAGTTCTAGTTATTTATTTATTGAGAACTGTTTGCTTTTGAAATTTAAAATTTGGCAAGTATGTTACTTTAAGACATGAATGCTCGCACAAACCAGTTATGAAAATTAAGGGAAGTTTTGAAAAGTGTGAAAGAAAAAAGTTTTTTTTTTTTTTTTTTTTTTTTTGTGTGTGTGTGTGTATGTGTGATATAGTTTTGGACTAGAAATTTTAAATCGCGTATGTAGATAATTTATAAAATATAAACATTTGATAAGAAGGTTTTGGAAAAAATTAGAAAAACATATAAGAAAAATAAGCAGAAAATTTTTAGTAGAAACTACGATTTATTTATTGGAGCGAAATGCTCGAAATATATATAAAAATACTAGATAATTTTTAAACAATCAAATTACCTCATGCAATTCAAACTCAACACAACGGTTGCTACGCAGATTATCATATATAAATGTGGTTTCTAATGATATGCTGATTAATGTTATCCATTATAAAAAAATGCAATTTAACTTTCCTCTCAAATAAGTCATGACACTAATTTATACAGCTAAAGGTTCTTTTAAATCCTATCCATTAAATGCAAATTCCGTGTCGTATGTAAATATTAATTAGTTAAAATTTTAAAAATATATTTGTAACTTTAAAGGAAATAAGCAACATTTGGAGAAATACCTTTTGCGTGCTTATATGAAGATTACTTTTCTACATAGAATTGAGCTGCAAAAATGTTTTTGACAGGTCTATATTTTTCTTTTCAGTAATATATGGAAACAACTATAGTAAAAACATTGATACTAATTAACACGCAAATCCCAATGGCTCACGAAAAAGAATTATAAAAGAAAAAATATCTTTCATAAATAAGTATTTATTGTTAAAGTAGTAAAAGTAGTCTGTCCGAAAACATAGATCTGCAGGTTATCTTTTAATTTATTTTATTGCATTTTATTATTACATCCAACTAGTTATTTGTAAATAAGGATAGAAATAAGTACTTAAATTGCTAGAACTATAGAAATTATGTAATAGCTGTATTACAATACAATAATTTTAGATTTTTAGATTTTAATTAGAAATAAATAAATTAACTTTAAGTAACTTAATACTAATAAAAACTTAACTAACTAACAATTAACGGTTTAAAATAAATCAACATTTAAAAGCAGAAAACGTTCTAAAAATATTCTTATTATTTATTTATTAAGAACTGTTAGCATCAGAAGCTTAAAATTTCGCAAGTATGATACTTTAAGACATGAATACTTACACAAATCATTAGTAAAAAAACTAAATTTAAAAAAGTATGAGAGAAAAAAGTTTTAAAATCCTTGTTTTTGTGATACCGTTTGGAATAGAAACTTGAAATTTGGCATGGTCATTATTTATAATATGCAAATGCTCACTTAGAACGGTTTCGAACAAACTGGAAATTTATATGAGAAAAATAAGCAGAAAAGTTTCAAAAAATCGTCTTAACTGTTACTTATTTATAATTATTGGTGCTAGATTCTCGGAATGCATAAAAAAACCCAAAAGTTCTTTTTAAACAATCGAATGACCTCATGCAATTTAAACTCAACACAACGGTTTCTACGCAGATTGTCCTATATAAATGAGTTTTTTAATGATATGCTGATTAATCTTATTTATTGTAAAAATGCAATTTAACTTTCCTCACAAATAAATCAGAACACTAATTTATACAGCTAAAGATTCTTTTAAATTCTATCCATTAAAATGCAAATTCCGAGTCTTATGTAAATAGTAATTAGTAAAATTTTTAAAAGGTATCTGTAGCTTTATAAGGAATAAACAACATTTGGAGAAATTCCTGTTGCGTGCTTATATGAAGATTATTTTTTTACATAGAATTGAGCCGTTAAAATGTTTTTGACAGGTCTATATTTTTCTTTTGAGTAATGTATGGATACAACTGTAGTAAAAACATTGATACTAATTAACACGCAATTCCGAATCACCCACGAATAAAAATGTACAAAAGAAAAGTTTTATTTTACAAAGAAGTATTTTCTTTTAAAGTAGTAAAAGTAGTCTGTCCGAAAACACAGATCTGTTCGCTATCTTTTAATTTACTTAATTGCATTTTATTATTACGTATAACTTTTTTCTATAAGTTAGGATATAAGTAAGTATTTCAATTAATAGAATTATACAAATTGTTATCATAACTGTATTCATAATGACAATACAGAATTTTTATACTTTCAGAATTTAATTAGAAATTAATAAATAAATTATTAAGTAATTTTCCGTTAGACCTAGAGAATTACTTTATGTAACCGATACTATTATACAGGAGTTGATATAGCAGTTTATTTTTTATGCTTCAATCGCTTTCCAAACGCTTTCCAAACGCTTTCCAAAACGCTCTGCAAAATCTATGAAATTTTTGCGATACTGCTACTATGAAACATTTTAAAAACTTTACGACCTACTTTCGATGCACGCTTAGCACAATGCTCAGTTTAAACTTTGAACAAGGGATATGTAATAGGTACTCTGTAAAAAGAGAAGATTATTGCGACGCTAAATTCGTTTTAAGAAATGCCAAATGAAGTTTAAATATGCACAAATTTCAATATATATTGTCAATATTGTGCACATATTGTCAATACCGACTTAGGTTCATCTTTAACAAATTAGGATAAGATTGAAAAAGAGTTATAAAGAAGAGCAATATTATTTAAGCCGCATATGTCTTTGAATTTTATGATATACTAATTCATACACATATAGTATCTACAGCTATACCCAACCATGCGTTGTATAGTTTTTTTTTTTGTTTGTTTGTTTTGTCTTGTTTTTTTTTTTTACAAATTTTTATTAGTTTTTTAGCAATGATTTCTTTCAGTAATACAGTTAATATCTCTTGTATTTTTTGCAATGAACCCTTTGAGCGCGAGTAATACTCGAACATGACTGGTTATGATAGCATGTTTTATTATTTCGAATACAAGCTTGTCTCAAATTCTCATTTTTATCTTTTCTCATAAAACTGCAGAAACAGAAAATGTGGCAAAAATATATGTGGCTAAATATACAAGTAAATATACGACTGAATTTAAATTTTTTTTTTGTGTAATATTTGTATACAAATACTACCAAGCTAAAACAGCCTACATTTCACATAAGTAGGCAGATCAACACATAAGAGGATCTTTCTACTTAATATGCAGATAAATACTTGCTAAAAACTATACCGATTTTCCCATAGTTGGTTTTCTCTGTTAAAGCCCGGCCACAAAAGATAATCGTTTTTGCTATTGCTTGCTCCTAGCATTGGGACTTGGTACATTTTAAAGGCCTACATTAGAAAGTTAGATCATATATATATATATATATATATTTTTTTTTTGCTGCAACATAACTTTCTGCAAATGCTTTTTTCGAAGCCCGTTATTGGACTGTTAACACATTTTTTTCAAGAAAAGTACGAAGGCATTTCGATAAATAAAGAAACGACGTACGCAGGAGGAAAAGAAAAATTTTGGCAAGCAAATTGGCAACACAGCTAACCTTGAACCGTTAGCTTTCTCCTCGCGGTCGTTCGGCATTTCAACGTTGATTCTGGCTGGAATAGGTCGTGTTTAAAATGGTTCCGCCAATTCAGAATCTCGCCAAATGCGAAGTGCGCTCCGTCATACGTTTTCTTCATGCAAGAGGTAGCGACCAGTGGATATTTACAAAGAAATTGTTTCTGCATATGAAAATTATCAATCGACAAAATGTAACGAAATGATGTCGTCATTTCTCTAAGGTAGGACCGATGTTCATGACAAACAAAGAACAAGTTGGCCATCTGTGATCTCTGATGCCCTTCTTCAGAGAATGGAGGAAGCAATTCGTGCGAATAGACGTCTCAAATTGAAAGAATTGCATCAGATAATACCGGAAGTGCCAATGACAACTCTTTTGTGTGACCGTCAATGAACTTGAAATGTGGTTCCGACAACAGGCGGAAACCTTCTATTACTGTGGGATACAAAAGCTTGTGCCCCGACTTAACAAATGTTTGGATAACGGGGCTGTTTATGTTGAAAAATAGTAAATAATCCAGTTAATAAGATGTAACTTACGTTTTCTAAATAAATGTTATTTTTAAGGAATGCGAGCTATTTTATCTTTACTTTTCGAAATTCCCTCGTATTTAAAATTATAAATCAATTAATAATAAATATGAAATATTGGAAAAAAAATAAAAAAAAAAATCTTTCAAAAAACTACGAAATTGATTTTGAAAAATTACAAAATTGCATTCACATTTCTAAGAGTGAAAAAAATGGCGTAGTCGTATTTTCAAAAGTAGAAATTTTCTACTACGCTAGCCGAATACTGTAGCCCTAAAGTAAGGCAAAAAAAAAAAAAAACTTCCTAGCGCCAAATTTGCGATTTAATTTGGCAAATTTTAAAGTATACAAAAGTACATAAAATATTATTTTAGCAGAGAACTTTTATCGATTCTCTAATGTTTTATGTATACGGCTATAAAATGCAATGATAAATGATAAGTGCGAGCAAAATCAAACGTGGTTTCCTTATCAGATGTTAAGGAAATCTTCCACTTAAAATTGCTAAACCAGGGGCCGCATGATTTGCTTATTCGGACAAAGGCATATGCACACATGATCTGGTTCCAGAGATTTCTTTACAGTGTCCTATCCTTTCACATACCGTTATGGCACATGATTCATTTAGGACGTACAAATTCATTGCTCAAACTTCTCTGGTTGCAAATGTAACACTTAAAATAAGTTTCTCATTACTACTACTTTTGCATACCTAAATTATTCGCGTTCTTTTATCAAACATATAAATTGACACAATAAAATATCTTCTTGATATACTTCAGTCAAAATTATAACAAATTGTTACTTTTCTAATGGATCACTTTAAAAATTCATTCTTTACGTGGTTCATGCGAAAATATTCATTTTTTCGGTAATATTAAATTGTTGTCACTAACCTTAAAAAGTTTTCACTTTGGTTTAACCTTCGCTCTAATCCCGTTTAATTCAGTAGTGGCTGTGCTTTTTAACATATTTTTGTATTTTTTACGTTTTTTATAGTCGCTCTCTGCACTTGTTTCTTTCTTAGCTGCTTGCGTCTATGTACTCATAGCGGTAACTTGTTTTACAGACATTGGTAATGGATTCCAATGGGGGGGGGGGGGAAGCATCTATGCTTTACAATCATGATTCCACATCTGACCATTACACATTAGGCAGTCAATGCTAGTAAAGTAAAAAAAAGATAGTAGAAGACAAATGCATGCATTAAATATTTTCGCACTACTTTTATTCTGTATTAGAATAAAAAATATATTCAATCTAGCAGAAATATCGCTTGTTTATTTCAAGATGGTTTTCTAGTTATAATTTTACTTTTTATTATATTTTTATAAGCTTCGTTTATTGTTTTTTAAAGATGATAAACAAACACTTCTGTTTGAAACAAACTATAAATTCGCAATAAGATGTACTTATAATCTATATCTATTTCCAATTAAATCATTTTGACTTCTAAAATTGAAGTTTAATATTCTGAATCTAAATTCCACTTCAATATGCTAAGTGTTTTATGGAGCTTAATCCACCAATAATGAAGAGTTCAAGGCTTGCATGAATTGTATTTCGGAAAAGGAAGGCATTTCATTCAATAGTTGTGAAGAGGAATAATAGTTGTTTAAATGATGCATTTATATTCTATGATGGTTTTAATACTCATTAAAACTTCGGATAATTTGAAGAGACCCTTTATATTTTGGATAAATTAGTGATTTAAATATTAAAATTAAAAACTGCACGTGATATTTTGTAGGATTAGAAGTGAATTATTTCGCTTAATAATGATACAGAAATTGTAAAATTCCATAAATAAGTTATTAAATTAAAAATATACACTAGATGGCTACTTGCCATCACCTAGTCACTTGCGATTTTAGACTTTTCGTTAAATATCTAGAAAAGTACATGAGAAATTATCCTAAAACTCCAATTGCGTAAACAAAGTAGTACAGGTTATATATTTCCACGAAGATATTTTTCTCAAAACCTCCTACGGGAGCTTCAACAACAGATATAATTATAAACAGATTGAAATATTATGAATATCTGTTAGATAACCTAGAAGAAAGTAACGTAGCAAAAGTGTTCAAATTGTAGATAATGAACAAGTAGTTTATTGTTACACCTTATATTTATTTTTATGTGGATAGCATGCATAATCGTAAAAAAAATTGTTTTTTTTTTTTTTTTGTTTTTTTTTTTTTTTTTTTTTTTTTTTTAAGTTTCAAATCTTACCAAGTTTTTTGCTTATAATTTGCAGAGCTCTTAATATAGGAAATGTGCTTTTCAGAATATATGAGAAACAACATTGTACAGTATAATCTGAAATAAGAAAAGAAAACAATAAAAAAAGTATGAAAATGAGCAGTTATAATGATTCACTGCGCATGCGTGAATGCATTCAAAATATAATTTGCATAATGTGATGCCTAAATGAATCGATCAACTTTTGAGAAAGTCTCAAAACATTTCTTAAAATTTTTGAAAATAATCATCGATACAATAAGCTCAAAATTATTCTTTATTCCCAAAACAAATAAAAAAAAATTTGGACTGTAACCAATTATAGAAGAACGTGCAATATTGCATATGCTATATTAACTTAAGCATGGATATATTGATACAGCGCCTCAATTTTTTTTCTTCATTGTGGGAATAACAGATTTTGAGCTTATTCTATTGAGATCAACCATAATTATCAAGATTTTTAAACTGTGTTTTTGAAATTTTTCTAAAAGTTGCTCTATACATTTAGCTAACACTTTATGCATATTATATTTTGATTGGATTAACGTATGAGCAATGAATCATGATACATGTTTGTTTTTCATATATTTTTTTTTCATTTTTACTACACAGTATTGTGTACAATGCTGTTTGGCATATTTTATGAAAAGAACATTTTTTTTATATTAAGAACTCTCCAAATTATAAGCAAATAACTTGGAAAAATTTGACCACTACTTCTATAAAAAAATTAACTTAGTACTTAAATTTAAATTTTAACAAATATAAGTGATATCTTCAAAAAAGGGAACGCGGTTTATTAGAATAAGCCACTTAATCGTAGTCTGATATTTAAATGCTTTTGTTGCGTTAGTTTTAACAAGGTTATCTAAAATATATTCTTTTTTTTTTCAATTTATTGACGGTCCCCTGTGTATTTTCGGGAAAAAAATCTCAAAGAAAATTTACGACTTGTAATAATTCTGTTTATATACTTGGAATATCAGTATGATTCCTCATTTTTTTTCTAGATATTTAACAAAACATCTACAATCGCATTTAAACGATCACCTTTGGCCATATGATGTATTTTACCTTCTTTTAAAACACAATGCAAATTATGTTAGTGCAAGATAAATTCATACATTAATATACTTTCGCATACTTACTTGTTATAAATTAGAATTTAAATATATGGATTGACAGAAAATTCTTATAGTTTCTGACGGAAATATTTTTTATTTATAATTTCATTGTAGGTTACCAACATAAGAAACGCATAATTTATTAAGTGCTTTAAGTTACTCAATAAATACATATCTCCAAAATAAACAATATATTTCCAAACAGGTGTACTCACATAACACACATTTATTTACACTTAAATGATTTTGAATTTTAAAATGAAAATTTAATATCCTGACTCTGAATTCCACTTCAAAGTGTTAAGTGCCTTATGAAGCTTCATTCACCAATAATAGAGAGTTTAAAGATTATTGCATAAGCTGTAATTCAAAATTGGTGAAAATTCCATACAAAATCTGATAACTAGCCAATAAGTAGCTGGTTTAAGGAATAATAGTTGTTTACTATATTACATATTAAAATCGTGGATAATATAAAGAAACTCTTTATATTTTGAGAAATTTTGTTAATTGAATCTTAAAATTAAAAATATATGTGTAGTATGTTTTTTTAGTATTACAAGTTATTCACTTCCATTCCATTTATATACAAAAAAAAATCTTTAACGTGCGGCAAACTGCAAGTTTTATTTTTCTGGTTTGTAGAGTATATGAAATTATTAAGAAAGTAATTACAAATGATTGAAGTAGTACAGTATGTTTAATTTTACTTACCTATGATACGGAGTATAGAGAAAGTCTTACAATCGTTTTGAAAATCGTTATTTTTTTGAGGGGGGGGGGGTATGGATTTACATGTTACAGACACTGGCGATTTCCAGGAAAGTATTTTTTAGAGAAAAATTTTGCCGACCGTCTTTTTTTCTGCCCGTCTGTTTGGTGTAAATGCTCTATTTTCCGAATAAATTGAAATAGAAATTTGAAATTTGGTGTATATTTAATATAAAGTAATGGAAAGAATCTAATTGAACATCAGTAACTTCGATTACCCGGTACTATTTTCTCTCGAAATATTCCTTTTGATGAATGATGTATAAAAATTATCGATTTTTTTAATTTCATGAAGTGGCTGTAAATGACAATAAAAAAACATAAATTTCGCAAAAAGGATGAAGTCAATCATAAATTAGTAGTGGATACTTTTGTCATGCTATTTTCAATTCAAAGATATATTTTAATTGTATGTGAAACTCTTATTAAATTGGTAGTTAATATGATTAATATATTTGGAATTATAAGGATGTTTTTTTTACGAAATTTGGTACTACTTGATTAATTCATCGATGAAAAATCTATCACCAAACAATAAGATTAAATGCCTATATTGGTTTATCGTTAATGTCACATTCATTTAACATTAAACACGTTACACGTGTTCATTGCGTTATCAAGTGATTTTTAATTCGACGTTTTATTTGTATTTTTATTATTCTTTTACTCATTTACTTGTTCTTTTGATATTTAAAATAAAAATCATGCCAGTTTGTATAATTTTTCGAGTAGTTTAGTTACTTATATAATTTGTCTCATTTTGGTCGACGGGATAATCAATCAGTTCCTGCAATTCCGTAATAGAGAATTATTATATATTAAAAATATGAAAAAAAATTTTTTTGAACTGCAATGCATTTTATAAATATTTTACGCATTTTTCACTTTAATATTTGTATCATGCATATCCATGGTCGATAAGTATTACGTTTGCACCTAACGACTGGTGTTTTTGTTGAGGTAATTTTTTTTCTTTCTTACTTTAAAAAATATGTTATAAGATTTGTGAAATACTAATAATTAAATCATTCAATTAAAAATTACAGTCGAACTTCGCCTTAACGATGTTCGTTATTTAACGAAATTTTCTACTTAACGGAACTGTCTGCAGAATCTTGACTTTGAACTCCATTAACATGCAAATTAATCTCCATATTACGAAATTTATATTCTATATAACGAATTTTATTCCATTGCTGTACGTAATGAATAGTTGAGAAAAATTGCAAAATACATAATAGAGAGGTGAGGATTTCTTTAAGCAATAAAAAAAAATAAAAATTTCAACATTTCATCACCAGAGGATGTTTTTCAATAAATTATTCATTTTGCATTATGATGGTTTAAAAATTTTAATTACAGTGTATCCATAACTAAACAACCCTGTTTTAAAGTTGTCTACTAACAAAATAATTGTTCAAAATGTTGTGAAATTTTTTGAGGGACACAATAAAGTTATTAGAATTTGTTTGAGTGAAAAAAATCTTTGAGGCCGATTTTAAGCGAATTACACATTTAGCATATAGTCTAAGAGCCCGTGACTGGCAGACCTTCGTTATTTTATAAAAGCTGAAACTTTCTCAGCGCAGTCTTCCAACAAAGGTAGGAACGATGGGTAATTATGAAATTTGGATCATGGTGGCTTTGGCAGTCACCAGGGAGCAAAGGTGTAAAAAATACCAACTTACTTTCGTCATTTTATAAAGCGTAATTTTTTTATATTTCCTTTGGAATGATGTTAGAAATCACGTCCTCCATTGGCAGACACTTCCTGTGGTTCCAACCCCCGGCCGACAACTACTAATCTTCAATAATAGGAAATTCTACTTTCGTCATTTTATAAAAGCTGAATTTTATATATGTTACTTGGGTAACTACCAGAAGATATTTCCTCAGTTGGCAGACAGTTTTGGTGGTTACAACCCCCGGCCGACAGACATATACAGCGGCTTCTCAATACACTAGAGTCTGCGTGAAATGGACATTTTCCCCGTTTTCCCTTGGGTTGGAAATTGGTGACAGTTATTTGAGGTTGCTGCATTGAAGAGAAAAGGAAGGAGGAAAATCCCTTACATTTCACTATTATAAAAAATATATGTGCAGATATTTTTAGTTAAAACTATGCACATCTAATGCATTTTGTATCTAATGCGTGCGCGCGCGCCAAAGAATGACGTTCAGACGCCGCTGAAGAACTCGTTACTGCATCCTTGTAGCTACTGGTATTTTTTGTATGATTTCCATGCATTCTTTTCGCGAATAATTTGACATGTATTTGATGTATACTTTGTTTTTCAATTTTTCTCGTAAATTATCAATCGTATAGGTGCTGTTCTTTGGGCTTCTTTCATGTATTCCCAATGAGGAATCTGGCTGCTCTGAGTTTGGATGCCATTTTTGAGACACCACGTATAGAACTTTTTAACACTATGTATGAATAAACAGAAAAACTCTAATTTTGTATTGAAGAGGATATTAAAAATAAAGTTCATAAAATACCTAAACATTATTTTCTAACGTATTTCATTTATTTTTAAAACAAGTATCAAAATGGAAATCATTATCAATAACATTATAAACATGCAATTTTTTTATTGATAAATAAGTACATAATAAAACAGCAATTTCGGCATGTGCCAGGGGGAGAATATAGCTTTCATATTCGTTGTTTTTGGTTAATATTGCTTTATTTGCAACTCGATTAAATGAGTTAATAAAAATTCTTTAATGCTTGATTATTATCTCATTGAAAATTTTACTGAAATTTTAAGAAGATCAAATGCTACGAACCCTATAAAAAGAAATATCGTAGATACAGAATTTGAATGAGAATTGTGCCAAATTAGTAATCTATAGCCAAATCGGCAATATTTATGATTTCTTAATTTTTGACTTCAAATTTGGCGATATTTTTAAATATTTGGCGATAAGTGTTTCAAAGCTTGGAGAGAATTCGAAGCTAACGTTCATTAATACTCATAAATAAATAACAAATTTTTAGTAATTTGGAAAATAGTTGTTATCCTTGGTAAAGAATTGGGAAATCCGAAGTATATCTAAATGTTTTTATTGGTTGAATTCCGCATTTTATTCATTTTCTGATTTGTTCATGTTTAATGTCCAAAAAGTGTTTACTTCTGTTGCCACAATGACAAAAAAGTAATAAAGACTTTAAATAATAATAATAATTTAAAAACAAATTGTCATAAAAATTTCAAACGAATTTCATTCAAATGTGCATTTTTTTCTCTATGCAACGGTATAAAAATTTAAAATGTGCAATGTTTAGAAGTTTAAAAATTTGCAGTTCAAAAAAATTGCAAAACTGAAATTTTATTTAAAATTTTTACAAGATGGGTCCAGGAATATTAATTTTTAATCCATGTCATACGTAATAAGAGGCAGTCATCCTGATTAACTCCATCAAATAAAAATGCACATTTTAAACAGTTAAAGGTATATAACAATAAACTAGAGTTTTTTTTTTTTAATTTATGGTCTAGGAATATTAATGTGTAATGCATGGCGTACGTAATATATGACTCGTTATGGTCATCCTAAAAATGATGTTTATTATTATTATTAAGTATAGAATGCCTTTTTAATTCATTAAAATTTTAGTCTTTGAAAATATCATTTTCCAAATAGTCGTTCTAATTTGTTAAATTAATTTTTTTTCTTTCATTGTGGTCTTTTTTCAAAATGTCAAGAACCGTAGAATTACATGCAACAACCTCAAATAACTGTCGCTAATTTCCGACCCAAAGGAAAACGGGGAAAATGTCTGTTTCGTGCAGACTCTAGTGTATTGAGAAACCGCTGTATATGTCTGTCGGCCGGGAGTTGGAACCACCAAAACTGTCTGCCAACTGAGGAAATATCTTCTGGTAGTTACCCAAGTAACATATATAAAATTCACCTTTTATAAAATGGCGAAAGTAGAATTTCTTATTATTGAAGTTTAGTGGTTGTCGGCCGGGGGTTGGAACCACAGGAAGTGTCTGCCAATGGAGGACGTGATTTCTAACATCATTCCAAAGGAAATATAAAAAAATTACGCTTTATAAAATGACGAAAGTAAGTTGGTATTTTTTACACCTTTGCTCCCTGGTCACTGCCAAAGTCACCATGATCCAAATTTCATAATATAATTACCCATCGTTCCTATCTTTGTTGGAAGACTGCGCTGAGAAAGTTTCAGCTTTTATAAAATAACGAAGGTCTGCCAGTCACGGGCTCTTGCTCTTATACATTTACAACAGTTGAACTAATTATATATATATATATACATAACCAAACATGTTCCGCATGGCTGTCATTATTTTCATATACCATATCTCGTGTCATAAAATAGTCCAGAAAACATATTTCCAAAAAATTCTAGGAAAGCTAGGCAGCACCAAGAATCAAGACATAACTATATTACGTTTTCAGCAGGACTAAAATTTTTAATTTCGCTGCTGCTTAGAAAATAAAAGCACATCTTCTTTGAGCCTGATGAAAAAAAATAGCTCTTTCGAAACGCGTTTAAAAAGATAATTTAGTTTTTACTGTTTCGCGCCAGTTTTAACTTACATTTTGTTACATTATCTTTTGGTTATCCTTTATCAAGACTGTAGAGAAATTAAAAAAAAAAAAAAAAAAAAAAAAAAAAAAAAAAAAAAAAACATTTGTCTTATTTACAGTATTATATGGGTACAATTAAAATATTTTATATATAATTTCTTTTACACCTTTAGTTTTATCTAAACTTTCTCTAGAAGAATAAGAAAAAACTTTTTGTTTTACTTACCATTTTTACCATTTTTGTTTTAAAAATTAAAATATTTTCTTAAGAAATATACATAATTTATACTTAATCCTCTAATCAAAATATGATACTTATTCAAATATTTGAAATATTATACTTTATAGAATATTAAAAAACTTTTCTGCTGTAAAGAAAGAGCAAAAATAATTCCTGAAAAAGTGTAACACACATCGCATAAGAAATGTTTGATTACAAAATATAGCATATTAAATACTATTTAATGAGTTAAGTTAATTTGAAATTTTCCAAATGTTTTAAAATATTTTGTTAAACTTCAATGTATACTTTAATCATCATAAAATGTATCTATATATATATATTACAACAGGTTGGTATTTACGAGTGTTTTATTTATTTATTTGTTTATTTTTACCCTTGAATAAAAATTCACATTGCGTATCTCCACAGAAAATTTACTTTGATAAGTTAGTTTTGAATGTAGAAAAAAGCATTGGGCGAATATATTATAAAACAAGCAGTAGGTTTTTATTATTTATTTTAAAAAAGATCAGATTTTTAATTTAGTAATTGGTATGGAAAAATAGATTTCATTTGCACTTGAATAATTTATCGAATTTCAGCAAAATTTGAAAAAAACATTTGATGTCCAATTACAAGAGTATCAAAAGAACATGATTTTCTAGAGTCAGCGCAATTAGACATTTCGCTAAATTTAAACTTTTCCGTCCAGTTTGCAGAAATTTTAATGAGAAATTTATGTCATCAGAGAAAGATTATTTTCACCAAACCTCTGTTTTTTCTTTCCAAAGTTCTTTCCTTCTTTTAGAAAGTTATTAGTCTTATAGCTTATTTTTCTTTACAGTTTACAAATCATAGATACGACCGCAATATATGAAATGCTTTTAAATTTGCTAATTAAATTTTTTTTTTAGCTCTCAAGCTATCAGAGCCTGAAAACTCATGGGCCCACACTTTCAGTATATACGCATGTCTGTAACGCTGTAACTCATAATAAAATGATCAGATTTGCTTCAAATTTTGGATGTAGGTCTATTGTGATAAGGCTGTTCACTGATTAATTTTGGGAATTCATTGGATAAGTATAGTGAGGGACAGTGGGCTAATCCCCCTGTCTTAATTGAGATACATGCGTTTTTCATGTTAAAATATCAGAATTTCACTCAAATTTTAGATGTAGAATTATTCTGTTGTGGCACTTTCATGATTAGTTGAAGATATTGAATGGTTAAATATGAAGGGGGAAGGAGAATATGGTGTAACTCCGCTTAATTTATGTAAATGGGTTTTTACACAGCATTTAAAGTTTAGCTCGAAATTTTAGATATAGGATCATTCTGATAAAACACCTCCTTGATTAGTTTTAGGTGTTCATTGTTTATATATAAAGGGGGAGAAGAATAAAGAATAACCTCCCCACTTAATATAGGCAAATGGATTTTTTATGCAGAATTTATAGATTAGCTTCAAATTTCAGATATAAGATAATTCTGATCAAGCGACACCATTTGTTTTGTGGTTCATTCGTAAAGCAAAAACAGAAGATGGGGGATAACCCCCCTTAATGTAGGAATATGGGTATTTTATGCAAAATTATGCCGATAAGCTTCAAATTTTGGATATAGGTTCATTCGGATAAGGCGATTTCCTGATTTGTTTTGGGAATTCATTGGCTAAGTATAAAGTTGGGATCTGGGGACAACCCTTCTTATTTTCAGTAAATAGTTTTTTCATGAAGAATAAACCAATTTGCTTCAATTTTTGATATAAATTCATATTGATAAAATGCTTTCCAAATTAGTCTTGTGGTTCTGTTGTTGCGGATACTGTGGAGAAAGGGCGATGATCCCCCTTAAATTAGATACCAATTTATCTAATTTAATTTAAATTTTCGATATAGGTTTTTTATGATATGGCGAATCTCTGAAAATTTTTGGGGGTGTAAAACTTAAATATAAATGAGATAATGACGGATAGCTCCTCTTCAATTAAATAAATGGGTGTTTTATGGAGAATTATCGATTTGCTTCGAATTTTGGATATGGGTTCTTCATGATGGGTTCTCTGATTAGTTTTTTTTTTTTTTTTTTTTTTTTTTTTGGGGGGGGGGGGTTAATTGTGAAGCATAAAAGATTGAAATGGTGGGAGACCCAGCTACATTTTTTCTATGCGCATTATTCCTTGAACAAGTATGGCTGTAATATACAATTACTGTAAATAGCTGTGAGCCCAGTACAATTAGTTTAATTGGTCAAAATTCTTTTTTTTAAATTATTGTATTATCTTTCCAGAAGACATATTTTGCCATTTGAGTATTTGCTACAAATTTTTATTTTTATAAGTTAGTGATGTTGTATGTAGAAAGAAGTGTTTGGCAAATTCATTATAAAACAAACTCTACGTGTACATTATCATAATTTTTTTAAAATCATTAAATCTGACATATTTAAAAAATTAGACTTTCGATTTCAAAATTATTAATATGAAATATGTTTCTTCAATTTTAGGGAGATAAATCACATCTTACATAAATTTATTTTCCTAAAACAAATTTGATGATCAATTACTAGAATAACATGATTAAACCATTCACTAGATTCAACGCAATTAGGCATTTTGCTGAATTTAAACTTCTCTCTTGAGTTTGCGGCAAATTTTAATGAGAAATTTATGTTAATTTTTTTCATAAAAACTCATTGGTTTCTTTCCAAAAATTGTTCCTTCTTTTTGAAGTTTATTCGTTACATAATTAAAGGTTATTTCTCCTTAGAGTTTAGGAGTCATTCATACAACTGCAACGTTGAAATCCTTTTAAATCTATTAATTTAAATTCCTTATCTACTACATTTTTAGAGAATATATTTTATTCTTTGAATATTTTCTATAAAATGTTATTTTTGTAAGTTAATGATATATGTAGAAGGGAGTGTTGCGCAGATTTATTATGAAACATGCAGTATGTATATATAGCTGTACAAACTTCCGATCTTTTGGCCCGGATAAATCTAATAGAAAGTTTTTTACTTATTTAACCGTCAGATTACAGCGATTTGAAATGGTAAAATTTTCTATAAAATTTGGCAGCTATGTGCATACATTCTCATTAAAAAAATACACATTAATTTGCAAGATTTTAAAGATTAGTTTTTTGATTTCAAAATGTTGAAGAAAAAAATGTATTTTTTTTCTCTATTTGATCGAATTTTATATAATTTTTATTTGTCAAAAAGAAATTTGACGACCATTAACTAGCGTGACATGATGACACAATTCACTAGATTCAACGAAGTTGAACATTTTGCTGACTTTAAACTTTTCTGCCAAGTTTGGAGCAAACTTTAATGAGAAATTTATTTCATCAGAGAAAGATTATTTTTATCAAAATTCTGTGGTTTCTTTTAAAGTTTTTCTTTCTTTTTGAAATTTAATTAAAGGATTTTTTTCCTACAGTTTAATACTCATTCATACGATTGCAAAGTATGATATCCTTTTACGTTTTTGAATGCAATTTTTATTTTTATTCTACTATTTTTCTAGAGGATATATTTTGCTCTTTGAGTATTTTCTGTAAAATTTTATTTTTATAAGTTAATGACACATGTGGAACGAAAAGTTGGACAAATTCATTATAAAACAAGCTGTATGTATACATTCTCAGAAAAAAATTATATATATATGTAAAACATCGGAGCGATCGTAGAAAAAACACCTGGTGAAATGACGAAAAGAACGGATCATTACATGACGCAGCTGGATAACGTAGAACCACTTGTCTCAGTTAAAAATATAAGTGAATTTTCATATAAGTTGTGGCTTGAATACAAAGACCGATGGGGGAATTTATTGGGTGACTTCTGCATTAGAATGCAAGATATCAAGAAATTCGTGACATAAATCTTTATTGCTGTTCAATTTCATTCGGCTACTCCACACAACATTACAATCTCAGCAATACGCCTTTCACGAAATGGCAAAAATCAACTCAAGTCCCCTCCTGAGAATAAATACAAAAATGTTCTTTATGCAACCACTTTTGTCAACAATACATGGAAATTGATAAACAGCTACCTTCCAACTCCGTTTTACGTTAATTTTAAAAGGAAAATAAAGGATATGTCCTTGAAATAACGCAGCTTGGAACACATCACGACTCAAAGAACATTCGATAACAAACTGATAACTCGCGGAGATTAGTTTAGCAGCTAAGAGGGCAGTGAATTCTGATATTTTTTCACACGAGTTTGGACGTTTTAATTGCACCTCATACAATCCTGCAAGGGTTAAAGCTGACGTAACCATGTACCGTAAGAATGAAAAGTCCAATCACGGAATCAGAAGGTGTGGATAGAACGTTTCTAACCAGGTTATTGGTTAACAGGAGGAGCTTCATGTTCGAATTCTTTCCCAAATCGCAGTAGCTATCAAAATTAAACCGTGGTAAGAAGTCCGTAACCGGAATTTATTATAGAATTACCCAAACGATAGTTTAATAAAATATTAAAAAAAATAAAGCTTTTGTCAAATGTTTTTTATTCTAAAACGAAGAAATCGACTAATAGAATAGATTTAATGTTTCGAAATAAGAGATTGACATTTAAATAATACAATCGAGATCTTTTTAGGTGTATTTTTTTTGTCGGCCGATTATCTACACTAGGGATATAGGCCCAGGGGGGAGTGCCCTTCGTGGGGGGTCTTTTTAAAGGAACCTAACCCGTATTTACGCAAGGTTCGAAGAAAACCACGAAAACTCCGAACGGTTAGGCCGACAGCCGCGATTGGGTTCAAACCCAGCCCCTGCCGTCTACCAGTTGAGAGGTCAGAACCTCTCGGCCACTGGTGGGGCAGTTCTTTTTAGGAAAATAAATAATATATTACGCTGAATTAAGGGAAAAAAAGGGATTTTTAGCCGATAATTGAATATAAGTACATTACTGAAATATAAATAAAAGTACATTCTTATGAGAATTTAGAGCAAAATCGAAACGAGAAAAGGATGAAATTTTTTTTATTATTACACACACACACATATATATATATATAGATATATATATATTAATACACAAGATTTTAAAGATTAGATTTTAGATTTCGAAATGATGAAGATGAAATAGATTTTTTCAATATTTGAATTATTAATCGAATTTTATAGAATTTACCGAAAACAAATTGATGACCAATTACTAGCGTAACATGATGACACAATTCACCACATTCAACGCAATTAAACATTTTGCTCAGTTTCAACTTTTCTGTCTAGTTTGCAGTAAAACAGAACGATAGATTTATGTCATCTGAAAAAGATTATTTTCATCAAAACTCTGTGGGTTCTTTTAAAAGTTTTTTCCTTCTTTGTGAAATTTATTCGTCATATAATTAAAGCCTATTTTTACTCACAATTTAGTAGTCATTCATACGACTATAAAGTATGACATCATCCAAATTGTTAAAGCATTTTTTTAAACCTATCTTTCAAAAAGATATATTTTATCCTTAAATGATTTTCTATTATATTTTATTTATAGTAGTAGAAATATGTAGCTTAGTAGAAAGATATATATAGTAGATGTGTGTAGAAGGAAGTGTTGGGCAATTTTTTTATTTTTATAAAACAAGCTGTATGTATACATTCTCATTATAAAAAAATCAATCTGCGAGATTTTAAATGTTAGATTTTCGATTTCAAAATAGTGAAGAAGAAATAGATTTTTTCTGTATTTAGACGTCTAATCAAATTTTATAGAATTATTATTTTCCGAAAAAAAAATTCATGACCAATTACTAGATTAACATAACGACACGATTTACTAGATTCAATGCAATTAACTATTTTGATCAGTTTAAACTTTTCTGTCTAGTTTGCAGTAAAATTATTTGAAAAATTTGTATCATCAAAGAAATATTTTGTTCACCAAAATCCTTTGTTTCTTTCAAAGTTGTTTCCTTCTATTTGAAATTCATTTGTTATGTTTTTAAAGCTTATTTCCTTTATAGTTTAGTAGTCACTGGTACGAACGCAAAATATTAAAGAATTTTAAATCTGTTAACAAATTTATGAACATATATACATATATATAATATAAACAACTCTTCAATGTACTTAAAATGATTCCGAATCGTTTTGATCTAAAACATACAAATAAAATAGTATCATAAATCAAAGTGTGTTCAAAGCTGTCATTTGATATCGGTAAAACTAGTGTTGACAATATTTTTTTTTCCAATTTAAAAAGAACTTTAAGGAAGTTTAAGGTCTTTCGGTTAAGGCGATATTCGGATAAACGGGAATCGTATAGCCGGTGTTCTACTGTATATAATATCTCCCCAGAAAGCACATTTAATAGTTTGTGGTCAGTAATGCCACTATGGCGGCGCGCCAATTTAATTTTAGCCCTCAAGAGTCCCAATAAGACCGAAATTAAAGATAAAATTTATTTATAGATAAGTAAATGCATTTATCCATATTTATGAAAAAATGTAAATTTTGTATCAAAGTACTAAGTAATTGTGATATTTTTGGATTTAAACTAATTGCCGCTATTTTCCGAAATTTTGAAATTTCACATTCATGTTTCTGGCGTATGAAGAACAATATTTGTAATATCAGTTACAAATTACTTAAATGCATTTAATTATATTCAGCTACTGCTTTAAAAATACAGTGATTAAATAATAATGATAATAACTATAATTATAATTATCATTATAGTGGAACTTTATGGTAATTTCCTGTACTCGTGAAAGTGAAATAACACAAAGTGAAATAAATATCATAATATAGATCTTTCCTAATTAAATTATTTGTGATTAATTCGCACATAATTTATCATTAATTATAGATAAAAGATGAATATAATAACTAAAATATAGTTATTTTGTTGTTAAAAAAATAACCCATGCTCACTTGTAAATAATCGATATATTCTTGCAGCAGACAATAAAAATAAACTCTTTGAATAAACTATATTATTTTTTTATTCATAGTATCAGATTCTTTAAAGATCTTATTTATAGACACGTTGCAACATAAATAAAGCGCGAATAGTTGTAAGGTGCTAGCTCAAATAATATTATTTGCAAATTTAGCGTATTTTTTTTACTGATACTTTATATTTAGGGAAAGAGGCTTTTCTGTTTGAATATTTAATCGGGCGAAAGCTAAAAGAAAATGCAAGGAAGCGTGTATGAAAGATATGCTGAAACATTTTCCTGTAAATTAATTGCTTTATAAAAATCTAATATGATACGCAAACCTATTAGAATCTTGCAAATTGTTTTGCAGAAAGATATTTAACGATTTTTTTGGCTAAATTTTACAAATTTTAAAATTGAAAATTCTAATTTAATTATAACTTGACATTTTGGTAGTTATAAAAATAGCAAAACTAATTAACCAAGCAAACTAATTGGACTAGCAGAAAAAGTAAATTTAAAAGATTCGGTGAAAAAAATGTTACATAGCATTTGCTATTCACAGTTTTTAAAAGTGGAAATTTTCATTTTTAAAGTATAATGCATTACAACATTTTTTCAATCCAATAATTTGAAAATTTCATGTTTTGATGACATAACAAAAATCGAATCAAATTATAAATAAATCATGTTTCAAAAAGTGAAACTTTAAAAAAAAGCACTCTTACTTAGTTTTTCAAAATAAATTATTGCGAATATATTCATTTTTAAAATTTTCACACGTCTACTCATTATCAGTGTTACTGATAGACAAATGTGTTACAATAATACTATTTCTGACAATAAAATTCGGTGAATAGGCTTGTAACATTAATGCAAATGAAATATTAACGAAAGTTACCATACCATCCTTCAAAATAGTCATCTCCCATGACTATGCACCGCGGAGATCTGCTATACATGTCTTGGAAAATTCGCAAGAAGTCTTCTTTTGGGATGGAGTTCAAAATCTTCGTCACGTTTCGTTGTATGTCAGCAATAAGGTCAAATCTCTGTCAAAGAGAGTTTGAGGAAATAGGAAGAAGTCTTTAGGATTGAGATCTGGCGAGTATGGTGGATGTTTAATTTGCTCCAACCCTCATGAATTTCTTTCGGTATCTTGCAAATCTTAAAAACAATCTTTAAACTAATAATTTGTTCTTTCATTTTCCTGTACTCAGTTAAGAACCAACATACTGAACAAGCACTTTGCAAAACACGTCTTACGCAGAACAAAAACGACGTTCAACTGAAGAACGGTGGGGAAATGATCAGCACTTGCCTCTATGCAGGTGCAGAGTTTTGATTCCCCAGTGTTGCTATATCGACCATTCTGAAATCATTCACCGAACTTTATTGTCAGAGGTAGTATATACCTGTTTTTCTTAAATTTATAGAATTGGAAATATATGAAGCTACCTTGCAGCTGGCACAATAAAAATTTAACTCTTTTTGAACAAACCATATTGTATGTTTATTTTTTATTGCAGCATATGTATATGTATATATATATATATATATAGGTAATAAAATAAAAAATAAAAATTGCGCCATTTTGTTCTCTCTTAGCTTCAATTCTAAATTTGTGGAACGTATTTCAAGATTAGTTTCGTAATGTATTAACTTGTAACAGCTAAAATTCTTTTCCTTATTTTATTTATTAATAAATTATTGCTTGCTTCTCAAAAAGGCGATAGGTATTTCGTAACCTTTTTACTTTCTGGAATATTTCCGGGATTTTAATTTTATTTTTTATTTAACATCGCGTGACAGGTGTTAATCCGCTTTGTTAAGGGGCTTGTTATTTGCGAGGAAAAATATAGATCATGCCGAGTACACGCCTGCTAAGACCAATCAGAACTGATCATTTTTTTTTCGTTGAGACTCGAGTTAATCCTAATTGGATTTTAAAATGATTGACGTGGAGTAGGAGGGAGCTAGTTTTGTCGTGAAAATGTTTTTTTTTTTCATTTGGTTTTTTAGGAGCGTTAGAATGCAATTGCCCTTTAAACTATCAAGACGCCCGTTTCATTTCCCCGCTGAATTAGAATATCTGATGATGTGGACTGGATAACGAAAGTTGTAGTGTCGATGTGTGCTAAGGTGATTGCGGGGAAGAGTTTATCAATTTATGAGTTCATCAATAAAGAACTTGAAGACGGATGGTACTTGTTTTTATAATGGGGATATACCCCAATGAAATTCTTCCACTGCTCGCCAACGGTCGGAGCGACTACTCTGCTCGTGATGCTGCGGATTCCTAGAGTTTATGCAACATAGAATATTCCGTCGAATTATATTTATCACATATATATGTGTATATACACATAGATACTTAACTTTTTCTTTCTCTCCTGCATTATGTATTTGAAATACATTTCGCTCGAAAGGATTTTCAGCTTAGAAATATATTAATTCGTTCGATACATAAAAGGGTATAAATATGCGGAGAAACACTTTCTTACACAATTCTTACTCTGAGGCAAAAGTTAAAAGAAAATGCACAGGGCTTTATACAATAAAACAAGTTGGAAATTGCACGTGAAGCGTAGCAAATGAGGTGCGTCCGTAAGGTAACGAAGTTTTAAAAATATTACTCTCATATATCAATCTCATAAAATTGTAAATAGAGAATTATAATTAAAACGCTCATCAAACAATGTTCTCCCTATACCATTATGTAATGGAATACTTTTGTGTGGCCTTGTAAATCAATAACAAACGTTCTTTGCACCACAAATATGTAAAAAGTATATTATAATATGTACTTTATAGTTGCATATAAATTTTATTAATTTCGAATGCGTGTAACACTATTAAAATGCATTTGAAACATTTTTCCCCATTGACCGTAATGTAACGGAATACTTTTGATTGTCCCTGTAATTGATCTATGCATCCTATTTTCATAAAATTTGAATAACTCGACAAAATTATGTAATAATTATGTATTTTAAATTTCAAACGTATAAAATACATTTGAAACTTTTCCCCCATTGACCATAATGTAATTGAATACTTTTGATTGCCCCTGTAATTGACCTATGCAGCCGATTATCAAAAAAAATTAAATAACTCGACAAAATTATATAATAATTATGTATTTTAAATTTCAAACGATTAAAATGCATTTGAAACTTTTTTCCCCATTGACCGTAATGTAATGGAATACTTTTGATTGTCCCTGTAATTGATCTATGCATCCGATTTTCATAAAATTTGAAATGACTCGACAAAATTTTGTAATAATTATGAATTTCAAATTTCAAACGATTCGGTTGGGTAGTTTTTGCGTTGTTATATGCGGACAGACAGACAGACAGACAGACGGACAGACAGACAGACGGACGGACTGAGCGACAATAATAGGTGCTACGTATTTACATAATTACGAACGCACCTAAAAAAGAAATAAATAAATTTATTTGCATAAAAAAAATTAAAAATAATAATACAAAAATAAATTGAACATAAAAATATAAAAATATGTATGCTTTCTTTAATATTTTTAATTTCGGTAATTGTTTCAAATTAAACAATGATTATTTTTTTTTTTAATAGTAAATATTCCTTCTTATGTACAATCGTTTGAAAAATTCAAAAAAAAAAAAAAAAAAAAAAAAAAAAAAAAAAAAAAAACCAAGCTATATTCAATATTGTCTTAGGACTATGATTTTCATAACAAAATATATTGATGTAAATAAACGTAAATAAATATGTATTGGCATACAATTTCATCGACTTATTTTCTGTTTCAAATGTTATTAGTTTTTATCTCAAGTTTTCATTATTCATAACTTTCTTGAATGATTTCTTCAACAAATTTCTTATTAACTTATTTGTTAATTCTCTGAGAAGTTAAATTTAGATAATTTTAGAAGATTTTCTAAATTTTATGACACATTTTAAATAGGTTTCTCAAACAAACTTTTTTTTTATTAGTAAAGCTGCTTTATTTTTAGATTAAACTTGAGAAATCTTCAATTTCCAGCCTATAATCTCTACCTGAAAAGGTAGATATTTATTTCTAAGCTTTAACGAAGGCATTTTGTGAAGATTTAAAAAAAGATTAGTTGTATGACTCTTATTTTGATGATTGCATTCATATTTAGAAATTAGATACACTTACTAGATACACTTACCAGATTAATAATGCATCTTGCATCTTTCAGTTACAAATTCATGATATAATATTTTGGGATAGAGCATGTTTACTTCCAGACTGTACAATATTGATCGCTAAACAGATTTTTTTAATTGCACTTTTTATAAACTTGCACCCTTTAATCACTACTCCAAATATATATATATATATATATATATATATATATTAATTTAATCTCGGCTATTTTGTAGCAGTTTTAAAAAGATAAAGTACAATTCTCATTTTTTTATTTTCATTGATATTTGGCAACTAGATACAATTATTAATCTAATTCTACACCCATGACCAAAATTAAGGCTATGGAGTTCGGCACAGATGTATATTACAATGGAATAAGAGATATAACAATATAACTGTATAGGGAGAAATTTAATTGCGAATTTAAAAATTGTGTACATAAAAAAGTGTTAAATCATGAATCAGAGATAAAGTATTTATCGTAAAAATAGTATCTAATAAGAAATGTGATCACCGCACACTGTAATGCTAGCCTAACGATTTATAGATATTTATAGATAGAAAATATTTAAATTTAATAAAATATAGGAATTTTTTGTAAGTACTACAGTTCCATGCATGGTAAATAATCGAAGTGTTCTTCCAGCAGAACAGAATTCAAACATACTTCCTTTGAATAAACCATATTGAATTTTTACTTCATCGTTTGAGAACTTATAAACACATTTCTAATAAACTCGTTGCAACATAAATAAAGACTGCGCAGTTCTAAGCTGCTGCCTCAAAAATTTTGGAAATGTAGCATTTTTTTTAAAGATAGTTAATATATAGAGAAAAATACTTTCCTTTTCGAATAACTAACTGAAACAAATTTTTAAAAAAAGGTTTGGTTTTCTTTATCTTAAAATTTTGAATCAGGATTTTAAACTATAGAAATTAAATCATGATGATAATAATAATCAAACAATATAGAAACATTGTAACCTCTAGAAAATGAAACAAACACAAAGAAAAATCCATATAATAACACTTTATATTACTAATTTGATTAATTGTGAATTATTCTTAAAGAATGTGTCATTAATTATGCATAGAAAATAAATAAATTGCGTAAAATATAGATTTTGTTCACTTAAATTTATCGATCTAAGTTTAGCTGTAAATTACCGAGGTATTTTTGCAGCAACACAGAATAAAAATTAGCGCTCTTTGAATAAACTATATTGCATTTTTATCTCATCCTATCAGAACCTTTAAACATCTCTAATGGACTCGTTGGAACATACATAATGCCTGCAACTTCTAAGTGGCTGACTCAAATATTTTTTTTCTAAATATTATACATCTCTTACACATCTAACTATTATGAATTTAACTCTTTAACGTCCATTGATTTCTCTGCGAAACCACAAAATTTTTATTTCGATATGCAACAACGACACCAGAATTTTAATTTTAAAAGATCCATTGTATTACGTATGTGAAAAATCACTTCTTCTTATGTACAAATATATTTATTCGTAATTACCGGTGTCAGTCATTTATTTCAACATCTTCACAATGAAAATGCTTTGTCCGTTAAAGGGTTAACTTTGATCCTGCTTACATTTCTGCATTTTTTATTTTAAATACTTCTTGTTATAAAAGTATTTTAAGCACACAAATCTCCTGATAAAACTGCAATAAATGTGTAGACAAAGGTAGACTTTTGACATTATTATGAAAAAAATAATTTAAGAAAAAGCAAAATTTTTTTATAAAAAAGAAAAAAATTATGTTTTTGTAAATAAAATGCCTATAAAATATAGTGTGTGTAGTAGAATATACAAATAAAATTACATATAAAAAGTTTTGGATGGCTGTTTGCTGACAAATGAACGCAAAGTGTTAATAATATTTTTAAATTATTCAAAGCTTTCAGTTATATTAAAAACATTATTTGAAGTTTTGAAACTACAGTATTTTTTATAAATGCAATAAGAACCATTATATAATACTAAAATTTCATATCTTTGAGTAAATTAAACACACGGACGCAAAAAAATCCTTGTATAATATATATAATTTATAAATTACTACTAAATTAATTCAAAGTTAATTATTCGCGCCATATTTATATTATATTACACCATATTTATATTACG